>JASWHV010000018.1:41440323-42690323 GCA_030760725.1 Neostapfia colusana | reverse complement strand
TTTATTGCATTACGTCTAGATGGTATGAAACTCCAAATGCATGACCCAGAAAACCCTGGAGTTTAATGTAGGATATGTTATCAATTAATTATAACTGCTGATCTCAACAAAAGTGGATTAAAAGAGGCATAACTCGAGTAGGCAGATTCCTACTCGTGAACAGAGATTTAGGGGGATCAATCGGAAGAGTTTGGAATTGATCCTCATAGTGGGGAATGGAGACCGGGCAGTGGATGGAAGGATCAAGGACGTGGTCCTGTGAGCCTAGTCTATGTCTGAGTCGATTAAGGCCCGTTCTCGTGTGCGGCCCGTTGGACAAGTTTGAGTTGTGTACCAGATGCATACTGGCTATATGGGACCCAGGAAACCGATGTAACATGTTAACCTGGGTGTCGAGGCATACCTCACCGTCTGATGCCGATGCTGAAAGGATAGAGAAGTCGGCTCTATGAGGGTTTGCCGTAGAGAGACTTAATCCCCATCGGTGGGACCGGTTCGACATTTGGGTGTTGTGTGAAAGGTGGCCACGTACGACGTCAGTGACAGTTGCTGTGTGCAACGTTGAGTACGGGCGTACGTGTCGTGTCAGCCGGGTTTTTTTGATTGCAATCACCATCGCTCGCGGAATGGACCGAGCATACTTGTTCTCTGCGTTGTGACGTAGTAATAAACTGGGAAAAAATTAATAATGCTTCGTGGGTAATCCTCATAACGGAGATGAGGAACGAT
Source organism: Neostapfia colusana (assembly GCA_030760725.1). Classification (NCBI taxonomy): domain Eukaryota; kingdom Viridiplantae; phylum Streptophyta; class Magnoliopsida; order Poales; family Poaceae; genus Neostapfia; species Neostapfia colusana. The sequence goes on along the minus strand of JASWHV010000018.1, from coordinate 42,689,594 downwards.
CAACGCTTCACTAAATTTAATTTCCACCTTGGGCTAGTAGCGTCGAGGCAAAGCGTTTCTTGTTTGATTGTGGAGTCTCGACGTTGGTGGCGCAAGGTCAGTATGAGTCTAGGATAGCTCACTAAAGTTACTTGCACCTCGGGCAAGTGACATCGAGATGAAGCGTTTCTTGTTTGAATGTGGAGTCTCGATGTAAGTTGCGCGAGGGTTATAAAAGTTGCTTAAAACTTGAAGTAAGGAATCTCCTTTAGCTCAAGTTCATCGTTTGTGTAAACTTCTATAATCAGCCCTCTATTTTCATCATGTAGAGTTTCATGACTAGGGTGACGGGTCAGTCTTGCTGAGCTTCGTGCTCACAGATACTGCATAAGTTGTTTTGCAGGTAATAACTGTAGGCTGATATGTACGGGTGCCCGATGAGACTCGAAACTCCCCGAGTGGTGAACTCATGGCAACCCCTGCCGCTGCTATCATGACAGTGTTGCTAGCGAGAAGGGTCCGTGGGCTGGACACCTTCTCTGTTGCTTAGCATAGGTATGAGACGTGAGTGTAATAGTCTTCTGCTGTAGCATATTTTTTAGAAGTATTTGTAAAATCAACACTTTGTAAGCTTCCGCTTGTTTTATGTAATATGATGCTTTATTATGTGTGCTGTTGGGTGCCACATCGCACGGCACCACCCAATGCGATTCTCAGGCGAGGTGCCCCATCCCCGTGAGTGATCGGGACGGTGGGGTCATCACAGCGTGGTATCAGAGCTGCATTGGTAATAGCACACGGAATAAGGATCGTATTACGACAAAAACTTAGGATACGGTGAGGAAACGGTATTAGGCCCACATAAGGACTATAGTAGTATAGTTACTTATGTGGCAGAACTAACTTACTTGTTATAATTCTGAATTTTGATTATGTAACGACGCACCTACGCTCAGGTAAGCATAGTAAGGAACGCCACCGAAAGCGGTTCAATTTCGGTTAGCTCCCCCTGACGAGGAAAGTGGTTCAGGGCTAGGTCTCACAGCTTGGTGTGAGACGTCAATATGAACTCTTGGACTCTCCATGTTCCTGAGTTCATATGAAACGCTGATCCCTAGCGTGCATTAGGCAAGTAAGTGGAGACCCCATCGTGTGGTCAGTAACGCAATAGTGTGTTCGTCTGGAAATAGCCCAGGAAGACATACGCAGCGCTTGCCATCGGCGTGCCCTACAGGGCAGTAGGTGGTATCTGTTGGGTTGATAACATTCCCAACCGTTACGACCCGTTCATGACCTACTCGGGTTCCCTGTCGTGTGGTGTTGAAACACGATCACGTACCTTAAGACGTGACTTAACTCAAGGACGGCCGTATGGCAATGATACGGGCGTTTGTATTTACTTTCTAATATGGAACTGCCTGAAATGAAACAACCTTGAGTGCACCACTATTGAGTGTCTTCTGCAGGTACTAACCACGTACGTATCCCGTGTAGTATACGTGTGTGTGCCACTGATTAAACGGATATGCCGGTATAATCCGGTTTAGGATTTTCTTTGGTGAGGCAACGTAGTACCGACATGTTTCTCGGTGCATCGACACCGTACTACACTTAATAACCTTTTCCCTATGAAGAAATGATTCATGAGATAACTTTCAACTAAAAAATGGAAGTTTGAAACAAATATTAGTGAGTGAACTCTTATTTTGAACTAAGATTCAAATGAGAGAGTGTCTAGGTTTTAAAGATTTCAAAAACAGAGTGCTCTGTTTCTGGCAGAAATTTTTGCTGGACTTTAACAGAGCATAACTCTGAGTAGCTTTAACCAATTAAGTTGTATGATACAGTTCTGGAAATATTTTCAAGTGCTCTACAACTTTCTTGTAGACCTCCAGAGCAAAATCACACGTTAAGTTGGTGAAAAGTCCAGATGAAGGCAAACTGTTCAGAACCAGGACAGTAGCAAAACCTCTCTGGACCTTTCTGTTTTTAAGCCATAACTTCCTGTAGAAAAATCCCTAAGGAGCCTATGATACACCATAGGAAAGGTTAGGAGATATGCAACATTGTTGTAGTTCAAAGTTGGTTCAGAATCATAATGTAACGGTGTATACAACTGTGATAAAGTCAGCCACATACAAAGGAGATGCTGGCAAACTTTGTCCAGGAATTCTGTCAACTTTGAGCAATCATAACTTTTGATCCATAAATGATATAGAGGCATAGGAGTACTCGTTGGAAATATATTGAAGTTAAATTTAACTTTGGTATTCAACTTGAGTTATGAAAATGCTTCTAAACAGATCAAAATCTGGGTTAGGACCGAAGAGTCTGTTCTTCACAGCAAAGAGAACGGTTGAAGGAGCAACTAAGTGAACTCATGAGCAAATGAGTTGTACGGCCAACCTCATGACCTTGGGGTTGCTCTGCGCTGTGTAGTAGCAAGAAGGATGAAACACTACGGCTTAGTGTTAATTTCGTCCGCTTAACATTGTGACAATCAAGGACAAGTACCCGTTACCACAGATCGACATATTGTTTGATCAGTTGGTCAAAGCAAGGATCTTTTCCAAGATGGACTTAGGATCAGGGTACCATCAGATTGAGATAAGGGCTGAGGCTATTCTGGAGACAGTTTTTCAACGAGGTACGGAGTTTATGAGTACCTGTCATATTCCTTGGCCTTACCAACACTCCAGCTCAGTTCAGGTACTCAAGGAACTCGGTATTCATGCCGGAGCTGGACATGTTTGTCGTGGTCTTCATCGACGACCTACTGGTTTATTCCAAGTCGGAGGGAGAACACGAGAAGCACTGGCGTATAGTCTTGCAACGGCTGCGGGATCACAAGCTATACGTGAAATTCAGCAAGTGCGACTCGGGCATATCACCTCAGCGGAGGGCATCGCTGTGAGCCCGAGTAATATCACACCTGTGCTGCATTGGAGGTCCCCAAGAACTGCTCACGAGGTATGGAGTTTCCTCGGACTCGCGGGATATTATCAGAGGTTCATTTTGAACCTCTCAAAGATTGCGAAGCCTAGGACATAGCTGCTGAAGAAGGCTACCAAATAAGTTTGGAGTCCAACATGTAAAGCAGCGTTCAAGGCATTAGTGAAACACTTAATATCAGCACCGGTTTTGGCGCAGCCAAACACAACAAAACCGTTCGTTGTGTACTGCGATGCATCCGTCTTTGGGCTAGGATGTGTGCTGATGCAAGACCGAAGGTGGCCGTGTATGGATCACGGCAACTCAGGAATCATGAGCAATGCTATCCGACTCATGACTTAGGACTGACTGCCATGGTACTCGCATTAAAAATGTGGAGGTACTACCTACTCGGTAACCTCGTGCATTTATATACCGACCACAAGTGCCTCAAGTACATATTCACTTGGAAGGAGTGAAGTATGAGGCAACAAAGATGAATGGAGTTGATAAAGGATTACAAAATAGAGATCCATTATCACCCCGGCAAGGTTAACGTGGGCGAATGCGGGAGTCGCAAGTCACACGTTCATAATCCAACTATCACCCAGTTGGAAGAGAGCGAGCCACCAATACGTATGGTTCACCTTAGAGCTCTCTACAATTTAGCTTTCATCCCCACCATCCATGAAGAAAGGGTGGCAGCCCAGAAACGTGATAAGGGCATGTCATGATTGTGGGGATGTATAGACAGTGGAGAACAGAAATAACTCCGGAAAGACGGAGACGGCGTCGTGTGATTACGGACAGAATCGTCGTACCCCGTAACCCGGAGTCGAAGGAGAAAGATTTTTGACGAGGCTCACTTGTCAAAGTCTCTATTCACCCCCAAGTCATCGGTCCATTCCAGGTTTTCGGAAAGATGTGGGTCAGTTGCACACGGGCTGGAATTACCAGCGATATTCACCGGTGTGTACGACATCTTCCACATTTCTCGGCTATGGAAGTGCCTCAAGTGTTCAACCACCATTCAGCTGGGAAATTCCGGGAAACTGAAACCAGATCTCACCCATTAGGAGGGACTGGTTCAGATCATCAACAGAACGGACCGAACCACACGCGACCATACGTTGTGGTTCTATAAAGTTTTAGGGAGTGATTACTCCTAGGTTGAAGCGACATGGGAGAGCGAAGGATTGCTTCGCACCAATTATCCCAACTCTTGACATCGCACGTTAGTTAATTTTCCACTATCCTTCCTATCATTTTTACCTTATAATCCCAGGACGAGATTCTCTTAAGGGGGAGGATTGTAAAGGTCCCAAAATATGCATACAAATAAACTCTTGTTTGCACAAGTTGGTTTCACATGTATGAAAAATGGGACTTGTTAAAACGTTTCTTTCCACATGTGATAATACACATGAGAGCCTTCTTCACACAAGTTCAAATATTTATTTGAAGACTTGGAACCAAAGAGGGATCTAAAACTAAGGTGGGAAGTTCCCATGAGTGTGAGGAAGCCAAAGTCAGATTTTGAGAACAGATTGTTCCACTCAAAAATGCAAATGAGAGTAACACAAGGGTTTTCAAACTGTTGTATTAAAAACATCATTTGAAGCAGCCAAATCAATGGTCAGAGTTCATATTTGGATTCCTTAGGTCCAAATTAGGGGGTAGGCAAAGTTTCATCACATTTTGAGAAGATTTGCTATCCAATTCTCCCAAAAGGACTTAAATTGGCAAAGAATTCAAATACACCTTTGAATTTGGATGAAATTTGCCCAACTCTCCAAATGCAACTCAATTTGCAACTTCAAACATTTGGATGGATTAATTGCCAAACTGTGGAGATATTTGTGAGAAAAATGAGAGGGGATAAGAAGGGGGCAGTGGGACCCACATGTCATAGTGATATTATACTTACACACTAAGTCTTCAGTTTGCCACTCGAACAACCGACCCAGCTGCGGGCGACACCGAGGAGTCTCCCCGGGCGCCACACTGAGCAGTTCCCACGCCACCTCCTGCTCTTCATGCGGTGCTTCCCCCCAGCTCTTATCCTTCCCACCGAAGCAACACCGAGTTGCTCACCCTCAGCCCGTGTGTCGCTCCCTGTTCCGCTCCCGCACGCGATGGAGTTTCCCCGGCGCCGCCTCTGTTTTTCTTGCTTGCAAGCCGGCGTTGCTCCTCCATGGCTCGAGTGATCCACAGCAAAGGGGAGCATCAACACGTGCCGTAGCTACACACCTCACTACTTTGCAGCGGCGTTGCCTGGAGGGGTCACAGTTCGACGATCGCTGCCGAGAACAGAGCTATCTGGCGGAAAACCGAAGCCGGTCTCATGTGGACAGCCCTACCGAGAGCGTCTCAGGCCCCAGCAAGAGTACCCTCAGACACGCTGAGACCCTATGATGCTCATATCCGAAGCTCAAGCTGTGACGTGATCTACCGAACGCGAATTTGAAGAAAATTCCCCGGCGGGCACGAACTGACCTCCCGGCACGGTAACTTCAAATTCTACCTCTACCTTTGTTCTTAGCTCGACAATTCTTCCACACAGGACCGCCAGTAGTCGGCGATCGTTGTTCTTCACAACCCTAGTTGGAAAGACGCACGTAGACCGCATGAATTCCAGAATTTCCGAGCTCAAATGCGGAGGAGGTTTTGGGTGCACGGTGAGACACCATTAGCCGCCAGTCCCGAGCAGTTTTGAGGCTAGGTCGAGCATCCCCATGGTCCACTGGTGCTGTAGCACCGTCCCACCGATGTCTTGGCAGGCTAGGATGACCGGGTGACGCTGCCGAACTCATACAGAGCCGCCGCACCGTGGCCGGCTAGGTTAGAGCCACCGCCGGCCAGGGGAGGGGGTCCCATCTTGTTCAGCACGTGAAGTTAGGGCCTAGCGGCGAGGGATGGCTCGGGAGATGGCCGGGAGACCGGAATCCGTCGAACTCCGGCGAGCCCGGCGGCACGCGGGCGAGGGGGGCCGGAGGTAGAAGACGACCCGGCGGGTCCCGCCTGTCAGCGACGGTGTTTCAAATTTCTGATCGGCTGTGGCGCTGGGATCTAGTGTGGACGCGCGGGAAATAACCAGTAGCCCCGTGTGGCTTGCCTCGGCGAGTGACACCTGTCCCCTGGACCCACAGTCAGCATTTGAACATTTTGGGAATTTCAGATTTCAGTTCAAAGTTTGAATAGCTAAAACTTTGTGTAGGAGAATCCAAAAATTGTGAAACAAATTTTGTTGGATTCCTCTAAGTGAGTACTATCCAGGGGTACAGCTCAATAATTATGAAAATCCCTGGTTTTGGCTCATTAATTCATAGAAGGAAAATTTTGTGGGAATTTTTCCAGGAGTTCTGTGTATTGGATAATTCCCAAATTTGGGCAGGAGATTACTCCAAAAATACTTGAACTCCAGTAAAGTTTTCAGAAGCATTGGACCTCATTTGTTTGGCCAAATGTGGTGTTAATTCCTTATGTCTTTGAAAATTGGAAAATAAACAGAGTTCAATTTCAGGATTTTTCCCCAAACTTTAGAACCTCATAACTTTTGCTAGGAATCCCCAAGTTTAGTGATTCAAATTGGGTTGGATTCATATTGAATAGCTCTGTCCAAATCAACAACCCAATTTGTATGAAACTCATTATTTAATTCTGGAAAATTCTTTAAAGCTTTTCAGCAAAAGAATTTTAGAGGGAGTTTGGTTAATCCAAAAATCCTCAAACGTTGCCAGAATATTCTCTAGGATAATATTGAACTCCTGTAAAACTTTCAGACAATTTGGAGTTGATTTGATCAGGGCAATTCAGAATTTAAGGTGCTGTATCCAATTGAATACAGAAACATTTCAGAGAATTTCTAAAACTTGGAAATTCAGTTCTGGGCAGGACTTAGCTCCAAAACTGCTAGTACAATTCATGCAAGTCCTATGAACTATAATTGAAATTGTAGTTCACTAAGTTTGGCTTGAACATGCAAGTTTATTCAGAATTAATTCCTTTTTTCCTAAAGGCTTAGGGAATTATTCTGAGTAATCCACTCATTAGATAATTCCAAATATTAGTCCAGAGTGTTTTCTTGTGACAAGGAACTCACCTGAAAATTCTCAGCTCCATTGGAGCTCTGGATCACCCCAGTGCTGTTTAACCTCTTAAGGTGGTTAATATAGAAGAGGGGGAAACCACTTAGCATTAATCATGTGTTTAGAACCAAACCTAAACCACTAGCACCTGTGTCATTTTAGATTCTTAAACAAAGTTCCAGTTTTTGAAAACTTGTTATTAGAACTTGTAGCAAAGTCTTTACAATTAAACAATTGTGCATATGCATTATGTGTAGCATCTACGTGAAGGACTTCAAGTCATTGGAGGAGAGATCAAAGGAGGGAGGCAAGAGATCAAGACAAGTGATCTTCACTAACTGAGTTATATATATTAGCCCCTTCAAAACAAAGGCAAGCCCCGGTTTGCATCAAAATTTACAAGTTTTTATTTGTATTCACTTCATACGTCTAGCATTTTATTTATTGCATTACGTCTAGATGGTATGAAACTCCAAATGCATGACCCAGAAAACACTGGAGTTTAATGTAGGATATGTTATCAATTAATTATAACTGCTGATCTCAACAAAAGTGGATTAAAAGAGACATAACTCGAGTAGGCAGATTCGTACTCGTGAACAGGGATTTAGGGGATCAATCGGAAGAGTTTGGAATTGATCCTCATAGTGGGGAATGGAGACCGGGCAGTGGATGGAAGGATCAAGGACGTGGTCCTGTGAGCCTAGTCTATGTCTGATTCGATTAAGGCCCGTTCTCGTGTGCGGCCCGTTGGACAAGTTTGAGTTGTGTACCGGATGCATACTGGCTATATGGGACCCAGAAAACCGATGTAACATGTTAACCTGGGTGTCGAGGCATACCTCACCGTATGATGCCGATACTGAAAGGATAGAGAAGTCGGCTCTACGAGGGTTTGCCGTAGAGAGACTTAATCCCAGTCGGTGGGACCGGTTCGACATTTGGGTGTCGTGTGAAAGGTGGCCACGTACGACGTCAATGACGGTTGCTGTGTGCTACGTCGAGTACGGGCGTATGTGTCGTGTCAGCCGGGTGTTTTTGATTGCAATCACCGTCGCTCGCGGAATGGACCGAGCATACTTGTTCTCTGCGTCGTGACGTAGTAATAAACTGGGAAAAGTTAATAATGCTTCGTGGGTAATCCTCATAACGGAGATGAGGAACGATCAACACTTCACTAAATTTAATTTCCACCTTGGGCTAGTAGCCTCGAGGCAAAGCGTTTCTTGTTTGATTGTGGAGTCTCGACGTTGGTGGCGCAAGGTCAGTATGAGTCTAGGATAGCTCACTAAAGTTACTTGCACCTCGGGCAAGTGACATCGAGATGAAGCGTTTCTTGTTTGATTGTGGAGTCTCGATGTAAGTTGCGCGAGGGTTATAAAAGTTGCTTAAAACTTGAAGTAAGGACTCTCCTTTAGCTCAAGTTCATCGTTTGTGCAAACTTGTATAATCAGCCCTCTATTTTCATCATGTAGAGTTTCATGACTAGGGTGACGGGTCAGTCTTGCTGAGCTTCGTGCTCACAGATACTGCATAAGTTGTTTTGCAGGTAATAACTGTAGGCTGATATGTACGGGTGCCCGATGAGACTCGGAACTCCCTGAGTGGTGAACTCATGGCAACCCCTGCCGCTGCTATCATGACAGTGTTGCTAGCGAGAAGGGTCCGCGGGCTGGACACCTTCTCTGTTGCTTAGCATAGGTATGAGACGTGAGTGTAATAGTCTTCTGCTGTAGCATATTTTTGAGAAGTATTTGTAAAATCAACACTTTGTAAGCTTCCACTTGTTTTATGTAATATGATGCTTTATTATGTGTGCTGTTGGGTGCCGCATCGCACGGCACCACCCAATGCAATTCCCGGGCGAGGTGCCCCGTCCCCGTGAGTGATCGGGACGGTGGGGTCCTCACATCTAATGAGGCTCAAATTTGTACTGGAGATCAGTTACTATGAAAAGGACTTGCTGCCCAAAATTGGAAATGTTTCATAAAGAATTGGTCCTGTAATAAATCCCTAAAGTATTTACTAAAAACAATTCTATAGATATTCCTGGGCATTTTCATAGCATGCACTTTGTTTATCTGTGAAGTATTCCTCATGAGGATTCCAACAAAATTGGTCTCACCCTTTTTGGAGTTTCCTACACAAAGTTATGGGTCTCCAAAGTTTGAACGGAGTGAGAAAAATCTGGAGATGTTTAAATCCCAGCTGTGGGCCCCACCCGTCAGCCCTGTCTTCTACCTCGCGCCAAAACAAGGGCACCAGCGGCGTGCTCCAGCGAGGGCCGCCGGAATCAACTTCCCGGCCATCCCCCGGCTTCAAACTTGCCGCCCCCCACTAACTTGGCACACTGAACTCTCTAGCATGGTGTCCGGCGGCCGGCGATGCCCGGAGGGGGTGCGCCACGGTGACAGCGTGCCCATAGGGTTCCGGCGAGGTCAACCGAGCCTCATACCTCCCCAACTGCTCAGATTTTTGTCTCGGGAGCACCAGTGGACCGTGCAGGAGCTAGTAATGGCCTCGGCTGCTGGTGAAACAGCCGGCAACCGGTGGCTCCACGGTGACCCGAGGTGCTTTTGCACCGGCGACTAAGAAAACAGCTAGAACTCCCTCATTTCTTGATGTCTTTGCTCGGTTCTTCGTCGAGGAGGGGCGTTAGGAAGTATGGAAGCTGTGTGCAAGCTTGCTCGAGCTCTAATGGATCGTGCAACACTAATTTTTGGTTAGACCGAGCCCTACCCCGCCTGCACACAGTTTTGGAAAACAGCAAAATTCTTGCCACCGGTTCTAGCAACTGCTAAACAGCCTCCGGCTACACGACCAGGACATGCACACGCACATTTCGTGTGCAGCAAGTTGGGGAAGAGGGTGACTGTGGCTCTCTGTCCATGGTGGCCCGACTTCGGTTCCCGCCAGTGGCTTCAGTTCTTGGCGCCGATCCACGAATTAAAGCCAACAGCAGCCCCAAGCGTCAAAGCTGAGCAGGGGACTACTTTGTACCCACGTCGGCGCTCCTCTTTTGTGTTGGCAACTCGAGCGAGGAGGGATCAACGCCGGCTTGCGATCGAAAACGGCAGAGACAGCGTCGGCGGCTCGCGTTCGCGCGTGGGAGCAGAACAGAGGCCGAAGCACGAGCTGGAAGTGGCGAAATGGACCTGCGGCACTCGGGGTGAGGTGATCAGGACAATCAGCTGCGAGGAGACCAGGAGATGGCGCGGTGGAAGGCCTCTTGCGCGGGAGCTGACGGCGTCTCGGCGACCGGCTGAAGCCAAACAGAGGCGGCAGCTCTGTTGTGAGGCTGACCACTGGGCCCCACCTTTCCCCCTTTTAATCAAATTTTTCTCTGATATTTTACCCCAGCTGCTCAGAATTAAAGGCCATACTTCCACCCCAAGTCATGGTTTAAATTTGTTGAGTTCAAATAGTTTGAATTCGGTTGTGAAGTTGGAATTGTATTTGATCATTTGAATTTGAATGAAAGTTGAATCCTCCCTTTTGTGTAGTTCCAAAAACATAGCAAAATAACTCAAAAAATTCCAGTTTTTGGCATGGCTGCTAATTCAAATGTGTAGAACACGTTTTTGGAACCAAACTTGCAAATTGAGGGAGTTGGAATTTGAAACTGAATTTGAAATTCAGATTAGAGGGCTTCTCCTTTTAATCCCAAACAAATACTAAAATCCCTCCAAATGAGCTGAAATTTGGAAGGTTGAATATTTGAAATATGAAGATCCAAGTTATGAATTTAGATCTCCATGTTTGGAAGTTTTGGGATGTTTGAATCTTCACTTTGAACCTTCACCGTTATAACTCAAAGTTTTAATTCTCCTCATTTTTCCTAAGTGTACATGAACTGAAAATTCTTGCTACCACTTTTTGGGGATTTTACATCCCTCCCCCCTTAAAAGAATCTCGTCCCGAGATTCCAAAGGAAAAGCAAAGTGGGGAAACCTTACCGGGTATATGATGATAGCAAGTCCGGATAATTAGTTCATAGATATTCCTCGCTTTCCCATGTCACCTCATCAGCGGTATGATTGCTCCACAAGACCTTATAGAACCATAAGGTCCGGTTTCTTGTGGCGCGAGTCTTTTCATCGATAATCCAGATTGGATACTCCGTGTACGTGAGGTCCGGTTGAAGAACTTCTATGTCTTCGGTGCGGATTTCAGCGGAGGGTTTGAGGCACTTCCTCAGTTGAGAGATGTGGAAGACATTGTGAATCCCTGCGAGCAACGCCGGTAAATCCAAGCGATAGGCCAATGGTCCGCAGCTTTCAATGACGGTGAATGGACCAATGATCCGCGGCGCAAGTTTACCCTTCACTCTGAAATGATGAACTCCCTTCATCGGAGACACACGGACATAAACATGATCCCTGATGTTGAAGTGGAGAGGGCGGCGTCTTTTATCCGCATAGCTTTTCTGCCGAGATTGAGCAGCCTAGAGGTTGGCTTGTATTACTTGCACTCGTTCTTCAGCTTCATTCACAAGTTGAATGCCGTAGATAACTCGCTCGCCGGACTCACACCAGTTGAGAGGTGTGCGGCATTTCCGGCCGTAGAGAGCTTCATACGGCGCCATCTTGATGCTAGCTTGATAGCCATTGTTGTAAGAAAACTCTGCCAACGGCAAATGATCGTCCCAATTCTTGCCGTGGTGGATGGCACAAGCGCGTAGCATGTCTTCAAGAACTTGATTTACCCGTTCAGTTTGACCATCCGTCTGCGGGTGATACGCGGAGCTTCGGATCAGTTTGGTCCCCAATGACGCGTGCAGCTGTTCCCAAAACCGAGAGACGAACAACGCACCGCGATCTGACATGATGGAGCGGGGAACACCGTGCAAGCACAAGATCCTTGTGATATACAACTCTGCCTATTGCTTGGCCACGTACTTTATATGTACGGGGATAAAATGAGCCGACTTGGTTAATCGATCGACTATCACCCAAATCGAGTCATGTTTGTGAGACGTGAGAGGTAACCCGACTATGAAGTCTATGCTGATATCCTCCCACTTCCACGCCGGAATATTCAACGATTGCAGCTGTCCGGCTTTACGCATATGGTCGGCTTTCACACGCCGACACGTATCACATTTGGATACGTAATTTGCGATTTCTCTTTTCATCCGTGTCCACCAAAACCTGGTTTTCAGATCCTGGTACATCTTGTTGCTGCCCGGATGAATAGAATACTTGGATAAATGAGCTTCATCCAAGATTTTCTTCCGAAGCTTCATGTCACGGGGTACCACTATACAGTCTTTAAACCATAGAGTGTCGTGTTCATCCCTTCGGAACCATTTCATCTCGCCATTCTCCATCCTTCTCCGAATGTGCGACATTCCCACGTCTTTCTTCTGAGCTTCCATAATTTCCTCTCCTATGTAAAAGTCTCAAAAATGTGTATGAATAAAAACTATGGTTTGAGTTCATATGTGTGGCAATGACATGAAAAATGGGACTTGCTAAAACTTTCTTCATGCAAAGTAATACATGGATGATCATCCATGATGAGGCTCACCTTTTTATTTAAAAGTGTTGAACCAATAAGGAGTAAATACCTCTTTGCATGTAAGTTAAAATTCAGATTTGAAATTCAAAGTTCACACATAGGGTGAGCAAAAACTTTGAATAAACATGCAACCGTATAGTTGGGATTATAGGGAAAAGTTTGCTCTCAAACTTTTCAATTGTAGGGGGCTCAAAAAGGAGTTAAAGAGGAGAATTTGCAAACTTCAACCAAATTCAAATTTGGCAAGCAAATTCAAACTGAATTGGAAGGATTCAAATTCTAACCCCCATTTTAAAACTCAGAATTGTGGGAATCAAGAGGATCAGCTTGAGAAGATATTTGGGGAGGAACTGTGGAGTGGGACCCACATGTCATAGAGCTAAAAGAGGAGCCTTGCACCTTAAGTCTCAGCCCCAGTGGGGAAAATCGTCGAGCAGCACGTGGGCCAAGAGCTGCTCCCACCGTGGAGCCACGGGGGCGCTCGGCAGCGCCACCAGCTGCTGCATTTCCCCACACACGGCGCCCAGAGGCGGTTCTGCAACCTGATAAACCCCCCCTGGACGAAGCAAAGGCCGTCCCTTCTTCTCTCCTCGCGAGCACACGGCCAGCGACCGTCTTCCCCGCCGCCTCTCGGCCCGAGCGGAAGAACGGCGAAACCACTCCGCTCTTTCCTCCCCTGACCTGCTAAACAGCACCGCGAGCTCGGCCTCCACCTCCCTGGCCCGCAAGCCAGCGACCTGCGGCCTCCAGTGCCCGAGAACAACCGCCGCCGCGGCGACCTAAGCCGAGGAAGTGATCGGGCGCTCGTGGACAGCCCTCCACAACGGGTTTCACGGCCGAGCGATCACGCCTACGGACGCGCACGGGTGCGGTGCTGCTCTCAGCCCAAGCTCAGGCCATACCGTGATGCATCGCCGGCGAATTTCGAAGTTTTGCTCCGGCGACCCCATTCCGATCTTCCGGTATGACTCTTTCAAATTCTTGCCCTCTGATCCTCCTTAAGTCATCAAATTTGGCACATAGACGCGGGATTAGATGACGGTCATTTCTCCTTTAGGATTCAGCGCATGAAAACACCTTAGCACGACGGAATTCGAGCTCGACTAGAGGTGTTCATGGCGGACCCATTCGGTCGCACGGCGACAACCTATTTACAGCCGCTCCCGAGCCATTTTGAGGTCGTGCCGATCTTCCTAGAGCTGCGCTGGTGCTGTAGGGCTCGTCGGCACAAGCATTTGAGGGCTGGAGACCCCGGGCGACGCTGCCGGACTTCCACAGAGGCAGTTACACGTCGCCGGCCATATTCCGGTCGTCGGCGGCCCTAGCAAACCCCACAGCCCTGTTCCTCGAGGCCCTAAACCCCCTGGCGGCGAGTTGTAGCTCCGGCAGTGGCCAGGAAGACCGTTCCGGCGAACTTCCGGTTACTCCGACGAGGGGGAGCGCGCGGGCGCGAGAGAGGAAGCCGGAGGTAGAAGACGGAGCGTGGGCCCTGCCTGTCAGCAGCTCAGAATTCAAATCCGGGATCGGGTGTGGCCAGGATCCCGTGTGCTGGCGCGAAAAACCCCGTGGCCCCGGTGTGGCCCAGTTCTGATTGGTTGGAATTCAAATAAGCGGGCCCAGTGGGATTTTCAATAGGAAAATAATTCCAGACTTAGCTCAATCTTTAGAAATTCATATCTCCCTGTGGAAAACTCCAATTTGAGTGATTTCAATTGGGTTGGATTCATCTCTCTGAGTTCTATCCAAATATGAACCCAGATTTCTATGAAAGTCAATATTATATTCTGGAAAATTCTTTGAAGGTTTTCTGAAAAAGAATTATTGAGGGAATTTGGTTTATCCAAAAATACCCATATTTTGCCAGAATATTCTTTAGCATATTATTGACCTACTAGCAAATATTCAGCTCATTTGAAGATCATTTGTGTAGGAATTTGCTAAATGCAAACTACTGTGTTCAAAAGAATCCAGAAACATTTTCAGAAAATGTTTCCCACTTCAAAAATCTGTTCTAAGCAATCCATAGCTCCAAAAATCATAGGAAAATTTAGGCAAGCTCTCTGGGACATACTTGGAATTTTAGTTCACTTAGTTGGGCATGAAAATGCACATTACTACAGAATTAATTCTATTGAGTACAAATGCTTAAAGAATTGTTCTGGGAGAACTACCCAAGTAAAAGGGCTAAATTTTGGACCAGATGACTATCTTGTGATCAAGAACTCACATGTAAATTATCAGCCCAAGATGAGTCCTGGAACTCCCTGTCCTTATTCTCCATACTTATGTATAAGGGAAAAATACATAAGAGATATTGTGAGAATTATGGAGGACACAATATGACTCCACATTAGCTGCAATTTGGCAAGCTAAATCCTTAGGTAGTATAGAACCTGCTGTAAAAGTTTTGAGGCCATTGGAGTTCTTGTTCTTCAGTTGCACTCAAATCTTTTCAGCTTATCTATTATGTTCATTAGAGAAAAGGGTTAGTGTATAGCTAAGGGCCTTAAGGTCAAATTAGTTTAATTCTGTTCCTTGCACAACAGAGGAAAACCAAGCCATGCTTGGCTTTTCCACACTACCTCTGTTCCTAAGAAATTAATTCCATAACTTCTTTCCATTACAGTCTATAAAATATGTGCATATGCATCTCAATAGGAACCACAACGAAGGGGACTCAAAGGAGTGATTCATCGAAGTGGATCAAGCTCCGGAGAGTCAAGGGTGGATCTGCAAGGATACTAACTGCTTATATACGACTACCCTGCAAAACAGGCAAGCTCCGGTTTGCATTTAACAGCTGTTAAGTTTTTATTTTGTATTCACCTTTGGTTAAGATTTGAACTGTGCATTAGGTCTAGTGTTTGATACTCCTCTTGCATAGCCAAATGACCCATGGAGTATTGGGTAGGTGTCTTTCACCGTGTAGAACTGCCATGCTTAAGTACGGTTCGGTAGAAGTCGAGTGGTGAGATGCTACTCGCAGATTTAGGAACAACAGGGGCATACGGGATTGGTTCGTAATTGAATTAGCAAGTTAAAATTGAGACCGGAAGGTTGTAGGAGCAGCAGGACATAGGGGCCTGGGTGCTGTAGACCTGTCCGTGTCAGTCAAGGACCGATCCGTATGCGGCCCTGTTGAACAAGTTTGAGTTGTGTACCGGACTCATGCTGGCTATATGGGACCCAGTAAACCGATGTACCTCGGGAAGCTGTCGTTGGGACTTTTCAGGTCGCCTCAGGCGGACGGCCGGTGTGCAGTATGTGGGGAATATTCTCATGACATCTCACGTCGGAAGGTGCACCATGAGAGTAGCTACTGTACGGGGCGACTTGATCGATTCAGCGGGGGTGAAACGGGGGAAAGGCTGCCACGTACGACGTCAGTGATGGTTGTTGTAGGCAACGTCGAGTACGGGCGTACGTGTCGTGTAGTCCGGGTGTTATTGATTTGAATCACCGTCGCTCGCGGAATGGACCGAGCATACTTGTTCTCACAGTCGTGACGTAGTAAGAACTTGCATGAGAAAGGAACTAATCATATTGATGTGAAGTATTATACTAGTGTTGTATTGGATCTCGATGAATAGGCTAGTGCAAACTCGATTCTTTTATGCCATGAGCAATTTACATCGGGGGAAAGCGTTTCTTGTTTGATTGTGGACTCCCGATGTAGCGTGCCCAGGGTTACTTAAAATGCTGCAATTAATACTTGAAAGTAAGGATTCACTTTTAGGCGAGTTAATTATGCTTATGCCATCCTATGTTAGGTTCATAACCTCACTTAGAGTTTCATGTTTAGGGTGACGGTTAAGTCTTGCTGAGCGTTATGCTCACGGATGCTATCCGAGTTGTTTTGCAGGTAATTGACTCGCTGATTATGATAAGGGGTGCCGATGAGACTCGGGAACCTCCGAGTGCTTACTCTAAGAGCATCCTTGCCGCTGCAGATTGTCTTCGTGTTGCTAGTAAGAAACGTCTGCGGGCTGGACCGTTTCTTTGTTGCTAGTTTAGATATGAATCGTGAGAGTGATAGTCTTCCGCTGTAGTTTACTCTGATATATATTTATTTGTAAAACAATCTTGTACGCTTCCGCAAACTATTTATGTAATATGATGGGTGTTCATCGACCCGTGTGCTGTTGGGTGCCGCATAACACGGCACCACCCAACGAGGTCCCGTGGGGCCGTCTCAGCGTGGCATCAGAGCTGTTACATCCTATTGTAGGGACGAGAGCAAGATTATACAATGCCCCATGCGGAACCAAGTACAGACTCGGCTCCTCCTCTTCAAGTGGGGTGATGGACAGACTGTTGACATGGGATTTGCGGCTTAAGGCGTCGGCAACCACGTTTGCCTTACCAGGATGGTAATGAATCTCAATCTCATAATCTTTGATCAGTTCTATCCGTCTCCGTTGCTGCATATTCAACTCCTTTTGAGTGAATATATACTCCAAACTCTTGTGGTCGGTGTAGAGATACACTAAGTTCCCAAAAAAATAGTGCCTCCACATTTTTAGTGCCAACACCACAGCAGCTAGGTCAAGATCATGAGTCGGATAGTGTTGCTCGTGGTTACGAAGTTGACGTGAGCCATAAGCGACCACTTTTCCTCCTTGCATCAATACACAGCCAAGCCCGATGCCGGACGCATCACAATATACGTCGAAGGGCTTGGTTGTATCCGGTTGAGCTAACACCGGGGATGTTGTAAGATGCTTCACTAATGCTTGGAAAGCTTCTTCACAAGCTGAGCTCCAAACATATTTGATCCCCTTCTTCAACAGTTCAGTCATCGGCTTAGCAAGCTTGGAGAAGTTCGGTATGAACCTCCGATAATATCCTGCTAACCCGAGGAAACTCCTGACTTCATGGACTGATGTGGGGGACTTCCATTTCAGCACTTGTTCGATTTTGCTTGGATCAACTGCAATGCCTTCTGCAGAAATAATATGACCAAGGAATGGAACTTGGCTGATCCAAAACTCGCACTTGCTGAACTTGGCATAAAGCTTATGGTCTCGCAATCATTGAAGCATGATATGCAGGTGTTCGGCGTGTTCTTCTTCAGACTTAGAGTAAACCAAGATCTCATCTATGAACACCACCATGAACTTGTCCAACTCCGGCATGAACACTGAGTTCATGAGATACATGAAATGTGCCTGGGCGTTGGTGAGACCAAAGGACATGACGAGGTATTCATACAACCCATATCTCGTCGAGAAGGCCGTCTTTGGAATATCCTCCGCTCGGATCTTGATTTGATGATATCCTGAGTGAAGATCCATCTTCGAAAATACACTCGCACCCACAAGTTGATCGAATAAGATATCGATGCGGGGCAGTGGATATTTAATCTTGATAGTGACGCCGTTGAGAGGTCGGTAGTCCACACACAACCTCAAGGTTTCATCCTTCTTCTTCACAAACAGCGCCGAGCATCCCCATGGCGAGGAGCTTGGTCGAATGAAACCCTTCTTCATTAAATCATTGAGCTGCTCCTTCAGTTCAGCTAGCTCATTCGGAGCCATCTTGTACGGTCTCTGTGAGATCGGTGTCGTCCCAGGTACAAGTTCAATCTTGAACTCGACCTCCCTTTCGGGTGGCATGCCCGGGAGATCATCCGGAAAGACATCCGGGTATTCACGGACCACACTAATGTCCTCAAGTTTTGTGGCTTCCGTGTTATATGTGGCTGGAGCTTCTTGAACCGAGCGGTCAAGAATAAGAACATGTGGTTCATGAAGTGGAGAGTTTAAACTAACCACAAGTGGAATGGTGTCAAGAACAGCACTATGGCGATGTAGCCATGACATTCCTAAAATGACATCAAGTTTTTGACTCTAACATGATTAGAGAAGTCGGATATAGATTTCCACCCAACTGAAATGGTGCTCTATAGACCATTCTATCAGCTGTTATTTTCCCACCCGGAGAGCATATCATGTATGAACTATTTGTGGGAATGATAGGCAGTTGATATTTAATAACATAAGACTGACTTATGAAATTATGGGTGGCACCGGAGTCAAAAAGTATGACTACGGGATGATCTAAATAGGAGAACGTACCCGCGAGGATGGGTTCGCATTCCGGCACGTCTTCGATGGCTAAGTGGTGGACGTTGCCGGGTTTTGGTGCTGGTTTCTTGGGCTGATTACGGGGCTGATTAGCACCCTGATACGGTGCTGCACCCCTGCCCTGTCGCGGCTCGGGGCAGTCCCTTGAAATGTGCCCGACATGGCCACACGTGAAGCACGTGTAAGGTGTCGGGGTCCCGCCGACTTGAGGACGGAATCCCGGTGCACGCTGTTGAAACTGAGATGCACACGGGACCATCCTTTGCTGCTTCTGTTGCTGTGGTGGGTACATCGGTCGGAAGCCCAGCGCATTATATTGCCGACCGCGAAACTGAGGCGCACGCGCCGGTGACTGCCATCTCTGACCGAATGGTGAGCGATACACCACGCGGTATTTTTGTGGCATCCAACCACTGCTGCTTGCCAGCGCGCTGCGTTTCCTCTTATCAGAACCGCGCTCGCGCTGAGCATGTTCTTGTAGAATCGCAGCATTAACTAGGTCATTGAATGTGCCGTGATTTCTTTGGGCGAGATGGACCTTCATCTTTGAATTCAGGCCCCAGAAGAATGCATTGCGCTTGTCTTCCTCCGTTCTCACAAATCCTGGCGCATACTGCACCAGCCGGTTGAATGACCTGGAGTACTCATGAGCACTCCTCTCGCCTTATTTCAACACCAGGAACTCCTGGAGCTTCCTTTCCATAACACCCGGCGGTATGTGATAGGCGCGGAACGCCTCCCGGAACTCTGTCCATGTGATGGCATGGCCAGCCGGTAAGGAGGCGGTGTAGTTCGCCCACCGTGTGCCTGCTTCGCCTTGAAGCTGTTGCACTGCATATAGCACCTTCTGGTGTTCGGTGCATCGTAGCAGCCCGAACTTCGCCTCCAGAGTGCGGATAAAGCTATCCGCCTCCAAAGGCTCTTCGGCCTCCGTGAAGACCGGTGGATGGGTCGCCAGGAAGTCTGAATATGAACTTTGTTGGGGCTGGCGTTGCCTATTGTCTTGGTGTCCACCCTGATGGGACGCATTCTGCTGGACTAGCATCCGCAGCAACTCGGTTTGCTCGTCGCGCGAGCCGAGCACAGCAGCGAGAACCTCCGCAAGATTTCTTGGAAGTTCTGACAGTGGAGGAGGTGGTTGCTGCTGCGTCGTGGTTTGCTCTGGAGGTGGAGACTCATCACCACGAACCTGACTCGGACCTCCCTCCTCTTGCGTGGACCGTGTACGCACCATTCTGCATTCATACCATTTTGACGATCAGCACATGTTGGTTTATTGCATCCAGTTTATACAATAGTAGTGCGAGAATGGAATAAATGATGCGCATAACAATCACACATATGGATAAAGTATAAACTTTATACAACATATACATCCCTTGACCGTGTCACATGATCGCGTTCCAAGGTAATGAACTTTAGGGATTAAAAGTTCATTTCGACCATCGTGGGTCGCCATGGGATGTTAAGTGTGTTAGCATGCGTAACTCCTCGCTATTGTACTGGACCCAAACATGCACTCACTCGAAATGATATGTTGAATGCATAAACTTTTTGACTCCAACTCGCTGTTTTACAACAGCCACTGGACGTCGAGTTGTGAAACTAAGTGTTTTGGTTGAAACACTTCAACATGGTGTTCTGTCCAGCTTCTGGTCCAGCAGACCAGTTGGAATAATTCAACAGTTTTGACCATCTTAGAAGCAAAATCTGGGCTAGTGTTCAACAACAAAGTTGTAGCACATTTCCTGTACTTTCCAACGGTGTCTTGCTTGACCCTCGGAAATTTTTCTACAAGAAGTTGTGGTTGAAATACAGAAAACTCCAGAGAGCATTTCGTCTGCCCTGTTTCTTGACAGTACCTACTCATCTGAGATTTTCATCCCTTTGGAGGGAGATTTTTTCTGGAGCTCTACAGAAAAGTTGTAGAGGACTTCAAAACCTTTCCAGAATGGTATCCCACACCTCCATTGGTTCAACCAATCTTAAGTTATGCCGTGTTCAAGTTCAGCAAAATTTCTGCCGAAAACAGGGGAAATTGTTCCTAATTTTTTGAGGTTAAATCTATACCCCCAATTGGCTCTCAGTTCAATATAGGAGTTTACTAACCCCTAAATGGAAATCCTAAACCTCATTTTAACTCTTTTATTTACAAAATATCCTTTTATGCAGTCTCGGTACTACGTTTCCTCACCAAAGAAAAATCCTAAGCCGGTATTCCGGCATATACGTGTCAAATGGTGGAACTAGAAACGTCACTCACAGACGGTTTCTACACGGCATGCACTAACGTGGTTAATGTACCTGCATAATAATACACAATAATGGTGCACACAATGGTTTTTGACATTTCAGACAGTTCCATATCATAATAAAAACATACGGTCCGTATCATTTCCATACAGATCGTCCTTGAGTCAAGCCACGTCTCAATGTACATGGTCGTGTTTTCACACCACACGACGGGGAACCCGAGTAGAGCGCGAACGGATCGTCACGGTTGGGAATTTTATCAACCCAACGGATACCACCTACTGCCTCATGACCGTTGAGGCACACCGATGGCGAGCGCTGCGTATGGCCATTTGAACATTAAACGTTCAAGAGTTGCATACTATCATGTTGCTTACCACACGATGGGGTATTCTCACTTTTGCCTAAAGCACGCTGGAGATCAGCGTTTTCATATGCTCTCAGAACCATGAGAAGGTTCAGAGACTCATATTCACTACCGTGCCAAGCCACGGTATACCATTCCATACTATTACTCGTATGGCGAGTTACCGCAATTGATCCGCCTGCGGTGGCGTACCTTACCTCTTACCTGACGTCGGAGCGTCGTTACATAATGTATAACACATAAGTTAGCTTTTCCACCTTAGTAACTACTACTATCATAGACCTTATGTGGGCTTAATGACTAATCCTCACTCGACTACTTCTAAAATTTTAAAATAGGCTCTTTTCAAGCGTGCTATTCCAAATGCTACTCTGATACCACGTCTGTGGGGACCACCCCGTGGTTCACCCACTCCAAGATCGCATAGGGTGGTGCCGTGCTGATGCGGCACCCAACAGCACACACGAAAAGAATAAAGAACAACATACAAACTTTTATTTGATATAAAACAGCAGAAGTCTTTTACAAAACATAATTATACAGCGGAAGTATTCTTCATTAACACTCTCTCATTCTAACTAAGCAAAAGTGTAGCTGTCCAGCCCTGGGACTCTACACACTAGCAGCATGGAACCAGAGATCACAGCGCCGTGCAGGGCTCCAGCTCAGCCGTGTACCCCGACGGGGGCATCGCCTCATCCTCGGGACCTTCCTCATAATTCTCACCTGCACACAGCTCAAAATATTGCAACCGTGAGCACGATGGCTCAGCAAGGCTTAACCGACAACCCTAGGCATGGAACTCTACATGTAAGGATGTGTAAGATATGAAAAAGGAGTTTGCAATAAAGACACGCCGACATGTTGATCCTTACTTTCAGTTTTATAGCAACAGTTTATTGAGCCTTAGGCAGCCCTCACATCGAAAGTCCACAATCAAATAAGAAACGCTTTCCTCCGATGTGATGATGCCCAAAGTGGAATATAAATTTAATTAGCTCTATAACTACAGCATACAAGGTTTCAAGTCATTAATAATTCAATGCAGCATATTCAGTTGGCTTATTTCACTTCTTACTACGTCACAGCGCAGTGAACAAGTGGGTACTCAAATAACCACGAGGGATGGTGATTGCAATCAAGACACACCCGGATAACACGATGCATACACCCACTTTCAGAAGCGTGATTCCACACCCCTTCCTACTCTGTTGTATGCAACAACCTTTCAAAGGCAACCCAAATGCTGAACTGGTCCATCCGTAACGGGCAGGAGGTCCCCGAGTGGAGCGTGACTGTGCCCATCAGCAGATTTACACCTTGCTACCCTCAACCACTCCTATTTACAGTTGGGTAAGCCTCGGCACCTAGGTTAACCAATTACATCGGTTTCCTGGTTCTCGTTTAAATCCCACCAAACTTCGCACATAGGAACTGGACTTAGTGGCGCACAAGTTGGCTTCACAACACTTAACATGAGAACCCCTATACATGGCGTATTTCCAAGTTTGCCAACAGCGGTTTATTCGGGCATCATCGGGCGCACAGTGAGACCCACCTTGGAGCTATTCCTGAGCCTGTCCATCACCATGTCGAGCTTTCAAAGCCACCACTGGTGCTGTAGAGCCAATCCACCAGGCTTTTGGCAGGCTAGCACGTCGGAGCAACGTCACCGGACTCTTCCCGAGCCGCCGCACCGTCGCGAGCTCGGTTAGAGCCAACGTCGATGAGGGGAAACCCTCCCAACGTGTTCAGCACACCAAACTAGGGACTAGCGGTGAGTTAGAGCTTGGGAGCTGACCGGACGATCGAGTTCGGCAGTGCTCCGGCGACCTCGGCGGCGCTACCGCGCGGGAGGCGCGAGGTACAAGACGACCGAGCCGGACTTGCTGTTAGTAGGAGAAAAAACCGGGCGAGTGGATCGTCTATGGGAACGGATCAATTGTAGAAGCGTGGAAATTAAACCTGTAACCCCGTGTGCCATCGCTTCAGCACCCGACACGTGAATCCGTGGACCCACCGGTAGATTTAAACATTTCCCTGATTTTCAGTTTTAGTTCAAACTTCAAACCCGCATAACCTTGCCTAGAAAACTCCAAATCGAGTGAACCAAATTTCATTGGATTCAGCTCTCTGAGTACTTTCCAACAAATCAAGTTTCACTTTATGAAAATCCTTATTTCTCCAGAATTAATTAAACTTTTTAGAATTTTAACTGGAGAAACCTTCGGAGGAAAATTCTGAAATTTTGCTGGGATGTTCACCAAAATATCCCTGAGCTACCATAAAAATTTCAGATCCAGTTGAGCTCATTTGATCAACCTAATGGTGTGATTAATAAAACTGTTCCAGAGAAAATAGAAAATGTCCAAAAACATTTTTCAGAATTTCTCTGAAATTGTTTAGCGCATATCGTTAGCTAGGAACCTTCAAATTAAGTGAGACCAACTCCATTAGAACCCTATAAAAATCTAGTTTTCAGAAAGTCATGGCTTGCTCCATTAAAATCCCTAGAACACCCTAGGAGCCCCAATTAAGATCAAGTACATAATTATTTTGTGGAGAGCTCAAATGAGGTTTGCTGCAGATAAAACTTGGCCAAGTCTCTGTTTAGGTTGTATCCAAACCACAGTAAAAATTTCAGAGTCATTGGGTCTGTCTAGTAAGACTTATAGTCCTCACAAGTTTAAACTTCAATTTAAATGCATTCAAATTGATACATGTATATATTCTCTCGTGTAGTCGCTAAGGTTGAGGAGGAACCCGAAGTCTTAGACTTCATCACTCCGGAAGAGCAGCTAGACTACGACCAAGAGCAGCAAGGCAAGCTCTGGTTTGCATTTACCTTTTTACAAAGTTTTACTGTTTTGAGAACTTACTTTGAGCACTCAATAAGGTCTTGCATTAGAGTCTTGTTTGAAACCCAAATGCATAGCCAAGAAAACCCTGGGTTGGGATTAGGATTGAAAACCTCGTTAGCTACTGCAATGCTAAGACAGTGTAGGATTCGGTACAATCTGAGTAGTTGGAACTACTCGCGAGAATAGGCTAGAGGCACATCGCTCGGGTAAAGATAGCAAATGAAACACATGGCAAGAAAAAATTGAGACCAAGCGTAGAGTGAGGGCAGCAAGACTTTGGGGCCTGGGTTCTACAGCTATGCTTGTGTCGATTGAGGACAGAGCCGTGCGCGGGCCTGTTGAACAAGCTAGAACAGTACCGAAGACCTACCGGCTATATGGGAACCGGGAAACCGATGTAACTCGGGCAGCTGGGTGTTGAGGCATAGCTGGTCGTTCAGAGGGTAGGTTGAGAGATCGAGGTGGAAATCGGCTGGCGGCACTGTTCAACATGTGGCTGATGGGTGAAAGGTGGTTGCGTACGACGTCCGTGATGGTTTCTGTAGGCAACATCGAGTACGGGCGTACGTGATGGGTTATTCGGGTAACCCTGCAGGTGTAAATAGATTATAATCACCGTCCCTCACGGTCAGTGAGTACCACTTGTTCACTGTACTGTGATGTATAAAGAACAGGCTAGATACATGTTACAAGTTTGCTGATTTGAAAGACATACTTTGCTTGTTAATGTCTTGTTGTAGCTTAGAGCTAATTAAAGTTCTTTTCAACTTTGGGCAAAGTACATGAGAGAAATGCATTTCTTGTTTGATTGTGGCGCTCTCATGTGCCTTAGCGTAAGGTTTTCCCCAACCTGCTGCTAAAACATTGAAAGTAAGGTTCAAATAATTAGGCGAGTCCTTTGCAAATTATTTACCTCATGTACCCTATGCCCATCATGTAGAAGTTTCATGTATAGCAGAGACGGGTCAGTCTTGCTAAGCCATCGTGCTCACTGCTTGTGTTTGAAGCTTTTGCAGGGGTTTATGAGGAAGGGACTCCCAAGGAGGAGATGGAACCCCAGGAGGGGAACCCCGTCGAGTGGGAGTCGTGCATGCCGCCGTGTTAGTGTGTGTGCATGCTAGCGGGGACACGTTCACGGGCTGAACGTGAACTCGATGCGTAGTCTATGCCCGTGAGTGTAGACTGAACATATTTTGTGTACAAATGTTCGTAAACCTGTTTATGTAATAAAACTTTGCTTCCGCTTTGTATCGTTGATGTGCGTTATCCAGTGCTGTGCAACGCAGCACCCCTCAGTGTGATCCTGGCTTGACAAGGCCGTTGGGGCCGCATCAGCGTGGTATCAGAGCTCGCTTGAGGTTTAACGCACTACAAAGGTCATCTTTTTCAAAAATTCGGTGAGGAACGAGTTAGTAGCCCATATAAGGATGTTATTAGTGTATAGAAAGTGGCATACTAACCTATTTGCTTATGTCAAAAAATCGTGCATCTCGGGATGCCTTATGTCTTGGGGGTGCACGTAAGGGCTGCCCAACAGTGCGCACAAGCTGAAGGGTGGAGCCCCACGGGTGGCAGGTAACCCGACCCACTTTAATATCCTCTACGACTCTTCATGTCGTCTGGGGTATTCGAGCAACGTATGTCCCTGGCGTGCTTTGGGTAATTTGGGAGACTCCGTCACGTGTTCTGTAACATGAACACGTAGCTCAAGGTGTGTTTGGCTTGAGAACATCCGGGCAAGTGATGACGACCGGGTGTATAAACTGTATGGATACCGGGCTCGGTGTGCAGCCGAGTCTGACGATTGTATGAGTTAATTGCAGGTAGTCTAACCACGAAACGGTAGACGTGTAGTATCCGTGTGCGAGAGACGATTAGTGCCACTGAACTAACGAAGCCGGCTAAGTCCGGTATAGGTTTTTCTTTGCGAGGACGTAGTACCGACATGAACTGGTGACGCATCAACGTCGCACCCCACTAAATGAGCAACTTCATTGTAAAACTGAAAAGTTTCAATCTAGAGCACTAAAATTGTGATGTAACTCATTCCCTTAACCAGGACATTCAAAGTTAACAAGTTTTCAACTTCTAGGATACTAAGGACGGAGTCCCCTGTTTTCAGCTGAAATAAGGCTGAAGTTAATCTGAGGTTAGAGGTTGAGTTCTTTCGAGGTTGGGTCATATGATACATTTCTGGAAAGCTTTGGAAGAGCTTTAACTTTTCTGTTGAGATCCATAGTTGTTTCATCCCTTAACCAATCGAAAAATGCAGTAGAGTTGAAACTGTCCAGAAAACAGGGCAGAGCAAACACTCTATGTAACTCTGTATAAATTGAGCATAACTTCTTGCATAAAAATCCAAAAATAGAAAATGAGGTAATTCTGAAAAGTTCATGAGATGGGTTACAACTTTGTAACAGAAAGTTTTGGGAAATTTGGTGTAGAATTAACTGGAATTCTTGGATCAAATCAGTACCTCAAGCAGGGAGGTGCTGTCCAATTTTCTCCAGAAATTCTGTCAACTTTGACATCTCATAACTTTAACTTTGTTGTTGAGCTCCAGAATATATTTTGCCTTTAGGATGGTCTAAATCAGGTTGAAATGGAAACTGGTCAGGGCTGTCATATTGGACAGCAGATTAGCAGTCAAATTTGTTTAAGTTTTAACTATGTTTCCAAGTTTTATGAATTCAATGACATGTTTTATGTTATAACTCAATGGTTTACTGTTCAAACAAATATTTTACATTTCTCAAATATGTTTCTACAGATGACAGCGGATAGACAATTGGAGAACGGGTCGGTGGTATCCCACTGTTCTCACTGCAGCGGTTATCTGGAAACGTTGAGGCCAATGCTTCAATATTTCGGGTACAGCGAGATGCCGCAGTTCTTCGCCAAGGAAGAAGGCGAGGAGTGGAACAAGACATGGACAATACATGTCAAAGTTCCTGCAGGACCCACGCCACCCGGTTGGGCACCGTTCACCGTCACGGTGAGAGGTAGACAGCCGGAGGGGATGTGGCAAGTGGCAGCCCGTGACACCATGTCGCGTTTCTGCCAACTACACGTGAGAGCTATGGAGGGCGCTCCATACGCGCTCGTTCCGGTGGAGAGGCGAGCTAATCATGTGTGGGGGGAAAGGTACATGGAGGCAACAGATCTGGGTTGCCCAAGGTACAACCCCACGGAGGCGAACCTCAGCCTCCAGTTGAGGGCAGGAAAAGCTGTGATGGACAGCCAAGCTGTTCATATGGATTGTCTTGCCGCAAAGCTCAAGGAGAGCACCAACCGTGGAGATCATTTTGAGAGTGCTCACAGAGAACTTCGCAGTGTTCTCCTTCCGACGATAAAGCGACTGAACGAACAACACAATCAGTTGCATCGTCTGAAGAAGGCAAAAAGGAAAAGCCGCGTTGACATCACGGATTTGCAACAGCAAGTGTAAGCCTTGACCCAGCAGAATGAGGTCCTCACTCAAGAGCGTGATGACGCTATTGAGGAGGGGCAAGGCTGGGAAGAGGACTACAACCAGGCCATGGATGAGGTGCACACATTGCAGGACCTCGTAGCTCCGGTAATGGGCATACCAATGGTGGGTGCCGTACCTGTGGTTTTGGGTCTTCCGGCAATGGGGGAACCTGAACCGGAAGAGGAGGTCTTGGACCCGGAGCCACCAGCAGAGGTAGCGGAGGAGGACGATCCACAGGAGGTCGAGTTCTACTCTGAGTAGGAGGTTACCATTGCCGAGTAGGGCAGCAAGGGTAATGTAACCAAAACTTTTGTAATCGGTGACATGTTGTGTAGACAGTAGCATATGTAGAGATAGTGACGACATGAGCACGACTTCTCAGAGATCCGACAATAATGTATGTTGTATGAAGTTTATGCTTTATCAATATATGTGAATGTTGTGCAAATCATTCATGTGTCACTTCAAATACCTACTGTTTCATATAGAATTTTGAGTATGACATGTGCTGATCACTGCTGTTTTGAATTTCAGAATGACTTGCACTCTTGCCAACCTGGACGTTGGGGGTTCCAGTCAGGGGGGAGAGACCTCCCAACAGCCTCCCGAGGATTCCTCAGGACAGCAACAGCAGCAACAGCAACAGCAACAACCGCCACCGCCAATGGTTACTTTGGCTGACATCGTGGCGGCGATGGCAGGATCTCATCAGCAGCACACAGAGTTGCTGCAAACTCTCATTGCAGATACGTCTCAGCCGGAGAGGCGTCAAGATCGCGAGGAGCGCCAACAAAGCTCCTACTCTGATTTTCTGTCTACTCATCCCCCGGTATTCTCAAGGGTGGATGAACCCCTCGATGCGGACAACTGGCTCCGCATGATGGAGATGAAGTTCGGGCTGCTCCAAGTGAGTGAGCAGCGCAAGACTCAGTTTGTTGTCCAACAACTTCAAGGATCCGCGAGCGCTTGGTGGGTGAACTACTGTGCTTCGCAGCCCACCGAGCGAGTAATGACCTGGACGGAATTCTGGACGGCCTTCAGGGCCTATCATACACCGCCAGGTCTCATGAAGAGGAAGACGCAGGAGTTCTTACGCCTGCAGCAAGGAAGCCGGAATGCGCTGGAATACTCCAGGACGTTCAATGATCTTGCACTCTATGCTTCGTATCACGCCGATACCGACAAAAAGCGGCGGGATCATTTCTACCAGGGGCTTAACCCGCTCCTGAAGGACAAGCTGGCGATGTTCAATCGCGGCAGCCTCAATGACATTATTGATGCTGCGATTGTTCAAGAGGACTCCAGCATGGAGTTAGCGGTGGCGGCGGAGAGGAAGCGAAGCGCACCGCAAAGCAGTGGAGAAGGAGGTGGTCCTTCTAAAAAATATCGGATGGTGAATCACCCACCATCGGGTCCACGCTGGCAGCCACCACAGAGGCGGATGCCATTCCGCAGTCGGCCATATTCTGCACCGGCATTCAGGCCGGCACTGCCAGTCCCACCTCTGCATCAACAACAGCAGCAGCGGGTGATGCCGCGTGCGTATGCACCTCAGCAGCGCATGCCAGGATTTTGTCCCCCAAGCACTGGTCAAGTAGCAGCCACATGCTACAAATGTGGTCACCCAGGACACGTCGCCAACAATTGTCCTGAGAGGCAGGGCGGTGGAGTTGCACCATAGCTTCCGGGGAGGAATCAGCCCTGGAACCCCATTAATGCGCGGCGGGCAAATCCTAGGCCCGGAACCGTCCACCAACTTGCCATAGAGGACGTGCCAGAAGGAGAGCCCATCCTTGCGGGTATGTTCCAACTCCATCAGCATCCCGCTATAGTGTTATTTGATTCAGGCGCCACGCATAGCTTCATTAGCCATGCTTTTATTGCTAAATACAGCTTGCAAAATACTACCCACCGATAGTCCATACTTGATTTGTTCACCGGGTGGAAAGATTTCAGCAAGCATGATGGTTCCAAAAGCGTCATTGTGCTTAGAGGGTAGAGTATACCCTACGTCTCTCATAGTTTTAGAGGAACAGAAGGTTGATGTCATCCTAGGGATGTCGTGGTTAAACCACCACGGCGCTGTTTTAGACACCATCCTCCGAGTCATGCATTTGAACTCAGAAGTGCACGAGTCACACTCTTTATTTCTGGACAGTCCAGAAATAAAACTTCCAAGGGTTTATCAGTCCATAACCATCAAATTGGAAGATATTCCAGTAGTCTGTGAGTTCCCTGACGTGTTCCCGGATGATTTACCGGGGATGCCGCCCGACAGAGAGGTGGAGTTCAAGATTGAATTTGCACCGGGAACCATGCCAATATCCCGAAGGCCGTACAAGATGGCGCCCAAGGAATTGGCTGAACTGAAGACTCAGCTAACGGACCTGCTGGAGAAGGGTTTTATTAGGCTGAGCTCCTCGCCCTGGGGCTGTTCGGCATTATTTGTGAAGAAGAAAGATGAGACGTTGCGGTTTTACGTGGACTATCGTCCACTAAACGCCGTAACCATCAAGAACAAGTACCCGTTGCCGCGGATCGACATGTTGTTTGATCAGTTGGTCGAAGCAAAGATCTTTTCCAAGATGGACTCAAGATCCGGGTACCATCAGATTAAGATACGGGCTGAGGATATTCCGAAGACGGCCTTCTTGACGAAGTACGGACTCTACGAGTACCTGGTCATGTCCTTCGGCCTCACCAACGCTCCAACTCACATCATGTATTTGATGAACTCGGTATTCATGCCGGAGCTGGACAAGTTTGTCGTGGTCTTCATCGACGTATGTGGGGACCACCCCGTGGTTCACCCACTCCAGGATCGCAGTGGGTGGTGCCGTGCGATGCGGCACCCAACAGCACACACGGAAAGATTAAAGAACAACATACAAACTTTTATTTGATATAAAACAGCGGATGTCTTTTTACAAAAGCTTAACTATACAGCTGAAGTATATACATAGCTACTCTCTACTCCTATCTACGCAAAAGTGCAGCCGTCCAGCCCGGGGACGCTACACACTAGCAGCATGGAACCGGAGATCACGGCGGCGTGCAGTGCTCCAGCTCGGCCGTGTACCCCGACGGGGGCATCGCCTCGTCCTCGGACCCCTCCTCATAACTCTCACTTGAATACAGCTCAAATATTGCAACCGTGAGCACGATGGCTCAGCAAGACTTAACCGACACCCTAGTCATGTAACTCTACATGCCAGGAGGTATAATATAGGACAAGGACTTTGCAATAAAGACACGCCTACATGTTGATCCTTAATTTCAGTTTTATAGAAACAGTTTAATGAGCTTTAGGCAGCCCTCACATCGGAAGTCCACAATCAAACAAGAAACGCTTTCCTCCGATGTGGTGATGCCCAAAGTGGAAGATAAACTTAATTAGCTCTACATCTACAGCAAACATGGTTTCAAAACATTAATAATTCATCACAGCATATTATCATTCCTCTGGCTTATTGTTCTTCTTACTACGTCACAGAACAGTGAACAAGCGGTACTCAAATAACCGCGAGGGACGGTGATTGCAATCAGGAGACACCCGGACAACACGTTGCATACCCCCACTTTCAGAAGCGTGACTCCACACCCCTTCCTACTCGGTTGTATGCAACAACCTTTCAAAGGCAACCCAAATACCGAACCGGTCCATCCATAATGTGCAGGAGGTTCCCGCGTGGAGCGTGACTATACCCACCGGCAGATTTACACCTTGCTACCCTCAACCCACTCCTATTTACGGTTGGGTAAGCCTCGGCACCCAGGTTAACCAATTACATCGGTTTCCTGCTTATGTCAGTATGCCATCCGGTACTGTTCGATACTTGTTCATCAGGCCCGCACACGACTCGGTCCTCAATCGACACCAACAGGGCTACGCACGTGAGACCTCCGCTCACTGCTTCCTATCCCCCCTGCTGGGTCTCATTTTCTCCACTCTTAAGCCATTTTCTATTGTGACCAAACCGTGTGATAAAGCCTTACCTCGCGAGTAGATTCCAACTACTCGACTTCTACTGGGATCCTAAGCATATTAGCACGGCATTCTCTACTCGACGAGTCTGTAAACTACCCAACCATTCATAGGATTTAAAAAGGCTATGCAAGTGGGGTTTCAATCACCCTAACTCTAATGCAAGCATTCACCCTAGACATAAGTGATACAAATCAAGAATTTGCAAAAAATACTTAAATGCAAACCGGGGCTTGCCTGGTTGCGAGTTAGATGGGAAGTCAACTTCTGGTGGGAGGACGTCCAAGGGCTCCGGTGCGTCCTCAACTTCGGTCACTATTATGAAATGTAACAAAATATATGTATAAATATTAAGGACTTATAAGAAGTAAACTTCTATTCATAGCTACTGCTATTTAGGATCCTTAATTGGCTTTGGGATTTTTACAGTGAAGATGACACGACCCCACGGTCTTGTCGAGCCGGGATCACGCTGAGGGGTGCTGCGTTGCACAGCACCGGATAACACACATCAAAGGTACAAAGCGGAAGCAAAGTTTATTACATAAAGAGGTTTATGAACAATTTTACATCAAAATAGGTTCAGTCTACACTCACGGGTGTAGACTACGCATCAAGTCCACGTTCAGCCTGTGAACGTGTCCTTGCTAGCACACACGCACACTAACACGGCGGCGTGCACGACTCCCACTCGACGGGGTTCCCCTCCTGGGGTTCCGTCTCCTCCTCGGGAGTCCCTTCCTCATAGAACCCTGCAAAAGCTTCAAACACAAGCAGTGAGCACGAAGGCTCAGCAAGACTGACCCGTCTCTCCTAAACATGGAACTTCTACATGAGGGGTGATAGGTGCATGAGATAAAACAAATTGCAAAGGACTCGCCTAATTAGTGGAACCTTACTTTCAAGTTTTAGCAGCAGGCTGTGGAGCACCTTACGCTAACGCACATGAGAGAGCCGCAATCAAACAAGAAACACATTTCTCTCATGTACTTTGCCCAAAGTTGAAACGAACTTTAGTTAGCTCTAAACTACAACAAATCATTAACAATCAAAGTCCATCTTTCAATCAGCAACATTTTAACATGTAACTAGCCTGCTCTTTCTACGTCACGGTACAGTGAACAAGTGGTACTCACTGACCGTGAGGGACGATGATTATAATCGATTTACACCTGCAGGGTTACCCGAATAATCCGTCACGTACGCCCGTACTCGATGTTGCCTACATCAACCATCACGGACACCGTACGCAACCACCTTTCACCCGTCAGCCAAATATTGAACCGGTCCCATCGTCCCGAGCAAGAGGTCTCTGCACGCGCATCTCAGTGCCGCCAGCCGATTTACACCTCAAGCTCTCAACCTACCCTCTGAACGACGGGCAATGCCTCAATACCCAGCTACCCGAGTTACATCAGTTTCCTGGTTCCCATATAGCCGGTAGGTCTTCGGTACTGTTCTAGCTTGTTCAATAGGCCCGCACATGGCTCAGTCCTCAATCGATACAAGCGGAGCTATAGCATCCAGGCCCCAAAGTCCTGTTGCATTTACTCTCCGCTCGGTCTCATTTTTCTTGCCATGTGTTTCATTTGCTATCTCTACCCGAGTCGAGTGCCTCTAGCCTATGCTCGCGAGTAGTTCCAACTACTCGACTTGTACCGAATCCTACATTATCTTAGCATTGCAGTAGCTAACGGGGTTTGCAATCCTAAACCTAACCCATGGTTTTGTTGGCTATGCAGTTGGGTTGACAAACAAGACTCTAATGCAAGGATTAATGGTACTCAAGTAAGTGCTCAAAACAATAAAAATTTGTAAAAAGGTTAATGCAAAACGGAGCTTGCCTTGCTGCTCTTGGTCGTAGGCTAGCTGCTCCTCCGGAGTGACGAAGTCTAGGACTTCGGGTTCCTTCTCGACCTTAGCGACTACATGATATAAGAAGTACATGTATTAATTAAATGCATTTGAATTGAGTTTTAAACTTGTGAACCTTCTACGTTTCACTAGACAGACCCAAAGACTGTGAAACTTTTACTGTGGCTTGGTTACAACCTAAACAGAGACTTTGTCAAGTTTTAGTTGCAGCAAAGCTCATTTGAGCCCTCCACAATTAATTATGTCCTTGACCTTAATTGGAACTCTTATGGCGTTCTAGGGATTTTCATGGGGCAACTTATGACTTTCTGAAACTAGATTTTCAGAGGGTTCTAATGGAGTTGTTCTCACTTAATTTGAAGGTTCCTAACAACAGATATGAGCTAAACAATTTCAGAGAAAATTCTGAAAATGTTCCTGAACATTTTCTATTTTCTCTGGAACAGTTTCACTAATTACACCATTAGGTGGATCAAATGAGCTCAAATGGATCTTAAATTTTTATGGTAGTTCAGGAATATTTTGGTGAACATCCCAGCAAAATTTCAGAATTTTCCTCCAAGGGATTCTCCAGTTAAAATTCCACAACAGTTTAAACTTTGAGAAATTAATTCTGGAGGATTAAGGATTTTCATGAAGTGAAACTTGATTTGCTGGAAAGTACTCAGAGATCTGAAAAAAGGGCATACCCAGTGCTGAAAGCTCCCACACCTGAATCCAACAAAATTTGGTTCACTCGATTTGGAGCTTCCTAGCCAAAGTTATGAGGATTAGAAGTTTGAATGAAATCTGAAAATCGGGGAAAAGTTTAAATCTGCCGGTGGGCCACGGGGACACGTGTTGCGTGCTGAGACGTCGGCACACCATGGTCTACGGGGTTTTTGCGTGCCAGCACACTGGATCCGAGCCGCAGCCCGATCCCAATTTAAAATATCTGCCGCTGACGGCTGGGGTCCACCCCCTTCGTCTACCTCCCGCCGCCCGCGCTCTGCCGCCGGGGTACCTCGCCGGAGAGCCCGCCGGCAGTCTCTGTGGAGCTCCAAGCTTCATGATCCCGGCTGCCCCTGCCTATTTTCACTCGGGGAACACGATTCCGGGCTCAGCTCATCATGAAAATGGCCGGCACATGGTCGGCGATGAGCAGCGGCCTCGGGAGAACTTCGGCCGTGTTGCCCGTCCCCCCTAGCACCTCACCTGATCGTGCTAAAGGCCGTCGAGCATCAGTGGGCCATAGGAAAGGTCGACATGAGCTCCACGGAGCTCAAGAAGGGCTGTGTTGGGCTGTCACCGTGCGACCTAGGCCGGAAATCGGGATTTCTACTAAAACTTGAAGAACAGCGGCTTCCCTCCATGGTTCTTCGTGGTTCCAGCTCCTATGGACTCGTACGGGCAACTAGAAGTGATCCTCTCCATGAGAGGATGAGTGATGCAGTGTGGCTTACGAATTTCTCTGATCGGTACCGACTCCATTTTTGCACACCGTCGCGAAAACACGAAATTCCGGCCTGAGCAGTGTTTGTCACGCCGCCGGAGCTTGCGGGAATGAAAGAGGGACTGAAGGCGAACCTCTTTGCTGTTCACAGCTCGGTGATCGGTGGGCTGTGGTGGCCAGAAGTATGGTTCCCGCAGTGGCGACTCGAGCTGAACCGGCAGAGGAAGGATCGCAGCGGTGGAGCTCGGGGAAGACTGCGCAGGGTCCGGAACTGATGCGAGGGTGCTGAAGATGTCTTGGCGCACCCGGTGCTGGTCTCAGATCGCCGGGAGGATCACTGGATCGGCCGGGCGATGAGGAACCGAAAATTCAACCGAGCGGCGAGGAGCTTCGGCTTTCTGGGTGGAAACGCGACGAGGCAGCGGTGGAAGGCACCGGTGACCGCTCGGCCGGTTAGATAAAGACCCCGAAAGTCGGTTCCGCAGCTGAGATCGGCAAGCAGCTGGTGGCTTCGCCGTTCCTTCGCCGTGGCGGCAGCTCGGTTCAGCGCAAGAACCCGAGTGCAGAGTTCAGTCGGCTGGGTTCCCTTCAGTGGCTGACCTGTGGGTCCCACCCTCACTTTTGACCCCTGAAATTAACTCCAATTCACTGTTGTAACAGTAAGCCCCAAGATGAACATGGTGATTTTAATTATTCACCCCTGAACCATTTGAATTGGTTAGGATTCAAATTGGGTTTGGTTTGGATAAATTTCAGCACATGTCCAGTTTGAAATTCAAATAAAGTTTGAATTTGCCCCACTTAGCTCATGTCAAGGTCAACTCCAAATGGAGTGAAAATTGGTGTGTGAGCTCACAAAAATGTGCTGAGTAAGAATATGCCTCCCACTTTTGAATTCATGGGATAAAAGCAGTTTGAATTTGAATTTGAGTTCAAACTGCCCTCTTTCTAGCTATACCCAAAATGACCTCAAAAGGTTTTGAATTTGGGTGAAACTTGGCATGGACCTTCCTAGCACTGTGTAGGAGTTTTTATATGTCCAGCCCCTTTATATCACATGTGGTAAATGCCACTTTTGCAATATGTGAGTTTGTTCCCTAATGAGCATGTTGATGGTGGTTACTTGCTCTTCAAATGTGTTTATCAACTTGCTTTAAATGAGGTGTGTGTGTGGTGATGACACTTCAAACATGTGTCAAAAACTGAGGCCCTTACAGAAGATTAGACTCTCTAAGGGTGATCTGAGCAAAATTTGGAGAAATGTCATTGCACATTGTGGTCTCCGAAATTCCCACAAGCACAAGGCTTCTCTGAATTTTGAGCCCAAATCAGGAGCTTTGACATAGCTAACAGTGGAAGATCTGATTAGGGTAAGTCTCCATGGATCTAACAAAATTTGTTTCACCATTTTTGGAGCTACCAACAGAGAGATATGAATTTTTGAAGTTGGATAGAAGTTCTGAAAAAGTTTCTGTTTAAACTTGAATTTCCAAATAAGAGCTGAACTTTGGAAGGCAATTTAGCCTAGCAAATGAACTCCAATGAAGCCCATATTTTTTCTGGAGATCATTAACTATGAAAAGGATTAGCTTCCCAAATTTGGGAATGTTTCATAAAGAATTGCTCCTGTAATAAATCTCTAAATGATTTACTAAAAACAATTCTACAGACATTCCTGGTCATTTTTATAGCAAGAAATTTGTTCCTTTGTGAAGTACTCCTCATGAGGATTCAAACAAAATTTGTCTCACTAATTTTGGAGCTTTCTACCCAAAGTTATGGATTTTTCAAGTTTCACTAACTTTCTGTTTGAATTTTTACAGAGCACTCAACATGGGGCCCACTCGTCAGGTCTTTCTTCAACCTCCTGCCAGAGAACGCGCATGCACACCAGCACAGATCGTGGCATGGCTCGTTCTACCTCATTTCTCAACCAAATTAGCTCCGGTTTCACCCTACACGATCCTTGGAACATGGCGCAGCTGCCGGGCAAGATTTCCCCGCATGAAAACGGCCGAAAACAGGTCGGCACTGGCGGGGCGGCTCCGGAGCTTGGCATCAACGCGTTATGGCATGTCCGAAGCTTCTCCCAGCAAGCTACATGGCTCTAAAGCATCACCAGTGATCGGGGAACATGGAACGCATGCCAAACCTTGCAGCAAACGGCCAGAAAATGGGGTTCACCGGAGGACCGACCCGTTTTTGCCGCCGCCGGTGATTTCTCATCGCCCGGGGCGTGTGGTGGATGGTTTGGTGCGTTATTTGACGTGGGAGGGTGCTAGGATGGTGTGATGCTATGGCTTGAACCGAAGAACAAATGATCTGACACAACCCCACGGGTCTTGTCGAGCCAGGATCACGCTGAGGGGTGCTGCGTTGCACAGCACCGGATAACACACATCAAAGGTACAAAGCGGAAGCGAAATTTTATTACATAAACAAGTCTATTAACATGTTTACATCAAAATAAGTCCAGTCTACACTCACGGCCGTAGACTATGCATCAAGTCCACGTTCAGCCCTTGAACGTGTCCTTGCTAGCACACACGCACACTAACTCGGCGGCGTGCACGACTCCCACTCGACGGGGTTCCCCTCCTGTGGTTCTGTCTCCTCTTCGGGAGTCCCTTCCTCATAGAACCCTGCAAAAGCTTCAAACACAAACAGTGAGCACGAAGGCTCAGCAAGTCTGACCCGTCTCACCTAAACATGGAACTTCTACATGAGGGTTGATGGGTACATGAGGTAAAATCATTTGCAAAGGACTCACCTAATTAGTAGAACCTTACTTTCAAGTTTTAGCAGCAGGTTGTGGAGAACCTTATGCTAAGGCACATGAGAGAGCCGCAATCAAACAAGAAACGCATTTCTCTCATGTACTTTGCCCAAAGTTGAAATGAACTTTAGTTAGCTCTAAACTACAGCAAATCATTAGCAATCAAGTCCATCTTTCAATCAGCAACATTTTAACATGTAACTAGCCTGTTCTTTCTACGTCACGGTACAGTGAACAAGTGGTACTCACTGACCGCGAGGGACGGCGATTATAATCGATTTACACCTGCAGGGTTACCCGAACAACCCGTCACGTACGCCCGTACTCGATGTTGCCTACAACAACCATCACGGACGCCGTACGCAACCACCTTTCGCCCGTCAGCCAAATATTGAACCGGTCCCATCATCCCGAGCAAGAGGTCTCTGCACGCGCATCTCAGTGCCACCAGCCGATTTACACCTCAAGCTCTCAACCTACCCTCTGAACGACGGGCAATGCCTCAATACCCAGCTACCCGAATTACATCAGTTTCCCGGTTCCCATATAGCCGGTAGGTCTTCGGTACTGTTCTAGCTTGTTCAACAGGCCCGCACACGGCTCGGTCCTCAATCGACACAAGCGGAGCTACAGCACACAGGCCCCAAAGTCCTGCTGCCCTTACCCTCCGCTCGGTCTCATTTTCTTGCCATGTGTTTCATGTGCTATCACTACCCGAGTCGAGTGCCTCTAGCCTATGCTCGAGAGTAGTTCCAACTACTCGACTTGTACCGAATCCTACTCTACCTTAGCATTGCAGTAGCTAACAGGGTTTGCAATCCTAAACCCAACCCATGGTTTTCTTGGCTATGCAGTTGGATTTCCAAACAATACTCTAATGCAAAGAATAAAGTAATCAAGTATGTGCTCAAAACAATAAAAACTTGTAAAAGGTTAATGCAAACCGGAGCTTGCCTTGCTGCTCTTGGTCGTAGGCTAGTTGTTCCTCCGGAGTAACGAAGTCTAGGACTTCGGGTTCCTCCTCGACCTTAGCGACTACATGATAGAAGTAATACATGTATTAATTTAAATGCAGTTGTATTAACTTTTAAACTTGTGAAGTCTATAACCCTTGCTAGACAGACCCAATGACTGTGAAACTTTTACTGGGGCTTGGTTACAACCTAAATAGAGATTTGGTCAAGTTTTAGTTGCAGCAAAGCTCATTTGAGCCCTCCACAATTAATCATGTACTTGACCCTAATTGAAGGCTTTTAGGGTGTTCTAAGGATTTTCATGAAACAAACTATGACTTTCTGAAAACTAGATTTTCAGAGGGTTCTAATGGAGTTGGTCTCACTTAATTTGAAGGTTCCTAGCTACAGATATGAGCTAAACAATTTCAGAGAAAATTCTGAAAATGTTTCTGAACATTTTCTATTTTCTTTGGAACAGTTCCACTAATCACACCATTAGGTGGATTAAATGAGCTCAAATGGATCTGGAATTTTTATGGTAGTTCAGGGATATTTTGGTGAACATCCCAGCAAAATGTCAGGATATTCCTCCAAAGGATTCTCCAGTTAAAATTCCAACCAGTTTAAAGTTTGAGGAATTAATTCTGGAGAAATAAAGAATTTCATGAAGTGAAACTTGATTTGCTGGAAAGTACTCAGAGACCTGAATCCAGCAAAATTTGGTTCACTCGATTTGGAGCTTTCTAGCCAAAGTTATGAGGATTTGAAGTTTGAAGGAAATCTGAAAATCAGGGAAAAGTTTAAACTTGCGCGTGGGCCCCGGGAACACGCGTCGCACGCCGAGGCAACAGCACACCGCGGCCCACAAGGATTTTGCGTGCCAGCACACCCGATCCCGGCCGCAGCCCGATCCCGATTCAAAATATCGGCCGCTGACAGCTGGGGTCCACCCCTTTCTTCAACCTCGCGACGCCAGCGCTCCACCGCCGAGGGACCTCGCCGGAGAGCTCGCCGCCGGCTTCTGTACAGCTCCAAACTTCATGATTTTGGCTGCCCCTGCCTACTTTCACTCGGGGAACAGGATTCTGGGATCAGCTACTCATGACAATGGCCGGTGTATGGTCGGCGACGAGCCGCCACCTCGGAAAGACTTCGGCCATGTCGGCTGACTACCCTAGCACCTCAACTACTCGAGGAATTGGTCGGGAAGCATCAGTGGACCTCAGGGAAGGTCGACGTGAGCTCGAGGCAGCTCGGGGAAGGCCCGAAGTAGGTCCTCACCGTGCGCCCGATGCCTCCCATTTATTCCGCCATTGGTAAACCTCGAATTATGCCGGGTACAGAGGTTCTCCGGCCAAGAGTTGTGAAGGCAACTTGTGTGTTACCGTGTCTAGTTTGTGTGAGAGCGGATTGAGGCCTCTAATCCTTTCTAGAGCATGAATTCGACAGAATCGCACCCGAGGGTCGTGCTGCACACAGAAAGGGGAAAATTGGAAATTCGCCGCCGGTGAGCAATCACTCGGGCCGTGGCTCGGGGGTGAGCAGCACCGGTCACCAGCGCGTCCAAGAGTGCCTTGGTTCGGGCGTGACAACGCCCTGGCTGAGCTGTCCACGGAAGCCCGAGGTGCGGCGGTTCTAAGTCACCGAATTGATCTTTCGGCACAGCCGATATCAATCGGTTTCAACTGAATTCTAGCAGCGGGGAAGACGGTTGAAGGTCTCTAGTACCTTGCTGGGGCTCTGGAGGGGACGGAGGAAGCTGTGATCGGCACTCTCCGATTGATTCCAAGCTGCGGAAAGTTTCGGCCGGCGCTGAGTTCTTGCAGGGAAGAAACGGCGATGCTTTGGCCGAGGAGGGGGGGGAACGCCTTAAGAAGGCTCTAAACCGCCTCACGCCCGCGCGTGGCCAAGCAGCTGCTGGCGCGGCGGCTCCCCTCGGTGGCGATCGCAGCGGCGGCCCGGTTAACCGAGTGAGAAAATTTCAGTCGGTTTGAGTTGAAGTGGTGGCTGACATGTGGGTCCCACTTCCAGTTTTAACCTCTGAAATTTACTCCTAATCACTGTTGTAAACAGTGAGCCCCATAGTACCCCTGGTAATTCAAATTATACACCCATGAGCCATTTGAATTGATCAAAGTTCAAATGAGGTTTGGTTTGAATGAATTTCAGCACAAGTTCAGTTTGAAATTCAAATAAAGTTTGAATTTCCCCCACTTAGCTCATGTCAAGATCAACTCCAAATGGAGTGAAAATTGGTGTGTGTGAGACCTATGTGTGCTGAATACATTGGCAATTAGGATAAAAGTTAGCATTAGCATTCAAAGTTTTGAATATTGCCAAAACATTCTTCTGTGGCAAGGTCCGACAAGTTCTTTGTTAGGTCCGCCAAGTGTTGGCAAGGTCCGACGCAAGGTCTGGAGAGCTCCTGCAAGGTCCGGAGAGCTTCTGTGAGGTCCGGAGCTTGTTTTTAGGGAGCTCCCGTGAAGTTCAACTCGTAGAACTGCAGCGTCTTGTTTTTGCTTTTAACTCGCAATGTTTCAAACTTGCTTTATGGGAAGGTTTGCTTAGTATTAATTTGCTAAGTTTTTGGTGTGTTTTGGTGGTTATGGCTGTTATCATTTGATATGGTTTGCAACATGCTTATGTGACGTGCTCATGTAAGGTGTTGTGGTTTTCAAACTAACGTGAGTCAAGTCGAGGACTTTTGCTCGGAAGAATTGGTTGTTTATTCATGTGCAGGTGTTGCTTGAGTTCAAGACATGGCTGGTGACGGGATCCTTGGACTAGTCTCAGGGAGGAGATGAGGTTCCAACAACCAAGTTCGGGAGGAGCTGTGGTTGAGTTGATCGGGAGGTCGCGCAGCATGTTTGGATCAAGGGCAGTGCATATGAAGGTTGCGTGTACGTCGTTGGAAGGTGTTTTCACGTGTTCAAGGAGTGCATGGACGTGGCAACATTGTTCCAAGGCGTGATGAAGAGAAGTGGACGTAAAGAATTGGTCGGAAAGGTCCAACCGACTAGGTTATGGACTCAGGCTGCGGCTGAGTCGTGTTTGACTCAAATATGGAAAGTTTTGAGTTGGTTATGATAGGATTTCGTGTGGGTCACGAATTTGAGTTGTTTCAGGAATGTTTGGGACGTTTCTAAGGTGTTTGGAAGTCATAAGATTGCTTCTATCTGCGTATAGAAGAGTCTTGAGCAGTATTGGAAAGTTACAGTTTGAATCCAAGTAGGAGTAGGAGTCCTAGTTTGAATTGGATTGCCATAGAGCTGGTTATATAAGTAAGGGAGGCCAGAGCTCGTGGTGCACGACTTTGGGCTGTTCCTCTTGTGTTTCTATTGAATAAAGTTCATAGTTTCGAGGAGCTTTTGTGCCTTGTTCGTCCGACTTGTTTTTCGTCAAGTCTTTCTCGCCGAGTTTCTGGACAGACCGACGTTGCTTCGGTGTTTCGTTCATAACTCGAGTTTTACAGATCCGATTGACGTGATTCTTTTTGGGTTGTCTTCACAACTAAATTATATATCATCTGTGAAATTTTCAAGAGCTTCAGATCTGTAGTTTTTGAGATACACGAGTTTCTTTGCAGCATTGCAGATCTGTTTTATATCGGGTAGAACAGATTGATCTTCGTTTAATATTTTGATCGTATCTCAAGTTTTACTTCGTGTTTTCAAGTGATTCTTGTTGCATTAGATCCATGACTTGATTCTCTATCTCTCTACTTGATTTGTCATGGTTGAAAACGTTTGAAAACACTTGCACATACGGTTTCTTTAACCGATTGATTTTTTGCTGAGGGGTTTTTGTTGTTTCCGCTGCGAAAAGTTTTAATCTACCATTCACCCCCCTCTGGTAGCTTTTCACGTGCTCTTCGATCCTACAATTGGTATCAGAGCCAAGGTGCTCTAATATTTGTGATTTGCACGTGTTTTGACTAACCATCATGGAGAAGTACTCCGCAAAACCTTGTGTGTTCAATGGCATCGATTTTCAGGTTTGGAAGGCGCGGATGGAGGCCTACATACAGGCGCAAGGCTTCGCCATATGGAAAAAGGTCTACCGGAACTTCGATGTACCACCCAACGATCAAGTTACGGCTGCGAACATGAGAGATGTTGACAACAACAACAAGGCTCGCAACTTGATCATCCAAGGATTGACTCAAAGCGACTTCGACCGTGTTGCACACCTCCGATCTGCATATGATGTTTGGAAAGCTCTTTGTGACTACCATGAAGGATCCAATACGATCAAGGAGGTAAGGCAAGATATGTTCAAGAAAGAATACATGCGTTTTGAGATGCAACCCGGTGAGTCAATTGACGACCTTTTTGCTCGCTTTAATAAAATTCTCAGCAACTTGCGTAGTGTCAATGTTAACTTTTCAGATGCTGAAAATGCTAGACAATTGTTAGGAGCATTAGATATGTCAATTTGGGAGATGAAAGTTACATCTATTCGTGAATCTACTGTCATGAGTTCTCTTACTTTAGACGTGCTTTATTCTAAATTGAAAACTCATGAAATTGACATCATCTCACGTAAAAACCCCAACAAGTCTATTGCATTTGTT
This sequence comes from Neostapfia colusana, assembly GCA_030760725.1. NCBI lineage: Eukaryota > Viridiplantae > Streptophyta > Magnoliopsida > Poales > Poaceae > Neostapfia > Neostapfia colusana. Next base: position 42,646,440 of record JASWHV010000018.1, on the reverse strand, counting down.
TCGCAACGTGACATGTCTAGTTCTAGTCAATCATCATCTAGTGGTGCACTCTCTTTGCTGTCCTCTCTAACCCTTGAACAGATTGAAGAGTTTCCAGAGGAGGAGCTTGCACTCATCTCTACTCGGTTCTCAAAAGCATTGCAAAATGTGAGAACTAGAAGGAGAGGAAGCTCCGGACCTCAACGATGTTTTGAATGTGGTAAGACAGGACATTTTCGTACGGAGTGCCCTAACCTTTCAGGTCCGACTTCACGTGAAGAAAAGCAAACAAGGCCAAAGAAATCGTTTGCAAAGAATAATAAGAAGAAAGATTTATTAATGCGCAACATAGTGCATAGTATGATCTCTGCACTTCAAGATTTCGGCTCAAGTGATGTGGACACCGGTAGTGATGAAGATGAAGAAGCTATGGCAAATATGTGCTGCATGGTAAGCAAGTCAAGTTCAAGCTCCGAGGAGGCAGAACACAACAGCGACGATGAAGTGGTATGTCCCACTTGCGAAGAAATGTGTGATGCTATTTCTCGTGCCACTGTTATATTAAAGAAAAAGGATAAAAACATAGAAACAATGCTGTTAAAATTGAATCACTAGAATATGAAATTAATCGTTTAAAAACTTTGATTCCTAGTGATGATTCTTGTTCCTCATGTGATTTTATTTATGAACAATTATCCTCTTTAAGAAGTGCACACGCATCTACACTTGATAAACTTGAACTTGAAATTGAAAAGAACAAAGAGCTTGCTGCACTTAATGATAAAAATTTGAAAGATGCTTGTTGTTCTGCAATTGATTTGCATTGTTCTTCATGTGATGATCTGAATAAGAAACTAAATGATGCTATGAATGAGATTTCTATTTTGAACAATGCTTTACGTGTGCATGAAGTTAAATATTGTTCAAATTGCAAACTAAAAGGAAAAACTTCATGTGAAAACTGCTTTGATCTGTCCAATAAACTTGATGACATGCATAGGACACTAGATTGGTTTTCTAATGCAAATAAGAACCTAAACTTGCTGCTGAATTCTTCCAAGTCTTGTAATGATAAAACTGGTTTAGGTTTTAATTTTCATGCTCATGCTAAGGCACACCCACCTAAAGTTGTAAATTCATTAGGAAGCGGTTTGATTCAAACAGCTCCTAGACAAAAAGAGGTGATTTTCAAATCTGCAGGAGTACTATCCCATTCGGGTTCTAATAAACGTGTTGCTTGCTCATCTAGACATGATAATAAGGTTATTTTTCATTGTACCTACTGTGGTAGAGATGGTCATGTCATGGATTTTTGTTATAGACTAGCTAAACACGATAAGAAACAAAGAATACTTGCTAGATCACATAACAACCAAGCAAAATCTGCTAGACCGAATGTTCGGAGCTTGCAACCTGCTGTAATGAGTCAAAAACTTGCTCCCAGACCTACTGTTTTTTGTGCTACATATAACACATCTTCTAAGTCAGTAGTTGGGAACAAAAATTTTCGATGTTTGGCTCATAAACCTGCTGTACCTTCTCAGCTTTCACGTGTTATTCCTGCTGGACGTCGTGTGACTCAGTACTGGATTCCTAAAAGTCTTTTAACTAACCCCAGTATCGAGTCATCGACGTATTGTGCTGCTGTGTAGGTTTCACGTTTGAGGAAGGAGAACATTTGGATTGTGGATTCAGGTTGCTCACGCCACATGGCCGGTAACAAAGAATGGTTCTCCTCTCTCTCTTTTGTGTCACCTGTAGAAAATGTTACTTTCGCCGATAACTCTTCTACTCCCATAATTGCTAAAGGTTCGGTTAGAGTAAAAAATCTCTACACTTTGAAAGATGTGGCACTTGTTAAAAATTTGAAATACAACTTGCTTTCGGTTTCACAATTGCTAGATGAAAATCTAGAGGTTAGCTTTGCTAAAAATTGCTGCAAGGTTGTAGATTCAAAAGGTGAGCTTTTGTTTAACATGTCTAGGTTTGGAAGAGTGTTTAAAGCTGATTTTGATTTGTCAACTTCTAAGCATCGGTGTCTAGTTGCTAATGATACAAAGGATCTATATTTTTGGCATCGTAGACTTGGTCACATAGGCTTTGATCATCTCACTCGTGTTAGTGCTCTCGATCGCATACGTGGGCTGCCGAAGCTTAAAAAGGACAATGATATTGTGTGCTCTTCTTGTAGACATGCTAAGTTTGTTGCAGGTTCACATGCTCCTCTCACAATGACCATGACAGCTGAACCAGGACAACTTTTACATCTTGACACAGTAGGTCCGGCACGTGTTCAATCCTTCGGAGGTAAATGGTATGTGATTATGATTGTTGATGATTATTTCAGATATTCTTGGGTTTATTTTATGGCATCTAAGAATGAAGCTTTTTAGTCATTTTAGAACTTTATTTCTTAGATTATCTATTGATCACCCAGGATCATTAAAAGCAATTAGAAGTGATAACGGAACTGAATTTAAAAACCAATCCTTTGATCACTTTTGTGCTGAAAATGGAATAGATCATCAATACTCTTCACCCTATGTACCACAACAAAATGGTGTCGTAGAAAGAAAGAACAGGACCTTAGTTGAGATGGCTAGGACTATGCTTGATGAATATCAAACTCCTAGGAAATTTTGGGCTGATGCAATTGCAACCGCTTGTTATGTCTCAAATCGTGTTTTCTTGCGTGCTAAGCTTGGAAAAACCCCATATGAGCTCCGGTTTGGACATAGGCCTAGTGTTACACACTTTAGGGTTTTTGGTTGCAAATGCTTTGTTAAGAAACATGGTAATCTTGATAAATTTGAAGCTAGATCTGTTGATGGCATGTTTCTTGGTTATCCATCTCATACTAGAGGCTACCGTGTGCTTTTACTTGACACTAACAAAATTGTGGAGACTTGCGAGGTTTCTTTTGATGAAGCTAGCCCAAGTACTAGCTCCGATATTGCAGGTCCGGATCCATATCCGCAGGGGGAGAGTATTTTTATTGAAGAAGATGAAGAAGTGGTGCTGCTGCCCGAAAACTCGGAAGTAAATAACAATCAAGCTGCTGATTTTGCACCACAACCAGCACCAACAGTCACTACTGCTGGTTCGGACCTTCCTCAATCAACAAGCTCTCCTAATCAAAGGTCCGAACATGAAGAAGAAGGTGCTTGTGAAGTGTCTACTCCCCTCCGAGTACTCAAAAGTCATCCTCCACAACAAATCATTGGAAGCTTGCATGAACGAGTCACTCGGTCCAGGTTTTGCGATCCAAACTCGCATGCTCATTCTGCTTTTGTTGCTTCTTTTGAACCCAAGGATATATCACACGCACTCACTAATGAATCTTGGATTAATGCCATGCAAGAAGAGTTAGAAAATTTTGAAAGAAATAATGTTTGGAAACTTATACCTCCACATCAAGGTCACACATTAATTGGAACTAAATGGATATTTAAAAATAAGCAAAGTGAGGATGGGGTTGTGGTTAGGAATAAAGCTAGGTTGGTTGCTCAAGGTTTCGCTCAAATTGAAGGTCTAGATTTTGATGAAACATTTGCTCCTGTTGCTAGATTAGAAGCTATAAGAATTTTATTAGCATTTGCTGCATCTAAAGGTTTCAAGTTATATCAAATGGATGTTAAAAGTGCTTTTCTTAATGGCTACATAGAGGAGGAGGTTTATGTTAAGCAGCCACCGGGTTTTGAAAATCCAAATTTTCCTAATCATGTTTACAAACTGTCCAAAGCCTTGTACGGTCTAAAACAAGCCCCTAGAGCATGGTATGATAGGTTAAAAACATTCTTACTTGAAAAGGGGTTTACCATGGGCAAGGTTGATAAAACTCTTTTTGTACTTAAGCATGGCAATGACTCATTATTCGTTCAAGTGTATGTGGATGATATTATCTTTGGCTGTGCTTCTCATGATCTCGTGTCCAAGTTTTCAGCTATGATGAGTTCAGAATTTGAGATGAGTATGATGGGAGAACTCACATACTTTTTGGGGCTGCAAATCAAGCAAACAAAAGAAGGAACTTTTGTGCATCAAACTAAGTATACAAAGGACCTTCTTAAGCGCTTCAACATGGACAAATGCAAGCCTCTTCGGACACCAATGGGAACAGCAACAACACTTGAACTTGACGAAGATGGTGACCCGGTCGATAAAAAAGAATACAGAAGTATGATTGGATCACTTTTGTATCTCACGGCGTCAAGACAGGACATACAATTCAGCGTATGTCTTTGTGCACGTTTTCAAGCTTCTCCACGTGCTTCACATCGCCAACCCATCAAAAGGATTCTCAGGTACCTACATGGAACTCAAGAATTTGGCATTTTTCTTCCTTCTTCCTCAACCGTTTCTTTGAAAGCTTTTTCGGATGCTGATTTTGGGAGTTGTAGGATTGATAGGAAAAGTACTTCAGGTGCTTGTCATTTTCTTGGTAATTCACTTGTTGCTTGGTCCTCTAGAAAACAAAGTTCAGTTGCACAATCCACGGCCGAATCTGAATATGTAGCTGCGGCTAGCGCTTGCTCACAAATTCTTTGGATTGTTCAAACACTTAAGGACTATGGGGTTGATTTAGATAGTGTTCCACTGTTTTATGATAACACTAGTGCAATTTGTATTGCTAAAAACCCCGTGAAACACTCTAGAACTAAGCACATTGACATTAGGTATCACTTTCTTCGTGATAATGTTGAAAAAGGAAACATTGTGCTTCACCGTGTCGATACCGAACAACAATTGGCTGATATTTTTACAAAACCTTTGGATTTCATTCGTTTTTGTTTCAATCGTAGTGAAATAGGGGTTATGCATCCTCATGGCTTAAATTGAGGGGGAGTTTTTAAAACTTTGAAAGTCTATGTGTTAATCTGAAACTAAAATAATATGAGCATAGTATTTCATACATATATGACTTTGTGATTCCTTTTACAGGCTGAAAGTTCTTACTACATTACTCATGGTTTTTGCCATGACTAGTAATTGGAATAATTACTTACACTAAATCTGGTCATGATCGAACTTTCTTGCTGTTTTGAACTTGTTGCGTGCTCACAAGTGCTTTTAATTATAAAAAATTAATCAAGTGATCAGCTCACATGTTGAGTTTTCAAATAAAAATTGAGAAAAGATCAAGAGAATATGCATGCATCGCACTTCTTCTTTTGAGATTGCTTATCATTGCACTAAGATATGAACTTGGAAGGAATTGTGTATGACTAAAACCATGTCCTTAAGCTTCTGATTGTCAAATGACATAGGCTTGGCTTGGTTGGTTAGAATAAGGCTGATGCGGCATATAATCTCTTGCAAATATCATATGATCAACTTTGTGCCTTAAATGATTATGAATAATAAAAATGCAGCAACAAGTGTCATGTTTTCAGGTTTTGAAATAGTTGAGTAAGGGAGATCATGACTTGCTTAAACTGAAAAATACATTTGATCTCTAGCATGGCTTACACTACTTTATGTATCTCATTGATGTGATAGTGTAAGTAACCTGATAGTATGACTTGGATGAGCTTTGTTTTGTATGTATATGTTACAATATGCTCATAACATTTAAAAATTTCTCTTTTGAACCTTGCTGAATACATTGTCAAAGGGGGAGAAATATGTATAAGGAGAGATTTTTTTTACACTTTGCATATGTTATACACTTTCTTCCTTCTCTGATTTTAAAAAATGGGGATAAATTAATAAAGGGGGAGAAATGAGTTTTCAAATCTTTTCAAAACTTTTCATAAGCCAATATTCGGATTTTAATCGGTGTTGCCAATGCATTCATCAAGGGGAAGATTGTGAGACCTATGTGTGCTGAATACATTGGCAATTAGGATAAAAGTTAGCATTAACATTCAAAGTTTTGAATATTGCCAAAACATTCTTCTGTGGCAAGGTCCGACAAGTTCTTTGTTAGGTCCGCCAAGTGTTGGCAAGGTCCGACGCAAGGTCCGGAGAGCTCCTGCAAGGTCCGGAGAGCTTCTGTGAGGTCCGGAGCTTGTTTTTAGGGAGCTCTCGTGAAGTTCAACTCGTAGAACTGCAGCGTCTTGTTTTTGCTTTTAACTCGCAATGTTTCAAACTTGCTTTATGGGAAGGTTTGCTTAGTATTAATTTGCTAAGTTTTTGGTGTGTTTTGGTGGTTATGGCTGTTATCATTTGATATGGTTTGCAACATGCTTATGTGACGTGCTCATGTAAGGTGTTGTGGTTTTCGAACTAACGTGAGTCAAGTCGAGGACTTGTGCTCGGAAGAATTGGTTGTTTATTCATGTGTAGGTGTTGCTTGAGTTCAAGACATGGCTGGTGATGGGATCCTTGGACTAGTCTCAGGGAGGAGATGAGGTTCCAACAACCAAGTTCGGGAGGAGCTGTGGTTGAGTTGATCGGGAGGTCGCGCAGCATGTTTGGATCAAGGGCAGTGCATATGAAGGTTGCGTGTACGTCGTTGGAAGGTGTTTTCACGTGTTCAAGGAGTGCATGGACGTGGCAACATTGTTCCAAGGCGTGATGAACAGAAGTGTACGTAAAGAATTGGTCGGAAAGGTCCAACCGACTAGGTTATGGACTCAGGCTGCGGCTGAGTCGTGTTTGACTCAAATATGGAAAGTTTTGAGTTGGTTATGATAGGATTTCGTGTGGGTCACGAATTTGAGTTGTTTTAGGAATGTTTGGGACGTTTCTAAGGTGTTTGGAAGTCATAAGATTGCTTCTATCTGCGTATAGAAGAGTCTTGAGCAGTATTGGAAAGTTACAGTTTGAATCCAAGTAGGAGTAAGAGTCCTAGTTTGAATTGGATTGCCATAGAGCTGGTTATATAAGCAAGGGAGGCCAGAGCTCGTGGTGCACGACTTTGGGATGTTCCTCTTGTGTTTCTATTGAATAAAGTTCATAGTTTCGAGGAGCTTTTGTGCCTTGTTCGTCCGACTTGTTTTTTGTCAAGTCTTTCTCGCCGAGTTTCTGGACAGACCGATGTTGCTTCGGTGTTTCATTCATAACTTGAGTTTTACAGATCCGATTAACGTGATTCTTTTTGAGTTGTCTTCACAACTCAATTATCTATCATCTGTGAAATTTTCAAGAGCTTCGGATCTGTAGTTTGTTAGATACACGAGTTTCTTTGCAGCATTGCAGATCTGTTTTATATCGGGTAGAACAGATTGATCTTCGTTTAATGTTTTGATCGTATCTCAAGTTTTAGTTCGTGTTTCCAAGTGATTCTTGTTGCATTAGATCCGTGACTTGATTCTCTACCTCTCTACTTGATTTGTCACGGTTGAACATGTTTGAAAACACTTGCACACATGGTTTCTTTAACCGATTAATTTTTTGCTGAGGGGTTTTTGTTGTTTCCGCTGCGAAAAGTTTTAATCTACCATTCACCCCCTCTCTGGTAGCTTTTCACGTTCTCTTCGATCCTACAGTGTGTGAGCTCACAAAAATGTGCTGAGTAAGAATATGCCTCCCACTTTTAAATTCATGGGATAAAAACAGTTTGAATTTGAATATGGTTTCAAACTGCCCTCTTTCTAACTATACCCAAAATGACCTCAAAAAGGTTGTGAATTTGGGTGAAACTTGGCATGGACATCCTTAGCAATGTGTAGGAGTTTTCATATGTCCAGCCCACCTATATTACATGTGGGAAAATACCACTTTTACAATGTGTGAGTTTGTTCTCTAATGAGCATGTTGATGGTGGTTACTTGCTCTTCATTTGTGTTCATCATATTTCCTCAAATGAGGTGTGTGGTGTGGTTATGAACACTTCAATTATGTGTCCACAACTGAGGCCCTTACATTCCTCCCCCCTTAAAAGAATCTCGTCTGGAGATTATAAGGTGAAAATGAGAGAGAGGACGGTGGAAAATTACCGGACATGCGACGTGAAAAAGTCGGGGTAGTTAGTGCGAAGAAATTCTTCGCTCTCCCATGTCGCTTCATCCAAGGAGTGATTACTCCATAGAACCTTGTAGAACCACAACGTACGGTTGCGTGTGGTTCGGGCCTTTTCATCGATAATCTGCACCGGTTCCTCTCGATAGGTGAGATCCGGTTGCAGTTCTTCAATGTCTTCCAGCTGAATGGTAGTTGATAGCTTAAGACACTTCCTTAGCTGGGCAATGTGAAAGACGTCGTGCACACCGGAAAGTGCTTCTGGTAATTCCAGCCGATATGCCACTGATCCACATCTTTCGGTAATCTGGAATGGACCGATGAATCGGGGTGCCAACTTTCCTCTCACCCCAAATCTGTTTACGCCCTTCATTGGAGACACCCGTAGGTATATGTGATCTCCAACTTCAAATTGTAATGGGCGCCTTCTCCGGTCCGCATACTGTTTCTGACGGGATTGGGCGGCTTTTAGGTTCGCTTGAATCAGTCGAACCTTCTCTTCCGCGTTGTTGACAAGGTCAATCCCGAAGGTAACCCTTTCGCCAGACTCACACCAGTTCAATGGTGTGCGGCATTTCCTACCGTATAGCGCCTCGTAGGGTGCCATCTTGATGCTGGCTTGGTACCCATTGTTGTACGAGAACTCGGCTAACGGCAAGTGATCATCCCAATTCTTGCCGTGGTTGATAGCGCAAGCTCGTAGCATGTCTTCTAAGATTTGATTTACTCACTCCGTCTGCCCATCCGTCTGCGGGTGGTAGGCTGAACTACGGATCAGCTTCGTCCCCAAGGCAGCGTGCAGCTGCTCCTAAAAACGGGACACAAATAAAGTGCCCCGATCCGATATGGTAGTACGGGGTACGCCGTACAAGCATAGGATCCGTGAGATGTACAGTTCAGCGTACTTCTTGGCGTTGTAGTTGGTGTTGACCGGGATGAAATGGGCAACTTTGGTGAGCCGATCGACGATCACCCACACAGAATCATGTTTCTGCAAGGTGGTGGGTAAACCGACGATGAAGTCCATGCTCACATCCTCCCACTTCCAGGCAGGAATGCCCAGTGGTTGCAGCAGTCCCGGTTTCCGCATGTGGTCTGCCTTCACCCTTCGACATGTATCACACTCGGACACGTATTTTGCAGTCTCACGCTTCATCCGTGTCCACCAAAACTTGCTTCTGAGTTCTTGAGACATTTTGTTGCTGCCGGGGTGAATAGAAAACTTTGACAAGTGAGCCTCATTAAAGATTTTCTTCCGTAATTCCGGGTTACGGGGTACGACGATCCGGTCATTGAACCATAGGACGCCGTCTCCGTCCTTCCGGAAACATTTCAGCTCCCCACTGTCTACACGTCTCCGCAAATGTGACATGCCCTTGTCATTCTTCTGGGCTGCCGCTATCTCTTCACGGATGGTGGGGATCAAAGCTAGGTTGTAGAGAGCTCCGTGTGGAATCACATGTAGTGGTGGTTCGCTCTCTTCCAACGGTGTGATGGTCAGATTGTTGACGTGTGACTTGCGGCTCAGCGCATCTGCCACTACGTTTGCCTTGCCCGGATGATAATGGATCTCTATTTCGTAATCCTTTATCAATTCTAACCATCTTCGCTGCCTCATGTTCAGCTCCTTCTGAGTGAATATGTACTTGAGGCTTTTGTGGTCGGTATATAGATGTACGAGGTTACCGAGAAGGTAGTGCCTCCACATTTTTAGTGCAAGTACCACGGCAGCGAGCTCCAAGTCGTGAGTTGGATAATTTTGCTCATGGTTTCTAAGCTGCCGTGATCCATACGCGACCACTCTTCGGTCTTGCATCAGCACACATCCGAGCCCAATGCCGGATGCATCGCAGTACACATCGAACGGTTTTGTTGTGTCTGGCTGCGCCAAAACCGGTGCTGATGTCAGGTGCTTGACTAAAGCCTTGAATGCTGCTTCACATGCTGGACTCCAAACATATTTGGTAGCCTTCTTCAGCAGCTCTGTCATTGGCTTGGCAATCTTCGAGAAGTTCGGAATGAACCTCCGATAATATCCCGCGAGCCCGAGGAAACTCCGTACCTCGTGAACAGTTCTCGGTGATTTCCAATTCAGCACTTGAGTGATCTTGCTCGGGTCCACAGCGATACCCTCCGCTGAGATGATATGCCCGAGAAAAGGCACTTGCGATATCCAAAACTCGCATTTGCTGAATTTCGCGTATAACTTGTGGTCCCACAGCCGTTGCAAGACTATACGCAGATGTTTCTTGTGATCTTCCTCCGACTTGGAATATACCAGGATGTCGTCGATGAAGACCACGACAAACTTGTCCAGATCCGGCATGAATACCGAATTCATCAAGTACATGAAGTGAGCTGGAGCATTAGTGAGGCCGAAGGACATGACCAGGTATTCATAAAGTCCGTACCTCGTCGAGAAAGCTGTCTTTGGAATGTCCTCAGCACTTATCTTAATCTGATGGTACCCGGATCTTAAGTCCATCTTGGAAAAGATCTTTGCTTCGACCAACTGATCAAACAACATGTTCATCCGTGGCAACGGGTACTTGTTCTTGATCGTTACGGCATTTAATGGACGATAGTCCATGCAAAGCCGCAACGTCTCATCCTTCTTCTTGACAAATAACGCCGAACAGCCCCATGGCGAGGAGCTCGGCCTAATAAAACCCTTCTCCAGGAGGTCCGTGAACTGAGTCTTCAGTTCAGCCAACTCCTTGGGCGCCATCTTGTACGGCCTTCGGGATATCGGCATGGTTCCCGGTGCAAGTTCAATCTTGAACTCCACCTATCTATCAGGCGGCATCCCCGGCAAATCATCCGGGAATACGTCAGGGAACTCTCGGACCATTGGAATGTTTTCCAATCTGATGGTTGTGGCTTGATAGACACTTGGAAGCTTTATTTCTGGACTGTCCAGAAATAATGAGTGAGACCCGTGCACTTCTGAGTTTAAGTGCACGACTCGAAGGACGGTGTCTAAAACAGTGCCGTGGCGGGTTAACCACGACATCCCTACGATGACATCGACCTTCTGTCCCTCTAAGATAATGAGAGACGTGGGGTACACTCTACCCTCTAAGCATAATGGTGCTTTGGAAACCATTACGCTTGCTGAAATCTTCCCACCCGGTGAACAAATTAAATATGGACTATCGGTGGGTAGTATTGGCAAGCTGTGTTTAGCAATGAAAGCTTGGCTAATAAAATTATGTGTGGTGCCTGAATCAAACAGTACTATAGCGGGATGCTGGTGGAGTTGGAACATACCCGCAAGGATTGGCTCGCCCTCCGGCACGTCCTCTATGGCAAGCTGGTGGACGGTGCCGTGCCTAGGGTTTGCCCGCCGCGCATTAGTAGGGTTCCGGGGTTGATTCCTCCCCGGAAACTGCGGTGCCACTCCGCCGCCTTGCCTCTCCGGGCAACTGCTCGTGAAGTGTCCTGGACGACCACACTTGTAACATGTGGCCGCTGCTGGTGTAGTGCTCGGGGGACGAAAGCCCGGCATGCGCTGCTGAGGTGCATACGCACGCGGCATCGCCCACTGCTGCTGTTGTTGCGGAGGTGGTACTGGCAGTGCCGGCCTGAATGCCGGTGAAGAGTACGGTCGACTGCGGAATGGCATCGACCGCTGTGGTGGCTGCCAGCGTGGACCTGATGGTGGGCGATTCACCATCCGAAACTTCTGAGAAGGACCGTCTCCTTCTCCGCTGCTTTGCGGCGCGCTTCGCTTTCGCTCTGCCGCCGCCAACTCCTTGCCGGAGTCCTCCTGAACAATCGCAGCATCAATGATGTCGTTGAGGCTGCCGCGATTGAACATCGCCAACTTGTCCTTCAGGAGCGGGTAAAGCCCCTGGTAAAAATGGTCCCGCCGCTTCTCATCGGTATCGGCATGATACGACGCGTAAAGCGCGAGATCGTTGAACGCCCTGGAGTATTCCAGCGCGTTCCGGCTCCCTTGTTGCAGGTGTAAGAACTCCTGCGTCTTTCTTTTCATCAGACCTGGCGGTATATGATAGGCCCTGAAGGCCATCCGGAACTCCGTCCAGGTCATCACTCGGTCGGTGGGCTGTGAAGCACAGAAGTTGGCCCACCACGCGCTCGCGGATCCTTGGAGCTGCTGGACCGCGAACTGAGTCTTGCGCTGCTCGCTTATCTGGAGCAGCCCGAACTTCATCTCTATGGTGCGGAGCCAGTTGTCCACGTCAAGTGGTTCATCCGCCCTTGAGAATACCGGGGGATGAGTCGCCAGGAAGTCGGAGTAGGAGCTCTGTTGACGCTCCTCACGGTCTTGACGTCTCTCTGGGCGAGACGTATTCGCAATTAGAGTTTGCAGCAACTCTGTGTGCTGCTGGTGTGAACCCGCCATTGCTGCGACGATGTCGGCCAATGTAACCGTTGGCAGTGGTGGTGTTTGCTGTTGCTGTTGCTGCTGCTGTCCCGAGGAGTCCTCGGGAGGTGGTTGGGAGGTCTCTCCCCCTTGGCTAGTACCCCTAACATCAGGGTTGGCACGAGTACGTGTCATTCTGAAATTCAAAATAGCAGCAATTAGCACATGTCTTACTTAAAATTCCATATGCAACAGTAGGTATTGAAGTGACACATGATTAATTTGCACAACAGTCACATATATTGATAAAGCATAAACTTTATACAAGATACATTATTCTCGGGTCTCCGAGAAGTCGTGCTCATGTCGTCACTACCTATACATACGCTACTGTCTACACGACATGTCACCGACTACAAAAGTTGGGTTACGCTACCCTAGCTGCCCTACTTGGCAACCGTAACCCCCTGCTCGGAGTAGAACTCGACCTCCTGTGGGTCGTCCTCCTCCGGTACCTCTGCTGGTGGCTCTGGATCTACCACCTCTTCTCCCATCCCGGGTTCCCCCATTGCTGGAAGGCCCAAGACCACCGGTATGCCCAATACCGGAGGTACGAGGTCCTGCAACGCATGCACCTCGTCCATAGCCTGGTTATGATCTTCTTCCCAGCCTTGCCCTTCCTCAATAGCGTCGTCCCGCTCTTGAGTAAGTTCCTCATTCTGCTGGGTCAGATTTTGTACCAGTTCTTGTAACGCCGCGACGTCGACACGGCTTTTCCTCTTCGCCTTCTTCAGACGATGCAACTGATTGTGTTGTTCATTCAGTCGCTTTATCGTCGGAATGAGTACATTGCGGAGTGCGCTGTGAGCACTCTCGAAATGGTCTCCACGGCTCGTTCTCTCCTTGAGCTTTGTGGCGAGATGCTCCGTATGAACAGCTTGGCTGTCCATCACGGCGTTTCCCGCCCTCATCTGGAGGCTGAGATTTGCCTCCGCGGGGTTGTACCTTGGGCAACTTGGGTCCGTTGCCTCCAGGTACCTTTCTTCCCACACATGCTGAGCCCGTCCCTCCACCGGAACGAGCGCGTATGGAGTGCCCTCCATAGCCTGCACGTGTAGTTGGCAGAAACGTGACATGGTGTCACGGGCTGCCATTTGCCACATCCCTTCCGGTTGTCTTCCTCTCACCGTGACGGTGAACGGCACCCAACCGGGTGGCGTAGGTCCTGCAGGGACTTCGACATGGATTGTCCACGTCTTGTTCCCCTCTTCGCCTTCTTCCTTGGCGAAGTACTGCGGCATCTGGTTGTACCTGAAATATTGGAGCATTTGCCACAATGCTTCCGGGTAGCCGCTACGGTGAGAACAGTGGGAAACCACCCACCCGTTCTCCAACTGTTTATCTGCTGTCATCTGTAAATATATATTTGATAAATGTCAAATATTTATTTAAACAGTAAACCATTGAGTTATAACATAAGACATGTCGTTGAACCCATAAACTTGGAAACTTAGTTCAAATTTTAAACAAATTTGACTGCTGATCTGCTGTTCCCATGACAGCCCTGACCAGTTTCCATTTCATCCTGATTTAGGCCATGTTAAAGAAAAACCAATTCTGGAGCTCAACATCAAAGTTAAAGCTAACTTCAATAGCTTTCCAGAAAGTATTTGCTTGGCCTAAGATCTGTCCTGGTTCAAAAGTTATGAGATGTCAAAGTTAACAGAATTTCTGGAGAAAATTGGACAGCACCTCCCTGCTTTAGGTACTGATTTGATCCAAGACTTCCAGTTAATTCTGTTCCTAATCTGACAAAACTTTCTGTTACAAAGTTGTAACTTATCTCATAAGCTTTCCAGAACTACCTCATTTTCTATTTTTGGATTTTTAAGCAGGAAGTTATGCTTAATTTGCAGAGAGTTTACAGAGAGTATTTACTCTGTCCTGTTTTCTGGACAGTTTCAACTCTACTGCATTTTTCGATCGGTTAAGGGATGAAACACCTCTGGACCTCAACAGAAAAGTTGTAAACCTCTTCCAAAGCTTTCCAGAAATGTATCATATGACCCCAACCTCGAAATATCTCAACCTCTAACCTCTGATTAACTTCAGCCTAGATTCAGCTGAAAACAGAGTGCTCCGTCCTTAACAACCTATAAGTTGAAAACTTGTTAACTTTGAATATCCAGTTCAAGGGAAGGAGTTACATCAAGTTTTACTACTTTAGATCAAAATCTTCAAGTTTTAGATGAAGTTTTTCATTTAATGGGGTGTGACGTCAATGCGTCACCAGATTATGTCGGTACTACGTCCTCACAAAGAAAAACCAATACCGGACTTAGCCGGTTTCGTTAATTCAGTGGCACTAAACGTCACTCGCACACGGATGCTACACGTCTACCGTTTTGTGGTCAGGCTACCTGCAGAAACTCAAGCAATCGTCACACTCGGCTGCACACCGAGCCCGGAATCCATACAGTTCGTACACCCGGCCGTCATCACTCGCCCGGATGTTCTCAAGCCAAACACGCCTTGAGTTACGTGTTCACGTTTCAGACCACGTGACGGGGTCTCCCAAGTTGCACCACACACGCCAGGGACAGACGTTGCTCGAATACCCCAAACGACATGAAGAGTCGTAGAGGATATCAAAGCGGGTCGGGTTACCTGCCACCCGTGGGGCTCCACCCTTCAGCTTGTGCGCACTGGTGGACAGCGCTCACGTGTACCCCCCAAGACATAAACGTCCCGAGATACACGATTTTCTGACATAAACAAATAGGTTAGTATGCCACTATTTATATGCTAATAACATCCTTATACGGGCTACTAACTCGTTCCTCACTGGATTTTTGAAAACGATGACCTTTGTAGTGCGTTAAACCTCAAGCGAGCTCTGATACCACGCTGACACGACCCCACGGGTCTTGTCGAGCCAGGATCACGCTGAGGGGTGCTGCGTTGCACAGCACCGGATAACACACATCAAAGGTACGAAGCGGAAGCAAAATTTTATTACATAAACAAGTCTATGAACATGTTTACATCAAAATAAGTCCAGTCTACACTCACGGGCGTAGACTACGCATCAAAAGTCCACGTTCAGCCCTTGAACGTGTCCTTGCTAGCACACACGCACACTAACTCGGCGGCGTGCACGACTCCCACTCGACGGGGTTCCCCTCCTGGGGTTCCGTCTCCTCTTCGGGAGTCCCTTCCTCATAGAACCCTGCAAAAGCTTCAAACACAAGCAGTGAGCACGAAGGCTCAGCAAGTCTGACCCGTCTCACCTAAACATGGAACTTCTACATGAGGGTTGATGGGTACATGAGGTAAAATCATTTGCAAAGGACTCGCCTAATTAGTAGAACCTTACTTTCAAGTTTTAGCAGCAGGTTGTGAAGAACCTTATGCTAAGGCACATGGGAGAGCAGCAATCAAACAAGAAACGCATTTCTCTCATGTACTTTGCCCAAAGTTGAAATGAACTTTAGTTAGCTCTAAACTACAGCAAATCATTAGCAATCAAGTCCATCTTTCAATCAGCAACATTTTAACATGTAACTAGCCTGTTCTTTCTACGTCACGGTACAGTGAACAAGTGGTACTCACTGACCGCGAGGGACGGCGATTATAATCGATTTACACCTGCAGGGTTACCCGAACAACCCGTCACGTACGCCCGTACACGATGTTGCCTACAACAACCATCACGGACGCCGTATGCAACCACCTTTCGCCCGTCAGCCAAATATTGAACCGGTCCCATCGTCCCGAGCAAGAGGTCTCTGCACGCGCATCTCAGTGCCGCCAGCCGATTTACACCTCAAGCTCTCAACCTACCCTCTGAATGACGGGCAATGCCTCAATACCCAGCTACCCGAGTTACATCAGTTTCCCGGTTCCCATATAGCCGGTAGGTCTTCGGTACTGTTCTAGCTTGTTCAACAGGCCCGCACACGACTCGGTCCTCAATCGACACAAGCGGAGCTACAGCACACAGGCCCCAAAGTCCTGCTGCCCTTACCCTCCGCTCGGTCTCATTTTCTTGCCATGTGTTTCATGTGCTATCACTACCCGAGTCGAGTGCCTCTAGCCTATGCTCGCGAGTAGTTCCAACTACTCGACTTGTACCGAATCCTACTCTACCTTAGCATTGCAGTAGCTAACGGGGTTTGCAATCCTAAACCCAACCCATGGTTTTCTTGGCTATGCAGTTGGATTTCCAAACAAGACTCTAATGCAAAGAATAAAGTAATCAAGTATGTGCTCAAAACAATAAAAACTTGTAAAAGGTTAATGCAAACTGGAGCTTGCCTTGCTGCTCTTGGTCGTAGGCTAGTTGTTCCTCCAGAGTAACAAAGTCTAGGACTTCGGGTTCCTCCTCGACCTTAGCGACTACATGATAGAAGTAATACATGTATTAATTTAAATGCAGTTGTATTGACTTTTAAACTTGTGAAGTCTATAACCCTTGCTAGACAGACCCAATGACTGTGAAACTTTTACTGGGGATTGGTTACAACCTAAAGAGAGATTTGGTCAAGTTTTAGTTGCAGCAAAGCTCATTTGAGCCCTCCACAATTAATCATGTACTTGACCCTAATTGAAGGCTTTTAGGGTGTTCTATGGATTTTCATGAAACAAACTATGACTTTCTGAAAACATGATTTTCAGAGGGTTCTAATGGATTTGGTCTCACTTAATTTGAAGGTTCCTAGCTACAGATATGAGCTAAACAATTTCAGAGAAAAATCTGAAAATGTTTCTGAACATTTTCTATTTTCTTTGGAACAGTTCCACTAATCACACCATTAGGTGGATTAAATGAGCTCAAATGGATCTGAACTTTTTATGGTAGTTCAGAGATATTTTGGTGAACATCCCAGCAAAATTTCAGGATTTTCCTCCAAAGGATTCTCCAGTTAAAATTCCAACCAGTTTAAACTTTGAGGAATTAATTCTGGAGAAATAAGGAATTTCATGAAGTGAAACTTGATTTGCTGGAAAGTACTCAGAGAGCTGAATCCAGAAAAATTTCGTTCACTCGATTTGGAGCTTTCTAGCAAAAGTTATGAGGATTTGAAGTTTGAAGGAAATCTGAAAATCGGGGAAAAGTTTAAACTTGCGCGTGGGCCCCGGGGACACGCGTTGCACACCGAGGCGACAGCACACCGCAGCGCACAAGGATTTTGCGCGCCAGCACACCCGATCCCGGCCGCAGCCCAATCCCAATTCAAAATATTGGCCGCTGACAGCTGGGGTCCACCCCTTTCTTTAACCTCGCGACGCCCGCGCTCCACCGCCGAGGGACCTCGCCGGAGAGCTCGCCGCCGGCTTCTGTACAGCTCCAAACTTCACGATTTTGGCCGCCCCTGCCTACTTTCACTCGGGGAACAGGATTCTGGGATCAGCTACTCATGACAATGGCCGGTGTATGGTCGGCGACGAGCCGCCACCTCGGAAAGACTTCGGCCATGTCGGCTGACTACCCTAGCACCTCAACTACTCGAGGAATCGGTCGGGAAGCATCAGTGGACCTCAGGGAAGGTCGACGTGAGCTTGAGGCAGCTCGGGGAAGGCCCGAAGTAGGTCCTCACCGTGCGCCCGATGCCTCCCATTTATTCCGCCATTGGTAAACCTCGAATTACACTGGGTACAGAGGATCTCCGGCCAAGAGTTATGAAGGCAACTTGTGCGTTACCGTGTCTAGTTTGTGTGAGAGCGGATTGAGGCCCTCTAATCCTTTCTAGAGCACGAATTCGACAGAATCGCACCCGAGGGTCGTGCTGCACACAGAAAGGGGAAAATTGGAAATTCGCCGCCGGTGAGCAATCACTCGGGCCGTGGCTCGGGGGTGAGCAGCACCGGTCACCAGCGCGTCCAAGGTTGCCTTGGTTCGGGCGTGACAACACCCTGGCTGGGCTGTCCACGGAAGCCCGAGGTGCGGCGGTTCTAAGTCACCGAATTGATCTTTCGGCACAGCCGATATCAATCGGTTTCAACTGAATTCTAGCAGCGGGGAAGACGGAGGAAGGTCTCTAGTACCTTGCTGGGGCTCTGGAGGGGACAGAGGAAGATGTGATCGGCCCTCTCCGATTGATTCCGAGCTGCGGAAAGTTTCGGCCGGCACTGAGTTCTTGCGGGGAAGAAACGGCGATGCTTCAGCCGAGGAGGGGGGGGGACGCCTTAAGAAGGCTCTAAACCGCCTCACGCCCGCGCGTGGCCAAGCAGCTGCTGGCGTGGCGGCTCCCCTCGGTGGCGATCGCAGCGGTGGCCCGGTTAACCGAGTGAGAAAATTTCAGTCGGTTTGAGTTGAAGTGGTGGCTGACATGTGGGTCCCACTTCCAGTTTTAACCTCTGAAATTTACTCCTAATCACTGTTGTAAACAGTGAGCCCCATAGTACCCCTGGTAATTCAAATTATACACCCATGAGCCATTTGAATTGATCAAAGTTCAAATGAGGTTTGGTTTGAATGAATTTCAGCACAAGTTCAGTTTGAAATTCAAATAAAGTTTGAATTTCCCCCACTTAGCTCATGTCAAGATCAACTCCAAATGGAGTGAAAATTGGTGTGTGAGCTCACAAAAATGTGCTGAGTAAGAATATGCCTCCCACTTTTAAATTCATGGGATAAAAAGAGATTGAATTTGAATATGGTTTCAAACTGCCCTCTTTCTAACTATACCCAAAATGACCTCAAAAAGGTTGTGAATTTGGGTGAAACTTGGCATGGACATCCTTAGCAATGTGTAGGAGTTTTCATATGTCCAGCCCACCTATATCACATGTGGGAAAATACCACTTTTGCAATGTGTGAGTTTATTCTCTAATGAGCATGTTGATGGTGGTTACTTGCTCTTCATTTGTGTTCATCATCTTTCCTCAAATGAGGTGTGTGGTGTGGTGATGAACACTTCAATTATGTGTCAACAACTGAGGCCCTTACATGATCATGCGTGTTGGACGAATTTCCAGTTTTGATTTTGATCGGTTCTTCACGTGTACCGGCGCCAAAACCCAAATTCCTGCGAGCTGGCAATGGGCAAGGGCAAGGGGACTGCGGTAGCATGATCTACACACCTTGGCGCACCTTAGGGAGGTGTTGGTCGTGCGGGAGAGGCGCTGGAACGGCCGGAAGACGAGGAGAAGCGAGGTACGGCGTGCTCTGTTTTCTCCCGGTGAAGAACAGCTCGGGCACTGCGAGGGGAGGCCGGGGACGAACTGAAGATTGGTGGAACACGTCGAGGAGTCACCGGCGCAGATCATTGGGCGATCAACCGGCGCTAGGGGTGGCTGGAGGGTGCTGAACGACGATCACAGCGACGTGTGACGTTTTCTTCGGTGAGTGCTCGAGAAAAAGGCTGAGGGAAACATAGGTTGGAGGCAGAGAAGGAAAACTGGAGTTGTGCCACTGCTGTGATAGCAATCCACACACGAAGTGCTTCCTTCGGGAGCAAGTTGTGCAAGCAGATCAGTGGAGGGAAAACACAGCTCGGTGGCAGCTCCAGGGAGCACTTGCACAGAAGCAAATTACCACTGTGTGTCACTGCCATGCGGGTCCCGCTCCACCTAAAAGCTCTGATATTTTCCTCCAAATTAAATCTTTTACTTCCTCCCAAAGTCATGGTTTGAAATCTTTGAATTCAAATGATTTGAATTCTAGTGTGGAATTTGAACTGGTTTTGGTTGTTTGAATTTGTTTTGGAATTTGAATTCTATTTTTGCATTGTTCCAAAAACATAGCAAACCAAATCCACTATTTCTGAATTTTGGCAGGGCTGCTAATTCAAATGTGGAGAACACTTTTGTGGAACCAAATTTGTAAATTGAGCAAGTTGAAATTTGAAACTGAAATTTAAATTCAAATTAGAGGGCTTCCTCTTTTAATCCCAAACAAACACTAAAACCCCTCCAAATGAGCTGAAATTTGGAAGGTTGAATATTTGAAATATGAAGACCCGAGTTACGAATTTAGATCTCCATGTTTGGAAGTTTTGGGAAGTTTGAATCACCACTTTGAACTAACACCGATATAATTCAAAGTTTTAATTCCCCTCATTTTTCCTAAGTGTACATGAACTGAGTTTTTCTTGCTACCACTTTTTGGGGATTTTACATACTTCCCCCCCTTAAAAAGAATCTCGTCCCGAGATTCCAAAAGAATAGCAAAGTGCGGAAACTTTACCAGGTATATGATGATAGCAAGTCCGGATAATTGGTTCGTAGATATTCCTCGCTTTCCCATGTCGCCTCATCAGCGGTATGGTTACTCCACAAGACCTTGTAGAACCATAAGGTCCGGTTTGTTGTGGCACAAGTCTTTTTATCGATAATCCGGATTGGATACTCCGTGTACGTGAGGTCCGGTTGAAGAACTTCTATGTCTTCAGTGCAGATTACAGCCGAGGGTTTGAGGCACTTCCTCAGCTTAGAGATATGGAAGACATTGTGAACTATTGCGAGCGATGCCGGTAAATCCAAGCGATAGGCCACAGGTCCGCATTTTTCAATGACGGTGAACAGACCGATGAATCACGGCGCAAGTTTACCCTTCACTCCGAAATGATGAACCCCCTTCATCGGAGACACACGGACATAAACATGGTCCCTGATGTCGAAGTGAAGAGGACGGCATCTTTTATCCGCATAGCTCTTCTGACGAGATTGAGCAGCCTTGAGGTTGGATTGTATTACTCGCACTCGTTCTTCAGCCTCATTCACAAATTCAATGCCATAGATAACTCGCTCGCCGAACTCGCACCAGTTGAGAGGTGTGCGGCATTTCTGGCCGTAGAGAGCTTCATACGGCGCCATCTTCATGCTAGCTTGATAGCCATTGTTGTAAGAAAACTCTGCCAGCGGCAAATGATGGTCCCAATTTTTGCCGTGCTGGATGGCACAAGCGCGTAGCATGTCTTCAAGCACTTGATTCACCCGTTCAGTTTGACCATCCATCTGCGGATGATATGCGGAGCTTCGGATCAGTTTGGTCCCCAACGACGCGTGCAGCTGTTCTCAAAACCGAGCGACGAACAGCGCACTGCGATCTGAAGTAATGGAGCGGGGAACACCGTGCAAGAACCAGATCCTTGCAATATACAGCTCTGCATATTGCTTGGCCACGTAATTTGTATGTACTGGGACAAAATGAGCTGACTTGGTTAGTCGATCGACTATCACCCAAATCGAATCATGCTTGTGAGACATGAGAGGTAACCCGACTATGAAGTCCATGCTGATATCCTCCCACTTCCATGCCGGAATGTTCAATGGTTGCAGCTGTCCGACATTACGCATATGGTCGGCTTTCACACGCCAACACGTATCGCATTCGGATACGTACTTTGCAATTTCTCTTTTCATCCGTGTCCACCAAAATCTGGTTTTCAGATCTTGGTACATCTTGTTGCTGCCCGGATGAATAGAATACTTGGACAAATGAGCTTCGTCCAATATCTTCTTCCGAAGCTTCATGTCACGGGGTACCACTATACGGTCTTTAAACCATAGAGTACCGTTATCATCTCTTCGGAAGCATTTCATTTTGCCCTTCTTCATTTTTCTCCGAATGTGCGACATTCCCATGTCTTCCTTTTGAGCTTCCATAATCTCCTCTCATATGGTAGGGACGAGAGCAAGATTATATAATGCCCCGTGTGGAACCAAGTACAAACTTGGCTCCTCCTCTTAAAGTGAGGTGATGGACAGGTTGTTGACATGAGATTTACGGCTTAAGGCATCGGCAACCACGTTTGCCTTTCCGGGATGGTAGTGAATCTCGATCTCATAGTCTTTGATCAGTTCTAGCCATCTCCGTTGCCGTATATTCAACTCCTTTTGAGTGAATATATACTTCAGACTCTTGTGGTCGGTGTAGAGGTCCACTAAGTTCCCGAGTAAATAGTGGCTCCACATTTTCAAGGCCAACACCACAGCAGCGAGCTCAAGATCATGTGTCGGATAGTGCTGCTCGTGGTTACGAAGTTGATGTGAGCCATAGGCGACCACTTTTCCTCCTTGCATCAATACACAGCCAAGCCCGATGCCGGACGCATCACAATATACGTCGAAGGGCTTGGTTGTATCCGGTTGAGCTAACACCGGGGCTGTTGTAAGATGCTTCACTAATGCTTGGAAAGCTTCTTCACAAGCTGAGTTCAAAACATATTTGGTCCCCTTCTTTAATAGTTCAGTCATCATCTTAGCAAGCTTGGAGAAGTTCGGTATGAATCTCCGATAATATCCTGCTAACCTGAGGAAACTCCTGACTTCGTGGACTGATGTGGGGGACTTCCATTTCAGCACTTGTTCGGTTTTTCTTGGATCAACTGCAATGCCTTATGCAGAAATAATATGACCCAGAAATGGCACTTGGCTGACCCAAAACTCGCACTTGCTGAACTTGGCGTAAAGCTTATGGTCTCGCAATCGTTGAAGCACGATATGCAAGTGTTTGACGTGTTCTTCTTCAGACTCGGAGTAAACCAAGATGTCATCTATGAACACTACCACAAACTTATCCAACTCCGGCACGAACACTGAGTTCATGAGGTACATGAAATTTGCGGGGGCGTTGGTGAGACCAAAAGACATGATGAGGTATTCATACAACCCATATCTCATCGAGAACGCCGTCTTCGGAATATCCTCCGCTCGGATCTTGATTTGATGATATCCGGAGCGAAGATCTATCTTTGAAAATACACTCGCACCCACAAGTTGATCGAATAAGATATCGATGCGGGGCAGTGTATATTTATTCTTGATAGTGATGGCGTTGAGAGGTCGGTAGTCCACACACAACATCAAGGTTTTATCCTTTTTTTCTTCACAAACAGCGCCGAGCATCCCATGGCGAGGAACTCGGTCGAATGAAACCCTTCTTCATTAAGTCATTGAGCTGCTCCTGCAGTTCAGCCAGCTCATTCGGAGCCATCTTGTACGGTCTCCGTGAGATCGGTGTCGTCCTAGGTACAAGTTCAATCTTGAACTTGACATCTCTTTCGGGTGGCATGGCCGGAAGATCATCCGGAAAGACATCCGGGTATTCACGGACCACATGAATATCCTCAAGTTTTATGGCTTCCGTGTTATATGTGGCTGGAGCTTCTTGAACCGAACGGTCAAGAATAAGAACATGTGGTTCATGAAGTGTAGAGTTTAGACGAACCACACGTGGAATGATGTCAAGAACAGCACCATGGCGATGTAGCCATGACATTCCTAAAATGACATCAAGTTTCTGACTCTCTAACATGATTAGAGAAGTCGGATATAGATTCCCACCCAATTGTAATGGTGCTCTATAGACCATTCTATCAGCTGTTATTTTCCCACCCGGAGAGCGTATCAAGTATGAACTATTTGTGGAAATGATAGGCTGTTGATATTTAATAACATAAGACTGACTTATGAAATTATGGGTGGCACCGGAGTCAAAAAGTATGACTACAGGATGATCTAAATAAGAAAACGTACCCGCGAGGATGGGTTCGCCTTCCGGCACGTCTTCGATGGCTAAGTGGTGGACGTTGCCGGGTTTTGGTGCTGGTTTCTTGGGCTGATTGGGGGGCTGATTAGCACCCTGATACGGTGCTGCACCCCTGCCCTGTCGTGGCTCGGGGCAGTCCCTCGATATATGCCCGACACGGCCACACGTGAAGCACGTGTAAGGTGTCGGGGTCCCGCCGACTTGAGGACGGAATCCCGGTGTACGCTGTTGAAACTGAGGCGCACGTGGGACCATCCTTTGCTGCTGCTGTTGCTGTGGTGGATACGTTGGTCGGAAGCCTGGCGCATTATATTGTCGACCGCGGAACTGAGGCGGTCGCGCCGGTGGCTGCCATCTCTGACCGGATGGTGAGCAATACACCACGCGGTATTTTTGTGGCGCCCCACCACTGCTGCTCGTCAGCGCGCTGCGTTTCCTCTTATCAGAACTGCGCTCACGCTGAGCATTCTCTTGTAAAATCGTGGCATTAACGAGGTCGTTGAAGGTGCCACGATTACTTTGGGTGAGATGGACCTTCATTTTTTAATTCAGGCCCCGAAAGAACGCATTGCGCTTGTCGTCTTCCGTTCTCACAAATCCTGGCGCATACTGCACCAGCCGGTTGAATAACCTGGAGTATCATGAGCACTCTTCTCGCCTTGTCGTAGCGCCAGGAACTCCTGGAGCTTCCTTTCCATAACACCGGGAGGTATATGGTAGGCGCAGAATGCCTCCCGGAACTCTGCCCATGTGATGGCATGGCCAGCCGGTTATGAGGCGATGTAGTTCGCCCACCATGTACCGGCTTCGCCTTGAAGCTGTTGCGCTGTGTACAGCGCCTTCTGGTGATTGGTGCACTGTAGCATCCCGAACTTCGCCTCCAGAGTGCGGATAAAGCTGTCCGCCTCTAAAGGCTCTTCGGCCTCCGTGAAGACCGGTGGATGGGTCGCCAGGAATTCTGAATAAGAACTTTGTTGGGCTGGCGTTGCCCATTGTCTTGGCGTCCTCCTGGACGGGACGCATTCTTCTGAACTAGCATCCGCAGCAACTCAGTTTGCTTGTCGCGCGAGCCGAGCACTGCAGCGAGAACCTCCACAAGGTTTCTTGGAAGTTCTGGCGGCGGAGGAGGTGGTTGCTGCTGCGTCGTGGTTTGCTCCGGAGGTGGAGACTCATCACCACGAATCTGACTCGGACCTCCCTCCTCTTGCGTGGACCGCGTACGCACCATTCTGCATTCATACCATTCAAATGATCAGCACATGTTGGTTTAGCTCATCCAGTCTATACAATAGTTGCAGAATGGAATAAATAATGTGCATAACAATCACACATATGGATAAAGTATAAACTTTATAGAACATATACATCCCTGGACCGTGTCATACAATCGAGTTCCAGAGTATTGAACTTTATGGGTTAAAAGTTCATTTCGACCATCGTGGGTCGCCACGGGATGTTAAGTGTGTTAGCGTGTGTAATTCCTCGCTATTGTACTGGACCCAAACATGTATCCGCTCGAAATGATATGTCGAATGCATAAACTTTTCGACTCCACTCGCTGTTTTACAACAGCCACTGGATATCAAAAGGTGAAACTGAGTGTTTTAATTGAAACACCTCAACATGGTGTTCACTGTCCAGCTTCTGGTCCAGCAGACCAGTTGGAAGAATTTAACTGTTTTGGCCACCTTGGAGGCAAAATCTGGACTAGAGTTCAAGAACAAAATCGTAGTAGACTCAACAAAGAATCCATATTGTATTTATTTGCCTCTATGGCCTTCCCATTTTATGAGTTATGACTCCTACAAGTTGACAGAATTTTCTCAAGAATTTTGACAGCACCTCCTTTGCAAGTGGCTGTTTTATTCACAAAATTCCAACTAATTCTGTCCTCAATCTAGGAAAACACTGAACTACAAATTTGTAGCACATTTCCTATACTTTCTAATGATTTCTTTCTTTACTCTTAGAAAATTTTCTACAGAAAGTTGTGGTCGAAATACAGAAAATTCAAGAGAGCATTTTGGTCTGCCCTGTTTCTTGACAGTACCTACTCATCTGAGATTTTCATCCTTTGGAGGGAGATTTTGTTCTGGAGCTCTACATAAAAGTTGTAGAGGACTTCAAAATATTTCCAGAATGGTATCCCAAACTTCCATTGGTTCAACCAATCCTATCTTATACCCTGTTTAAGTTCAGCAAAGTTTCTGCCGAAAAAAGGGGAGGCTGTTCCTAAGTCTGTAGAAATGAATCTACACTCCCAATTGACTCTTAGTTCAATATGGAAGTTCAATAACCCCTAAATGGAATCCTAAACTTCATTTTAACTCTTTTCTTTGAAAAATATCATTTTATGCAGTCTTGGTACTACGTTTACTCACCACAGAAAAATCCTAAGCCGGTATTCCGGCATATACGTGTCAAATGGTGGAACTAAGAACGTCACTCACAAACGGTGTCTAAATGTATGCACTAACATGGTTAATATACCTGCAGAAGAACACACAATAATGGTGCACACAAAGGTTTTTGACATTTCAGGCAGTTCCATATCATAGTAAAAACATACGGTCCGTATCATTGCCATACGGATCGTCCTTGAGTCAAGCCACGTCTAAAGGTACATGGTCGTGTTTTTACACCACACGACGGGGAAACCGAATAGAGCGCGAACGGGTCGTCACGGTTGGGAATTTTATCAACCCAATGGATACCACCTACTGCCGCATGACCATTGAGGCACGCCGATAGCGAGCGCTGCGTATGGCCCTTTGAACATTGAACTTTCAAGAGTTGCATACTATCGTGTTGCTTACCACACGATGGGGTATTCTCGCTTCTGCCTAAAGCACGCTGGAGATCAGCATTTTCATATGCTCCCAGAACCATTGAGAGGTTCAGAGACTCATATTAACTACCATGGCAAGCCACGGTATACCATTTCATACTATTACTCGTATGGTGAGTTACCTCAATTGATCCACCTGCGGTGGCGTACCTTACCTCTTACATGACGTCGGTGCGTCGTTACAGAATGTATAACAAGTATGTTAGCTTTTCCACCATAATATCTACTATTATCATAGACCTTATGTGGGCATAGTGACTAATCCTCACTCGACTACTTCTAAGTTTTCAAAATGGGCTCTTTTCGAGCGTGCTATTCCCAATGCGGCTTTGATACCACGCCTGTGGGGACCACCCCGTGGTTCACCCACTCCAGGATCGCAGAGGGTGGTGCCGTGCGATGCGGCACCCAACAGCACACACGAAAAGATTAAAGAACAACATACAAACTTTTATTTGATATAAAACAGCGGAAGTCTTTTTACGAAAGCTTAACTATACAGCGGAAGTATATACATAGCTACTGTCTACTCTTATCTACGCAAAAGTGCAGCCGTCCAGCCCGGGGACGCTACACACTAGCATCATGGAACCGGAGATCACGATGGCGTGCAGGGCTCCAGCTCGGCCGTGTACCCCGACGGGGGCATCGCCTCGTCCTCGGACCCCTCCTCATAGCTCTCACCTGCATACAGCTCAAATATTGCAACCGTGAGCACGATGGCTCAGCAAGACTTAACCGACACCCTAGTCATGGAACTCTACATGCCAGGAGGAATAATATAGGACAAGGACTTTGCAATAAAGACACGCCTATATGTTGATCCTTAATTTCAGTTTTATAGCAACAGTTTAATGAGCTTTAGGCAGCCCTCACATCAGAAGTCCACAATCAAACAAGAAATGCTTTCCTCCGATGTGGTGATGCCCAAAGTGGAAGATAAACTTAATTAGCTCTACATCTACAACAAACATGGTTTCAAAACATTAATAATTCATCACAGCATATTATCATTCCTCTGGCTTATTGTTCTTCTTACTACGTCACAGAACAGTGAACAAGCGGTACTCAAATAACCGCGAGGGACGGTGATTGCAATCAGGAGACACCCGGACAACACGTTGCATACACCCACTTTCAGAAGCGTGATTCCACACCCCTTCCTACTCTGTTGTATGCAACAACCTTTCAAAGGAAACACAAATACCAAACCGGTCCATCCGTAACGGGCAGGAGGTCCCCGCGTGGAGCGTGACTATGCCCACCGGCAGATTTACACCTTGCTACCCTAAACCCACTCCTATTTACGGTTGGGTAAGCCTCGGCACCCAGGTTAACCAATTACATCGGTTTCCTGCTTATGTCAGTATGCCATCCGGTACTGTTCGAAACTTGTTCAGCAGGCCCGCACACGACTCGGTCCTCAATCGACACCAACAGGGATACACACGTGAGACCTCTGCTCACTGCTTCCTATCCCCCTTGCTGGGTCTCATTTTCTCCACTCTTAAGCCATTTTCTATTCTGACCAAACTGTGTGATAAAGCCTTAATTACCTCGCGAGTAGATTCCAACTACTAGACTTCTACCGGGATCCTAAGCATATTAGCACGGCATTCTCTACTCAACGAGTCTGTAAACTACCCAACCCTTCATAGGATTTAAAAAGGCTATGCAAGTGGGGTTTTAATCACCCTAACTCTAATGCAAGCATTCACCCTAGACATAAGTGATACAAATCAAGAATTTGCAAAAATACTTAAATGCAAACCGGGGCTTGCCTGGTTGCGAGTTAGATGGGAAGTCAACTTCTGGTGGGAGGACGTCCAAGGGCTCCGGTGCGTCCTCAACTTCGGTCACTATTATGAAATGTAACAAAATATATGTATAAATATTAAGGACTTATAAGAAGTAAACTTCTATTCATAGCTACTGTGATTTAGGATCCTTAATTGGCTTTGGGATTTTTACAATGAAGACTAGACTCTCTAAGTATGATCTGAGCAAAATTTGGAGAAATGTCATTGCACATTGTGGTCTCCGAAATTTCCACAAGCACAAAGTTTCTCTGAATTTTAAGCCCAAATCAGGAGCTTTGACATAGCTAACAGTGGAAGATATGATTAGGGTAAGTCTCCATGGTTCTAACAAAATTTGTTTCACGATTTTTGGAGCTGCCAACAGAGAGATATGGATTTTTGAAGTTGGATAGAAGTTCTGAAAAAGTTTCTGTTTAAATTTGAATTTCCAAATAAGGGCTGAACTTTGGAAGGCAATTTAGCCTAGAAAATGAACTCCAATGAAGCCCAAATTTTTACTGGAGATCATTAACTATGAAAAGGATTAGCTGCCCAAATTTGGGAATGTTTCATAAAGAATTGCTCCTATAATAAATCTCTAAAGGATTTATTAAACAAATTCTACAGAACTTCCTGGGCACTTTCATAGCAAGCAATTTGTTCCTCTGTGAAGTACTCCTCATGAGGATTCCAACAAAATTTGTCTCACTAATTTTGGAGCTTTATAATCAAAGTTATGTATTTTTCAAGTTTCACTAACTTTCTGTTTGAATTTTTACAGAGCACTCAACGTGGGGCCCACTCGTCAGTTCTTTCTTCAACCTCCCGCCAGATAACACGCGTGCACACCAGCACAGATCGTGGCGTGGCTTGTTCTCCCTCATTTCTCTACTAAATTAGCTCCGGTTTCGCCCTACACGATCCTTGGAACATGGCGCAGCTGCCAGACAAGGTTTCCCCGCATGAAAATGGCCGAAAACAGGTCGGCACCGGCGGGGCGGCTCGGGAGCTCGGCATCAACGCGTTCTGGCATGTCCGAAGCTTCTCCCAGCAAGCTACATGGCTCTAAAGCATCACCAGTGATCGGGGAACATGGAACGCATGCCAAACCTTGCAGCAAACGGCCAGAAAATGGGGTTCACCGGAGGACCGACCCGTTTTTGCCGCCGCCGGCGATTTCTCATCGCCCGGGGCGTGTGGTGGATGGTTTGGTGCGGTATTTGGCGTGGGAGGGCGCTAGGATGGTGTGATGCTATGGCTTGAACCGAAGAACAAATGATCATGCGTGTTGGATGAATTTCCAGTTTTGATTTTGATCGGTTCTTCACGTGTACCGGCGCCAAAACCCAAATTCTGGCGAGCCGTCGATGGGGAAGGGCAAGGGGACTTCGGTAGCATGATCTACACACCTTGGCGCACCTTAGGGAGGTGTTGGTCGTGCGGGAGAGGCGCTGGAACAGCCAGAAGACGAGGAGCAGCGAAGTACGGTGTGCTATGTTTTCTCCCGGTGAAGAACAGCTCGGGCACTGCGAGGGGAGGCCGGGGACGAACTGAGGATTGGTGGAACACGTGGAGGAGTCGCTGGCACAGCTCCTAGGGCGATCAACCGGCGCTAGGGATGGCTGGAGTGTGCTGAACGACGATCACAGCGACGTGCGATGTTTTCTTCGGTGAGTGCTCGAGCAAAGGCTGAGGGAAATTTCGGTTGGAGGCAGAGCAGGAAAACTGGAGTTGTGCCGCTGCTGTGATAGCAATCCACACATGAAGTGCTGCCTTCGGGAACAAGTTGTGCAAGCAGCTCGGTGGAGGGAAAACACAGCTCGGTGGCAGCTCCAGGGGAGCACTTGCACAGAAGCAAATTACCACTGTGTGTCACTGCCATGCGGGTCCTGCTCCACCTAAAAGCTCTGATATTTTCCTCCAAATTAAATATTTTACTTCCTCCCAAAGTCATGGCTTGAAATCTTTGAATTCAAATGATTTGAATTATAGTGTGGAATTTGAACTGGTTTTGGTTGTTTGAATTTGTTTTGGAATTTGAATTCTATTTTTTCATTGTTCCAAAAACACAGCAAACCAACTCCACTATTTCTGAATTTTGGCATGGCTGCTAATTCAAATGTGGAGAACACATTTGTGGAACCAAATTTGCAAATTGAGCAAGTTGAAATTTGAAACTGAAATTTAAATTCAGATTAGAGGGCTTCCTCTTTTAATCCCAAACAAATACTAAAACCCCTCCAAATGAGCTGAAATTTGGAAGGTTGAATATTTAGATCTCCATGTTTGGAAGTTTTGGGAAGTTTGAATCACCACTTTGAACTCACACCGATATAATTCAAAGTTTTAATTTCCGTCATTTTTCCTAAGTGTACATGAACTGAGTTTTCTTGCTACCACTTTTTGGGGATTTTACATCGACATATTGGTATATTCCAAGTCGGAGGAAGAACACGCGAAGCATCTGCGTATAGTCTTGCAACGGCTACGGGATCACAAGCTATTCACGAAATTCAGCAAGTGCGAATTCTGGATATCGCAAGTGCCTTTTCTTGGGCATATCATCTCAGCGGAGGGAATCACTGTAGACCCGAGTAAGATTACACAAGTGCTGAATTGGAAGCCCCCGAGAACTGTTCACGAGGTACGGAGTTTCCTCGGACTCGCGGTTTATTATCGGAGGTTCATTCCAAACTTCTCAAAGATTGCCAAGCCTATGACAGAGCTGCTAAAGAAGGCTACCAAATATGTATGGAGTCCAGCATGTGAAGCAGCGTTCAAGGCATTAGTGAAGCACCTAACATCAGCGCCGGTTTTGGCACAGCCAGACACAACAAAACCGTTCGATGTGTACAGCGATGCATCCGGCATTGGGCTCGGATGTGTGCTGATGCAAGACCGAAGAGTGGTTGCGTATGGATCACGGCAGCTCAAAAACCATGAGCAGAATTATCCAACTCATGACTTGGAGCTCGCTGCCGTGGTGCTCGCACTTAAAATGTGGAGGCACTACCTACTCGGTAACCTCGTGCATTTATATACCGACCACAAAAGCCTCAAGTACATATTCACTCAGAAAGAGCTGAACATGAGGCAGCGAAGATGGTTAGAGTTGATGAAGGATTACGAAATAGAGATCCATTATCACCCCGGCCAGGCAAACGTAGTGGCGGATGCGCTGAGTCGCAAGTCACACGTCAACAATCTGACCATCACACCGTTGGAAGAGAGCGAGCCACCAGTGCATGTGATTCCACATGGAGCTCTCTACAACTTAGCTTTGATCCCCCACCATCCGTAAAGAGATAGCGGCAGCTCAGAAACATGACAAGGGCATGTCGCATTTGCGGAGACGTATAGACAGTGGGGAGCTGAAATGTTCCCGGAAAGACGGAGATGGTGTCCTATGGTTCAAGGACCGGATCGTCGTACCCCATAACCCGGAGTTACAGAAGAAAATCTTTGATGAGGCTCAATTGTCAAAGTTTTCTATTCACCCCGGCAGCAACAAAATGTATCACGAACTCAGAAGCAAGTTTTGGTGGACATGGATGAAGCGAGAGATCACAAAGTACGTGTCCGAGTTTGATACATGTCGAAGGGTGAAAGACCACATAAGGAAACCGGGACTACTACAACCACTGGGCGTTCCTGCCTGGAAATGGGAGGATGTGAGCATGGACTTCATCGTTGGTTTACCCACCACTTTTCAGAAGCATTATTCTGTATGGGTGATCATCGACCAGCTCACCAAAGTTGCCCATTTCATTCCGGTCAATACAAACTACAACGCCAAGAAGTATGCTGAATTGTATATCTCATGGATCCTATGCTTGTACGGCGTACCCCGCACCATCATATCGGACCGAGGCACTTTATTTGTGTCCCGTTTTTGGGAGCAGCTACACGCTGCGTTGGGGACGAAGCTGATCCGTAGTTCAGCATACCACCCACAGACGGATGGACAAACCGAGCGGGTAAACCAAATTTTAGAAGATATGCTACGAGCTTGTGCTATCAACCACGACAAGAATTGGGATGACCACTTGCCGTTGGCCGAGTTCTCGTACAACAATGGATACCAAGCCAGCATCAAGATGGCACCTTACGAGGCGCTATACGGGAGAAAATGCCACAAACCACTAAATTGGTGTGAGTCTAGCGAAAGGGTCACCTTCGGGATTGATCTTGTCAACAACGCGGAGGAAAAAGTTCGGCTAATTCAAGCTAACTTAAAAGCAACCCAATCTCGACAAAAACAGTATGCGGACCGAAGAAGATGCCCATTACAGTTCAAAGTCGGGGATCACATATATTTACGTGTGTCTCCAATGAAGTGCGTGAACAGATTCGGGGTGAGAGGAAAGTTGGCACCCCGATTCATCGGTCCATTTCAGATTACAGAAAGATGTGGATCGGTAGCATACCGGCTGAATCTACCAGAAGCACTCTCCGGTGTGCACAACGTCTTTCACATCTCCCAGCTGAGAAAGTGTCTCAAGTTATCAACCACCATTCAGCTGGAGAATATAGAAGAACTGAAACCGGATCTCACATATCGGGAGGAACCAGTTCAGATTATTGATGAAAAGGCCCGAACCACACGCAACCGTACGTTGTGGTTCTAAAAAGTTATATGGAGTAATCACTCCGTAGACGAAGCGACATGGGAGAGCAAAGGATTTCTTCGCGCCAACTACCCCGACTTTTTCGCGTCGCACATACGGTAATTACCCACCGTTCTCTCTCTCATTTTCACCTTATAATCTCGAGACGAGATTCTTTTAGGGGGGGGGGATATAAGGGCCTATGTTTTTGGCACATATTCAAAGTGTTCATCACCACACACACACACCTCATTTGAAGGAACTTTATGATAACCTTTGAAGAGCAAGTAAACACCATCAACATGCTCATTAGAGAATAAACTCACAAAATGCAAAAGTGGCATTTCCCACATGCATCATATAAGGGCTGGGCATATGAAAAACTCCTACACCTTGCTAGGAATGTCCATGCCAAATTTAACCCAAATCGAAAGCCTTTTGAGGTCTTTTTGGGAATAACTAGAAAGAGGGTAGTTTGAACTCAAATTCAAATTCGAACTACTTCCATCCCATGAATTCAAAAGTGGGAGGCATATTCTTACTCAGCACATTTTTGTGAGCTCACACACCAATTTTCACTCCAGTTGGAGTTGATCTTGACATGACCTAAGTTTAGCAAATTCAAACTCAATTTGAATTTCAAACTGCATATGTGCTGAAAATTAATTCAAACACTTCACAATTTGAATTCTGTCAACTTCAAATGGGCTTGTGGTTGATAATTAAAAAATGAGAGGGTATTTGGGTCTCTACTGTTTAGAGCAGTGGGGAAAATTTAATTTCAGAGGTTAAACCCCGGGTGGGACCCACATGTCAGCCTCAGCAGCAAATTCAACCGACTGAAGCCCGAGCTCGGTTTCTTGCGCTTGATCCAGCAGCCGCCATGGCGAAAAATCGATCAGGACAGCAGCTGGTTGCCGCCCCGACCACTGAGCCGCCTCACCCTCCTCCTTATCTCCGCAGCCGACCCGATCGAAGGCAGAACCGATCACTTCGTTGCTCCCTCGCGCAAGAACAGGATCAGAACAGCCGCTGCTCCTTCGATCATCGGTCACCCGCCCAGCTCGCGTGTGAACCTTGGCTAAGCAGCAAAACGGCACCATAGTGTTCTCCACAACACTCTCAAACCGGCACCTAGTGAGCTCGTGCTCCATACCCCGAGAACCACACCGATCTGCAGCGGTCGCTAAAAAGCCGAGAAGAGGTGCTCCCGTGGGCAGCCTCATCCCGAGCTTGTCACGGCCAAGCCAAGCAGTTTCCGGACGCGCAAGGACCCCCTGCAGCTCAGCTCCAAAGCTTGAGCCAAGAAGTTAAGCGTCGATGGTGAATTTTGCAATTTGCTTCCAGCCTGTGCACAGTCACCTTCGGGTAATAAACATTGAAATTTCCGTTTGGTTCTCGTTTAAATCCCACCAAACTTTGCACACGAGAACCCCTGTACATGGCGTATTTCCAAGCTTGCCAACGGCGTTTTATTCGGGAAGCATCGGGCGCACGGTGAGACCCACCTTGGAGCTATTCCCGAGCCTGTCCATCACCATGTCGAGCTTCCCGAGCCACCACTGGTTCTGTAGAGCCACTCCATCAGGCTTTTGGCAGGCTAGCACGTTGGAGCAACGTCATCGGACTATTCCCGAGCCGCCGCACCATCGCGAGCTTGGTTAGAGCCAACACCGATGACGGGAAACCCTCCCAACGCGTTCAGTGCACCAAATTAGGGGCTAGTGGCAAGTTAGAGCTCGGGAGCTGACCGGACGATTGAGTTCGGCGGTGCTCCAGCGACCTCGGCGGCGCTACCGCGCGGGAGGCGCGAGGTAGAAGATGATCGAGCCGGACCCGCTGTCAGTGCGAGAAAACCGGGCGAGTGGATCGTCTGTGGGCACAGATCAATTGTGGCAGCACGGGAATTAAACCTGTAACCCCGTGTGCCATCGCTTCAGCACCCAACACGTGTATCCGTGGGCCCACCGGCAGATTTAAACATTTCCCCGATTTTCAATTTTAGTTCAAACTTCAAACCCACATAACTTTGGCTAGAAAACTCCAAATCGAGTGAACCAATTTTTTTTGGATTCAGATCTCTGAGTACTTTCCAAAAAATAAAGTTTCACTTTATGAAAATCCTTATTTCTCCAGAATTAATTCTTCAAATTAAAACTGTTTAGAATTTTAACTGGAGAACCCTTCGGAGGAAAATTCTGAAATTTTGCTGGGATGTTCACCAAAATATCCCTGAGCTACCATAAAAATTTCAGATCCAGTTGAGCTCATTTGATCCGCCTAATGGTGTGATTAATAAAACTGTTCCAGAGAAAATAGAAAATGTCCAAAAACATTTTCATAATTTCTCTGAAATTGTTTAGCTCATATCTTTAGCTAGGAACCTTCAAATCAAGTGAGACCAACTCCATTAGAACCCTCTAAAAATCTAGTTTCAGAAATCCATGCCTTGCTCCATGAAAATACCTAGAACACTCTAGGAGCCCGAATTAAGGTCAAGTACATAATTATTTGTGGAGAGCTCAAATGAGCTTTGCTGCAGATAAAACTTGGCCAAGTCTCTGTTTAGGTTGTATCCAAACCACAGTAAAATTTCAGAGTCATTGAGTCTGTCTAGTAAGACTTATAGTCCTCACAAGTTGAAACTTCAATTTAAATGCATTCAAATTGATACATGTATATATTCTCTCATGTAGTCGCTAAGGTTGAGGAGGAACCCGAAGTCTTAGACTTCGTCACTCCGGAAGGCAGCTAGCCTACGACCAAGAGCAGCAAGGCAAGCTCCGGTTTGCATTTACCTTTTTACAAAGTTTTACTGTTTTGAGAACTTACTTTGAGCACTCAATAAGGTCTTGCATTAGAGTCTTGTTTGAAACCCAAATACATATCCAAGAAAACCCAGGGTTGGGATTAGGTTTGAAAACCTCGTTAGCTACTGCAATGCTATGACAGTGTAGGATTCGGTACAAGTCGAGTAGTTGGAACTACTCGCGAGAATAGGCTAGAGGCACATCGCTCGAGTAAAGATAGCAAATGAACCACATGGCAAGAAAAATGAGACCGAGCGGAGAGTAAGGGCAGCAGGACTTTGGGGCCTGGGTGCTATAGCTCTGCTTGTGTCAATTGAGGACCGAGCCGTGTGCGGGCCTGTTGAACAAGCTAGAACAGTACCGAAGACCTACCGGCTATATGGGAACCGGGAAACCGACGTAACTCGGGTAGCTGGGTGTTGAGGCATAGCTGGTCGTTCAGAGGGTAGGTTGAGAGCTCAAGGTGTAAATCGGCTGGCGGCATTGTGGGTGCGCGCGCAGAGACCTCTTGCTCAGGACAATTGGACCGGTTCAACATGTGGCTGATGGGTGAAAGGTGGTTGCGTACGACGTCCGTGATGGTTGCTGTAGGTAACATCGAGTACGGGCGTACGTGACGGGTTATTCGGGTAACCCTGCAGGTGTAAATCCATTATAATCACCATCCCTCGCAGTCAGTGAGTACCACTTGTTCACTGTACCGTGACGTAGAAAGAACAGGCTAGATACATGTTAAAAGTTTGCTGATTTGAAAGACATACTTTGCTTGTTAATGTCTTGTTGTAGCATAGAGCTAATTAAAGTTCTTTTCAACTTTGGGCAAAGTACATGAGAGAAATGCGTTTCTTGTTTGATTGCGGCTCTCTCATGTGCCTTAGCATAAGGTTCTCCACAACCTGCTGCTAAAACATTGAAAGTAAGGTTCAAATAATTAGGCGAGTTCTTTGCAAATTATTTACCTCATGTATGAGAGGGCCCGGTCTCGATCACGGGGCCGTGCCGCCTCGCCCGGGGATCGCATTGGGTGGTGCCGTGTTATGCGGCACCCAACAGCATACATATAAGGAACACTGTATTACATAAATCAAAGCAGAATCTTACAAATGTTCTTTATAAATAATTTACATAAAATAACTACAGCGGAAGTCTATAAACGGCTCACGTCGAATAACTAAGCAGCACCTGAGAAAAGGTCCAGCCCGCGGACTCTTCTCGCTAGCAACACAAAGACTTGGCAGCGGCTAGGTTCTCCAAGTGTGTCATGACTTGGAAGTTTCCGAGTCTCACCGGACAACCTTCTTTATAGCGTCGAGGTTTACCTACAAAACCACTTATATAGCAAGAGTGAGCACAAAGGCTCAGCAAGACTGAACCGTCTCTCCTAAGGCATGCAACTCTACATGAGGGTAACTTAAGACTTATCCTGTAATTTGCGAAAAGACTCGCCTACGAGTTCATCCTTTACTTCCAGATTTTAGCCATAATAGTAGTGACCTTGCGCCCAGCAACATTGGAACTCCACAATAAAAAAAGAAACGCTTCATTCCAATGTTACTTGTCCCAAGGTGAAAAATAAATTTAGTTTGCTCTATCTCTACTTCAAACAGGGTTTTCATGCAACTTAATATAATCATAGAAGCAATTATACTTTTGCAAACTGTTTCCACACAAGTTGATTACTATGTCACAACATGGGAGCAAGCAGTACTCAATAACCGCGAGGGACGGTGATTCGAATCAAAAACTACCCGGATAACTCGACACATACGCCCGCCTCTGAAGACCCAACTCTGGCGTCCTTCATTACGTCGTATGTGGCAACCTTTCTCAGGACACTAAACTGTAGAACCGGTCGCGCTGTCTCGGGCTCATAGGTCTAACAAGACGATGTGGTATGCCTCTACAATCCAGTGAACCTGGTACATCGGTTTCCTGGTTCCCATATATCAGTAAGCATCCGGTACACAACTCAATACTTGCTCCTGGACGCGGTACACGCATCGGTCCTTAACCGACACAGGCAGAGCTACTCGACCAAGACCTCGTCTTGTCGCTGCCTAACCCCTCTGCCCGGTCTCATCTTTAGAAATGTAAACTTTAGTTTGCCTCTCCCTTCCAACCACACTTATAAAACCCTGAACTATAACTCGCGAGTAGATTCCAACTACTCGTCTTCTACCAGATGTCCTAGCCTATTTAGCACGGCCTTATCCTACAGCGATGAAACCATTCTACCCTTGATCCCAGGGTTCCTTTTGGTCATGCAAGTAGAGTATATAACATCCTTGACCTAATGCACATACAAACTCTATACCATAAATGTGAACAAAGTAAAAACTTTATAAATAACTTAAATGCAAACCGGGGTTTGCCTTGGTTTTGCAGGCGACTAAAGTCAGATGATTATGAAGTTAGTTGCTGCTGCCTTGAAGCTGAATCACTGCCTTCTTGCTTCTTGATCCAAGCTCAACTCCTCCTTCTTCACTCTCCACGTCTAATCACTACACGTTATGAATATGTATACATGTTTAATTATAAAACTTTTGCTAACAAGTGCTAAAGACAAGTTTAAAACTGGAACTCTGTTTAAGAATTTAAAATGACACTGGGGCTGGTGGTTTGGGTGTGTTCAAGCACTATGATCAAGTGATGAGTGGGGTTTCATCACTTGGGTGGTGATCACCTAATTGGTTGAACAGAACACTACTGATCCAGAACTCCAATGGAGCTGGAAATTTCTTGTGAGTTCCTTGTCACAAGAAAGTCCTCTGGACCAAAATTCAGAATGTTTCACTAAGTAGATCACCCAGAATAATTCCCTAAGCATTTAGGAAAAAGGAATTAATTCTGAATAAATTTGCACTTTCATGCAAATTCAAGTGAACTAAAATTTCAAGCATAGTTCAGAGAGTATGCCTGAATTTTCCTAGGATTTTTGGAGCTAAGGAATGCCCAGAACTGAATTTCCAAGTTTTGGAAATTCTCTGAAAATGTTTCTGTATTCATTTGAATACAGAAACTTGAAATCAGAATTACCCTGGATAAATCAAATCCAAATGAGCTGAATCTTTTACAGGAGTTTCCTAACATCCTAAAGAATATTCTGGCAAAATTTGGGGAATTTTGGATGAACCAAGCTCCCTCTAAAATTCTTTTGCTGAAAAGTTTTAAAGATTTCTCCAGAATTTTCTATTGGTTTTCATGCAAATTGGGTTGCATATTTGGATAGGGTTTTTCATCCTGAATCCAAACCAATTTGAATCACTAAATTTGGAGCTTCCTAGCAATAGTTATGAGGTTCTAATGTTTGAACTAAATCTGGAATTCAAATTAATTCGGGGAATGTTCAAACTCTGACTGTGGGTCCCTCCTACACGTGTCAGCTGCTGGAATCATGCCACACGGGGCCACAGGACCTTTCCTGCGCCACCACACTGGATCCCGGGGCCGCAGCGGATCCACGATTTAAAATATCGTCACTGCCATGCGGGGCCGGCCGGTCATCTTCAACCTCGGGCCGTTTCCTTTTCCCGCGCCGCCCCCTCGCCGGAGACTCGTCGGAGCTTGCCAGAGTCAGCTTCCCGGCCGTATCCCGGCTCGGTACTTGCCGCCTGGGGGTTTTCAGCCACGAGGAATTCAATGGTGCGGTGCTTTCGGGCTGCCGGCGACCGGACACCGGTCGGCGACGTGCGCACACCTTGGTGAGACTTCGGCACCGTGGCACGAGCACCCTAGCCCTCCAAAAGTTCGGTGGACTCGCTCTAAAGCAGCAATGGAGGTCAGGCTAACTCGGCACGGCCTCAAACTGGCTCAGAAACGGTGGCAAGTGGGGGTTCACCGTGTGCCCGGCGGTTCCCGCCATGATCGCCGCTCGGAAACTTCAAAATGGTCTGCTAATATGGGGTTTCAAGCCAGGATTGGGGAGGGGATCGGGTCGACCTCGAGTCTAGGTCCTTTGAGCACAGTTTAGTGACCTAAAGACGAGAAGGGAGTGGAAATTTGGAGAATTCATACCGGAACGTCGTTCTGTGGCCGCCGGCGAAGTTTCTCCGAATTCTCGCTCGGTGGTTCACGGCTTGCCTTGTGGTTTTGGTGGAAGCAGCAGGGCTCGCTGGCGTGTCCGGGGATGTCCT
This sequence comes from Neostapfia colusana, assembly GCA_030760725.1. Lineage (NCBI taxonomy): Eukaryota > Viridiplantae > Streptophyta > Magnoliopsida > Poales > Poaceae > Neostapfia > Neostapfia colusana. Next base: position 42,606,532 of record JASWHV010000018.1, on the reverse strand, counting down.
CGCTTGGGCGTGAAAAGGCCTGATGTAGGCTGTCCACGAGCTCCCCAACCCGCTGTGAGGTTAGGTCGCCGCGGAGGAGCTGTTTTTCCGGCTAGGAGACCCATAATTTGGGCTGCTCTTGTGCTGAGGGAGTGGAGGGCGATCAGACCTTGCCGTTTTGCGGTCCAGACGGTGCTGCACGATGGTTTTGCATGCATCTCCGGTCAGAACCGAAGCGGCGGCGAGCTCGGGGTTTATCGGGCGCGAGGAGGAGAGGAGAAACACCGTTTGCTTGGTTCAGAGGGAAAAGATCACGCCGAGGGTAAGGGGGGCTGGTAAGCTGGTCGCCAGCGCGAGAGCAGGGGTGAGGCGGTGGCTTCGGGGTAGCCTCGGTGGTGCCCCGTGCGCTGATCGATCTCGTGTCTACCCGAGAGCAAGACTTAGGTGCTAAGTTTTGATCTCCCCTCTAAATGACAATTGGGGCCCATAGCTCCTCTCTGCCCCAAAAAGATTTCCAAATTTTGACACTTTGTAAATTCAGCTATGAGGGATCCAAATTCGAAAGGCATTTGGCCATTTGACAAGTTGTGCCACAGTTTCAAATTTGAATTCAAATTTAGATGAAATTTACAAGTCCCTTTGATAATCATATCAAGGCACCTCCAAATTTGCTCAAAATTTGCCTCCTTCACCACTTGAACCTGAGGAATTCACATATGTCCTCTGATCTTTGAGTTGGCCATTGCAAACACAACTTCTCAAACAACAGTTTGAATTTCCTTTTTTGAAAATGCTCTTCTTCTTTTTGAAGTGACCCTCTTAATTCAAACTGAATTCAAAGTTTTATTGCACATGTAAACACTTTCATGAGTAAACAAAAGTTTTTGTAAGTCCCATTTCTTGTATTCAAACTCAACTTTATTCATAGCTCAACTTTTCTATTTACAAGTTTTGGGACTTTTACATTCCTCCCCCCCTTAAAAAGAATCTCGTCCCGAGATTCATGATTAAGGACAATGTGGAGAGGACAACTACTCAACATAAGCCTCTAACAACTCCGGATGATTGCGTTGCAAATACTCCTCGCTTTCCCATGTAGCTTCCTCGGACGTGTGATTTTCCCTTAGCACTTTGAAAAATCGCAACGTCCGATTTCTTGTTTCGCGAGTCTTCTCATCAATTATCCGGGTTGGTCGCTGAACATAAGTGAGGTCCGGCTTCAAATCTGCTATGTCTCCCGTGAGAACCTCCATTGGAACTTTCAAACACTTCCGCAACTGAGATATGTGGAAGACGTTATGAACTCTGGCTAAGGCTGCCGGTAGCTCCAAACGGTATGCCACGGGTCCGCACCTTTCAATGATGGCGAAGGGACCGATAAAACGTGGAGCCAATTTTCCTTTCACTCCGAATCGGTGAATGCCCTTCATTAGGAGATACGCGGAGGTATACGTGGTCTCCAACTTGAAAGTTCAGAGGACGACGTCTCTTATCCGCATAGCTCTTTTGCCTGGACTGAGTGGCTTTAAGATTTGCTTGAATAAGCCTTAACCGCTCTTCAGCTTCATTTACGAGATCAATCCCATAAATCACTCTCTCGCCAGATTCACACCAGTTCAAGGGTGTGCGGCACTTCCGGCCGTAGAGAGCTTCATAACATGCCATTTTTATGCCCGTTTGATAACCGTTGTTATACGAGAATTCTGCCAACGGCAAGTGATCGTCCCAGCTCTTACCGTGGTGGATGGCACACACCCTTAGCATATCTTCAAGGATTTGGTTCACCCTCTCAGTTTGCCCATCGCTTTGAGGGTGATATGCGGAGCTTCGAATCAGTTTAGTTCCCAAGGATGCGTGTAGTTATTCCCAGAAATGGGACACGAACAGCGATCCTCTCTCGGAGACAATGGTACGGGGAACTCCATGCAAGCATAAGATCCGTGCTATGTATAACTCCGCATACTGCTTGGCGCTGTAGTTGGTATGCACAGGAATGAAACTTGCTGATTTGGTTAATCGGTCAACGATTACCCAAATCGAATCATGGTGGTGGGAGGTCATCGGCAACCCAACGATGAAATCCATACTTAAGTCTTCCCACTTCCATGCCGGTATTTGTAGCGGTGGCAACAGGCCCGACTTCTTCACATGGTCGGCCTTAACTCTTCGACACGTGTCACATTCTGGAACGTATATTGCAACTTCACGTTTCATACGTGTCCACCAGAACTTCTTCCGGAGGTCTTGGTACATTTTATTGCTGCCAGGATGAATAGAAAATTTGGATAAGTGAGCCTCATCCAGAATTTTCTTCCGCAGCCTCATATCATGGGGTACGACTATCCGGTCCTTGAACCATAGGGTGTCTTCATCATCTAACCGGAAATATTTCATCTCCTTTCTTCAACCTCCTTTTGATATGAGCCATGCCCTTGTCTTTCTTTTGAGCTTCCATAACCTCCTCTTTTATTGTGGGTATGAGGGCTAGATTATGTAGAGCTCCATATGGAACCAAGTAGAGACTTGGTTCTTCCTCTTCTATCGGCGCAATGGTCAGGTTATGAATATGAGACTTCCGGCTGAGTGCATCGGCAACCACATTTGTCTTGCCTGGATGATAATGAATTTCAATCTCACAGTTCTTGATCAGCTCCAACCATCGCCGTTGTCGCATATTCAACTCTTTCTGAGTGAATATATACTTCAAACTTTTGTGGTCGGTGTAGAAATGAACCAGATTTCCCAATAGATAATGTCTCCACATCTTCAAAGCTAGTACCACGGCAGCAAGCTCGAGATCATGAGTTGGATAATGTTGTTCATGATTCCGTAATTGCCGTGATTCATATGCGACCACACGTCCCGCTTGCATGAGTACACAACCAAGTCCGATGCTGGACGCATCGCAATAAACATCAAATGGCTTGGTTGTATCCGGTTGAGCTAGAACCGGGGCTGTTGTGAGATGTTTCACCAATGCTTGAAAAACTTCCTCACATGGCTTGCTCCAATCGTATTTGATGCCCTTTTTCAGTAGCTCAGTCATAGGTTTGGAGATTTTTGAGAAGCTCGGGATGAATCTCCGGTAATATCCCGCCAAACCCAAGAAGCTACGAACTTCATGGACTGATGTTGGAGATTTCCATTTCAGCACTTGTTCAATTTTGCTTGGATCAACAGCAATGCCTTCTGCTGAAATAATGTGCCCAAGAAATGGCACTTGGTTGATCCAGAATTCACATTTACTAAACTTTGCATAGAGCTTCTGATCTCTCAGTCGTTGGAGCACAATATGCAAATGTTTAGCGTGTTCCTCTTCAGATTTGGAATAGACCAAGATGTCGTCGATGAATACCACGACAAACTGATCCAGCTCTGGCATGAATACCGAGTTCATAAGATACATAAAGTGAGCCGGAGCATTGGTCAACCCAAATGACCTGACAAGATACTCATAGAGTCCATATCTTGTCGAGAATGCTGTTTTCGGGATATCTTCCGCTCGGATCTTGATTTGATGATATCCTGACCTTAAGTCCATCTTGGAGAAGACTTTAGCACCCACTAGTTGATCGAAGAGAATATCAATTCTTGGTAGTGGATACTTGTTCTTTATTGTCACAGCATTTAAAGGACGATAATCGACGCATAGCCGCAGCGTCTCATCCTTCTTCTTCACAAATAAAGCCGAGCAACCCCATGGTGATGAACTCGGACGAATGAACCCCTTGTCCATCAGGTCTTTGAGTTTCTCCTTCAGCTCAGCTAATTCATTCGGAGCCATTTTGTATGGTCTCCGAGAGATCGGCGTGGTTCCCGACATTAATTCTATTTTGAATTCCACCTCGCGCTCAGGTGGTAAGCTTGGAAGATCTTCGGGAAACACGTCCGGATATTCACGGACTACCGGAATGTCTTCTAACTTGCACGCCTCGACATTACATACTTCCGGGTCTTTGGAAACCGCCTCACCGAGATACAATGTTTGACGTCCGTGAAGTGGAGAGTCCAAGTGAACACTCCTGTTCTCGATGTCCAGAACAGCCTTATGGAAGGTCAACCATGATATTCCCAATATGGCATTGATTCCCTGGTCTTCGAGAATGATGAGGGTGGTAGGATAAATTTTTCCACCCAAACAAAGTGGTGCTCGAGAAACAACTTCATTAGTTGAGATGTCTCCACCTGGTGAATGAATAAGGTAAGAACCTTTTGTGACAGTTGTGAAGATCTGATCCCGGATCACCGTTGCCCTGCTAATGAAGTTATGTGCCGCACCAGAGTCGGATAAAATGACAACCGGCTTGTCATTTAAGGTGAACCTGCCGGCAAGAACAGGTCCTCCCTTTGGCAGATCATCGACTGACACATAATTGACTGTTCCCACTTTTGACATAGCTTTTCTGGGCTGCCCAAGATCACTTTTTGGAACTGGACCCGCAGACATAAAGTTGCTGCTCGGTTCAGTCGCTTCATTGACGTTGAGTTCATTGTCAATATGAAGTGGGACAGCACTCGGTTCAGCTGAGAAATTACCTTGTTCATCTTCAACCTCTTGAGGGAAATAATATTCTGATGCACCTTGTTGATACTGAGGTGCATGAGAAACAAGTTGCTGCTGCGGTGGAGGTGAATAAGACCTCTGTGGAGTAGAAGAGGCGTCACACTCCCAGAATGATTGCACCTCTTGTGGAATCTCTCGACCGGAAGGTGCACGGATCACCAACCGATACTTCTGAGGTAGATGATTGCATTCCTCCTGTGATGAGTCCCTCTCCCTCTTTTCTTTGAGGTAGAGATTGGAATAATATTCCTGAGTGATAGCACAGCTCACAAACTCATCAAAATTCTCTTGGCTAACTTGAGCCAATTCACATCGCAGCCTAGCGGTCAGCCCTCGGTAAAAGTGATAACCCCTCATGGATGGTGATTTCACATAGTCAGGGACATATTGAGCTAAGCCATTGAATTCCTTCGCATACTCAATAACGCTCATGTCGCCTTGCTTTAGGTTCCAGAATTCATCATGGCTTGTTTGTATTATGTCCGCAGGGATGAAACGAGCATGAAATGCATCCTGGAACTCCGCCCATGTGACACGATGCCCTACTGGTTGGACAGCAAGGTAGTCTGCCCACCATGCTCCAGCAAAGCCGTGAAGCTGCTGAGTGGCATATAGCGTCTTCGAGAAGTCATCACATCGGATCAACCCAAACTTGGACTCAGTGACACGTAACAAGTGATTTGCTTCACAATGGTCAGCCGCCTCAGAGAATACCGGCGGTTGTGTGGCCAAGAAATCCAGATACGTGCTCGGGGTTGGCATGTGACGTTGAGCTTCTCGATCTATTCCTTGCTGAACTAGAGTTTGGAGAGTTTCTTTCATCCTTGCCATGATTTCCGCCAATCCGGTTGGTGATGGCTCTTGTGAAGAAGTCGAGTCATTCCCACCTCGACTTGAACCTCCAATCTCCCTTTGAGCGTGTGCGCGTACCATACTGCACGAAGCAAAATTTTGAGTCAATCAAAATTCTATCTCAGTAGTAAGTAAAGATAAGTAAAACATGAAAATGTCATGAACTTTATAAAAGCATAACCACATTCATGTTTAAACAAATGTTAAGTACGCCGAACTAATCAGCAGGACTACCCTGACCAGTTCACACAAACCCCAAATTTTACTCAAGTTATCAACAGATTCTTAACTTGAGTTCAATAGTTTTAGTAAACTTCAGTAGCTTTCCAACAAGTACTTACAGGCTTCTTAAAGATTTTCCTACAGGAAGTTATGGCTTAAAAACAGAAAGGTCCAGAGAGGTTTTTGCTACTGTCCTGGTTCTGGACAGTTTGCCTTTAACTGGACTTTTCACCAACTTAACTTGTGATTTTGCTCTGGAGGTCTACAAAGAACATGTAGAGCACTTGAAAATTTTTCCGGAACTGTATCATACACCTTAATTGGTTAAAGCTACTCAGAGTTATACCCTGTTAAAGTCCAGCAAGAATTCCTGCCAGAAACAGAGCACTCTGTTTTTGAAAACTCTGACGCATAGTCATGCTCTCATTTGAATCTTAGCTCAAAATAAGAGTTTAGTAACTAATACTTGTTTCAAACTTCCATTTTTAGTTGAAAGTTAGTTCATGAATCATTTCTTCATAGGGAAGAGGATTATTAAGTGTAGTACGGTGTCGAAGCACCGTAAGACACATATCGGTACTACGTAGCCTCACCAAAAGAAAATCCTAAACCGGATTACACCGGCATATACGTATGATCAGTGGCACTAAGACGGTCTCTCGCATACTACAGGGGATACGTACGTGGTTAGTACCTGCAAAAGAACACTTAATAGTGGTGCACTCAAAGGTTGTTCCATTTCAGGCAGTTCCATATTTGAAAAGAAATACAAACGCCCGTATCATTGTCATACGGCCGTCCTTGAGTTAAGTCATGTCTCAAGGTACGCGATCGTGTTTCAACACCACACGACGGGGAATCCGAGTATGTCATGAACGGGTCGTCACGGTTGGGAATGTTATCAAACCAACGGATACCACCTACTGCCCTGCAGGGCACGCCGATGGCAAGCGCTGCGTATGTCCTCCTGGGCTATTTCCAGACAAACACACTCTCGTGTTACTGACCACGTGATGGGGTATCCACTTACTTGCCTAATGCATGCTAGGGATCAGCGTTTCATATGAACTCAGGAACATGAAGAGTCCACGAGTTTCATATTGACGTCTCACACCAAGCTGTGAGACCTATCCCTGAACCACTTTCCTCGTCAGGGGAGCTAACCGAAATTGAACCGCTTTCGGTGGTGTTCCTTACCATTCTTACCAAAACGTAGGTGCGTCGTTACATAATGAAAATTCAGAATTAAAACACATATGTTAGTCTTGCCACTTTAAGTAACTATACTACTATAGTCCTTATGTGGGCCTAATACCGTTTCCTCACCGTATCCTAAGTTTTTGTCGTAATACGATCCTTATTCTGTGCGCTATTACCAATGTGGCTCTGATACCACGCTGAGAGGGCCAGGTCCCGATCACGGGGCCGTGTCGCCTCGCCCGGGGATCGCATTGGGTGGTGCTGTGTTTTGCGGCACCCAACAGCACACATATAAGGAACACTGTATTACATAAATCAAAGCGGAAGCTTACAAATGTTCTTTATAAATAATTTACATCAAATAACTACAGCGGAAGTCTATAAACGGCTCACGTCGAGTAACTAAGCAACACCTGAGAAAAGGTCCAGCCCACGGACTCTTCTCGCTAGCAACACAAAGACTTGGCAGCGGCTAGGTTCTCCAAGTGTGTCATGACTCGGAAGTTTCCGAGTCTCACCGGACAACCTTCTTTATAGCGTCGAGGTTTACCTGCAAAACCACTTATATAGAAAGAGTGAGCACAAAGGCTCAGCAAGACTGAACCGTCTCTCCTAAGGCATGCAACTCTACATGAGGGTAACTTAAGACCTATCCTGTAATTTGCGAAAAGACTCGCCTACGAGTTCATACTTAACTTCCAGATTTTAGCCATAATAGTAGTAACCTTGCGCCCAGCAACATTGGAACTCCACAATCAAACAAGAAACGCTTCATTCCAATGTTACTTGTCCCAAGGTGAAAATAGATTTAGTTTGCTCTATCTCTACTTCAAACAGGGTTTTCATGCAACTTAATATAATCATAGCAGCAATTATACTTTTGCAAACTGTTTCCACACAAGTTGATTACTACGTCACAACATGGGAGCAAGCGGTACTCAATAACCACGAGGGACGGTGATTCTAATCAAACACTACCCGGATAACTCGACACATACGCCCGCCTCTGAAGACCCAACTCTGACGTCCTTCATTACGTCGTATGTGGCAACCTTTCTCAGGACACTAAACTGTAGAACCGGTCGCGCCGTCTCGGGCTCATAGGTCTAATGAGACGATGTGGTATGCCTCTACAATCCAGTGAACCTGGTACATCGGTTTCCTGGTTCCCATATATCAGTAAGCATCCGGTACACAACTCAATACTTGCTCCTGGACGCGGCACAGGCATCGGTCCTTAACCGACACAGGCAGAGCTACTCGACCAAGACCTCGTCTTGTCGCTGCCTAACCCCTCTGCCCGGTCTCATCTTTAGAAATGTAAACTTTAGTTTGCCTCTACCTTCCAACCACACTTATAAAACCCTGAACTATAACTCGCGAGTAGATTCCAACTACTCGTCTTCTACCGGATGTCCTAGCCTATTTAGCACGGCCTTATCCTACAGCGATGAAACCATTCTACCCTTGATCCCAGGGTTCCTTTTGGTCATGCAAGTGGAGTATATAACATCCTTGACCTAATGCACATACAAACTCTATACCATAAATGTGAACAAAGTAAAAACTTTATAAATAACTTAAATGCAAACCGGGGCTTGCTTTGGTTTTGCAGGTGACTAAAGTCAGATGATTATGAAGTTAGTTGCTGCTGCCTTGAAGCTGAATCACTGCCTTCTTGCTTCTTGATCCAAGCTCAACTCCTCCTTGTTCACTCTCCACGTCTAATCACTACACGTTATGAATATATATACATGTTTAATTATAAAACTTTTGCTAACAATTGCTAAAGACAAGTTTAAAACTGGATCTCTGTTTAAGAAATTAAAATGACACTGGGGCTGGTGGTTTGGGTGTGTTCAAGCACTATGATCAAGTGATGAGTGGGGTTTCATCACTTGGGTGGTGATCACCTAATTGGTTGAACAGAACACTACTGATCCATGGCTCCAATGGAGCTGGAAATGTTCTTGTGAGTTCCTTGTCACAAGAAAGTCCTCTGGACCAAAATTCAGAATGTTTCACTAAGTAGATCACCCAGAATAATTCCCTAAGCATTTAGGCAAAAAGGAATTAATTCTGAATAAATTTGCACTTTCATGCAAATTCAAGTGAACTACAATTTCAAGCATAGCTCAGAGAGTATGCCTGAATTTTCCTAGGATTTTAGGAGCTAAGGAATGCCCAGAACTGAATTTCCAAATTTTGGAAATTCTCTGAAAATGTTTCTGTATTCATTTGAATACAGAAAATTGAAACCAGAATTACCCTGACTAAATCAACTCCAAATGACCTGAAAATTTTACAGGAGTTTCCTAACATCCTAAAGAATATTCTGGCAAAATTTGGGGAATTTTGGATGAACCAAACTCCCTATAAAATTCTTTTGCTGAAAAGTTTAAAGAATTCTCCAGAACTTTCTATTGGTTTTCATGCAAATTGCGTTGCCTATTTGGATAGGGTTTTTCATCCTGAATCCAACCCAATTTGAATCACCAAATTTGGAGCGTCCTAGCAATAGTTATGAGGTTCTAAAGTTTGAACTAAATCTGGAATTCAAATTAATTCGGGAAATGTTCAAACTCTGACTGTGGGTCCCTCCTACACGTGTCAGCTGCTGGAATCACGCCACACGGGGCCACAGGACCTTTCCCGCGCCACCACACTGGATCCCGAGCAGCGGATCCATGATTTAAAATATCATCACTGACATGCGGGGCCGGCCGGTCGTCTTCAACCTCGGGCCGTTTCCTTTTTCCCGCGCCGCCCCCTCGCCGGAGACTCGTCGGAGCTCGCCGGAGTCGGCTTCCCGGCTGTCTCCCGGCTCGGTACTTGCCGCCTGGGGGTTTTCAGCCACGAGGAATTCAATGGTGCGGTGCTTTCGGGCTGCCGGCGACCGGACACCGGTCGGCGACGTGCGCACACCTCGGTGAGACTTCGGCACCGTGGCACGAGCACCCTAGCCCGCCAAAAGTTCGGTGGAGTCGCTCTAAAGCAGCAGTGGAGGTCAGGCTAACTCGGCACGGCCTCAAACTGGCTCGGAAACGGCAGCAAGTGGGGGTTCACCGTGTGCCCGGCGGTTCCTGCCATGATCGCCACTCGGAAACTTCAAAATGGTCTGCTAATATGGGGTTTCAAGCCAGGATTGGGGAGGGGATCGGGTCGCCCTCGAGTCTAGGTCCTTTGAGCACAGTTTAGTGACCTAAAGACGAGAAGGGAGTGGAAATTTGGAGAATTCATACCAGAACGTCGTTCTGTGGCCGCCAGCGAAGTTTCTCCGAATTCTCGGTCGGTGGTTCACGGCTTGCCTTGTGGTTTGGGTGGAAGCAGCAGGGCTCGCTGGCGCGTCCGGGGATGTCCTCGCTTGGGCGTGAAAAGGCCTGATGTAGGCTGTCCACGAGCTCCCCAACCCGCTGTAAGGTTAGGTCGCCGCGGAGGAGCTGTTTTTCCGGCTAGGAGACCCGTAATTTGGGCTTCTCTTGTGGCGCCCCGTGCGCTGATCGATCTCGTGTCTACCCGAGAGCAAGACTTAGGTGCTAAGTTTTTATCTCCCCTCTCAATGACAATTGGGGGCCACAGCTCCTCTCTGACCCAAAAGATCTCCAAATTTTGACACTTTGTAAATTCAGCTATGAGGGATCCAAATTCGAAAGCCATTTGGCCATTTGACAAGTTGTGCCACAGTTTCAAATTTGAATTCAAATTTAGATGAAATTTACAAGCCCCTTTGATAATCATATTAAGGCACCTCCAAATTTGCTCAAAATTCGCCTCCTTCACCACTTGAACCTGAGGAATTCACATATGTCCTCTGATCTTTGAGTTGGCCATTGCAAACACAACTTCTCAAACTACAGTTTGAATTTCCTTTTTTGAAAATGCCCTTCTTCTTTTTGAAGTGACCCTCTTAATTCAAACTGAATTCAAAGTTTATTGCACATGCCAACACTTTCATGAGTAAACAAAAGTTTTTGTAAGTCCCATTTCTTGTATTCAAACTCAACTTTATTCATAGCTCAAGTTTTCTATTTACATGTTTTGGGACTTTTACAATGTACCCTATGCCCATCATGTAGAAGTTTCATGTATAGGAGAGATGGGTCAGTCTTGCTGAGCCATCATGCTCTCTGCTTGTGATTGAAGCTTTTGCAGGGGTTTATGAGGAAGGGACTCCCGAGGAGGAGACGGAACCCCAGGAAGGGAACCCCGTCAAGTGGGAGTCGTGCACGCCGCCGTGTTAATGTGTGTGCATGCTAGCGGGGACACGTTCACGGGCTGAACGTGAACTCGATGCATACAAGCGGAGCTACAGCACACAGGCCCCAAAGTCCTGCTGCCCTTACTCTCCGCTCGGTCTCATCTTTCTTGCCATGTATATCATGTGCTATCTCTACCCGAGTCGAGTGCCTCTAGCCTATGCTCGCGAGTAGTTCCAACTACTCGACTTGTACCGAATCCTACTCTACCTTAGCATTGCAGTAGCTAACGGGGTTTGCAATCCTAAACCCAACCCATGGTTTTCTTGGCTATGCAATTGGGTTTCCAAACAAGACTCTAATGCAAGGAATCATAATACTCAAGTAAGTGCTCAAAACAATAAAAAATTGTAAAAGGTTAATGCAAACCGGAGCTTGCCTTGCTGCTCTTGGTCGTAGGCTAGCTGCTCCTCCAGAGTAACGAAGTCTAGGACTTCGGGTTCCTCCTCGACCTTAGCGACTACATGATATAAGAAGTACATGTATTAATATAAATGCATTTGATTGAAACTTAACTTGTGAAGTTTATAAGTTCCACTAGATAGACACAACGACTCTAAAATTTTTACTGTGGCTTGGTTACAACCTAAACATAGACTTGGTCAAGTTTTAGTTGCATCAAAGCTCATTTGAGCCCTCCACAATTAATCATGTCCTTGACCTTAATTGGAACTCTTAGGGTGTTCTAGGGATTTTCATGGAACAGGCCATGACTTTCTGAAAACTAGATTTTCAGAGGATCCTAATGGAGTTGGTCTCACTTAATTTGAAGGTTCCTAACTAAATATATGAGCTAAACAATCTCAGAGAAAATTCTGAAAATGTTTCTGAACATTTTCTATTTTCTCTGGAACAGTTTTACTAATCACACCATTAGGTGGATCAAATGAGCTCAAATGGATCTGAAATTTCTATGGTAGTTCAGGGATATTTTGATGAACATCCCAGCAAAATTTCAGAATTTTCCTCCAAAGGATTCTCCAATTAAAATTCCAAACAGTTTAAACTTTGAGGAATTAATTCTGGAGAATTAAGGCTTTTCATGAAGTGAAACTTGATTTGCTGGAAAGTGCTCGGAGAGCTGAATCCAACAAAATTTGGTTCACTCGATTTTGAGCTTTCTAGCCAAAGTTATGAGGATTTGAAGTTTGAATGAAATCTGAAAATCGGGGAAAGGTTTAAACCTGCGGGTGGGCCACGGGGACACGTATTGCGCACTGAGGCGTCGGCACACCGGGGTCTACGGAGTTCCTGCACGCCAGCACAATGGATCCCAGCCGCACCCGATCCCGATTTGAATTTTTAAGTCGCTAACGGCCGGGCCCCGCGTCTTCTTCTTCCTCCCAACGCCCCCTTGCGCCCGCGCCACCTCCCCTCGCCGGAGCAGACCCGCAGCTCGCCGGCTTGCCGCTGCCGGCTATCGCACGGTCTGAAACTCGCCGCCAGGGGGTTATTGACATCAAGGAACACGTCTGTGGGGTCAGTTTCGGCAGGCGGTGACCGGAAATAACCCGGCGATGTGCGGCGGCCTCGGTTGAGGTTCGGCGCCGTCGGCCATGGGTTCTAACCCGCCAAGACTTCGAACAATCGGTTCTACAGCATCAGTACACCTCTAGGATGCTCGACAAGGTTTTAAAGGTGTTCAAAGATGGTGGCAAGTTGGTCGGCACCGTGTGACCGATCGTGCCCGCCATGAACGTCCTCAATCAAGCTCAAAATTTGTCTCTCCTAGTTGGTTTCATACCACGGGTGCAGAAAGGAAATTGATCGCCGGCTAGTCCAGCTCCTATGTGCAAGATTTGATAGCTTAAGAAGGATCATAGAGAAGGAATTCGAAGAATCTGTACCGGAAGCTCGATTTAGAACCGCCGGAGCAAAATCTGGAAATTCGTAGCGGATTCTTCACGGTTTGCTTCAAGACTTGGAGGAGAGCAACACGGTGGTCACGCGCTCCTGTTGCCGCTCTTGCTGGACCGTGAAAGCCCCTGTGGAACGCTGTCCATGTGAGACCGATCACCGTTCTTCAGCTCAGTCACGGCGGTCGTCGTTGATCACGGGAACGGGAGCCGAAACCTGGTGGTTCAGGCGTTGGGAGGGTGGTGCTTGAGCTCAGCGTGCTGCCTAGCAACTCGAGGGAACGAGGGTGCGATTGTTTTCTTTGTTTTCCCGATCGACCGAGTGCTCGGAGGAAGAAAAATGGCGCTGCTCGATGTCGCCCGCGAGGAGATAAAGGCAACCGGTCTTCGCTCGGGCTGAGGCGGTGACGGTTGCGTGGGGGCGCGAGCAGGCCGCCCTGGGCACCAGCGCGCGAAGGGGGAAGAAGCTGGTGGCGCCGGTTCCTTCTCGGTGGCACACCCGGCAGCTGCTCGGTGGAATTTCCAACCGAGACTGTGACTTTGTGTGCAAGTCTTCCCTCTTATCTCTATGACATGTGGGTCCCACACTCAATTTTAACCTCTGAACTTAACTCCAATCGACTGTTGTAAACAGCAGTTCCCACAAAGCCCCTGGTGATTTGAATTATCAACCTTTGAGCCATTTGAATTAGTTAGAATTCAAATTGGGTTTGGTTTGGATAAATTTCAGCACATGTTCAGTTTGAAATTCAAATAAAGTTTGAATTTGCCTCACTTAGCTCATGTCAAGATTAACTCGAAATGGAGTGAAAATTGGTGTGTGAGCTCACAAAAATGTGCTGAGTAAGAATATGTCTCCCACTTTTGAATTCATGGGATAAAAACAGTCTGAATTTGAATGTAGTTTCAAACTGCCCTCTTTCTAGCTATGCCCAAAATGACCTAAAAAGGTTTTGAATTTGGGTGAAACTTGGCATGGACATTCCTAGCAATGTGTAGGAGTTTTTCATATGCCCAGCCCCTATATAGCACATGTGGGAAATACCACTTTTGCAATATGTGAGTTTATTCTCTAATGAGCATGTTGATGGTGGTTACTTGCTCTTCAAATGTGTTCATCAACTTTCTTCAAATGAGGTGTGTGGTGTGGTGATGAACACTTTAAACATGTGTCAAAAACTGAGGCCTTTACATTCCTCCCCCTTAAAAGAATCTCGTCCCGAGATTATAAGGTGAAAATGAGAGAGAGGACGGTGGAAAATTACCGGATATGCGAGGTGAAAGAGTCGGGGTAGTTAGCGCGAAGAAATCCTTCGCTCTCCCATGTCGCCTCATTCATGGAGTGATTACTCCATATAACTTTGTAGAACCACAACGTGCGGTTGCATGTGGTTCGGGCCTTTTCATCAATGATTTGAACCGGTTCCTCCCGATAGGTGAGATCCGGTTGCAATTCTTCAATGTCCTCCAGCTGAACTGTAGTTGATAGCTTAAGACACTTCCTCAGCCTGGAAATGTGAAAGACGTCGTGCACACTGGAAAGTGCTTGTAATTTCAGCCGGTATGCTACTGATCCACATCTTTCGGTAATCTGGAATGGACCGATGAATCGGGGTGCCAATTTTCCTCTCACCCCAAACTGTTTACACCCTTCATTGGGGACACACGTAGGTATACGTGATCCCCGACTTCAAACTGCAATGGGCGTCTTCTCCGGTCCGCATACTGTTTCTGACGGGATTGGGCGGCTTTTAGGTTTGCTTGAATCAGTTGAACCTTTTCTTCCGCGTTGTTGACAAGGTCAATCCCGAAGGTAACCCTTTCGCCAGACTCACACCAGTTCAACGGTGTGCGGCATTTTCTTCCGTATAGCGCCTCGTAGGGCGCCATCTTTATGCTGGCTTGGTACCCATTGTTGTACGAGAACTCGGCTAACGGCAAGTTCTTGCCCTGGTTGATAGCGCAAGCTCGTAGCATGTCTTCTAAGATCTGATTTACCCGCTCGGTTTGCCCATCCGTCTGCAGGTGGTACGCTGAACTACGGATCAGCTTCGTCCCCAAGGCAGCGTGTAGCTGCTCCCAAAAACGGGACACAAATAAAGTGCCCCGATCCGATATGATGGTACGAGGTACGCCATACAAGCATAGGATCCGTGAGATGTACAGTTCAGCGTACTTCTTGGCGTTGTAGTTGGTGTTGACCGGGATGAAATGGGCAACTTTGGTGAGCCAATCGACGATCACCCACACAGAATCATGTTTCTGCAAGGTGGTGGGTAAACCGACGATGAAATCCATGCTCACATCCTCCCATTTCCAGGCAGGAATGCCCAGTGGTTGTAGCAGTCGCGGTTTCCGCATATGATCTGCCTTCACCCTTCGACATGTATCACACTCAGACACATACTTTGCAATTTCCCGCTTCATCCGTGTCCACCAAAACTTGCTTCTGAGTTCTTGATACATTTTGTTGCTGCCGGGGTGAATAGAAAACTTTGACAAGTGAGCCTCATCAAAGATTTTCTTCCGTAATTCCGGGTTACGGGGTACGACGCTCCGGTCCTTGAACCATAGGACGCCGTCTCCGTCCTTCCGGAAACATTTCAACTCCCCATTGTCTACACGTCGCCACAAATGCGACATGCCCTTGTCATGTTTCTTAGCTGCCGCTATCTCTTCACGGATGGTGGGGATCAAAGCTAGATTGTAGAGAGCTCCATGTGGAATTACATGCAGTGGTAGTTCGCTCTCTTCCAACGGGGTGATGGTCAGATTGTTGACGTGTGACTTGCGGCTCAGCGCATCTGCCACTATGTTTGCCTTGCCCGGATGATAATGGATCTCTATTTCATAATCCTTTATCAGTTCTAACCATCTTCGCTGCCTCATGTTCAGCTCCTTCTGAGTGAATATGTACTTGAGGCTCTTGTGGTCGGTATATAAATGTACGAGGTTACCGAGTAGGTAGTGCCTCCACATTTTGAGTGCGAGTACCATGGCAGCGAGCTCCAAGTCGTGGATCGGATAATTCTGCTCATGGTTTCTAAGCTGCCGTGATCCATACGCGACCACTCTTCGGTCTTGCATCAGCACACATCCGAGCCCGATGCCGGATGCATCGCAGTACACATCGAACGGTTTTTGTTGTGTCTGGCTGCGCCAAAACCAGTGCTGATGTCAGGTGCTTGACTAAAGCCTTGAATGCTGCTTCACACGCTGGACTCCAAACATATTTGGTAGCCTTCTTCAGCAGCTCCGTCATCGGCTTGGCAATCTTCGAGAAGCTCGGGATGAACCTCCGATAATATCCCGTGAGTCTGAGGAAACTCCGTACCTCGTGAACAGTCCTCGGGGATTTCCAATTCAGCACTTGAGTGATCTTGCTCGGGTCTACAGCGATACCCTCCGCTGAGATGATATGCCCGAGAAAAGGCACTTGCGATATCCAGAACTCGCATTTGCTGAATTTCGCGTATAGCTTGTGATCCCGCAGCCGTTGCAAGACTATACGCAGATGCTTCTTGTGATCTTCCTCCGACTTGGAATATACTAATATGCCATCGATGAAGACCACGACAAACTTGTCCAGCTCCGGCATGAATACCGAGTTCATCAAATACATGAAGTGAGCTGGAGCATTGGTGAGGCCGAAGGACATGACCAGGTACTCATAAAGTCCGTACCTCGTCGAGAAAGCCGTCTTCGGAATGTCCTCCGCCCTTATCTTAATCTGATGGTACCCGGATCTTAAGTCCATCTTGGAAAAGATCTTTGCTTCGACCAACTGATCAAACAACATGTCGATCCGTGGCAACGGGTACTTGTTCTTGATGGTTATGGCGTTTAGTGGACGATAGTCCACACAAAGCCGCAACGTCTCATCCTTCTTCTTTACAAATAATGCCGAACAGCCCCATGGCGAGGAGTTCGGACTAATAAAACCCTTCTCCAGGAGGTCCGTGAGCTGAGTCTTCAGTTCAGCCAACTCCTTGGATGCCATCTTGTACGGCCTTCGGGATATTGGCATGGTTCCCGGTGCAAGTTCAATCTTGAACCCCACCTCTCTATCAGGCGGCATCCCCGGCAAATCGTCCGGGAATACATCAGGGAACTCTTGGACCACTGGAATATCTTCCAATCTGATGGTTGTGGCTTGATAGACACTTGGAAGTTTTATTTCTGGACTGTCCAGAAATAAGTAGTGAGATTTGTGCACTCCTGAGTTTAAGTTCACAACTCGGAGGACGGTGCCTAAAACGGCGCCGTGGCGGGTTAACCACGACATCCCTAAGATGACATCGACCTTTTGTCCCTCTAAGATTATGAGACACGTAGGGTAGACTCTACCCTCTAAGCACAATGGCGCTTTTGGGACCATCATGCTTGCTGAAATTTTCCCACCCGGTGAACAGATCACATAAGGACTATCGGTGGGTTGTATTTGCAAGCTATATTTATCAATGAAAGCTTGGCTAATGATGCTATGCGTGGCGCCTGAATCAAACAATACTATGGCGGGATGCTGGTGGAGTTGGAACATACCCGCAAGGATTGGCTCACCCTCCGGCACGTCCTCTATGGCAAGCTTGTGGACAGTGCCGGGGGGTTGGCCTGCCGCGCATTAGTAGGGTTCCGGGGTTGATTCCTCCCTGGAAACTGCGGTGCAACTCCGCCACCTTGTCTCTCCGGACAACTGCTGGCGAAGTGTCCTGGGCGACCACATTTGTAGCATGTGACCGCTGCTTGCCCGGTGCTTGGGGGACGAAAGCCCGGCATGCGCTACTGAGGTGCATACGCACGCGGCATCGTCCGCTCCTGCTGTTGTTGTTGCGGAGGTGGTACTGGCAGTGCCAGCCTGAATGCCGGTGAAGAGTACGGCCGACTGTGGAATGGCATCGGCCTCTGGGGTGGTTGCCAGCGTGGACCTGATGGTGGGCGATTCACCATCCTAAACTTCTGAGAAGGACCGCCTCCTTCTACGCTGCTTTGTGGCGCGCTTCGCTTTCTCTCCGCCGCCGCTAACTTCTTGCCGGAGTCCTCCTGAACAATCGCAGCATCAATGATTTCGTTGAGGCTGCCGCGATTGAACATCGGCAATTTGTCCTTAAGGAGCGGGTTAAGCCCCTGGTAAAAGTGGTCCCGCCGCTTCTCGTCAGTATCGGCATGATATGACGCATAGAGCGCGAGATCATTGAACGCCCTGGAATATTCCAGCGCGTTCCGGCTCCCTTGCTGCAGGTGTAGGAATTCCTGTGTTTTCCTCTTCATCAGACCTGGCGGTATATGATAGGCCCTGAAGGCTGTCCGGAACTCCGCCCATGTCATAACTCGGTCGGTGGTCTGTGAAGCACAAAAGTTTGCCCACCACGCGCTCGCGGTTCCCTGGAGCTGCTGGACCGTGAACTGAGTCTTGCGCTGCTCACTTATCTGGAGCAGCCCGAACTTCACCTCTATTGCACGGAGCCAGTTGTCCGCGTCGAGAGGTTCATCCACCCTTGAGAATACCGGGGGATGAGTCGCTAGGAAGTCGGAGTAGGAGCTCTGTTGACGCTCCTCACGGTCTTGACGTCTCTCTTGGCGAGACGTATTGGCGATGAGAGTTTGCAGCAACTCCGTGTGCTGCTGATGAGAACCTGCCATTGCCGCGACGATGTCGGCCAATGTAACCGTTGGCAGTGGCGGTGGCGGTGTTTGCTGTTGCTGTTGCTGCTGCTGTCCCGAGGAGTCCTCGGGAGGCGGTTGGGAGGTCTCTCCCCCTTGGCTAGTACCCCCAACGTCCGGGTTGGCACGAGTACGAGTCATTCTGAAATTCAAAACAGCAGCGATTAGCACATGTCATACTTAAAATTCCATATGCAACAGTAGGTATTGAAGTGACACATGAATAATTTGCACAACATTCACATATATTGATAAAGCATAAACTTTATACAAGATACATTATTCTTGGGTCTCCGAGAAGTCGTGCTCATGTCGTCACTACCTATACATACGCTACTGCCTACATGACATGTCACCGATTACAAAAGTTGGGTTACACTACCCTAGCTGCCCTACTTGGCAACTGTAACCCCCTACTCGGAGTAGAACTCGACCTCCTGCGGGTCGTCCTTCTCCGGTACCTCTGCTGGTGGTTCTGGATCTACCACCTCTTCTCCCATCTCGGGTTCTCCCATTGCTGGAAGGCCCAAGACCACCGGTATGCCCAATACCGGAGGTACGAGGTCCTGCAATGCATGCACCTCGTCCATAGCCTGGTTGTAGTCTTCGTCCCAGCCTTGCCCTTCCTCAATAGTGTCGTCCCGCTCTTGAGCAAGGTCCTCATTCTGCTTGGTTAGGGTCTGCACCAGCTCTTGCAACGCCGTGATGTCGACATGGCTTTTCTTCTTCGCCTTCTTTAGACGATGCAACTGATTATGCTGTTTATTCAGTCGCTTGATCGTCGGAAGGAGCACATTGCGGAGTGCGCTGTGAGCACTCTCGAAATGGTCTCCACGGCCTGTGCTCTCCTTGAGCCTTGCGGCGAGATGCTCCGTATGAACAGCTTGGCTGTCCATCACGGCGTTTCCCGCCCTCATTTGGAGGCTGAGGTTTGCCTCCGCGGGGTTGTATTTTGGGCAACCCGGATCGGCTGCCTCCCGGTACCTTCCTTCCCACACATGATGAGCCCGTCCCTCCACCGGAACAAGCGCGTATGGAGTTCCCTCCATCGCTCTCACGTGTAGTTGGCAGAAACGTGACATGGTGTCACGGGCTGCCACTTGCCACATCCCTTCCGGTTGTCTACCTCTCACCGTGACGGTGAACGGCACCCAACCGGGTGGTGTATGTCCTGCAGGGACTTCGACATGGATTGTCCATGTTTTGTTCCCCTCCTCGCCTTCTTCCTTGGCGAAGTACTGCGGCCTTTGGTTGTATCTGAAATATTGAAGCATCTGCCTCAATGCCTCCGGATAGCCGCTGTGGTGAGAACAGTGAGATTCCACCCAGCCGTTCTCGAACCGTTTATCTGCTGTCATCTGTAAAAATATATTTGAGAAACGTCAAATATTTATTTGAACAGTAAACCGTTGAGTTATAACACCAAACATGTCATTGAACTCATAAAACTTGGAAATATAGTTCAAATTTAAACAAATTTGACTACTGATCTGCTGTTCAACATGACAGCCCTGACCAGTTTCCATTTCAACCTGATTTAGGCCATGTTAAATTCAAAACCAGTTCTGGAGCTCAACATCAAAGTTAAAGCTAACTTTAATAGCTTTCCAGAAAGTATTTGCTTGGCCTAATATCTGTCTTGTTTCAAAAGTTATGAGAGGTTAAAGTTAACATAATTTCTGGAGAAAATTGGACAGCACCTCCCTGCTTTAGGTACTGATTTGATCCAAGAATTCCAGTTAATTCTGTTCCCAATATGACAAAATTTATGTTACAAAGTTGTAACCCATATCATAATCTTTCCATAACTACCTCATTTTCTATTTTTATATTTTTATGCAGGAAGTTATGCTCAATTTACAGAGAGTTTACAGAGAGTCTTTGCTCTGCCCTGTTTTCTGGACAGTTTCAACTCTACTGCATTTTTCGATTGGTTAAGGGATGAAACACCTCTGGACCTCAACATAAGAGTTGTAAAGCTCTTCCAAAGCTTTCCAGAAATGTATCATATGACCCCAACCTCGAAATAACTCAATCTCTAACCTCTGATTAACTTCAGCCTTAATTCAGCTGAAAACAAAGTGCTCTGTCCTTAGCAACCTATGAGTTGAAAACTTGTTAACTTTGAATATCCTGATTAAGGAAGGAGTTACATCAAGTTTTACTACTTGGATCAAAATCTTCAAGTTTTAAATGAAGTTTTTCATTTAGTGGGGTGTGACGTCAATGCGTCACCAGATCATATCGGTACTACGTCCTCACAAAGAAAAACCTATACCGGACTTAGCCAGCTTCGTTAATTCAGTGGCACTAAACGTCACTCGCAGACGGATGCTACACGTCTACCGTTTCGTGGTTAGACTACCTGCAAATAACTCAAGCAATCGTCAGACTCGGCTGCACACCGAGCCCGGTATCCATACAGTTCGTACACCCGGCCGTCATCACTCGCCCGGATGTTCTCAAGCCAAACACGCCTTGAGTTACGTGCTCACGTTTCAGACCACGTGACGGGGTCTCCCAAATTGCACCACGCACGCCAGGGATAGACGTTGCTTGACTATCCCAAACGACATGAAGTCGTAGACGATATTAAAGCGGGTCGGGTTACCTGCCACCCGTGGGGCTCCACCCTTCAGCTTGTGCGCACTGGTGGACAGCGCTTACATGCACCCCCAAGACATAAACGTCCCGAGATGCACGATTTTCTGACATAATCAAATAGATTAGTATGCCACTTTCTATACACTAATAACATACTTATATGGGCTACTAACTCGTTCCTCACTGGATTTTTGGAAAAGATGACCTTTGTAGTGCGTTAAACCTCAAGCGAGCTCTGATACCACGCTGACACGACCCCACGGTCTTGTCGAGCCAGGATCACGCTGAGGGGTGCTGCGTTGCACAGCACCGGATAACACACATCAAGCAAAGTTTATATTACATAAAGTGGTTTACGAACATGTTTACAGCAAAATAGGTCCAGTCTACACTCACGGGCGTAGACTACGCATCAAGTTCACGTTCAGCCCGTGAACGTGTCCTTGCTAGCACACACTAACACGGCGGCGTGCACGACTCCCACTCGACGGGGTTCCCCTCCTGGGGTTCCGTCTCCTCTTTGGGAGTCCCTTCCTCATAGAACCCTGCAAAAGCTTCAAACACAAGCAGTGAGAACGAAGGCTCAGCAAGACTGACCCGTCTCTCTTAAACATGGAACTTCTACAAGAGGGGTGATGGGTACATGAGATAAAACAATTTGCAAAGGACTCGCCTAATTATCGGAACCTTACTTTCAAGTTTTAGCAGCAGGATGTGGAGAACCTACGCTAAGGCACATGAGAGAGCTGCAATCAAACAAGAAACGCATTTCTCTCATGTACTTTGCCCAAAGTTGAAAAGAACTTTAGTTAGCTCTAAACTACAGCAAATCATTAGCAATCAGGTCCATTTTTCAATCAGCAACATTTTAACATGTACCAGCCTGTTCTTTCTACGTCACGGTACAGTGAACAAGTGGTACTCACTGACCGTGAGGGACGGCGATTATAATCGATTTACACCTGCAGGGTTACCCGAACAACCCGTCACGTACGCCCGTACTCGATGTTGCCTACAACAACCATCACGGACGCCGTACGCAACTACCTTTCACCCGTTAGCCAAATGTTGAACCGGTCCAATCGTCTCGAGCAAGAGGTCTCTGCACGCGCATCTCAGTGCCGCCAGCCGATTTACACCTCGAGCTCTCAACCTACCCTCTGAACGACCAGCTATGCCTCAACACCCAGCTACCCGAGTTACATCGGTTTCCCGGTTCCCATATAGCCGGTAGGTCTTCGGTACTGTTCTAGCTTGTTCAACAGACCCGCACACGGCTCGGTCCTCAATCGACACAAGCGGAGCTACAGCACACAGGCCCCAAAGTCCTGCTGCCCTTACTCTCCGCTCGGTCTCATCTTTCTTGCCATGTATATCATGTGCTATCTCTACCCGAGTCGAGTGCCTCTAGCCTATGCTCGCGAGTAGTTCCAACTACTCGACTTGTACCGAATCCTACCCTAACTTAGCTTTGCAGTAGCTAACGGGGTTTGCAATCCTAAACCCAACCCATGGTTTTCTTGGCTATGCAATTGGGTTTCCAAACAAGACTCTAATGCAAGGAATCATAATACTCAAGTAAGTGCTCAAAACAATAAAAAATTGTAAAAGGTTAATGCAAACCGGAGCTTGCCTTGCTGCTCTTGGTCGTAGGCTAGCTGCTCCTCCGGAGTAACGAAGTCTAGGACTTCGGGTTCCTCCTCGACCTTAGCTACTACATGATATAAGAAGTACATGTATTAATTTAAATGCATTTGATTGAAACTTAACTTGTGAAGTTTATAAGTTCCACTAGACAGACCCAACGACTCTGAATCTTTTACTGTGGCTTGGTTACAACCTAAACAGAGACTTGGTCAAGTTTTAGTTGCAGCAAAGCTCATTTGAGCCCTCCACAATTAATCATGTCCTTGACCTTACTTGGAACTCTTAGGGTGTTCTAGGTATTTTCATGGAACAGGCCATGACTTTCAGAAAACTAGATTTTCAGGCGGTCCTAATGGAGTTGGTCTCACTTAATTTGAAGGTTCCTAACTAAAGATATGAGCTAAAAAATCTCAGAAAAAATTCTGAAAATGTTTCTGAACATTTTCTATTTTCTCTGGAACAGTTTCATTAATCACACCATTAGGTGGATCAAATGAGCTCAAATGGACCTGAAATTTCTATGGTAGTTCAAGGATATTTTGATGAACATCCCAGCAAAATTTCAGAATTTTCCTCCAAAGGATTCTCCAATTAAAATTCCAAACAATTTAAATTTTGAGGAATTAATTCTGGAGAATTAAGGCTTTTCATGAAGTGAAACTTGATTTTATGGAAAGTGCTCGGAGAGCTGAATCCAACAAAATTTGGTTCACTCAATTTTGAGCTTTCTAGGCAAAGTTATGAGGATTTGAAGTTTGAATGAAATCTGAAAATCGGGGAAAAGTTTAAACCTGCGGGTGGGCCACGGGGACACGTGTTGCGCACTGAGGCGTCGGCACACCGGGGTCAACGGGGTTCCTGCGCGCCAGCACAACGGATCCCAGCTGCACCCGATCCCGATTTGAATTTTTAAGTCGCTGACGGCCGGCCCCGCGTCTTCTTCTTCCTCCCGACGCCCCCTCGCGCCCGCACCGCCTCCCCTCGCCGGAGCAGACCCGCAGCTCGGCGGCTTGCCGCTGCCGGCTATCGCACGGTCTGAAACTTGCCGCCAGGGGGTTATTGACGTCAAGGAACACGTCTGTGGGGTCAGTTTCGGCTGGCGGTGACCGGAAATAACCCGGCGACGTGCGGCGGCCTCGGTTGAGGTTCGGCGCCGTCGGACATTGGTTCTAACCCACCAAGACCTCGAACAATCGGTTCTACAGCATCAGTACACCTCTAGGATGCTCGACAAGGTTTCAAAGGTGTTCAAATATGGCGGCAAGTTGGTCGGCACCGTGTGACCGATCGTGCCCACCATGAACGTCCTCGATCAAGCTCAAAATTCGTCTCTCCTAGTCGGTTTCATACCACGGGTGCAGAAAGGAAATTGATCGCCGGCTAGTCCAGCGCCTATGTGCAATATTTGATAGCTTAAGAAGGATCATAGAGCGGGAATTCAAAGAATCCGTACCGGAAGCTCGATTTAGAACCGCCGGAGCAAAATCTGGAAATTCGTAGCGGATTCTTCACGGTTTGCTTCAAGACATGGAGGAGAGCAACACGGTGGTTGCACGCTCCTGTTGCCGCTCTTGCTGGACCGTGAAAGCCCCTGTGGAACGCTGTCCATGTGAGACCGATCGCCGTTCTTCAGCTCAGTCACGGCGGTCGTCGTTGATCACGGGAACGGGAGCCGAAACCCGGTGGTTCAGGCGTTGGGAGGGTGGTGCTTGAGCTCAGCGTGCTGTCTAGCAACTCGAGGGAATGAGGGTGCGATTGTTTTCTTTGTTTTCCCGATCGACCGAGCGCTCGGAGGAAGAAAAATGGCGCTGCTCGATGTCGCCCGCGAGGAGATAAAGGCAACCGGTCTTCGCTCGGGCTGAGGCGGTGACGGTCGCGTGGGGGCGCGAGCAGGCCGCCCTGGGCGCCAGCGCGCGAAGGGGGAAGCAGCTGGTGGCGCCGGTTCCTTCTCAGTGGCACACCCGGCAGCTGCTCGGTGGGATTTCCCACCGAGACTGTGACTTTGTGTGCAAATATTCCCTCTTATCTCTATGACATGTGGGTCCCACCCTCAATTTTAACCTCTGAACTTAACTCCAATCTACTGTTGTAAACAGTAGTTCCCACAAAGCCCCTGGTGATTTGAATTATCAACCTTTGAGCCATTTGAATTAGTTAGAATTCAAATTGGGTTTGGTTTGGATAAATTTCAGCACATGTTCAGTTTGAAATTCAAATAAAGTTTGAATTTGCCCCACTTAGCTCATGTCAAGATTCAAATGGGGTGAAAATTGGTGTGTGAGCTCACAAAAATGTGCTGAGTAAGAATATGTCTCCCACTTTTGAATTCATGGGATAAAAACAGTTTGAATTTAAATGTAGTTTCAAACTGCCCTCTTTCTAGCTATGCCCAAAATGACCTAAAAAGGTTTTGAATTTGGGTGAAACTTGGCATGGACATTCCTAGCAATGTGTAGGAGTTTTTCATATGCCCAGCCCTTATATACCACATGTGGGAAATACCACTTTTGCAATATGTGAGTTTATTCTCTAATGAGCATATTGATGGTGGTTACTTGCTCTTCAAATGTGTTCATCAACTTTATTCAAATGAGGTGTGTGGTGTGGTGATGAACACTTTAAACATGTGTCAAAAACTGAGGCCTTTACACATAGTCTACGCCCGTGAGTGTAGAATGAACATATTTTGTTGTACAAATGTTCGTAAACCTGTTTATGTAATAAAACTTTGCTTCCGCTTTGTATCATTGATGTGCGTTATCCGGTGCTGTGCAACGCAGCACTCCTCAGCGTGATCCTGGCTCGAAAAGGCCGTTGGGGCCACGTCAGTTTTCATGAGGTGAACCTTGATTGTTGGAAAGTAATCAGAGAGCTGAATCCAACAAAATTTGGTTCACTTGATTTGGAGTTTCCTAGCCAAAGTTATGGGTGTTTGAAGTTGAACTAAAAACTGAAAATAGGGGGAAAAGTTTAAAAGACTACACGTGGGTCCCACGCACAGTCCCTTCTTCAACCTCTCGCGCCCGCGCCCGAGCGGCTAGGGTCGCCGGGATCACTCTTCCGTCCATCTCTGGAGCTAAGATTGGCCGCCCCGTGTAAAAGCCCAAGATTGTACTTGCTAGACTGTTCTTCATATCACCACAAACCAGCTCATTTTGTGGATAGCTCATGAACACCTGTGAAGAGTAAGTAAACACCATCAAGAGGTTGATTAGAGGAAAAACTCATAACTCAAAAATGTAGGATCTCATACATATAACATTTGAGGCTGAGCTCTCCATTAGGCCCTAAACCTTCTTAGGAATGCTCATGCCAAGTTTTATGCAAATCCAAACTATTTTGAGGCACTTTTGGATACAATTTCAAAAAGAGCTATTTGAATGCAAATTCAAATTTCAGCCACTTTCATCACTTGGATTCTAAAGTTGACTTTGTATTCAAACTCGAACATTTTTCTGAGTTAGTCTACCAATTTTCATCCTCATTGGAGTTCATCTTGTCGGGAGCTATATTTGGATTAATTCGGAACTGAATTTGAATTTTCAAATTCAAGTGTCATTCAAAGTTAGCTAACCCAGCTCAAATTTGAGGATTTCAAATTCAACTCATGACTTGGGAGTGAAGTTTGCCATTTAATTGTGAGTAGATGAGGGAAATAACAGTGATCACAATTGAAAAGATTTAGTGGAGGTGGGACCCACTGGTCAGTGACTAAATTCCACAGAACCGACTCAAACCGAGGGAACAGCTCGCGGGCGACCGACGACCAATCGCAGAGGCCGCCAGGGTGCTCGGTTAGCTCCAACCCAAGGTAAAAACATCGGCTCAAAGTCCAGCACATGAGCTGCTCAGCCCGTTCTCTTCATCCCCGAGTGAAATCAGCTCAAACCGCGCCGTGCGTTGCTTCTGCTCGCAAGTCTTTTTCCACCTCTCTCGGATCACCGGCGACCGGCCGATTCACACACCGCCACCAGAGAGTAAAAGGTGCGCTTGCTTGTGCTGAAGCTGTAGGAGCAAGCCGTGCTCCGTTTCATCCCTTGTAGAGCGAGAATTTTGAGTTTCTTTCCACGGGGTGTGTTAGGGTTAGGAATCGGTCGACGGCAAAATTTGTTGCACAGAGGCAACCGCCGCTCGAGCTGCAGCCCACACACGATCTAGAGGTCCTTGCGCTTCTCCCCGATCAAGAACCAGCAAGAAAGACCCACCGGAACCCTAGTTTCACCGAGGAACAGTTCGGCGGAAGAGGTGGTCGCCGGTGAGGTCCGGTTAGCCGGCTGTTTGGGTCCCAACCGAGGTCATGCCGAGCTTCTCGAGGCTGCCCTGAACATGGTGACACAATTAGCGCGCGAAGGGGGTGGTCAGAATGACGGGAACACGTTGCCAATGAGGCACAGTGGTATAGCGCTCGTTGCCGGTGAGCTACGGCGGTTAGCCGGTGGCAGCAAGGTGTCCATCGTGTTCAGCGTCCGAAGTTAGGTGGGGGCGGCGAGTTTCACCGTTGCCGGCGAGCTAGATCGCCAGGAACGCCGACCTCGCCGGAGCTCCGGCGGCTCGGGGTGGCGGCGTCACGAGGTAGACGAAGGCCCGTGTCCCACATGTCAGCCACAGCTCTAAGTGTGCGCGGGTTAGTTTAAATTAAATGCATGGGCCCTGCTGTCAGTCGCTCTTAAGGCGCGGCGAAGGGATTTTCTTTAGGAAAATAATTCAGGAATCAGCCCAAACTTAAGAAATTCATAACTTTGTGTAGAATTGTCCAAATTTAGTGAACCAAATTGTGTTGGATTCAGCTCTTTGCGTAATATCAAGCAAAATAGGTTTCAGCTCATGAAACTTATTATTTTTCCAGAATCAATTCCCTAAAATTTAATTTTTTGGGAATTCTATCTGGAGATTTACTTTATGGAAAATTCTGAAATTTGGCTAGGATGTTCATTTGAAAATCCTTGAGTCGCATGCAAAATTTCAGATCCATCCAAGTTCATTTAGTTTCTCTAATGGTGTAATTAAGTGAACTACCCTGAGAAAATAGAAAATGTACAGAAACATTTTTCAGAATTTTCTCAAATCTTGATTAGGGCATACCTTTTTCTAGAATTCTGCAGATTACATGAAACCAACTCCATTAGAACCATATCAAATTCTAGTTTCCAGAAAGTAATGGTTTGATCCATGAAAATCTCTGGAAATCCCTAGAAGCTCTAGTAATGACCATTTAGACTTTTATTTGTGCCGAGCTCAAATGAGCTTTGTTTCAAATGAAATTTGATCAAGTCTCTGGTTAGGTACTTACCAAGCCACAGTAAAAATTTCAGAGCCAAATGTGATGTCTAGCTAGAGTTATGGTCTTTACATACTAAATTCAACACATTTACATTTAAATTGACATATCGTTAAATTGCTTACGTGTAGTCGCTGAACGCGAGGAGACCCCGGAGGTTTTGGATTTCATACTTCTGGAGGAGACACTAACCCCTGACCAGCAGCAACAAGGCAAGCCCCGGTTTGCATTTAACAAGTTTTATGAAGTTTTGCTTTATATTCATTTAGCTTGAAGTATGTGTGTGCATTAGGTGTAGGATGTTTGACACTCCACATGCATAACCAGAATATTCCAAAGAGAGTGAGGGTAGTGTCTAAATCCTCGAGTAGTTCATGTTATGCTTAAGGTTTATAGACTTCGGTACAAGTCGAGTAGTTCAAATCTACTCGCGAGTATAGGGTTCAATACACATGGGATAGGTTAGAGATGTGAGACAACTGTAGTAAGAAAAATGAGACTAGGCAGGGGCTAGGACGCAGAAAGAGGGAGTCTTGTGTGCATAGCCCTGTCCGTGTCGATTGAGGATCAATCTGTGTGCGGCCCACGCTGATCAAGTTTGAATGTACCGAAGGCATATCAGATATATAGGGGCCGATAAACTGATGTAACCTATACCTCCGGGCGTTGAGGCATAACGCACTGATTTATAGGTGTAGGTTGAGGGCAGCAAGGTATAAATTCGCTAACGGGCATAAAGAGATGCTCCGTGTAGGGAACCTCCTGTCCGTTTGGGTGCGAGCGATTCGACGTTTGGGCTGTTTGGTGAAAAGGTTTTCCGTACGACATCGAGTGATCGTGTTGTGCAGCTCCGCAGATGAGCGTACATGACGTGCTATTCGGGTATACCTGCAGGTGTATATCGAGTCGATTCGCTGTCCCTGGCGGTAATGAGTACCGCTTGGTCACTGAGTCATGACGTAGGTTAACATATGGAATGCTGTGATTCAATACTGCTGATATGAATAATTTGTATGGTTACATGTGTGCCATCAAATATTGCACACTAAATTTCAGATTTATGAACCGTTAACTTGTGGCTAAAACAGAAATTAAGGATGAACTTGTAGGCGTGTCCTTTGCAGCAAATTGCCATCCTACATTTGTTATGACCTGCATGTAGAGTTTTTTGTGTAGGTGAGTGGGAGCCGTACACGCCGTGTTGAGGCTGAGTAGAGCTAGTGTGGGTTGTCGGTAGGGCCGGACAACTAACTTTTGCTAGATAGGTGTGGGCGTGAGTTGTATAATGACCTTCCGCTGTAGTAGACTCTGTAAATAGATGTAAACTGAAGGTTTGTACAACTTTTGTACAATTTCAGTATGTTTCAATGTAATACTATGTTTCTTATCGTGTGTGCTGTCAGGTGTCACATCGTGCGGCACCACCCTCTGAGTTCCTGGGATGTATGGGTTTCGGTCCGTCACACCCCACCCTATCTTCCGACGCTGAACACGCCTAGGAGGTCAGAGCTCATCGCTGGCGACCGGAAACATCCACGCGACGACAACTGCGGCGGCTAGGGTTCCGGCGAGATGGTTCTTGAGCTAGGAGGCACTAGAACGGTCGGGATTTGCTTGGAGAGCATCAGTGGAGCATAAGGAACAAGAAATGAAACATCTTGGAAGCTAGAAATGCCGGCAAACATACTCTCGATAGTGAGCCGAGGTGTTTTGCCTCGGCGGCGAGGAAAACAGCCATATCACGGCTGATTCTCGACGGTTTCCTTTGCTTCTTCCTCGAGAGTGTGCGTTAGCATGTGTAGAATCTACTGGCCAATGAGCTCGACCGACGAGATCACGTGGAATCCAAATTTCAATATAAAGTGAGCTCGGGCTAAATGAACTAGCTTTCGGTATACTTAGAAATTCCAGTTCTATGGTTAATCAAATGGAAAACGGTCTTCGGCTACATGTTCTAGACATCCAGACGCACTTTCTTCGTGTAGAAAGTTGGCGGTGAGGACGGCTGTGCTGAGCTATCCACGGGAGCACCGAACGGCGGAAACTCTTGGGTCACCGGAAAAACGCTCGGGGTAGCTCAAATAAGTCCGATCACGGTGCAACAAAGCATCGAGGATGTTTCTCACAAACCCACAATGTCGTTTTGGTACCGAGGAGCCTCTGTTCGCGAGTGATCGGCCTGCTCGCGATTGAGACCGAGACGGCTGCGCGCTTTTGGTTGAGCTCGGCGTGAGAGAGGACGAACTCGTTGTGGTTTCTTTTCATGAGCAAATGGAGCACGCCGAAGAGGGATAAGACGTCGGGCAGCTGGCCTCCAGCGCGAGGGAACGAAGCAGGAGGTGGCCGGCGTTTTTGCTCGGTGGTGCGTGCTGCCTCAGCCCGAGAAACCGAGCACCGGTGCTTCAGTCGGTTTGATCAAGTGAGAGGCTGACAGTGGGTCCCAACATTTGAATTTGTCCTCACAAATTCAATTTCTACACTGTTGCAAATTTGTGAGACTATCCTGCCCTCTAAAATTTGATCAACCACAAATTTGGATTTGGTTTGTGAAATCATCAAATTGTAGATTTGGTTTTAATGAATTTGTGGCAAAGGTGAAGTTGAAATTCAAATTTGATTTGAATTTAGCCAAATCATGTTAAGATCAACTCCAAATGGAGTGAAAATTGGTGTGTGAGCTCACAAAATGGGCTGAGTGTGAATATGAATCCCACTTTTGAATTCATGGGATGAAAGAAGTTTGAATTTGAATTTAAGTTCAAACTATCCCTTTCACTAAGTGTACCCAAAAATACCTCAAAAGGTTTTGGATTTGGGTGAAATCTGGCATGAGCATTCCTAACAAAGTTTAGCAGTTAAACATATGCTCAGCCCCTATATGATGCATGTTGGAAATACCACTTTTGCATTTTGTGAGTTTATCTCCTAATGAATCTATTGATGGTGGTTACATGTTCTTCAAATGTGTTCATATGATTTCCTCAAATGAGGTGAGGTGTGGTGTGACGAACACTTTTAGAAAATGAAAAACTTGGGCCCTTACATTCCCCCCCCCTTAAAAGAATCTCGTCTCGAGATTATAAGGTAAAAATGAGAGAGAGGACAGTGGAGAATTAACAGATGTGCAACGTTAAAAAGTCAGGGTAGTTGGCGCGAAGAAAGCCTTCACTCTCCCATGTCGCTTCATCCACGTAGTGATTACTCCATAGTACTTTATAGAACCATAACGTACGGTTGTGTGTGGTTTGGTCCTTCTCATCAATAATATGAACCAGTTCCTCCCGATAAGTGAGATCCGGTTTCAGTTCTTCGATATCTCCCAGCTGAACGGTGGTTGAAATCTTGAGGCACTTCCTCAACTGAGAAATGTGGAAGACGTCATGCACACCGGATAGTGTCGCTGGTAATTCCAGCTGGTATTCAACTGATCCACATCTTCCCAGAATCTGGAATGGACCGATCAATCGGGGTGCCAACTTTCCTCTCACCCTGAATCTATTCACGCCCTTCATTGGAGACACACGTAGATACACGTGATCCCCGAATTCAAATTGCAAAGGACGTCTTCTCCGGTCCGCATACTGTTTATGTCGGGATTGGGCGGCTTTTAAGTTCGCTTGAATCAGCCGAACTTTTTCTTCCGCATTGTTGACAAGATCAATCCCGAAGGTGACCCTTTCGCCAGACTCACACCAATTCAGCGGTATGTGGCATTTTTTCCCTATTGCGACTCGTAAGGCGCCATTTTGATGCTGGCTTGGTACCCATTATTGTACGAGAACTCGGCTAACGTGACAGGGCCCGCCGCCGCCCGACCGCGGGGACGGGGCACCTCGCCCGGGGATCGCATTGGGTGGTGCCGTGTTATGCGGCACCCAACAGCATGCATATAAGGAAAGCTGTATTACATAAATCAAAGAGGAAGCTTACAAATGTTCTTTGTAAATAATTTTCATAATTTAACTACAGCGGAAGTCTATAAACAGCTCATGTCGAATATCTAAGAAGCACTCGAGAAGAGGTCGAGCCTGCGGACTCCTCTCGCTAGCAACACGAAGACATGGCAGAGGCTAGGTCCTCCATGTGTTACTCGAGTCGGATGTTTCCGGGTCTCACTGGACAACCTTCTTTGTGAGCATCGTATTAACCTGCAAAACCACTCATATAGAAAGAGTGAGCATAAAGGCTCAGCAAGACTTAGCCGTCTCTCCTAAACATGCAACTCTACATGAAAGTAACTTAAGACTTAACATGTAATTTGCAAAAGGACTCGCCTACGAGTTCATCCTTAACTTGCAGATTTTAGCCATCATAGTAGTGACCTTGCGCCCAACAACATTGGAACTCCACAATCAAACAAGAAACGCTTCATTCCAATGTAACTGTCCCAAGGTGGAAAATAACTTTAGTTTGCTCTATCTCTACTTCAAACAGGGTTTTCATGCAATTTACAATAATCATAGCAGCCATTAAAACTTTGCAAACTGTTTTCACACAATTTGATTACTCCGTCACAGTGCAGTGAGCAAGCGGTACTCATAACCGCGAGGGACGGTGATTCGAATCAAACACTACCCGGATAACTCGACACATACGCCCGCCTCTGAAGACCCAAATCTGGCGTCCTTCATTACGTCGTATGTGGCAACCTTTCGCAGGACACTAGACTGTAGAACTGGTCGCGCCGTCTCGGGCTCATAGGTCTAACGAGACGATGTTGTATGCCTCTACAATTCAGTGAACCTGGTACATCGGTTTCCTGGTTCCCATATAGCAGTAATCATCCGGTACACAACTCAATACTTGCTCCCAGGGCCGCACACGCTTCGGTCCTTAACCGACACAGGCAGAGCTACTCGACCAAGACCTCGTCTTGTCGCTGCCTAACCCTCGTGCCCGGTCTCATCTTTAGAAATATAAACTTTAGTTCGCCTCTCTTTCCAACCACACTTATGTGATCCTGAACCATAGCTCGCGAGTAGATTCCAACTACTCGTCTTCTACCGGATGTCCTAGCCTATTTAGCAAGGCCTTATTCTACAGCGACGACACCATTCTACCCTTGATCCCAGGGTTCTGTTTGGTCATGCAAGTGGAGTACAAAACATCCTTGACCTAATGCACATACATACTAGAACCATAGTAGTGAACAAAGTAAAACTTTATAAAACAACTTAAATGCAAACCGGAGCTTGCCTTGGTTTTGCAGGTGACTAAAGTCAGGATTTTGTGAAGTTAGTTTCTGATGACTTGAAGCTTAATCCCTGCTCTTCTTGCTTCTTGATTCAAACTTCACTTCTCCCCCTTTCCACGTTTAACCACTACATGTTATGAATATGCACATATATTTAATTGTAAAACTTTTGCTAACAAATTCTAAGGACAAGTTTAAAACTGGAACTCTGTTTAAGAATTTAGAATGACACTGGTGCTAGTGGTTTGGGTTAAAGTACTAGGATCAAGTGATAAGTGAGGTTCATCACTTGGGTGGTGATTACTTAATGATGTTGAACAGAACAGTACTGATCTAAGGCTCCAATGGAGCTGAAAATTTTCTTGTGAGTTCCTTGTCACAAGAAAGTTATCGGGACCAAAATTCAGAATATTTCACTAAGTAGATCACCCAGAGCAATTCCCTAAGCATTTAGGCAAAAAGGAATTAATTCTGAATAACTTTGCACTTTCATGCAAATTCAAGTGAACTACAATTTCATACATAGCTCAGGGAGCATGCATGAATTTTCCTAGGATTTTTGGAGCTAAGAACTACCCAGAACTTAATTTCCAAGTATTGGAAATTCTCAGAAATTGTTTCTAGATTCATTTGAACACAGAAATTTGAAATCAGAATTTTCCCAAGAAAACCAACTCCAAATGAGCTGAAATTTGTACAGGAGTTAACTAACATTCTATAGAATATTCTGGCAAAATTTTGAGGATTTTTGGGTGAACCAAACTCCCTCTAAAATTCTTTTTCTGAAAAGTTTTAAAGAATTTTCCAGCATTTTCTATTGGTTTTCATGCAAATTGGGTTGCATATTTGGATGGAGTTTTTCATCCTGAATCCAACCCAATTTGAGTCACTAAATTTGGAGCCTTCTAGCAAAAGTTATGCCCTCCCAAAGTTTAAATCAAATCTGTTATTTGAATAAACCGGGGAAATGTTTAAACTCTGACCATGGGTCCCGGGTACACGTGTCAACTGCTGAAACCAGCCCACACGGGGCCACAGAACACTTCCCGCGTCGCCACAGGGTATCCCGGAGCCGCAGCCGATCGGCAATTTAACTTTTTGGCCGCTGAGACACGGGGCCCGCCGGTCGTCTTCCTCCTCGGGCTGTTTTTCCCTCCCGTGCTGCCCCCTCGCCGGAATCTCATCGGAGCTCGCCGGAGTCGGCTTCCCGGCCACCTCTCGCCGGAATCTACGGTGTCGGCACAAGCTCTAGAAGCCCGGAACTAGGTAGGCGGCGTGCAAAGGCTTCGGTGAAGCTTCGGCGCCGCGGTCCGAGCACCCTAGCCCGCCAAAGGTTCGGAGAACTCGCTCTAAAGCATCAGTGGAGGTCAGGCTAGCTCGGCAAGGCCTCAACATGACTCAGAAACGGCGGCAATCCGGTTGTCACCGTGCGCCCGCACGTCCCTGCCATGGCCGCCGAATGGAAAGCTTCAAATGGGCCGCTAGCACGGGGTTTCAAGCTAAGATTGTGAAGGGAATTGGGTCGCCATCGAGTCTAGATCTTTTGTGCACAGTATAGTGAACTAAAGACTAGAATTGAGTGGGAATTTTGAGATTTCATACCGGAACGTCGTTCTGTGGCCGCCGGCAAAATTTTCCCGAATTCTCACTCGGTAGCCCACGGCTTTGCTTGGGATTTGGACGTGAGTAGCACAGCTCAACAGCGGTTCCGTGGGCGTCCTTGCTCGGGCATGAAAGTCCCCGGTGGGGGCTGTCCATGCGCACACCGGTTCTCGGTTGCTTTAAGTCGCCGCCCGGGGAAACTGCCCTAGACTGTGGGCTGTCGCGCTGAGGAGGCGTAGGGCGACCAGGCGATGCTGTGTTTCAGCTCGGGAAGGCGGTCTGTGCGAGCTTCTGCCAGCGTTTGATCGGAGCAGAGAGGTGACGGCAGAAACTGTCGGGGGCTCGGTGTGGCGGTTCGTGACCGAACAGGGCGCTGCATGAATGGATGAGGGCGCCGGTGAAACGTCGAGCAGGTCTCCAGCGCGAGATTGAAACCAGGAGGTGGCCTCCCCGTGCGGTCTCGGTGTCGGCCTGCGGTTGTTTGCTCCGAGCTCGGGTCTGAACAGAAGAATAGGTTTGCTTCAGTTATAAGTTTCCTCCCAATGACATGTGGGTCCCACAGCTCCTCTCCCAAATATCTCCAAATTTTTGGCACATTGCAACTTCAGCTATGAGGAACTCAAATTAAAAATCCATTTGGCAATTTGACAAGTTTTACCTCAGTTTCAAATTTGAAATTCAAATTTCAATGGAATTCACAAGGATCTTTGATATACATATCAATGGAAGTGAGAAGAAATAGGGATGGACTTCATAGTGGGTTTGCCCAGGACACAAACAGGGTATGATTCAATATGGGTGATAGTGGATAGATTGACAAAAGTTGCTCACTTTATTCCAGTGAAGGAAAATTATAATGGTTCCAAACTAACAGAACTGTATATGTCGAGAATAGTCTACCTACATGGTGTACCCAAAAAGATAGTATCAGATAGAGGTACACAGTTCACTTCAAGATTTTGGCAGAAATTACATGAGTCTATGGGGACTCGATTAAATTTCAGTTCTGCATATCATCCACAAACTGATGGGCAAACAGAAAGGACCAACCAGATTCTTGAAGATATGCTCCGAGCTTATGCACTCAAAAATAGTAGGAGTTGGGATAAGAATTTGCTATATGCAGAATTCTCCTACAATAATAGCTATCAAACAAGCATGAAGATGTCCCCATTTGAGGCTTTATATGGAAGAAGATGTAGAACTCCACTATTTTGGGATCAAATAGGAGAGAATAAGGTGTTTGGACCTGAAGTGCTAAAAGATGCAGAAAAGAAAGTAAGAGAAATTCGCAATAATCTAAAGATAGCTCAAACAAGACAAAAGAGCTATGCAGACACAAGGCGAAGAGAATTAGTCTTCGAAGTGGGAGACTATGTATATCTCAAAGTGTCACCCATGCGTGGACTAAAGAGATTTAAAGTAAGAGGTAAGCTAGCACCTCGGTATATCGGACCATTCAAGATACTGGAACGCAAAGTAGAGGTAGCATATCAGTTGGAGTTACCATCTCGGTTGTCGGATGTACACGATGTGTTCCACGTATCACAACTCAAGAAGTGTTTGAGAACACCAGAAGAACAACTGCCAATGGATGAGTTAGATATACAGGAAGGTCTTTCATATACCGAATGTCCCGTCAAAATTCTTGACACAATGGAAAAGGTTACAAGAAACAAATTAATTCGCATGCATAAGGTTCAATGGAAACATCATTCCGAGGCAGAAGCTACATGGGAAAGGGAGGATGAGTTAAAGTCACAATTTCCTAATCTATTCCCTTGAAAACCCCAATCTCGAGGACGAGATTTCTCTTAAGGGGGGTAGAATTGTAACACTCACCCCTCCCCGCCTAAAAAAGCCCGGAGGCAGTTGCTTCCTTCTCCAAAACCGCCGCAAACCCCTCTCTCTCTCTACTCCCGAATTCTTATTATCACATGTGAGAAAAGCAACCGGCCATGTGCCAATTCGCGCGTCCCTTCAGCAACCGGCGCCTCCCCAACCGCCGCCCCTCCGTCCTCTATAAAATCAACCCATAGCCGGCCATTTTCACCCACGAAAACCGCACACTATCCCCCCCGAAGAGAAAACCACCAATTCTCAATTCCCCGAGAAACACACGTTAATCCTTGGACCTAACACCCTCTGAGCACTCCCTCGGCCATTAGAAGGAAATCCCGACCAAATTCGTCAAAGAAACACGCCTGGAGACTGATCCCGACGAAGATCGCCGGAGTCTTCCCACTGCCGCCGTCAATCACGCGTCTCCGGCCAAATCCGGTCTCCAAAACCCTCCTAGGTGAGTTCCCCACCCTCTTCTCTCTCTCCTGGTGCAAATAGATCAAGAATTGGTGGAGAAATCGGGAAAACCGAATGTTTCCGGCCACAGCCGGCGATCGCGCTGCCGTCGGACTCGGGAGAGAAGGGGTTAGGGCGACGTGGCGCAATCGGGAGCGTCCATCTCGCGTGAACGGTTAAGATTAGAAGGAGAGTACCGGTTCGGTTATTTTAAATCTGGGCCGTTGATCTCAGATCCGACGGCCCACATTCAATTTAGTTATAACCGTTGGAAATTTAACACAGGGACCCCTGGGGATTTAAACAAATAGGAAATAGCCCCTGATTCTTACAGAATCAACCCTAAGTTCATAGAAAATTGGAAATTTACTTTGGAATAGCCAAATAGCCCCTGTGTTTTTTAGAAATTGGTAAAACAGTTATGAAAATTCAATCTGAACCCTGGAAAGTTTGAAATTGTTACAAATTAGCCCAAAACAGTTTTAAAAGTTTATTTTAATTCTGTAATTAATCAAATAAAGCTAAATGATCTCTGGAAAATGTGGGAAATTTATTAAAAGCATTGTTAAAACATTATGAACAGAAAACAAATTCTGAAATTAAAAATAATAACTTTCAGAAACTGAAAATATTTATTTAGTGTTAAATTAATTCTGAAAAATCAAAATAAAAACAATATAGGTGTTAGGAAATTGTAGAGATTTATTAATTAGTATAAGATTATTCTGTTTTATACTTTTCTGTATTTTAAGTTTCTGAAGTCCAGAAATAATTATTTAAATGACTGAAAATGCATTTTTAAGAATTAAATAAATACTGAAAAATAGGTAAAAATACTATATAATGAAGGAAAATTTTGGAAACTGTTTCAAATACATAAATAGGTTCTGAAAAGTAGAAAAGTACTAATATGAGTTCTGAAAATAATTATAGTAATAATTTAAATGATTTCTAGGGTTTAATTAATTATAAGAATTTACATATATATTTATAAAATCCTAAAATTTATTCAAATCATCCCACAAACTGAAAATGAGTGTTTGGCTGTGGCAATAGTAAAGTAGAAGGATATTGGTACCCCAATTGAAATTTATTTTCATTCCAAACCACATAAAATGACATGAAATCAATAAGTGTAGGTGTAAAATCAAATATGTATGATTGAAAGTGCATTGTCAAGATTCTTATGTAATGTTTGGCATTATTTTGTGTGCATATGTATGGATAGAACCAACCCAAGAATTGTTCCATAACCTTCAAGATCAAGAGTTTGAAGTAAAACCCTCTTCATTCAAAGGCAAGTGTTCCTTGACCACTTTGTTCCTATTCTAGGATGAATAGTTAGATTATTTGCATGGTGTCATTAACATGAAACCTAATTTAGGGTGTTTCCCTAGTTTATTTCCTTTATCATTCCTTGTTGAACCATGGAGGGACTTAGTTGATATTTGATGGTTATCATTTTATGTGCTTAGCCATGCATACTTAGAACTTAGAGAATGAATAGAACATTGATGATACTCGTCTTGTGGTATTATATGAAAGACACAAGAGTGTGTCATGGTAATAGGAATCTAGACAGGCTGGTTGTTTGGTTGGTGCTTCGTGCACGAGACTCGGGAATGAGTTAGTGCCTGTCCTAGATTCTAAGGACCGGTTCATGGAACAGTTAACCCAGCTTTACAGTGCCACCACAAGACTGAGATGGGGCAACTTGGCCAATTAATTAGGAGTTTGCCGGTATAGTATGAGTGTTTGGATGGTGCGGGAAATGGGAGTCCATTTTTGACTGCCCTGGGAACTGCAAGGCTCAAGAGGGGGCTTCTGTAAGGGAGGGTTACTCCCAGGAACTACAGCGGTGAAACCTCAGTGGGCTTGTACTTGCCGGTAGACCCTTTGTAAAAGCCATGTAGTGATCTCCTGATCGCACACCAAAGGAAGTGTGTAATGTGGCTTGCAACCACGGATATCAGGGAGGTTTCTTAGTCCACCTGGCAACAGGGGATGAAATCACTACTTGTGGGTAAAGTGGTACAATCTCTGCAGAGAACCAAACTATCATGACAGCCGTGCTCACGGTCAAGAGCGGCTTGGACTTGTCCATGATTAGAGAAACATGGATGTGAGTCAAAAGAGGTTGTTGGGTGGTGTAACCTAACATTAATGACTTAATTATGATGATGGTGGGATTATCACTTAGTAAGATATGTTGCTAATCAAAGCTAAGGCTTAGGATTAATGCATAGTGCTTAACCATGTTAGCCTTCCCTTGCTATTGGCCTTCATAACATTCTTTCCTACACTTGCTGAGTACCTTCGGTACTCAAACTTGCTTTTGTTGGATATCATATGTTGGCTCAGGTGCAAATGAAGACGTAGACTTTGATGAGGAGTACTTCGATCCCGAGGAGTTATTCTAGGTTGGCGAAACCCCCGGGCAACGCCTGTGGAGATGGAGCACCCATGATGTAGTCTTCCGCTGTTGTGTTTAATGTATTGGTACTAATAGTTGATATATTATGAACAATGATGTAATATTATGATGTACGTTAAACTTGGCTTGTAATATAATGATATTACACTCTTGTCGGCACATGTATGAATCAATTGATCCTGGCATACATGTGAGTACACGCTCGGGTATTTCTTATGGAATACCGGGTGTGACAGGTTGGATGCTCAACATATGTGAGGTCCGGCTTCAAATCTGCTATGCCTCCCGTGAGAATCTCCGTTGGAACTTTCAAACACTTCCACAACTGAGATATGTGGAAGACATTATGAACTCCAGCTAAGGCTGCCGGTAACTCCAAACGGTATGCCACGGGTCCACATCTTTCAATGATGACGAAGGGACCGATAAAACGCGGAGCTAATTTCCCCCTCACTCCGAATCGGTGAATGCCCTTCATACGAGATACGCGGAGGTATACGTGGTCCCCAACATGAAAATCCAGAGGACGTCGTCTCCTATCCGCAAAGCTCTTTTGTCTGGACTAAGCGGCTTTAAGATTTGATTGAATAAGCCGTACCCGCTCTTCAGCTTCATTTACGAGATCAATCCCGTAAATCACTCTCTCGCCAGATTCACACCAGTTCAAGGGTGTGCGGCACTTCCGGCCGTAGAGAGCTTCATAAGGTGCCATTTTTATGCTCGTTTGATAACCGTTGTTATACGAGAACTCCGCCAACAGTAAGTGATCATCCCAGCTCTTACCATGGTGGATGGCACACGCCCTTAGCATATCTTCAAGGATTTGATTCACCCTCTCAGTTTGCCCATCGGCTTGAGGGTGATACGCGGAGCTTCGAATCAATTTAGTTCCCAAGGATGCGTGTAGTTGTTCCTAGAAGCAGGACACGAACAACGATCCTCTGTCGGAGACAATGGTACGGGGAACTCCATGCAAGCACAAGATTCGTGCTATGCATGTACAGCTCCGCATACTTTTTGGCATTGTATTTGGTACGCACCGGGATGAAGCGTGCTGATTTGGTTAACCGATCAATGATCACCCAAATTGAATCATGCTTATTAGTCGTTAGA
Organism: Neostapfia colusana; assembly: GCA_030760725.1. Taxonomy (NCBI): domain Eukaryota; kingdom Viridiplantae; phylum Streptophyta; class Magnoliopsida; order Poales; family Poaceae; genus Neostapfia; species Neostapfia colusana. The sequence goes on along the minus strand of JASWHV010000018.1, from coordinate 42,565,772 downwards.
GGTAGTCCAACAATGAAGTCCATAATAATATCCTCCCACTTCCATGCCGGAATGCTTAGCGGTTGTAAGGTTCCTGCTTTCGTCATGTGGTCGGCTTTAACTCGCTGACACGTATCACATTCTGATACGTATTTAGCAACCTCTCTCTTCATCCGGGTCCACCAAAATTTAGTCTTCAATTCCTGATACATCTTGTTGCTGCTCGGATGAATAGAAAATTTGCATAAGTGGGCTTCATCCAAAATTTTCTTCCGCAGCCTCATATCACGGGGTACGACTATCCGGTCCTTGAACCATAAAGTATCCTCATCATCTCCCCGTTCTTCAACCTCCTTTTGATATGAGCCATGCCCTTATCTTTCTTGTGAGCTTTCATAACCTCCTCTCTTATTGTGGGTATGAGAGCTAGATTATATAAAGCTCCATATGGAACCAAGTAGAGACTCGGTTCTTCCTCTTCTATCGGCGTAATGGTCAGATTATGAATGTGAGACTTCCGGCTGAGTGCATCGGCAACCACATTTTCCTTGCCCGGATGATAATGGATTTCAATCTCATAGTCTTTGATCAGCTCCAAGTGGAAGTCGCAGGCGAGGATCTACTACGAGAACAGACTGCTCAAGATCCACAACTCGCCAGCATGGAGGTCTACTATGGCAGAGGCTGAGAAGGACGCCACTTGGGAGGCAATCACTTGCCAGAGCTACACCAACCGTGGCAGCCTTGAGGGGACCCAATACATGTACACCCCTCGGCGACAAAGTGGAAGCGCGGTATTCAACTATGAACCCATCCATGAAGGGTGTGATGTGGTGCAGATGGATATGAGCCTCCAGGTAGGGGTGGACGTCAGTACGAGGCTGCAGAACTGCCAACAGGAACTCCAAGACGTCCGGGACCTTCTGAAGAAAACGGAGGCCATTATGCGTGGACTGGTGAGGATGAGGGATGGAGAAGTGAGTGATCTCTATGCTTCGGATGGAGACACTTGGACTCCGGACTCTCCAGACCGTAGGGCAGCCAAACGCCCTCATATTCCTCCAGCACCTGAGGCCTCCACAGCTGAGTCAGAGGCCAGCAACCCTGATGGTGATGGCGGGAACCCACAGGAGGATGCACAGAACCCAGGGGACAACTAGGATAGGTGTCCTTGTTCATGTAGTAACTCGTGTAGCACGTATGTATGGTAGTGTGTTGACTAATGTGTAATGCTTGATTAGTGAACTTGTTTAGAATGATGATATCATGTATGTTAGTGTATGAACGTGAGTTGTGAAAGCCGTAGGCTTATGTTCACAACCTCGTTAGTGTATGTAACTATATATTAAGGAATATAAGTGCTTAGTTTGTTTCAATCATGATCATCTAATAAATGAAGTAGAAACTTTAGTAACTCTTGTATAGAATGGATGAAGTAAGTATACAACGTAATACACCTAAGAGAACATCTATACATTAATTTTAAACATAGTCTTTTACAATATATGGCAGGAAGAAGGAGACGCAATGAAGGGAACAACAACAATGAGGTTGCAGAGTTCCCTTTGGCTGGATGGCAGCCACGGGTTGCACGCAGAGCAGATGGAGAGGTTATACAACAAATGATGAACATGCAAAACCAACTCCTTCAGAACTTGACACAAGTGGTGACCAACATACAACCACAAATTCAGAATGCACCGCGTCAACCCAAATTAAATGAGTTTCTAAGCACTCAACCACCAAGGTTCGACAATGCTATAGAGCCATTGGAAGCTGATGATTGGCTTAAGAGTATTGAGAACAAATTGCAGATCATACAATGCCCAGGTCGTGAGAGAGTGCTTTTTGCTTCTCATCAACTATATGGATCTGCAGCAGACTGGTGGACGGCATACAAAGAAGCCCATGAGGATCCGGAAATTATCTCATGGAATGAGTTCAAACTTGCCTTCCGCAATCACTATGTTACAGCAGGAGAGATCAAGAACAAGAGGAAGGAGTTCCTCAACTTGAAACAAGGTAGCATGTCCGTACGAGAGTACCTTACCAAGTTCACACAGTTATCTCGCTATGCTCCGGGAGACATAGATACCGATGAAAAGAAAAAAGATTTTTTCATTGAGGGATTGAACTCAGAAATACAATATGCTATGTCCTCAAGTGACTATGAAAGTTTCCAAAAGCTCATCAACAAGGCTTTCATAGTGGAAAGAAAAAGACAGAAGTTAGTTGAAGAGCGAAAAAGGAAAATGAATTGGCAAGGACAGTCTTCCAGCAGCAACAGTCGGCCCCGTTTCTCATCACCACCGACGGGAGCAATGAATCGACCTATGGCTCCCAATCAGTTTCAGAGGGGCTACAACCCTGCTGCTAGGAACCCAACTTTCCAACCACAACAGCAGAGACAACAAGTGAAGCAACAACGTCCTGTTTTCCAACCTCGTCCTGCAGGGCCAAATCCTCCGAATGCACAACCAAGCAACAAAGCACCAATGAATAAGGTCACGGGACAATGCTTCAACTACGGAGAAACAGGACACTATGCCAACCGGTGCCCCAACAAGAAGCCATCTCAACCACAGAATCTTGTGCGTGGCAAGGTAAATCATGTGACTATGGAAGAAGCACAAGAGGCATCAGATGTGGTGATTGGTATGTTCTCTGCCAATACTTATCCTGCTACAATTCTGTTTGACTCTGGTGCAACACACTCATTCATAGCCAAGGAATTCATAACCAAGCACAAATTACCAATTACATCTATGAATCGAGTGTTACTAGTAAATTCTCCTGGAGGAGAAATAAAGACAAAACAAGTTTGTCCCAAGATAAAGCTAGGAGTTAATGGAGTAGAATTCCTTGCAAATCTCATTGTGATAGAATCACAAGGAATAGATATCATCTTGGGGATGGACTGGTTAACCAAGTATAAAGGAGTTATACATTGCTCAACGAGAACAGTGGAATTAACCCATACGGATGGAACTAAGGTTGAGTTCACATCCATTCAAGTACCCTCTGGAAATGTTCAACTCAACAAGACCGAAGTAGTTATTGAGGATATAAAAGTGGTCAATGAATTTCCAGATGTATTTCACGAGGAGTTACCAGGTATGCCACCGGATCGAGAAGTAGAATTCATTATAGAATTAGTACCTGGTACTGCTCCTATATATAAAAGACCATACCGGATGGATACCCAACAACTAGCAGAACTCAAGGATCATATCCGAGAGTTATCGGAAAAAGGGTATATCCGTCCTAGTTCCTCACCATGGGGAGCTCCGGTCATATTTGTACCAAAGAAGGATGGAACCAAGAGGTTATGTGTAGACTATCGTGCCCTCAATGAAGTGACAATCAAAAACAAGTATCCTTTATCTCGTATTGAGTACTTATTTGATCAATTAAGAGGTGCATGTGTATTCTCCAAGATTGACCTCCGTTCCGGATATCATCAACTAAAGATAAGGGAATCGGATATTCCGAAGACGGCATTTATTTCTAGGTATGGACTGTATGAATATACAGTTATGCCTTTTGGACTAACAAATGCTCCGACATATTTCATGTACCTTATGAACAAGGTGTTCATGAAATATTTGGACAAATTTGTAGTAGTGTTCATTGATGATATCCTCATATACTCAAAGAATGAGAAAGAACATGAAGAGCACCTGAGAATAGTATTACAAAAGCTAAGGGAAAACCAACTTTATGCCAAATTCAGTAAGTGTGAATTTTGGCTTAAGAAAGTTGCTTTTTTGGGACATATCATCTCTGAAGGAGGAATCGCAGTAGACCCAGAAAAGATATCTGGTGTGCAAAAGTGGAAGACACCAGAGAATGTTGGTGAAATCCGAAGCTTCTTAGGATTGGCAGGCTATTACAGAAGGTTTATTGAAGGATTTTCAAAAATAGCCAAGCCACTCACAAAGATGTTGGAAAAAGGAGCTGCTTTTATATGGTCTCAAGAGTGCGAATCAAGTTTCCAAGAATTAAAGAAGAGGTTAACAACTACCCCAGTCTTGGTTATGCCCGATATGGAGAAATCATTCTCTGTATATTGTGATGCTTCAGGACAAGGGTTAGGATGTGTACTTATTCAAGAAGGGCATGTTATTGCCTATGCTTCCCGACAACTTCGGAAACATGAGAAGAACTACCCTACCCATGACCTAGAGTTGGCAGCAGTTGTACATGCATTGAAACTATGGAGACATTACCTAATGGGTAAAAGAACTGAGATCTATACCGATCACAAGAGTTTGAAGTATATCTTCACTCAGCCAGATCTCAACCTTCGGCAAAGGAGATGGTTGGAATTCATTAACGATTTTGATGTGGGAATCAACTATCATCCTGGAAAAGCTAATGTGGTTGCAGATGCCTTGAGCAGAAAGACACATGTTAACGTGTTGACCATAAGAGATCTACAACCCCAACTTTGTGAAGAGTTTGCAAAGCTCAATTTATGCTTGGTGAATCATACAGAAACCATAGCAATGGAGGTTGATTCAACCCTGGAACATGATATACGAAAAGGTCAAAAGGACGACGAAAAGATCAAAGAGATTAAGCAGTTGATCAAAGAAAACAAGGCTCCGGGATTTAGAGAAGATGATAATGGTATCATATGGCATGGTAAAAGAATATGTGTACCAGACATCAAGGAAATAAAGAAATTAATATTAAAGAGGCTCATGATTCAGATTATTCTATCCATCCTGGAAGCACAAAAATGTATCATGATCTTAAAACAAGGTATTGGTGGTATGGAATGAAAAGAGATGTTGCAGAGCATGTGGCATTGTGTGTCACGTGTCAACTAGTCAAAGCAGAACACCAAATGCCTGCAGGGCTATTACAACCACTAAAGATACCTGAATGGAAGTGGGAAGAAATAGGGATGGACTTCATAGTGGGTTTGCCCAGGACACAAACAGGGTATCATTCAATATGGGTGATAGTGGATAGATTGACAAAAGTTGCTCACTTTATTCCAGTGAAGGAAAATTATAATGGTTCCAAACTAGCAGAACTGTATATGTCGAGAATAGTCTGCCTACATGGTGTACCTAAAAAGATAGTATCAGATAGAGGTACACAGTTCACTTCAAGATTTTGGCAGAAATTACATGAGTCTATGGGGACTCGATTAAATTTCAGTTCTGCATATCATCCACAAACTGATGGGCAAACAGAAAGGACCAACCAGATTCTTGAAGATATGCTCCGAGCTTATGCACTCAAAAATAGTAGGAGTTGGGATAAGAATTTGCCATATGCAGAATTCTCCTACAATAATAGCTCAAGCAAGCATGAAGATGTCCCCATTTGAGGCTTTATATGGAAGAAGATGTAGAACTCCACTATTTTGGGATCAAATAGGAGAGAATAAGGTGTTTGGACCTGAAGTGCTAAAAGATGCAGAAAAGAAAGTAAGAGAAATTCGCAATAATCTAAAGATAGCTCAAACAAGACAAAAGAGCTATGCAGACACAAGGCGAAGAGAATTAGTCTTCGAAGTGGGAGACTATGTATATCTCAAAGTGTCACCCATGCGTGGACTAAAGAGATTTAAAGTAAGAGGGAAGCTAGCACCTCGGTATATCGGACCATTCAAGATACTGGAACGCAAAGGAGAGGTAGCATATCAGTTGGAGTTACCATCTCGGTTGTCGGATGTACACGATGTGTTCCACGTATCACAACTCAAGAAGTGTTTGAGAACACCAGAAGAACAACTGCCAATGGATGAGTTAGATATACAGGAAGGTCTTTCATATACCGAATGTCCCGTCTAAATTCTTGACACAATGGAAAAGGTTACAAGAAACAAATTAATTCGCATGCATAAGGTTCAATGGAAACATCATTCCGAGGCAGAAGCTACATGGGAAAGGGAGGATGAGTTAAAGTCACAATTTCCTAATCTATTCCCTTGAAAACCCCAATCTCGAGGACGATATTTCTCTTAAGGGGGGTAGAATTGTAACACTCACCCCTCCCCGCCTAAAAAAGCCTGGAGGCTGTTGCTTCCTTCTCCAAAACCGCCGCAAACCCCTCTCTCTCTCTACTCCCGAATTCTTATTATCACATGTGAGAAAAGCAACCGGCCATGTGCCAATTCGCGGCGTCCCTTCAGCAACCGGCGCCTCCCCAACCGCCGCCCCTCCGTCCTCTATAAAATCAACCCATAGCCGGCCATTTTCACCCACGAAAACCGCACACTATCCCCTCCCGAAGAGAAAACCACCAATTCTCAATTCCCCGAGAAACACACGTTAATCCTTGGACCTAACACCCTATGAGCACTCCCTCGGCCATCAGAAGGAAATCCCGACCAAATTCCTCGAAGAAACACGCCTGGAGACTGATCCCGACGAAGATCGTCGGAGTCTTCTCACTGCCGCCGTCGATCACGCGTCTCCGGCCAAATCCGGTCTCCAAAACCCTCCTAGGTGAGTTCCCCACCCTCTTCTCTCTCTCCTGGTGCAAATAGATCAAGAATTGGTGGAGAAATCGGGAAAACCGAATGTTTCCGGCCACCGCCGGCGATCGCGCAGCCGCCGGACTCGGGGGTGAAGGGGTTAGGGCGACGTGGCGCAATCAGGAGCGACCATCTCGCGTGAACGGTTAAGATTAGAAGGAGAGTACCGGTTCGGTTATTTTAAATCTGGGCCGTTGATCTCAGATCCGACGGCCCACATTCAATTTAGTTATAACCGTTGGAAATTTAACACAGGGACCCCTGGGGATTTAAACAAATAGGAAATAGCCCCTGATTCTTACAGAATCAACCCTAAGTTCATAGAAAATTGGAAATTTACTTTGGAATAGCCAAATAGCCCCTGTGTTTTTTAGAAATTGGTAAAACAGTTATGAAAATTCAATCTGAACCCTGGAAAGTTTGAAATTGTTACAAATTAGCCCAAAACAGTTTTAAAAGTTTATTTTAATTCTGTAATTAATCAAATAAAGCTAAATGATCTCTGGAAAATGTGGGAAATTTATTAAAAGCATTGTTAAAACATTATGAACAGAAAACAAATTCTGAAATTAAAAATAATAACTTTCAGAAACTGAAAATATTTATTTAGTGTTAAATTAATTCTGAAAAATCAAAATAAAAACAATATAGGTGTTAGGAAATTGTAGAGATTTATTAATTAGTATAAGATTATTCTGTTTTATACTTTTCTGTATTTTAAGTTTCTGAAGTCCAGAAATAATTATTTAAATGACTGAAAATGCATTTTTAAGAATTAAATAAATACTGAAAAATAGGTAAAAATACTATATAATGAAGGAAAATTTTGGAAACTGTTTCAAATACATAAATAGGTTCTGAAAAGTAGAAAAGTACTAATATGAGTTCTGAAAATAATTATAGTAATAATTTAAATGATTTCTAGGGTTTAATTAATTATAAGAATTTACATATATATTTATAAAATCCTAAAATTTATTCAAATCATCCCACAAACTGAAAATGAGTGTTTGGCTGTGGCAATAGTAAAGTAGAAGGATATTGGTACCCCAATTGAAATTTATTTTCATTCCAAACCACATAAAATGACATGAAATCAATAAGTGTAGGTGTAAAATCAAATATGTATGATTGAAAGTGCATTGTCAAGATTCTTATGTAATGTTTGGCATTATTTTGTGTGCATATGTATGGATAGAACCAACCCAAGAATTGTTCCATAACCTTCAAGATCAAGAGTTTGAAGTAAAACCCTCTTCATTCAAAGGCAAGTGTTCCTTGACCACTTTGTTCCTATTCTAGGATGAATAGTTAGATTATTTGCATGATGTCATTAACATGAAACCTAATTTAGGGTGTTTCCCTAGTTTATTTCCTTTATCATTCCTTGTTGAACCATGGAGGGACTTAGTTGATATTTGATGGTTATCATTTTATGTGCTTAGCCATGCATACTTAGAACTTAGAGAATGAATAGAACATTGATGATACTCGTCTTGTGGTATTATATGAAAGACACAAGAGTGTGTCATGGTAATAGGAATCTAGACAGGCTGGTTGTTTGGTTGGTGCTTCGTGCACGAGACTCGGGAATGAGTTAGTGCCTGTCCTAGATTCTAAGGACCGGTTCATGGAACAGTTAACCCGGCTTTACAGTGCCACCACAAGACTGAGATGGGGCAGCTTGGCCAATTAATTAGGAGTTTGCCGGTATAGTATGAGTGTTTGGATGGTGCGGGGAATGGGAGTCCATTTTTGACTGCCCTGGGAACTGCAAGGCTCAAGAGGGGGCTTCTGTAAGGGAGGGTTACTCCCAGGAACTACAGCGGTGAAACCTCAGTGGGCTTGTACTTGCCGGTAGACCTTTTGTAAAAGCCATGTAGTGATCTCCTGATCGCACACCAAAGGAAGTGTGTAATGTGGCTTGCAACCACGGATATCAGGGAGGTTTCTTAGTCCACCTGGCAACAGGGGATGAAATCACTACTTGTGGGTAAAGTGGTACAATCTCTGCAGAGAACCAAACTGTCATGACAGCCGTGCTCACGGTCAAGAGCGGCTTGGACTTGTCCATGATTAGAGAAACATGGATGTGAGTCAAAAGAGGTTGTTGGGTGGTGTAACCTAACATTAATGACTTAATCATGATGATGGTGGGATTATCACTTAGTAAGATATGTTGCTAATCAAAGCTAAGGCTTAGGATTAATGCATAGTGCTTAACCATGTTAGCCTTCCCTTGCTATTGGCCTTCATAACATTCTTTCCTACACTTGCTGAGTACCTTCGGTACTCAAACTTGCTTTTGTTGGATATCATATGTTGGCTCAGGTGCAAATGAAGACGTAGACTTTGATGAGGAGTACTTCGATCCCGAGGAGTTATTCTAGGTTGGCGAAACCCCCGGGCAACGCCTGTGGAGATGGAGCACCCATGATGTAGTCTTCCGCTGTTGTGTTTAATGTATTGGTACTAATAGTTGATATATTATGAACAATGATGTAATATTATGATGTACGTTAAACTTGGGTTGTAATATAATGATATTACACTCTTGTCGGCACATGTATGAATCAACTGATCCTGGCATACATGTGAGTATACGCTCGGGTATTTCTTATGGAATACCGGGTGTGACAGGTTGGATGCTCAACATATGTGAGGTCCGGCTTCAAATCTGCTATGCCTCCCTTGAGAATCTCCGTTGGAACTTTCAAACACTTCCACAACTGAGATATGTGGAAGACATTATGAACTCCGGCTAAGGCTGCCGGTAACTCCAAACGGTATGCCACGGGTCCACATCTTTCAATGATGACGAAGGGACCGATAAAACGCGGAGCTAATTTCCCCCTCACTCCGAATCGGTGAATGCCCTTCATACGAGATACGCGGAGGTATACGTGGTCCCCAACATGAAAATCCAGAGGACGTCGTCTCCTATCCGCAAAGCTCTTTTGTCTGGACTGAGCGGCTTTAAGATTTGCTTGAATAAGCCATACCCGCTCTTCAGCTTCATTTACGAGATCAATCCCGTAAATCACTCTCTCGCCAGATTCACACCAGTTCAAGGGTGTGCGGCACTTCCGGCCGTAGAGAGCTTCATAAGGTGCCATTTTTATGCTCGTTTGATAACCGTTGTTATACGAGAACTCCGCCAACGGTAAGTGATCATCCCAGCTCTTACCGTGGTGGATGGCACACGCCCTTAGCATATCTTCAAGGATTTGATTCACCCTCTCAGTTTGCCCATCGGTTTGAGGGTGATACGCGGAGCTTCGAATCAATTTAGTTCCCAAGGATGCGTGTAGTTGTTCCTAGAAGCAGGACACGAACAACGATCCTCTGTCGGAGACAATGGTACGGGGAACTCCATGCAAGCACAAGATTCGTGCTATGTACAGCTCCGCATACTTTTTGGCATTGTATTTGGTACGCACCGGGATGAAGCGTGCTGATTTGGTTAACCGATCAATGATCACCCAAATCGAATCATGCTTATTAGTCGTGAGAGCTAGTCCAACAACGAAGTCCATAATAATATCCTCCCACTTCCATGCCGGAATGCTTAGCGGTTGTAAGGTTCCTGCTTTCGTCATGTGGTCGGCTTTAACTCGCTGACACGTATCACATTCTGATACGTATTTAGCAACCTCTCTCTTCATCCGGGTCCACCAAAATTTAGTCTTCAATTCCTGATACATCTTGTTGCTGCTCGGATGAATAGAAAATTTGGATAAGTGGGCTTCATCCAAAATTTTCTTCCGCAGCCTCATATCACGGGGTACGACTATCCGGTCCTTGAACCATAAAGTATCCTCATCATCTCCCCATTCTTCAACCTCCTTTTGATATGAGCCATGCCCTTATCTTTCTTTTGAGCTTTCATAACCTCCTCTCTTATTGTGGGTATGAGAGCTAGATTATATAGAGCTCCATATGGAACCAAGTAGAGACTAGGTTCTTCCTCTTCTATCGGCGTAATGGTCAGATTATGAATGTGAGACTTCCGGCTGAGTGCATCGGCAACCACATTTTCCTTGTCCGGATGATAATGGATTTCAATCTCATAGTCTTTGATCAGCTCCAACCGTCGCCGTTGTTGCATATTCAACTCTTTTTGAATGAATATGTACTTCAAACTTTTGTGGTCGGTGTAGAGATGAACCAGATTTCCCAATAGGTAATGTCTCCACATCTTCAAAGCTAATACCACAGCAGCAAGCTCGAGATCATGAGTTGTATAATGTTGCTCATGATTTCATAATTGCCGTGATACATATGCGACCACACGTCCTCCTTGCATGAGTACACAAGCAAGTCCGATGCCGGATGCATCACAATAAACATCAAAAGGCTTGGTTGTATCCGGTTGAGCTAAAACCGGGGCTGTTATGAGGTGTTTCACCAATGCTTGAAAAGCTTCCTCACATGGCTTGCTCCAATCATATTTGATGCCCTTTTTCAGTAGCTCCATCATAGGTTTGGAGATTTTTGAGAAGCCCGGGATGAACCTCCGATAATATCCCGCCAAACCTAAGAAACTACGAACTTCATGGACTGATGTTGGAGACTTCCATTTCAGCACTTCTTCAATCTTTCTTGGATCAACAGCAATGCCTTCCGCTGAAATAATATGTCCAAGAAACGGCACATGGTTGATCCAGATTTCACATTTACTAAACTTTGCATAGAGTTTGTGATCTCTCAAGCGTTGAAGCACAATATGCAAATGTTTAGCGTGTTCCTCTTCAGATTTGGAATAGACCAAGATGTTGTCGATGAATACCACGACGAATTGATCCAGCTCCGGCATGAATACCGAGTTCATAAGGTACATAAAATGAGCCGGAGCATTGGTCAACCCAAATGACATGATAAGATACTCATAGAGTCCATATCTTGTCGAGAATGCTGTTTTTGGGATATCCTCCGCTCGAATCTTGATTTGATGATATCCCGACCTCAAGTCCATCTTTGAGAAGACTTTAGCACCCACTAGTTGATCGAAGAGAATATCAATTCTTGGTAGTGGTATTTGTTCTTTATCATCACAGCATTTAAAGGACGATAATCGACGCATAGCCTCAGCGTCTCATCCTTCTTCTTCACGAACAAAGCCAAGCAACCCCATGGTGACGAACTTGGATGAATGAACCCCTTGTCCATCAGATCTTTGAGTTGCTCCTTCAGTTCTGCTAGTTCATTCGGAGCCATTTTGTATGGTCTCCGAGAGATCGGCGTGGTCCCCGGTATCAACTCTATTTTGAATTCCACCTCATGCTCAGGCGGTAAGCCTGGAAGATCTTCGGGAAACACGTCCGGATATTCACGGACTACAGAGATGTCTTCTAACTTGCAAGCCTCGGCATTACATACTTCCGGGTCGTTGGAAACCGCTTTGCCGAGATACAATGTTTGACGCCCGTGAAGTGGAGAGTCCAAGTGAACACTCCTATTCTCGATGTCCAGAACAGCATTATGGAAGGTCAACCATGATATTCCCAATATGGCATTGATTTCTTGGTCTTCGAGAATAATGAGGGTGGTAGGATAAATTTTTCCACCCAAACAAAGTGGTGCTCGAGGAACGACTTCATTAGTCGATATGTCTCCGCCTGGGGAATGAATAAGGTAAGAACCTTTTGTGATAGTTGTGGAGATCTGATCCCGGATCACCGTCGCCCTGCTAATGAAGTTATGTGTTGCACCAGAGTCGAATAAAATGACAACCGGCTTGTCATTTAATGTGAACCTACCCGCAAGAACTGGACCTCCTTTGGGCAGATCATTGACTGACACATAATTAACAGTTCTCACTTTGGACATAGCTTTTCTTTGCTGTCAAAGATCACTCTTTGGAACTGGACCCACAGACATAATGTTGCTGCTCGGTTCAGCTGCTTCATTGACGTTGAGTTCATGGTCAATACGAAGTGGGACACTACTCGGTTCAGCTGAGAAATCACCGGGATCATCTTCAACATCTTGAGGGAAATAACATTCTGGTGCACCTTGTTGATACTGAGGTCCATGAGAAATATGTTGCTTCTGCGGTGGAGGTGAATAAAACCTCTGGGGAGTAGAAGAGTCGTCACACTCCCAGAATGATTGCACCTCTTGTGGAACCTCTCGACCGGAAGGTGAACGGATTACCAACCGATATTTCTGAGGCAGATAATTGCATTCACCCTGTGATGAGTCCCTCTCCCTCTTTTCTTTAAGGTAGAGATTGGAATAATATTCCTGAGTGATAGCACAGCTAACAAACTCATCAAAATTCTCTTGGCTAACTTGAGCCAACTCACATCGCAGCCTAGCAGTCAGCCCTCGATAAAAATGATAACCCCTCATGGATGGTGATTTCACATAATCAGGGATATATTGAGCTAAGCGATTGAATTCCTTCACATACTCAATAACACTATTTTCCCCTTGCTTTAGATTCCAGAATTCATCCAGACTTGTTTGCATTATGCCCGCAGGAATGAAGCGAGCACGAAATGCATCCTGGAACTCCGCCCATGTAACACGATGCCATGCTGGTTGGACAGCAAGGTATTCTGCCCACCATGCTCCAACAAAGCCATGAAGCTGCTGAGTGGCATATAGTGTCTTCGAGAAGTCATCACATTGAATCAACCCAAACTTGGACTCAATGAAACGTAACCAGTGATTTGCTTCACAATGGTCAGCCGCCTCGGAGAATACCGACGGTTGTGTCGCCAAGAAATCCATATAATTGCTCGGGGTTGGCATGTGATGCTGAGCTTCTCTATTTATTCCCTGCTGAACTAGAGTTTGGAGAGTTCCATTCATCCTTGCCATAATTTCAGACAATCCGGTTGGCGATGGCTCTTGTGATGAAGTCGAGTCATTCCCACCTCGACTTGAACCACCAAGCTCCATTTGAGAGTGTGCGCGTACCATACTGCACGAAACAAAATTCTGAGTTAATCAAAATTCTATCTCAGTAGTAAGTAAAGATAAATAAAACAAGAACATGTCATGAACTTTATGAAAGCATAACCACATTCATGTTTAAACAAATCTTAAGTACGCTAAACTAATCAGCTGGACTACCCTGACCAGTTCACACAAACTCCAAAATTTACTCAAGTTAACTACATATTCATGAATCGAGTCCAATACCAAAGTTTTAGTAAACTTCAGTATCTTTCCAATGAGTACTTATGTGCCTCTAGATCATCTCTGGATCAAAAGTTATGATTGCTCAAAGTTGAAAAATTCCTGGATAAAATTTGCAAGCATCTCGTTTGTATGTGGCTACTTTATCACAGTTGTATATGCAAATACAATTGGAATCTGAGCAAACTCTGAACTACAACAATGTTGCACATCTCATAAACTTTCCAACGATGTATCATAGGCTCCTTAAGGATTTTTCTACAGGAAGTTATGGCTTAAAAACAGAAAGGTCCAGAGAGGTTAATGCTACTGTCCTGGTTTTGAACAGTTTGCCTTCAACTGGACTTTTCACCAACTTAACGTGTGATTTTGCTATGGAGGTCTACAAATAAGTTGTAGAGCACTTGAAAATATTTCCATAACTGTATCATACACCTTAATTGGTTAAATCTACTCAGAGTTATGCTCTGTTAAAGTCCCGCAAGAATTTCCTGCCAGAAACAGAGCACTCTGTTTTTGAAATCTTTGAAGCCTAGTCGTGCTCTCATTTGAATATTAGCTCAAAATAAGAGTCCAGTAACTAATATTTGTTTCAAACTTCCATTTATAGTTGAAAGTTAGTTCATGAATCATTTCTTCATAGGGAAGAGATTATTAAGTGTAGTACGGCGTCGATGCACCGTAAGAAACATGTCGGTACTACGTTGCCTCACCAAAAGAAAAATCCTAACCGGATTACACCGGCATATACGTATTATCAGTGGCACTAAGACGGTCTCTCACACACTTGTACTACACGGGATACGTACGTGGTTAGTACCTGCAGAAGAACAGTCAATAGTGGTGTACTCAAAGGTTGTTTTCATTTTAGGCAGTTCCATATTTGAAAGTAAATACAAACTCCCGTATCATTGCCATACGGCCGTCCTTGAGTTAAGCCACGTCTCAAGGTACGTGATCGTGTTTTTACACCACACGACGGGGAACCCAAGTATATCATGAACGGGTAGTCACGGTTGGGAATATTATTAACCCAACGGATACCACCTACTGCCCTGCAGGGCACGCCGATGGCAAGCGCTGCGTATGTCCTCCTGGGGTATTTCCAGACGAACACACTATCGTGTTACTGACCACACGATGGGGTCTCCACTTACTTGCCTAATGCACGCTAGGGATCAGCGTTCCATATGAACTCAGGAACATAAAGAGTCCAAGAGTTTCATATTAACGTCTCACACCAAGCTGTGAGATCTTTCCCTGAACCACATTCCTCGTCAGGGGAGCTAACCGAAATTGAACCGCTTTCGGTGGCGTTCCTTACCATTCTTACCTGAGCGTAGGTGCGTCGTTACATAATCAAAGTTCAGAATTTTAACAAGTATGTTAGTCATGCCACTTAAGTAACTATACTAGTATAGTCCTTATGTGGGCCTATTACCGTTTCCTCACCGTATCCTAAGTTTTTATCGTAATACGATCCTTATTCCATGCGCTATTACCAATGCGGCTCTGATACCACGCTGACAGGGCCCGCCGCTGCTCGACCGCGGGGACGGGGCACCTCGCCCAGGGATCGCATTGGGTGGTGCCGTGTTATGCGGCACCCAACAGCACACATATAAGGAAAACTGTATTAACTAAAATCAAAGCGGAAGCTTACAAATGTTCTTTGTAAATAATTTACATAATTTAACTACAGCGGAAGTCTATAAACAGCTCACGTCGAATATCTAAGAAGCACTCGAGAAGAGGTCCAGCCCGCGGACTCCTCTCACTAGCAACACGAAGACACGGCAGCGGCTAGGTCCTCCATGTGTTACCCGACTCGGACGTTTCCAGGTCTCACTGGACAACATTCTTTGTGAGCATCGCCTTAACCTGCAAAACCACTCATATAGAAAGAGTGAGCACAAAGGCTCAGCAAGACTTAACCGTCTCTTCTAAACATGCAACTCTACATGAAAGTAACTTAAGACTTAACATGTAATTTGCAAAAGGACTCGCCTACGAGTTCATCCTTAACTTTCAGATTTTAGCCATCATAGTAGTGACCTTGCGCCCAGCAACATTGGAACTCTAAAATCAAACAAGAAACGCTTCATTCCAATGTAACTGTCCCAAGGTGGAAAATAACTTTAGTTTGCTCTATCTCTACTTCAAACAGGGTTTTCATGCAATTTACCATAATCATAGCAGCCATTAAAACTTTGCAAACTGTTTCCACACAAGTTGATTACTACGTCACAGCGCAGTGAGCAAGCGGTACTCATAACCGCGAGGGACGGTGATTCGAATCAAACACTACCCGGATAACTCGACACATACGCCCGCCTCTGAAGACCCAAATCTGGCGTCCTTCATTACATCGTATGTGGCAACCTTTCGCAGGACACTAGACTGTAGAACCGGTCATGTCGTCTCGGGCTCATAGGTCTAACAAGACGATGTGGTATGCCTCTACAATCCAGTGAACCTGGTACATCGGTTTCCCGGTTCCCATATAGCAGTAAGCATCCGATACACAACTCAATACTTGCTCCCAGCGCCGCACACGCTTCGGTCCATAACCGACACAGGCAGAGCTACTCAACCAAGACCTCATCTTGTCGCTGCCTAACCCTCCTGCCCGGTCTCATCTTTAGAAATGTAAACTTTAGTTTGCCTCTCTTTCCAACCATGCTTATGTGATCCTGAACCATACATAGCTCGCGAGTAGATTACAACTACTCGTCTTCTACCAAATGTCCTAGCCTATTTAGCATGGCCTTATTCTACAGCGACGACACCATTCTACCCTTGATCCTAGGGTTCTGTTTGGTCATTCAAGTGGAGTACAAAACATCCTTGACCTAATGCACATACATACTAGAACCATAGTAGTGAACAAAGTAAAAACTTTATAAAACAACTTAAATGCAAACCAGAGCTTGCCTTGGTTTTGCAGGTGACTAAAGTCAGAAATTTGTGATGTTAGTTGCTGATGACTTGAAGCTTAATCCCTGCTCTTCTTGCTTCTTGATTCAAACTTCACTTCTCCCCCTTTCCACGTTTAACCACTACACGTTATGAATATGCACATATATTTAATTGTAAAACTTTTGCTAACAAATTCTAAGGACAAGTTTAAAACTGGAACTCTGTTTAAGAATTTAAAATGACACTGGTGCTAGTGGTTTGGGTTAAAGTACTAGGATCAAGTGATAAGTGGGGTTCATCACTTGGGTGGTGATTACTTAATGAGGTTGAACAGAACAGTACTGATCCAGGGCTCCAATAGAGATGAAAATTTTCTTGTGAGTTCCTTGTCACAAAAAAGTCATCTGGACCAAAATTCAGAATATTTCACTAAGTAGATCACTCAGAGCAATTCCCTAAGCATTTAGGCAAAAAGGAATTAATTCTGAATAACTTTGCACTTTCATGAAAATTCAAGTGAACCAAAATTTCATACATAGCTCAGGGAGCATGCATGAATTTTCCTAGGATTTTTGGAGCTAAGAAGTACCCAGAACTGAATTTCCAAGTTTTGGAAATTCTCAGAAATTGTTTTTGTATTCATTTGAACACAGAAATTTGAAATCAGAATTTTCCTAAGAAAACCAACTCCAAATGAGCTGAAATTTTTACAGGAGTTAACTAAAATTCTAGAGAATATTCTGGCAAAATTTAAGGATTTTTGGATGAACCAAACTCATTTTAAAATTCTTTTGCTGAAAATCTTTAAAGAATTTTCCAGAATTTTATATTCGTTTTCATGAAAATTGGGCTGCCTATTTGGATAGAGTTTTTCATACTGAATCCAACCCAATTTGAGTCACGAAATTTGGAGCCTTCTAGCAAAAGTTATGCCCTCCCAAAGTTTGAATCAAATCTGTTATTTGAATAAACCGGGGAAATGTTTAAACTCTGACCGTGGGTCCCGGCTACACGTTTCAACTGCTGAAACCAGCCCACACGGGGCCACAGAACATTTCCCGCATCGCCACAGGGGATCCCGGAGCCGCAGCCGATCGGCAATTTAACTTTTTGGTCGCTGACACGCGGGGCCCGCCGGTCGTCTTCCTCGGGCTGTTTTTCCCTCCCGCGCTGCCCCCTCGCCGGAATCTCATCGGAGCTCGCCGGAGTCGGCTTCCCGGCCGCCTCTCGGCTCGGTACTCGCCGCCTGGGGGTTTTTGGGGACAGGCAACTGATCTACGGTGTCGGCACAAGCTCTAGAAGCCCGGAACTAGGTCGGCGGCGTGCAAAGGCTTCGGTGAAGCTTCGGCGCCGCGGTCCGAGCACCCTAGCCCGCCAAAGGTTCGGAAAACTCGCTCTAAAGCATAAGTGGAGGTCAGGCTAGCTCCGCAAGTCCTCAACATGGCTCGGAAACGGCAGCAATCCGGTTGTCACCGTGCGCCCGCGCGCCCCTGCCATGGCCGCCGAACGGAAAGCTTGAAATCGGCCGCTAACACGGGGTTTCAAGCTAAGATTGTGAAGGGAATTGGGTCACCATCGAGTCTAGATCCTTTGTGCACAGTTTAGTGAACTAAAGACTAGAATTGAGCGGGAATTTTGATATTTCATACCGGAACGTCGTTCTGTGACCGCCGACAAAATTTTCCCGAATTCTCACTTGGTAGCCCACGGCTTTGCTTGGGATTTGGAGGTGAGCAGCACGGCTCAACAGCGGTTCCGGGGGTGTCCTTGCTCGGGCATGAAAGTCCCCGGTGGGGGCTGTCCACGCCCACACCGGTTCTCGGTTGCTTTAAGTCGCCGCCCGGGGAAACATCCCTAGCGTGGAGAACTCCGGAAACTGTGGGCTGTCGCGCTGAGGAGGCGTAGGGTGACCAGGAGATGCTGTGTTTCATCTCGGGAAGGCGGTCTGTGCGAGCTTCTGCCGGCGTTTGATCGGAGCAGAGAGGCGACGGCAGAAACTGTCAGGGGCTCGGTGTGGCGGTTCGTGACCGAACAAGGCGCTGCGTGAATGGATGAGGGCGTGGGTGAAACGTCGAGCAGGTCTCCAGCGCGAGATTGAAACCAGGAGGTGGCCTCCCCGTGCGGTCTCGGTGTCGGCCTGCGGTTGTTTGCTCCGAGCTCGGGTCAGAACAGAAGAATAGGTTTGCTTCAGTTGTAAGTTTCCTCCCAATGACATGTGGGTCCCACAGCTCCTCTCCCAAATATCTCCAAATTTTTGGCACAATGCAACTTCAGCTATGAGGAACTCAAATTAAAAATCCATTTGGCAATTTGACAAGTTTTACCTCAGTTTCAAATTTGAAATTCAAATTTCAATGGAATTCACAAGTATCTTTGATATACATATCAAAGCACCTCCAAATTTTCTCAAAATTTGTCTTCCTCATAATTTGTACCTGCAGAATTCAAATATGCCCTCTGATTCTTGAGTTGGCCATTGCAAATACAACTTCTTAAACATCAGTTTGAATTCCCTTTTTGGAAATGGCCTTCTTCTCTTTGAAGTGAACCTTGTAGTTCAAACTGGATTTAAAGTCCTATTGCACATGCCAACACTTATATGATTAAACAAAAGTTTTTGCAAGTCCCCATTCTTGGATATAAACTCAACTTTATTCACAGTTCAAGTTTTCCATTTACAAGTTTTTGGGACTTTTACATAACAGAAAGTGATCATCCCAATTCTTACTGTGGTTGATAGCGCAAGCTCGTAACATGTCTTCTAATATTTGACCCGCTTGGTTTGCCCATTCGTTTGCGGGTGGTACGCTGAACTACAGATCAGCTTCGTCCCCAATGTAGCATGTAACTGCTCCCAAAAATGGGACACAAATAAAGTGCCCCGATCCGAGATGATAGTACGGGGTATGCCGTATAAGCACAGGATCGGTGAGATGTACAACTCAGCATACCTCTTGGTGTTGTAGTTGGTGTTGACCAGGATAAAATGGGCAACTTTTGTGAGCCAGTCGACGATCACCCACACCGAATCATGTTTCTGAAATGTGGTGGGTAAACCGAGGATGAAGTCCATGCTCACATCCTCCCCCTTTCAGGCAGGAATGTTGAGCAGTTGCAATATTCCCGGTTTTCTCATGTGGTCAGCCTTCACCCTTCGGCATGTATCACATTCGGACACGTATTTTGTGATCTCCCGCTTCATCCGTGTCCACCAAAACTTGCTTCTAAGTTCTTGATACATCTTGTTGCTGCCGGGGTGAATAGAAAACTTTGACAAGTGAGCCTCATCAAAGATTTTCTTCCGTAACTCCGGTTACGGGTATGACGATCCTGTCCTTGAACCACAGGACACCGTCTCCATCTTTCCGGAAACACTTCAACTCCCCACTGTCTACACGTCTCCGCAAATGCAACATGCCCTTGTCAAGTTTCTGAGCTGCCGCTATCTCTTCACGGATGGTCGGGATAAGATCTAGGTTGTAGAGAGCTCCATGGGGAACCACATGTAATGGTGGCTCGCTCTCTTCCAACGGAGTGATGGTCAGATTATGAACGTGTGACTTGCGACTCAGCGCATCCGCCACCATGTTTGCCTTGCCAGAGTGATAATGGATCTCTATTTCATAATCCTTTATCATCTCCAACCATCTTCGATGCCTCATGTTAAACTCCTTCTGAGTGAATATGTACTTGAAGCTCTTGTGGTCGGTATATAAATGTACAAGGTTACCGAGTAGGTAGTGCCTCAACATTTTGAGTGCGAGTACCATGGCAGCGAGGTCTACATCATGAGTTGGGTAGTTTTGCTCATGATTCTTGAGCTGCCATGAACGATACGTGACCACTCTTCGGTCTTGCATCAGCAAACACCCGAGCCCAATGCCGGATGCATCGCAGTACACATTGAACGGCTTTTTTGTGTCTGGCTGCGCCAAAGCCAGTGCTGATGTTACGTGCTTCACTAATGCCTTGAACGCTGCTTCACATGCTGGACTCCAAACATATTTGGTAGCATTCTTCAGCAGCTCAGTTATAGACTTGGCAATCTTCGAGAAGTTCGGAATGAACCTCCGATAATATCCCGCGAGTCCGAGGAAACTCCGTACCTCATGGACAGACCTCGGGGACTTCCAATTTAGCACTTGTGTGATCTTGCTTGGGTCTACAGCGATGCCCTTTGCTGAAATAATATGCCCGAGGAAAGGTACTTGCGATATCCAGAATTCGCATTTGCTGAATTTCGTGTATAGCTTGTGATCCCGCAGCCTTTGCAAGACTATACGCAGGTGCTTTAAGTGTTCTTCCTCCGATTTGGAATATACCAATATGTCGTCAATGAAGACAACGACAAACTTGTCCAGCTCCGGCATGAATACTGAGTTCATCAAGTACATGAAATGAGCTGGAGCGTTGGTCAGGCCGAAGGACATGACCAGGTACTCATAAAGCCCATACCTCGTCGAGAAAGCCATCTTCGGGATATCCTCAGCCCGTATTTTAATCTGGTGGTACCTGGATCTTAAGTCCATTTTGGAAAAGATCTTTGCTTCGACCAACTGATCAAACAACATGTCGATCCATGGCAACGGGTAATTATTCTTGATAGTCACGGCGTTTAGTGGACGATAGTCCATGCAAAGCCGCAACGTCTCATCTTTCTTCTTCACAAATAATGCCGAACAGCCCCATGGCGAGGAGCTCGGCCTAATAAAACCCTTTTCCAGCAGGTCCATCAACTGAGTTTTCAATTCCACCAACTCCTTTGGCGCCATCTTGTATGTCCTTCAGGATATTGGCATAGTTCCCGGTGCAAGCTTAATCTTGAACTCCACCTCTCTGTCGGGCAGACTCCCCGGTAAATCATCCGGGAACACGTCTGGGAACTCACGGACTACTGGAATGTCTTCCAATCTGATGGTGATGGATTGGTATACACTTGGAAGCTTTATTTCTAGACTGTCCAGAAATAATGAATGTGGCTCATGCATTTCTGGGTGTAGATGCACGACTCATAGGATGGTTTCTAAAACAGCGCCTTCGCGGGTTAACCATGACATCCCTAAGATGACATCGACCTTTTGTCCCTCTAAAGATATGAGAGACGTAGGGTATATTCTACCCCCTGAGCATAATGGCGCTTTTGGAACCATAATGCTTGCTGAAATTTTCCCACCCGGTGAACAAATCAAGTAACTTTTAGTGGGTAGTATTTGCAAGCTGTATTTAGCAATAAATCTTAGCTAATGAAATTATGCGTGGCGACTGAATCAAATAAAACTATGGCGGGATGCTTGTGGAGTTGGAACATACCCGCAAGGATGGGTTCTCCCTCCGGCACGTCCTCTATGGCGAGTTGGTGGACGGTACCGGGCTTAGGGTTTGCCCGCCGCGCAATAATGGGATTTCGGGGCTGATTCCTCCCAGGAAACTGTGGTGCCACTCCGCCGCCTTGCCTTTTGGGACAGTTGT
Source organism: Neostapfia colusana (assembly GCA_030760725.1). Lineage (NCBI taxonomy): Eukaryota > Viridiplantae > Streptophyta > Magnoliopsida > Poales > Poaceae > Neostapfia > Neostapfia colusana. The sequence goes on along the minus strand of JASWHV010000018.1, from coordinate 42,543,760 downwards.
TAGCGAAGTGTCCTTGACGACCGCATTTAAAGCATGTGGTCAATGGCTGGCCCGTGCTTGGAGGACGAAAGCCCAGCATGCGCTGCTGAGGTGCAAATGCACGCGGCATCGCCCGCTGCTGCTGTTGTTTCTGTGGAGGTGCTGGTAAGGCCAGTCGGAACGCCGGTGGTGAATACGGCCGACTGCGAAATTGCTGGCTGCCAGCGTTGTCCATATAGTGAGCGATACACCATCCGATATTTTTTGGGGAGGACCACCTCCCTCTCCACTGCTCTGCGGCGCGCTTCGCTTCTTCTCCGTCGCTGCTAACTCCTTGCCGGAGTCTTCTTGTACAATCGCAGCATCAATTATGTCGTTGAGGCTGCCGCGATTGAACATTGCCAGCTTGTCCTTCAGGAGCGGATTCAACCCCTAGTAAAAGTGGTCTCACCGCTTCTCATCCGTATCTGCGTGATAGGAAGCGTACAACGCAAGATCATTGAATGCCCTGGAGTACTCCAGTGCGTTCCAGTTGCCTTGCTGCAGGTGAAGGAACTCCTGCGTCTTCCTTTTCATCAGACCCAGCAGTATGTGATAGGCACTGAAGGCCGTCCGGAACTCTGCCAGGTCAGCACTCACTCTGTGGGTTGCGAGGCACAGAAATTTGCCCACCAAGCGCTCGCGGACCCCTGAAGTTGCTGGGCCACAAAACGAGTTTTTTTCTGCTCACTAACTTGGAGCAGCCCGAACTTCATCTCCATTGTGCGGAGCCAGTTGTCCGCATCGAGGGGTTCATCCGCCCTTGAGAATACCGGGGTATAACTAGCCAGAAAATCCGAGTAGGAACTTTGTTGGCACTCCTCTCGGTCTTGACGCCTCTCTGGACGAGACGTATTGCCGATTAAAGTTTGCAGCAACTCTGTGTTCTGCTGATGTGAGCCTGCCATGGCCGCAACGATGCCGGCCAATGTAACTGTTGGTGGTGGCATTGGTGGAGGTTGCTGTTACTGCTGTGGTCTCGAGGAAGTCTCGGGAGGCTGTTGGGAGGCCTCTTCCCCCTGACTTAAACCCCCAACCTCCGTGTTGGCACGAGTGCGAGTCATTCTAAAATTCAAAACAGCAACGATCAACACATGTCATTCTTAAACTTCCATGGAAAACGGTAGGTATTGTAGTGACACATGAATAAAATTGCACAACATTCACATATATTGATAGCGTAAACTTTATACAACATACATTATCCTCGGATCCCCAAGAAGTCGTGCTCATGTCGTCACTACCTATACACATGCTGCTGTCTACACGACATGTTACTGTTACAAAAGTTTTCACACACCACCCTCGCTGCCCTACTTGGCAATGGTAAACTCACTACTCAGAGTAGAACTCGACCTCCTGTGGGTATTCCTCCTCCACTATCTCTGCTGGTGGTTCAGGGTCCATGACCTCCTCTTCGGGTTCGGGTTCCGGCATCGCCGGGATACCTAAAACCACAGGTACTGCACCTACCATCGGTAGGCCCACTACCGGAGGCACGAGGTCTTGCAAAGCATGCACCTCGTCCATGACCTGGTTGTAGTCTTCTTCCCAGTTTTGCCCCTCCTCAAAAGCTTCATCACACTCTTGAGTAAGGACCTCATTCTGCTGGGTCAAGGCCTGTATCTGCTGCTGCAAAGCCGTGATGTCGACACGGCTTTTCTTCTTTGCCTTCCTCAGACGAAACAACTGATTGTGTTGTTCATTCAGTCGCTTTATCGTCGGAATGGTCTCGGCGGCTGGTTCTCTCCTTGAGCTCCATGGCAAGTCGAGCTGTGTGGACATCTTGCCTGTCCATCACTGTCTTTCCTGCCGCCAAATGGACACTGAGGTTCGCCTCCGCTGGATTGTACCTTGGGCAACTCAGATCAGTCGCCGCAAAGTACCTCTCCCTCCACACATGATTAGCTCATTCCTCCACCGGAACAAGCGTATATGAAGTTCCCTCCATAGATCTCACGTGCAGATGGCAGAAACGTGACATGGTGTCGCGGGCGGCCACTTGTACATCTCTTCCGGTTGCCTACCCTTCACCGTGACGGTGAACGGTGCCCAACTCAGTGGCGTCGGTCCTGCTGGAACATCGACATGGACAGTCCATGTCTTGTTCCCCTCCTCGCCTTCTTCCTTGGCGAGGTAACACGACGTCTCCACGTACCCGAAATATTGAAGCATTAGCTTCAACAGTTCCGGATATCCGCTGCGTTGAGAACAGTGGGATACCACCCACCCGTTCTCCAGTTGTTTATCCTCTGCCATCTGTAGAAACATATTTGAAAAGGTAAAATATTCATTTCAACAGTAAATCATTGAGTTATAACATAAAACATGTCATTGAACTCATAAAACTTGGAAACACAATTCAAACATGGAACAAATTTGATTGCTGGCCTGCTGCCCAAATTTATAGCCCTGACCAGTTTCTCTTTTAATCTGATTTAGATCATGCTAAAAGCAAAACCAGTTCTGGAGCTAAACATCAAAGTTAAAGTTAACTTCAATAGCTTTCCAGAGTGTATTTGTTTGCCCTCAGATTAATCCTGGTTCAAAAGTTATGAGATGTCAAAATTGACAGAATTTCTGGAGAAAATTGGACAGCACCTCCCTGATTCAGGTGCTGCATTGATCCTAGAATTCCAGTTAATTTATCTCAATTTTGACAAACTTTCTGTTACAAAGTTGTAACCTATCTCATGAACTTTCCAGAAATACCTCATTTTCTATTTCTGGATTTTTATGCAGGAAGTTATGCTCAATTTACAGAGAGTATTTGCTCTGCCCTGTTTTCTGGACAGTTCCAACTCTACTGCATTTTTCGACTAGTTAAGGGATGAAACACCTCTGGACATCAATATAGAAGTTGTAAATCTGTTCCAAAACTTTCCACAAATGTATAATACAACCCCAATCGAAAGAACTCGACCTCTAGCCTCTGTATACTTCAGCATTATTTCAGCTGAAAACAGAGGACTCTGTCCTTAATATCCTATAAGTTGAAGACTTGCTTAGTTTGAATATCCTGATTAAGGAAAGGAGTTAAATCAAATTTTTAGTGCTCAGGATCAAAACCTTCAAGTTTTACAATGAGGTTGATCATTTAGTGGACTGTGACGTCGAAGCGTCACCCAGTTCATGCCGGTACTACGTTCCTCACAAAGAAAACCTATACCGGACTTAGCCGGCTTCGTCAATTCAGTGGCACTAAACGTTTCTCGCACACGTGTGCTACTCGTCTACCGATCCGTGGTTAGACTACCTGCAATGAAACCACACAATCATAAGGGTCGGTTGCACACCGAACCCAGTATCAATACAGTTCATACAACCATCCGTCATCACTCGCACAGTTGTTCTCAAGCCAAACATGTAAAGGTCCCAAAATATGAATACAAAGAAACCCATGTTTGCAAAAAGTTGGTTTCATATGTATGAAAAATGGGACTTGTTAAAACCTTTCCACATGTGATAACACACATGAGGGCTCTCTTCACACAAGCTCAAATATTTATTTGAAGACTTGGAACCCAAAAGGGATTTGAATCCAAGGTGGGAAGTTCCCATATGTGTGAGAAAGCTAAAGTTAGATTTTGGAACAAATTTGTTCAACTCAAAATTTAAATGAGACCAACACAATAAAATTCAAACTGTTGTGCTAAAATTCTCATTTGCAGCAGCCAAATTTAAAATCAGATTTCATATTTGAATTCCTTAGGTCCAAATTAGTGGTTATGCAAAGTTTCATGATTTGTTGAAATGTTTTGCAACTCATTTTTCTAAAATGGACTTTAAATTGCAAAGAATTCAAATACCCATTTGAATTTGGATGAAACTTGCCCAATTATCGAAATGCATCTCAGATTTGAACTCCCACAATTTAATTTCACCAATTACAAATTTGGGAGACAATTTGGAGAGGGATAAGGAGGGACTGTACTGTGGGACCCACATGTCATTGAGGGAGTTAAAATTGCAAAAGATCTTCAGTAGAGAGGGCAGTCTCTGTTTTGCTTGTTTCAGTCAGTTCACTCGAGCAAGCAGCGCAGGCCGACACCGAGGCAAGCCGGCGACAGCTCCCGAGCAGCTGCTGGCATTTTCCCTCACCCTTATCAGCTTCCACCAGGTGTGTACACCTCACAACACCGAGAACCGGCTCTGTTTCGTTGCTCCTCGCGCAAGAAACCGAACAGAGCTGCCGCCACTCGTTCGATCGCTCGGCCACCGCCAAGCTCGCATGCAAGCCTCGGTTGAGCAGCAAAACCGCATCACCGCAACCTCCACAACCTCCTCAAACCATCACCCGGTGAGCTCGTGCTCCCTACACCGAGAAACAACCTCTCCCGCGGCGGCCGACACAAAACCGAGAGGAGGTGCTCTCATGGACAGCCTCACCCAGGGCTCTCATCGAGCAAGACCTCCTCTGGACGCGCAAGAACTCCCTACAGCTCACCTCCCAAGCTTGAGCCGAAAGGTTGAGCGTCGACGGTGAATTTTGCAGTTTGCTTCCGGCTGGTGCAAAATCACCTTCGGGTAAAGAACCTTGAAATTCCCGTTTGATTCTTGTTTAGAGTCTACAAAAATTCATACACAGGAGCTAGACTTGCTTAGCAGTCTTTCTTCTTCACAAACCCTAGCATGAAACCACCGTGCACGGCGTATTTCCAATCTTCCCGACGGCGGCTGTGGGGAACCCCTTCCGGGATCCACACTCCAGGATACACATTGGGTGGTGCCGTGCGATGCGGCACCCAACAGCATACATGAAAAGAACCATAAAGTACAAAGTCTTTTATTTCTCAAGATTGTGTCATTTACAAAATATTGTACCACGAGGGTACATGCAGCGGAATACACATACACACTTACTCTCGGTCCTAACTATGCAAAAGAGAAGACATCCAGCCCGCGGACGCTTCTTACTATCTTCCACAAAGATATGTGCACCGGCAGGGTTTCCGGTGAGTCTCTGATGGCTCACCAAACAACCATCTTCATAGCAAATTTTATAACCTGCAAAATACTAATAATGCAACCGTAAGCACGGTGGCTCAGCAAGACTTAACCGACACTCCTAAACCATGAAACTCTACATGCAGGGATTTCTAACATAGGAAAACTATGGTGCAATAACGACACGCCTACATGTTAATCCTTACTTACAGTTTGATAGCAGCAGATTATTATATCTTAGGCAGCCCTCACATCGGAAGTCCACAATCAAACAAGAAACGCTTTCCTCCGATGTGGTGATGCCCAAAGAGGAAAATAAACTTAGTGAGCTCTACAACTACAGCATACATGGTTGACAATACAATGAATTTAAGAACTTCACATCAGCAATGATTCATCACACTTTATCTGGAAATAATTACTACGTCACAACTCAGTGAACAAGTGGTACTCATATAACCGCGAGGGACGGTGATTGCAATCAGGACACACCCGGAATACACGAAACATACACCCGCCTTGAAAGACTCATGTGAGCTCTTTCTTACGTTGTATGCAGCAACCTTCCACCCGTCACTCCAATGCCGAACCAGTTCCGCCGACCCATCAGAAGGGCCACTACCCGGAACACGTCGAAGTTGCTCCTTTAGTGGGTTTACACCTCTGACACCAACACCCAAAGGACGGCCGTATAAGTTTCGACACCAGAGTACCCCGAGTTACATCAGTTTCCTGGACCCCATAATTCCAGTATGCATCCGGTACTGTTCAAACTTGCTCAGCAGGGCGGCATACGCATCAGTCCTTAACCGACACAAACAGAGCTACGGCAACACATGCCCAACGTCCTGCTGCTTCTACTCTCTGCTCGGTCTCATTTTCTTTTCCAGAACTTCCATTCTCTAGAATCATACCCAGCTGAACCAACATCCTAAACTCGCGAGTAGCTTCCAACTACCCGACTTGTACAGGATCCTATACAACTTAAGCCTAGCAGAAAACTACACGAAGGTAACCTGTTCTACCCTGTAACTCTAAGGTTTTGTGGTCATGCATTTGGAGTATCAATCACCTTGACCTAATGCACAATACATACTAGACCCATAAAAGTGATACAAAGTAAAATATAACGAAAAGTTGTTAAATGCAAACTGGGGCTTGCCTTATGTTGCTGCAGGTTTATTTATACTTTATAGTCAGCATCTTGGCGATGATTAAATCTTCAACTTGCTAATCCGAGTCGAGTTCCTCGTCGAACTCCTTCATCGTGTTTTCTACTGATATGAATATGCACAGTTTTAATACGAGTAACTGAATTCTAAAACAAATGTGTTTTAGGAACTAAGAATGGTTTAGACCAACTCTAAAGTGAATGAAGTGATCTGTTATGGACAAAAACAGAGAACTTTAGCTGGGCAGTAGATGTTGGTTGATGTAAAGTTCAAAAAGTGACATATAAGGAATATAAGAAAGATATTGGAAAAACCCAGCAGAAAACTGGAGAAGATGATCTCAAATTGCTCTGAAATTTTTACAGTGGCCCATAGATCATGCATAGGTATGGCTTGCAAAATTTCAGACAAAGTCGATGGAAGATGTGGTCTAGGGAATTTTCTTACTATTTGGCTTCTCTGAATTCCTATGGCAATTATAGTGTCTTGGCATGCTCCAAATGTGTTTTTTCAGAAACTTAATAGTCTCAGGAGTCCATAGGACTTGGTTTCACCATTTTTGGAGCTTCCTATACAGAGATATGGATTTTCCAAACTTGGTTAAAAGTCTGAAAATATCTCTGTTCATTTTCTCAATTTTCAGAGACATACAAGATTGAATCAACATTTGGCCAAGCAAATGTACTCCAATTCCTCTGAACATTTTACTGGAGTTCAAGGATTTCTGTAAGAATGTACTGCCCAAATTTGGGAATTTTCCAATAAACAGAACTCCTGTCAAAATTCTTACAAGTTTTTAGTTAAATGAATTAATGAGCCAAATACAGGGATTTTCATAAATATTGGGCTGCACCTCTCGATAGTACTCTTTGAGAGGAATCCAACAAAATTTATTTTACAGTTTTTGGAGGTTCATACACAAAGTTATGTCTCTCCAAAGTTTGAACCGAATTAGTAAAATCTGGAAAATGTTTAAATACCGACAGTGGGTCCCACTCGTCATCCCTAACCTTCAGCCTCACGCCAAACAGAGCAGTGGCGGCTCCCTCCGGCGAGGTCGCTGGAAAGGCACTTCCCAGCCACCTCCGGACCCCCTGCTGGCCGCCCCCCATTTCCCCCCACGCTGAACACGTTGGTGAGGTTGCCGGCGGCTGAAACTCGCCGGAAAATAGGGCGCGCCGGCAACAGCAAACCCTAGGGCTCCGGCGAGGTCATGCACGGTGATTTCTCCACTAAATGGTTGGTTCTTGGGCTCTATAGCACCGTGGGGGATCCCGCATCACCGGCATGAGCTCAAATCGGCTCAAGAATGGCTGCAAATAGGGACTCATCGGCGACCTATGGCGAAAATCAGTGCCGGCCCGAAATTCTCAAAGAACAGCGCCAAATCTTGATGATTTTCGATGATTTTTGATCCTAGAGGGGCGTGGGAGTGTCTAGATCATGTTTGTAGCTTGGCACACGTGATGGTGGACTGATCACGACGAATTTTGAAGATTGGTGAGGCTCGGTTCTAGGCATACCGAAGCAAAGAATTGCGAAATTCATCCACAGCGATGCACGAAAGGAGAAGAGGATTGCACCGTCGGTTTGCACACCTGAGGGCGCTCCTTTTTCGTGTAGACCATCGGCCACGAAGAGTCCTCTAGCGGGCAGTCACCGGGGAACAGTGAGGGTTGGCCGTGGTGAGTTTCTTCGGCTGTGTTTTTGCTTCGAGCTGTGCGAGGAGACGGTGGGGAGCGAGGAGAGCCAGTTCACAGGGAAGGCAGCATGTTACTCCCTCTTTACTCAGTGTTCTCATCCACAGAGCAGGAGGTGGCGCTGTAGAGAGGCGGTGAGCACCGGCGAGCAGGAGCTGTCAGCTCTCGGTGAAGGACAAACAGAGCACATCGTGGGAATTTCAATTGAGTCACTGTCCAGTGGGGTCCACACAGCCACAATTCTTTCTCTTATCCCTCAATTCAATTTAAAATAGCAAATGAGCTCCAAATTTGATAAAATTTGGAGGATAGGCCAAAAGAAATACGAGTAACACAATGGTGCACTCAAATTTGAATTTCGGTGCAGTTTGAATTTGAAATTGAGATTTAAATTCAAATTCGAGTTTTCTCCCGTTTTAATTCCAACGACTAGGAAACCTTTTCCAAATGATCTGAAATTTTGCCAGGCTACCTGTGGATGTGTGGAGAACCAAATGGTAGATTTAGATCTCCGTGTTCGGGAATTTTTGCAAGTTCAAGTTTAGACTTGGAGCTCACACCGCTAAATTCAAAAGTTTAAATTCCCTCACATTTTCTCTGTGTGAATTGTTGCTCCACTTGCTAGAATTTTGGAATTTCACATCCCTCCCCCCTTGAAAAGAATCTCGTCCCGAGATTCATAAATAAGAGACAAAGCGGTAGAGAAGGAATAACCTTATATGAGCGGACAGAAGTCCGGGTAGTTCGAACGGAGGTATTCTTCACTCTCCCATGTTGCTTCCTCCGCGGTATGATTGCTCCATAATACCTTATAGAATTGGAGCGTCCGATTCCTTGTCGACCGAGACTTCTCATCAATAATCCGGATTGGATGCTCGGTATAAGAGAGATCCGGTTGCAATGTCTCGAGATCTTCATTGCGGACAGCAGTGGTATTCTTGAGACATTTCTGAAGCTGAGAGACGTGAAATATATTATGCACCCCAGCGAGATTCGTCGGTAGCTCAAGCTGGTAAGCTATGGGTCCACATTTCTCATGATAGCGAATGGGCCGATAAACCGGGGAGCGAGCTTTCCTTTTACACCGAATCGGTGAACTCCCTTCATTGGAGATACACGGAGATATACGTACTCCCCGACGTTGAAGTTCAGCGGTCGACGTCGCTGGTCTGCATAACTCTTCTGTCGAGATTGAGCAGCCTTTAAATTTGCTTGTATGACCTGAACTCGTTCTTCGGCGTCATTGACAAGGTCAATCCCGAATGTCACTCTTTCACCAGATTCGTACCAATTCAGCGGTGTGCGACATCTCCGGCCGTAGAGAGCCTCATACGGTGCCATCTTGATACTCGTTTGATAGCTGTTGTTGTACGAGAATTCCGCCAACGGTAGATAAGCGTCCCAATTCTTACCGTGGTGGATGGCACACGCTCTCAACATATCTTCTAAGACTTGATTCACCCTCTCGGTTTGTCCATCAGTTTGAGGGTGATATGCGGAGCTTCTAAGCAATTTGGTTCCCAATGATGCGTGCAGCTGTTCCCAGAAACGAGAAACAAACAGTGCACCATGATCTGAAACTATGGTTCTTGGAACCCCATGCTGGCATAATATCCGTTCAATGTATAACTCCGCATATTTCTTGGAATTGAATCCCACATTCACTGGTATGAAGTGTGTGACTTGGTTAATCGGCCAGCGATTACCCAAACTGAATCATGCTTCCGAGATGTGAGCAGTAACCTGACAATAAAATCCATACTCACATCTTTCCACTTCCATGCCGGAATATGAAGGGGCTGCAGCAAACCAGGTTTCTTCATGTGATCTGCTTTCACCCTTCGACAAGTATCGCACTCGGATACGTATTTAGCTATTTCCTGCTTCATCCATGTCCACCAAAACTTGTTTCTCAAATCTTGGTACATCTTGTTTCTGTTCAGATGAATGGAAAATTTTGATAAATGAGCTTCGTCTAATATTTTCTTCTAAAGCTTCATGTCACGGGGCACGACTATACGGTTTTTGAACCATAGCGTACCATTCTCATCTTTCCGGAAGCACTTAGCTTCTTCTTTGTCGATTCTCTTCCGGATATGGGCCATGCCCTTATCTTTCTTTTGAGCCTCTACAATTTCATCATGAATTGTAGGAATGAGGGCAAGGTTAAACAATGACCCATAAGGAACCAAGCGCAGTCTCAGTTCTTCTTCCTCCATTGCAGCCATGGTTAGATTATGCACATGTGCTTTCCGACTAAGTGCGTCGGCAGCCACATTCGCTTTTCCAGGATGGTAATGAATCTCCAGTTCATAATCCTCTATTAACTCTAACCATCTTTGCTACCTCATATTTAGCTCCTTTTGTGTGAAGATGTACTTTAAACTCTTGTGGTCGGTGTAGAGGTGGACTAAGTTTACAAGCAAATAGTGCCTCCACATTTTTAGAGCAAGAACCACAGAAGCTAGCTCGAGATCATGTGTTGGATAATTCTGCTCATGATTCCTAAGCTGCCTTGATCCATAGGCGACCACTCGCCCTTCTTGCATAAGCACGCGGCCAAGGCCGATGCTGGATGCATCACAATAAACATCAAAAGTCTTAGTTGTATCGGGCTGCGCCAAGACTGGGGCTGTTGTGAGGTGCTTTACAAACGCTTTGAACGCCTCCTCACATACTTCACTCCACACATATTTCTTGCCTTTATTCAGAAGTTCCGTCATCGGTTTAGAGACCTTGGAGAAATTCGGAATAAATCTCCGGTAGTAACCCGCTAAACAAAGAAAACTATGGACTTCATGGACTGATTTCGGTGAACTCCAATTCAGCACTTGGACAATCTTGCTCGGATCAACTGCGATGCCTTCCGCAGAAATAATGTGCCCAAGAAATGGCACTTGGTTGATCCAGAACTCACACTTTCTTAATTTTGCATACAATTTGTGATCCCATAGGCATTGGAGCACAATATGCAGATGTTCGGCGTGTTCTTCCTCCGACTTAGAATATACCAGAATATCGTCGATGAAGACCACGACGAACTTGTCCAGCTCCAGCATGAAGACAGAATTCATCAAGTAAATGAAATGGGCCGGAGCATTAGTGAGCCTGAATGACATGACGAGATACTCATATAACCCATATCTCGTCGAGAATGCCGTCTTGAGTATGTCTTCCGCCTGGATTTTTATCTGGTGATATCTGGACCGAAGATCCATCTTCAAGAAAACCTTAGCACCCACTAATTGATCGAAAAGCATATCAATACGTGGTAGTTGATACTTGTTCTTGATAGTTACGGCATTGAGCGGACGATAGTCCACACATAACTTCAAAGTCTCGTCCTTTTTCTTGACGAACAGCACGGAGCATCCCATGGTGATGAACTGGGTCGAATGAAGCCTTCGCTTAACAAATCATTCAGCTGCTCCTTCAGCTCCGCGAGTTCCTTCGGTGCCATTTTATACGGCCTTCGAGAGATGGGTGTGGTTCCCGGTGCTAGTTCAATTTTGAACTCCACTTCACGATCGGACGGCATGCCCGGTAGATCATCGGGAAACACGTCCGGATATTCTCGGACCACTGGAATGTCCTCCAGTTTCTTAGCTTCAACGGTGTGGATAGCAGTGACTTCCGGTGCAATATTTCTCAGAATCAGCGTGTGTTGCCCGTGCTTCATTGAATTCAACTGCACCGTTCGCGAACTAATATCAAAGATAGCTTGGTGATGTGTCAACCAAGACATTCCCAAGATGATGTCAATCCGCAAGCCTTCCAGGATGATAAGAGTAGTAGGATATATCCACCCATCCAAACATATAGGCGCTCGAGCAACAATTCTGCCCGCTGTCCTACTACCTCCCGGTGAATTAATCTGATAAGATGCGGCCAAGGTGGTTGATGGTACTTGGTGCTTAACAACATAATCTTTGCTGATAAAATCATGTGTAGAACCCGAGTCGAACAACACGAGCGTGGGCTGATCACGTAGGCTGAACATGCCCGCCAACACGGGTTCTCCTACGGGAACGTCTTCAACTGCCATATAATTTACGTTTCCCAATTTCAGTGATGTTCTCCGTGACCGACCATAGGATTTCTTTGCAGCTTGAGATGACATGTGACTGCTGCTCTGCTTGGTCACTTGACCCTCCTGAGGAATATGCTCTACATCGCTACAAGTGTCGTATGATGCAAGCTCAGGATCTTCACCATATGGAAGTGGTTGATATTCTTGTGCACTTTGCTGAGGTGAGGGTGCACAAATACTCATTTGCTGCTGTTGCAGCAGTGTCTGAACATCCATAGGTGAATATGAACAGTATTGCATCTGAGGTGGTCCGTCAAAGGACTGAATTTCCACCCTAGATGGTAAGCAATATATCATCGGTTGTTCTTGATGATAATCACCCGTACTTGCCAGTGATAATTTTCTCTTCCTCTTACCTTCCTTGTGCTCGAGTTCAGCTATTTCTTGAATCATAGCAGGATTGACAAACTCGCTATAATTCCCTTTATTGCATTGTGCCACTTTTATCCGAAGCTTCACATCGAGGCCTCGGAAGAAGTAATGACACTTCATCGTCTCGTTATGCACATAAGCAGATGCATATTGTACTAAACGGTTAAATTCCGTAAAGTACTTCATGACACTCATGCCTTCTTGTTTGAGTTCATAGAACTCTTCAATTCTGGTTTTGACGATGCCCTCACAGATATTACGTGCACGGGAAGCATCACGAAACTCCGTCCACGTCACATGATGGCATTCAGCGATCTTAGCAAGATATTCAGACCACCAAGCCCCAGCGGATCCATGAAGTTGCTGAGTGGCAAATAAAACCTTCTCATATTCATCACACTGGAGCATACCCAATTTAGTTTCAATAACCCGGAGCCAATGATCTGCTTCCAAGGCTTCTTTAGCTTCCGAGAATACCGGTGGTTGTCTTGCTAGAAAATCCAGATACGTATTTAGTGTGGGGTTTTGCTGTGAGGTCTCTCGTCAGAAGCCTTGCTGCACCAACATCTCAAGAGACTCAGCCATTCTTTCCAACACCTCCGTCAGTCCGGTTGATGATGGCGGTGATCGTCACTGCGACAAATCATTTCCATCCCGACTGGAACCACCAACCTCATACCCGGAATGAGTATGATCCATACTGCAAGAGCGAGCATTTTACGGTTAATATCCAAGATGTACTCAACTTGAACTCAAAATTATTAACCGCAAAACATCACATCAACAGTGCAGCATACGTGAAGGAAACAAGGTTTTTGACAATTCCGAAATATAACCAATGATTGTTGAAGTTTGTCAAACTATTAAACCAACAACAAGGAATGATGAAAGATAATTAATGAATATGTCATGGAACTTAGAGAAGTATAAACCTTCATGTCCAAAACAAGTCCTAAGTTACATGGGCAATGAGCAATGCTCTGTTCAGTATGACCCTTGGACCTTAATCCCAGAATTTGATTATGAAAATGGCAGTTTCATGTCTCAAGGTGAATATCAAAGTTATACATAACTTCAATATGTTTCCAAGGAGTATTTATTTGATTTCATATCTATTCTGGATCAGAAGTTATGATATTTCAAAGTTGAAAGAAATCTGGAACAATTTTGACAGCACCTCCTTTGGAAGTAGCTGTTTTGTCCGCAAGATTTCATACACTTAAACTCCAAATCTGGAGAACCTTTGAACTACAAAGTCATAGCACATATCACAAACTTTCCAACGATGTCTTACATGACCCTTAAAGATTTTTCTGCAAAAGGTTATGGTCAAAATACAGAAAATTCCAGAGAGCATTTTTGGTCTGCCCTCTCTTTGGACAGTTAACACTCATCTGAGATATTCATGCATTTGGAGTGAGATTCTGTTCTGGAGTTCTACAGAAAAGTTGTAGAAGACTTGAAAATATTTCCATAAATGTATCCTTCACCTCCATTGGATCAACCAATCAAAAGTTATGCCCTGTTCAAGTTCAGAAAAAATTCTGCTGAAAACAGGGGAGGTTGTTTCTAATGGTTTGAAATGGAAACTATACTCCCAATTGACTCTTAGTTCAATATAGGAGTTCATTAACCCCTAATGCAATCCTAGACTCCACTTTTACTCTTTTCTTTGAAAACTTTCTTTGCTTACCACACGATGGGGTATTCTCACTTTTGCCTAAAGCACGCTGGAGATCAGCGTTTTAATATGCTCTCAGAACCATAGAGAGGTTCAGAGACTCATATTAACTACCATGCCAAGCCACGGTATACCATTCCATACTATTACTCGTATGGTGAGTTACCGCAATTGATCCGCCTGCGGTAGCGTACCTTACCTCTTACCTGACGTAGGTGCGTCGTTACAGAATTGAAATACTGAATGTAACACACTGTTAGCTTGCCACCTTAAGTAACTATGCTAGCAATAGTCCTTATGTGGGCATACTACACGTTCCTCACTCATATACTTCGAAGTTTTTGAAAATAAGCTCTTTTCATGCGTGCTATTTCCAATGCGGCTCTGATACCACGCCTGTGGAGAACCCCTTCCGGGATCCATATTCAAGGATACACATTGGGTGGTGCCGTGCGATGCGGCATCCAACAACATACACGAAAAGAACCATAAAGTACAAAGTCTTTTACTTCTCAAGATAGTGTCATTTACAAAATATTGTACCACGAGGGTACACACAGCGGAATACACATACACACTTACTCTCGGTCCTAACTATGCAAAAGAGAAGACGTCCAGCCCGCGGACGCTTCTTACTATCTTCCACAAAGATAAGTGCAGCGGCAGGGTTTCCGTTGAGTCTCTGATGGCTCACCGAACAACCATCTTTATAGCAAATTTTATAACCTGCAAAATACTAATAATGCAACCGTGAGCACGGTGGCTCAGCAAGACTTAACCGACACTCCTAAACCATGAAACTCTACATGCAGGGATTTCTAACATAGGAAAAATATGGTGCAATAACGACACGCCAACAATGTTAATCCTTACTTTCAGTTTGATAGCAGCAGATTATTATGCCTTAGGAAGCCCTCACATCGGAAGTCCACAATCAAACAAGAAACGCTTTCCTCCGATGTGGTGATGCCCAAAGAGGAAAATAAACTTAGTGAGCTCTACAACTACAGCTTACATGGTTGACAATACAATGAATTTAAGAACTTCACATCAGCAATGATTCATCACACTTTATCTAGAAATAATTACTACGTCACAACTCAGTGAACAAGTGGTACTCATATAACCGTGAGGGACGGTGATTGCAATCAGGACACACCCGGAATACACGAAACATACACCCGCCTCGAAAGACTCACGTGAGCTCTTTCTTACGTTGTATGCAGCAACCTTTCACCCGTCACTCCAATGCTGAACCAGTTCCGCCGACCCATCAGAAGGGCCACTACCCGGAACAGGTCGAAGTTGCTCCGCTAGTGGGTTTACACCTCTGACACGAACCCCCAAAGGACGGCCGTATAAGTTTCGACACCAGAGTACCCGAGTTACATCGGTTTCCTGGACCCCATAATTCCAGTATGCATCTGGTACTGTTCAAACTTGCTCAGCAGGGCGGCATACGCATCGGTCCTTAACCGACATAAACAGAGTTACGGCAACACAGGCCCAACGTCCTGCTGCTCCTACTCTCTGCTCGGTCTCATTTTCTTTTCCAGAACTTCCATTCTCTAGAATCATATGCCGCTGAACCAACATACTAAACTCGCGAGTAGCTTCCAACTACCCAACTTGTACCGGATCCTATACAACTTAAGCCTAGCAGAAAACTACATGAAGGTAACCTGTTCTATCCTGTAACTCTAAGGTTTTGTGGTCATGCATTTGGAGTATCAATCACCTTGACCTAATGCACAATACATACTAGACCCATAAAAGTGATACAAAGTAAAATATAACGAAAAGCTGTTAAATGCAAACCGGGGCTTGACTTATATTGCTGCAGGTTTATTTATACTTTACAGTCAGTATCTTGGCGATGATTAAATCTTCAACTTGCTAATCCGAGTCGAGTTCCTCGTCGAACTCCTTCGTCGTGTTTCCTACCGATATGAATATGCACAGTTTTAATACGAGTAATTGAATTATAAAACAAATATGTTTTAGGAACTAAGAATGGTTTAGACAACCTTTAAAGTGAGTGAAGTGCTCTGTTATGGACAAAAACAGAGAACTTTAGCTGGGCAGTAGATGTTGGTTTATGTAAAGTTCAAAAAGTGACATATAAGGAACATAAGAAAGATACTGGAAAAACCCAGCACAAAAATGGAGAATATGATCTCAAATTGCTCTGAAATTTTTACAGTGGCCCATAGATCATACATAGGTATGGCTTGCAAAATTTCAGACAAAGTCGATGGAAGATGTGACCTAGGGAATTTTATTACTATTTGGCTTCTCTGAATTCCTATGGCAATTATAGTGTCTTGGCATGCTCCAAATGTGGTTTTTCAGAAACTTAATAGTCTCAGCAGTCCATAGGACTTGGTTTCACCATTTTTGGAGCTTCCTACACAGAGATATGGATTTTCCAAACATGGTTAAAAGTCTGAAAATATCTATGTTCATTTTCCCAATTTTCAGAGACATACAAGATTGAATCAACATTTGGCCAAGCAAATGAAGTCCAATGCCTCTGGAAATTTTACTGGAGTTCAAGGATTTCTGTAAGAATGTCCTGCCCAAATTTGGGAATTTTCCAATAAACAGAGCTCCTGTCAAAATTCCTACAATGTTTTAGTTAAATGAATTAATGAGCCAAATGCCATGATTTTCATAAATATTGGGCTGCACCTATGGATAGTACTCTTTGAGAGGAATCCAACAAAATTTATTTCACAATTTTTGGAGGTTCATACACAAAGTTATGGCTCTCCAAAGTTTGAACCAAATTAGGAAAATCTGGAAAATGTTTAAATACCGATAGTGGGTCCCACTCCTCATCCCTAACCTTCAGCCTGGCGCCAAATAGAGCAGTGGCGGCTCCCTCCGGCGAGGTCACCGGAAAGGCACTTCCCAGCCACCTCCAGACCCCCTGCTTGCCGCCCCCCCCCCATTTTCCCCCACGCTGAACACGTTGGTGAGGTCGCCGGCGGCTGAAACTCGCTGGAAAATAGGGCGCACCGGCAACAGCAAACACTAGGGCTCCGGCGAGGTCATGCACGGTGATTTCTCCACCAAATGGTTGGTTCTTGGGCTCTATAGCACCATGGAGGATCCCTCATCACCGGCATGAGCTCAAATCGGCTTAAGAATGGCTGCAAATAGGGACTCATCGGCGACCTAGGGCGAAAATCAGTGCCGGCCCGAAATTCTCGAAGAACAGCGCCAAATCTTGATGATTTTTGATAATTTTTGATCCTAGAGGGCCGTGGGAGTGTCTAGATCATGTTTGTATCTTGCACACGTGATGGTGGACTGATCACGACCAATTTTGAAGATTGGTGTGGCTGGGTTCTAGACATACCGAAGCAAAGAATTGCAAAATTCATCCACAGCGATGCACGAAAGGAGAAGAGGGTTGCACCGTCGGTTTGCACACCTGAGGGCGCTCCTTTTTCGTGTAGACCGTCGGCCACGATGAGTCCTCTAGCGGGCATTCACCGGGGAACAGCGAGGGTTGGCCGTGGTGAGTTTCTTCGGCTGTGTTTTTGCTTCGAGCTGTGCGAGGAGACGGTTTGGAGCGAGGAGAGCCGGTTCACAGGGAAGGCAGCGTGTTGCTCCCTCTTTACTCGGTGTTCTCATCCACAGAGCAGGAAGTGGCGCTGGAGAGAGGCGGTGAACACCTGCGAGCAGGAGCTGTCAGCTCTCGGTGAGGGACAAACAGAGCACATCGTGGGAATTTCAATTGAGTCACTGTCCAGTGGGGTCCACACAGCCACAATTCTTTCTCTTATCCCTCAATTCAATTTAAAATAGCAAATGAGCTCCAAATTTGATAAAATTTGGAGGATAGGCCAAAAGAAATATGAGGAACACAATGGTGCACTAAAATTTGAATTTCGGTGAAGTTAGAATTTGAAACTGAGATTTAAATTCAAATTCGAGTTTTATCCCATTTTAATTCCAACGACTAGGAAACCTTTTCCAAATGATCTGAAATTTTGCTGGGCTACCCGTGGATGTGTGGAGAACCAAATGATAGATTTAAATCTCCGTGTTCGGGAATTTTTTGCAAGTTCAAGTTTATACTTGGAGCTCACACCGCTAAATTCAAAAGTTTAAATTCCCTCACATTTTCTGTGTGAATTGTTGCTCCACTTGCTAGAATTTTGGGATTTCACAGCGGCTATGGCGGGAAGATTCGGGCGCACGATAAACCCTAGTTTGGAGCCATTTCCGATCCGTTTCACCCCCATGTCGACCTTCCCTAGCATCCACCGGTGCTTTAGAGCTTGGAAACCGAAGCTTGGAGGGCTTAGGGCGTCGGAGCAACATCGCCGGACTTCCTCCGAGCCGCTGCACCGTTACGAGGTGGTTTAGAGGCTACACCGGCCCGGGGAAGTCATCCCATCGTGTTCCTCGCACAAAATTAGGGCCTAGCAGCAAGTGGCAGCTTGGGAGTTGGCTGGACGACTGAGTTCGGTGGTGCTCCGGCGAGCTTGGCGGCGCTATCGCGCAGGGGCGAGAGGTAGACGAAGGAGTCACCGGGCCCGCGTGTCAGTCGCTCTGGAGAGGGAGGCCAGATCTTCTGTGGCGCTGGATTAACTGTGGCAACGTCGGAAATAGCTCTGTAGCCTCGTGTGGCTTGTCCCAGTGACCGACACGTGTGTTCCCCGGACCCACAGTCAGATTTAAACATTTCCACAATTTATTCAAATCCCAGATTTTCCCCAAACTTTAGAAGAGCATAACTTTTGCTAGGAAACTCCAAATTTAGTGATTCAAATTGGGTTAGATTCAGATTGACAAAAT
Organism: Neostapfia colusana; assembly: GCA_030760725.1. NCBI lineage: Eukaryota > Viridiplantae > Streptophyta > Magnoliopsida > Poales > Poaceae > Neostapfia > Neostapfia colusana. The sequence goes on along the minus strand of JASWHV010000018.1, from coordinate 42,524,968 downwards.
ATATCCAAATATGCAACCCAATTTGTATGGAAGTCATTATTTAATTCTTGAAAATTCTTTAAAGCTTTTCAGCAAAAGAAATTTAGAGGGAGTTTGGTTTATCCAAAGCTCCTCATATTTTGCCAGAGTATCCTCTAGGGTGTTATTGAACTCCTGTAAAAATTGCAGCTCATTTGAAGTTGATTTGCTTGGTAGAATTCAGGTTTTAATTTGCTGTGTTCAAATGAATACAGAAACATTTTCAGAGAATTTCCAAAACTTAGAAATTCAGTTCTGGGCAACTCTTAGCTCCAAAAATCCTAGGAAAATTCATGCAGGTTATATGAACTACAATTGAAATTGTAGTTCACTAAGTTTGACATGAACATGAGTGTTACCTCAGAATTAATTCCTCTTTGCTTAATTGCTTGGAGAATTGTTCTGCATAAACCACTCAATGAAAAGTGCTAATTTTTGGTCCAGATGACTTTCTTGTGACAAGGAACTCACATGAAAATGTTCAGCTCCATTGGAGCTCTGGATCACCAATGTCCTGTGTAACCTCTTTAGGTGATCAACACACAAGGGATGAAAAGCACTCAACATTTGATCATAGTGCTTAAACCCAAACCCAAACCACTAGCACCAGTATCATTTTAAATTCTTAAACAGAGTTCCAGTTTTTAAACTGTCATTAGAGCTTATTAGCAAAAGCTTTACAATAAATACATATGCATATTCATATCATGTAGCATCTACGTGGGAACGGGTGAAGGATTTGAAGTGAAGATCAAGGAGGGAGGAAAGCAAGTGATCAAGCCCCAAGTGATCTTCACTAACTGATTGTAATCTTAGTCACCTGCAAAACAGGCAAGCCCCGGTTTGCATTTGAACAGTTTTATAAAGTATTTCCATTTCTAGAGATCATAGCTTTAAAATTGTTTGATTGCATTAAGTCTAGTTGATATTGAAAACCCCAGTTGCATGACCAGAATTTCCTAAGAGAGAAAGGGTAAAATAGCACGTCCTAGAGTGGAATTGGCTACGCTAAATGTTAGTAGGAAAGATCTGGTAGAAGTCGAGTAGTTGGAATCTACTCCCGAGTTTAGGGCTGGTTTATTCGGAGCGGGTCAAGAATAGAAACAATGAGAAAAGTTCACACTTAAGAAATGGAGATCGGGCAGGGAGGTTTAGATGCAGCAGGCTGCGGACCGTGCGTGCATAGCCCTGCCTATGTCGGTTAAGGCCCGTCTGTGCTTGGCCCTGTTGGACAAGTTTGAGTTGTGTATCAGGCACATACTGGCTATATGGGACCCAGGAAACCGATGTACCTCGGGAGATCCACATTGGAACTTCTCTAACTGTCTTAGGCTTTTGGCATCAGGGTAGCAGGAGGTAACTCGCTCAAGAACATACCACTGCGGGTATGTACCTTGAAGGAGCTTGCGTACTCGGGGCAGTTAGACTGCGTCCTGTGTGGAAGATCTTGGGAAAAGTGGCCGCGTACAACGTCAGTCGAGGTCGCTTCCGGCAACTTGGAGTACAGGTGTACGTGTCGTGTAGTCCGGGCGTGTACTGATTCGAATCACCGTCGCTCGCGGTCATATGAGCATACTTTCCCACTGCGTCTTGGCGTAGTAACAACTGAATGGCTTTTTTTTTGAACTTGATAAGGCTGTGATGTACTTGTAATGCAACCATGATTGAATTAGAGATAGGCTCATTAAACTTTATTTTCACTTTGTGCAAGGAGCATCGCAACAAAGCGTTTCTTTTTTGATTATGGAGTTGCGATGCTGTTCGGCTCAAAGTCTGTACAATGAGGCTTAAAATATGAAAGTTAAGGATCTACATTAGGCGAGTCCTTTATGCAAATCTAGCTAACCCAATTGCAACCATCGTGCATGTAGAGTTTCTTGTTTAGGAGAGACGGATAAGTCTTGCTGAGCCTATGTGCTCACGCTTGCTATATGAGTGGTTTTGCAGGTTAACATCGATGCTAAGAAGAAGGTTTTCCGGTGAGACTCGGAGACTTCCGAGTCGTTTAACACATGGAGAACCGAGCCGCTGCAATGTCTTCGTGTTGCTAGCGAGAGGAGTCTGTGGGCTGGACCTCTTCTTGAGTGCTCTTTAGTTATTCGACGTAAGCCGTTTATAGACTTCCGCTGTAGCTACTTGATTTAAACTATTTACAAAGAAAAACTTGTAAGCTTCCGCTATTGTTTTATGTAATACATTGTTCCTTATATGTGTGCTGTTGGGTGCCGCATAACATGGCACCACCCAATGCAATTCCCGGGTGAGAGGCACGACCCCATGATTAAACGGGCGGCGTGGACCCTGTCAGCATGGTATCGGAGCCGCATTGGTAATAGCGCACAGAATAAGGATCTTATTACGACAAAGAAATCTTAGGTTACGGTGAAGATACGGTACTAGGCCCACATAAGGACTACTATTAGCCTAATATGAAGGTGACAACCTAACTTATTTGCTATGTCAGAAAATCGTGCATCTCGGGACGTTTTATGTCTTGGGGGGTGCACATAAGCGCTGTCCACTAGTGCGCACAAGCTGAATGGTGGAGCCCCACGGGTGGCAGGTAACCCGACCCGCTTTAGTATCCTCTACGACTCTTCATGTCGTTTGGGGTACTCGAGCAACGCCCTTCCCTGGCGTGCTACGGGCAAGTATGGGAGACCCCGTCACGTGGTTAGAAACATGAACACATAGCTCAAGGCATGTTTTGCTTGAGAACACCTGTGCGAGTGATGACGGACGGGTGTACGAACTGTATTGGGACCGGGTTCGGTGTGCAGCCGAACCTGACGATTGTGTGTGACTAATGCAGGTTTAACCACGAAACCGTAGTACGAGTAGAACACGTTTATGAGTGAACTATTTAGTGCCACCTATGATACGTTTATACGGCGATAATCCGGTTAGGATTTTCTTTTGGTGAGGCTACGTAGTACCGACATGCTGCTTACGGTGCATCGACGCCGTACTAAACATAATAACCTCTTCCCTTTGAAGAAATGACTCATGAACTAACTTTCAACTAAAAATGAAAGTTTGAAACAAATATTAGTACTGAACTCTTATTTTGAGCTAATATTCAAATGAGAGGATAACTAGGCTTCAAAGATTTAAAAAACAGAGTGCTCTGTTTTCGGTAGGAATTCTTGCTGGAATTGGACAGAGCATAACTCTGAGTAGATTTAACCAATTAGGGTGTATGATATAGTTATGGAAATATTTTTAAGTTCTATACAAGTTCTTTGTAGACCTCCAGAGCAAAATCACACGTTAAATTGGTGGAAAATCCAGTTGAAGGTAAACTGTCCAGAACCAGGACAGCAGCAAAACCTCTCTGGACCTTTCTGTTTTTAAGCCATAATTTTCTGTAGAAAAATCCTTAAGGAGCCTATGATACACCGTTGGAAATGTTATGAAATGTGCACATTGTTGTAGTTCAAAGTTTGTTCAGATTCTTATTGTATTCGCATATACAACTGTGATAAAATTAGCCTCATACGAAGGAGATGCTGGCAAATTTTATCCAGAAATTCTGTCAACTTTGGAAAATCATAACTTTTGATCCGGAGATGATCTAGAGGCATATGAGTACTCGTTGGAAAGATACTGAAGTTAAATTTAACTTTGGTATTCAACTAGAGTTATGAAAATGCTGATAACTAGACAAAAATCTGTAGTTAGTGCATAATGGTTTGTTCTGTACAGATAGGCTGGATAGCTATGCCTATTCTAAGGAGTTGTGTAAACATGGATTTTATTACGGCTTTCATAAAGTTTTGACATATCCATGTTTTCATTAGTCCCACATACTGCTTAGTTCATGTTTAACACATCTCGAATACATTTTTGCAGTATGGTTCGTACTCTCTCTAGGAGTAGGGCCGGGAGTTCTCGCCGAGGCGGTGATGCTTCTATTCCACCGTCGAAACCACCATCCACTGGATGGATGGATCTTATGACTCGAGTCATCAAGTCTAACCAAGAGAACACAAGGCTACTATAAGAAGCAACTCAAGAGAACACATGCTTACTCCAAGCCTTGGTACAGCAGGGCGTACTCCAGAACACGCAACAAGTTGTTCCACCTCGGAACGCTTATCTGGACTTCTTGGCAACTCAACCGCCAATCTTTACTGAAGCCACCGAACCTGTTGAAGAATATCAATAGTTTCGTGTCATGGAGTCAAAATTCGTAGTATTCGAGTGTGATGAAGCTCAGAAGACAAGGTTTGCCGCTCATCAACTCCATGGAGCCACCGGAAACTGGTGGGTTGACCATCTTGCCACCATTTCAGAGGGCCATCAAGTAACATGGAGTGAATTCTGTGAAGCCTTTCGTGCTCGTCACATACCACTAGGTATTGTCAAGGCAAAGTGGGAGGAATTTTCGGGCCTGAAGCAAGGGGACATGAGTGTCCTTGAGTATGTCAGAAGATTTAACCTTTTGGCCCAATATGCTTCCGAATATGTGGCGAAAGAAGACGCACGGTGTGACTTATTCTTCCATGGCCTGAGTGTCATATTACAGGATAAGTTGGCCGTACACAATAACGGCAGTTACACCGACATGGTCAATGAGGCTCTCATCCAAGAGAAGCCAACACCTGAGTGGCAAGCTGAGAAAAGAAAAATGAGTGAGAGAGCAGGCCAGCACAAGTTATGTGCCTCAAAAGTACCGGGTGGTGTACCAAACACCATCCGATGAAAGATGGAGGCCACCTGTACGATCAACTCCTCAGAGGTTGATTGCTGGTCAAGTTCCACAACTTGCACCACCTCCACAGCAGCAGCATCATACGGTGGGTTGTGCTCCATCGCTGCAGCCATGTGTACCTAGCATCCAACCGCAAGTCAACGAAGAACCAGAGAGATATCCGTGTTTCACTTGTCGGCGTATGGGCCATTATGCTAGGTATTGTCCGGAGCGAACTCAAGGCTGCAGGTCATCATATTTACAACAATACGACCCATATCTCAATCTGCAGAAAGGAGGACAGATAAGGGGCAACGTTCACTATGCCATGATTGATGATGTTCCGGAAGAAGAAGCCACTTTAGCAGGGATATTTTTTTCTGAATTAGCTACCGATTTTGATTCTCTTTGATTCCGGTGCCACACACAACTTCATTAGCCAATCTTTTGTGGCTCAACATCAGCTCCAAACAGTTTATACAAAGAGGCAATACCTCATACCTTCGCCCGGGGGCAGCAGTACCGCAAGCGAGGTTGTCTCCCGAGCACCTCTTTGTTTGGGGGGTAGAATATACCCTACGACTCTCATTATTCTTGAGGGTCTGAAGATTGACATCATTTTGGGGATGTCGTGGTTGAATTACCACAAGGTGGTTCTTAACATCTGCTCTAGTACTGTTGAGCTCAACTCCCCACAGCACGGTCTTCATATATTAATTCTGGGCGCCAGACGGCAACAGATTGCAATAGTGAACCATACGGAAGCTGTGAGGATAGAGGACATTCCGGTGGTACGTGAGTATACGGATGTGTTTCCCAATGATTTACCGGGCATGCCGCCCGAGCGAGATGTTGAGTTCAATATTGAACTTATACCGGGAACAACACCGATATCACGAAGGCCGTACAAGATGGCACCCAATGAACTGGCAGAATTGAAGACACAGCTGAATGACCTATTGAGCAAGGACTTTATATGACCGAGTTCATCACCTTGGGATTGTTCAGCATTGTTTATCAAGAAGAAGGCCGAGACACTACGGCTTTGTGTTGATTATCGTCCTTTGAATGCCGTTACCATCAAGATCAAGTATCCACTACCTTGCATTGATATGCTCTTCGATCAATTAGTGGGTGCTAAAGTATTCTCAAAGATGGATCTTCGGTCCGGATATCATCAGATTAAAATCCGGGCTGAAGATATTCTGAAGACGGCATTCTCAACGAGATACGGGCTATATGAGTATCTCGTTATGTCTTTTGGGTTGACCAACGCCCCGGCACACTTTATGTACCTGATGAATTCAGTGTTCATGCCGAAGTTGGATAAATTCATCGTGGTCTTCATCGATGATATCTTGGTGTACTCCAAGTAAGAGGAAGAACATGCTGAGCATCTGCATATTTTGCTACAAAGATTGAGAGATCATCAGCTCTATGCAAAATTCAGCAAGTGTGAATTCTGGATTAATCAAGTACCTTTTCTCGGACACATTATTTCAGCGGAGGGCATCGCTATAGATCCGAGTAAGATTATCCAAGTACAGAAATGGAAGTCACCAAAGTCAATGCACGAAATCCGAAGCTTCCTCGGTCTAGCGGGTTATTACCGGAGGTTCATTCCGGATTTCTCCAAGATCGCTAAACCGATGACCGACTTATTGAAGAAGAATACTAGATCTATGTGGGGTGCTACGTGTGAACAAGCCTTCAAGACTCTAGTGAAGCATCTCACAACAGCCCCAGTTCTTGCTCAGCTGGATACGACGAAGCCATTCAACGTTTATTGCGATGCATCTGGCATCGGTCTTGGCTGCGTGCTGATGCAAGCAGGATGAGTGGTCGCTTATGGATCTCATCAACTCAGAAATCACGAGCAGCATTATCCAACTCATGATCTTGAGTTAGCTGCCATGGTCCTTGCTTTGAAGATGTGGAGACATTACTTGCTCAGAAATCTTGTACACCTCTACACCGACCACAAGAGATTGAAATACATCTTCACTCAGAAAGAATTGAACATGAGGCAACAAAGATGGCTAGAGCTCATTAAAGATTATGAACTTGAGATGCATTATCATCCAGGAAAGGCGAATATGGTGGCCGATGCGCTCAGTCGTAAGGCGCATATCCATCACCTGATTATTGCTGAAATGGATGATGATGAACCAAGCCTCCGTGTCATCCAAGAGGAGATCATTGAAGCTCAACAAAAAGACAAGGGTATGTCTCACATACGGCAAAGAATAGACAACAGAGAAATAAAATGCTTCCAGAAAGACGATGAAGGTACTTTGTGGTTCAACGACCGGGTTGTAGTACCCCGGGATATGGGACTACAGAAGAACATTTTGGATGAAGCTCATTTATCCAAATTTTCCATTCATACGGGCAGTAATAAAAATGTACCAAGATCTTCGGAAGAAGTTTTGGTGGACACGTATGAAATGTGAAGTTGCAAAGTGCGTTTCAGAATGTGATACGTGTCGAAGAGTCAAGGCCGACCATGTGAAGAAGTCGGGCCTGCTGCAACCACTGCAAGTACCGGCATGGAAGTGGGAAGGCTTGAGTATGGACTTCATCGTCGGGTTGCCGATGACCTCCCACAACCATGATTCGATTTGGGTAATCGTTGACCGGTTAACCAAATCAGCACACTTCATCCCTGTGCATACCAGATACAATGCAAAGCAGTATGCGGAGCTGTACATAGCACGGATCTTGTGCTTACATGGAGTTCACCGCACCATTGTGTCCGACAGAGGATCGCTGTTCGTAGCCCGTTTCCGGGAGCAGCTACACGCATCCTTGAAACTAAACTGATTCGAAGTTCCGCATATCACCCTCTGTAGGATTGAAGTACATGTGTAAAGCTACCAGAGGGGGTGAATGGTAGATAAAAACTTTTCAGCGGAAGCAACAAAACACCCCTCAGCAGAAAACTGATCTGTTAAAGAAACCGTGTGTGCGACTAATATAAACGTGTTCAACTGTGACAAAACTAGTATAGATTGTAGAGAATCAAGTCACGAAGATGTCACAACAAGAATCATGAAAATCCGTTGAGAGAAACTCAAGTTACGATCGAAAGATCGAACAAAGGTCAATCTGTCCTACGCGAGAAAAACAGTTCTGGAATACTGCAAAGAAACTCATGTAGATCAGAAACCACAAATTAAATGACCGTGAAATATTCAAAGATGATAGATAATCAAGTTGTGAAGACAACCCAAAAAGAATCACATCAATTGGATCTGTAAAACTAGAGTTATGATAAAACCACCGAAGCAAGGTAGTGCTGAACAGAAACTCGACGAGAAAAACTTGTCTGAAACAAGTCGGACGAACAAGGCACAAAAGTTCCTTTAGAATACGAATTTTATTTGTCAAAACACAAGAGGAACAGCACCAAAGTCGTGCTCTCCATGAGCCTTGGCCTCCCTTGCTTATATAACCAGCTCTATGGCCAATCCAATTCAAACTAGGACTCCTACTCCTACTTGGATTCAAACTGTAACTTTCCAATACTGCTCAAGACTCTTCTATACGCAGATAGAAGCAATCTTAAGACTTCCAAACACCTTAGGAACGTCCCAAACATTCCTAAAACAACTCTACTTCATGCCTAACACGAAATTCTGTTATAACCAACTCAAAACTTTCCATAAACAAACTATAACCGCCTCAGCCGCAGCCTGAACGCAAAATCCAGCCGGTTGAACCTTTTCAACCATATCTCCACTTCCATATCTCTTCACCACGCCTTGGAACCATGTTGCCACGTCCATGCACTCCTTGCACACGTGCAAACACCTTCGAACAATGTCCACGATACCTTCATATGCATTGTTCTTGATCCAAACATATTGCGCAACCTCCCGATCAACTCAACCACAATTCCTCCTGAACTTGGTTGTTGAACCTCATCTTCTCACTAAGACTAGTTCAATGGATCCCGTCACCAGCCATGTCTTGAACTCAAGCAACACCTGCACATGAATAAACAACCAATACTTCCGAGCACAAGTCCTCGACTTGACTCTCGTTAGTTCCGAAACTACAACATCTTACGTGAGCGCCTCACATAAGCATGTTGTAAACCATAGCAAAATGATATCAGCCATAACCACCAAAACACACCAAAAACTTAGTAAAATAATACTAAGCAAACTTTCCATAAGAGTAAAGAAAGTTCGAAACATTGCAAGTTAAAAGCAGAACCATTGCAATCAAGCTCCGAACCTTACCAAAGCTAACCGGACCTTGAACCGGAGCTTACCAAAGCTAGTCGGACCCAGCGCCGGAGCTTACTAAAGCTTAGTCGGACCTAGCACGGAACTTACCAAAGCTAGTCGGACCTAGCACCGGAGCTAGCAAAAACAAGTCGGACCTAGCCAAAATAAGTCAGACCTAGACAAAGCAAGTCAGACCTTATGTCGGACCTTGCCGGAGCTACACAAAACAAGTCGGACCTATCACCGGACCTTGCAGGAGCTCGGACCTAGAGTCGGACCTTGTTAAAAAAGTGTTTTGGTAGTATTCAAAACTTTTATCGTCAAAGCCAATGTATTCAGCACACTTAGGTCTCACAATCTCCCCCTTGATGAATGCATTGGCAACACCACTTAAAATCCGAACATTGGCTTATTCACATGAAAAGTTTTAAAAACAATTTCTCCCCCTTTGTATATCAGAAATAAAATGAGAAGAAAAACAAAAATACCAAAAATTCTCCCCCTGAGAAGAATCGTGCCAGAACACTTGTGAATGTGTGCAATATGTGATCAATTTCTCCCCCTTTGACAATGTATTCAGCAAGGTACAAAACAGAAATTTTAATTTGTTATGAGCATATTATAACATATACATATAAAACAAAGCTCATCCAAATCATACTATCAAGTAACTTACACTATCACATCATTGAGATACATAAAGTAGTGTAAGCCATGCTAGAGATCAAGTGTAATTTTCAATTTAAACAAGTCATGGTCTCACAAACTTAACTATTTCAAGACCTGAAAACATGACGCTTGTTGCTGCATTTTATTTATCATTTAAAGCACAAATTTTGATCTTATGACATTTGCAAGAGATTATATGCAGCATCAGCCTTATTCTAACCAACCAAGCCAAGCCTATGTCATTTGACAGTCAGAAGCTTAAGGACATGGTTTTAGTCATACACAACTCCTTTCAAGTTCATATCTAAGTGCAATAATAAGCCATCTCAAAAGAAGAAGTGTGATGCATGCATATTTTCTTGATCTTTTCTCATTTTTTTATTTGAACATAAAAACTCAACATGTGAATTGATTACTTGATTAATTCTTTATAATTAAAAGCACTTGTGAGCATGCAACAAGTTCAAAACAGCAAGAAAGTTCGACCATGACCAGATTTAGTGTAAGTAATTATTCCAATTACTAGACATGGTAAAAACTACAAAATGTATAACACTAGTAATGTAGTAAGAACTTTCAGCATGAAAAAGGAATCACAAAGTCATATATGCATGAAATTCTATGCTCATATTATTTTAATTTCAGATTCACACATAGACTTCCCAAGTTTCAAAGTTCTCCCTCAATTTAAGCCATGAGGATGCATAACCCCTATTTCACTACGAATGTAACAAAAACGAGTGAAATCCAAAGGTTTTGTAAAAATGTCAGCCAATTGTTGTTCGGTATCTACATGGTGAAGCACAATGTTCCCTTTTTCGACATTATCACAGAGAAAGTGATACCTAATGTCAATGTGCTTAGTTCTCGAATGTTGCACGGGGTTTTTAGCAATGCAAATGGCACTAGTGTTATCACAAAACAGTGGAACACTATCTAGATCAACCCCATAGTCCTTAAGTGTTTGAACAATCCAAAGAATTTGTGACCAAGCATTAGCAGCAGCTACATATTCAGATTCGGCTGTGGATTGTGCAACTGAACTTTGTTTTCTAGAGGACCAGACAACAAGTGAATTACCAAGAAAATTACAAGCACCAGAAGTACTTTTCCTATCAATCCTACAACCCCCAAAATCAGCATCGGAAAAAGCTTTCAAAGTAACGGTTGAGGAAGAAGGAAGAAAAATGCCAAATTCTTGAGTTCCATGTAAGTACCTGAGAATCCTTTTGATGGCTTGATGATGTGAAGCACGTGGGGAGGCTTGAAACCGTGCACAAAGATATACGCTGAATTGTATGTCCGGTCTTGATGCCGTGAGATACAAAAGTGATCCGATCATGCTTCTATATTCTTTTTTATCAACGGGATCACAATCTTCATCAAGTTCAAGTGTTGTTTCTGTTCCCATTGGTGTCCGAAGAGGCTTGCTTTTGTCCATGTTGAAGCACCTTAGGAGATCTTTTGTATACTTTGTTTGATGCACAAAGGTACCCTCCTTGGTTTGCTTGATTTGCAGCCCCAAAAAGTATGTGAGTTCTCCTATCATACTCATATCAAATTCTGAACTCATCATAGCTGAAAACTTGGAAACAAGATCATGAGAAGCACAACCAAAGATAATATCATCCACATACACTTGAACGAATAATGAGTCATTGCCATGCTTAAGCACAAAAAGAGTTTTATCAACCTTGCCCATGGTAAACCCCTTTTCAAGTAAGAATGTTTGAACCTATCATACCATGCTTTAGGGGCTTGTTTGAGACCGTGCAAGGCTTTGGACAGTTTGTAAACATGATTAGGAAAATTTGGATTTTCAAAACCAGGTGGTTGTTTGACATAAACCTCCTCATCTATGTAGCCATTAAGAAAAGCACTTTTAACATCCATTTGATATAGCTTAAAACCTTTAGATGCAGCAAAAGCTAACAAAATTCTTATGGCTTCTAATCTAGCAACAGGAGCAAAGTTTCATCAAAATCTAGACCTTCAACTTGTGTGAATCCTTGAGCAACCAACCTAGCCTTATTCCTAACCACAACCCCATCCTCACTTTGTTTATTTTTAAACACCCATTTAGTTTCAATTAAAGTGTGACCTTGAGGTGGAGGTACAAGTTTACAAACATTATTTCTTTCAAAAATTTCTAACTCTTCTTGCATGGCAATAATCCAAGATTCATTAGTGAGTGCGTGTGATATATCTTTGGGTTCAAAAGAATCAACAAAAGCAAAATGAGCATGAGAATTTGGGTCAAAAAACCTGGATCTTGTAACTCGTTCATGCAAGCTTCCAATAATTTGTTGTGGAGGATGACTTTTGAGAATCCAGAGGGGAGTGGACACTTCACAAGCTTCTTCTTCTTCATGTTCATCACAAATAGATGAGCTTGTGACGTGAGGAGGATCTGGACAAGCAATGGTGGTCGTCGGTGCTGGTTGTGAATCAAGATCAGGAGCTGGAACAATGTCATTAGCTGCTGAATTTTTGGGCAGCAGCACCACTTCTTCCTCTTCTTCAACGAAAATACTCTCCCCCTGCGGATATGGATCCGGACCTGCAATATTTGAACTAGTATCTGGGCTAGCTTCATCAAAAGAAACCTCACAAGTCTCCACAATTTTGTTAGTATCAAGTAAAAGAACACGGTAGCCTCTAGTATGAGATGGATAACCAAGAAACATGCCATCAACAGATCTAGCTTCAAATTTATCAAGATTACCATGTTTCTTAACAAATCATTTGCAACCAAAGACTCTAAAGTGTGTGACACTAGGCCTATGTCCAAACCTGAGCTTATATGGAGTTTTACCTAGCTTAGCACGCAAGAAAACAAGATTTGAGACATAACAAGCGGTTGCAATTGCATCAGCCCAAAATTTCCTAGGAGTTTGATATTCATCAAGAATAGTCCTAGCCATCTCAACTAAGGTTCTGTTCTTTCTCTCTTCAACACCGTTTTGTTGAGGTACATATGGTGAATAAAATTGATGATCTATTGCATTTTCAGCACAAAAATGATCAAACGATTGATTTTTAAATTCGGTTCCATTATCACTTCTAATTGCTCTTAAAGATCCTGGGTGATCAATTTATAATCTAAGAAATAAAGTTCTAAAGTGACTAAAAGCTTCATTCTTAGATGCCATAAAGTAAACCCAAGAGTATCTAGAATAGTGATCAACAATCACAAGAACATACCATTTACCTCCGAAGGATTGAACACGTGAAGGTCCTACGGTGTCAAGGTGTAAAAGTTGACCCGGTTCAGTTGTCATGGTCATTGTGAGAGGAGCATGTGAACCTGCAACCATCTTAGCATGTCTACAAGAAGAGCACACAATTTCTTTGTCCCCTTTAAGCTTAGACAGCCCAAGTATGCGATCAAGAGCACTAACACGCGTGAGATGATCAAAGCCTACGTGACCAAGTCTACGATGCCAGAAATATAAATCTTTGGAATCATTTGCAACTAGACATCTATGCTTAGAGGAAGACATATCAAAATCAGCTTTAGAAACTCTTCCAATCCGAGACATGTTAAAAATAAGCTCACTATTTGAACCTACAACTTTGCAGGAGTTTTTATTGAAAATAATTTCCAGATTTTCATCTAGCAATTGTGAAATAGAAAGCAAGTTGTATTTCAAATTTTTGACAAGTGCCACATCCTTCAAAGTGTAGTGGTCATTTACTCTAATCGAACCCTTAGCAATTATATGAGTTGAAGAATAATCAGCAAAAGTAACATTCTCTACACGTGACACAAAAGAGAGAGAGAGAGGAGAACCATTCTTTGTTACCGGTCATGTGGCGTGAGCAACCTGAATCCACAATCCAAATGTTCTCCTTCCTCAAGCGTGTAACCTACATAGAAGCACAATACGTCGATGACTCAATACTGGGGTCAGTTAAAAGGCATTTAGGAATCCAGTACTGAGTCACACGACGTCCAGCAGGAATAACATGCGAAAGCTGAGATAAAACAGCAGGTTTATGAGTCAAAGTTTGAGATTTTTTGTTCTTAACTACTGACCTATGAGGTGTTACTTGTGTAGCACAAAAATCAGTAGCTCCGGAGGCAAAAACAGAAGGTCCGGAGGGAAAAACTAAAGCTCCGGAGGTAAACTTTGAATATTTCTGACTCATAACAGCAGGTTGCATGTTCCTGACATTCGGTTTAGTATGTGCAGCAAATTTTGCATGAGATTTATAAGATCTAGCTTGCATTATTTCCTTTTTATGTTGTTTAGCTAGTCTATAACAAAAATCTATGACATGACCATCTCTACCACAATAGTTACAATGAAATTTAACTTTGTGTTCATGTCTAGATGAGCATGTAGTATGCTTATTTGAACCCGAATGTGACAACACTCCTGCAGATTTAAAAACCACTTCTTTTTATTTAGGAACTGTTTGAATCAAACCACTTCCTAATGATTTTACAGTTTTAGGTGGATGTTTCTTAGCATGAGCATGTGAATCAAAACCTAAACCAGTTTTATCATTGCAAGACTTGGAAGAATTCAGCAGCAAGTTTAGGTTCTTATTCCCATTACAAAACCGATCTAATGTCCTATGCATGTTATCAAGTTTATTTGATTGATCAAGACAATTTTCACATGAAGTTTTTACTTTTATTTTGCAATTGGAACAATATTTAACTTCATGAGAACGTAAAGCATTGTTCAATATAGAAATTTCTTTCATAGCATCTTGTAGTTTCTTATCAAGATCATCGCAAGTAGAACAATGCAAATCAATTGTAGAACAACAAGCATCTTTCAAGTTTTTATCATTAAGTGCAGCAAGCTTTTTGTTCTTTTCGATTTCAAGTTCAAGTTTATCAAGTGTGGAGGTGTGTGCACTTCTTAGAGAGGACAATTGTTCATATATTAAATCACATGAGGAACAAGAATCATCACTAGGAATCACGGATGTTAAACAATTAATTTCAGATTCTAGTGACTCAATTTTAACAGCATTGTCCCTAAGCTTTTTGTCCTTTTTCGTAACATTAATAGTGGCACGAGAAATAGCATCACACATTTCTTCGCAAGTAGGACATACCTCTTCGTTGTCACTATTGTGTTCTGCATCCTCCATACTTGATTTTGATTTGCCCGCCATGAAGCAAAAGTTTGCCAGATCATCTTCATCTTCATCACTTCTACTGTCTACATCACTCGAGCCAAGTTCTTGAAGTGCGGTGATGAAACTGTTTATCAGTTTGAAACCTGTAAAACCCTTCTTTTTCTTGTTGGTGTTGCCAAAAGAGGAATTGACTTTATTCTGCTTTTCATCACAGTTAGAAGGACCTGAAAGGTTAGGGCAATCTGTACGAAAGTGTCCTGTCTTACCACATTCAAAGCATCGTTGAGGTCCGGAGCTTCCTCTCCTTCTAGTTCTCACATTTTGCAATGCTTTTGAGAACCTAGTAAAAAGAAGTACTAGCTCCTCCTCTCGAAACTCCTCAATCTGTTCCAGGGTTAGTGAAGACAGCAAAGCAAGTGTATTGCTAGATGATTGGCCGGAGCTAGGCATATCACGTTGTGAGACAAATGCAATAGTCTTATTTGGGTTCTTACGTGATATAATGTCAATTTCATGAGTTTTTAGCTTAGAATAAAGCACATCTAATGTAAGAGTACTCATGACAGTGGATTCACGTATAGATGTTACTTTCATCTCCCAAATTGACATGTCTAATGCACTTAGTAATTGCCTAGCATTTTCAGCATCTGAAAAATTAACATTGACGCTACGCAAGTTGCTGAGAATTTTATTAAAGCGAGCAAAGAGGTCATCAATGGACTCACCGGGTTGCATCTCAAAGTGCATGTATTCTTTCGTGAACATATCCTGTCTTACCTCCTTGATCGTGTTGGATCCTTCGTGGTAGTCACAAAGTGCTCTCCACACATCGTACGCCGATTGGAGGTGTGCAACACGGTCGAAGTCGCTCTGAGTTAGTCCTTGTATGATCAAGTTCCGAGCCTTGTTGTTGTTGTCGACATCTCTCATGTTTGTAGCCGTGACTTGATCGTTTAAAGGCACATCGTAAGGCTTGTACACCTTTTCCCATATTGCAAAGCCTTGCGCCTGGATGAAAGCTTCCATGCGTGCCTTTCAAACCTGAAAATCAATACCATTAAACGCACAAGGTTTGGTGGAGTATTTCTCCATTATGATTAGTCAAAACATGTGCAAATCACAAAGATTAGAGCAACCTGGCTCTGATACCAATTGTAGGATCGAAGTACACATGTAAAGCTACCAGAGGGGGGTGAATGGTAGATAAAAACTTTTCAGCGGAAGCAACAAAACACCCCTCAGCAGAAAACCGATCTGTTAAAGAAACCGTGTGTGCGACTAATCTAAACATGTTCAACTGTGACAAAACTAGTATAGATTGTAGAGAATCAAGTCACAAAGACGTCACAACAAGAATCATGAAAATCCGTTGAGAGAAACTCAAGTTACGATCGAAAGATCGAACAAAGATCAATCTGTCCTACGCGAGAAAAGCAGTTCTGGAATACTGCAAAGAAACTCGTGTATATCAGAATCCACAAATTCAATGACTGTGAAATTTTCAAAGATGATATATAATCAAGTTGTGAAGACAACCCAAAAAGAATCACATCAATTGGATCTGTAAAACTCGAGTTATGATAAAACCACCGAAGCAAGGTAGTGCTGAACAGAAACTCAACGAGAAAAACTTGTCTGAAACAAGTCGGACGAACAAGGCACAAAATTTCCTTTAGAATACGAATTTTATTTGTCAAAACACAAGAGGAACAGCCCAAAAGTCGTGCTCTCCACGAGCCTTGGCCTCCCTTGCTTATATAACCAGCTCTATGGCCAATCCAATTCAAACTAGGACTCCTACTCCTACTTGGATTCAAACTGTAACTTTCCAATACTGCTCAAGACTCTTCTATATGCAGATAGAAGCAATCTTAAGACTTCCAAACACCTTAGTAACGTCCCAAACATTCCTAAAACAACTCTACTTCATGCCTAACACGAAATCCTGTTATAACCAACTCAAAACTTTCCATAAACAAACTATAACCTCCTCAGCCGCAGCCTGAGCGCAAAATCCAGCCGGTTGAACCTTTTCAACCATATCTCCACTTCCATATCTCTTCACCACGCCTTGGAACCATGTTGCCACGTCCATGCACTCCTTGCACACGTGCAAACACCTTCCAACAACGTCCACAATACCTTCATATGCATTGTTCTTGATCCAAACATGATGCGCGATCTCCCGATCAACTCAACCACAATTCCTCCCGAACTTGGTTGTTGAACCTCATCTTCTCACTAAGAATAGTTAAATGGATCCCGTCACCAGCCATGTCTTGAACTCAAGCAACACCTGCACATGAATAAACAACCAATACTTCCGAGCACAAGTCCTCGACTTGACTCTCGATAGTTCCGAAACTACAACATCTTACATGAGCACCTCACATAAGCATGTTGTAAACCATAGAAAAATAATATCAGCCATAACCACCAAAACACACCAAAAACTTAGTAAAATAATACTAATCAAACTTTCCATAAGAGTAAAGAAAGTTTGAAACATTGCAAGTTAAAAGCAGAACCATTGCAATCAAGCTCCGAACCTTACCAAAGTCAACCGGACCTTGAACCGGAGCTTACCAAAGCTAGTCGGACCCAGCGCCGAAGCTTACTAAAGCTTAGTCGGACCTAGCATGGAACTTACCAAAGCTAGTCGGACCTAGCACCGGAGCTAGCAAAAACAAGTCGGACCTAGCAAAAATAAGTCAGACCTAGACAAAGCAAGTCGGACCTTACGTCGGACCTTGCCGGAGCTACCCAAAACAAGTCGGACATAGAGTCGGACCTTGTTAAAAAAAGTGTTTTGGTAGCATTCAAAACTTTTATCGTCAAAGCCAATGTATTCAGCACACATAGGTCTCACACCCTCAAACCGACGGGCAAACTGAGAGGGTGAATCAAATACTGGAAGATATGCTAAGAGCGTGCGCCATCCACCACGGTAAGAGCTGGGATGATCACTTACCGTTGGTGGAGTTCTCGTACAACAACGGTTATCAGACAAGCATCAAAATGGCACCTTATGAAGCTCTCTACGGCCAGAAGTGCTGTACACCAATAAATTTGTGTGAGTCCGGTGAACGACTAACGTTCGGGGTTGATCTTGTCAATGAAGCCGAAGAGAGAGTTCAGATAATACAAGAGAACCTCAAAGCTGCCCAATCTCGTCAAAGAGCTACGCGGACCAGAGGCGTCGACCGCTGCATTTTGACGTTGGAGAGCACGTATATCTTTGTGTGTCTCCGATGAAAGGGATTCATCGGTGCAGTGTCAAGGGGAAACTTGCTCCTTGATTCATTGGTCCGTCTGCCATCACGGAGAAGTGCGGGACTGTAGCCTACCGGCTGGAACTACCGGCAAGCCTTGTCGGTATTCACGACATATTTCACATGTCCCAGCTGCGGAAATGTCTCAAGTATACCGCTGCTGTCCGCACCGAAGACATCGATGACTTGAAGCCGGATCTCACATACACCGAGAAGCCTATTCAGATTATCGATGAAAAGACCCGGATCACCTGAAACCGGACTTTGAAATTTTACAAAGTCCTGTGGAGTAATCATACCCCAGAAGAGGCGACGTGGGAAAGTGAAGATTACATCCACAAGAATTATCCAGAACTTTTGTCATAGACTTTGTAATTACCCTCCCGTCTCATTCTTCTTTTGTAATCTCGGGACGAGATTCCTTTTAAGGGGGGAGGAATGTAAAGGCCCCAAAATATGAATACAAAGAAACTCATGTTTGCACAAAGTTGGTTTCATATGTATGAAAAATGGGACTTGTTAAAACCTTTCCACATGTGATAACACACATGAGGGCTCTCTTCACACAAGCTCAAATATTTATTTGAATACTTGGAACCCAAAAGGGATTTGAAACCAAGCTGGGAAGTTCCCATATGTGTGAGAAAGCTAAAGTTAGATTTTGGAACAAATTTGTTCAACTCAAAATTCAAATGAGAGCAACACAATGAAATTCAAACTGTTGTGCTAAAATTCTCATTTGCAGCAGCCAAATTTAAAATGAGATTTCATATTTGAATTCCTTAGGTCCAAATTAGTGGGTATGCAAAGTTTCACGATTCGTTGAAATGTTTTGCAACTCATTTTTCCAAAATGGACTTTAAATTGCAAAGAATTCAAGTACCCATTTGAATTTGGATGAAACTTGCCCAATTATCCAAATGCATCTCAGATTTGAACTCCCACAATTTAATTTCACCAATTACAAATTTGGGAGATATTTTGGAGAGGGATAAGGAGGGACTGTACTGTGGGATCCACATGTCATTGAGGGAGTTAAAATGGCAAAAGATCTTCAGTAGAGAGGGCACTCTCTGTTTTGCTTGTTTCAGTCAGTTCACTTGAGCGAGCAGCGCAGGCCGACACCGAAGCAAGACGGCGACAGCTCCCGAGGAGCTGCTGGCATTTTCCCTCGCCCTTATCAGCTTCCACCGAGGGTGTGCACCTCACAACACCGAGAACCGGCTCTGTTTCGTTGCTCCTCGCGCAAGAACCCGAACAGAGCTGCTGCCGCTCGTTCGATCGCTCGTCCACCGACAAGCTCGCGTGCAAGCCTCGGTTGAGCAGCAAAACCGCATCACCGCAACCTCCACGACCTCCTCAAATTATCACCGAGTGACCTCATGCTCCCTAAACCGAGAAACAACCCCTCCCGCGGTGGCCGACACAAAACCGAGAGGAGGTGCTCTCATGAACGGCCTCACCCAGGGCTTGTCACGGTCGATCAAGACCTCTTATGGACGCGCAAGAACTCCCTACAGCTCACCTCTGAAGCTTGAGCCGAAAGGTTTAGTGTCGACGGCGAATTTTGCAGTTTGCTTCCGGCCGGTGCAAAATCACCTTCAGGTAAAGAACCTTGAAATTCCCGTTTGATTCTTGTTTAGAGTCTATGAAAATTCACACACAGGAGATAGACTTTCTTAGCATTCATTCTTCTTCACAAACCCTAGCATGAAACCCACTGTGCACGGCATATTTCCAATCTTCCCGACGGCGGCTATGGCGGGAAGATTTGGGCACACGATGAACCCTAGTTTGGAGCCATTTCTGAGCCGTTTCACCCCCATGTAGACCTTCCCTAGCATCCACCGGTGCTTTAGAGCTTGGAAACCGAAGCTTGGAGGGCTTAGGGCATCGGGGCGACATCGCCGGACTTCCTCCGAGCCGCTGCACCGTTGCGAGGTAGTTTAGGGGCTTCACCGGCCCGGGGAAGTCATCCCATCGTGTTCCTCACTTGAAATTAGGGCCTAGCAGCAAGTGGCAGCTCGGGAGTTGGCTGGACAACCGAGTTCGGCGGTGCTCCGGCGAGCTCGGCGGCGCTATCGCGCGGGGGCGAGAGGTAGACGAAGGAGTCGCCAGGCCCGCGTGTCAGTCGCTCTGGAGAGGGAGGCCAGATCTTCTGTGGCACCGGATTAACTGTGGCAACGCGGGAAATAGCTCTGTAGCTCCGTGTGGCTTGTTCCAGTGAGCGACACGTGTGTTCCCCGGACCCACAGTCAGATTTAAACATTTCCACGATTTATTCAAATCCCATATTTTCCCCCAAATTTTAGAAGATCATAACTTTTGCTAGGAGACTCCAAATTTAGTGATTCAAATTGGGTTAGATTCAGATTCGTAAACTATAACCAAATATGCAACCCAATTTGTATGAAAGTCATTATTTAATTCTGGAAAATTCTTTAAATCTTTTCAGTAAAAGAATTTTAGAGGGAGTTTGGTTTATTCAAAACTCCTCAAATTTTGCCAGAGTATCCTCTAGGGTGTTATTGAACTCTTGTAAAAATGTCAGCTCATTTGAAGTTGATTTGCTTAGGGGAATTCAGGTTTTAATTTGCTGTGTTCAAATGAATACAGAAACATTTTCAGAGAATTTCCAAAACTTAGAAATTCAGTTCTGGGCAATTCTTAGCTCCAAAAATCCTAGGGAAATTCATGCAGGATCTATGAACTATAATTGAAATTTTAGTTCACTAAGTTTGACATGAACATGGGTGTTACCTCAGAATTATCCTCTTTGCTTAATTGCTTGGAGAATTGTACTGAATAAACCACTCAATGAAAAGTGCTAAATTTTGGTCCAGTTGACTTTCTTGTGACAGGGAACTCACATGAAAATTTTCAGCTCCATTGGAGCTCTGGATCACCAATGTCCTGTGTAACCTCTTTAGGTGATCAACACACAAGGGATGAAAAGCACTCTACATTTGATCATAGTGCTTAAACCCAAACCCAAACCACTAGCACCAGTGTCATTTTAAATTCTTAAACAGAGTTACAGTTTTTAAACTGTCATTAGAGCTTATTAGCAAAAGCTTTACAATTAAATACATATGCATATTCATATTGTGTAGCATCTACGTGAGAACGGGTGAAGGATTTGAAGTGAAGATCAAGGAGGGAGGAAAGCAAGTGATCAAGCCCCAAATGATCTTCACTAACTGATTGTAATCTTAGTCACCTGCAAAACAGGCAAGCCCCGGTTGCATTCGAACGGTTTTATAAAGTATTTCCATTTCTAGAGATCATAGCTTTGAATTGTTTGATTGCATTAAGTCTAGTTGATATTGAAAACCCCAGTTGCATGACCAGAATTTCCTAAGAGAGAAAGGGTAGAATAGCACCTCCTCGAGTGGAATTGGCTATGCTGAATGTTAGTAGGAAATATCCGTTAGAAGTCGAGTAGTTGGAATCTACTCGCGAGTTTAGGGCTGGTTTATTCGGAGTGGGTCAAGAATAGAAACAATGAGAAAAGTTCACTCTTAAGAAATGGAGACCGGGCTGGTTTATTCGGAGCACATTGAATCACTCCGTTGTGCTTGCTTATCCAGTCCATTTCAAGTATTATGTCAATCCCTTGGGAATCCAAGACAATAAGGTTGGCAAGAAAGTCTACCCCCTTATTGTAAGGCTTACTTTCGGAATAGAATTTAGAATTGAAAGAAGCGATTCCCCAACTATATGCATCAAGGTGTATGAACTAAGCAACTTCTTTTATTAATTTCAGCCTATATGAGGATGTGAACATGTGCCAAAGCATCTCACATCTCTCCACTATGTGTGGATGTGGACATTCGCTGAAGCGTCCCACAACTCACATCAGCACATAAACGCAAGCAATCATCACAAAGGTTCAACACATCACTCTTATTCAAGCTACTATGATTTAAATGTTCCTATTACATCTTATTCAATGGGAATCCTAAACTTAGTCATGTGAACCGGTGCTGTTCTCGCCGTGTGACGGGGGGGGGGGGGGTCCATACATGGGCGCACGCCATGGCGAGTCGGCAGTCCATGTAGAGTTAGATGATGCTGGTGCTCCATTTGCTCCCGCGTTGGCATGAGTCTCCTCTTGTTTCTCCAGCAAATACAGCTTCTTGTAGAGGTAACGAATCTCTTCTTGTGCGCTTGCATAGCGGTTTCCTAACTCCACGAGCAACCTCTGAGACTTATCAGCAGCTTGTGGGTTGTAAAGAGCTCCTCCATGGGGTCCAATGATCTCCCTTGTACCACTCTTCCGATACAGGTGCAGCTCAAAAGTGGTGTCCTCAAGCTGCTCACGTAAGGCGTAGCACAGCCCGGTGAGTGCATCCCATGCAGCATCATCGATAGCTTCTGCCCTTGTGGCTCTCCATGTGGGCGCGAAGTGCTGCGTGACAACCCTACTTTTAGATAAGATGGTTACCTCAGCCTTCCACTCTTCCTATTCGAGACGAGAGACTTTCTTGAGAAGATATTCCGGGTATAAGCTGCAGCAATCCAGAAATTCTTTGAGCTCCTTGGATATGTGTCCTCCTTCCGTTCCGTCGGACCGAAATTCTTGAACTGAATGGTTGGCCCATTCATCACCCTAATTATTGGTCTCAGCAAGGGGTGGCTCCTCCTCGGGTTCATCTCCCCCCGTCATAGTTTCATGAGGCTCCATGGGATGTAAGCTCGCATGAAACTCCTCCTGAGGTGCGTACCAATGCTGTTCTTGTGGATCATCCTCCATATCGTCTTCGAATGGTTCCACCTCTTCTGGATCCTCTTCCTCATGCATATAGCTATTGACTTCATATTCATCACGAGGTTCCGTCTTCACTTCCTCCCAATATGGTCCATCGGACACCTCAATGGGGTTAAGAGCACTCCCACGTGGTGGTGGACGAGTTCTTATGCGTGCTGTGCTCCTGGTCACCGGCATCTATAAATAAGACATGAGAAACTTTAGAGAAGGAAGAAATAATTCCAAAACTTTAGAAGCTATGGAGCAAGAAAGCAAAGGTGTTGCTGTCCAAAAGAAGAGAAAAGAGGGGCTGAAAATAGCACTTTGCGGTGGTTGAATTGACAAGTAAAGTGCAGCAGCAAGCAATTTTAGAAAATAGCAGTTTAGAGGGGTGTTCCTATGTGTTTTAGAGTGTCCATTCTACCTAGGCTTGCATCCTACGGTCAACATGGCTCTGATACCAATCTGTGACACCTGGTTCCGAAAATAGAACCAAGTGAATGCATATGTGTGCCCAGGATGTTCATCACACATACACATGTAATCCACAAACTAAATTCAGAATATAACCACGAACAAATAGTGTTTAAGTACTTTATTACAATGACTCAATGTCTCACTCATGAATGTCTATCTTATTCTTGCAGCGGAAGACTCTAAACAAAAGCGGAAAGTGACTAAAGACAGCAGGCTCCATCTTCGACTCCACATGCAAGTTGACGGTAGTTCGCACACCTAGTACTCCACATGGTCCTCGAAGTACTCATATCCTGTAGCTGATGCATATGTGGTAATGCAAGGGTGAGTACATGCCGTACTCAGCAAGTGCGGGAAAAGTATGACATGTAGCTTACAACAAGGTATGGAATAAAAAGTCTCATTGCAGCAAGCAAATTTTATTTCATAAACATGGTGAAAACAGCAACTATCTCTAGATGAATTTAATTCCAATATAACCAAGTAAAACAGTAACATTCTTTCATCATAATTCACCATTTATGAAGTCTCATCCAGCCATTAATCTTTCTCAAGTTCATCTCAAGCTCATAAATATTCAAAACCATCTCATATTCATATAACCGAAACCAAACTCAATGTCAAGACTCAAAACAGTCCCAAAACCAATCCCAATGACCATACCATAACCATACCGAATATCCATCCCAAGTTTTCCCTCTAATCATGTGAGTTAGCCATGTGCTTGTGACCGTAAGCACGGCTATCATGATAGTTTTACACTCTGCAGACGTGGCACCACTTTACCCACAAGTTCGTGATTTCGTCACTCATCGGCGACTGCAGAACATCCATTATACCAGTACACAACCATTGGTGTATGGCCAAGATATCACAAAATGGCCTTTACAAAGGGGCTACTAGATGTATGGACTCACTAAGGTTTCACTGGAAGGCTCGAATCACCATTCTCCCACCCATGGGCCCCCTCTTGTGCCATGCAGTTTCCAGGGAAGTCCTCCTCAACTCCCATTCCCCGCGCCATCCACGGTCCATAACAAGCTAGCAACACACCTAATTAATCAGCTAAGCCGCATCCATACTTGGCCTTGTGGTGGCACTGTTTTCCTAGCATATTCTCGCATGAACCGGTCCTTAGATCTACGGCAAGTTCCACCATCTCATCCAGCAACATTCACGAACCAAGCTTGCCTAGATCTCCCCGATTCCATGCCCATTAACATCATTAAGATCTCATCATCATTATTCATATGAGTGCAGTAGCTAGACATGTTTTATTTCAGCTTCCCGTATCCCGTGAATTAAGCGAAGCAAAAAGGAAAAACGACCATAACCAACTCATCAACTTTCCCGGCGACAAGGATGGTTAAAAAAACTAGTAAACTCCTATAAAAGGGTGTCCCATCAAGTTGACTCAAGCATACACGTTTTCGCAAACAAAACAGTTTGAAAACATGGAATCAATATGGTCAAGGGGCACTTGCCTTGCTCCCGTGGCACTTGTTGCTCAAGCGTCTCGAAGTCTTGGTGCTGTAGTTCTTCGTATATGGCTTCTTGAGCTTGTCCTTCTACTCACAACCACACACATACAAAATTTACAGCAATCAATCATCATGCACAAACTTTACTCAAGATGCAATGGGGTAGATGAATGCAAATCCTATAGTGCAGTTTTATTAAACGAGTTTATACGTGTTCTTGCATGTTTTAACGGTCTTTCATGGGGTTTTATGATGAACAAGGGTGTAGGGATCAAGTGTGGACGTGGTGACGATCTTGACTCAAGATCTAGATCAATTCCACCGTCAAAAATCGATCAAAACACGATCTGTCCACACGTAAAAGTTTCTGCTCGAAGGGGGCGAAGAAAACGGATGCGTAGAAACAGCGGCGACGTCGTAAGATGGGTAATGGGGACCTACCTCACTTCCTTTTGGTTGCAGGTCCTTCCTCCAAGCAATGGCAGCAGTGGCAAATTTTTCTATGGAAAATTTTGGTAGGACAGATCGTCGGGCTTCTTCTCCGGCGACGGCGGGGCTCGACGGCAGCCAAATTCCGGCAAGGGGGGAACTTGGTGACTTGGCAGCAAGTAAGGGGGCTTGGCAGCAGGGGGGGCGACCAAAAGAGAGAGGGGTCGGCCAAAGGGGTGGGGGTTATATTTATAAGGGGGAAAAGGAGAGTCCTACTCCAATTGGAGCTCAAATAAGAGTCCTATTCATTTTTTCTTGGATCTTAAGAAAATTATCTCTTGCGGTGCGGCAGCCTTGGGGATTTTATCCCCAAAATGTGGGGAAAATTATTTTTTTTGGGGAATTGGGGAATAAAGAAATTTTGAGGAGAATTTGGGAATGGCTCATTTCAGCTATATTTTTCCCATTCCTCACCATTTCTATGTCACTTGATTCATTTCTACATTCCCCTCTCCATTTCTATGCCCCATTCTCCATTTCTACATTCCTCTCTCCATTTCTATGTCCCATTCTCCATTTCTACATTCCCCTCTCCATTTCTGTGTCCCATTCTCCATTTCTACATTGCCCTTCTCCATTTCTATGCTCCATTCTCCATTTCTATATTCCCTTCTCCATTTCTGTGGTTTTTCCTCCATTGCTATGGTTCCTTCCTCCATTTCTATGGTTCTTTCTCCATTTCTATGGTTCCTTCTCCATTTCTATGGTTCTTTCTCTATTTCTATAGTTCTTTTCTCCATATCTATGGTTCTGTCTCCATTTCTATAGTTCTTTCTCCATTTCTATAGATCTTTCTCCATTTCTACCTCTTTTATAATGTTTCTCTACTTGAAAAATGTATGCAATGCATGGAAATGAATTTGAGGGTGTTACAAACCTACCCCCCTTAAACTGAATCTCGCTCTTGAGATTCGATAGAGTGGAGAATAGATGAGGGAATTCTGCCTTGAGATCTTCCTCACACTCCCATGTAGTTTTGGCTTCTGTGTGATGGTTCCACTGTACCTTGCACCAATGGATCACTTTGTTCCTCGTGACCCTTTCCTTCACGTCCAAAATTTTGACGGGGTGCTCTGCGTAGGTCAGATCCTCTTGAAGCTCGAGCTCATCCATCGGTACTTGTTCTTCCGGTACTCTTAATCACTTCTTGAGTTGGGATACATGAAACACGTCGTGTACGTCGGAGAGGTGCGTTGGCAGCTCTAGTTGATAGGCTACTTCTCCTCGCTTGCCCAAAATCTTGAATGGCCCGATGTAGCGAGGTGCTAATTTTCCCTTGACGTTGAACTGTCGTTGGCCTCGGATAGGCGATACCTTAAGATACACGAAGTCTCCTACTTCGAAGGTCAATTTTCTTCGCCTATTGTCCGCATAACCTTTTTATCGTGACTGAGTGTAAAATCCCCAAAAAGTGGTAGCAAGAATTTTCAGCTCATGTACTCTTAGGAAAAATGAGGGGAATTAAAACTTTGAATTATAATGGTGTAGGTTCAAAGTGAGGATTCAAACTTCCCAAAACTTCCAAACATGGAGATCTAAATTCACAACTTGGGTCTCCATATTTCAAATATACAACCTTCCAAATTTCAGCTCATTTGGAGGGGTTTTAGTATTTGTTTTGGATTAAAAGGAGAAGCCCTCTAATCTGAATTTCAAATACAGTTTCAAATTCCAATTTCCTCAATTTGCAAATTTGGTTCCACAAATGCGTTCTCCACATTTGATTTAGCAGCCATGCCAATAATCAGAAATTTTGGAGTTGGTTTGCTAGGTTTTGGAACAATGCAAAAGGAAGAAATTCAAATTCCATTTCAAATCCAAATGACCATATTCAATTCAAACTCCACAACAGAATTCAAATCATTTGAATTCAACCTTTTCAAACCTTAACTTTGAGGCAAAGCATACCTCAAATGTTGAGTAGCTAGGGGAGAAATATCAGTGGAAATTGGATGAAAATTTGAGGTGGTGGGACCCAATTGTCAGCCACACAAAAGAGCAAACCAACCTGTTTTTCACCTTGGTCGATCACAGCGCGCCAGCGCTCTGCTTCTACCCGCGCCCGAGGCTCCACCGAGCTGGTCCTTGCTGCCCCCGAAGTCGGCGCACGCGTGGGCGATCAGAACAGCTGCCTGAGTGCCCAAGCCCTATTTCTCTTCCCCCTCAGCTCGTGTAGCACCGCAGCCGTTTCATTCGCACCGAACACCGCCGGCAGTTTCTTCCCCTATCAACCACCGCATCCGAGCTCGGTTGCTCGAGCTATCCACAGCAAAGAGTAGCGCCTTGACGTGCTCTAGCACCCCCTAGAGTTACTCCAAGGTTTACCGATCGGAGCTGCTCATAAAACACGGATTGGCGCCAAAGCTTTGAGGTGCACCGGACCTCACCATTTCGGCTCACCGTTGACAGCCTCATCCGGCCACCCTCTCCTCCGACTTTTTATACAAGAAACGTGCATGGGTAGACTAGTTCAAACATTGAAGAGCCATAACTTTGTGTAGGAATGTCCAAAAATTGCCAAACAAATTTTGTTGGATCCCTCTCAGAGAATACTATCCAGTGGTACAGCCCATTGGTCATGAAAATCTCTGTATTAGGTGATAGGAGGATGAGTCCTGATCTTCCGAGAGGTAGGGTAAACTTGATTGGGTGGAGATCTCGACGTTGATGATCCAAGGCACTGAACGAATGAAACCCCGCAATCACTACACCACTGCTC
The DNA here is from genome assembly GCA_030760725.1 of Neostapfia colusana. Lineage (NCBI taxonomy): Eukaryota > Viridiplantae > Streptophyta > Magnoliopsida > Poales > Poaceae > Neostapfia > Neostapfia colusana. The sequence goes on along the minus strand of JASWHV010000018.1, from coordinate 42,497,065 downwards.
CGTTGGTTATCACCCGTGTCACACGAATGACCTCGCCGCGAAGGCTTATCCCTGCAAGCGCAATCAAGAACACAAGCAAGAACAGAGAAGTTTCAATCAAAACTGAATTGATCACGAATTTGGGGTCTCACAACCGATGATCGGCGACACTGTTCAATGACAGATTGTAACTAAGAAAAACCCCTCTCCATGTATCTCCATGTCCTCTCCATGGTTCCTAATCATAATTAATCCATTAGGTAGCAACATACTCTCAAAATTCACATATAAAGAATTGTTCAGGAACGAGCTCACCTCTAAATTCAATTTTCGTGCTCGAGCTCTAGTAATTGGACCTTGCATGTCTACCATGTGAGTGTTGTGTATATCTGCAGGAGTGATGTCCACATCATTAGGCTCATTAATTCAATTAAGGAAAATTTTTTAGAAATTTTCACAGGAGTTCTGTTTATTGGAAAATTCCCAAATTCAGGAAGGACATTTTTCCAAAAATCATTGAACTCCAGTAAGAATTTCATATTCATTGAACCTCATTTGCTTGACCAAATGTGGTGTCAATCCTTTATGTCTCTGAAAAATGGGAAAATAAACAAGCAATTTCAGCATTTCTTATCAAGTTCCAAAATGCATATCTCTCTATTGGTAGCTTCAAAAATGGTGAAACAAATTTTGTTAGAACCATGGAGACTTAACCTAATTAGATCTTCCACTGTTAGACATGTTAAAACTCCAGATTTGGGCTTAAAATTCAGAGAATCCTTGTACTTGTGGGAATTTTGGAGACCACGAGGTGCAATGAAATTTCTCCAAATTTGGCTCAGATCATCCTTAGAGAGTCCAGTATCCACTGGAAAAATCCCAAAGCCAATTAAGGAACCTAAATAACAGTAGCTATAAATAGAAGTATGCTTCTTATATAACACTTGCACTTATGCATATATTTTGTTACATTTCATTTAGTGACCGAAGTTGAGGACGCACCGGGACCCTTGGACGTCCTCCCACCTGAAGCTAACTTCCCGTTTGACTCGCAACCAGGCAAGCCCCGGTTTACATTTAAGTACTTTTGCAAATTCTTTATTTGTGTCACTTATGTCTAGGATGAAATGTTTGCATTAGAGTTAGGGTGATTGAAACCCCACTTGCATAGCCTTTTAAATCCTGTGAAGGGTTGGGTAGTTTACAAACTCGACAAGTAGAGAATGACGTGCTAATGTTCTTAGGATCTCGGTAGACGTCGAGTGGTTGGAATCTACTTGCGAGATAGGTATTTATCACACGGGATGAGAAGAGGTAGATAATGGCATAAGTGTGAAACTGAGACCCAGCAGGGGGGATAGGATGCAGTGAGCGGAGGTCTCACGTGCGTAGCCCTGTTGGTGTCGATTGAGGACCGAGCCGTGTGCGGCCGTGCTGGACAAGTATCGAACAGTACCGGATGGCATAATGACATAAGCAGGAAACCGATGTAATTGGTTAACCTTGGTGCCGAGTCTTACCCAACCGTTTTATAGGAGTGGGTTGAGGGTAGCAAGGTGTAAATCTGCCGGTGGACACAGTCACGCTCCACGCGGGGACCTCCTGCCCGTTACGGATGGACCGGTTTGGCATTTGGGTTTCCTTTGAAAGGTTGTTGCATACAACATAGTAGGAAGGGGTGTGGAATCACGCTTCTGAAAGTGGGTGTATGTGACGTGTTGTCTGGGTGTCTCCTGATTGCAATCACCGTCCCTCACGGTTATTTGAGTACCCGCTTGTTCACTGTGCTGTGACGTAGTAAGAAGTGAAATAAGCCAACTGAATATGCTGCATTGAATTATAAATGTCTTGAAACCTTGTATGCTGTAGTTGTGGAGCTAATTAAGTTTATTTTCCACTTTGAGCATCACCATATCGGAGGAAAGCATTTCTTGTTTGATTGTGGACTTCCGATGTGAGGGCTGCCTAAGGCACATGAAACTGTTGCTATAAAACTGAAAGTAAGGATCAACATGTAGGCGTGTCTTTATTGCAAAGTCCTTTTCCTATATTACACATCCCTACATGTAGAGTTCCATGACTAGGGTTGTCGGTTAAGCCTTGCTGAGCCATCGTGCTCACGGTGGCAATATTTTGAGTTGTGTGCAGGTGAGAGTTATGAGGAAGGGTCCGAGGATGAGGCGATGCCCCCGTCGGGGTACACGGCCGAGCTGGAGCCCTGCACGCCGCCGTGATCTACGGTTCTATGTTGCTAGTGTGTAGCGTCCCTGGGCTGGACGGCTGCACTTTTGCTTAGTTAGAATGAGAGAGTATCTATGTATAAGACTTCCGCTGTATAATTATATTTTGTAAAAAGAATTCCGCTGTTATTATATCAAATAAATGTTTGTATTTTGTTCATATTCTTTTCTTGTGTTCTTTTGGGTGCCGCATCGCACGACACCACCCTCTGCGATCCTGGAGTGGGTGAACCACAGGGTGGTCCCCACAGGCGTGGTATCAGAGCCGCATTGGGAATAGCACGCTCGAAAAGAGCCTATTTTGGAAACTTAGAAGTAGTTGAGTGAGGATTAGTCACTATGCCGACATAAGGTCTATGATAGTCGTAGATATTAAGGTGGAAAAGCTAACTTATGTGTTATACATTCTGTAACGACGCTCCGACGTCAGGTAAGAGGTAAGGTACGCCACCACAGGCGGATCGATTGCGGTAAGCTTGCCATATGAGCAATAGTATGGAATGGTATACCGTGGCTTGGCACGGTAGTTAATATGAGTCTCTGAACCTTCCCATGGTTCTAAGAGCATATGAAAACACTGATCTCCAGCGTGCTTTAGGCAAAAGTGAGAATACCCCATCGTGTGGTAAGCAACACGATAGTATGTAACTATTGAACGTTCAATGTTCAAGGGCCATACGCAGCGCTCGCCATCGGAGTGCCTCAACGGTCATGAGGCAGTAGGTGGTATTCGTTGGGTTGATAAAATTCCCAACCGTGACGACCCGTTCGCGCTCTACTCGGGTTCCCCGTCGTGTGGTGTGAAAACACGACCATGTACCTTGAGACGTGGCTTGACTCAAGGACGATCCGTATGGCAATGATACGGACCGTATGTTTTTACTATGATATGGAACTGCCTGAAATGTCAAAAACCTTTGTGTGCACCATTATTGTGTGTTCTTCTGCAGGTACATTAACCACATTAGTGCGTGACGTTTAGCAACCGTTTGTGAGTGACGTTCTTAGTTCCACCATTTGACACGTATATGCCGGAATACCGGCTTAGGATTTTTTTTTGGTGAGGAAACATAGTACCGAGACTACATAAATGGATATTTTTCAAAGAAAAGAGTTAGAATGAGGTTTAGAATTCCATTTAGGGGTTATTGAACTTCCATATTGAACTAAGAGTCAATTCGGAGTATAGATTCAATCTCAAAGACTTAGGAACAACCTCCTCTGTTTTCGGCAGAAACTTTGCTGAATTTAAACAGGACATAACTTAAGATTGGTTGAACCAATGGAGGTGTGGGATACCATTATGGAAAGTTTTTGAAGTCCTCTACAAATTTTCTGTAGAGCTCCAGAACAAAATCTCTCTCCAAAGGGATGGAAATCTCAGATGAGTAGGTACTATCAAGAAACAGGGCAGACCAACATGCTCTCTGGAATTTTCTGTATTTCGACCACAACTTTCTGTAGAAAAATTCCTAAGGGTCAAGTAAGACATCGTTGGAAAGTATATTAAATGTTCTACAACTTTGTAGTTCAGTGTTTTCCTAGATTGAGGGCAGAAAATGATGGAATTTTGTGAACAGAACAGCCACTTGCAAAAGAGATGCTGTCAAAATTCCTGAGAAAATTCTGTCAACTTGTAAAAACCATAACTCATAAATTAGGAAGGCTATGGAGGCAAATAAATATAATCTGGATTCCTTTTTGAGTCTACTACAACTTTGTGGTTGAATTCCAATCCAGATTTTCTCTCCAAGGTGGCCAAAACAGTTGGATTATCCAGACTGGTCAGCTGGACCAGAAGCTGGACAGTGAACACCATGTTGAAGTGTTTCAACTAAAACACTTAGTTTCACCTTTCGATATCCAGCGGCTGTTGTAAAACAGTTAGTGGAGTCAAAAAGTTTATGCGTTCGACATATCACTTCGAGCGGGTACATGTTTGGGTCCAGTACAATAGCGAGGATTACGCATGTTAACACACTTAACATCCTGTGGCGACCCACGGTGGTCGAAATGAACTTTTAATCCCTAAAGTTCATCACTTTGGAACCTGATCTTGTGACATGGTCCAGGGATGTATATGTTGTATAAAGTTTATACTTTATCCATATGTGTGATTGTTATGTGTATTATTTATTCCATTCTCGCACTACTATTGTATAGACTGGATGAAATAAACCAACATGTGCTGATCGTTTGAATGGTATGAATGCAGAATGGTGCATACACGTTCAACGCAAGAGGAGGGAGGTCCAAGTCAGGTTCGTGGTGATGAGTCTCCACCTCCGGAGCAAACCACGATGCAGCAGCAACCACCTCCTCCACTGCCAGAACTTCCAAAAAATCTTGCGGAGGTTCTCGCTGCAGTGCTCGGCTCACGCGACGAGCAAACCGAGTTGCTGCTGATGCTAGTTCAGCAGAATGCATCCCGTCCAGGAGGACACCAAGACAATGGGTAACGCCAGCCCCAACAAAGCTCGTATTCAGACTTCCTGGCGACCCATCCACCGGTCATTACGGAGGCCGAAGAGCCTTCGGAGGCGGACAGCTTTATCCGCACTCTTGAGGCGAAGTTCGGTTTACTACGGTGCACTGAACACCAGAAGGCGCTGTACGCAGCGCAACAGCTTCAAGGAGAAGCCGGTACATGGTGGGCGAACTACACCGCCTCCTTACCGGCTGGCCGTGCTGTCACATGGACGGAGTTCCGGGAGGCATTCCACGCCTACCACACACCTCCTGGGATTATGGAGAGAAAGCTCCAGGAGGTCCTGGCGCTAAAACAAGGCGAGAGGAGTACTCATGAGTACTCCAGGTTATTCAATCGGCTGGTGCAGTATGCGCCAGGATTTGTGGGAACGGAGGAAGACAAGCGAAACGCATTCTTCCAGGGCCTGAATTCCAAGATGAAGGTCCATCTCGCCCAAAGCAATCGCGGCACATTCAACGACCATGTTAATGCCGCGATTTTATAAGAGAATGCTCAGCGCAAGCGCGGTTCTGATAAGAGGAAATGCAGCGTGCTGACGGGCAGCAGTGGTGGGGCGCCACAAAAATACCGCGTGGTGTACCGATCACCATCCGGTCAGAGATGGCAGCCGCCGGCGCAACCGCCTCAGTTTCGCGGTCGACAATATAATGCGCCAGGCTTCCGACCAACGTACCCACCACAGCAACACCAGCAGCAAAGGATGGTCCCGCGTGCGCCTCAGTTTCAAACGCGTTCACCGGGATTCCGTCCTCAAGTCGGAGGGACCCCGACACCTTACATGTGCTTCACGTGTGGCCGTGTCGGGCATATTTCGAGGGACTGCCCCGATCCACGACAGGGAAGGGGTGCAGCACCATATCAGGGTGCTAATCAGCCCCACAATCAGCCCAAGAAACCAGTACAAAAACCGGCAACGTCCACCACTTAGCCATCGAAGACGTGCCGGAAGGAGAACCCATCCTTGCAGGTACGTTTTCTTACTTAGATCATCCCGTAGTCATACTTTTTGACTCCGGCCACACATAATTTCATAAGTCAGTCTTATGTTATTAAATATCAATTGCCTATCATTCCCACAAATAGTTCATACTTGATATGTTCTCCGGGTGAGAAAATAACAGCTGATAGGATGGTCTATAGAGCACCATTACAGTTGGGTGGAAATCTATATCCGACTTCTCTAATCATGTTAGAGAGTCAAAAACTTGATGCCATTTTAGGAATGTCATGGCTACATCGCTATGGTGCTGTTCTTTACATCATTCCACGTGTGGTTCGTCTAAACTCTCCACTTCATGAACCACATGTTCTTATTCTTGACCGTTCGGTTCAAGAAGCTCCAGCCACATATAACACGAAAACCACAAATTTTGAGGATATTTGTGTGGTCTGTGAATATCCGGACGTATTTCTAGATGATCTTCCGGGAATGCCACCCGAAAGAGATGTCGAGTTCAAGATTGAACTTGTACCTGGGACGACACCGATATCACGGAGACCATATAAGATGGCTCTGAATGAGTTAGCTGAGTTAAAGGAGCAACTCAATGATTTAATGAAGAAGGGTTTCATTCAACCGAGTTCCTTGCCATGGGGATTGTAAAAGCCCAAGAAAAGGGACTTGCAAAAACTTTTCTTCACCTCACAACACCACAGTTTTTATTGTGGAAGTCTTAGGAAATATTGTGAAGAGCAAGTAACCTCCATCAAAAGAGTGATTAGAGGGGAAAGCCTTCATTTTCACGAAGTGGGAATTCTAAACATGAACATGAGAGGTTGAGCTCACCCCTAGCACTTTAAAAGTCTTGGGAAGGTTCAGTCCAAGTTTCATGTAAATCCAACACTTTTTGAGGCACTTTTGGAGGTATTTGAAAAAGAGGCCAATTTGAATGTAAATTCAAATTGCAGCAACTTTCATCACCCAAATTCAAAAGTTAGCTTCATATTTAAACTCAGCACATTTTTCTGAGTAAACCCACCAATTTTCATCCTCAATGGGGTTCATCTTGTCAAGAGCTAAATTTGCAAGAATTCAAAAACTGAATTTGAATTTCAGTTCAAATGTGGGGCAAATTTAGCCAAATTAATTTTAAAATTTAGAACTCAAATTCAAACCAATACTTGGGGGCTAATTCTCTCATTAAATGGAGAGTAGCTGAGATATTTACAGAGGAATTTGGAAAAGGGGGATTAGGGGGAGAGGGGGCCCACAAGTCAGTGGGGGAACTGTTTCCCAAACCGAGCGTGGCTGTTTTCTCCCGACGCCGGTCGAACACTTCGCGCCATCTGCGGACAGCACCGGCGTCCGACCGCCTCACCTCGCCACCTCCTGCTTGGCGACCGAGCGCACGCGTGCCCGACGCGGTTTAAGTGCCCAGCCCACGTGAGCCGGCCTCATCTCCTCCGCTCTGCCCGTTCCTACCCGAAAGGAAAAACGGCACCAGCCGCTCCCCTCAGCTCCTCGTCGCGCCGTTGATCCCGGCGACCTCACGACCGGAGCTCAACAGCAAAGATACGCACCGGGGACTGCTCAAACTCACGGTGAAGACCCTACCCTCTTCCATGCTTTGTAGGGGTAGTATTTCCCCGTCTAGTCCTCAGTGTTCAACAAAAACGAGTAAGCAGACATTCTGAAATTCGCGGCGATCGGTCCTGCACGGCGTAAACCCAGCCGAGCACATATTCTACACGTCCCCATGGCCATCTAGGATCCAAAACCATCAAAAACCGTCGAGTCTTTGCGCTGATATCCAAGTTTTTCGAGCAACAGCCGATATCGGGCCTAGGTCGACGGTGAGGTCCTAGTTCCGGCCAGTTCCATAGCCAACCGAGCTCATATCCGTGCGCAGCATGCCACGGCGGAGCTGTAGGAGCAAACCGCTTGAGAAATAAGGCCAGGAGTAGCCTGGGCGACGTCGCCGGAGTAGAGGGAGGCTCTGTCACTGTCGCGGGCATAGTTCCGGCCATTGCCGAGCTCCGGTGAAGGCACCAGTGTGTTCTCCGAGTCGAGTTAGGCACAGGCGGTAAGTTTCGTCGAAGGTCGGGTGGTGAAACGCCCGGCGGCGAGCGCTCCGGCGAAGCGCCGCCACGGGAACTGCGGGAGAGCTCGAGGTAGACGAAGGGGGGCCGGGTCCACCGGTCAGCCTCTGATCTCGCGCGGGGATCGGGTTTGCGGCCGGGATTCGGTGCGGCAGCGTGGGTAAAACCCCGTGGACCGCGGTGTGGCCGCTTTCTGAGTGGGCCGGCTCGAGGAGTGGGTCCCACCCGCAGGATTTAAACATTTTTGGAATTTCCAGTTTTAGTCCAAACTTCAAATACATAGAACTTTGGCTAGGAAACTCCAAATTTGATGAACCAAATTTTGCTAAACTCAGAATTCTGAGTACTTTCCAGCAATACCAAATTCAGCTCATGAAAGTAAATAGTTTTCCAGAATTATATCCCTAAAGTTTAAACTGTGGGGAATTTTATCTGGAGAACTACTTAATGAAAAATTCTGAAATTTGGCTGAAAGGTTCATTGGAAAATCCCTGAATCCCAGTAAAATTTTCAGACTCATCCAAGTTCATTTAGTTACCCTAATTGGGTGATTAAGGGAACTGCCCAGAGAAAATAGAAAAATGTACAGAAACATTTTTCAGATTTTCTCCAATCTTAATTAGGACATAACTTTCAGTATAATTCTTCAAATGACAAGAAACCAACTCCATTAGAACCATCCTAAATTCTAGTTTCCAGAAAGTAAGGGTTGGAGCCATGAAAACCCCTGGAATTAGTTAGAGGCTCAAATATTGACCAAATGGGCTTTTATTTGTACAAGGTTCAAATGAACTTTGTTTCAAATGAAACTTGGTCAAGACTCTGGTTAGGACCCTACCAAGCCACAATAAAAATTTCAAAACCAAAGGGGAGGGCTAGCTAGAGTTATTAGTAATCAAGTATGCAAGTTCACACATTACATTTAAATTAACATGTAGTGTTTCATTAACGTGTAGCCATTGAAGAAGAGACTCCGGAAGTGCTGGACTTCCTACTTCCGGAAGAGGAACTAACCCCTGACCAGCAGCAACAAGGCAAGCCCCGGTTTGCATTAACCTTTTTATAAGTTTTAATTTGTTTACATGTGTCATGTGAAGTATGATTGTGCATTAGGTATAGGATGGATGGAACCCCCCTTGAATGACCAGAATTTTTCCATAAGAGTGAGGGTAGTGTCTAAGATCTCGAGTATACAGGCTATGCTTAATAATTCATAGGACTTCGGTACAAGTCGAGTAGTTGGAATCTACTCGTGAGATAGGCCGGGACACACGGGTTTGGTTCGAGTGATGGGAGATCGCTTTAGTAATGAAAATGAGACTAGGCAGGGGCTAGGGCGCAGCAAGAGGAAGTCGTGTGTGCGCAGCCCTGTCCGTGTCGATTGAGGACCGAGCCGTGTGCGGCCCTGCTGAACAAGTATTGAACGTACCGAAGGCATATCGGATATATGGGCCCCGATAAACCGATGTAGCCTAAACCTCCGGGCGTCGAGGCATAGCACACCGATTTATAGGTGTAGGTTGAGGGCAGCAAGGTGGAAATCTGCCAACGGGCATAGAGAGATGCTCCGTGTGGGGAAACTCCTGTCCGTTTCGGTGCGACCGGTTCGACGTTTGGGCTGTTGGGTGAAAGGTTGTCCCGTACGACATCGAGTGAGCGTGCTGTGCAGCTCCACGGGTGGACGTACGTGACGTGCTCTTTGGGTTTCCCTGCAGGTGTATATCGAGTCGATTCGCCGTCCCTCGCAGTGACGAGTACCGCTTGTTCACTGCGTCGTAACGTAGACTAATGAATGAAATGTTATGATTCAATATTGCTGTTATGATATAATTGTATTGCTACATGTGTGCCACCAAATATTGCTCACTAAATTTCATCTTTATGAACCATTAACTTGTTGCTAAAAGATGAACTAAGGATGAACTTGTAGGCGTGTCCATTTGCTGCAACATTGCTATCCTATGTCATGGTACACCTCATGTAGAATTTCATGCTTAGGGAGTCGGTTAAGCCTTGCTGAGCCTTTGTGCTCACGGTTGCTGCTTAAGTGTTTTTCAGGGGAGGAGCCACCCACGGACTCGGAGTACGAGTCCACCGGCGAGGGTTACCCTCCGTCGGGGACCACGGCTGAGTGGGAGCCATACACGCCGCGCTGAGATGAGGAGTGCAGCTAGTGTGGGTTGCCCTAGGGCTGGGCAACCACTTTTGCTAGATAGGCGGGCGTGAGTTGTATAAAAGGAACTTCCGCTGTGTAATAAAGACCCTAGTTTGTAACTGACAAGTGTACTATTTTGTACATTCAGTTTGTTTCCCATGTACTATAATGTGTTCTTATGACGTGTGCTGTCGGGTGTCGTATCGCGCGGCACCACCCTCTGCGATCCTGGATGAGCGGATTCCGGTCCGCCACAGCCTGGTATCAGAGCTGCATTGGGGATAGCACAGTACTTAAGGACTACATTATGGGAAAACTTTGGTTACGGTGAGGATTCGGTAGTTGCCCAAGTAAGGACTATATTAGTCTAGTTACTTAAAATGGCAAAAACTAACCTATGTGTTATAATTCTGAATTTTAATTATGTAACGACGCACCTACGCTCTGGTAAGTATGGTAAGGAACGCCACCGAAAGCGGTTCAATTTCGGTTAGCTTTCACTGACGAGGAACGTGGTTCAGGGATGGGTCTCACAGCTTGGTGTGAGACGTCAATATGAAACTCTTGGACTCTTCATGTTCCTGAGTTCATATGAAACGCTGATCCCTAGCGTGCATTAGGCAAGTAAGTGGAGACCCCATCGCGTGGTCAGTAACGCGAGAGTATGTTCGTCTGGAAATAGCCCAGGAGGACATACGCAGCGCTTGCCATCGGCGTGCCCTGCAGGGCAGTAGGTGGTATCTGTTGGGTTGATAACATTCCCAACCGTGACGACCCGTTCATGACATACTCGGGTTCCCCGTCGTGTGGTGTTGAAACACGATCACGTACCTTGAGACGTGACTTAACTCAAGGACGGTCGTATGGAAATGATACCGGCGTGTGTATTTACTTTCAAATATAGTACTGCCTGAAATGGAAACAAAACCTTTGAGTGCATCACTACTGTGCGGTCTTCTGCCGGTACTAACCACGTTGTATCCGTGTAGTAAACGTGTGCGAGAGACCGTTTAGTGCCACACTTGAGACGTATATACCGGTATGATCCGGTTAGGATTTTCTTTTGTGAGGAACATAGTACCGACATATCATAGGCATATGCATGAAAATACTGATAACAAGGAATTAAAATCATTAGGTTCAACAATTAGGACCCTGGTTGGGTAGACAAATTGAAAAGGGATGAGTGTAGTTCCAAAAGACTGAAAAACAGAGTGCTCTGTTTTGGCAGCAAGGTTGCCGAACCTCAACAGAGCATAACTCACAGGTCCTTTAGCCCAGGGAGGTGTGCTATATATTTCTGGAAAGGTATTGAAGTATTCTACAACTTTGTTGTAGACTTCCAGAGCTGAAACTCACCTTAAGATGGCTTAATTCCCAGAGAAATGTAAACTGTCCAGAACCAGGACAGAGTGAAACATTCTCTGGACTGTTCTGTTTTTCGATGATAACTCCCAGTAGCAAAAAAATTAAAAATTTTCATATGATACATCCTTAGAAAGAGTACAAGATGTGTGACATATTTGCAATTCAAAGTTTCTGAAATTTCAGCACAGATTTCAGTGGAAACCAGGGTTGAAAACAGCCACTTCCAGGGGAGGTGCTGTTAAAATTCTTGCAGAAACTTCTGCTGACTTTGAATTCGCATAACTTTTTAACCAAAGCTGATCTGGGGGCAAATGAATACTCGTTGGAAAGATACTGAAGTTAAATTTAACTTTGGTATTCAACTTGAGTCATGAAGATGCCCAGAACCAGATCAAAACTTGGAATAGATAGAAACTGGTCATTCTGACAGAAGAATGACAGTTGAACTCATTGGAGAGGGTGTTGTACCCTAAGGGTGGTATACGTGATGACAAAGCGATAGTAATATCTCGTAGTGACCAAACCTAGTTATGGTGAGCTTCCAAAGAGGAGGTTCATCAAGTTGGATTAAACTAGCTTGTGTTTGGTCTGGTAATGGTGTAGCTTGTGCAAAGTTATTACATTATCTACTTACGAGATGTATCGCATGAATTATTATCATTATGTTTTATGCCTATTTTTATGGGACTGCATGCAAAATGTTGCGGGACTGATGATTATTGTCGTGTGGTTGCAGATGGTTCATACTAGGACCACGCACGAGGTTGGTGGCTCTAGCCAAGGGGGAGGCGATGACTCCCAGCCACCGGCCTACGACAGCACCCCGCAGCAGCAGCCACCATCGCCGCCTCCGCTTACTCTAGCGGATGTGATAGCGGCACTGGTGGGAGGTCGTGAGGAGCAGACCGACCTGCTCCGCACGATCGTGCAGAATACGTCCCAGGCGGGGGGACGTCAAGACAGAGGGCCTCGTGAGCCCCATGAAGTGTCGTACTCGGATTTCATGAGTACGCACCCTCCAGTGTTCACCGAAGCTGAAGAACCACTGGAGGCTGACAACTGGCTGCGGACCATCGAGTCCAAGTTTGGGCTGCTCCAATGTACGGAGCAGCAGAAGACTCTGTTCGCAGCGCAGCAACTCCATGGTGCCGCTGGTGCGTGGTGGGCGAACTATGTCGCCTCACGTCCGGCTGGCCATGCCGTGGAATGGCAAGAGTTCCGGGAGGCGTTCCGCGCCTACCACATTCCTCCCGGAATCATGAAGAGGAAATTCCAAGAATTCTTGGAGCTGAAGCAGGGCGGGAGGAGTGCCCATGACTACTCCCGTGCCTTCAACCATCTGGCGCAATACGCGTCAGACTATATCTCCACGGAGGAGAAGAAGCGGGAGCACTTCTATCGGGGGTTACACCCCGAGATGAAGACACATCTCGTTCAGTGGAATCGTGGCACATTCAATGACTTAGTTAATGCCGCGATCATGCAAGAGGATGCTCAGCGGGAGTTGGCAGCTGAGCAGCGGAAGTGCAGCGCTCCACCCAGCGGTGGGAGTGGCGCTCCCCAGAAGTACCGTATGGTGTACAGGACACCATCCGGGCAGCAGTGGCATCCACCGGCGCGACCTCAACGGTTCGGGGGACGTCCCTTTCAGGCACCTCCGTTCCGTCCGCCGATGCCACCACCAAGACAGCAGCAGCAGCAGACGGTACCCCGGGCGTTTCCACCGCCACAACGCGCCCCGGGATTCCGTCCACCGATCAGCTGGGGACCGCCCCGTTTCACATGCTTCACGTGTGGCCAGGCAGGCCACTTCGCGAAGGACTGTCCCCAGGGGCAGCAGAGCAGCGGGCAAGCCCAGTTCCAGGGCGGTGCTCGAGGCCGACCTCCGGTGAAGAAGGTTGGTCAGCGGACTGGGGGCGTCCGCAACCTCGACAATGAGGACGCCCCAGAGGGAGACAACATGCTGGCGGGTACGTTTACTCTCAACCATCAAGCCATCGTCATATTGTTTGATTCTGGTGCAACCCACAGTTTTATAAGTGCATCCTATGTGACTAAGCATCAAATGCAAGTCTTCCCAACCGACTGCACTTATATGATCTGCTCACCGGGAGGGAAGATTTCAGCTAATATGATGATTCCAAAGGCACCTCTGTGCTTAGGTGGGAAACTATATCCCACCACTTTGATAATCCTTATGGGACAAAAGATTGATGCAATCTTAGGGATGTCGTGGCTAAAATACCATGGCGCTGTCCTGGAGACTCGGACACGGACGGTTCATTTAAACTCCCCATTCCACCGTCCGCATTCCATGGTATTAGACACTCCAGTCCGGGAAGTTTTAGCAGTTAATAATGCTGAAGCTCTCAAGTTAGAAGACATCCCCGTAGTCCGGGAGTACCCCGACGTGTTTCCGGATGATCTTCCGGGCATGCCACCTGAGCGGGATGTCGAGTTCAAGATTGAACTTGCACCCGGGACTACGCCCATATCACGGAGACCATACAAAATGGCTCCCAATGAGCTGGCTGAACTAAAAGAACAGCTCAATGATCTGTTGAGCAAGGGTTTCATTAGACCGAGTTCCTCGCCTTGGGGATGCTCGGCGCTGTTCGTGAAGAAGAAGGATGAAACCTTAAGGCTGTGTGTGGACTACCGGCTGCTCAACGCCGTCACCATCAAGAATAAGTACCCACTGCCCCGCATCGACATTTTGTTTGATCAACTTGTGGGGGCAAGTGTGTTCTCAAAGATGGACCTTCGCTCTGGATATCACCAGATTAAAATCCGGGCGGAGGATATTCCGAAGACGGCCTTCTCGACGAGATATGGACTATATGAATATCTCGTCATGTCTTTTGGTCTCACAAACGCTCCAGCCCATTTCATGAACACAGTGTTCACGCCGGAGCTGGACAAGTTCGTGGTAGTGTTCATCGATGATATCTTGGTTTACTCCAAGACAGAAGCCAAACATGCCGAACACTTGCGGATCGTTCTTCAACGATTGCGAGACCATAAGCTCTACGCCAAGTTCAGTAAATGCGAGTTTTGGATCAGCCAAGTGCCATTCTTGGGACATATCATCTCAGCTGAAGGCATTGCGGTTGACCCAGCAAAATAGAGCAAGTGCTGAAATGGAAAGCTCCCACTTCAGTTCATGAAGTCAGAAGTTTCCTCGGATTAGCGGGATACTACCGGAGATTCATTCCAAGCTTCTCCAAGCTCGCTAAACCGATGACAGAATTGCTGAAGAAAGGGACGAAATATGTTTGGAACACGGCATGTGAAGGAGCATTCCAAACATTGGTGAAGCATCTCACCACAGCCCCGGTCTTAGCTCATCCGGATACAACAAAGCCCTTCGACGTGTACTGTGATGCGTCCGGTATTGGGCTCGGCTGCGTGTTGATGCAGGAAGGACGTGTGGTCGCATATGGCTCATGCTAACTTTGGAACCATGAGCAGCATTATCCGACTCATGATCTTGAGCTGGCTGCCGTGGTGTTGGCACTAAAAATGTGGAGGCACTATCTCCTGGGGAACTTGGTGCATCTCTACACCGACCACAAGAGCTTGAAATACATTTTCACCCAGAAGGAGCTGAACATGAGGCAACGGAGGTGGTTAGAATTAATCAAGGACTATGAGATTGAGATTCACTACCACCCCGGCAAGGCGAATGTGGTTGCTGATGCACTGAGTCAGAAATCACATGTCCATCACCTCACCATTACACCGGTGGAGGAGGAAGAGCCAAGTTTATACTTGGTTCCTTATGGATCGCTGTACAACCTTGCCCTCATCCCTACCATCAGGGAGGACATCATTGCAGCTCAGAAAGATGATAAAGGCATGGCACATCTCCGGAGACGGATAGACAATGGAGAGATCAAATGTTTCCGGAAGGATGATGAGGGGACCCTATGGTTCAATGATCGCATAGTCGTACCCCGGAATATGGAGCTGAGGAAGAAGCTCCTTGATGAAGCTCACTTGTCCAAATACTCCATTCATCCAGGCAGCAACAAGATGTACCAAGATTTGAAAAAGAAATTTTGGTGGACACGGATGAAGCGGGAGGTAGCGAAGTACGTATCCGAGTGCGATACGTGTAGACGAGTGAAAGCTGATCACATGAAGAAATCAGGGCTACTGCAACCCCTGAAGATCCCGGCATGGAAATGGGAAGATGTGAGCATGGATTTCATTGTGGGATTACCCCTAACATCCAACAAGCATGATTCCATATGGGTAATCGTGGATCGGTTAACCAAAACGGCTCACTTCATCCCGGTGAATACACGTTACAATGCCGGCAAATATGCGGAGCTGTACATAGCAAAGATTCTATGCCTATACGGTGTACCCAAGACCATCGTCTCAGATCGAGGTGCATTATTTGTATCTCGCTTTTGGGAGCAGCTACACGCTGCATTGGGTACTAAGTTGATCAGGAGCTCCGCCTATCACCCTCAAACAGATGGGCAAACAGAGAGGGTGAACCAAGTATTAGAAGACATGTTGAGAGCATGTGCCATCCACCATGGTAGGAACTGGGATGATCACCTACCACTGGCGGAATTCTCATACAACAACGGTTATCAGGCGAGTATCAATATGGCACCCTACGAAGCTCTCTACGGTCGTAAATGCCGCACCCCATTAAATTGGTGCGAGTCCGGTGAAAGGGTCACATTCGGGGTTGATGTGGTGAACGACGCCGAAGAGTGCGTTCGGACAATTCAAGCTAATCTGAAAGCCGCTCAATTCCGACAGAAGAGCTACGCTGATAAGAGGTGTAGACCGTTGCATTTCGACGTTGGGGAACACGTGTACCTCCGCGTGTCTCCGATGAAGGGCGTGCACCGGTTCGGTGTGAAGGGAAAGCTCGCTCCCCGTTGCATTGGACCCTACGCTATCACCGAGAAGTGTGGACCAGCAGCGTATAGATTAGAGCTACCGGCATCTCTGGCTGGTGTCCATGATGTTTTCCATGTTTCGCAACTGCGAAAATGCTTGAAGCATACAGCTGCTGTTCATACTGAAGACATCGGCGAGCTGAAACCGGATTTAACATATGATGAGTATCCGGTGGGAATTCTTGATGAGAAAGCCCGAACCACGCGTAGCAGAACGTTGTGGTTCTACAAAATACTCTGGAGCAACCACACCGCCGAAGAAGCGACGTGGGAGAGCGAGGAGTTCCTTCGCTCAAATTACCCGGAGTTCATGGCATCTCAACACGGGTAAGTCCCTATTACATCGCTATCTCTTCTTTTGTAATCTCGGGAAGAGATTCTTTTAAGGGGGGAGGGATGTAAAAGCCCAAGAAAAGGGACTTGCAAAAACTTTTCTTCACCTCACAACACCACAGTTTTTATTGTGGAAATCTTAGGAAATATTGTGAAGAGCAAGTAACCTCCATCAAAAGAGTGATTAGAGGGGAAAGCCTTCATTTTCACGAAGTGGGAATTCTAAACATGAACATGAGAGGTTGAGCTCACCCCTAGCACTTTAAATGTCTTGGGAAGGTTCAGTCCAAGTTTCATGTAAATCCAACACTTTTTGAGGCACTTTTGGAGGTATTTGAAAAAGAGGCCAATTTGAATGTAAATTCAAATTGCAGCAACTTTCATCACCCAAATTCAAAAATTAGCTTCATATTTAAACTCAGCACATTTTCCTGAGTAAACCCACCAATTTTCATCCTCAATGGGGTTCATCTTGTCAAGAGCTAAATTTGCAAGAATTCAAAAACTGAATTTGAATTTCAGTTCAAATGTAGGGCAAATTTAGCCAAACAAATTTTAAAATTTAGAACTCAAATTCAAACCAATACTTGGGGGCTAAGTCTCTCATTAAATGGAGAGTAGCTGAGATATTTACAGAGGATTTTGGAAAAGGAGGATTAGGGGGAGAGGGAGCCCACAAGTCAGTGGGGGAACTGTTTCCCAAACCGAGCGTGGCTGTTTTCTCCCGACGCCGGTCGAACACTTCGCGCCAGCTGCGGACAGCACCGGCGTCCGACCGCCTCACCTCGCCACCTCCTGCTCGGTGACCGAGCGCACGCGTGCCCGACGCGGTTTAAGTGCCCAGCCCACGTGAGCCGGCCTCATCTCCTCCGCTCTGCCCGTTCCTACCCGAAAGGAAAAACGGCACCAGCCGCTCCCCTCAGCTCCTCGTCGCACCGTTGATCCCGGCGACCTCGCGACCGGAGCTCAACAGCAAAGATACGCGCCGGGGACTGCTCAAACTCACGGTGAAGACCCTACCCTCTTCCATGCTTTGTAGGGGTAGTATTTCCCCGTCTAGTCCTCAGTGTTCAACAAAAACGAGTAAGCAGACATTCTGAAATTCGCGGCGATCGGTCCTGCATGGCGTAAACCCAGCCAAGCACATATTCTACACGTCCCCACGGCCATCTAGGATCCAAAACCATCGAAAACCGTCGAGTCTTTGCGCTGATATCAAAGTTTTTCGAGCAACAGCCGATATCGGGCCTAGGTCGACGGTAAGGTCCTAGTTCCGGCCAGTTCCATAGCCAACCGAGCTCATATCCGTGCGCAGCATGCCACGGCGGAGCTGTAGGAGCAAACCGCTTGAGAAATAAGGCCTGAGTAGCCTGGGCGACGTCGCCGGAGTAGAGGGAGGCTCTGTCACCGTCGCAGGCATAGTTCCGGCCATTGCTGAGCTCCGGTGAGGGCACCAGTGTGTTCTCCGAGTCGAGTTAGGCACAGGCGGTAAGTTTCGTCGATGGTCGGGCGGTGAAACGCCCGGCGGCGAGCGCTCCGGCGAAGCGCCGCCACGGGAACTGCGGGAGAGCGCGAGGTAGACGAAGGGGGGCCGGGTCCACCGGTCAGCCTCTGATCTCGCGCGGGGATCGGGTTTGCAGCTGGGATTCGGTGCGGCAGCGCGGGTAAAACCCCGTGGGCCGCGGTGTGGCCGCTTTCTGAGTGGGCCGGCTCGAGGAGTGGGTCCCACCCGCAGGATTTAAACATTTTTGGAATTTCCAGTTTTAGTTCAAACTTCAAATACATAGAACTTTGGCTAGGAAACTCCAAATTTGATGAACCAAATTTTTCTAAACTCAGAATTCTGAGTACTTTCCAGCAATACCAAATTCAGCTCATGAAAGTAAATAGTTTTCCAGAATTATATCCCTAAAGTTTAAACTGTGGGGAATTTTATCTGGAGAACTACTTTATGAAAAATTCTGAAATTTGCTGAAAGGTTCATTGGAAAATCCCTGAATCCCAGTAAAATTTTCAGACTCATCCAAGTTCATTTAGTTACCCTAATTGGGTGATTAAGAGAACTGCCCAGAGAAAATAGAAAAATGTACAGAAACATTTTTCAGATTTTCTCCAATCTTAATTAGGACATAACTTTCAGTAGAATTCTTCAAATGACAAGAAACCAACTCCATTAGAACCATCCTAAATTCTAATTTCCAGAAAGTAAGGGTTGGAGCCATGAAAACCCCTGGAATTAGTTAGAGGCTCAAATATTGACCAAATGGGCTTTTATTTGTACAAGGTTCAAATGAACTTTTTTTCAAATGAAACTTGGTCAAGACTCCGGTTAGGACCCTACCAAGCCACAATAAAAATTTCAAAACCAAAGGGGAGGGCTAGCTAGAGTTATTAGTAATCAAGTATGCAAGTTCACACATTACATTTAAATTAACATGTAGTGTTTCATTAACGTGTAGCCATTGAAGAAGAGACTCCAGAAGTGCTGGACTTCCTACTTCCGGAAGAGGAACTAACCCCTGACCAGCAGCAACAAGGCAAGCCCCGGTTTGCATTAACCTTTTTATAAGTTTTAATTTGTTTACATGTGTCATGTGAAGTATGATTGTGCATTAGGTATAGGATGGATGGAACCCCCCTTGCATGACAAGAATTTTTCCATAAGAGTGAGGGTAGTGTCTAAGATCTCGAGTAGACATGCTATGCTTAATAATTCATAGGACTTCGGTACAAGTCGAGTAATTAGAATCTACTCGTGAGATAGGCCGGGACACACGGGTTTGGTTCGAGTGACGGGAGATCACTTTAGTAATGAAAATGAGACTAGGCAGGGGCTAGGGCGCAGCAAGAGGAAGTCTTGTGTGCGCAGCCCTGTCCGTGTCGATTGAGGACCGAGCCGTGTGCGGCCCTGCTGAACAAGTATTGAACGTACCGAAGGCATATCGGGTATATGGGCCCCGATAAACCGATGTAGCCTAAACCTCCGGGCGTCGAGGCATAGCACACCGATTTATAGGTGTAGGTTGAGGGCAGCAAGGTGGAAATCTGCCAACGGGCATAGAGAGATGCTCCGTGTGGGGAAACTCCTGTCCGTTTCGGTGCGACCGGTTCGACGTTTGGGCTGTTGGGTGAAATGTTGTCCCGTACGACATCGAGTGAGCGTGCTGTGCAGCTCCACGGGTGGACGTACGTGACGTGCTCTTTGGGTTTCCCTGCAGGTGTATATCGAGTCGATTCGCCGTCCCTCGCGGTGACGAGTACCGCTTGTTCACTGCATCGTAACGTAGACTAATGAATGAAATGTTATGATTCAATATTGCTGTTATGATATAATTGTATTGCTACATGTGTGCCACCAAATATTGCTCACTAAATTTCATCTTTATGAACCATTAACTTGTTGCTAAAAGATGAACTAAGGATGAACTTGTAGGCGTGTCCATTTGCTGCAACATTGCTATCCTATGTCATGGTACACCTCATGTAGAGTTTCATGCTTAGGGAGTCGGTTAAGCCTTGCTGAGCCTTTGTGCTCACGGTTGCTGCTTAAGTGTTTTTCAGGGGAGGAGTCACCCACGGACTCGGAGTACGAGTCCACCGGCGAGGGTTACCCTCCGTCAGGGACCACGGCTGAGTGGGAGCCATACACGCCGCGCTGAGATGAGGAGTGCAGCTAGTGTGGGTTGCCCTAGGGCTGGGCAACCACTTTTGCTAGATAGGCGGGCGTGAGTTGTATAAAAGAAACTTCCGCTGTGTAATAAAGACCCTAGTTTGTAACTGACAAGTGTACTATTTTGTACATTCAGTTTGTTTCCCATGTACTATAATGTGTTCTTATGACGTGTGCTGTCGGGTGTCGTATCGCGCGGCACCACCCTCTGCGATCCTAGATGAGCGGATTCCGGGTCGCCATAGGATGCTCGGCGCTGTTTGTGAAGAAGAAGGATGAAACCTTGAGGTTGTGTGTGGATTACCGACCTCTCAACGCGGTCACCATAAAGAATAAATATCCACTGCCCTGCATCGATATTCTCTTCGATCAACTTGTGGGTGCGAGTGTATTTTCAAAGATGGATCTTTGCTCCGGATATCACCAAATCAAGATCCGAGCGGAGGATATTCCGAAGACGGCCTTCTCGACGAGATATGGGTTGTATGAGTAACTCGTCATGTCCTTTGGTCTCACCAACGCCCCGGCACACTTCATGTATCTCATGAACTCAGTGTTCATGCCGGAGTTGGACAAATTTATGGTGGTGTTCATAGACGACATATTGGTTTATTACAAGTCTGAAGAGGAACATGCCAAACATCTGCATATCGTGCTTCAACGATTGCGAGACCATAAGCTTTATGCCAAGTTCAGCAAGTGCGAGTTTTGGATCAGCCAAGTGCCATTTCTTAGTCATATTATTTCTGCAGAAAGCATTGCAGTTGATCCAAGCAAAATCGAACAAGTGTTGAAATGGAAGTCTCCCACATCAGTCCACGAAGTCAGGAGTTTCCTCGGGTTAGCAGGATATCATCGGAGATTCATACTGAACTTCTCCAAGCTTGCTAAGCCGATGACTGAACTGTTGAAGAAGGGGATCAAATATGTTTGGAGCTCAGCTTGTGAAGAAGCTTTCCAAGCATTAGTGAAGCATCTTACAACAGCCCCGGTGTTATCTCAACCGGATACAACCAAGCCCTTTGACGTATATTATGATGCGTCCGGCATCGGGCTTGCCTGTGTATTGATGCAAGGAGGAAAAGTGGTCGCTTATGGCTCACGTCAACTTCGTAACCACGAGCAGCACTATCCAACTCATGATCTTGAGCTCGCTGCTGTGGTGTTGGCCTTGAAAATGTGGATGCACTATTTACTCGGGAACTTAGTGCACCTCTACACTGACCATAAGAGTTTGAAGTATATATTCACTCAAAAGGAGTTGAATATGCGGCAACGGAGATGGATAGAACTGATCAAAGACTATGAGATCGAGATTCACTACCATCCCGGAAAGGCAAACGTGGTTGCCGACACCTTAAGTCGCAAATCTCATGTCAACAATCTGTCCATCACCCCACTTGAAGAGGAGGAGCTGAGTCTATACTTGGTTCCATATGGGGCATTATATAATCTTGCTCTCGTTCCTACCATACGAGAGGAGATTATGGAAGCTCAGAAGAAAGACGTGGGAATGTCGCACATTCGGAGAAGGATGGAGAATGGCGAAATGAAATGCTTCTGGAGAGATGAATACGACACTCTATGGTTTAAAGACCGTATAGTGGTACCCCGTGACATGAAGCTTCGGAAGAAAATCTTGGACAAAGCTCATTTGTCCAAGTATCCTATTCATCCGGGCAGTAACAAGATGTACCAAGATCTGAAAACCAGGTTTTGGTGGACACGGATGAAAAGAGAAATCGCAAAGTGAAAGCCAAATGTGATACGTGTCGGCGTGTGAAAGCCGACCATATGCGTAAAGCCGGACAGCTGCAACCGTTGAACATTCCGGCGTGGAAGTGGGAGGATATCAGCATGGACTTCATAGTTGGTTTACCTCTCACGTCTCACAAGCATGACTTGATTTGGGTAATAGTCGATCGACTAACCAAGTCAGTTCATTTTATTCCCGTACAAACAAAGTACGTGGCCAAGCAATATGTGGAGTTGTATATCTCAAGGATCTTGTGCCTGCACGGTGTTCCCCGCTCCATTATTTCAGATCGCGGTGCGCTGTTCGTCGCTCGGTTTTGGGAACAGCTGCACGCATCATTGGGGACCAAACTGATCCGAAGCTCCGCGTATCACCCGCAGACGGATGGTCAAACCGAACGGGTGAATCAAGTGCTTGAAGACATGCTACGCGCTTGTGCCGTCCACCACGGCAAAAATTGGGACGACCATTTGTCGTTGGCGGAGTTTTCTTACAACAATGGCTATCAAGCTAGCATCAAGATGGCGCCGTATGAAGCTATCTACGGCCGGAAATGCCGCACACCCCTCAACTGGTGCGAGTCTGGTGAGCGAGTTATCTACGGCATTGAACTTGTGAATGAGGCTGAAGAACGAGTGCGAGTAATACAAGCCAATCTCAAGGCTGCTCAATCTCGTCAGAAGAGCTATGGGGATAAAAGACGCCGCCCTCTCCACTTTGACATCGGGGACCATGTTTATGTCCATGTGTCTCCGATGAAGGGAGTTCATCGTTTCGGAGTAAAGGGCAAACTGGCACCACGGTTCATTGGTCCATTTGTCGTCATTGAAAAATGCGGACCCGTGGCCTATCACTTGAATTTACCGGCGTCGCTCGCAGGAATTCACAATGTCTTCCACATCTATCAGCTGAGGAAGTGCCTCAAACCCTCGGCTGAAATCCACACTGAAGACATAGAAGTTCTTCAACCGGACCTCACATACGCAGAATATCCAATCCGGATTATCGATGAAAAGACTCGCGCCACAAGAAACCGGACCTTATGTTTCTACAAGGTCTTGTGGAGTAACCATACCGCTGATGAGGCGACATGGGAAAGCGAGGAATATGTACGAACTAATTATCCGGACTTTCTATCATCATATACCCGGTAAAGTTTTCCCACTTTGCATTTATTTTGGAATCTCGGGACAAGATTCTTTTTAAGGGGTAGGGATGTAAAATCCCCAAAAAGTGGTAGCAAGACTTTTCAGCTCACGTACACTTAGGAAAAATGAGGGGAACTAAAACTTTGAATTATAACGGTGTAAGTTCAAAGTCAGGAATTAAACTTCCCAAAAACTTCCAAACATGGAGATCTAAATGCATAACTTGGATCTTCATATTTCAAATATTCAACCTTCCAAATTTCAGCTCATTTGGAGGGGTTTTAGTATTTGTTTGGGATTAAAAGAGGAAGCCCTCTAATCTGAATTTCAAATTTAGTTTCAAATTCAAATTTCCTCATTTTGCAGATTTGGTACCACAAATGTTTTCTCCACATTTGAATTAGCAGCCATGCCAAAATTCAGAGAAGTTGGAGTTGATTTGCTATGTGTTTTGGACCAATGCAATTGAATAATTCAAATCCCATTTCAAATTCAAATCATCAAATTTAATTCAAACTCCACACCAGAATTCAAATCATTTGAATTCAGCAAATTTAAACCATGACTTGGTGTGGAAGTATAGACTTTAATTTTGAGTAGCTGGGGTAAAAATATCAGCGGAAAAGTTAAATAAAAATGAGAGGTGGTGGGACCCATTCGTCAGCCACACAGAAGTGTTTAACCGACCCTGTTTTTTCCCTCGGCTGCTCACCGCGCGCCACCGAGCGATGGCTGCCTCCACCGAGCTGTTTCCTCGCTGCTCCCAACATCGGCTCATGCGCATGGGTGCTTAAAGCGGCAGCCCTAGTGCCGGTTCTCTCTTCTCCACGTTACACCGCAGCCTCCCCAGCCCCTCTGCTCGAGTGCAGGACCGAAACCTTGAGCTACACCGCCGCTGGTTTCTCCACCGATCAACCACAGCAGCCCGAGCTCGGTTGCTCGAGCCTTCCACAGCAAAAACCATCACCAACACGTGCTCTAGCACCTCCCATAATTCCTACAAAGCTTACCGATCGGAGCTGCTCACAAAACACGGATTGGCGCCAAAGCTTTGAGGTGCACCGGACCTCACCGTTTCGGCTCACCGTCGACAGCCTCATCCGGCCACCCTCTCCTCCGACTTCCTATACAAGAAAGGTGTGTGGGTAGCCCTGGATGGTGTAGCTGCCAGCCGTGTAGCAAATGATCCATCGGGTAGCTCGAATTTTATTCTTTCCTGAACCCTAGTGTAGAAGAGTGAAGCTCGGTTCAAATCCAAATTTGGGTTACACAATCAACCACACCTCGAGCTAACGTGCACATAGCTTCTGCACTCCCTAGCACCCATCCTCGACAAAGAACCAAGGAAAACCAGCAAGAGTTGGCCGTGTTCTAGTCGATTTTCGCGCCGCCATGGGAAACCGCCTCGGCTCACCGTTGAACCCTAGTTTGCCGACTGTTTCATCGAGTTGGGCAGCCCGTTCTCGCTTCTACATCTTCCACTGGTGCTCTAGCGCCCGACAGCCGATCGGGTAGTGGAGGAATGAAGTTTCCCGACCTCGCCAGAGTTTGAAACCCTGCTGTCACCGGTGCGCACCATCTTCCGGCGAGTTTTGGCCGCCGGCGACACCACCAGCGTGTTCAGCGGGGTAAATAATGGAGGAGCAGCGAGATTTGGCCCGGGAGGCGGCCGGGAGTGCCGTTCCTGCCACCCTCGCCAGAGAACGCCGCCGGTTCTCTGTTTTGGCGCGAGGTAGAAGAGGGTGCTGACATGTGGGGCCCGCTGCAGCGTTTAAACTTTTCCAGGATTTTCCTATTCCAGTTCAAACTTTCAAGAGCCATAACTTTGTGTAGGAATGTCCAAAAATTGTCAAACAAATTTTGTTGGATTCCTCTCAGAGAATACTATCAAGGGGTACAGCCCAATGGTTATGAAAATCTCTGTATTTGGCTCATTAATTCAATTAATGAAAAATTTGTAGGAATTTTCACAGGAGTTCTGTTTATTGGAAAATTCCCAAATTTGGGCAGGACATTCTTCCAAGAATCATTGAACTCCACTAAAATTTCGGAGTCATTGGACCTCATTTGCTTGACCAAATGTGGTGTCAATCCTTTATGTCTCTGAAAAATGGGAAAATAAACAGAAGCAATTTCAGCATTTCTTATCAAGTTTCAAAATTCATATCTCTCTATTGGTAGCTCCAAAAATGGTGAAACAAATTTTGTTAGAACCATGGAGACTTAACCTAATTAGATATTCCACTGTTAGACATGTTTAAACTCCAGATTCGGGCTTAAAATTCAGAGAAGCCTTGTACTTGTGGGAATTTTGGAGACCACAAGGTGCAATGAAATTTCTCCAAATTTGGCTCAGATCATCCTTAGAGAGTCTAGTATCTACTGGAAAAATCCCAAATGCAATTAAGGAACCTAAATAACAGTAGCTATAAATAGAAGTATGCTTCTTATATAACACTTGCACTTATGCATATATTTTGTTACATTTCATTTAGTGACCGAAGTTGAGGACGCACCGGAGCCCTTGGACGTCCTCCCACCTGAAGCTAACTTCCCGTTTGAATTGCAACCAGGCAAGCCCCGGTTTGCATTTAAGTACTTTTGCAAATTCTTTATATGTATCACTTATGTCTAGGGTGAAATGCTTGCATTAGAGTTAGGGTGATTGAAACCCCACTTGCATAGCCTTTTAAATCCTATGATGGGTTGGGTAGTTTACAAACTCGACGAGTAGAGAATGTCGTGCTAATGTTCTTAGGATCTCGGTAGAAATCGAGTGGTTGGAATCTACTCGTGAGATAGGTATTTATCACACGGATGAGAAGAGGTACATAATGGCTTGTGTAAAACTGAGACCCAGCAGGGGGGATAGGATGCAGTGAGCGGAGGTCTCACGTGCGTAGCCCTGTTGGTGTCGATTGAGGACCGAGCCATGTGCGGCCCTGCTGGACAAGTATCGAACAGTACCGAATGGCATACTGACATAAGCAGGAAACCGATGTAATTGGTTAACCTGGGTGCCGAGGCTTACCCAACCATTTTATAGGAGTGGGTTGAGGGTAGCAAGGTGTAAATCTGCCGGTGGGCACAGCCACGCTCCATGCGGGGACCTCCTGCCCGTTACGGATGGACCGGTTCGGCATTTGGGTTTCCTTTGAAAGGTTGTTGCATACAACAGAGTAGGAAGGGGTGTGAAATCACGCTTCTGAAAGTGGGTGTATGTGACGTGTTGTCCAGGTGTCTCCTGATTGCAATCACCGTCCCTCGCGGTTATTTGAGTACCCGCTTGTTCACTGCGCTGTGACGTAGTAAGAAGTGAAATAAGCCAACTGAATATGCTGCATTGAATTATAAATGTCTTGAAACCTTGTATGCTGTAGTTGTAGAGCTAATTAAGTTTATTTTCCGCTTTGGGCAACTGAGGGTTGGAGCACATCGAGCAAAGGTCGGCGGTGCCATTTGTGGCCTTAGCTCGCGGTGGGAGGGATTGCTTTGGCCGGTCGACAGCGGGGTGATGAGTTGGGGTGTGCGGCCACTCTCTTCGGGTTTTCAGCGCGAGGAGGCTTCGGAACAGCAGTGAGGCGGCTTTGTGGCGTCCGGGACTGGGTGATAACGAGCTGGGACGTCGGTTTGCACCTGAGACCGCCGATCAGGAGGTAGCAACGGCGAAGAGCGCCGTGGCGCCCGCGTGAGCGCGCGCAAGACCCGTGTCCCGGGTGTTTCAGTCGGTTAACTCATTTGTGGGGCTGACAAGTGGGACCCACCTCCATTTTAACCTCTGAAATTAACTTTCTTTCACTGCTCTAAACAGTAGTCCCAATAATACCCTTTGAAATTTGAATTATCTATCAATTGCCCATTTAAACTTGATAGAATTCAAATTGTGAAGTGTTTGAATATATTTTCAGCACATATGCAGTTTGAAATTCAAATTGAATTTGAATTTGCTAAAATTAACTCATGTAATATCAACTCCAAATGGAGTGAAACTTGGTGTGTGAGCTCACAAAAAATGTGCTGAGTGTGAATATGAATCCCACTTTTGAATTCATGGGGTAAAAGGAGTTTGAATTTGAATTTGAGTTCAAACTAGCCTCTTTCTAGTTATACCCAAAAATACCTCAAAAAGGTTTTGGATTTGGGTAAATTTTGGCATGAGCATTCCTAGCAAGGTGTAGGAGTTTTCCATAAGCTCAGCCCCTATATGATGCATGTGGGAAATACCACTTTTGCCTTTTGTGAGTTCATCCTCCAATGACCATATTGATTGTGGTTACTTGCTCTTCAAATGTGTTCATAAGTTGTCCCCAAATGAGGTGTGTGTGGTGTAATGAACACTTTGATTGTGTGCAAAAACTTGGGCCCTTACATAACTTAAGTTTGCAATGTGCCAAAATTGGAGATATTTTGAGAGGATGGAGTGGACCCACTGGTCAGTGAGCTGCTTAACCTTGCAAGCGAAGTCATCTGTTCTCTGCTTCTCTGTTCAGACTCGAAGCAACCGAGTTCACTCACCGAGCGCCACCGATTGCTGAGCACCGCGCCACCTCCTCACGGTTTCATGGCACTGGATACCTGCTTGCACCTCAGAAGCGTGTGAAGCGATCTTTACGTGCACGAACCGACACACCGAGGCCCTGCTACCCCTCACCCAAGAAACAGAGCCGCACCGTGCCGCCGCCTCGGTCTTGATCAGGAGCCGGTGAACTCGTGCGTACAGAGGCTTGCTGAGCAGCAAAATTGCACCGCAGCTTCGTCCTACATTTCCTAGGCGCAATAGCTGGTCGAACTCGGCTTCCATCCTCCAGAAACAGCCATTCCTCGCGGTGACCTAAAACAACTGAAAACCGAGCTCATGTGGACAGCCCAACTGAGGGGTTTTCACGGCCGAGCAAGGACACTCCGAGACACACCGAATCATCACGCTGCTCCTCCCCAAGTTTCAGCTCAAGCCGTGTACCGTAGCTTGAGAATTTCGAGTTCTTCTCTCGGACGGGGAAAACCTAACCGCGGGTAAGGATCTTTGAAATTGATGCTCAAATTCCGGTCAGAGTTGATCATTCTGCGCACACAGGAGCTAGAGTTTGTAGGGAACCTTTTTCCTTTTGGAACCTAGCATATAACCGGAGAGCCATGGCTAATTTCAAGTTTTCCCGTCGGTGGCCATGGCGGGGACGCTCGGGCGCATGGTGGAACCCTACCTAGAGCCATTTCCGATAAAAAGGAGTACATGTCGAGCATGGCCACGACTCACTGATGCTTTAGGACCAAAATCTCTCGGGTTTGGGGGTCTAGAGAGGGTGCGCGACGTCGCCGGAGCAAGCACCGAGCCGCCGCACGTCGCACAAGGGTCTAGCGCCGTCTCCGGCCTCCGGTGAGTGTGGGGGCGAGTTCCTCATGTCCAGAGCGAGGCTAGCGGCGAGTTTCAGCCCCTGAGTCCGCCGGAAAACAGGAGTACGAAGCAGCGCCGCCGCGCCGGCGAGGGGGAAGGCGCGCGCGGGAAAGGGGGCTCGGGAGGAAGAAGAAGCCTCCGGTCCCACCGATCAGTGGCCGTTAGCAGTAGACTGGGATTTGCTGTGGCCATTTGATCTTTTGTGGCTACAGCCTAATTGTCTGTGGACCGCGGTGTGGCTGCATCGAGGAACTGACACGTCATCAGGACCCACGGTCAGAATTTAAATGTTTCCCGGTTTATTTGAATCCCAAAATTCAATTCAAACTTTAGAACCTCATAACTTTTGCTAGGGAACTCCAAATTTAGTGATTCAAATTTGGTTGGATTCATATTAAAAAATATATCCAAATATGCAACCCAATTTGTGTGATAGTCATTATTTAATTCTGGAAATTCTTTAAATCTTTTCAGAAAAAGAATTTTAGAGGGAGTTTGGTTCATCCAAAACTCCTCAAATTTTGCCAGAGTAGTCCTTAGGGTGTAAGTGAACCCCTGTAAAAAGTTCAGCTCATTTGGATTTGATTTGGTTAAGAGAATTCAGATTTCAAGTTTCTGTGTTCAAATGAATACAGAAACATTTTCAGAAAAGTTCCAAAACTTGGAAATTCAATTCTGGGCAATTCTTAGCTGCAAAAATCCTAGGAAAATTCATGCAGGCGCTATGAACTATAATTGAAATTGTAGTTCACTAAGTTTGACATGAACAGGTGAGTTACTTCAGAACTAATTCCTTTTTGCTTAATTGCTTAGAGAATTGTTCTGAATAAACCACTCAGTGAAAAGTGCTAATTTTTGGTCCAGATGACTTTCTTGTGACAAGGAACTCACATGAAAATTTTCAGCTCCATTGGAGCTATGGATCACCCCTGTTTTGTTTAACCTCTTTAGGTGATCAAAACATAAGTGGGGAAAAACATTTAGCACTTGATCATGGTGATTAACCCAAGACAAAACCTTAGCACCAGTGTCATTTTAAATTCTTAAA
This sequence comes from Neostapfia colusana, assembly GCA_030760725.1. NCBI lineage: Eukaryota > Viridiplantae > Streptophyta > Magnoliopsida > Poales > Poaceae > Neostapfia > Neostapfia colusana. Next base: position 42,467,521 of record JASWHV010000018.1, on the reverse strand, counting down.
CAGAGTTCTGATTTTTGAACTTGTCATTAGACCTTGATAGCAAAAGCTTTACAATTAAATACATATGCATATTCATATCATGTAGCATCTACGTGAAGATTTTAAAGCAATCGAAGTGGAGATCAAAGAGGGAGGAAAGCGAGTGATCAAGCCTCTAGTGGTCTTCACTAACTGAATATATACTTAGTCACCTGCAAAACCAAGGCAAGCTCTGGTTTGCATCTAGTTGTTTTATAAAGTTTTACTTTGTTCACTATTATGGTTTAGAGTTTGTATGTGCATTAGGTTAGGAATGATTTATACTCCACATGCATGACCAAATGAACCCTGGATCAAGGGTAGAATAGTGTTCCCCGCTGTAGAATATTGCCGTGCTAAATAGGGTATGACATCCGGTAGAAGTCGAGTAGTTGGAATCTACTCGCGAGCTATAGTTCGGGATCACACAGGTATGATTTAAAGAGGCAAACTAAAGTTTATGTATCCAAAGATGAGACCGGGCAGGAGGGTTAGGCAGCGACAATATGAGGTCTTGGTCGAGTAGCTCTGCCTGTGTCGGTTAAGGACCGAGGCGTGTGCAGCCCTGCTGAGCAAGTATTGAGTTGTGTACCGGATGCTTACTGCTATATGGGACCCAGGAAACCGATGTACCAGGTTAACTAGATTGTAGAGGCATACCACATCGTCTCGTTAGACCTATGAGCCCGAGACGGTGCAACCGGTTCTACAGTCGGGTGTCCTGCGAAAGGTTGCCACATACGACATAATGAAGGACGCCAGATTTGGGTCTTCAGATGCGGGTGTATGTGTCGAGTTATCCGGGCAGTGTTTGATTCGAATCACCGTCCCTCGCGGATATGAGTACCACTTGCTCACTGTGTCGTGACGTAGTAAGCAAGTTGTGTGATAATAGTTTGCAAGTTTTAATTGCTGTTATGAAAATTCGAATTGCATGAAAACCATGGATGAAGTATAGATAGAGCAAATTAAAGTTATTTTCCACCTTGGGACAAGTAACATTGGAATTAAGCGTTTCTTGTTTGATTGTGGATTTCCAATGTTGTGCGGCGCAAGGTCACTATTATGATGGCTAAAATCTGAAAGTTAAGGATGAACGTGTAGGCAAGTCTTTATGCAACCTATATGTTTATGTCTTATGTTACCTTCATGTAGAGTTGCATGCTTTAGGAGAGACGGTTAAGTCTTGCTGAGCCTTTATGCTCACTCTTGCTATATGAGTGGTTTTGCAGGTTAACATCGACTCTTATAAAGTAGGTTGTCCGGTGAGACTCGGAGACTTCCGAGTCATGTAACACATGGAGAACCCAGCCGCTGCAATGTCTTCATGTTGCTAGCGAGAGGAGTCCATGGGCTGGACTTCTTCTCGAGTGCTCATTAGTTATTTGACGTGAGTTGATAGTAGTCTTCCTCTGTAGCTATTTGATGTAAATTATTTACAATGACATTTGTAAGCTTCCGCTTTTGATTTATTTAATACAGTTTCCTTATCTGTGTGCTGTTGGGTGCCGCATAACACGGCACCACCCAATGCGATTCCCTGGTGAGCGGCACGGCCCCGTGACACGGGCCGGGTCCCCCTCATTAAAAGTGTTCATCACACCACACTCACCTCATTTGAGGAGATCTTATGAACACCTTTGAAGAGCAAGTAACCACCATCAAGAAAGTCATTAGGAGATAAACTCACAAAATGCAAAAGTGGTATTTCCCACATGCATCACATGGGGGCTGAGCATATGAAAAATTCCTAAACCTTGCTAGGAATGCTCATGCCAAATTTCACCCAAATCCAAAACCTTTTTGAGATATTTTTGGGTATAATTAGAAAGAAGCTAGTTTGAAGTAAAATTCAAATTCAAACTCCTTTCATCCCATGAATTCAAAAGTGGGATTCATATTCACACTCAGCACATTTTTGTGAGCTCACACACAAATTTTCACTCCATTTGGAGTTGATCTTGACATGAGCTATGTGGGCAAAAATTCAAATCAAATTTGAATTTCAGTTTCACAATTGCTGTGAATTCATCCAAACCAATTCACATTTTGATTTATTCAAACTCAAATGGTGAGCTGGTAATTTGACTAAACCTTAGAGGACAGTGAAGTCCTAAATTTTATACAACAGTGGTAAATTGAATTTTGGAGGACAAAATTCAAAAACCGGGCCCACTGTCAGCCTCTCACTGGATCAAACCGACCGAAGAGCCGGCGCTCGGTTTCTCGGGCTGCAGCAGCGAACGCCACCGCGCCGAATCCCGGCACCAGCACCTGCTTCATCCTCGCCCCACTGGAGCTGCCGCTCGGCGCCTTTATCCCTCCCCGAGCAGCTCAAAGCCGAGTTCGTCACTGATATCCCGTGCCCACTCGCTCTCGGTGCTGCTCCCGCGAAAAACACCACCACAGCCGCTCTCGGTGTCGCCGGATCGTACACCACAACCAAGCATCGGTTGAGCAAGCTCTCCACAGCAAAAACAATCGCCACCGCATGCTCTTGTGTGCTACCTCGTCCACTCCAGCGTTGTTGGCTGCTGTTGGCCACCAATTGAGGAACAGCACCGCACGTCCGAAGTAACCCGGCGGAACCGAAAGCGGCTCGCCGTGGACAGCACGCTACGGTCAATCTCACCTCCACTTCCCTACACAATAAAGGTGCATTACCATGTGTAGAAGGTGTAGCCAAAAGCCGTTTGGCAAATGATCTACCATAGAACTGGAATTTCCAGGTATACCGAAAGCTAGTTCATTTAGCCCGAGCTCACTTTAAACTGAAATTCGGATTCCACGAAATCTTGTCAGTCGAGCTTGTTGGTCAGTAGGTTCTACACATTCTAGCACACACTCTCGAGGAAGAAACATAGGAAACCATCGGGAATAGGCCGGGAGATGGCCTTTTTCCTCGCCGCCGACACAAAACACCTCGGCTCACCGTCGAGAGTAAGTTTGCCGGCATTTCTAGCTTCCAAAAGGTTTCGTTTCATGTTCCTCGTGCTTCACTGATGCTCTCCGAGAAATTCCCAACCAGTTTGGTGCCGTGTAGCATGAGACCGACCTCACCGGAAACCTAGGTTCCGCTGTCACCGGTGCGCGCACGTTTCTGGGCATCGCCGGCCGCCCGCAACCCTCAAAATGAACTCAGCACGGCAAAGTATATGGGGGCGGCAAGTTTCGGCCCGAGAGGTGGCCGGGAACATGGTTCCGGTGAACCTCGCCGGAGACCGCCGCCGTCGGGCACGTTTGGCGTGAGGAAGAAGAAGCCGGACGCGTGGGACCCACCGGCAGAGATTAAAACTTTTTCTGATTTTCACTTTCTAGTTCAAACTTTAAACCCACATAACTTTGGCTAGGAAAATCAAAATCGAGTGAACCAAATTTTTTTTGGATTCATCTCTCTGAGTAATTTCCAAAAAATTAAGTTTCACTTTATGAAAATCCTTATTTCTCCAGAATTAATTCTTCAAATTTTAAACTGTTTAGAATTTTAAGTGGAGAACAATTTAGTGGAAAAATCTGAAATTTGTCCAGGATGTCCATCATAATATCACTGAGATATCATAAAATTTCAGATCCATTTGAGCTCATTTGATCCACCTAATGGTGTGATTAATGAAACTGTTCCAGAGAAAATGAAAAATGTCTAGAAATATTTTCCAGATTTTCTCTGAACTTGTTTGGCTCATATATTGTGCTAGGAACCTTCAAATCAGGTGAAACCAATTACATTAGAACCCTCTGAAAATCTAGTTTCCAGAAAGTCATGGCTTGCTCCATGAAAATCCTTAGAACACCCTAAGAGCTCCAATTAAGGCCATATACCCATTTATTTGTGGAGGGCTCAAATGAGCTTTGCTGCAAATGAAGTTTGGCCAAGTTTCTGTGTAGGTTGTATCTTGCTTCTTATCTAAATTTATTAGTTTCCTTCCAAACCACCCTAAGAAATTCAGAGTCCTTAGAACTGTCTAACTAGAGTTATAGACCTCACAATATCATCTTAAAATTCATATGCATTTAAATTGACACGCATACAAATTTATGTTGTGTAGTCGCTAAGGTTGAAGAGGAGCCGTAGGTGTTGGATTTCATCACCCCGGGGGAATAGGTAGCATACGACCAGCAGCAGCAAGGCAAGCTCCGGTTTGCATTAGCCCTTTTATAAATTTTATTGTTTTGAGAACTTACTTTGAGTATCCACTTCGATTATGCATTAGAGTCTTGTTTGAAAACCCAAATGCATAGCCAAGAAAACCCTAGTTTTGGGCTTAGGTTTTTAAACCTTGAGTAGTCACTGCAAGGCTAAGATAGTGTAGGATTTGGTACAAGTTGAGTAGATGGAACTGCTCGCGAGAATAGGCTAGAGGCACACTACTCGGTTAAAGATAGCAAATGTAACACATGGCAAGAAAAAGGAGACCGAGCGGAGAGTAAGGGCAGCAGGACTTTGGGGTCTGGGTGCCATAGCTCCGCTTGTGTCGATTGAGGACCGAGCCGTGTGCTGGGCTGTTGAACAAGCTTGAAGAGTACTGAAGACCTACCGGATATATCGGAACCGGGAAACCGATGTAATTCGGGTAGCTAGGTGTTGAGGCATTGCTTGTCGTCCAGAGGGTAGGTTGAGAGCTTGAGGTGTAAATCGGCTGGCGGCACTGCAGATGTGCGCGTAGAGACCTCTTGCTCGGGAAGATAGGACCGGTTCAACATTTGTCTGACGGATGAAAGGTAGTTGCGTACGACGTCCATGATGGTTGCTGTAGGCAACATCTAGTACGGGCGTACGTGACGGGTTATTCGGATAACCCTGCAGGTGTAAATCAATTATAATCGCCGTCCCTCGCGGTCAGTGAGTACCACTTGTTCACTGTACCGTCACATAGAAAGAACAGGCTAGAGTCGTGTTAAAAAAATTTGCTGATTGAATGATATACTTTGGTTGCTAATGAAGTGCTGTAGTTTAGAGCTAATTAAAGTTCTTTTCAACCTGGGGCAAAGCACATGAGAGAAATGTGTTTCTTGTTTGATTGCGGCTCTCTTATGTTCTTTAGCACGAGGTTCTTCCACAACTTGTGCTAAAAACTTGAAAGTAAGGTTCAACTAATTAGGTGTGTCTTTTTCAACTTTCATTCCAGTACACACTGCAAACCTAGCATGTAGAGTTTCATGTGTAGGTAAGACGGGTTAGTCTTGCTGAGGTATCATGTTCACTGCTTGTGTTTGAAGCGTTTGCAGGGTACTATGAGGATGAGGCTCCCGAGGAGGGGACGGGCCCCCAAGAGGGCAGCACCGTCGAGTGGGAGTCGTGCACGCCGCCTTGTTAGTGTGTGTGCATGCTAGGGGGAACACGTTCACGGGCTGAACGTGAACTCTTTTGCTTAGTCTACGCCCATAAGTGTAGATTGAATGTATTTTGTTCTAAACATGGGTATAAACTCTTTTATGTAATAAAACTTTGCTTCCGCTTTGTACCTTTTACATGTGTTATCCAGTGTTGTGCAACGCAGCACCCCTCAGCATGATCCGGGCTAGTCGAGACCATCGGGTCCTCGCAGGCGAGACTGGTTTTGAGCATAGGCGCTCATGTTAGGGTGGGGCGCAGGAGGCATAGTAAAATGGGGTGCATTCATCATAGGGCGTTGCTGCGGTGGCTGATTAGAGCGAGGTGGAGTTGTCGGGCGTAAAGTAGAAGTGGATGAGCCATAGTGTGGTGCAGCTGGTGGCATGAAGCAGGGATGTACATTGCTCCCTTGTGGCTGTCCTTGATATGGCATCTTTCTCTTTCCCTCTTGTTCAATCTCACGGATCTTGCTCTCCACCACTATAGCTTTGTCAACGAGCTTTTGGAAGTTTGCATAATCATTGTTGAGCAGCTGAACTTGAATTTCATTGTTCAATCCTCTCATGAACAAGTACTGCTTCCTGTGATCTGAGTTGACATCTTCTGGAGCATACCTTGACAGCTGCGTGAACTTGTTGAGGTACTCATTCACGCACTTCTTCCTTTGACAGAGACCTTCAAACTCTTGCCTTTGAAGCATCATGACTCCTTCAGGGACGTAGTGAGAGCGGAAACTCTCCTTGAATTCAGCCCAAGTGATTGTCTCCTGGTTGACATGAGCGTTGCAAAGAGCATCCCACCAATTGGCGGCTGCTCCCATAAGCTGGTGTGATGTGAAGAGAACTTTCTCCTGATCATTGCACTGAACAATAGCAAGCTTCTTTTCCATAAACTTCAGCCAATTATCAGCCTCCATAAGATCATTGGCCTATGCAAAAGTAGGCGGCCTAGTCCTCATGAACTCTCCCAATCTGTTGTGAGCTAGCGGTGGTGGCGGTGGCAGCGCTGGGGGTGCAGGAACGGGGTTAGGGTTGTTGTTGTTGTTGGCATGCAGCTGACCCAACGTTTGTATCATAGTTTGCATGAGCTGGTTCTGCATAGCCATCAACCTTTCAAGGTTGCTTGCATCAGCCCCGGGGTTGGCATTTTCAGGAACTTCCACATTGCCATCCTCATGTGGTTCGTTGTTACCATGAGAGTTCCTTCGTTGGCGGTTGGAATTTTCCCTCACCATCTGTTAGAGAGTAGAGTAGGAAATAGAGATTTAGATTGATCCCCCAACTATATGCATCAAGGTATGAACTAAGCAACTTCTTTTATTAATTTAAGCCTATATGAGGATGTGAACAAGTGTCGAAGCATCTCACATCTCTCCACTATGTGTGGATGTGGACATTCACCGAAGCGTCCCACAACTCAGACCAAGTACACAATCAAGCAATCATCAAAATGCAGCACACCACTCTTATTTCAGCCTACTACGTCTAAGCGTTCCTATTACAACTTTATTCAATGGGGAATCTAAACTTAATCGTGAGAACCGGTGTTGTTCTCGCCGTGTGACGGGGGTGGTCCATACATGAGCGCACGCCATGGTGAGTTGGCAGTCCATGTAGGAGTAGGTGACGCTGGTGCTCCATTTGTTCCTGCGTTGGCACGAGTCTCCTCTTGTTTTTCCAGCAAGTACAGCTTCTTACGGAGGTAGCAGATCTCTTCTTCTGCGCTTGCATAGCGGTTTCCTAACTCCACGAGCAACCTCTGAGACTTGTCAGCAGCTTGTGGGTTGGAAAGAGCTCCTCCATGGGGTCCAATGATCTCCCTTGTACCACTCTTCCGATACGGGTGCAGCTCAAAGGTAGTGTTCTCAAGCTGCTCACAGAAGGTGTAGCACAGTCCGGTGAGTGCATCCCATGCAGCATCATCAATAGCTTATGCACTAGTAGCTCTCCATGTGGGTGCGAAGTGCCGAGTGACAGCCCTACCATTAGATAGGATGGTTACCTCAGCCTTCCACTCTTCATGTCCAAGATGAGGGACTTTCTTGAGGAGATACTCCGGGTATAAGCTGCAGCAATCCAGAAACTCTCTAAGATCCTTGGATATGTGTCCTCTCTCCATCCCGTCGGACTGGAATTCCTGAACATAACGGATGGCTCGTTCATCACCTTCATTCTCGGCCTCAGCAGGGGGTGGCTCCTCTTCGGATTCATCTCCTTCCGACATAGCTTCATGAGGCTCCGCTGGGTGTAAGCCCGTGTGAAATTCCTCCTGAGGTGCATACCAATACTGTTATTCTTGTGGATCGTCTTCCATGTCATCTTCGATTGGTTCCACCTCTTCCGGATCCTCTTCCTCATGCATAGAGCTACTGACTTCATCTTCCTCATGGGGTTCCATCTTCACCTCCTCCCATTATGGTCTATCTGACACCTCAATGGGGTTAAGTGCACTCCCACGTGGCGGTGGACGGGTACTCATGCATGCTGTGCTCCTAGTCACCGGCATCTATAAATAAGACATGAGAAACTTTAGAGGGGGAAGAAATAACTCCAAATTTTCAGAAGCTATGAAGCAAGGAAACAAAAGTGTGGCTGTCCAAATGAAAAGAAGAAAGAGGGACTGAAAATAGCACTTTGCGGTGGCTGAATTGACAAGTAAAGTGCAGCAGCAGGAAATTTTCAAAAATGGCAGTTTAGAGGGGTGTTCCTATGTGTTTTAGAGTGTCCATTCTACCTAGACTTGCATCCTATGGTCAACGTGGCTCTGATGCCAATTTGAGACACCCGGTTCCAAAAATGAACCAAGTGAATGCATATGTGTACCCAGGATGTTCATCACACATATACAGCTTTATCACAAACTGAATTCAGAATATAACCATGCACAAATAGTGTTAAAGTACCTTATTACAATGACTCATTGTCTCACTCATGAATATCTAACTTATTCTTGCAGTGGAAGACTAACAACAGCGGAAAATGACTAAGACAGCGGGCTCCAACTTCAACTCCACAGGCATGTTGATGGTAGTGCGCGCGCCTAGTACTCCACCTGTTCCTCGAAGTATTCTTCTCCTGTAGATGATGTATATGTGGGAATGCAAGGGTGAGTACATGTCGTACTCAGCAGGTGCGGGAAAAGTATGACATGTAGCTAACAACAAGGTAGGGAATAAAGAGGTTCATTGCAGCAAGCAAATTTTATTTCACAAACATGGTAAAAACAGCAACTATTTCTAGGTGAGTTAAATCCCAACGTAACCAAGTAATTTATCAACATTCTTCATCATAATTCACCATTAATCAAGTCTCAACAAGCCCATCCTCTTTCTCATGTTCATCTCATACTCATAAATATTCATAACCATCTCATTTTCATAGAACCGAAACCAAACTCATTGTCATTACCCAAAACAGTCCCAAAACCAATCCCAACGACTATACCGTAACCATACCCGAATAACCATGCCAAGTTTTGCCTCTAATCATGGAAGTTGGCCAGGTGCTTGTATCCAGAAGCACGGCTATCATGATAGTTTTACACTCTGCAGAGGTGGCACCACTTTACCCACAAGTTTGTGATTTTGTCACCCATCGGCGACTAGAAAGAACCTCCATTATACTAGTACACAACCATCAGTGTATGGCCAAGAGATCACAAAGTAGCATTTCTACTAGGATGTACGGACCCACTGAGGTTTCACCGGCAGGCTCGAATCTCCATTCTCCCACCCATGGGCCCCTCGTGTGCCATGCAGTTCCAAGGGAAGTCCTCCTTGACTCCCATTCCCCGCACCATCCAATGGTCCATAACAAGCTAGCAACAAACCTAATTAGTCAGCTAAGCCACACCTATATTTGGCACTGTTTTCCTGGCATGTGCTCGCATGAAACGGTCCTTATATCTACAGCAAGTAAACCACCATTTCATTCAGCAACATCCACGAACCAAGCTCACCTAGATCTCTTCGATTCCATGCTCATTAACATCGTCAAGTTCTCATTATCTTTATTCTCATGAGTGCAGTAGCTAAACAAGTTTTATTTTAGTTTCCCGTAACCCGTAAGTTGAGCGAAGCAAAAAGGAAAAACGACCATACCCGACTCATCAACTTTCCCGGTGACAAGGATGGTTAACAAAACTAGTAAACTCCTATAAAAGGGTGTCCCATCAAGATGACGCAAGCATACGAGTTTTCGCAAGCAAAACAGTTTCAAAAACATGGGATCAATATGGTCAAGGGGCACTTGCCTTGCTCCCGCGGTTCGTGTTGCTCAAGTGTCTCGAAGTCTTGTTGTTGTAGTTCCTCGTAGACGGCCTCTTGAGCGTGTCCTTCTACTCACAACCACGCACATACAAAATTTACAGCAGTCAATTATCGTGCACAGACTTCACTCAAGATGCCATGAGGTGGATGAATGCAATTCCTATGGTGCAGTTTATAAAAATCAGTTTGCACGTGTTCTTGCAAGTTTTAGTAGGATTCCATAGGGTTTTATGATGAACAAGGCTACTGGAATCGAGTGTGGACGTGGTTATGATCTTGACACAATTTGTAGATCAATTCCACCGTCAAAACTTGACCAAAACATGGTCTGTCCACACGCAGAATTTTCTGCTTGCAGGGGGTGGAGAAAATGAGTGCGTAGAAACAGCGGCGACGTGGTAAGAGGGGTAATGAAAACCTACCTCACTTCTTCCTCCTCTCTTCCTTGCGGCAGGACCTTCTCCCTTGCAATGGCAGCAGCTGGAGATTTTCTATGGAGATTGGTGAGGCTGCGGTTAGGGCAGACTGTCGGGGGCTTCTTCCGGCGACGGCAAGGCATCAGAGCTTCGACGGCGGCCAAATTCCAGCAAGGGAGGCGGCCAGAGCTTGGCAGCAGGGGGAGTGTAACAGCCCTTACTTTTGTAAAGTTTGATTTCAACTTATGAAACAAAGTTAAGGCAGAGGAATAGCTTGAGTTTGTGTCACATGAAATGATGAACACAAAATGGACTTGTGGGGGAGTTAAAAATTTTCTATAGCTCATACTAAACACAAGTTAACCTAGGGGAAAATTCTCATTCCCCAAATCTCTATGCATATCCTTATGAGAAGAAGATGGGGGAAGAATTTAAAACACAATTTGAATCATTTAAAAGGATTCATGATCAGATTGTATAAATGCATCCAAGTAAATTCACCGATGCATACCTCATGTATTCCAGAGCTTAAGTTTCAAATTTGGAGAATTTTAGGGTTCATATACTATTTATTCCGAGGAATAAATGAGGGAGAGTTCAAATTCAAATTTGAATTTGAAAACTGAACCAAACGTGCTCAATTTTGAAATCGAAGTTCAGATTTGAGTTCCCCACATTCTTCTTGGCCTACACTTCAATTTTGGATAATTTTGGACCAAGGTCTTGTGGGAATCGCAAAGTACAGAGAGGAGGGAGAGTGAGCTATGGTGGACCCCACATGTCATAGGCTCTGTGCAGGGAACCGGCTCCCTCACCTCCTGTGACGCCGGGTCCCGTAAAACACGGAACCCAGCTGATGCATATGTGTGCCCAGGATGTTCATCACACATACACATGTAATCCACAAACTGAACTCAGAATATAACCATGAATAATAGGGTTCAAGTACTTTATTACATCAATCTCTAACTTATTCTTGCAGCGGAAGTCTTCTAACTTATTCTAGCAGCGGAAGTCTCTAACGATAGCGGAAGCAAACTAAGCACGGCAGCGGCTCCATCTTCAACTCCATCCCCACAGGAAAGTTGACGGTAGATCACACGCCTAGTACTCCACATGGTCTTCGAAGTACTCTTCTCCTGTTGCTGATGATGCAGTAATAATGCAAGTTTGAGTACATGACGTACTCAGCAAGTGCGAGAAAATATGATATGTAGCTTTCAACAAGGTATGGAACAAAAAGGCTCATTGCAGAAAGCAAAGTTTATTTCACAAACACGATAAAAACAGCAACTATCTTTAAGTGAATTTAATCCCAACATATATCCAATTAAAACATCCACATACCTCCATCATGATTCTCCTCTTTTCATGTCTCATCCAGACATTTATCTTTCTCAACTCTTTCTCATGCTCATAATGACCATCTCATGATCATATCCGTCTCATATCCGAAACCAAAGCTCATTGTTTCGACTCAACAGTATGAAACCATTCTCATTACCAGGACTCAACAGTCTCAAACAAAATTCCAAAGACCAAACCATACCAATAACCAAACTGATGACCATACCAATGACCATCCCAAACCATACCATAACCAAACCAAACATCCATCCCAAAAAAACCATCCCATCTAATCATGGAAGTTGGCCAGGTGCTTGTGACCGTAAGCTCGGCTATCATGATAGTTTTACACTCTGCAGAGGTGGCACCACTTTACCCACAAGTTTGTGATTTTGTCACCCGTCGGCGACTGCAGAACCGCCATTATACCAGTACACAACCGTCGGTGTATGGCCAAGAGATCACAAAATAGCCTTTACAAAGGGGCTACTAGATGTATGGACTCACTAAGGTTTCACCAGCAGGCTCGAATCACCATTCTCCCACCTACGGGCCCCCTCTTGTGCCATGTCGTTCCCAGGGCAGTCCTCTCTCCACTCCCATTCCCTGTTCCTTCCACGGTCCATAACAATCTAGCAACTTACCTAATTAGTCAGCTAAGGAACACCCATACTTGGCCTTGTGATGGCATTGTTTTCCTGGCATGTGCTCGCATGAACCGGTCCTTAGATCTACGGCAAGTAAACCACCATCTCATTCTACCACTTCCACGAACCAAGCTTGCCTAGATCTCCCCCGATTCATGTTCATTATTAACATCAAGTTCTCATTATCATTATCCATATGAGTGCAGTAGCTAGACACATACTATCTCGCTTCCCATATCCCGTGGACTCAGCGAAGCAAAAGCAAAAACGACCATACCCGACTCATCAACTTTCCCAGCGACAAGGGTGGTTAACAAAACTAGTAAACTCCTATAAAAGGGTTTCCCATCAAGTTGACTCAAGCATACACAGTTTTCGCAAACAAAACAGTTTAAAAACATGGGATCAATATGGTCAAGGGGCACTTTCCTTGTTCCTGTGGATTTTGTTGCTCTTGTGTCTCGAAGTCCTGGTGTTGTAATCCTTCGTAGATAGCTCCCTGAGCTTGTCCTTCTACTTACGATCACGCACATACAAAATTTATAGCAATCAAACATCATGAACAAACTTTACTTAAGATGCAATGGTGCATATGCATGCTAACCTATGGTGCTGTTTCATTAGATCAGTTTGTATGTGTTCTTGCATGTTTTAATAGGCTTGCATGGGGTTTTACGATGAACAAAGGTGTAGGGATCAAGTGTGGACGTGGCGGTGATCTCGACTTCAAGATCTAGATCAATTCCACCGTTAAAAATTGATCAACACGTGATCTGTCCACTCGGAAAAGCTTCTATTCGAAGCGATCGAAGAAACAGATGCAAAGAAAACCGAGATGACATCGTAAGGTGGTAACAAAGACCTACCTTACTTCCTTCAGGGCCTTCTTCCTAGCAATGGCAGCAGGGCAGTTCTTCGACTCTCCTCCGGCGACGTCGAACGTGTCGGGGCTAGTCGGCGGTTCTCCGGCGATTGAACTCCGGCGAAGGGTGTAGCTCGGCGAGTTGGGGGCTAGGGTCTCTAAGTTGTCGGCTTGGGAAGGTGTTACGACCAAGGGGTGTTTCGGGTTCTATTTATAAGAGGAAAGAATAGAGTCCTACTCCGATTAGATTTCAAATAAGAGTCCTATTCAAATTGTTTTGGATCTTAACAACTTATCTCTAATCGATTTGGTGCGGTATGAATCGTGGAAGAAATCATGTCGGTTTCCTAAGTACCGGGTACTCGCGTACAGAGGAAAACCGCTTAAGGATCTCGTTCTTCTGCAGGGATAAGCTCCGGAGGCTCCACGTGTCCAGCGGGGGCCGGGCTTCCCTTATTCTGAAGAGGCGGGCTCCGGTTGTGCCGCGTGTCAGGCGGGTGGGACCTCCCCTCTCCTCAGAGGCGAGCTCCGCGTGCGGCACGTGCCTTGGCGGGCGGGACCTCCCTCTCTCCAGATGCGAGCTCCACATGCGCCACGTGTTAGTGCCGGACCTCCCCTCTCTTCGGAGGTGAGCTCCGAGAATGCCACGTGTCAAGCAGCGCCAAACTTCCTTTCTCCTCACCGATGAGCTCCGAGATCGACACGTGTCCATTAGTGCCGGACCTCCAGGAGGCGAGCTCCGAGGTCGACACGTGTCCAACAGCGTCGGACCTCCCGGAGGCGAGCTCCGAGGTCGACACGTGTCCAACAGCGTCGGACCTCCCGGAGGTGAGCTCCAAGGGTGACACGTGTCCCACAGTGTCGGACCTCTCGGAGGTGAGCTCCAAGGGTGACACGTGTCCCGTGGGGCGGACCTCTCGGAGGTGAGCTCCGAGGGTGACACGTGTCCCGTGGGGCGGACCTCTCGGAGGTGAGCTCTGAGAGCAACACGTGTCCTGCGGGGCGGACCTTGCTTCTCCGCAGAGACAAGCCCCGGAGGTAACACGTGTTCAGCGGGTTGGACCTCGCCCCTTCTACAAAGGCTAGCTCCGAGCCTGCCACGTGTCTGGCGATGCTGGACCTCACCCCTTCCGCAGAGACGAGCTCTGAAAACGCCACGTGGCCAGCAGGCCGCGGGAAGTGTCGACAGTGCTCCTCGGCGAACTGGAATTGGCTCTTTTTGGTTATCTTTATGATTCTTTCTCCGTTCTACTTCTTTTAAAATGTTTCTCTATATGAAATATGAATGCATGCATGATTACTAAATTGAGGGTGTTACACCTCCTCAGCGCGCGACAACTCCCGGCAAACCCGTTCCTGATGAGTTATCGGTGTCAGCTCCTGCTAGACCGTCGGTCGACTCGGTGCCCATCCTCCACACACGAGCACAACACCAGTTTGCTTCCTCTCTCGCTCACTCAGCCGCTGTTCTGCTCCCGCGTGTGAAAGATAGCCGCCGGTGCCGCCTCTGTTCCTCCAATCGCACACCGGCACTCGATCATCATTTACTCGAGTGATACACAGCAAAAGTGGGTGTCAACACGTGCTTTAGCTACTCCCCTCGCTACACCGAAGAGTCATCGCTGCTGTTGATCACAATTTGACGATTGCCTCCGAGACTGAGGTGCAAACGGCGGAAACGAATTCGGGTCACCGTGGACAGAGCGCCACGGCCGTCGTCGCCTCCAACTCACTGCAAAAGAAAGGTGTTCTATCCTCCATAGATCATGTAGCCAAAATCCGTTTAGCAAATGATCCATCCACTAGTGAGAATTTCCACAAAAACCGAACCCTAGTTCATTCTCTTTAGTCTCGGTTGAAACCCAAATTCGAGTTACACAATCCACCAACGCTCGAGTAAGCTTGCACGTAGCTTATACACCTCCTAGCATTCCTCCTGGAAAAAGAACCAAACGAAAACATCCAGAATCGACCGAGTTCTTGCTATTTTTCGCGCCGCCATCGAAAACGGTCTCGGTTCACCGTGGAGCTTGGGTTTGCCGGCCGTTTCACCGGTGTCGGCCTCCAGTTCTAGCTTCTACACCTTCCACTGGTGCTCTAAAGCCAAAATTCCGAAAGTTTGGTAAGGATTGGGCTCGGCCGACCTCGCCGGAACCCTAGCGGGCGCTGCCGCCGTGGCACACCCCTTTCCAGGCATTGCCGGCCGCCGGCGACCCACCAATGCGTTCAGCATGTCTGAAAATGGGGGGGTGGCGAGTATGTGGCCGGGAGGTGGCCAGAAAGCCGATTCCTGTGACCCTCGCAGGAGGGGACCGCCGCTCTGTCTGTTGGTGTGAGGTTGAAGAAGAGCGCTGACGTATGGGGCCCGTCAGCAGCGATTAAACATTTTGAGGATTTTTGCAGTATCAGTTTAAACTTTAAAGGGCCATAACTTTGTGTAGGAATGTCCAAAAATTCCTAAATATTTTTTTAGATTCCTCTCAGAGAGTACTATCCAGAGGTGCAGCCCAATAATTATGAAAATCCCTGGATTTTGGCTCATAAATTCATTTAAAAATATATTAGGAAATTTATTACAGCAGATCTGTTTATTGGAAAATTCCCAATTTTAGGCAGAAGTTTCCTCTAAATATACTTTAACTCCAGTAAAATTTTCAGAGGCATTGGACCTCATTTTCTTAGCCAAATGTGGTGTCAATCCTTTATGTCTCTGAAAAATAGGGAAAATGAACAGAGCCCATTTTCAGCTTTTCTCCAATCCTTGTAAAATTAATATCTCCATGTAGGAAACTCCAAAATGGTAAAAACAATTCCTATGGACTCAAGACATTTTGTACTTCTCAAAAAGTCTACTTGTCAGCATAGGAAAGCTTAAGACCTAGGAGGTAAAGGCAGGTTAGATAAAACCACATAAGGAATTATTGTGATCACATTGGTATATTTCATGAGCTCAAATTGTGCACACTGCCTAAATACCTTCCCTTGAAGCTATGGTTAAATTTTCAGCTTCATTGGACCCTCTGAAACTTGAGCTACCATCCTTCAGGTTTAAGTGTTCATATGAGGACTTAATCACATGGTGTTTAATTTTACCTCTCTTTTCACCTAGCATTCTTCCTCTCTAAGGTTGTAGACCCAACAACAGAAACCTCACTGTTGTTTGTCCCTCTTAAGTGTGAGTTAACTTGTGCAACAGTTTGTAAAGCATTTTCCAATAACTTTTGAAATATATGTGCATTGCATCTTAATAGCTCACGTGATGTCGCCGTTCGACGAGGACTCAACTCAGCAGCGAGGATCTGCATCTCGTGACGAGTTTGGCAGATTCTCCAGAGGAAGACTAACTCCTAGCCTCTAACAAAACCGTTGAGCAAGGCAAGCCCCAGCTTGCATATAATACCTTTTAAAATTTTGCTTTACTTTCACCTAATGTTGTTAGACTTGATATTGTGCATTACGTTTAGAATGCTTGAAACTCCAACTGCATTACCATGAAATCCCTGAGTAGATGGTTATCATAGGATTTGCCTCGTCATAGATGCTAGGCTAATGTTGTAGCTAGCTCGGTAGAAGTCGAGTAGTAAAAAGCTACTTGCAAGCAAGGTCGAGTCACGGAGTTTACTCGCGATAGGTTGATGATAAGAGCACCTCATGAAAAATGAGATGGGGACGGTGAAGTTCCTGTATGATGGAGTGCTCAAGGTTGCCTCGACCTGTGATGGGTGTGACAATGCTTGAGACCACATTGGGCCTGGGCCGGGAGGGTAAGGCAAATGTGGAGGTTGGTTTTTAGCCCCGTCCGTATCGGTTAAGGACCGCGCATATGCGGCCCTGCTGGACAAGATTGAGCTGTACCAGATATATAGTGGGGCATGGGACCCATGAAACCAATGTAACTCTATGGACCGTGATATAGAAACTCATCCTTCGCATTGGAATGGCATTTAGAAGGCGGGAGGTGTAAATCCTTTAGCGGGCAACTTGTACGTGTCCACGTAGAGGACCATCCTGCTTGGCGCGAACTATTTTTCTATGTCAGGGTGTCATGTGAGAGGTTGCTGCATACAATGTAAGAAAGAGTGATTCTTTCGAGGCGGGTGTATGTGTCGTGTATTCCGGGTTGTTATTGATTTGAATCATCGTCGCTCGCGGAAGAGTATTGAGCATACTTGCCCACTGCGCCGTGACGTAATAAGAAGAGGAACTAAGTCTCTTAACATGTTGTTTATGGCTTAATCATTGTATTGGAACCTAGACTGAAGTAGATATAGTGCCAACTAAGTTTCTATTCCACCTTAGGCTAGCAACATCGGGATAAGTGTTTCTTGTTTGATTGTGGACTTCCGGTGTTGTGAGGCATGAGGACCACTAAAATGAATGCTATTAGAATTCGAATATAAGTATCATGTTTAGTCAAGATTCATTTTGAAAATTCAGTTTCCTACTGTCTTACTACCCCTGCATGTAGAGTTACATGTTTAGGATTGACGGTTAAGACTTGCTGAGACTTAGTGCTCACGGTTGCTTCTTAGTTGTTTTTGCAGATAGCAGGATATCTGCTATGAGAGGGTTGTTTGGTGAGACGACGAACCTCACGGTTCATTTAACTCACCGGAAACCTAGCCATTGCCTTACTTTGGTGAAGCTAGTAGGAAGCGTTCATGGGCTGAACAACTTCTCTTCGGCGTAGTTAGGGTCGAGAGTGAGTAGATGTCCAGCTTTTAAATTCCGCTGCGTGTGTACATTATGTTATAAAAGAGCTTATGTTGAGTAAATAAATGGTTCCATATGTTCTTACTCTTTTTGTGCATGCTGTTGGGTGCCGCATCGCACGACACCACCCAGTGCGATTCCCAGGCGAGCGGCAAAACCCCGTCGAGGGCGGGGCCCTCACAGCATGGTATCAGAGCCGCGTTCGCATGAAAAGAGTCTATTTTTGAAAACTTAGATGTATACGAGTGAGGAACGTATAGTAGCCCACATAAGGACTATTAATAGCATAGTTACTTAAGGTGGTTAGCTGACCTTCTGTTACTCTTCTATATGTCAATTCTGAAACTACACACTTACTTTGAGGTAAGCATGGTGAGGAACGCCACCGAAAGCGGATCAATTTTAGTTAGCTCCCGCATACAAGGAAAGTAGTGTGGGATGTCCTGTTCAGCAATGGACGGGAAGTGAATATGTTTTCTAAGACTCTTCATGTCTTAGAGACATATGAAATGCACTAGCCTCTAGTGTGCAAACCCAGGGGCAAGAGGAGGAGACTCCATCGTGTGGTTTGTAACACGAAGTATGTTCTCTAGGACTCTTCATGTCCTATGAGGCTTACGAAAGCGCTGTTCCACCGATGTGCTTTATTGCAAAGGTGTGGACCCCCCATCGGGTGGTGAATAACCCGATCATGTACCTTGAGATGTGGCCTGACTCAAGGATGACCCGTATGGCAATGATACGGGGCGTATGTTTTTACTATGATATGGACCTGCCTGAAATGACGTTAGTACATGCGTTTAGAAAACGTGTGTGTGATCGTTTTAGTGCCACCACTTGAGACGTATATGCCGGTATAAAGCCGGTCAGGATTTTGATTCGGTGAGGAACCGTAGTACCGTGTTATGTTCTTAACTGCATGAAAAAGGAAGCTTTCAAAGAAAAGAGTAAATTTGGAGTCTAGGATTCCATTAGGGATTAATGAACTCCTATATTGAACTAAGAGTCAATTGGGAGTATAGATTCATTCACCTCCCCTGTTTTTGGCAGAATTGTTGCTGAACTTGAACAGGACATAGCTTTTGTTTGGTTGAACCAATGTATGTGTGTGATACATTTCTGGAAAGGTTTTGAAGTCTTCTACAACTTTTCTGTAGAAATCCAGATCAAAATCACCCTCCAAATGGATGAAATTCTCAGATGAGCGTGAACTGTCCGAAAACAGGGCAGACACAAAATGCTCTCTGGAAATTTCTGTATTTTGACCATGACTTCCTGTAGAAAAGGTTAGTCTCTTAACATGTTGTTTATGGCTTAATCATTGTATTGGAACCTTGACAGTGCCAACTAAGTTTCTATTCCACCTTAGGCTAGCAAGGTGGGGGCGGCGACCAGAAATTTTGGGGTTTGGGAGTGGTGGCTAGGGGGGAGTTTTATTGGTAAGGGGGAGAAAAACAGCTAGGGTGGCTAGGATTTTAGCAACTCATTTATCCAATAGCTGAGATTTATTTTTAAAAGAGGTGGGAGCTAGGGGCTGTGATTTAATTATTTATTTCCCACCAAGGGATGAGATTATTTGGGGAAAATAAAATCCCACAAAACGGAGCCTTCTCCCGCTATCATCAACCGCTATCCGTTCAGAATCGCCCGATGTGTCAGGCGGCGCGACGTAACTCCTTCTACAGTGGACACTACAAGTAGTTGTTAATACCCTAGATTGTTTATAGGGTACGGACCACAGCGGGGCCACCTGTCGGGCCCCGAGTCTCAGTGTAACTGCCCGACCTTGAGACATAAAAGGACCAGGCAGGTCGAGACGGGTAGTTGCTTCCTGCCTTCGGGGCAGGGAGTGTCGGAACGGCTGAATGGAGGCAAGTAAAAGCCGTCTGGAGGCAAGTAAAAGCCTCTAACCGGGGCGCCCACCGTTGCCGCTGCAGTGGGCGGTGGGGGCCGTGGCCCATGTACCGATAAGAACCCGTGACCGCCATCCGTCAGTGACAATGACCAGTGGTGTCCGGTGCACAACTCGAGCCACCACAGCTCTAACAAGTGTCGGGAGATCAAGAAGCTCATGGAGCGCTTCCAGGAAAAGTAGAGGCAGCGCCAAGATGGCGCGCCCTTTCGACAGTGGGAGGGCATGCATAAAGCCGACCCTGAGACCGGCGCGGAGCAGGATGTTGAGTACCAGGACGTCAGACGGGCGTTGAAGGCCGTCTACGGCCACGTCGACTCCGACTCTAGCACCGAGAACGAGTGTCGCAAGACGCTCCACGTGATGTATGGGGTATCCTCGGACATCACGTCTCAGCGTGTTGTCAAGGCCCTACGGCGGGCCGTAGCTGCAGCTGCACCTGCCCCCGGGCCGGCACCCCATCATAAGTGGATGGAGACGCCGATCAGCTTCGACACCTCCGACTACCCCAAGAATGTGGCGGGTGCTGGGCAGCTGCCCCTCCTCATCGCCCCCACAATCACCAATGTCAAGCTCTACCATGTGTTGATCGATGGTGGGGGCGTCCCTCAGCGTCATCAGCCTTACAGCTTTCAAGAAGCTACAGATCCCCAAAATTTTCAACCATTCCATAACTGTTTCTGCACAAGTGTAATGACAATGTCGTTTTGTCCAGAAACTTAGTATTCCGGCATTTCACACATGGACAACGAACTTTATCAGTCGTAGACAACGAAAACACTTGATCAATAAAGTCGTCTGTCCCGGCATACCACTCATCTGAGTGACTAGTTGTCTTGTTCCAACCGGTATACCCAACTACGGTCTTCACTCATGTTTGACTCTGCAGTTTTAAGTCAAAGAAATTATAGTTAGTTTATAATTTATTTATGTCACGGCCCTACATCTATTGGAAAGGATAGGTCCTAAACCCACCCAAGAGTGACCGAGACGAACGTGCTTATGACAAGACACGGGGTCTAGATTCAGACAAAATTTCGGCAGCATAACCCCGCTGTTCTCCAACTGCACGCCCGAAAATAGTGCAGCAGAGAACATTAGGGTTACGCTGTCGAAACTACGTCCAAATCCAGACCCCGCGTCTCATCATAAGCACGCCCTCTCGGTCACTCCCAGGCTGTCCAAAAAGGGACAATTCCAAACCTACACGCCTCACATACGTAACACATGCGAGACGGGCCGGTTCGAAATGGGTGACGCATATTGTAAAGTTTATGTCAATCTTTCATTTTTTTTAGTCATTTAAAATGAGAGAGAGGAAAGAAGAGAGAGAGAAGGAAAGATTGAGAGAGAGACAAATTCCATCGAGCTCCGCCACGGCTGCACCAAGCACCACAGAGTTCACATTTCCTGACACGAGCAGGTAATGCAGGCACACCTCTAGGGAGGAGAACCCGTTGTGCCCCATCATGAGCAGCAGCGCGGCCCTCCTCACCGCTTCATTGAGGTTCTTACCCGGGACCTTTTTCCCCGCATCATTGGGCTTCTTCTCCTGACACCTTTTGACAGCAAGCACCGTAGCGTCCTTCCACCGGTTCTTCACATCCACCATAGCGTCATAGGACTTCTCGGCGGCTGGCGAGAGGAAACACTGCAGCGCGGTGAGGATCTCATAGGCGCAGAGGTCCGAGGCGTGGCGGAGGACGGCGCAGACGAGGTCGGGTCGGGTGTTGTCCGAGAGCAAGGAGATGAGGTCCGGCGGCGGGTGCGAGAGGAGGCGGGACTCCCCGAGCGCGAGGAGGACTACGTAACTTGCGAGGCGCGCCGCGGTGGAGGCGACGAAGGGGGTGATGGCGGTCGTGAAGTAGGGGGCGAGGGCCCTGATGGCCTCGGGGATGCTCGCGGGCGGCGTCGGGAGCGACAGGGACTGCGCGAGCGTGCTGAGGAAGGAGGCCAGGAGGGCGTGGAGGCGCGGGGCGGAGGAGCAGGAGGGGAGGGAGGCGGCGAGGGAGGTCGCGGCGGTGGCGAGGGTTGTGTCGGCGGGAGCGAGCGACATAACATAAGCATGAATAACATAACAACAACAAATACTAAACATTATTAACCTAAACCTAAGCATATATAATAACATAACATAACAACAACAACTCCTAAACAACAACATAACAACAACAAACCCTAAAGCATAAATAACTCCTAAACAACAATAACTCCTAAACAACAGCATAACAACAACAAATACGTTGACTGTTAAGCATTATTAAGCATGAATAACATAACAACAACAAATCCTAAACATTACTAACCTAAACCTAAGCATATATAATAACAAGTAATTTACAACGGACAACTAATTAGCAAAATTATGAACTACTATTCTAACTACATGAGCATAATTACCAACTAATTAGCATAATTATCAAGTAATTGAATTAGCTCAAAGAATTACTTGCGGCAAGTAGATGATCGGCGAGGGCGACGGACGGTGACGGCCACGACAGCGGCTCGGACGGCGAGGGTGACGGAAGGCAACAGTGACGCGGGGCGGCCGCGCGGGGAGAGCGGCCGGCGGCGCGGGTCAGCTGCAGCGTGGGTGCAGCTGTGGCGTCGGGGCGGCGGTGTGGAGGCGGCGGGGTGCAGTGGGGGCGGTGGCGGGGTGCAGTGGGCGGTGGCGGGGTGGGGCGACGGGGTGGGGGTGCTGGCGGCGGGGTGGGGGCGCCCGGCGTGGAGGCGATGGCGCACGGCGGTGGGGGAGGGCAGCGGCGCACGGGCCGGAGCAGGGAGGGTGGCGGCGAGGGCCGGCGGCGGTGCGGGGCGGCGGCGGCACAAGCGGGTGAGGAGAAAAAATTAGGGTTGGGGCCGATGGGCTGTATATATGAACTATATACGACGGCCTGAATAAGATACGACAGCCAGCCGCACGGACTGTCATAAATAAACGATATATACGACAGCCTAGGGTTGGCTGTCATATGTAACTTCTATTTACGACGGCCGATTAATAAACAACGTCCAGCCGTCATATATAAACTTATATACGACGGCCTCTTCGGATCATCGTATATAAGTATATATACGACGGCTGGCCGTCGTATGTTATCTAGGCTGTCATACGTTGACCTCTTTCCTGTAGTGAGCATCTAGTCTATTACATTAGTGAGATCCTCCACGATGCTAAGATGCGGTACATGGAGGTGCACAAGCTTCTCTATCTAGTCCTCATTGCATTAAGGAAGTTGTGCCACTACTTCCAAGCTCACAAGATTTCAGTGGTTACTTCGTACCCAGTGAAAGTCGTGCTCCACAGCCCCAACACAACTGGGAATGTTGCAAAGTGGGCTGCCGAGCTGGCAGAGTTCGAGCTTGACTTCTTACCATGTCATGCGGTGAAGAGTCGAGCGTTGGCTGACTTCATGGCTGAGTGGACACAACCACCGTGCCACCTAGGAGGCCAAGACAACGATGAGCCCAAGCCTAGAGCTCCGGTCTTTACA
Organism: Neostapfia colusana; assembly: GCA_030760725.1. Taxonomy (NCBI): domain Eukaryota; kingdom Viridiplantae; phylum Streptophyta; class Magnoliopsida; order Poales; family Poaceae; genus Neostapfia; species Neostapfia colusana. The sequence goes on along the minus strand of JASWHV010000018.1, from coordinate 42,444,513 downwards.
GAGCCCCACTGGACACTCTTCTTTGACAGCTCCTCGCGCAAGCAAGGTGCTGAACCGGGAGTCCTGCTCCTCACCTCGACTTGGGAGCAGTTCAAGTACATGGTGCAGCTTGACGCTCTCATCTTCAAGTTAAAGAAAATGCTATCTCTTGGTGTCCAGCAGTTGTTGGTCAAAGGTGATTCCCAGCTGATCATCAAGCAAGTCAAGGGAGAATGCTGCTGCAATGATCCACAGCTTGCAGCCTACCTCCTCCAAGTGCAGAAGCTAGAAAATAAAAAAGAGATCCAATTCTTGGACCTGTGTCATCTCCCTTGCTCCAACAACACAATCGCTGATGACCTGTCAATAAAGGCTTCCACCTGGGCTCCGGTGCCTGAGGGGGTCTTTGAAAGGAAGTTGTTGCGACCTACAGCCTGGTAATGCCGAACCAGGCGAAGGGGGCGAGACCAGCACCTCGAAGCTTGCAGTCCCAGCGGACCTTCTACCATGGAGCCCGCCAAGGATCGTAAGCGTCACCGAGACTCCGTGCATCTGGGCGCTCAAGATCCATAAGCTCGAGTAGGTCCCGACGCATGGATCACGAAGGTCCGGGATGACTAGAAAGAAAACATCCTTCCTGATGAACATGCATCCAATGAACGGGTCATTCGGTTGGATAAGAGATACATGATGGTAGAAGGGGATCTCTACCGGCGTGGCGCCAATGGCATCCTATTGTGGTGCATAACCCGGGAGGAGGGTTGCGACTTGTTTGTAGAGATCCATGGAGGCGTGTGTGGAACCATCCATGTTCCCGCATGTTATTTGGTAAAGCCTTCTGGCATGGCTTCTACTAGCCGACAGGTCTCGAAGATGCCATCGAGTTGGTCAAGAGATGCATGGCAAGCCAGTTCCACGTCAAGCAGATCCACACACAGGCGCAGATGCTACAAACGATCCCGCCCTCATGGTCCTTCACTGTGTGGGGGCTGGACATCCTGGGGCACTTCCCCAAGTCCGACGGAGGGTACCGGTACCTTCTACGTCGCCGTAGAAAAGTTCACCATGTGGCCGGAAGCAGCCCATGTAGTCACAATCAACAAGCAGTCAGCAGTCAAGTTCATTAAATCAATCATCTACCGGTTCAGGGTCTCAAACAGAATCATCACCAACAACAGGACGCAGTTCACCAATGCAGTGTTTCAAGAGTACTGTGAAGACCTCGGCATCCAAATCTTCTATGCATCTGTTGCGCATCCAGAGAGCAATGGATAAGTCGAGAGGGCCAATGCTGAGATACTCAGGGGACTCAAGATGCGCACCTATGACTGCTTGAAGAAGCATGGTGCCAATTGGGTAGACTAGCTTCCGTAAGCACTATGGGCTAGCCGGACGTCCTCAGCCGAGCGACAGGGGAAACGACCTTCTTCCAGGTGTATGGGGCTGAAGCCATCTGTAACAGCCCTAACTTTTGTAAAGTTTGATTTCAACTTATAAAACAAAGTTAAGGCGAAGAAAGGCTATAATTGTGTCACATGAAATGATGAACACACAAATGGACATGTGAGGAGTTAAAATTTTCCTCTAGCCCATGCTCAACACATGTTAACCTAGGGGAAAGAATTACACTCCCAAAAACTCTAACTCATGTGCACCTCCTCTATGAGTAGAGTGGAGGAAATTTAAACGCAATTTGAATTCTTTTAAAAGGATTCTTATCCAGATTGTATAAATGTATCCAAATGAATTCACCGATGCATTCTCCATGTATCAATGAGCTCATGATCCAAATTTGGATATTTTTGGAGCTCGTATACCAATTATTCCGGGAAATATGCGAGGGAGGGTTCAAATTCAAATTTGAATTCGAAAACTGAACCAGACGTGCTCAATTTTGAAATTTGAGTTTAGATTCAAATTCATCACCGCATGTTTGGTATAACCTCCAATTTTGGTAGAATTCGGACAAAGGCGGTGCGGGGAAATTAAAGCACAGAGGGGGGAGGTATTTGAGTGCTGTGGCCCACATGTCAGCCAGCTCACAGTGCACACCGCCTCTGTTTGCATTTTCTTCGACCGAGCACACGGCAGCAGCTCCTACCGATGCCACCTCCTGCTAGCTCGCCCTATTACTCAGTCTGATCCTCCACAGCGAGTGCAACAAACCTTCTTTGCCTTCTCCCTGCTTGAGCTCGCCCTCGTTGCTCCTCCCGCAAGCAAACAACAGCCGAGAAAAACAACCGGGCGCAGCTCTGTTCTTCAGATCGCCAGCAACAAACCAAAGTGCCTTTGCCCGAGCTTCCAACAGCAAAAAGGTTCGCCCATGAGTGCTCTAGCCGGCTAGCAACCTCAGCCCGGCGATCCATGCTTGCTTGTGCCTAGAAACGGCAAAGTTTCCACTGCTCCCGAGTTCAAACTCAAGGAACCGAAACTGGACGCCGTGGACAGCCCAAACCAGGGGGTATCACGCCCAAGCAAGCCACCCCATCTGTGCACCAACAAGTCTAGTTGCTCACCCCAAAGCTCAGCCCTAGCCATTGATTACAGAGGGAGAATTTCAAGTTTTCCTCCCGGGCGGCAGAAACGGGCCTTGAGGTAAGGAATTGTAAAATTGGTCCCCAAATCGTGTTTGTTGGGTCTCAAACTTCACACACAGGATGTTAACTGCCTAGCACACCTCCTCCATCGATTTTGGACCAAGAAATTGAGTGTAGAGTGAGGAATCCGAGTTCTTTTTGAGGGGACAGCGCTGGACCATATCGGGCACACGGTGCCGATAGGTTTGGAGCTCTCCCGGACATGTTTAGACCTCATGTAGGTCTTCTACATGATCCCTTGGTTCTGTAGAGCCTAAGAACCGACCATTTGGTGGAGAATTCACCGTGCAAGACCTCGCCGGAGCCCTAGGGTTTGCTGTGGCCGGTGCGCCCTGTTTTCCGGCGAGTTTCAGCCGCCGGCGACCTCACCAACGTGTTCAACGTGGAGAAATATGGGGGGGGGCGGCCAGCAGGGGGTCTGGAGGCGGCTGGGAAGTGCCTTTCCGGTGACCTCGCCGGAGGGGGCCGCCACTGCCCTGTTTGGCGCGAGTCTGGAGGTTAGGGATGACAGGTGGGACCCACTGTCAGCATTTAAACATTTTTCAGATTTTCCCACTCTAGTTCAAACTTTGGAGAGCCATACTTTGTGTAGGTGTGTCAAAAAATTGTGAAACAAATTTTGTTGGATTCCTCTCAAAGAGTACTATCCATGGGTGCAGCCCAATATTTATGAAAATCCCTGGATTTGGCTCATTAATTCATTTAAGTAAAATCTTGTATGAATTTTTACAGGAGTTCTGTTTATTGGAAAATTTCCAAATTATTCTTCCAAAATTCCTTGGACTCCAGTAAAACTTTCAGAGGCATTGGACCTCATTTGCTTGGTCAAATGATGTGTTCATTCCTTATGTCTCTGAAAAATGGGAAAATAAACAGAGACATTTTCAGCTTTTCCCCAATCCTTGTAAAATCCATATCTCCATGTAGGGAACTCCAAAAATGGTAAAACCAATTCCTATGGACTCAAGACATTTTGTACTTCACAAAAAGTCTACTTTGCAGCATTGGAAAGCTTGATATCTAGGGGGTAAAGGCAGGTTAGGGAAAACCACATAAGGATTTGTTGTGCTCACATGAAGCCATTTCATGAGCTCAATTTTTGCACACTTCCTAAATACCTTCCATAGAGGCTGTGGTTAAATTTTCAGCTTCATTGGACCTCTGGAACTTGAGCTACCATCTTTTAGGTTTAAGTGTTCATATAATGGACTTAATCACATGGTGATTACTAGTATCTCTTTCCAACCTAGTTTTCATCTTCTCTAAGGTTTAGATCCAACAACAGAAACCTTGCTGTTGTTTATCTATCTTATGTGTGAGTTAACTTGTACAACAGCTTTGAATCATTTTATAAATTGCTTTTGAATACATGTGCATAAATCATCTTAATAGCACGTGACGTCGACGTTCGACGAGGACTCGACTCTGCAGCGAGGATCTCCATCTCGTGACGAGTTTGGCGGATTCTCCGGAGGAAGACTAACTCCTAGCTTCTAACAAAACCGTTGAGCAAGGCAAGCCCCGGTTTGCATATCCTTACCGTTTTAAATTTTACTTTACTTCACATCATGTTTATTAGACTTGATATTGTGCATTATGTCTAGGATGATTGAAACCCACTTGCATGCCTATTACATCCCTGATTAGAAGGTTTAGTGTAGGCTTTGCCTCGTTGTAGATGCTAGGCTAATGTTGTAACAAGCTCGGTAGAAGTCGAGTAGTAAAAAGCTACTCGGGAGAAAGTTCGAGTAATGGAGTTACTCGCGAGAAGTTAATGATAAGAGCACCCTCATGAAAATGAGATGGGGACGGGGATGTTCCTGTAGGATGGAGCGCTCAAGGTTGGTCTCGACCTGCGATGGGTGTGACAATGCTTGAGACCACATTTGGCCTGGACCAGGATGGTAAGGAAAATGTGGAGGTTGGTTGTTGCCCCGTCCGTGTCGGTTAAGGACCGTATGTATGCGGCCCTGCTGGACAAGATTGAGCTGTACCGGATATATAGTGGGGTATGGTACCCATGAAACCGATGTAACTCGATGGACCGTGATATTGAAACTCATCCTTTGCGTGGGAATGGCGTTGAGAAGGCAGAAGGTATAAATCCTTTAGCGGGCAACTTCGGCGTGTCCGCGTAGAGGACCATCCTGCTCGGCGCGAAGCGTTTTTCTATGTCGGGGTGTCGTGTGAAAGGTTGCTGCATACAACATAAGAAAGAGCTCTTGAGGGAGTCTTTCGAGGCGGGTGTATGTGTCGTGTATTCCGGGTTGTTATTGATTCGAATCACCGTCGCTCGGGGAAGAGGATTGAGCATACTTGCCCACTGCGCCGTGACTTAGTAAGAAGATGAACTAAGTCTCTTAACTTGCTGTTTGTGGATTAATCACTGTATTGGAACCTTGACTGAAGTAGATATAGAGCCAACTAAATTTCATTTCCACCTTAGGCTAGCAACATCGGGATAAGCGTTTCTTGTTTGATTGTAGACTTCCCATGTTGTGAGGCGTGAGGACCACTAAAATGAAGGCTATAAGAATCTGAATATAAGGATCAAGTTTAGTCAAGCTGCATTTTGCAAATTCCTGTTCCTACTATCTTACTACCCCTGCATTTAGAGTTACATGTTTAGGAGTGACGGTTAAGTCTTGCTGAGTCTTAGTGCTCACGGTTGCTTCTGAGTTGTTTTTGCAGGTAGCAGGACGCCTGCTATGAAGAGGGTTGTTCGGTGAGACGATGAACCTCACGGTTTGTTCAACTCATTGGAAACCTAGCCGCTGCCTTTCTTTGGTGAAGCTAGTAGGAAGCGTTCACGGGCTGAACGACTTCTCTTCGGCATAGTTAGGGTCGAGAGTGAGTAGTTTGTCCAGCCAATTTTAATTTCCGCTGCGTGTGTACATTATGTTGTAAAAGAAATTATCTTGAGTAACAAAGTGGTTTCTTTATGTTCTTACATCTCTTTTCGTGCATGCTGTTGGGTGCCGCATCGCACGGTACCACCCACTGCGATTCCCGGGCCGGGCCTCACAGCGTGGTATCAGAGCCGCATTGGGAATAGCACTCATGAAAAGAGTCTATTTTCAAAAACTTAGAGGTATGCGAGTGAGGAACGTACAGTATGCCCACATAAGGAGTATTATTAGCATAGTTACTTAAGGTGGCAAGCTAACAGTGTGTTACTCTTCAGTATTTAAATTCAGTAACGATGCACCTACGTGGAGGTAAGAATGGTAAGGAACGCCACCGAAAGCAGATCAATTTCGGTTAGCTCACCCATATGAGGAAAGTAGTGTGGGATGTTCCGTTCAGCAATGGATGGGAAGTGAATATGTTTTCTAAGACTCTTCATGTCTTAGAGACATATGAATGGCACTAGCCTCCAGTGCGCAAACCCAGGGGCAAGAGGAGGAGACCCCAGCGTGTGGTTTGTAACACGAAGTAATTTCTCTAGGACTCTTCATGTCCTATGAAGCTTACAAAAGTGCTGTTCCACCGGTGTGCTTTATTGCAAAGGTGTGGAGCCCCCATCGGGTGGTGAATCACCCGATCATGTACCTTGAGATGTGGCTTGACTCAAGGACGGCCCGTATGGCAATGATACGGGCGTATGTTTTTACTACGATATGGACCTGCCTGAAATGATAAACCAATGTGTGCATCATTATTGAGTGATTTTCTGCAGGTACCTTAACCACGTTAGAACATGTCGTGTAGAAAACGTTTGTGAGTGATCGTTTTAGTGCCACCACTTGAGACGTATAAGCCGGTATAAAGCCGGTTAGGATTTTAATTTGGTGAGGAAACGTAGTACCGTGATATGTTTTGAACTGCATGAAAAAGAAGGTTTGAAAATAAAAAGAGTAAATGTGTAGTCTAAGATTCCATTAAGGGTTAATGAACTCCTATATTGAACTAAGAGTCAATTGGGAGTATAGATTTATTCACAAAGACTTAGAAATAATCTCCCCTGTTTTCAGCAGAATTTTGCTGAAGTTGAACAGGACATAACTTTTGTTTGGTTGAACAAATGGAGGTGAGGGATACATTTCTGGAAAGCTATTGAAGTCTTCTACAACTCTTCAGTAGAACTCCAGATTAGAATCACCCTCCAAATGGATCAAATTCTCAGATGAGTGTGAACTGTCCAAAAACAGGGCAGACACAAATTGCTCTCTAGAAAATTCTGTATTTCAACCATAACTTTCTGTAGAAAATTTTCTAAGGGTCAAGTAATACACCGTTGGAAAGCTTGTGATATATGCTATGACTTCGTAGTTCAAAGTTTCTCCAGATTTGGAGTTTAATTTTATGAAATCTTGCGGACAAAACAGCCACTTTCAAAGGAGGTGCTGTCAAAATTGTTCCAGATTTCTGTTAAATTTGAAATATCACAACTTTTGATCCAGAACTTATATGAAGGCAAATGAATACTCGTTGGAAAGATATTGAAGTTAACTATAACTTTAATATTCAACTTGAGACATGAAATTGCCATTTTCATATTCAAATTCTGGGATTAAGACCTATTGGTCATTCTGAACAGAGTAGTGTTTATTGCCTATGTAACTTAAGACTTGTTGTGGACAGGGATGTTTCAGACTTCTCTAAGCTCCATAACATGTTCTTGAGTTATTTCTCAGTTTGTCCTACTGTTGGAATTAAGGATTTGGACAAACTTGCTCACGTTTGATAGATTTCAGAATTGTCGAAACCCTGGTTAGATTATGTGTGCTGCATTATTGATGTGATGTTTTTACGGTTATGTTTTCAATTCAAGTTGAGTTTAAACTTTGAATTTTAACCGTAAATTGCGTCACTCTTGCAGCATGGATCATGCTCATTCCAGGAGTGAGGTTGGTGAGTTGAGTCACGGCGAAAGTAATTCGCCACGACAAGAAGTGCCGACATCATCAACCGGATTGGCGGAAATCTTGGCAAAGATGGCTGAGTCTTTGGATCTGTTGGTGCGACAAAGCATATGACAGGGGACACTACAGCAAAATCCCCCGCCAAGCACTTATCTGGATTTTCTAGCAAGACAACCACCGGTTTTCTCGGAAGCGAAAGAACCGTTGGAGTCGGCTCATTGGCTCCAATGTATTGAAGCCAAATTCTATATGCTTGAGTGCGATGAATATCAGAAGACTCTGTTTGCCGCTCAACAACTCCACGGAGCTGCTGGAGCTTGGTGGGCGGAGTACATCGCTACTCTTCCTGAAGGTCATCGAGTGACGTGGGATGAATTCTAGAATGTTTTCCGGGCACGTCACGTTTGTTCGGGAATTCTTCGAACAAAGTATCAAGACTTTCTGGAATTAAAGCAAGGAGAAAGGAGTGCGTACAAGTACTTCAAGGAGTTTGAAGACTTGATGCAATACGCAACTCATATGGTTGACTCGGAAGCGTTGAAGTGCGACTATTTCTTCCGAGGTTTGAATGTCGAACTTCAGGAACAAGTGACTTTGTTCAATAACGGTATTTACAATGAGTTGGTAAATGCCGCTATCGTTAAAGAAGACATGCATCTCTGATGTGAAGCGGAGTTGAAAAGGAGTATACCGTTGGACAGTGATATCGAGGTTCCTCTGAACTATCGAGTGCGGTATTACTCGCCAGTTAGGCAACAAATTCAGCCTGTGGTGCAACTCTCAAAACCACGGCTGGAGTTGATCACTTATGAGCCTCCACCTCAACAGCAGCGGTCAGAAATTATTCGTGCAACCCTACCGCAACCAGCTACGCACGAATTATCTCCACCTCGTGTTAGTAGAGAGCTGAGGATTTCTACAACACGAAACCGTCGTGGTGCTGAGCAGAGTCACATTCGTGTGTTGTCTCAGCAATGCTCAGATCAGCACCGTGAACCTTCACAGAAGAATCTTTCAAAAGCTGGCAGGGTTAATTACACCGCTATTGAGGATATTGCTAAAGGCGAACCAGTTTTGGCGGGCATGTTCACTTTACATGAACAGCCCATTTTCGTGTTATTTGATTCCGGGGCCACAATTTTATTAGCAGAGACTATGTGCTGAAGAATAATCTTCCATTTAGCACAGTTAAGCATCCGTTTGATATCAGCTCACCCGGAGGCAAGATATCAACAGATGAGATGGTCTCTCGGGCATCGTTATGTTTGGGTGGAAATATCTATCCTGAGAGCCTTATCATACTCAAAGGCCAAAGGATTGATATTATCTTGGGGATGTCATGGTTGACACATTATGGAGCTATCTTTGACATCAGCTCGCGGACTGTCCAACTGAATTCCCCAATACATGGTTGCAACATATTGAATCTTGTGGATCCATCACAATGTGTTGCAGCAGTGCATCAGATTGAAGCTCCTAAACTTGAGGATATTCCAGTGGTATGTGAATATCCAAATGTGTTTCCCGAAGACTTGCCGGGCATGCCTCCCGAACGTGATGTAGAGTTCAAGATTGAACTAGCACCGGGAACAACACCTATTTCTCGGCGACCATACAAAATGGCACCAAAGGAGCTAGCAGAATTGAAGGAGCAGCTTAATGACCTCATGGACAAAGGTTTTATACGCCCAAGTTCATCACCTTGGGGCTGTTCCGCACTCTTCATGAAGAAGAAGGACGAGACTTTAAGACTATGCGTAGATTATCATCCACTGAATGCTGTCACTATCAAGAATAAGTATCCACTACCGCGCATCGATATTTTGTTCGATCAACTAGTGGGTGCTAGGTATTTTCCAAGATGGATCTTCGTTCCGGGTATCATCAGATAAAGATCCGGGCAGAAGATATACCGAAGACGGCGTTCTCAACAAGATATGGTCTCTATGAATATCTTGTCATGTCCTTTGAGATGACCAATGCTCCGGCTCATTTTATGTATCTCATGAACTCGGTGTTCATGCCGGAGTTAGACAGGTTCGTCGTGGTTTTCATCGATGACATTTTGGTCTATTCAAAGTCAGAAGAAGAACATGCTGAACATTTGCGTATTGTACTCCAACGCTTGAGAGATCACAAGCTATATGCAAAGTTCAGTAAATGTGAGTTTTGGGTCAGCAAAGTGCCATTTCTTGGGCATATTATTTCAGCGGAAGGCATCGCTGTGGACCCAAGTAAAATCAAGCAAGTGCTGAATTGGAAATCTCCAACATCTGTTCATGAAGTGAGGAGTTTCCTAGGTTTAGCGGGTTATTACCGGAGATTCATTCCAAACTTCTCCAAAGTCGCTAAACCTATGACGGAGCTGTTGAAGAAAAGCACCAAGTATGATTGGAGCAATTCATGCGAACAAGCTTTTCAAACTTTAGTGAAGAATCTCACTACAGCTCCAGTTTTGGCCCAGCCGGACACAACGAAACCGTTTGATGTTTATTGTGACGCATCCGGCATCAGTTTGGGTTGTGTATTGATGCAAGAAGGACGTGTGGTCGCGTATGGATCCCGACAACTCAGGGGTCATGAGAAGAATTACCCGACGCATGACCTTGAACTAGCTGCAGTGGTCTTAGCTTTGAAAATGTGGAGACATTATCTACTAGGCAATCTAGTACATCTCTACACTAACCACAAAAGCTTGAAGTACATCTTGACACAGAAGGAACTGAATATGAGGCAGCGAAGATGGCTAGAATTGATCAAGGACTATGAACTTGAAATTCATTACCATCCGGGCAAAGCTAATGTGGTTGCCGACGCACTTAGTCGGAAATCCCACGTTCACCATTTAGCCATGGCTGCACATGAAGAAGGAGAACCAAGCCTGCGCTTAGTTCCATACTGATCGCTGTTCAACCTCGCTCTTATTCCTACAATCCGAGATGAGATTGTAGAGGCTCAGAAGAGAGACAGGGGTATGTCTCATATCCGGAGGAGAGTGGACAACGGTGAATTGAAGATGTTCCGCAAGGATGAAGATGGTACTCTATGGTTTAACAACCGTATAGTTGTACCCCGAAACATGAAATTGCGGAGGAAGATACTAGATGAAGCGCATTTATCCAAGTACTCCATTCATCCGGGAAGCAATAAGATGTACCAGGACTTAAAATCTAAGTTCTGGTGAACAAGGATGAAAAGAGAGATTGCGAAGTACGTATCCGAGTGTGACACGTGTCGGCGGGTTAAAGCCGACCATATGAGGAAAGCCGGACCACTTCAACCGCTGAAGGTTCCAGCATGCAAGTGGGAAGACATAAGTATGGACTTCATCGTTGGTTTACCCATGACCAGCAACAAGTATGATTCTATTTGGGTAATCGTCGATCGTTTGACCAAGACAGCACATTTTATTTCAGTCCATACCAAATATGTGGCAAAGAAGTATGCGGAGCTGTTCATCTCGAGAATCATGTGTTTACACGGGGTTCCCCGCACCATCATTTCTGATCGAGGTGCGTTGTTCGTATCCAGATTTTGGGAGCAACTACATGCTTCACTGGGAACCAAGCTGATTCGGAGTTCAGCGTATCATCCGCAAACTGATGGTCAAACAGAGAGAGTCAATCAGATTCTGGAGGATATGCTACGGGCATGTGTCATCAGTCATGGGAAGAATTGGGATGACCATCTACCGTTAGCAGAATTCTCATATAATAACGGTTATCAATCCAGCATCAAGATGGCCCGTATGAAGCTCTTTACGGCCGGAAGTGCCGCACACCGCTGAATTGGTGTGAGTCCAGCGAGAGAGTGGTCTACGGGATTGATCTTGTGAATGAAGCCGAGGAACGAGTGCGAGTGATCCAAGCCAATTTAAAGGCTGCTCAATCTCGGCAGAAAAGCTATGCAGACAAAAGATGTCGATCTCTTCACTTTGACATCGGGGACCATGTTTATCTTCGTGTCTCTCCGATGAAAGGGGTTCATCGGTTCGGAGTGAAGGGAAAGCTTGCTCCGTGATTCATCGGGCCGTTTGCTGTCACTGAGATATGCGGACCCGTGACCTATCGTCTGGAGCTACCGGCGTCACTTTCTGGTATTCACAATGTTTTCCACGTCTCTCAACTGCGGAAATGTCTTAAGTACCCAACCGCAGTTCATATGGAGAACATTGAGGATCTTCAACCGGATCTCACCTATTCTGAGTATCCGATACAGATTATTGATGAGAAGACTCGCACCACAAGAAATCGGACATTGAGATTTTACAAAGTCTTGTGGAGCAACCACACCGCTGATGAAGCCACGTGGGAAAGCGAGGAATTTCTCCGTTTAAATTTTCCTGACTTGTTTGTACCATATGTTCAGTAGTCATTCTCCCTTCTTCTTTCTTTTTGTAATCTCGGGACGAGATTCTTTTAAGGGGGGAGGAATGTAACAGCCCTAACTTTTGTAAAGTTTGATTTCAACTTATAAAACAAAGTTAAGGCGAAGAAAGGCTATAATTGTGTCACATGAAATGATGAACACACAAATGGACATGTGAGGAGTTAAAAATTTCCTCTAGCCCATGCTCAACACATGTTAACCTAGGGGAAAGAATTACACTCCCAAAAACTCTAACTCATGTGCACCTCCTCTATGAGTAGAGTGGAGGAAATTTAAACGCAATTTGAATTCTTTTAAAAGGATTCTTATCCAGATTGTATAAATGTATCCAAATGAATTCACCGATGCATTCTCCATGTATCAATGAGCTCATGATCCAAATTTGGATATTTTTGGAGCTCGTATACCAATTATTCCGGGAAATATGCGAGGGAGGGTTCAAATTCAAATTTGAATTCGAAAACTGAACCAGACGTGCTCAATTTTGAGTTTAGATTCAAATTCATCACCGCATGTTTGGTCTAACCTCCAATTTTGGTAGAATTCGGACAAAGGCGGTGCGGGGAAATTAAAGCACAGAGGGGGGAGGTATTTGGGTGCTGTGGCCCACATGTCAGCCAGCTCACAGTGCACACCGCCTCTGTTTGCATTTTCTTCGACCGAGCACACGGCAGCAGCTCCTACCGATGCCACCTCCTGCTAGCTCGCCCTATTACTCAGTCTGATCCTCCACAGCGAGTGCAACAAACCTTCTTTGCCTTCTCCCTGCTCGAGCTCGCAATCGTTGCTCCTCCCGCAAGCAAACAACAGCCGAGAAAAACAACCGGGTGCAGCTCTGTTCTTCAGATCGCCAGCAACAAACCAAAGTGCCTTTGCCCGAGCTTCCAACAGCAAAAAGGTTCGCCCATGAGTGCTCTAGCCAGCTAGCAACCTCACCCCGGCGATCCATGCTTGCTTGTGCCTAGAAACGGCAAAGTTTCCACTGCTCCCGAGTTCAAACTCAAGGAACTGAAACTGGACGCCGTGGACAACCCAAACCAGGAGGTATCACGCCCAAGCAAGCCACCCCATCTGTGCACCAACAAGTCTAGTTGCTCACCCCCAAAGCTCAGCCCTAGCCATTGATCACAGAGGGAGAATTTCAAGTTTTCCTCCCGGGCGGCAGAAACGGACCTTGAGGTAAGGAATTGTAAAATTCATCCTCAAATCGTGTTTGTTGGGTCTCAAACTTTACCCACAGGATGTTAACTGCCTAGCACACCTCCTCCATCGATTTTGGACCAAGAAATTGAGTGTAGAGTGAGGAATCCGAGTTCTTTTTTAGGGGACAGCGCTGGACCATATCGGGCACACGGTGCCGATAGGTTTGGAGCTCTCCCCGACATGTTTAGACCTCATGTCGGTCTTCTACATGATCCCCTGGTGCTGTAGAGCCCAAGAACCGACCATTTGGTGGAGAATTCACCGTGCAAGACCTCGCCGGAGCCCTAAGGTTTGCTGTGGCCGGTGCGCCCTGTTTTCCGGCGAGTTTCAGCCGCCGGCGACCTCACCAAAGTGTTCACCGTGGGGAATATGGGGGGGCAGCCAGCAGGGGGTCTGGAGGCATCTGGGAAGTGCCTTTCCGGCGACCTCGCCGGAGGGGGCCGCCACTGCCCTGTTTGGCGCGAGTCTGGAGGTTAGTGATGACAGGTGGGACCCACTGTCAGCATTTAAACATTTTCCAGATTTTTCCCACTCTAGTTCAAATTTGGATAGCCATAACTTTGTGTAGGAGTGTCCAAAAATTATGAAACAAATTTTGTTGGATTCCTCTCAAAGATTACTATCCACGGGTGCAGCCCAATATTTATGAAAATCCCTGGATTTGGCTCATTAATTCATTTAAGTAAAATCTTTTATGAATTTTTATAGGAGTTTTGTTTATTGGAAAATTCCCAAATTTGTACAGGACATTCTTCCAAAATTCCTTGGACTCCAGTAAACATTTCAGAGGCATTGGACCTCATTTGCTTTGTCAAATGATGTGTTCATTACTTATGTCTCTGAAAAATGGGAAAATAAACAGAGACATTTTCAGCTTTTCCCCAATCCTTGTAAAATCCATATCTCCATGTAGGAAACTCCAAAAATGGTAAAACCAATTCTTATGGACTCAAGACATTTTGTACTTCACAAAAAGTCTACTTTGCAGCATAGTAAAGCTTAATATCTAGGGGGTAAAGGCAGGTTAGTGAAAACCACATAAGGATTTGTTGTGCTCACATGAAGCCATTTCATGAGCTCAATTTTTGCACACTGCCTAAATACCTTCCATAGAGGCTGTGGTTAAATTTTCAGCTTCATTGGACCTCTGGAACTTGAGCTACCATCTTTTAGGTTTAAGTGTTCATATAATGGACTTAATCACATGGTGATTACTAGTATCTCTTTCCACCCTAGTTTTCATCTTCTCTAAGGTTTAGATCCAACAACAGAAACCTTGCTGTTGTTTATCTCTCTTATGTGTGAGTTAACTTGTACAACAGCTTTGAATCATTTTATAAATTGCTTTTGAATACATGTGCATAAATCATCTTAATAGCACGTGACGTCGATGTTCGACGAGGACTCGACTCTACAGCGAGGATCTCCATCTCGTGACGAGTTTGGCGGATTCTCCGGAGGAAGACTAACTCCTAGCTTCTAACAAAACCGTTGAGCAAGGCAAGCCCCGGTTTGCATATCCTTACCGTTTTAAATTTTACTTTACTTCACATCATGTTTATTAGACTTGATATTGTGCATTATGTCTAGGATGATTGAAACCCACTTGCATGCCTATTACATCCCTGATTAGAAGGTTTAGTGTAGGCTTTGCCTCGTTGTAGATGCTAGGCTAATGTTGTAACTAGCTCGGTAGAGGTCGAGTAGTAAAAAGCTACTCGCGAGAAAGTTCGAGTAATGGAGTTACTCGCGAGAGGTTAATGATAAGAGCACCCTCATGAAAATGAGATGGGGACGGGGATGTTCCTGTAGGATGGAGCGCTCAAGGTTGGTCTCGACCTGCGATGGGTGTGACAATGCTTGAGACCACATTTGGCCTGGACCGGGATGGTAAGGCAAATGTGGAGGTTGGTTGTAGCTCCGTCCGTGTCGGTTAAGGACCGTATGTATGCGGCCCTGCTGGACAAGATTGAGCTGTACCGGATATATAGTGGGGTATGGGACCCATGAAACCGAAGTAACTCGATGGACCATGATATAGAAACTCATCCTTCGCGTGGGAATGGCGTTGAGAAGGCAGAAGGTGTAAATCCTTTAGCGGGCAACTTCGACGTGTCCGCGTAGAGGACCATCCTGCTCGGCGCGAAGCGTTTTTCTATGTCGGGGTGTCGTGTGAAAGGTTGCTGCATACAACGTAAGAAAGAGCTCTTGAGGGAGTCTTTCAAGGCGGGTGTATGTGTCGTGTATTCCGGGTTGTTATTGATTCGAATCACCGTCACTCGCGGAAGAGGATTGAGCATACTTGCCCACTGCGCCGTGACTTAGTAAGAAGATGAACTAAGTCTCTTAACTTGCTGTTTGTGGATTAATCACTGTATTGTAACCTTGACTGAAGTAGATATAGAGCCAACTAAATTTCATTTCCACCTTAGGCTAGCAACATCGGGATAAGCGTTTCTTGTTTGATTGTGGATTTCCGATGTTGTGAGGCGTGAAGACCACTAAAATGAAGGCTATAAGAATCTGAATATAAGGATCAAGTTTAGTCAAGCTGCCTTTTGCAAATTCCTGTTCCTACTATCTTACTACCCCTGCACTTAGAGTTATATGTTTAGGAGTGACGGTTAAGTCTTGCTGAGCCTTAGTGCTCACGGTTGCTTCTGAGTTGTTTTTGCAGGTAGCAGGATGCCTGCTATGAAGAGGGTTGTTCAGTGAGACGATGAACCTCACGGTTTGTTCAACTCATCGGAAACCTAGCCGGTGCCTTTCTTTGGTGAAGCTAGTAGGAAGCGTTCACGGGCTGAAGGATTTCTCTTCGGCGTAGTTAGGGTCGAGAGTGAGTAGTTTGTTCAGCCAATTTTAATTTCCGCTGCGTGTGCACATTATGTTGTAAAAGAAATTATCTTGAGTAACAAAATGGTTCCGTTATGTTCTTATCGTCTTTTTGTGCATGCTGTTGGGTGCCGCATCGCACCGCACCACCCACTGCGATCACCGGGCCTCACACCGTCCTCCCCCAAGAGAGCACCATGGGCTCCCTCCGTGTCCAGACATACGACGAAGCCGCGCTGGATCAGATCCGGCGTGAAGACATCAACCTTGTCGACGAGCGAAGGTGGCAAGCAGCTGCTCAAAGCGCACGGTACCGGCAGGCGCTTCGTCGCTAGCACCAGCGGTTCATGCGTAATAGACAATTCGAGGTCGGTGAACCGGTGCTCCAGCACATACTTTCTCGCGAAAGGGGCAGACAAACTCTCCCCCTGCTAGGAGGGTCCCTTCCGAGTAACACAAGTATCCCATCCCAGGTGTGTCTGCATGGCCATGGAGGATGGGGTACTTCTACCCAATCCCTAGAACATAGAGCACCTCCATAAGTTATATCCTTAGCGCAGCAGTAGGACATTTTTTTCTCTGTTAGGGTCTCATAGAGTCTAGGAGCTGCGCTTGGAAAAGCCAAGCTCCGGAGGGATCCTGCTACTCTTGTCATCCGGAGCGGGTCACTGCCTTCATGTAAACCCTGCCTCCTCCTATGAAATAACCAGATCTGAGAAAAATCTGTCTCACCATGTGTGCTCTCATTTACTTATGCTTCAGAAAAATCTGTCTCACCATGTGTGCTCTCATTTACTTATGCTTCAGTTTATGCTTTCTTTCACATATCTACTGTGGTGTGGCAAGTCTAGGGTCCGTCCTACTTTCTTGTTCAGAGCTCTATGGCGCTGGAAGGTCTCCTTGCTGAAAGGTCAACACCCACGAGAGGTCTAGAGTGTGCATCCTGCTTAGTCTGGTCCTGCACCCTAAGCTTGTACACTTTGCCTCCCCAGCGTTACGACTGAGTATTTGGGGGCCAGACGACACACACTCCTGTACAAGAGAATAACCGTACTCCGGGCACCGCCATTTTCATTCTAGTGCTTACTTTTCCATATCGCTCCAGCCATATGATCAGTCATTTTTCCTTGTGCTCACCCATAGTTAGAATTGTGCTATCCTGCTACAGGTGGGTCCGCATGAGGTTCCTCGGTTTATCAGGGGTCCTTACGTTATTTCTTTGCTCGGGGGCCCTATGGCGCTGAATGGTCCCTCCCATGAAAAGACGATGCCACCGGGAGGTCCAGAGTGTGTAGCCTGCTTAGCCTTGTCCTGAACCCTAAGCATGCATACTTTGCCTATCCAACAATGCAACTGAGTACTGGGGAGTCAGACGGCTCATACCTCCGAGCAAAGTAGTAACCATAATCCGGATGCGATCACACTGAATTGCCCATGACCCGCAGCTCGGCCAAGGACCATAAGCCACAACGAAACTAAGAGCGGTAATTGCGACCAGTGAGCACTTCTACTCCTCTTCTTTGTCATATATGTGCAGGTCCTAGCGTCCCGAACCTCTCAGGGGGACCACCATCGACTTCCTGCATCAATCGTCTACTTAGTAGGTGCGCCCCAACCTAAGGGCCACACGTACCAGGAGGCCATCACGGTGATGTACGTGGGCAGGACGTCGGGACCGCCACGGCAACAAGAAGGGACTCAGAGCTTCGACTACAACAAGATAACAACACCGCCAGAGCTTCTTCGGGTCCTTACGCTGCTAAGGACCCGGGGAGACAAGCTAACAACATCGGCGAAGAGTAGCTACCTCGACCAAGTTATTTCAGACCCTTGCGCTGCTAAGGACCTGAAGAGATGCAATTTGCAACAAAAAGATAGAAACTTCAACAGTGAGTTTTTGTTCAAGACAAGGTGCTGGCGGATACACAAGGCAAGCTGGAGAACTAGGAAGCTACTGGCACTGGAACCTCGCAGCCACGAGCTTGGCGGTATCCCCCATGTTGGACTTGGCTGCCTCCATCACCTCTGCAACGGGACCCTGCACCACCGGCTCCAGGGAGACTTTGGGGTTCAAGCTCCGGAAGCCCGTGAGTACGTGCTCTATCACATGCTAAGCCAGGGCCTTGCCCTCGGCCTCCAGCTCTTCCCCGACGATGCCCTCCAACGCCAGCAGCTTGGCTCCAGCCGAATCCAGCGTAGGGAGCACTTGGCTCACCTCCTGCACCGAACCTCATGGGCGCAAGGGACTGAAGCTGAAGGGCTCCAACGCCATCTCCGTGTGGCCAAGGAAGTTCCATACCTTCTCCGCCTCGATAGCACGAGAAGCTCGAAGCTCCTCCACTGTCTTGGAGGTAGTGGCCATCTCCCGGACCAAATCCTAGTTCGCCAGCTCCCTCTCTCTGGCAGCCAGCTCCTCAGCTCAGCGCTCCATGGAGGCCTCCTTGGACGAGGTCACGAGCTCGCGCTCGTGGACGTCCTGGGGCTGCCTCCCCAAGCACTCCCGCTCCGCCTCCTAGGCTGCATCGCAGAGGTCGAGGTCCCTCTCCCTCTCCTAAAGCTCCCACTCCCGCCGAACGAGGCCCTCCCACGCCTCCGAGAGAGCGTCAGCACGAGCGTCGGCTTCGGCGTGAAGCCTTCTAGCTTCGTCAGGAGGTTCCGGGCCATCCTATCGAGCCTCCAGACCGCGGTCTGCTCCAGGTCGATCGCCTCTTGCATGACCTCGAGCTGCTCCATCTTCGCCCTCACCTTCTCCTTGGCGTCCTGGGTCCACTCCTTCAGCAGGTCGCCCCAGTCCCTGAGGCGCTCCCGCACTGCCTTCAGTTCGTCCCACTCTCGGCCAGACACCTCTTGCACCTGGTCCAATCCAAAGAGCGCAACCTTCATGGACCACTTCCGGCATATGCAAGAGCGTACACCCCACGGCCTCAACGGGCTCATTGTCCTCCGGCGGAGCTACCAATACACCCGCCTGCGGAAAAGAAGGGGGTGGTCTTGTAGGTTGCCTTGGAGCGGCTGCGCCGCCGCCAAGGATGTCTACGTCCGTCGGCCGGCCGGTCTCGGGGGCCCGAGAGTCGGTGTCCCGGTCTGGTCCAAGCGCCGGTGCTGGACCTCTGGAACCTCCGGCGGCAAAAGGGCTCTGGCCCATGCTCTGCTGCAAGGAAGGTATCGTGCCCTGCCATGGAGAAATGTCACATTCTTTGGTGAAGCTTTGCGAGAAAGGAGCCGAAATCAATCACACAAATAGAACAATGGTAAGAATACAGCTTACCCTAAGGTATGCATCATACTTGGGTGCCTGGCAGTTCTAGGAGGCGTGAAGCTTCTTGCGCGGGAGGATGGAGCCACTCACCTCTGTCGGCTTCGGAGCCGGCGGTGCGTTAGGAGTGCTCTTCCATCTCGGCTTCTGAGCCGGAGGCGCGTCTGGAGTCTTCTTCTCTGCTGGCCTCAGAGCTAGAGGTGCGTCAGGTGCCGGAACTTCCCCTATCATCTTGGGAGCCGGAGGAGCGTCAAGTGCCTTCTCTGCACCCGCCGGAACTGCCCCGACTGCAGCACTGTTGGCACCTCCCACCAGGCCCGATGAAGAGCCGCGAGTAGCTTGAGGCCCTCCACTGGGCTTCGAGACGGAGCTCCCATCACTGCGAACCAACCTCCTCTTTAGCTTATTGCTCGACTCAGCGGCGTCCTTGGGCGGTGTGCGGGTCCACCAGCCGGCACTCACTCCTTCCCCTTGTCGATAAATGGGTCTAGCACGAGCCTTGCCTGATCGCTGGCGCTGCCTCCTCCGAAGATCTCCACGCTTTGGGAAGCATCCCCGACCTACCACACGGCAACGTTGATGTCGTCCAGCTTTGACAACTCCTTCAGCAGCCTCGACCTTGCCATCCGGTTAAGGAAGACCAGCAAGCAATTCGCCAGCGGGTTGATGAAGTAATCGGAGATTGGGTCGGGGACAGCTTTGACAGCATGGCCTCCAGCATCACCCTGTCTGAGATCGTCCCGGGGCTGCGCTCCAGCCGGGTGAGGTCGTTCTCCTCAGTATACAACCAGGCAGCGCAGGTGCGCTGCTGGAGGGGAGCAAGGTGGCACGACAAGAAGTAAGCCAAGACCATCAGTGAAGTGGGGTCCTGCTCTGCCAGGAATCTGATCCTCGCCAGCACGTGCTTGTAGGCTTCCTTCTTGTTGGGGACCTTGTCTCTGATGGGATTCTCGCTGATCAGGGGCCGCTCGGCAAGTCCAAGTGGTCATGGACGTCGGTCTGGACAAACACCCAGTCCCCCCTCCAGTGCTCCCACTTGCCGAGGGAGAAGGGTGTGATGTATGGCGTGAAGTTCTTCCCTCGGTGCTAGTAAGTCCCCAAGTGCCTTGAGCTTCTTCGTGAGGCCCGCAGGACGAAGAAAACCCGGAACAGCCGCACCGACAGCCACACGCACACAAAAATCTCGCAGAAGTGGACAAAGACCGCCACTAATGCGAGAGCGTGCGGCGTCAAATGCTGGAGCTGAAGGTCGTTCACCTCCAGCAGCGTCAGCAGGAACGAAGATGTTGGGAGAGTGAACCCGGACAGCATGTAACACATGAAGAGGACGATCTTGCCGGGCTGCAGGACGGTGAGCGGGGTAACGCAACAAATTATTTGGTCGTAGTCGGAGATATTTATCAGTCTAAAGGAGGGAGGAGCGATGGTCGGTCGCCATTGGACCAAACTGTGGCTGGATCTGGTCGAATGCGGAAGATTCGAGCACAAGGGAGGAAGACGAAGAGCACAAGGCGTGAGAAAGAAAGTAAGGAAACGATCGCCTTTTGCTGCAAAGTTTCCTTTACTACTTCTGTGACGCTTGGCAGAACTTTGTGCGCGGTGCCTGGGCTATCACCGCCTTGCGCTACCCACATCTTCAATGATGGGTGGGACCCAGGTCCGCCCGTGAGACAGTGGGGGTCAGGCGGTCAACGTCTCTATAAGGAGACACGAGCAATTCCCGAGAACCGTCATAGTCAATGCTCTTAATCGCTCCTTGACCACGTCGCCATGATCCACCAACCTAGTGCGGCCACGCGGCCACTATGCCACGGACGTGTTCCGCTTCAACTAACAAGTACGACCACTCACCCAATACGCCAAGGGCGTCGTTGTCGCTTCAACTACAAAGGTACAAATTCAAAGAAGTCACGCGGGGAGAAAAGACGGAGGCTCCATCTACGGGATTGTCGTCTCCCCCGAGGTGAACCCGGGGGCCATTGTCGGTACCCTGCAGACCGGGTACCCCAGAGTACAAGCTTGAAGAGGCTCCAGACGCCACCTCCCTGCTGAGGCCGGCTCTAGTACCACCACGTGTCCACTAGCACCGAGCCTGACCTCCCCGTCGAGGAAGGATCTGGAGCTTCCACATGCTCTCCGGCCCTAGACCTGGCCTCCCCACTAAGGTGAGGTCCGGCGCTGCCATGTGCCCTCTGGCTCCGAGCCTCACCTCCTTGCTGAGGAAGGCTACGGAGCTGCCACATGCCCTCCGGCACCGGACCTGGCCTCCCCGCTGAGGTGAGGTCCAGCGCTGCCACGTGCCCTCTGGCTACGGGGCTGACCTCCTCGCTGAGGAGGGTTTCAGAGTTGCCACGTGCCCTTCGGCCCCAGACATGGCCTCCCCACTGAGGTGAGATCCAGCGCTGCCATGTGTCCTCTAGCTCCGGGCCTGACCTCCCCGGTGAGGAGGGCTCCGGAGCTGCAACGTGCCCTTCAGCCTTGGACCTTGGCCTCCCCGCTGAGGTGAAGTCCGGCGCTGTCACGTGTCCTCTGGATCTGGGCCTAACCACCCCGCTGAGGAGGGCTCCATAACTGCCACGTGTCCTCCGACCCCAGACCTGGCCTTCCCACTGAGGTGAGGTCCGGCGTTGCCATGTGTCTTCTGGCTCCGGGCCTGACCTCCCTAGTGAGGAGGACTCCGTTGCTGCCATGTGTCCCACGACCAGGCATGGGCCATGGGCCTCAGGAGTCAAGGAAGACATAGCTAGTCTAGTCACGCATTTAAGACTCGTGCGTTCTCCAGAAGCATGGCGCACAGCACACGCTTCAACCCACTTCTTGCAGTCATTACAGTGATAGGACAGGACGATACGACATGACAATGATAGTAACAGCAGAATGCTGCACAACTAACCGAGTAGGAGACGGCGACAAGACAGAGCGTCCCCTTGCCATCATCAACCGCTACCCGGTCAAAGACGTCTGGCGTGTCAGGCGGCGAGCCTTAACTCCTTCGATAGTGGACACTACAAGTAGTTGTTAATACCCTAGATCGTGTATAGGGTACGAACCACAGCGGGGCCACCTGTTAGGCCCCGGGTCTTAGTGTAACTGCCTGGCCTTGAGACATAAAAGGATCGGGCAACTTCCTAGAGAAGGGATCTTGGATCTCCGTTCCAAACCCAGCTCACTCCCAAACACGCGTAAGCTCAAGCAATACAACACACAAACTCTCGTGGATGTAGGGTTTATGCTCTGGCGGCCCGAACCACGTAAATCCTGGTATTCATCCGTGTTCTTCAAGCTTGATCGATGTAGGGACGTTAGCCCCCCTCCAAACAACGAACTTCCACGGACTGCTCCCGTAGCGTTACCGGGGGAAGTGTCATAGCAAACACATCGATAGTATGTCTCGTAGACCCATGGACTGTAGGGGTAGGTAGCAGGTGGTGACAACACTGCCACCCTTCGTACTCCCCCACGTTCGGCTATGCCACAGGTTCTTAGCAGGAGTCTCTCTAGTGTTGCCAGAGGTAAGCCCGTGTCGAATATGTTGGACCACTAAGCTCTAGTATTCACTACTAGCATACCCATATGTACAATATTAGGCTATGCATATGTATACTAGAAGCATATTAGGAACGGCCACTTCTTAGCTTAACTCTCACTAAGACTACCTTACCTTTAGAAGTAGATTGCTTAAGTGTGTGTCACACTATCCTCACTATTTATTTATCCATCCTACTTAGTTTCACACTAGAATACCCTATACTATTTGTGATGCTGTGACACTCCACCACCTTCCTTTAGGATAATATGATGCCCTAGGGAATACTCTTGGGTGAAACGCTGCAACAATATATTTCGTGCGCTTGTGGAACTCATCTTGCTTTGGCCCTAGGTTAGCCTAGTTGTCACAAGCATTGCTAGCATCCATTATCAGGATGAACTGTAGACGTTAGTAAATACCAACACATGTCTTGATCTCAAAGTTTGCATCCTCAGTGTTGACAAAAGGGTCAGTACGCACATTGGCAACAGAGAGCAGAGAACTAATGAGAGTCTTTTGAGCAATTGTCTTAAAGATTGATGTTGCGTAAATGACAGTTTTAATTGGCGAAAGTGTCACTTGAGAAACGGCATGGGGTCAACCTTTGATCACAATTGATTCCAGATTTTCAATTTAGTTTGTCGACAATTGGAAACCATTCATACACTACCCTATTTTCACACAAAGAAGAAAACAAAGCACGATTATCCTGTCAGATAATGACTACTATCTATAGGTCTAATCATGAACATTAGTAATTCCTTATTTCTTTGCCTTCCCCGACAAATGCATGAGAAATGCTTGTTGGATTGTCATGACAGAGGATAATCATGATAGTGTAGGGACTCTTACATAATAACCTAAGCCTAGCTGGCTATAGACTAGAAACAAGATAGTTCCTGTTATGCTTTTCATATATAAATGTATAGTCTACTATTGTACATACAAACATGTAAAGTATGGGACTTTAGGCATTATATGTTCGACACACTGGGCACAGACCTATTGCCTGATCTGCTAGGCGGCTTTTGCAAAGGGCCTAACTCAAACCTGAACATGGATTACAATGTACGGATAGACTTGTCACCACCTGTCGCCTACCTCAACAACACGTGGACTACGAGATAATCAGTGCTGCCTACACTACAGGAATGCAGCACACTTACGACGGTCAGAAATCGTCGTACATATTGTGCCCTGGCCATCGTAAGTTAGTCTCAACTTACGACGGCCTGATTTGGCCGTCGTAAATACTGTTGTTTACGACGGCTAACCCTAAGGTTGTCGTAAATTATTTTAGCCATCGTAAATGGGGTTTTTTCCTGTAGTGCTAGAATATCCAAACATCATGTTTCATAACTAAGTAATACCCTAGGTTACTAGGTTAAACCTAAGACAATATTATGAGCATTGAAGTTATGCTGTGACATAAAGCCTAACCATCATAGACATGTACATTTATATCATACAGGAGCAAACTATAGTGTAGGTTCATGATAACATGATAGTATAATAACAAGAGCAGAATATCATGACACCATCTGTTGATACCACATACATAGCGCACATAATAAAACAAGAAACACATATTCCAAACATAATTATGTAAAAATATTGATTTCATTTATAAGTATGAAGTATAAAAAGAGAAAAAGATACAAGAGCCATACTAAATTCTCCAAGACTCGTAGAGTTCTAACCCCATTTCTCCACTAATACTTGGCAAAATTCTAGTACAAAAGAGTCATTGCTTCTAAGTGTGTGTCTGAGAGTGAACGCCTTCCTTGTTTATACCATGTCTAAGGCGGTATCACGTCTTCTAGTGAATCAATCTTCACCACCATCAGGAGTGGACCCGGAGCCTCCACGAGTCACCTGACGGAGTTTGGCACTAGGAATGGGTCGACTAATCTAGTGGATTTGTCCACCCCTTGTTGGCCCACCTCGCGTCAAAGCTTCTCTGGTACACTGACATGTGGGTGGAAAGTCGGTTTTGGATGATTCTCGCATAGGATAAGTCTTTACATGCATGTGCCCTTTGATCCATAAGGAGTATGTAGCAGCCTCTATATGGTCAGAGTTGTGTTTCTTTACCACATGAGTGTGTTTTAACCTCTTTTCATTGTATAATTTCTCACCTCATTTTTATGTATAATCGTCAGCATGCATAATTTCTTTAAGGATATGTCAAACTATGTTATTTGTTTGTGTGATGCATGTAAGAAATATCAAGCCCTCCATGAATTTGAGTTAAATTAGCGGTCGAAATTGGTACTTAATGACCGTCGACAAGGAGCTTGGTTGGGCCCTCTACGCTATGGTGTCGTTCTCCAGAGCATGACACATCCTGGTCATCGGTGCATGAGAAAGGAGCTTGGGCCAGCCGCCAGCATTTCATGGCTATCCCTCGTTGCCCCGCGGTGCACCGCTTCCACCAAGCGGGCAAGGTCCTCGAACAAGGAGTCCCTCGAGGACCCTGGCATGATATGTGCTGGAGGAACACACATGAGATTGCATGCTTTTTTTAGGGTGACAACATGGTCTTCGTGGAAGTCAAGTTAATGTTGCACTAAAGGGCAGTGACCTGGCCAACTCTGTTAGGGGAGATGCTTACTTGCGGGTGTGAGATATTGTCCCCGCGCCAGTGCTAAGAGATCCACGACCATGGGTGGAGTTGAGTCCTGCCGAATCCTGTCATCGACAGCTATGGGCTGTTGGAGGCCCTCCCTCTATGGGGTCACATGGGATTGGCAGCATGGATGGCTAATGCATGCCATCACCGAGAAACTGCAAATGTCAATGAACAAGAACACAAGAAATTTGACGCTTCACCTACCTAGCGTGCCAATGTTGATGTCTGTGGTTGATATTTGGGGGATACATCGAATCACACTTGAGAATTTGGTCGGAGGCGTAACAAGTTAACTAGCGCTCGAGGGGAAAGGGATTAGGTAATTGGTATCTACGATGGTGCACGGTGGTTCAACCAAGTTTAGGCCACCCAGAGGCTAATAACCCTATTTCCTGTTTGGTGTTTGTATTGAGTGGGTTGTATTACAATGGTGAATGCGCCCTTTTAACAGCTATGTTTGTCAGACGGGTCTACTCCCTCCTTCGGCCCAGAGTCCTTCCTCTTTTAAAGTACAAAGGGGCCTTTACAATAGGTGGTCGGTTAAGAGGTTAATAACTTTGGTTGTTTCTTGTCTTGTCATGGTTGGGTCATCTTCAAGAGGCCCGGTCGTACCATCACGTCCTACGTTGAGCGGGACAACTTTTGGCACTTGTTAGGCACTAGTATAGGCACATGTCGCCTTTGCATTAAAGGAGGTCAGAGGGAAGTGGGGCTGCATGGCGAGCCCCATGGCTTGACCCTTGCTTACATCTACTGTAGTGGCAGACATGGTTCGCCAATTCCCCATATGTGGGGGCTAGTGGGAGCATAGTGTACCATAAGTTGTCTTATCTGAGCACTACCCAATGGTATGGCAGGGTTGTGCTTTCACTTTGCCATTCATGTCGAACCTCTGCCTGAGGGTGTGCAACGCTGCCTGACGGTTCCCACCCCATCATGAGTACTTCCCTTAGGATCCTAAGCTGGGGCGCAATTAGGGTTGTGCACAATGACTGGATAGGCTCTCACTTAGGGTTGGTCAGGTTAGGGGATGTGATGTCATTCCTGCTGGCTCGTGACCGAACCTTCACTGCTAGGGTTTTGATCTTGTGACTTTTAGTCATTTTCCATCTTGGACTATGGGCCACAACTTTAGCTTAAGAGGCTTCATGCTTGTCGGGCCTATGGGCCATCACCATTTAATGAGGGTTAGTGGGAACCCTGGTTCTAGATACACCAAGAAATGTACAGCGATGCACTGATCCAATGGTTGACTATGACTTAGGGAACTTAGCGGGGATAGCAGCTCAACAGGAACAACTCAGCATAGGACGATGAGTGGAAACCATGGAAGCATGAACATTGTGGTGTGACCTCCTTGCGTGATTGCGTCAGAGCGATGTCAAGCAACTCACAGTAAGGGGGCACGGATCTGTAGAGATCGTGCGCTTTCTTGTGCCACGGAGGTTGTTGGGCATCAAGGAAGAGGAGGCGCAGCGGGATGGCGGCGCCTCAGTCAGGTTCCTCGACAGCCATGGCAAGCTTGTCCCGTCGCCGTGGGGTACCAAACTGCACCACACGAGCCCCAAATTGGTAGATCCGTGCAACACCCTCAATTTCACTACCATGCGTTGCATACATTTTTCATGTAGAGAAGCATTTAAAAAGAAGTAGAAATAGAGAAAGAACCATAGAAATGGAGAAGGAAACATAGAAATGGAGAAAGAACCATAGAAATGGAGAAAGGAAAATAGAAATGGAGAAGGGAATATAGAAATGGAGAAAGGGACATAGAAATGGGGAGAAATGGAAATAAGATAGCTGAATTGATCCATTTCAAATTTTTCCCAAAATTCCAAATCTTCCCCAAATTCTCCAATATCCCCAAAGGGGGAATTTCCCCCACATTTGGGGGGATTTGCCCCCAAATTGGCCGCAGCCCTAGAGGGGGGGAATCCCTAGGACTCTTTGGTTGAGTCCCAATTTGACTAGGACTCTTTGGTTGAGTCCCAACTTGACTAGGACTCTTCTTTTTTCCCCTTATAAATACAACCCCCAGCCCCCCCCCCCCCTACACCTTTGGCCGCAGCCCCCCCCCCAAACTCGCCGAGTTCCCCTGCCCTCCCAAATCGCCGAGTTGGCCACACCCCCCCCCTTGCCGGAGTTTGGTCACCGTCGAGCCCCGCCGGTGAGCCCCGCCATCGAGCCCCGCCGACGAGCCCCGCCGTCGAGCCCCGTCACGCCTCGCCGTCTCCGGAGAAGAAGCCTGACGATCTGCCCTACCATAATTC
The DNA here is from genome assembly GCA_030760725.1 of Neostapfia colusana. NCBI lineage: Eukaryota > Viridiplantae > Streptophyta > Magnoliopsida > Poales > Poaceae > Neostapfia > Neostapfia colusana. The sequence goes on along the minus strand of JASWHV010000018.1, from coordinate 42,416,961 downwards.
CCCGCAGAAAAATCCCCTGCTGCTGTCGTTGCAAGGAGAAAGGCCCTGCCACAAGAAGAAAGTGAGGTAGGTCTTCATTGCCCATCTTACGATGTCGCCGCTGTTTCTACGCATCGGTTTTCATCGCCCCTTTCAAGCAGAAACTTTTGCGTGTGGACAGATCGTGTTTTGATCGATTTTTGACGGTGAAATTGATCTAGATCTTGTGTCAAGATCATCACCACGTTCACACTTGATCCCTACACCCTTATTCATCATAAAACCCCATGAAAGCCATTAAAACATGCAAGAACACATACAAACTGGTGCTATAAAACTGCACTATAGGATTTGCATTCATCTACCCCATTGCATCTTGAGTAAAGTTTGTGCATGATGATTGGTTGCTGTAAATTTTGTATGTCCATGGTCGTAAGTAGAAGGATAAGCTCAAGAGGCCGTCTACGAGGAACTACATCACCAAGACTTCGAGACGCTTGAGCAACACGAACCATGGGAGCAAGGCAAGTGCCCCTTGACCATATTGATCCTATGGTTTCGAAACTGTTTTGATTGCGAAAACTTGTGTGCTTGAGTCAACTTGATGGGACACCCTTTTATAGGAGTTTATTAGTTTTGTTAACCATACTTGTCACCGGGAAAGTTGATGAGTCGGGTATGGTCATTTTTCCTTTTTGCTTCGCTTAATTTACGGGATATGGGAAGCTGAATTAAAACATGGTTAGCTATTGAACTCATATGAATAATGATGATGAGAACTTGATGATGTTAAAGAGCATGGAATCTGGGAGATCTAGGCAAGCCTGGTTCGTGGATGTTGCTGAATGAGATGGTGGTTTACTTGCCATAGATCTAAGGACCGGTTCATGTGAGCACATGCCAGGAAAACAGTGTCACCACAAGGCCAAATATGGGTGCGGCTTAGCTGACTAATTAGGTGTGTTGCTAGATTGTTATGGACCGTTGGATGTTGTGGGGAATGGGAGTCGAGAGGGACTGCCCTGGGAACTGCATGGCACAAGAGGGGGCCCGTGGGTGGGAGAATGGAGATTCGAGTCTGCTGGTGAAACCTCAGTGGGTCCGTACATTCTAGTAGCCCCTTTGTAAAGGCTATTTTATGATCTCTTGGTCAATACACGGACGGTTGTGTACTGGTATAATGGAGGTTCTTTCTAGTCGCCAACGGGTGACGAAATCACAAACTTATGGGTGAAGTGGTGCCACCTCTGCAGAGTATAAAACTATCATGATAGTCGTGCTTCCGGTCACAAGCACCTGGCCAACTTCCATGATTAGAGGCAAAACTTGGGATGGATGTTTGGGTATGGTCATTGGGATTAGTTTTTGGGACTTTTTTGAGTCATGAAAATTAGTTTGGTTTCAGTTATATGAACATGAGATGGTTATGAATAGTTATGAGTATGAGATGAACTTGAGAAATATTATTGGCTGATTGAGACTTGATAAATGGTCAATTATGATGAAAGAATGTTGCTGATTTACTTGGATATATTGGGATTTAACTCATCTAGAGATAATTGTTGTTTTTACCATGATTGTGAAATAAAATTTGCTTGCTGTAATGAGCCTTTTTATTCCCTACCTTGTTGTAAGCTACATGTCATTCTTTTCCCGCACTTGCTAAGTACGATATATACTCACCTTTGTATTCCCACATATACATCAGCTACAAGAGAAGAATATTTTGAGTTACAGATGGAGTACTAGGCGTGCGCACTACCGTCAATATGCCTGTGGAGTCGAAGTTGGAGCCTGCTGTCTTAGCCACTTACCGCTGTTGTTTAGAGTCTTCCACTGCAAGAATAAGATAGACATTCATGAGTAGACATTGAGTCAATGTAATAAAGTACTTAAACATTATTCATACGTGGTTATATTCTGAATTCAGTTTGTGGAATACATTTGTATGTGTGGTGAACATCCTGGGCACACATATGCATTCACTTGGTTCAATTTTCGGAACCGGGTGTCACAAATTGGTACCAGAGCCATGTTGACCATAGAATGCAAGCCTAGGTAGAATGGACACTCTAAACCACATAGGAACACCCCTCTAAACTATTATTTTCGAAAAATGCTTGCTGCTGCACTTTACTTGTCAAATCAGCCACCGCAAAGTGCTATTTTCAACCCCTCTTTTTCTCTTCTTTTGGACAGCAACACTTTTGCTTTCTTGCTTCATAGCTTCTGAAGTTTTGGAGTTATTTTCTTCCCTCTTTAAAGTTTCTCGTGTCTTATTTATAGATGCCGGTGACTAGGAGCACAGCACGCATAAGGACTCGTCCACCACCACGTGGGAGTGCACTTAACCCCATTGAGGTGTCCGACGGACCATATTGGGAGGAGGTGAAGATGGAACCTCATGATGAAGATGAAGTCAATAGCTCTATGCATGAGGAAGAGGATCCGTAAGAGGTGAAACCATTCGAAGACGACATGGAAGATGATCCACAAGAACGGTATTGGTACGCACCTCAGGAGGACTTTCACACGGGCTTACACCCCGTGGAGCCTCATGAAGCTATGTTGGGAGGAGATGAATCCGAAGAGGAGCCACCCCTTGCTGAGGCCAATAATGAAGGTGATGAACGGGACAACCATTCAGTTTAAGAATTCCGGTCCGACGGAATGGAAGGATGACACATATCCAAGGAGCTCAAAGAATTTTTTGATTGCTGCAGCTTATGCCCGGAATATCTTCTCAAGAAAGTTCCTCGTCTCGGACGTGAAGAGTAGAAGGCTAAAGTAAACATCCTATATAACGGTAGGGTTGTCACTTGGCACTTCGCACCCACATGGAGAGCTACAGGGGCAGAAGCTGTTGATGATGCTGCATGGGATGCACTCACCGGACTGTGCTACACCTTCCTTGAGCAGCTTGAGAGCACTACTTTTGAGCTGCACCCGTATCGGAAGAGTGGTACAAGGGAGATCATTGGACCCCATGGAGGAGCTCTTTCCAACCCACAAGCTGCTGATAAGTCTCAGAGGTTGCTCGTGGAGTTAGGAAACCATTATGCAAGCGCACAAAAAGAGATCCGTTACCTCCGCAAGAAGTTGTACTTGCTGGAAAAACAAGAGGAGACTCGTGCTAACGCGGGAGCAAATGGAGCACCAGCGTCATCTATCCCTACATGGACTGCCGAATCACCATGGCGTGCACCCATGTATGGATCACCCCCGTCACACAGTGAGAACAGCACCGGTTCTCACGATTAAGTTTAGATTTCCCAATGAATAAAGCTGTAATAGGAACGTTTAGATCGTAGTAGCTTGAATAAGAGTGGTGTACTGAAATTTTTGTGATGATTGCTTGAGTTGTGTGCTGGTGTGAGTTGTGGGACGCTTCAGCGAATGTCCACATCCACACATAGTGGAGAGATGTGAGATGCTTCGGCACGTGTTCACATCCTCATATAGGCTGAAATTAATAAAAGAAGATACTTAGTTCATACACCTTGATGCATATAGTTGGGGGTCAATCTAAATTTCTATTTCCTACTCTACTCTCTCTCTCTCTCACACACACACAGATGGTGAGGGAAAACTGCAACCGCCAAAGGAGGAACGCTCGTGGTAACAACGAACCACAAGAGGATGGCAATGTTGAAGTTCCTGAAAATGCTAACCCCAGGGCTGATGCAAACAACTTTGAACAGTTGATGGCTATGCAGCACCAGCTCATGCAAACTATGATACAAACGTTGGGTCATCTGCAGGCCAACAACAACAACAATCCTAACCCTGTTCCTACACCCCCATCGCCGCCACCGCCACCACCGCCGGCTCACAATAGATTGGGAGAGTTCATGAGGACTAGGCCGCCTACTTTTGCACAATTCAATGATCCTATGAAGGCTGATGATTGGCTGAAGTCTATGTAAAAGAAGCTTGCTATTGTTCAGTGCAATGATCGAGAGAAAGTTCTCTTCGCATCGCACCAACTTATGGGAGCAGCCGCTGATTGGTGGGACACTCTTTGCAATGCTCATGTCAACTAGGAGACTATCACTTGGCCTGAATTCAAGGAGAGTTTCCGCTCTCACTATGTCTCTGCAGGAGTCATGATGCTTAAAAGGCAAGAGTTTGAAGGTCTCCGCCAAGGAAGGAAGAGTGTGAATGAGTACCTCAACAAGTTCACGCAGCTGTCAAGGTATGGCTCAAGAAGATGTCAACTCGGATCAAAGAAAGCAATACTTGTTCATGAGAGGATTGAACAATGAGATTCAAGTTCAGCTGCTCAACAATGATTATGCAAACTTCTAGAAGCTCGTTGACAAAGCCATAGTGGTTGAGAGCAAGATCTGTGAGATTGAGAAAGGGGGCAAGAGGAAGATGCCATATCAAGGACAGCCACAAGGGAGCAATGTACGTCCCCGTTTTGATGCCACCAGCCGCACCGTATTATGGCTCGTCCGCTTCTACTTTCCGCCCCGCAAATCCACCTCACTCTAATCAGCCACCGCAGCAACGTCCTGTTATGCAAGCACCTCGTGTGCCTATGCCTCCTGCGCCCCGTCCCAACATGGGCGCCTATGCTCAAGACCAGCCTCGCCCCAACATTCCTGCTGTTATGGACAACAAAGCATGTTTTTCATGCGGAGAGGCGGGACACTTTGCAAGTCAGTGCCCAAAGAAAGGCCTTGGACAGCCGAGCAACGCACGAAGCAGAACCCACGGCTGACCGGAGGAGATAATCAAGGTAACCGTGGACAGCAAAACTATGCTCGTGGCAATGTGAATCACGTCTCCGCTGAGGAAGCACAACAAGCTGAGGACGTCGTGATTGGTATGTTTCTCGCCAACTCCAACCCAGTCACTGTTTTATTTGATTCCGGAGCATCACATTCATTCATCTCATCCAATTATGTTGCCAAGTATAACTTGCCCATATCTCATATGAAACAAACTATGTTGGTTAATTCTCCCGGTTGAGAGATGAGGACTAATATAGTATGTCCGAAAGTAAGCCTTAAAATAAGGGGGTAGACTTTCTCGCCAACCTTATTGTCTTGGATTTCCAAGGGATTGACATAATACATGGAATGGATTGGTTAAGAAAGCACCACGGAGTGATTCAATGCGCCCAGAGGATCGTGCAGTTGACAAGTGAGCACGGTACTCGTATCGAGTTCGAGGCAGCCCAACCAGCAACCGAGAAGGCAGTGCTCAACCACGTCGAAGAAGCAACATAGGAAAGCGTTCCAGTGGTTCAAGAATATTCAGATGTGTTCCCGGAAGAACTTTCAGGTATGCCACCTGATCGGGACATTGAATTTTCCATTGATTTAGTACCCGGAACTGCACCTATAGCAAATAGGCCATATAGGATGCCGGCTAATGAATTAGTGGAGCTCAAGAAACAAATTCAGGAGCAGATGGAAAAGGGTTTTATGCGCCCAAGCTCGTCATCGTGGGGAGCCCCGTTGCTCTTCGTGGACAAGAAGGATATGATCCAAAGGATGTGTGTGGACTATAGGTCTCTCAACGATGTGACGATCAAGAATAAATACTAGCTGCCCCGTATAGAGGACCTATTCGATCACATGAAAGGTGCCCGAATTTTCTCCAAGATTGATCTTCGGTCGGGATACTTCCAGCTGAAGATCAAGTCCTCCGACATACCCAAGACTGCATTTTGAACACGGTATGGTTCGTATGAATATACCGTTATGTCTTGAGATTGACATTGCAGAAATTGTGAGAGCATCAATTGTATGCCAAGTTCAGCAAGTGTCAATTTTGGCTAAAGGAGATATCGTTTCTAGGCCACATCATCTCCGAGGGAGGAGTATCGGTTGATCCCGGAAAAGTGGGAGATGTTTTGAAGTGGAACCAACAGCAGAATGTGAGATATATTCGGAGTTTCCTTGGGATGGCTGGATATTACCGCCGGTTCATCAAGGGTTTCTCCAAAATATTGAAACCTATGACTGAGTTGCTCATGAAAGGGAAATCAATTCAGTGGACACAAGCATGTCAAGACAACTTTGAGGAGCTCAAGAAGAGATTAACAACATCGCCGGTTTTGGTATTGCTGGACGTGAGCAAGAGTTTCGATATATATTGTGACGCATCAAGACAAGGGCTTGGATGTGTGCTCATGCAAGGAGGACAAGTGGTAGCCTATGCATCGAGACAACTAAAGAAACATGAGTTGAACTAACCCACACACGACATGGAACTTGCAGTCGTGGTACATGCCTTGAAGATTTGGAGGCATTATATTCTTGGCCACCGATGTGAGATCTATATGGATCACAAAAGCCTCAAGTATATATTCACGCAAACGGGCCTGAATTTGAGGCAACGTCGATGGTTAGAACTCATCAAGGATTATGATGTTGGAATCAACTATCACCCTGGAAAGGCCAATGCAGTAGCTGATGGCGTTGAGCCGAAAAGGAGCATGTCATCAACTCACAATTCGGGAGCTGCCACCCGAGCTGCGTAAGGAGTTTGAACGGTTGCATCTCGGATTCTTGAACGAGATGGAGGTGATCGAACTGAACTCAATGTTGGAACAAGAGATTCGAGATGGCCAAGCAACGGATGAGGAAATCAAGGAAATCAAGGAAAGAATCCGACAAGGTATAGAAAAGGATTTCAAGGAAGACGAGAGTGGTACGCTTTGGCTAGGGAAAAGAATTTGTGTGCCTAACGTGAAGCACATCCGCGACAGGATACTAAAGGAGGCACATGACTCACCTTATTCCATACATCCCGGCTGTACAAAGATGTACAAGGAACTGAAAACTTGCTATTGGTGGGATGGTATGAAAAGGGACATCATTGAATATGTTGCCCAATGCGACAGGTGCCAATGAGTGAAGGCCGAACATCAAAGACCCGCTGGATTGTTGCAGCCGTTAAAAGTACTCGAGTGGAAGTGGGGAAGACATCAACATGGGTTTCATAGTCGGATTGCCGCGTACTCAGTCCGGCTACGACTCTATTTGGGTTATCGTGGACCGATTGACGAAAACAGCCCATTTCCTTCCTGTTAGAACCAAGTACACCGTCGCGCAACTAGTCGTGCTGTACATGGAGCAAACCGTGTGTCGCCATGGAGTTCTGAAGTGGATAGTTTCAGATCGAGATTCTCAATTTACCTCTAGGTTCTGGAAGAAGCTGCATGAAGCCATGGGTACGCGATTGAATTTCAGCTCCGCATATCACCCGCAAACCGATGAGCAAACCGAGAGAACAAATAAGATTTTGGAAGACATGTTGAGAGCTTGCGCCTTAAAGCATGGGCATAGTTGGGATTAGAGCATGCCATATGCCGAATTCTCATACAACAACAGCTACCGAGCCAGCTTGAAGATGTCACCTTTCGAAGCATTGTATGGTAGACGGTGTAGAACACCGCTGTTCTGGAATGAGACCGGAGAAAGCTAAGTATTTGGACCCGAAGTGCTGCAAGACGCTGAAAAACATGTCCAAACAATACGTGAAAACTTCAAGGCCACTCAGTCACGACAAAAAGGTTATGCGGACAATAGGCGAAGAAGATTGACCTTCGAAGTGGGAGACTTCGTGTATCTTAAAGTGTCGCCTATCCGAGGCCAACGACGGTTCAACGTTAAAGGCAAGTTAGCACCTCGCTACATCGAGTCATTCAAGATTTTGGGCAATCGAGGAAAAGTAGCCTATCAACTAGAGATTCCAACATACCTCTCCAACGTGCATGACGTGTTTCACATATCCCAACTCAAGAAGTGCTTAAGAGTACCGGAAGAACAAGTACTAATGGATGAGCTAGAGCTTCAAGAGGATCTGACCTACGCAGAACACCCCGTCAAAATCTTGGACGTGAAGGAAAGGGTCATGAGGAATAAAGTAATCTGTTGGTGCAAGGTACAATGGAGCCTTCACACGGAAGCCGAAACTACATGGGAACGTGAGGAAGATCTCAAGGCAGAATTCCCCCATCTTTTCTCTACTCTATCGAATCTCAAGGGCGAGATTCATTTTAAGGAGGGTAGGTTTGTAACACCCTCAATTTCACTACCATGTATTGCATACATTTTTCATGTAGAGAAGCATTTAAAAAGAAGTAGAAATGGAGAAAGAACCATAGAAATGGAGAAGGAACCATAGAAATGGAGAAAGAACCATAGAAATGGAGAAAGTAATATAGAAATGGAGAAGGGAATATAGAAATAGAGAAAGGGACATAGAAATGGGAAGAAATGGAAATTAGATAGCTGAATTGAGCCATTTTAAATTTTCCCAAAATTCCAAATCTTCCCCAAATTCCCCAAAGGGAGAATTTCCCCCACATTTGGGGGGATTTGCCCCCAAATTGGCCGCAATCATAGCGGGAGGAAAAAGCCCTAGGACTCTTTGGTTGAGTCCCAATTTGACTAGGACTCTTCTTTTCTCCCCTTATAAATACAACCCCCAGCCCCCCCATACACCTTTGGCCGCAGCCCCCCCAAACTCGCCGAGTTGCCCTGCCCTCCCAACTCGCCGAGTTGGCCACCCCCCTTGCCAGATTTTGGTCGTCATCGAGCCCCGTCGTCGAGCCCCGTCACGCCTCGCCGTCGTCGGAGAAGAAGCCCGATGATCTGCCCTACCATAATTCCCCGCAAAAAATCCCCCGCTGCTGTCGTTGCAAGGAGAAAGGCCCTGCCACAAGGAGGAAGTGAGGTAGGTCTTCATTACCTATCTTACGACGTCGCCGCTGTTTCTACGCATCCGTTTTGATCGCCCCCTTCGAGTAGAAACTTTTGCGTGTGGACAGATCGTGTTTTGATCGATTTCTAACGGTGGAATTGATCTAGATCTTATGTCAAGATCATCACCACGTCCACATTTGATCCCTACACGCTTGTTCATTATAAAACCCCATGAAAGCCATTAAAACATGCAAGAACACGTACAAACTGGTTCTATAAAACTGCACTATAGGATTTGCATTCATCTACCCCATTGCATCTTGAGTAAAGTTTGTGCATGATGATTGATTGCTGTAAATTTTGTATGTGCATGGTCATAAGTAGAAGGACAAGCTTAAGAGACCGTCTATGAGGAACTACAACACCAAGGCGGTTGTGTACTGGTATAATGGACGTTCTCTCCAGTCGCCGACGGGTGACGAAATCACAAACTTGTGGGTAAAGTGGTGCCACCTCTGTAGAGTGTAAAACTATCATGATAGCCGTGCTTCCGGTCACAAGCACCTAGCCAACTTCCATGATTAGAGGCAAAACATGGGATGGATATTTGGGTATGGTCATTGGGATTGATTTTGGGACTATTTTGAGTCATGACAATGAATTTGGTTTCGGTTATATGAATATGAGATGGTTAGCAATATTTATGAGTATGAGATGAACTTGAGAAAGATTAATGGCAGGATAGAAATAGTTGTTGTTTTTATCATGTTTGTGAAATAAAATTTGCTTGCTGCAATGAGCCTTTTTATTCCATACCTTATTGTAAGCTGCATGTCATACTTTTCCCGCACTTGCTGAGTACGACATGTACTCACTCTTGCATTATCACATATACATCAGCTACAGAAGAAGAGTACTTCGAGAAACATGTGGAGTACTAGGCATGCGCACTACCGTCAACATACTTATGGAGTTGAAGTTGGAGTCTGCTGTCTTAACCATTTTCCGTTGTCGTTAGAGTCTTCCGCTGCAATAATAAGTTAGATATTCATGAGTGAGATGTTGAGTCATTGTAATAAAGTATTTAAATACTATTTATTCGTGGTTATATTCTGAATTCAGTTTGTGGATTGCATGTGTATGTGTGATGAACATCCTGGGTACACCTATGCATTCACTTGGTTCTATTTTCGGAACCGGGTGTCACAATTCGGGACGGGCACAGGTCCCCCGGTGGCGGACAACAATGACTCAACTCTAGTGACCGGGCATGTATGATGTGGGGACGGATGGAGCCGCTCACGAGAGTGGAGACATTTTTACGAAATCGTTTCAACTAAACAGATTTCGACTTTCCCACATTTGTCATCTCACAACAGATTTTCAACAGCTCACAAATAAAATCTGATTTTCAGGAACCCACGACTAAACCAAATATACTCTTAGATTGTTCGACGTCATGTACTTTAAATGGTATTTTATTCTATATTTAGACTAGTGTACAAGCTTGACTGACTGCCACAAGATATTCTAAACAGTACTATAAAATAGAGTACAAACAATTATTTTTCTAAATTAGAGCCTTGTTGTGCATACTCTGAAATGTATTCATATTGGTTGACGGGTAGGTCCATATACTGTTTTGTTAGTATAGAGTATGATAGAGATGAAAAACTGTAATATGAAGTAGAAAATATTCTAAAAAGTACAGTAAAGAAGAAAACATCTTTTACAGTAATAATTTTGAACTACACGATAATGTTAACTTGGGGTTGGGGACACCACGTGATCCATACGCTAACGCATGAGATCGCTGACTCGTTGGAGCCGTAGGATCCGAGGTACAGGGAACGGACGGCTGAACAAGGCCGAGCAAGCTTTATAGCAAAACCCTACCCCTCAACGCCGCCCTCCTCCCAACCGCGACCGCACGCAGCCGAGCACCCTTGTTGCGGCGTCTCCACCGATAGGGTTCGTCCCTGCTCTTCTCCTTCTGCCCCCTTCAAACTGCAATCGATTTAGATCTGCAAATTTGCATCACCTTCTCCTGATCAACGTCTTGTGCGTCAGGTTATCGTTTCTGTCGATTCGGGCTGGTAGGGCCGTGCCAAAGAAGGACGCGGCGCGATGAGGTTGGAGAAATGCTGGTTCTGCTCCTCCACCATCTACCCCGGCCATGGCATCCAGTTCGTCCGCAATGACGCCAAGGTCCGACCCAATTCTTCCCCTCTTTGTTTTCCCGTAGGTTTTCTTACCTGTTGTACGCAAGGCGCCCTCCTGCGAATTTTGGCGCTGATTTTAGGGTTCCAAGCGTATAGTTCAGTGTAAATACGATCTTCTGTGTCCTCTTTATCTCCATGTTGACACGAAATCAAATAAGCTAATAATAATAGCTAGGCTCTGTTCGGTAGCGTTTCAGTTTCTCAAGAAACCAGAAACTAGGATTTCCTTCTTTCTGGTTTCTGGTTCAAAATAATTTTTTTTTCTCTAAGGTTCTATTTCTAATTCCGACATTTGGTTCGGGAAATTTGATTTCTCGTTTCTGGTCTGGCAAGAAAATGGAACTGAAGCCCAGCTAAACACACCATTAGTCTTTGCTACTTGACTTTAATGAATTTCTCTCACGTGTTGGGGAATGATTGTATTTTCTAGAGAACTTATTGGATTAGATCCTACAATATCTGTTGTTTGTTACTCAAATAAAGCATCTGCATGTTGGTACACATTCTAATTAGATCAAGGCAGTCTGTAATGTGTATGGAACGAATTTAAATATTGTTGCTTTTGTGTGCCACAACACTGCAGACCAAACCAGGGAACATTTTGATGTTAACTCTTTTTGCAGTTCTTTTGATATATATATCTTGATCTGATGGATCCTTCTAGCTTTAGTGATGAACTCATGTGTGATAATTGTATAAATAGCCTTTTCACTGGGTTCTAAGGCTTTTAGTTTTTGTCTGTTTAACTTGAAGCATATGGTATCTATCTGTATTGCATGTGCTTCATGATAGCTCTTCCTGAACCTACCTCTGCGTTTGTATCAGTTTTGTCTAAAGGCGATCCTTATATTCACAGTACTTCAGATATTTTATGTCTTTGTTTATCCTTCAAGGTCTTAACAACATGAAACTGCCTTGAAGGCATGATGTGTACTTATGACCTATACTGTAACATCAATATAGTCTTATATTGATGAATTGTCATTATTAAGAGCTTTATTATTATTTTGTTGAGGTAAATTTTAATATAGAAGCAGCTGTGTTGTTTTGAATTTCCTAGATGAAATGTGATATCATAAATTAGGACTGAACACCAATGTTCAATCTGCCTTTTCTCCACATTTTAAATAAGCATTCATGACCATAAAAGGCACTGAACATCAAAGAATACCTAGTGCAAAAGGAGGCAATGTTTATGCCTAAAGTAATTTTGTTTTAGCTTATGCATGTATTTGAATCTTGTTGGTGCCCTAGTGATGTTGTAACTATATCTTTCATCACTTTGGCAGATCTTTCGCTTCTGCCGTTCAAAGTGTCATAAAAATTTCAAGATGAAGAGAAATCCTCGTAAGGTTAAGTGGACCAAAGCGTACAGGCGCTTGCATGGCAAGGACATGACCCAGGTTAGTAGCAAGTTTGCTATATTTCTTTATGTCGTAGGTAGCAGGCAGAGCTGCCAAGGGCTTGTTTTTGGCTGTGCATGCCACTGATCAGTCTACGAAATTTACTAGGACGCAACCTTTGAGTTTGAGAGGAAGAGGAACAGGCCTGAGCGCTATGACCGGAATGTAACAGAACGTACTCTGAAAGCCATCCCGGTTATTTTGAAGACAAGACACGAACGTCTGAAGAAGCACATTTCAGAAAGGTTTGTTCTCGTGTCTCTGTTCACTGTCTGTTTACTTCTATAGTAGTTTTCTTGTCTAATACACAATACAAAATTTTGATAGGCACAAACCTGGTAAGAAGGTGGAGGAGAAGAGTGCTGCTAAGGAGTTGGAACAGGGCATTGGCCTGCTTCCTAAAAAAGACTTTGCTGTTACCTCAGCGGGTAAACAAAAAGTCAAGGTCAAAGTTGTTCAGCCGCAAGCAGAAGATAGTTTTATGGACGAGTAATCGGTTGGCCTGCCTCTATTCATGCTATATGGCTATTGTGTTTCATTATTGTCTGAATAACATTTAAAGATGTTTGTGGACTCAGTATCAGCAAGTTTTGCATGTGCTGTAAGCTACCCACACTGGGTAAACAGGATACCGTTATTGCGTTCACCAGACGAATGCTTAATGATGCTTGTGGAGGCGCTCTTCAAGGTCTGATTTAAAGGCAGTTTCAGGCTGGTCTGATTTTATCTGGAAAGAGTAAAATTAGCGTGCATGTTACTTCTCTGTTTACAATGGCATCGTTAAAGTTCATAATTGTGTCAGGTCAATAGAAATTGTGTCCCATGGACACGTGCGTAGAAATCGTTATCCCAAATATGTTTTCAGGATGCGCTTTGAACGAAATGCAATTCGCTGATTACATGTAGTCAATTTTCGGGTATTAGAGTATTTGACTCCCTTGTTTGGGTACAGTTAAATATTCTTCATTTGAAGTAGATTAAGGGGTTGGAGTAAAAAATAAGTTTATTTTCACTTAATTTCACTTTGTTTTGATACAGTTAAACTCTATTTGAAGTGGATTGAGGGGATTAAAATAAAAATTAATTTATTTTTACTCCATTTCACTTCTATTCACAGAAATTTTTTATTACTCAAACAAGCTCTAAAGAGGTTTAAATGAATGAACCATCAAAAACAAATTTTCTCTTCTCGTTGGATTGACGAGGTTTGTTCTGATCCATGCTACTACTGCCAAAGCTGTTTTTACCGATGGCGGAGATCTCACCCCGACGTGTATTTTATTCCATGGGAGATGGGGATTTGACGTGGATCTACGCCAACCCAGGGCTTTTCCAAACTAAGCCTTATGGAATTGGTCTCCCATCAGGGCATAGAGCCGAATTGGTCTCCTTAGTGAATCGGTGACTCTGAAATAGAATTTAGAGCCAGTCTAGTTTCGCTTTTTAAAACTTGATTATATAAGAAGATTTTTTTAAGAAGCCGCTTTCTACAGAATCTGTTATCTAAATAATATGGAGTGTTTGTCGATCCTGATTATTTTCAATAGATTCTTTGTCATGCCTATGTCCTAGGACTTGGTGACGAGTTGAGTCCTGAAAATAGTTTCTTACGAAAATGTAGTGAAAGACTGCGTACAAAAGACTCAAATAGATTGCTAAGGAGACAGTCACCCTTCACTATGTTTCATCCGTCATTGGCGATCGCACATTCAGGTGAGCTGAAAGCAGCACACGGGATCTGCGGGAGGGCGGCAGGAGGGAGACAGCGTCGACATTTTCCGAGGAAGAGTCGTAGCGCAGATGGGGATCGGGAGGGAGACGGCTGGAAGAAGGGTACGCCTAGAAAATGAGCTTTATTATTTTTCGAAAACATCAAAATGAGCTTGATTATAATCGGAACCAGTTGGTCGCTGATTTTGTCCTTAGTAAACTCAAATCTGCTCGGTACTACTAGATTTGTAGTTCAAAACTACTCCATTCGCTCCTGGATTCTGAGTCTTAAAACTACTTGCATATTTTAAACTGTGAATGTGATTGCCCTCGTAATCATGTGGCAGGGTACAACAGACAATTTTTGATTGGGCTCCGATCTGATATAAAGAAACAGATAAGACCCGAGAAACTGAAAAAAAATGTGAGCTTTTCTTGACATTCAAGAATGCAAAGACATTCTAATTCTTTTACACCGAGCAATGAAAAATAGACACCATACCACTACATGAAGATACCATATCACTTCTGACCTTGACCGATCCAGAAGTTAGGGCACTTTGGACACTATGAAAAAGGGGGCAGACACCGCCGTCTGCTTACCAAAGCTGAGTTTTCTCCCTGATCATGTTTGAAATGGGTTGCCAACCCACTAGCCACGGCTTCCTACTTGCGGGTATTGCGAAATTCAGCTCAAACATCTCCTTGCTGATGTTACCACCCTCGCAGAAACCAACTAGACGGGCCACTATATCAGCGCTATCCTCAATGTGGGATTGGTCATTTGGGTCTGCCCAGAGTTTGTTCACAAGCTGCAGCTTCCTCTGCTTCCCGTCCAGGGGGACTTGCCATTTGATGAAGAGGCGTTCTCGCTCTTCATCCGTTAGCCTTGAGCCCATCCTTCTCACAAGAAATTCTCGCTCGTTCCTCAAAGCCTTGATACTGCAGCATACAAAAGAATGGAAGTAGCCTTTAGATCAGTTACACTTCTAAAAAGAGCGAAAATAAAATTAACAATTGAAATTTCAGTCATAACAAGTTAACAATTGAACACCTATCTGGTTGCACTCTTTTCTTGTTAAAGAAGAAAAATTCACTGCTATTTTTTCTTTAATTTTTGACTCTTCAGCACTATTCCTCTCAACTGCTGGAGTTCATTGTCATAATAAATGAAATACAGAGATAACAAGCAACATGTTGGATTGCTATGGCATTTACCTTGAGGCGAGCGAAATTGCAGGGTCATCACCAACTGTGGGGCTTGCATCACCGACCTCGGCAAAATGTTGTTGCAACCATGTCAGCCTTCTTACTTCAACTTCGATATATATCTGATCAGCCCTATCACCCCTGAATAACAGGTAGAACTGGGTTCTGTGTATAATCGATACATGGCAGAGATCCCAGAGTTGAATAATGTGCTGCATCTGCTCCTTGAACAATTTCTCCCATGAATCATCAAGTAGAGGCCCAGCGTTTTCCTCTTCAAAATTATCATTCGGTTTGCCGTCATTAGATTCCAACTCCAAGACCTGCAAAATATTGCACGGGAACATATGTTAGAAGAAAATCAGAACAATTGTTTTAGGAATAATAATGGTATATGTGTTCAAGCAACCTGGCAGACTAGAAGCTGCTTTTGGTATTGAAGCTTCGCGACTCGTTCCTTCAGTTCAGTAACGTAAGCCCTAATACTCCTCACGTTTTCTTCTGCAGCATTCTGGAACATCCGCTGCATCTTTTTCATATTGACTGAGCTGGAGCGCCTAAATCGTGGTGTTTCGTCACGTGATGATATATCACCATCTTCACTTTTGGTGGGAGTAGCCTTTTCTGAACCCTCATGAGACACGGTGTCACCCTCTGGGGCCCTGTTCTCAACTTCTGATTCTGAAGGCTTGCTAGAAGAGTGGGGAGAGCAAGGCGTTCGTAGAAGATTTGCTCTGTTTATGTTGTTGCTTACACCCAGTGGAAGAAGTGTTCTCTTCTTCTTCTTTGCTCTGCTGGACTTTGGAGTGGTCTCATTACAAGGTATGCCAACATTTGGAAGTGACATCACCAATCTGTCAATAGACCTTTGCACATTCTCTAGTTTCGCCTCAAGCTTAGCAATATCATTGTCCTGCATATGAAGTCTAGAAATTTCATCTTTCAGATCAGATCCATTCCCTTCATCTGCAATCATCTCTACGTCTCTGTCCTCAGATCTAACTGATTGCATCTCCCTGATTTCTGCCTGGAGTTTAGCTATAGTTTCCGCAGCATCCTGATTGCCATGCTTGTGGCATTCAACTTCCTTGTGAAGTACATCAATGGCACGATTAGCTTCAACTTCAAGCTGTTGCTGCAGCTGCTCCAGCTTGCGGATTTCATGCTTTAATAAGAATGGAGCAGTAGATGATTGCCTTATCGGGCCCCTCATCTTAATTTTGTTGCTTGGCTCTAATGATCCAGAAAATGTGAGGCACTTTCGGGATTTCTTTGGTGAATCAAAGGGATTCCACCCCTGAAAGAATTGTATGGCATTAGACAAAGAGTTTGTTAATGGTAAAGAAAACAGAGATAGAGAGCGAGAGAAGTCCTGGCTGAGCAAGGGCAGAACCTTTACCACTGCCCGGTGATCACCCATATTCTTCCGCAATTCTTCAAGCTGTGATTGTGCGTTATCTCTCTGTTTCTTGAGTTCCTCCATTTCAATTTCCATCTACAAGCTCTGTCCTATCAGATCAAGCAAAAGACGAAAAAATACTTAGTGAAAACTTGGTCAGAGACATTACCTGTCTAATCTTCCTGTCCCTTTCCATTATGAGGACATCAGTAGAGGAGCCACGGTCGGGCGTTCTTAGTTCTGCCTCTAGTCTAGCAACTTCTGTCTGAAGGTGCTTCACTAATTGCTTATCTGATACAACCTGTATAAAAACATGTGTTGTTTAGTTGCACACTGATGTGATTTCGACAATAGACACACCGAAATCTGTCTCAATCGCAACTCATACCATATTAACTTTGGCAGTATTTGTGACCTCCTTTGCACAAGTTGCAAAGAAAAGAGTGTTTCTAGATTGCTCTACATGTGTTAGGGCAGGGCTCATAGTACAAATGATTGCTGTTCTGGCATTTCCCCCCAAAGAAAGCTGTAAAATACGCGTCAGCTTTGAATCCCGATAGGGTATATGTCCACTTCTTTTGTCCGAGCTGCATTGGAAATTGAAATTGCAATTAGTGTTTTCAGTTCTATATAAAGATAAGTTTTGAAGGGGGGCCTTGGCGCAGCGGTAAAGCTGTTGCCTTATGACCATGAGGTCACGGGTTCGAGTCCTGGAAACAGCCTCTTGCAGAAATGCAGGGAAATGCTGCGTACAAAAGACCCAAATGGGTCGGACCCTTCCCCGGACCCTGCGCAAGCAGGAGCTACATGCACCGGGCTGCCCTTTTTTTTATAAAGACAAGTTTTGACCAATTCCCTATATAGACCAAGAGAAAACATATCACTAGCTCATATAGTCTGCGAGTTTAATTCTGGTACATCAACATTTCAAGCAATTTGAATGCCCGGCAAATTCAACAACTTGGATAACTGAGACCATAATGTAGACAACACCAACTATATTTCCATACAAGCAATTCAAGAAGGATTGAAAAGGTCAATCACAGGCACTAATGTTTGATACATGAAATGTGGATTTTTCAAGTATTTGTTCTTAAGTGGAACTTACTCATAGAAACAATAAATAAACCAAGATACATGCACTGGAGAAATAAACCGAGATAAATGAAACAGTAAATCCATTTAACAGTTATTTTAACATGGAATATGTTGTTAACGTTCAAGATATCCTATTACGAAAATGTATCGCTGCACTGTTTTTCTTTTACTAAACCTAAAGGATGTTAGAGGTCAAGCTAAAACAAGCTTTATATATGCTGATCAGTTAAATATAAAATAGTAATCTAGCAGTTTTTGTTTAACAATATGCAATAGTATTTATAAGTCATGGCGAAACTTCCTAATGTGTCTCCTTCACATGGCAGTCCTTCACATGCCAAAAACCTTTATCCCCAGTTTTAACTTTCAGTAATCCATCGAAAAGATAAAGGATTAAGAAGCACTACAACATGATGTAAAAGAACATAAGTTTATTTCATATATGCTAACTGACTTGCTCTAAATAGCAGCTGAATCAATTAGAAGCACATAACCAATCTGTCAGTCAATACAGTAGCAGAATGCCATGACAATTGTGCACATTTTTATAAGTTTGTTGTGAGCTATGTTACTTCGGTAACTTCCTTACGAAGTTAACACATCCAACTAGTGAATAGGAAAATACAGCAAGCGCAGAGTTCATGGATGCATTTTATTAGCAGAAACACTCAGCATGTAGAGGAAAGTAGACCAGACCCTTAAATAAATATGATTCAAAATTTGTGTGCACATGTGGAACTTGAGTTTTGAATAAACTCAAACCTTAGCTTTCTGATGACTGTAGTCAAAGTTAACAAGCTGCGATTTATATGGCATCCCTCTTTCAACCGTGCACCTATTGCATGTGTCTGTGCTGCCCTTTCACTTCCAGCAAGATCAACAAAATTCTGCGAACAAAATAAGCAGTTATTCAGACTGAAATTTCAGTGTACCAACTTCCTAAAGTTGAGCATGCTCACCAGGCTAGCAACGAAAGATTTTACACATCCTGACACTTCACGGAGCCTGCTCTCAAGTGTCTAGGTAAAGGTACACTAAAAGGTCAATGCTTTCCTTACTATTTTCATTTGGAATGATTTAATGTGAACAGGATACATACCAGCCTAATGATTTGGTGGGAACGTGAACTGGTGTCATTAAGTGCAGTCTCCCCCACTTGTCTTTGTTCTGCAAGTATTTGTTAGGTCGTTAATAAATTAATTAGGCTTATTCATTTCCTCTTTTATTATATTACTTTAGTAATTACCTTCACAGATGCTGATTAGGTGCCTTAGATGTTGTCCGTCCTTAGCAGTCTCTTCTTGCAGCTTCTCCACGATGGTTCCTTTCTGTCAAACCATAATAATGTTCAGTTCAATCATTATAACCTCAACATTTGTTCAGGGCGTTGCAAAGAGAGCCAGGTTGTAAACAAACCTCAGGATCATCTAACAAGCGAAGGGGGCCAGAGTCAGGTCGCAGAAGATCCTTCACAATCTCATTGTAAATTTCCATAGCAGAAATCTTGATAACAAATTCCCTCTCAGGAGTCTAAGCAAGAAACAACTGTGTTATGGTACTTATGAACAGGTTATACTGACTTGTACATATATAAAACTCACATTATCTATGTGCTTATAAATATCACTAACAGCACTCTCTGTAACACCCTTCATCGTGAATGTTTTACCACTGCTGGTCTGCCCGTATGCAAAAATAGTGGCTGCAAAACAAATGAACGCTAAGGGATCATGCCATCACTTCACTACCACAAATATGCAAAGTGGGCATCAATATACCATTAATGCCTGTCAATGCAGACATTGCAACATCTTTTGCTCCCTCTTGATAAACCACATCAGTTTGGCATGCTGGCCCAAATACCTTATCTGGAAGAGATACAAAGACATCGATTAGCGGAAAACAACTTTTCTTGTGCTTGCATTGCACATGAATTGATTATCAGATACTGTACCAAAAATGTAAGAGGCCGGTGCAGACCGGTCCTGTGGGGGGCCCTTGTACATGATTGTCTGGCTATCAGCGCACTCCCATGCTATGTCATCCCTCACAGCCAGCTCCTTCTTGCTTAATGGCCGCATCCTTACTGTAACAAAGATCTTCTCCTCCTTGGCCCTGGAACTGCCTCCAGGTGTGGGGGCCCTTGAGCCGCCACCAGGTGTAGGGGCCCGTGAGCTGCCGCCACCAGGAGTAGGGGTCGACATTGGTGTACGCTCAACCTTGGATGCAGGGGTGCTAGGTGGTTTTGATGCACCCATTTGTATGTGGAACTGCACAAAGAAGGTAGGGAATGGAGCAACAGCAACCAAGCTTTCTTGCAGAAACGGACACTGAATCTGCATAAACGCAACAACGGTCAAGTGTAAATTAGTACACAATCCTACAAATAAATTCAATAAATGCAGGCAAACTAGTAGAGTTTTTTTCTTTCAAAAATGTATATTGCATATGAATGCAGAATGCCAAAATGGATCGACCTGCAACCCCTTATGTGCCTTTTATATTATTCAAATTTAAATAAATAAATATATGGTTTTAGCAGCCGGAATAAATTGCAGAGATTTGAAGTACTCCCTCCATATTTATTTTGTTGACGTTAGGACACAAATTGGAGCTCAAATTTGAACTAAGTTTTGTGTCCTAACGTCATCAAAATAAGTCTGGAGGTAGTAATTACATAGAGATATAGCCATCAACAAACACATGAAGTCAAATATTGCAAAACTGAAACACACGCAGAATGCACAAAATAAAACGCAGCAATGATTCCGCTGATCCATGCAAGCGCATATGCAGCAATTACCTTCAGAATAGCAAGCAGAGAAATAGATCGCCTAATGGAATAGCAGAGTTGCCACAACGAACAAGCTAAAAGATTCCTTACAATAAATCCATACTGGTTTGATCGCGCATTTCACAGGCAGCTTTTGATACCGCTCAATCTACAACGAGAAATTGCTGATAGGAAAACCTCGCGTTCCCCCGAAAAGGAAACACCATTTCGAATTCCAGATCATGTCCGAAATTCTCCATCCAAAAGTGGGCAAAATCGAGTCAGCGCACCCTGGTAAGCGAGCTAGCATATGGAAACCCTTATCAGGAAACTACCTTCCTGATACCCGAATAAATCAATCCAAAACGAAGCAAACCAATTTCCTAATCTGCGCCGCACCTGCCGTTTCGAATCCGGCGGGAAAATCTCCGTCCGGCCGAGCGCTGCCCACCCTAGCGACCGCCGAAGCGGATCAGGCACCAGCGCTCACCTCGCCGGATGGAACTCCACCGCCTCGCGAGGGGTGGGGCAGCAGCAGCCCGCGGACCAACCGCGTCGCGCGAGAAATCGAGGGTTTCAAGGAGAGGACGAAGCGGAGCAGAGGCCACTCACCAGCGTGGGCAGGTAGGGGATCCCGTTGAGCAGAGCCCCCGGAAGAGCGCAACGAGACTCCGGCGGAGCGGGTCGAGCGCCCGACGTCGCGCCGCCGCCGGTGCGTACGAGCGGTGATCAGAGCAAGCGGAGGCGGAGGAGCCGTTGGCGTTTCGGGTTTAGGTGGTGTGGTACCCGTGCACTCTTTCTCTCTCTACTTGTACTGCGAGTACCGTTTGAATTCTCCGGCTCGTTGCGGCGGAGAGGTTAGAGAGAGAGAGAGAGAGAGCCGGAAGACGAGTGAGAAAAATAATTCGGAGGAGCGGAGCGGGTGATGCTGTTGGTGTGATGTGGGTGGACGGAGTGAGGTTAATGGGGGCATGAGGCCACAACGGCTAGTTTTGGAAATGCGTTGCACGAAGCTCCCCCGTGTCCGTGGCTACTAGCTTATTGCCGAGGACGTTGAGCGGCTGTCCTGCTGCAGGTGGGCCATAGAGTCTGAGCTCGGGTCCGGACCCACCAGTCCGTGGGAGGTATTTGAAGGCAGGTTTTGAAATCATAGTGGGTCGAAGCGAGGTTCAGCGGCTAGGTGCCACCCAAGAGTGTACACAGGTATTGGGGATGAATAAGGCTGTTCAGTGCTGCTTATCCTCAGTCTCTTAAGTCTCACTGATTTGGTCTTTGGTGCTCGTGGCCCTTCTCTGAATTTAATTTGCTGATATGTGCGAATTTACATGCCACTAATTAAATTCAGTCAAAGTACTTCGCCTCTATTGTCAACGCTCTAGCCACACTGCAAAAACATGACTGCTACTACTAATTTGATCAGTAATAAACATATCCTTGACAATTGACTTGAACTTGTAGGCTGAGTTGGGATTAAAGTTAAGGAACAACGAGTCCAGCACATGTATACAATTGACGTCCATGCTTTGTAAAAAGTTAGGATTTTACCGTTAGGCTACATACAGATGTGAATTCACCCCCTCTTCCAACAGGGTGTTCAATCTGGTTTGAGCCGAATTATTGTTAAACTGATGAACTAAGAAACATTTTTTATGAACAATAAAGCAAGCATGTGAACCAGGACCAACCCTTCTTGACGAGCTAATCATGGAATGAACCTTCACTTTGAATCAAAAGGCAACAAATATTGATAGTTAGAAGTCTATATTGTAGTCTTAAAATTATTCATGTTGCAAATAATTAAAAACATACTTTTTCCTTATAAAAAACAATATATATACCTTTTTTATTTCTCAAGTTGCATTATTACTACTAGGTCGAGAGACAACCATGTAAGAATTGGTGACTTATAGGTACACAATCAACAGTTGCAACCTTTCAAAATCTACCAAAAAAGGGAGTAGATTAAAGGGAGAGAGTCCCTCACAACCAAGCGGATGCCGCGTTCGAATGTGGCAGCCGGGGAGTGCACCGGCCTCGGTTAACTGTTTCACCCATGAGAGCATTAGCATGCACATTTTCCATGATAAAATATAGCTACATATACTGTTTAAACATAAACATTTTCCTTGCCTAACTTTTGCATCAAGTGCTAAGCCATGTCTTCTACTTCCACCAGTCTTTTACAATGAGATGGTCTTCAAATTACTATTTGATCAGGATTTATATCAGAATAAATCTATAAAATAAACAACTATATAAGTTTACTAATTCATTCTGTAAGACATATTTATGTGTATGATTTATGATGAAATACTTTTAAAATATTGATATTCAAATATTTTAAAGTTGATTCAACCCTCATCATAGTGAGTATTTTAATTCCAGAAATATCCAACGAAGGAAGAGCATTAAAATCCTTTCAGATGATATCTAGAGCACCGAGGGAGTTCCAACATGATTTCTTCATGGAAGTTCTAATGCTAGCATGTTGGAACATTTGGAGGCAGGGGAATAACAAAATCCTTGAGGGCCAACGCTCGCAAGTCCTAGAATGGAAAATAATGTTTAAAGAAGATTGTAAGCTATAGGCACTAAGGTTGAAACATGAGTCTAGACTGTCGTTTCTTAGCTGGTTAGACAGTTTGAATTAAGACTTTGCTAGGTCTTCTTGCTGCTATTTTGCTTTTTTAACCGTGTACAGATAGCGTGATGTTACTTTGTAAATATTGAGCTATTAGTATAAATCTCTGCAGGACCTTTCTGCTGCTTTCTTTCAAAAAAATATTTTAATTCGGAAGAATCGATCTGTTCGTATAGCAGCTAACTATAACCCTAGACTCAGTTAACAAGGTAAAAACAATGATTTTTTTAGAAAAAATGGAATATATGATTGAATCAACTTTATTGCCACTCAAGTGGCTTTGGTCTGCTTGGTTGATGCACTCATCAATGTGCCTGAGGAAAAGAGCTACCTGATAGCTCCCCAATATGGTGATACAAATTTGCATGCGGGGGCATGAAAAACTCTTATTATTTAGTTGCTATCTTGCTCAAGAAGAAACTAAATTCAAAAAATAATTTTGTAGTTGACAGTTTGTAGAACATAGATAATCTATTTTATTGGACTTTGTGATCATCCTTGTTACGTTATGGAGAGGACTCGTTGTTTACCATGGGAATATAGAGTAATGCCCTATAAATCATTGAAAATTTCAAATTTCCTTATTTGCCATTGGATTTGAATTTTGTTCCTTATGTGGCAATGTCGTGAACCTAATCCTCAGTAATGTTTAGTTGAGCTAAAAATGATGAATTTACTCTCTCCGAGTTAGTTGTGTGCTACTACTAATTTGAGATGAGAAGGCTGCTGATAAGGTTAATGTATGAAATGAATCTAGACAAAAACATGCTCACATGGGTAAAACTGTTTTTTATCTTAACATTATCCAAGACTTAAATTCGTAGTACTGACAAATAAGGAACGAGATTTCAACTCGATGGCGGATAAGAAAACTTGAAGTTTTCAATGGCTTATAAGACATCACTCAATTTTTTGGTAGCAAATAAGAAAATTTCACTCATATTATGCTTGGAGGAACGCACTATCATCGATAATTGACTGAAAGGGTGGCAGATCCCTCCCTTAAAAGATCTCCCTCCTATAACAAAATGTGATGGAGACAGCAATTTATCCTTACAACAAAAAAATATTATTTGGTGCTTACTGATGATTTGGAATGTCAGCGGCAAGGTTAACCACTATACAAGTTGAGCCAGAACGATTGAGGTAAAAGTACACTTATGAGATGGTTTGTGACGGGGTGACGTACCCCGAGTATCTGAGAGGCGACCGATCAACCAATCATACAGAGACACGTGGCTTCATGGGCCCTGACTTAGGGCCCGGGCTCAGGATGATGCCATCACAAATCCCGACCTGGAGGTCAAAACACAAGCAATCGACCCCTAACCGCCAGGGGCGGGGAAGGAGACGACCCCCAAGATCGGAAGCGACGACTGACCTCCGACCCCGACCAATGAGGCTGGAGGAAAGAGCGATCTGGGCTAAGCCCAGACCGGAGGCAGGTAGAACACTTCACCGTTGACATAAAATAAGGACAAAAGGACTTCAAAACAGAGTGGCAGGCCACCCGCGACAAGACAAGCACGACGCCGGGCCATCATCACCATCCGTCCCATCCCGCTTGAAGCGGATGTATAGGGACGGAAAGTAGACGTAGACCGTAGACAAGACGGAAGCAGGTGTACTCGTCGCTCCTGTATCACATTCGATCGCCTTAAACGCTGACACACCATGTTAACCCCCACCCCGTTTATGAGGAGTCGGTATAGATAGAGGCGTCATTGCTATAAAAGCGGAGGCCCAAAACTTCGCCTCGGACGGCGATAAGCTCATACACACACAACACTTAGGCTTTTTTCACTCTCGTACACTAGAAAACATCGCTTGTAACCATGGTTCCACGAACCGCCTGAGCTATTACAAGACCGACGAACACCCCAAACTGGACGTAGAGCACGTTGCCCGAACGAGTATAAATCCCTATCTTTGTTAGCTAGCCTTCCGTATATAAAACACGTAGCATACGACTACTAGCTAGTGGAAAAAACACTGGCAGTTGGCGCACCAGGTAGGAGGTCGCTTCGTGTTTTTCGTTTCTTTTGGAATGGCTTTCACGAGCTCGAGCTTCCGCGTTGGCGGGTGTAACACCCTCATATTCATTACCATGCATTGCATATATTTTCATGTAGAGAAACATTTAAAAAGAAGAAGAAAAATAAAGGAAGGGATATAGAAACAAACAAATAAATAAAAGGAAATAAAAATAGGAAGTAATAAAAATAAATAGAAAAGATAAATAAAAAAATAAATAAAAATAACAAAACCTGGCCGCCCCCAATTCCCCGCCTAACCCCCCCCCCCAAATTCCCCTAATTTCCCCCCTGATCCCCCCCAAATTACCCCCTAAAATTCCCCCTAGGGAATTTTCCCCACATTTGGGGGAATTTTGGCCGCACCACCCTAAGGGGGAAAGCCTAGCCAGCCCGACACCCCCTTTTTCTTTTTCTTGGATTTTCTTTCCCCCCAAATATCTGTGGCGGACCTTAATCCGCTCATCCAGGATCGCAGAGGGTGGTGCCGCACGATGCGACACCCGACAACACACATTATAAGGATACATTGTATCACATTAAAAACCAACTGGAATGTACAAAGTAGTATAATACTCAGTTACAAACTAGAGTTTATATTACACAGCGGAAGCTAAATTTGTACAACTCACGCCTGTCTACTTAGCAAAAGTCGGTTGCCCAGCCCTAGGGCAACCCACACTAGCTGCACTCCTCAGCTCAGCGCGGCGTGTACGGCTCCCACTCAGCCGTGGTCCCCGACAGAGGGTAACCCTCGCCGGTGGACTCGTAACCCGAGTCCGTGGGTGGCTCCTCACCTGAAAAACACTTAAGCAGCAACCATGAGCATGATGGCTCAACAAGACTTAACCGTCTCTCCTAAGACATGCAACTCTACATGCAGTTTACACGAATATGGGATAGTAATTTCAGCAAATGGACATGCCTACAAGTTTATCCTTAGTTCAACTTTTAGCCACAAGTTCATGAATAAGAAATTTAGTAATACAATATTTTGGTGGCACACAGGTAGCAATACAATTATACATATCAGAAGAATTGAATCATAACATTTCATGATTTATCTACGTTACGACGCAGTAAACAAGCGGTACTCGCCACCACGAGGGACGGCGAATCGACTCGATATACACCTGCAGGGATACCAAAGAGCACGTCACGTACACCCACCCGGGGAGCTGCACAGCACGCTCACTCGATGTCGTACGGGACAAACTTTCACCCAACAGCCCAAACGCTGAACCGGTCGCACCGAAACGGACAGGAGGTTCCCTACACGAAGCATCTCTCTATGCCTGTTAGCAGATTTCCACCTTGCTGCCCTCAACCTACACCTATAAATCGGTGTGCTATGCCTCGACGCCCGGAGGTTTAGGTTACATCGGTTTATCGGGGCCCATATATCCGATATGCCTTTGGTACGTTCAATACTTGTTCAGCAGGGCTGCACACGGATCCGTCCTCAATCGACATGGACAGGGCTGCACACACAAGACTTCCTCTTGCTGCGCCCTAGCCCCTGCCTAGTCTCATTTTTATTACTAAAGTGATCTCATATCACTCGAACCAACCCCGTGTGTCCCAAGCCTAACCCGCGAGTAGATTCCAACTAATCGACTTGTACCGAAGTCCTATGAATAATTAGGCATAGCCTGTCTACTCGAGGTCTTAGACACTACCCTCACTCTTATAGGAAAATTCTGGTTATGCAAGTGGGGTTTCATCCATCCTACACCTAATGCACATTCATACTTCACACTAGACATGTGAACAAAGCAAAACTTTATCAAAGGGGTTAATGCAAACCGGGGCTTGCCTTGTTGCTGCTGGTCAGTGGTTAGGGCTTCATCCGGAAGAAGGAAGTCGAGCACTTCCAGAGTCTCCTCGCCTTCAGCGACTACACGCTAAGCATATGCTATATGTCAATTTAAATGCAATGTTTGAACTTGAATAAGTAATTACTATAACTCTAGCTAACCCTCCCCTTTGGTTCTGAAATTTTTATGGTGGCTTCGTAGGGTCCTAACCAGAGTCTTGACCAAGTTTTATTTGAAACAAAGTTCATTTGTGCTTTGTACAAATAAAAGCCTATTGGGTCAATATTAGAGCCTCTAAGGAATGTCAAGGTTTTTCATGGCTCCAACCATTACTTTCTGGAAACTAAAATTTGAGATGGTCCTAATGGAATTAGTTTCATGTCATTTGAAGAATTCTTGAGGAAGTTGTGCTCTAAACAAGGTTTGAGAAAATCTGAAAAAAAATTCTGTACATTTTTCTATTTTCTCCGGGCAGTTCACTTAATCACACCATTAGGGGGACTAAATGAACTTGGATGAGTCTGAAAATTTTACTGTGACTCCAGGATTTTCCAATGAACCACCCAGCCAAATTTCAGAATTTTTTATAAAGTAATCCTCCAGATAAAATTCCTAACAGTTTAAACTTTAGGGATTTAATTCTGCAAAACTATTAAATTTCATGAGCTCAAATTTGTATTGCTGGAAAGTACTCAAAATTCTGAGTTCAGAAAAATTTGGTTCACTGAATTTGGAGCTCCCTAGCAAAAGTTCTATGCATTTGAAGTTTGCACTAAAACTGGAAAATCCCCAAAATGTTTAAACTCTGAGGGCGGGTCCCACCACCCGCCTTCTTCCTCCTCACGCGCGCCGGCGAGTTCAGCGGCGGTGTACTCCGGCAAGGTTCACCGGAAGTGCCTTCTCGACCGCCCCAGCGCTAGAACTGGCCGCTTAGCCTTTCTCGCCA
Source organism: Neostapfia colusana (assembly GCA_030760725.1). NCBI lineage: Eukaryota > Viridiplantae > Streptophyta > Magnoliopsida > Poales > Poaceae > Neostapfia > Neostapfia colusana. Next base: position 42,389,065 of record JASWHV010000018.1, on the reverse strand, counting down.
TGTGGAACTTGCCTTGGGGGTCGGAGCTCGCCGGCGGTGACCGGAAACGGCCGTGCGACGTCCACCGCAGAGGTTAGGGCTCCGGCGAGGTCGTTCTCACTCTCTGAGGCATGAAAAGGGTTACGGTTTGCTCGGGGAACACCAGTGGGTCACGAGGAACCCGACGTGAGCAGCCTCGGAAGCTAAAAATGCCTGCAAACCCACTCTCGACGGTGACCCGAGCCGTGTTCGCACCGGCGGCTATGGAAACTGCTATAACTCAGCCATTTATGGACGATTTTGCTCAGTTCTTCCTCGAGGAGGGGCGCTAGGAGGTGTAGGAGCTACTTGCGAGCTAGCTTGATCATTGACTCAGCGTGTAAGCCGAATTTTTAGTTTTTGCCGAGCTCGGTCAGTTGCACTAGGGTTCGGGACTTTCTAAAATACTTGCTACACGATGGGTTATTTGCTGAATGGTTCACGGCTACACCATCTAGGGATCCCCACACACCTTTCTTGTGTAAAACGCGGTCAGCGAAGATGGCCGGATGGGGCTGTCACCGGTGAGCCGAAGCACGGCTCTGCCGGTTCCTCCCAGTTTCTCGACTTCGACGGCTTACACCGATCACAATCGAGTGCAGCTTGCTGGAGCAGCACGGGGAATAACTAGAGCACGCCTTGGCGCTCCTTTTTTCTGCAGGGACCGCGAGTGCTCGATGATCAGCACGGGTGCACGCCGGGGCTCGGAGGCGCGGACGCTGCGGCAGGTTTTCCGCACGCGCGGACGCTGGGCAGAGCAACACAGGCGAGGGAGGCAGCGAACTTGGTTTGTGCTGTGTACGTGGTGATCGGGAGGGGGGCGCGAGCTAATCCAGGCGCGCGCTGGCGAGGCCGTGAGGCGGCAACCAGTCCCGGCGGCTGACCGATGACCACCGAGCCGGTTCCCTGCTGATCACAGTCACTGACCAGTGGACCTCCCCCTCTACTTCCTTTTCCAATTTTTCATGTGCTGTTTTTGCTGAAAATATCCCCAGCTACTCACAATTAACTGTGAGACTTAAGCACCAAGTCATAGTTTGAATTTGGTTCCCAAAATTTGAATTTTGTTTGGCTAAATTTGCTTCACATTTGAACTGAAATTCAAATTCAGTTTTGAATTATTGCAAATTTGGCTCCCAACAAGATGAAGTCCAATGGGGATGAAAATTGGTGGACTAACTCAGAAAAATGTGCTGGGTTTGAATATGAAGCCAGCTTTTGAATTCAAGTGATGGAAGTTGCTGCAATTTGGATTTTCATTCAAATTGGCCTCCTTTTCAAATGCCTCCAAAAGTGCCTCAAAAGGTATTGGGTTTGCATGAAATTTGGCCTGAACCTTCCCAAGACTATTTAAGTTCTAGGGGTGAGCTCAACCTCTCATGTTCATGTGTAGAAATCCTACTTTGTGAAAGTTAGGGCTTTCCCCTCTAATCACCCTTTTGATGGAGGTTACTTGCTCTTCACCCGTGTTGTGAGGTGATGACAAATTTTTGCAAGTCCCTTTTCTTGGGCTTTTACATCCCTCCCCCCTTAAAAGAATCTCGTCCCTAGATTACAAAAGAAGAGACAACAATGTAATAGGAACTCACCCGTGCTGAGACGCCATGAACTCCGGGTAATTTGAGCGAAGGAATTCCTCGCTCTCCCACGTCGCTTCTTCGGCGGTGTGGTTGCTCCAAAGTATCTTGTAGAACCCCAACGTTCAGCTACATGTGGTCCGAGCCTTCTCATCAATAATGGCCACCGGATATTCATCATACGTCAAATCCGGTTGCAGCTCGCCGATGTCTTCAGTGGAAACAGCAGCCGTATGCTTCAGACATTTTCGCAGTTGTGAAACATGGAAAACGTCATGAACACCGGCGCGAGAGGCCGGTAGTTCCAGTCTATACGTCACTGGTCCACATTTCTCGGTGATGGCATAGGGTCCAATGAATCGGGGAGCGAGTTTCCCCTTCACGCCGAACTGGTGCACGCCTTTCATTGGGGATACCTGGAGGTACACATTTTCCCCGACGTTAAAGTGCAGCGGTCTACGCCTCTTATCAGCGTAGCTTTTCCGTCGGGATTGAGTAGCCTTCAAGTTAGCTTGAATCATCCGAACACACTCTTCGGCGTCGTTAACCACATTATTGTACGAGAATTCTGCCAACGGTAGGTGATCATTCCAGTTCCTACCATGGTGGAGGGCACACGCCCTCAACATGTCCTCTAGTACTTTGTTCACCCTCTCTGTTTGTCCATCTGTCTGAGGGTGATAGGCGAAGCTTCTAATCAGCTTAGTACCCAAAGCAGCGTGCAACTGCTCCCAAAAGTGAGATACAAATAATGCACCTCGGTTTGAGACTATGGTCTTGGGTACTCCATGCAAGCATAGGATTCTTGCAATATATAACTCCGCATATCTGTTGGCATGGAAATGTGTATGCACGGGAATGAAATGAGCCGACTTGGTTAACCGGTCAACATCACCCAAATGGAATCATACTTGTTGGAAGTTAGGGGTAATCCCACAATGAAGTCCATGTCCACATCCTCCCATTTCCATGCTGGAATTTTCAGGGGTTGCAGCAACCCTGATTTTCTCATATGATCAGCTTTCACTCGTCTACACGTATCACACTCGGATACATACTTCGCCACTTCCCACTTCATCCGTGTCCACCAAAATTTCTTTTTCAAATCCTGGTACATTTTGTCGCTGCCCGGATGAATGGAGTATTTAGACAAGTGAGCTTCATCAAGAATCTTTTTCCTCAGCTCCATATCCCGGGGTACGACTATGCAGTCATTGAACCATAGCGTCCCCTCATCATCTTTCCGGAAACATTTGATCTCCCCGTTGTCTATCCGTCTCCAGAGATGTGCCATACCCTTATCAATCTTCTGAGCTGCAATGATGTCCTCCCTAATAGTAGGGATGAGGGCAAGGTTGTAGAGCGATCCATAAGGAACCAAGTATAAACTCGGCTCTTCCTCCTCCACCGGTGTAATGGTGAGGTTATGGACATGTGACTTCTGACTCAGCGCGTCGGCAACCACATCCGCCTTGCCGGGGTGGTAATGAATCTCAATCTCATAGTCTTTGATTAGTTCTAACCACCTCCTTTGCCTCATATTCAGCTCCTTCTGGGTGAAAATATACTTCAAGCTCTTGTGGTCGGTGTAGAGATGCACCAAATTCCCTAGGAGATAGTGCCTCCACATTTTTAACGCTAAAACCACAGCAGCAAGCTAAAGATCATGAGTCGGATAGTGCTGCTCATGGTTCCGAAGTTGGCGTGAACCATATGCGACTACACGTCCTTCCTGCATCAACACGCAGCCGAGCCCAATACCGGATGCATCACAATACACGTCGAAGGGCTTGGTTGTATCCGGTTGAGCTAAGACCGGGGCTGTTGTGAGATGTTCACTAATGCTTGGAACGCTCCTTCACACGCCGTGTTCCAAACATATTTTGTTCCCTTCTTCAGCAATTCTGTCATCGGCTTAGCAAGCTTGGAGAAGCTTGGAATGAATCTCCGATAGTATCCCGCTAAACCGAGGAAGCTTCTGACTTCATGGACTAAAGTGGGAGCTTTCCATTGCAGCACTTGCTCGATTTTGCTTGGGTCAACCGCAATGCCTTCCGCTGAGATGATATGTCCCAAAAATGGCGCCTGGCCGATCCAAAACTCACATTTGCTGAACTTGGCGTAGAGCTTGTGGTCCTGAAATCTTTGAAGAACGATCCTCAAGTGTTTGGCGTGTTCTGCTTCTGTCTTGGAGTAAACCAAGATATCATCAATGAACACCACTACAAACTTGTCCAGCTCCGGCATGAACACCGAGTTCATGAGATACATGAAATGTGCTGGAGCATTAGTGAGACCAAAAGACATGACGAGATATTCATATAAGCCATATCTCGTCGAGAAAGCCATCTTCGGGATATCCTCCGCCCGGATTTTTATTTGATGATATCCAGAGCGAAGGTCCATCTTGGAGAACACACTTGCACCCACAAGCTGATCAAACAGGATGTCAAAGCGGGGCAGTGGGTATTTGTTCTTGATGGTTACGGCGTTGAGCGGCCGGTAGTCCACACACAGCCTCAGGGTTTCATCCTTCTTCTTTACAAACAGCACCGAGCATCCCCAAGGCGAGGAACTCGGCCTAATGAAACCTTCGCTCAACAGATCATTGAGTTGTTCTTTCAGTTCAGACAGCTCGTTTGGAGCCATTTTGTATGGTCTCTGTGATATGGGCGTAGTCCCGGGTGCAAGCTCAATATTGAACTCGACATCCTGCTCAGGTGGCATGCCCGGAAGATCATCCGGAAACACGTCGGGGTACTCCCGGACTACGGGGATGTCCTCTAACTTGAGAGCTTCAGTACTATTGATTGATAAAACTTCTCCGACTGGATTGTCTAATAGGAGGGACTGCGGACGGTGTAGTGGGGAGTTGAGGTGAACCGGTCTGTGATAATGTTACCAGGACAGCGCCATGGTAGCTTAGCCATGACATCCCTAAGATTGCATCAATCTTCTGTCCCTCAAGAATAATCATAGTGGTGGGATATATCTTCCCACCTAAGCACAGTGGTGCTTTCGGAATCATCATAGTTGCTGAAATCTTTCCTCCCGGTGAGCAGATCATATAAGAACACTCGGTTGGAAAGGCTTCCAGTTGATGCTTAACCAGATATGATGCACTTATGAAGTTGTGGGTTGCACCCGAATCAAATAATATGATGATTGCTTGATCGTTGAGAGCGAATGTACCCGCCAGCATGTTGTCTCCCTCTGGGGCGTCTGTAAAAGCCCAAGAAAAGGGACTTGCAAAAACTTTTCATCACCTCACAACACCACAGTTTTTGTTGTGGATATCTTGTAAAGAATTGTGAAGAGCAAGTAACCTCCATCAAAAGGGTGATTAGAGGGGAAAGCCCTAACTTTCACAAAGTAGGATTTCTACACATGAACATGGGAGGTTGAGCTTACCCCTAGAACTTGAAAAGTCTTGGGAAGGTTCAGGCCAAACTTCATGCAAATCCAACACTTTTGAGGCACTTTTGGGAGCATTTGAAAAAGAGGCCAATTTGAATGTAAATTCTTGCAGCAACTTTCATCACTTAAATTCAAAAGTTAGCTTCATATTCAAACTAAGCATATTTTTCTGAGTTAGTCCACCAATTTTCACCCCCATTGGAGTTCATCTTGTCGAGATCTAAATTTGCAATAATTCAAAACTGAATTTGAATTTCAGTTCAAACATGAAGCAAATTTAGCCAAACAAAGTTCAAATTTGAGAACTCAAGTTCAAACCAAGACTTGGTGCTTAAGTCTCACAGTTAATTGGGAGTAGCTGGGGATATTTTTCAGCAAAACAGGGGTGAAAAATTGGAAAGATAATTGGGGGAGGAGGGCCCACTGGTCAGAGGCTGTGAGCAACAGAGAACCCACTCGGTGGTCGTCGGTCAGCCGCCACGACGGGTTACCGCCACACGGCCACGCCAGCGCGCGCTGGGAGTAACTCGCGCCCCCCTCCCGATCGCCACGTACACAGCACAAAGCTGAGTTTGCTGCCTCCCTCGCCTGCCGCTCTGATCAGCGTCCGCGCATGCGAAGAACTCACCGCAGCGTTTGCACCTCCGAGCCCTGGCGTGCACCCGTGCTGATCACCGGGCACTCGCGATCCCTGCAGCAAAAAGGAGTGCCAGGGTGTACTCTAGCTATTTCCCGTGCTGCTCCAGCAAGCTGCACCCGACTGTGAGCTGGTGTGAGCTATCGAAGCCGAAGAACCGGGAGGTACCCGCGGAGCCGAGCTTCGGCTCACCGGTGACAGCCCCATCCAGCCATCGTCGCCGACCACGTTCTACACAAGAAAGGTGCGTGGGGACCCCTAGCTGGTGTAGCCGCCAACCATTCGGCAAACGACCCATCGGGTAGCAAGAATTTTAGAAAGTCCCGAACCCTAGTGCAACTGACCTAGCTTGGCAAGAATCCAAAATTCGGATTACACACTGAGTCAATGATCAAGCTAGCTCACAAGTAGCTCCTACACCTCCTAGCGCCCCTCCTCGAGGAAGAACCATGCAAAACCGTCCAGAAATGGCCGAGTATTAGCCATTCCCATAGCCGCCGGTGCAAACACGGCTCGGGTCACCGTCGAGAGTGGGTTTGCCGGCGTTTTTAGCCTCCGAGACTGCTCACATCGGGTTCCTCGTGACCCACTGATGCTTCTCGAGCAAACCGTAGCCCTTTTCATGCCCCAGAGAGCGATAACGACCTTGCCGGAGCCCTAGCCTCCGTGGTGGACGTCGCACGGCCGTTTCCGGTCACCGCCGGCGAGCTCCGACCCTCGAAACAAGTTCCACAGGGCGAGGTAAGGCTAGGCGGCCAGTTCTGGCACTGGTGGTGGTCAGGAAGGCGGTTCCGGCAAACCTCGCCGGAGTGCACCGCCGCTGGACTAGCGGGCGTGCGCAAGGAGGAAGAAGGCGGGTGGTGGGACCCACCCGCAGAAGTTTAAACATTTTGGGGGATTTTCCAGTTTAGTTCATCTTCAAATGCATGGAACTTTTGCTAGGAAGCTCCAAATTCAGTGAACTAAATTTTGCTGAACTCAGAATTTTGAGTACTTTCCAGCAATACCAATTTCAGCTCACGAAACTAAATAATTTTCCAGAATTAAATCCCTAAAGTTTAAACTGTTAGGAATTTTATCTGGAGGATTACTTCATGAAAAATTCTGAAATTTGGCTGAGAGGTTTATTGGAAAATCCTTGAGTCACAGTAAAAGTTTTCATCCAAGTTCATTTAGTCCCACCTAATGGGGTGATTAAGAGGACTTCCCTGAGAAAATAGAAAAATGAACAGAAACATTTTTCAGATTTTCTCAAAAACTTGTTTAGGGCATAACTTCCTCTAGGATTCTTCAAATTATATGAAACCAGTTCCATTAGGACCATCTTAAGTTCTAGTTTCCAGAAAGTAATGGTTGGAGCCATGAAAAACCCTGAAATTACTTAGAGGCTCTAATATTGACCAAATATACTTTTATTTGTACAAAGCTTAAATGAACTTTGTTTCAAATGAAACTTGGTCAAGACTCTGGTTAGGACCATACCAAGCCACCATAAAATTTCAGAGCCGAAGGGGGAGGGCTAGCTAGAGTTCTAGTAATTACTTATTCAAGTTTACACTTTGCATTTAAATTGACGTATAGCATATGGTTAACATGTAGTCGCTGAAGGCGAGGAGACCCCGGAAGTGCTCGACTTCCTTCTCCTGGACGAAGACCTAACCACTGACCAGCAGCAACAAGGCAAGCCCCGGTTTGCATTAACCCTTTTTATAAAGTTTTGCTTTGTTTACATGTCTAGGGTGAAGTGTGTATGTGCATTAGGTGTAGGATGGATGAAACCCAATTGCATAACCAGAATTTTCCTATAAGAGTGAGGGTAGTGTCTAAGGCCTTGGGTAGATAGACTATGCTTAATGATTCATAGGACTTTGGTACAAGTCGAGTAGTTGGAATCTACTCGCGAGTTTAGGCTTGGGACACACGGGTTCGGTTGAGTGATGTGAGATCACTTTAGTAATGAAAATGAGACTAGGCAGGGGCTAGGGCACGGCAAGAGGAAGTCTTGTGTGCGCAGACCTGTCCGTGTCGATTGAGGACCGATCCGTGTGCGGCCCTGCTGAGCAAGTATTGAACGTACCGAAGGCATATCGGATATATGGGCCCCGATAAACCGATGTAACCTAAACCTCCGGGCGTCGAGGCATAGCACACCGATTTATAGGTGTAGATTGAGGGCAGCAAGGTGGAAATCTGCTAACGGGCATAGAGAGATGCTCCGTGTAGGGAACCTCCTGTCCATTTCGGTGCGACCGGTTCGACGTTTGGGCTGTTGGGTGAAAGGTTGTCCCGTACGACATCGAGTGAGCGTGCTGTGCAGCTCCACGAGTGGGCGTACTTGACGTGCTCTTTGGGTTTCCCTGCAGGTGTATATCGAGTCGATTCGCTGTCCCTCACGGTGACGAGTACCGCTTGTTCACTGAGTCGTGATGTAGGCTAATGTATGAAATGTGATGATTCAATATTGCTGTTATGATATAATTGTATTGTTACATGTGTGCCACCAAATATTGCTCACTAAATTTCATATTCATGAACTATTAATTGGTGACTAAAAGATGAACTAAGGATAAACTATAGGCGTGTCCATTTGCTGCAATCTTATCATCCCATGTTATTGTACTCTACATATAGAGTTTCATGCCTAGGTGAGTCGGTTAAGTCTTGTTGAGCCATCGTGCTCACGGTTGCTGCTTATGTGTTTTTCAGGTGAGGAGCCACCCACGGACTTTGGTTATGAGTCCACTGGCGAGGGTTACCCTCCGTCGGGGACCACGGCTGAGTGGGAGCCGTACACGCCGCACTGAGCTGAGGAGTGCAGCTAGTGTGGGTTGCCCTAGGGCTGGGCAATTGACTTTTGCTAGATAGGCGGGCGTGAGTTGTACAATTTAGACTTCCGCTGTGTAATATAAACAATAGTTTGTAACTGAAGATTGTACCTGTTTATACAGTTCAGTTGGTTTCCCATGTAATAAAAGGTGTCCTTATGATGTGTGCTGTCAGGTGTCGCATCATGCGGCACCACCCTCTGCGATCCTGGATGAGCGGATTCCGGTCTGCCACAGCATCCTCATTGTCGAGGTGGCGAACACCCCCAGTCCGCTGACCAACCTTCTTGACCGGAGGTCGGCCTCGAGCACCGCCCTGGAACTGGGCTTGCCCGCTGCTCTGCTGCCCCTAGGGACAGTCCTTCGAGAAATGGACCGCCTGGCCACATGTAAAGCACGTGTAGCGGGGCGGTCCTCCGCTGATCGGCGGACGGAAACCCGGGGCACGTTGTAGCGGTGGAAACGCCCGGGGTGTCATCTGCCGCTGCTGTTGCAGTCGCGGTGGTGGCATCGGCGGTCGGAACAGGGATGGCTTAAAAGATCGACCCCTGAACTGTTGAGGTCGTGCCGGTGGATGCCACTGCTGTCCGTATGGTGTCCGATACACCATGCGGTACTTCTGGGGAGCGCCACCCCCACTGCTGGGTGGAGCGCTGCGCTTCCGCTGCTCAGCCGCCAATTCTCGCTGAGCGTCCTCTTGCATGATCGTGGCATTGACGAGGTCGTTGAAGGTGCCGCGATTCCATTGGACGAGATGCATTTTCATCTCGGGGTGTAACCCCCGATAGAAGTGCTCCCGCTTCTTCTCCCCCATGGAGACGTAATCCAACGTATATTGCGCTAGATGGTTGAAGGTACGGGAGTAGTCAAGGGCACTCCTCCCGCCCTGCTTCAGCTCCAAGAACTCTTGGAACTTCCGCTTCATTATCCCAGGAGGGATATTGTAGGTGCGGAATGCCTCCCGGAATTCTTCCCACTCCACGGCATGGCCAGCCGGACGTGAGGCGACATAGTTCACCCACCACGCACCAGCGGCACCGTGAAGTTGCTGCGCCGCGAACAGAGTCTTCTGGCGCTCCGTACATTGGAGCAGCCCGAACTTGGACTCAATTGTCTGCAGCCAGTTGTCGGCCTCCAGCGGTTATGCTGCTTCTGTTAACACCGGAGGGTGCTTACTCATGACGTCCGAGTACGTCACATCACGGGGCTCACGAGGCCCCCTCTCTTGACGCCCCCACCTGGGACATATTCTGCACGATCATGCAGAGCAGGTCGGTCTGCTCCTCACGATTGCCCACCAGTGCCGCTATCACATCCGCTAGGGTAAGCAGAGGCGGCGGTGGTGGTTGTTGCTGCGGGGTGCTGTCGTAGGCAGGTGGCTGGGAGTCATCGCCTCCCTGCTGGCTAGAGCCACCAATCTCATGCGTGTTCCGAGTGCGAACCATCTGCAACCATACGACAATAAACATCAGTCCCGCAACATAACTCATGCAGTCCAATAGAATAGGCGTAAAACATAATGACAGTAAAACATACGATACATCTCGTATACAGATAATGTAATAACTTTGCACAAGCTACACCATTACCAGACCAATTACACGCTAGTTAAATCCAATTTGATGGACTTCATCTTTGGAAGTTCATCTCAACTAGGTTTGGTCCCTACGAGACGTTAAAATCACTTTGTCATCACGTATACTACCCTTTTTATCTTCAATACGACACAAACATGGTCTCTAGCAAAAGAAGCTTGAGCAGGACATACACTCAAATCTTTCATTAGTTGAATATAACTACTCATGAGTATTGACACGACCCCATGGTCTTGTCGAGCCTGGATCACGCTGAGGGGTGCTGCGTTGCACAACACCGAATAACACACATCAAAGGTACAAAGCGGAAGCAAAGTTTTATTACATAGACAGGTTTATGAACATTTGTACAATAAAATATGTTCAGTCTACACTCACGGGCATAGACTATGCATCGAGTTCATGTTAAGCCCGTGAACGTGTCCCCGCTAGCACAGACACACTAACACGGCGGCGTGCACGACTCCCACTCGACGGGGTTCCCCTCCGGGGGTTCCATCTCCTCCTCGGGAGTCCCTTCCTCATAGAACCCTGCAAAAGCTTCAAACACAAGCAGTGAGCACGAAGGCTCAGCAAGACTGACCCGTCTCTCCTAAACATGAAACTTCTACATGAGGGGTGATAGGTACATGAGGTAAAATAAGTTGCAAGGACTCGCCTAATTAGTTGAACCTTACTTTCAAGTTTTAGCAACAGGTTGTGGAGACTTTACGCTAAGGCACATGAGAGAGCCACAATCAAACAAGAAACGCATTTCTCTCATGTACTTTACCCAAAGCTGAAAAGAACTTTAGTTAGCTCTAAACTACAACAAATCATTAACAATCAAAGTCCATCTTTCAATCAGCAACATTTTAACATGTAACTAGCCTATTCTTTCTACGTCACGGTACAATGAACAAGTGGTACTCACTGACCACGAGGGACGGTGATTATAATCGATTTACACCTGCAGGGTTACCCGAATAACCCGTCGCGTACGCCCGTACTCGATGTTGCCTACAGCAACCATCACGGACGCCGTACACAACCACCTTTCACCCGTTAGCCAAATATTGAACCGGTCCTATCGTCCTGAGCAAGAGGTCTCTGCACGCGCATCTCAGTGCCGCCAGCCGATTTACACCTCAAGCTCTCAACCTACCCTCTGAACGACAGGCAATGCCTCAATACCCAGCTACCCGAGTTACATCGGTTTCCTGGTTTCCATATAGCCGGTAGGTCTTCGGTACTGTTCTAGCTTGTTCAACAGGCCCGCATACGGCTCGGTCCTCAATCGACACAAGCGGAGCTATAGCACACATGCCCCAAAGTCCTGCTGCCCTTACTCTCTGCTCGGTCTCATTTTTCTTGCCATGTGTTTCATTTGCTATTTTTACCCGAGCGATGTGCCTCTAGCCTATTCTCGCGAGTAGTTCCAACTACTCGACTTGTACCGAATGCTACTCTATCTTAGCATTGCAGTGGCTAACGAGGTTTTCAATCTTAATCCCAACCCATGGTTTTCTTGGCTATGCATTTGGGTTTCAAACAAGACTCTAATGCAAGAAATAAGTGGTACTCAAAGGAAGTTCTCAAAACAATAAAAATTTGTAAAGATGTTAATGCAAACCGGAGCTTGCCTTGCCGCTCTTGATCGTAGGCTAGCTGCTCTTCCGGAGTAACGAAGTCTAAGACTTCGGGTTCCTCCTCAACCTTAGCGACTACATATGAGACATAAATATGTGTCAATTTATATGCATTTGAATTGAATTTAAATTTGTGAAGATTATAAGTTTCACTAGACAGACCCGATGACTCTGAAATTTTTACTGTGGTTTGGTTACAACCTAAACAGAGACTTGGCCAAGTTTTAGTTGCAGCAGAGCTCATTTGAGCTCTCCACAAATAATTATGTACTTGACCTTAATTGGAGCTCTTAGGGTGTTCTAGGGATTTTCATGGAGCAAACCATGACTTTCTGAAAACTAGACTTTCAAAGGGTTCTAATGGATTTGGTTTCACTTAATTTGAAGGTTCCTAGCTAAAGACATGAGCTAAACAATTTCAGGGAAATTCTGAAAAATGTTTCTGGATATTTTCCATTTTCTCTGGAACAGTTTCATTAATAACCATATTAGGTGGATCAAATGAGCTCAAATGGATCTGAAATTTTTATTTTAGCTCAGGGATATTTTGGTAAACATCCCAGCAAAATTTTAGAATTTTCCTCCAAAGGGTTCTCCAGTTAAAATTCTAAACAGTTTAAATTTTGAAGAATTAATTATGGAGAAATATGGATTTTCATGAAGTGAAACTTGATTTGCTGGAAAGTACTCAGAGAGCTGAATCCAACAAAATTTGGTTCACTTGATTTGGAGTTTCCTAGCCAAAGGTATGAGGATTTGAAGTTTGAAAGAAATCTGAAAATCGGAAAAAGTTCAAATCACTGCGTGTGGGACCCGGGGCTACGTGTCAGATCCTCATTGGTTGACACACGCGGCTACTGAGTCCTTCGCACGCAGCCGCACCCGATCCGTGCCACAGCAGATCCCGGTTTTAAAATATCTGCCGCTGACAGCCGGGACCCACCCCTTCGTCTTCCTCCCGCCGGTTCCCAGCTCGCGCCCGCGCTCTCCGCTCGCCGGAGCAAGCTGTAGCTTGCTGGCCGGCCATTCCCGGCCACTGTCCGAGCTAAAACTCGCCGCCAGTGCGTTTAGGACCCCGGGGAACACGATGGTGAGGTGCTTTGGGACTGCCGATGACCGGAAGGTGGCCGGCGAAGTGCAGCGGCCTCTGTTGAGGTTCGGCAGCGTCGGCCGGGAGTTCTAACCCGCCAAAACCTGTACCGACGAGCTCTACAGCACCAGTGCACCTCTAGGAAAAGGTGTTCAGAAATGGCTGCAAGGTTGTGGCACCGTGAGACCGATCGTGTCCGCCATGAACGCCCTTGATCGAGCTCGAAATTCGTCGCTCCTAGCCGGTTTCATGCAACGGATGCTAAAATGAAAATGATTGCTGGCTAGTCCAGCGCCTATGTGCCAAGTTTGATGACCGAAGGAGGATCAGAGAGCGGGAATTCGAAATAACCGTACCGGATGCTCGGGTTGAGGTCGCCGGAGCAAAATCTGGAAATTCCCGGTCGCTGCTTCACTGTTAGCTCCACAAATTGGAGGAGAGCAGCACGGTGGCCGTGCGCTTCCGTTGCCACTCTTAATGGGCCGTGAAAGTCCCTGTGGAGCGCTGTCCAAGAACGCCCGATCACGTTCTTGAGCTCGGTTGCAGCGGACGGCGCTGATTACGGGAAAAGGAGGCCGACGCTCGTTGGTTTAGGCGTCGGGGAAGTAGAGGCTGATCTCAGGGTGCTGTCTAGCCGCTCGGGGGAGGAGAGGGCGTGGTGTGCCTGCGGTTTCTCGATTGAACAGAGGGGCAGAAGGCAGAGGAGCTCGGTGTTTGCACGCGAGGAGAAAGCAAGCGATGGTCGCTTCGGCAGAGGGCGTGGAGCCGACCTGAGCGCGTGGGCGAGCAGCTGGTGGCGCGGCGCCCCCCCCCCTCGGTGGCGCCCTCGGAGGAGGCCCGGCGACCCGAGTGCTGAAGTCTCAGTCGGTTGAATTGCTTCAGTGGCTGACATGTGGTCCCCATCTCCCTTTTAACCTCTGAACTTAACTCCCTCTTACTGTTGTAAACAGTAATCCCCCTTATACCCATGGGGATTTGAATTATCTACCCCTGAGCCATTTGAATGGGATAGAATTCAAACTGGGTTTGGTTTGACTAAATTTCAGCACATATTCAGTTTGAAATTCAAATAAAGTTTGAATTTGCTAAACTTAGCTCATGTCAAGATCAACTCCAAATGGAGTGAAAATTAGTGTGTGAGCTCAAAAAAATGTGCTGAGTAAGACTATGCCTACCACTTTTGAATTCATGGGATGAAAACAGTTTGAATTTGAATTTGAGTTCAAACCACCCTCTTCCTAGCTATACTCAAAAGGACTTCAAAAAGGATTTGAATTTGGGTGAAACTTGGCATGGACATTCCTAGCAAGGTGTAGGAGTTTTTCATATGCCCAGCCCCAAGATGATGCATGTGGGAAATGCCACTTTTGCATTGTGTGAGTTTGTTCTCTAATGATCATGTTGATGGTGGTTACTTGCTCTTCAAATGTGTTCATCAACTTTCTTCAAATGAAGTGTGTGTGTGGGGTCATGAACACTTTGAGTATGTGCCAAAAACTTAGGCCCTTACATTCCTCCCCCTTTAAAAGAATCTCGTCCCGAGATTATAAGGTGAAAATGAGAGAGAGGACGGTGGAAAAATTACCGGATATGCGACGTGAAAAAGTCGGGGTAGTTAGAGCGAAGAAATCCTTCGCTCTCCCATGTCGCTTCGTCCATGGAGTGATTACTCCACAGAACTTTGTAGAACCACAACGTATGGTTGCGTGTGGTTTGGGCCCTTTCATCAAGAATCTGAACCGGTTCCTCCCGATACGTGAGATCCGGTTTCAGTCCTTCTATGTCCTCCAGCTGAATGGTAGTTGATAGCTTAAGACACTTCCTTAGCTGGGAAATGTGAAAGACATCGTGCACACCGGAAAGTGCTTCTGGTAATTTCAGCCGGTATGCTACTGATCCACATCTTTCGTTAATCTGAAATGGACCGATGAATCGGGGTGCCAACTTTCCTCTCACCCCGAATCTGTTCACGCCCTTCATTGGAGACACACGTAGGTATACGTGACCCCCGACTTCGAATTGTAATGGGCGTATTCTCCGGTCCGCATACTGTTTCTGCCGGGATTGGGCGGCTTTTAGGTTCGCTTGAATCAGCCGAACCTTTTCCTCCGTGTTATTGACAAGATCAATCCCGAAGGTAACCCTTTCGCCAGACTCACACCAATTCAGTGGTGTGCCGCATTTTCTCCCGTATAGCGCCTTGTAAGGCACCATCTTGATGCTGGCTTTGTACCCGTTGTTGTACGAGAACTCGGCTAACGGCAAGTGATCATCCCAATTCTTGCCGTGGTTGATAGCGCAAGCTCGTAGCATATCTTCTAAGATTTGGTTTACCCGCTCAGTTTGCCCATCCGTCTGCGGGTGGTATGCTGAACTAAGGATCAGCTTTGTCCCCAATGCAGCGTGTAGCTGCTCCCAGAAACGGGACACAAATAAAGTGCCCCGATCCGATATGATGGTACGGGGTACGCCATACAAGCATAGGATCCGTGAGATGTACAGTTCAGCGTACTTCTTGGCGTTGTAGTTGGTGTTGAACGGGATGAAATGGGCAACTTTGGTAAGCCGGTCGACGATCACCCACACAGAATCATGCTTCTGAAAGGTGGTGGGTAAACCGACGTTGAAGTCCATGCTCACATCCTCCCACTTCCAGGCAGGAATGCCCAGTGGTTGTAGCAGTCCCGGTTTCCGCATATGATCTGCCTTCACCCTGCGACATGTATCACACTCGGACACGTACTTTGTGATCTCCCGCTTCATTCGTGTACACCAAAACTTGCTTATGAGTTCTTGATACATTTTGTTGCTGCCGGGGTGAATAGAAAACTTTGACAAGTGAGCCTCATCAAAGATTTTCTTCCGTAACTCCGGGTTACGGGGTACGATGATCCGGTCCTTGAACCATAGGACGTCGTCTCCATCTTTCTAGAAACATTTCAGCTCCCCACTATTTATACGTCTCCGCAAATGTGACATGCCCTTGTCACTTTTCTAGGCTGCTGCTATCTCTTCACGGATGATGGGGATCAAAGGTAACTTGTAGAGAGCTCCATGTGGAATCACATGCAGTGGTGGTTCGCTCTCTTGCAACGGTGTGATGGTCAGATTGTTGACATGTGACTTGCGGCTCAGCGCATCCGCCACTACGTTTGCCTTGCCGGGGTGATAATGGATCTCTATTTCCTAATCCTTTATCAACTCTAACCATCTTCGCTGCCTCATGTTCGGCTCCTTTTGAGTGAATATGTACTTGAGGCTTTTGTGGTCGGTATATAAATGTATGAGGTTACCGAGTAGGTAGTGCCTCCACATTTTAAGTGCAAGTACCACTGCAGCGAGCTCCAAGTCGTGAGTTGGATAATTCTGCTCATGGTAGCCTTCCTGAAGCTTGCGCTTAGCCGCCTCTAGCTTTGCGTTCTTTGCAAGCTCTAGCTTTGCTCGAACAGAATTCTCGTCGTGGTGGATCACAGGTTTCTGCAGGTCGATCAATCAGAAGATGCCGGATGCATCGCATTACACATCGAACGGTTTTGTTGTGTCTGGCTGCCCAAAACCGGTGCTGATGTCAGGTGCTTGACTAAAGCCTTGACTGCTGCTTCACATGCTGGACTCCAAACATATTTGGTAGCCTTCTTCAGCAGCTCCGTCATAGGCTTGGCAATCTTCGAGAAGTTCGGAATGAACCTTCGATAATATCCCGCGAGTCCGAGGAAACTCCGTACCTCGTGAACAGTTCTCACAAATTTCCAATTCAGCACTTGTGTGATCTTGCTCGGGTCTACAGCGATGCCCTCCGCTGAGATGATATGCCCGAGAAAAGGCACCTGCGATATCCAGAACTTGCATTTGCTGAATTTCACGTATAGCTTGTGATCCCGCAGCTGTTGCAATACTATGCACAAATGTTTCTTGTGCTCTTCCTCCGACGTGGAATATACCAATATGTCGTCGATGAAGACCACTACAAACTTGTCCAGCTCCGGCATGAATACCGAGTTCATCAAATACATGAAGTGAGTTGGAGCATTGGTGAGGCCGAAGGACATGACCAGGTACTCATAAAGTCCGTACGTCGTCGAGAAAGCCGTCTTCAGAATATCTTCAGCCCGTATTTTAATCTGGTGGTACCTGGATCTTACATCCATCTTGGAAAAGATCTTTGCTTCGACCAACTGATCAAACAACATGTCGATCCGTGGCAACGGGTACTTGTTTTTGATGATTACGGCGTTTAGTGGACGATAGTCCATGCAAAGCCACAACGTTTCATCCTTCTTCTTCACGAATAATGCCGAACAGCCCCATGGCAAGGAGCTCGGCCTAATAAAAACCTTCTCCAGCAGGTCCGTTAGCTGAGTCTTCAGTTCAGCCAATTCCTTGGGCGCCATCTTGTACGGCCTTCGGGATATTGGCATGGTTCCCGGTGCAAGTTCAATCTTGAGCTCCACCTCTCTGTCGGGCGGCATCCCCGGTAAACCATCCGGGAACACGTCAGGGAACTCTCGGACCACTGGAATATCTTCCAATCTGATAGTTGTGGATTGATAGACACCTGGAAGTTTTATTTCTGGACTGTCCAGAAATAAGGAGTGAGATCCGTGCACTTCTGAGTTCAAGTGCACGATTCGAAGGACGGTTTCTAAAACAGCGCCATGGCGGGTTAACCATGACATCCCTAGGATAACATCGACCTTCTGTCCCTCTAAGATTATGAGAGACGTAGGGTACACTCTACCTGCTAAGCATAATGATGCTTTGGAAACCATTACGCTTGCTGAAATCTTCCCACGCGGTGAACAAATCAAATATGGACTATCGGTGGGTAGTATTTGCAAGCTGTGTTTAGCAATGAAAGCTTGGCTAATAAAATTGTGCGTGGTGCCTGAATAAAACAATACTATGGCGGGATGCTGGTGGAGTTGGAACATACCCGCAAGGATTGGCTCACCCTCCGGCACGTCCTCTATGGCAAGTTGGTGGACGGTGCCGGGCCTAGGGTTTGCCCGCCGTGCATTAGTAGGATTCCGGGGCTGATTCCTCCTCGGAAGTTGTGGTGCAACTCCGCCGCCTTGTCGCTCCGGACAACTGCTGGCGAAGTGTCCTGGACGACCACATTTGTAGCATGTGGCCGCTGCTTGTCCGGTGCTTGGGGGACGAAAGCCCGGCATGTGCTGCTGAGGTGCATACGCACGCGGCATCACCCGCTGTTGTTGTTGCTGCAGAGGTGGTACTGGCAGTGCCGGCCTGAATGCCAGTGGAGAATATGGCCGACTGCGGAATGGCATCGACCTCTGTGGTGGCTGCCAGCGTGGACCCGATGGATGGCGATTCACCATCCGGTATTTCTGATAAGGACCACCTCCTTCTCCGCTGCTTTGCGGCGCGCTTCGCTTCCTTTCCGCCGCCGCCAACTCCTTGCCGGAGTCTTCCTGAACAATCGCAGTACCAATTATGTCATTGAGGCTGCCGTGATTGAACATCGCCAGCTTGTCTATCAGGAGCGGGTTAAGCCCCTGGTAGAAGTGATCCCGCCGCTTCTCGTCGGTATCGGCATGATACGGTACGTAGAGCGCAAGATCATTGAATGCCCTGGAGTATTCCAGTGTGTTCCGACTCCTTTGTTACAGGCGTAAAAACTCCTGCGTCTTCCTCTTCATGAGACCCGACAGTATGTGATAGGCCCTGAAGGCCGTCCGGAACTCCGCCCAGGTCATAACTCGGTCGGTGGGCTGTGAAGCACAGTAGTTCGCCCAACACGCGCTCGCGGATCCCTGGAGCTGTTGGACCATGAACTGAGTCTTGTGCTGCTCACTCACTTGGAGCAGCCTGAATTTCATCTACATCGTGCGGAGCCAGTTGTCCGCATCAAGGGGTTCATCCGCCCTTGAGAATACCGGGGGATGGGTTGCTAGAAAGTCGGAGTAGGAGCTCTGTTGACGCTCCTCACGATCATGACGCCTCTCTGGTTGAGACGTATTTGCAATAAGAGTTTGCAGCAACTCCGTGTGCTGCTGATGAGAACCCGCCATTGCTGCCACAATATCCGCCAAAGTAACTGTTGGCGGTGGCGGTTATTGCTGTTGCTGCTGTTGCTGCCCCGAGGAGTCCTCGGGAGGCTGTTGGGAGGTTTCTCCCCCCAGACTAGAACCCCCAACGTCCGGGTTGGCACGAGTATGAGTCATTCTGAAATTCACAACAGCAGCAATCAGCACATGTCATACTTAAAAATTCCATATGAAACAGTAGGTATTTTAAGTGACACTTGAATAATTGGCACAACATTCACATATATTGATAAAGCATAAACTTTATACAAGATACATTATTCTCAGGTCTATGAGAAGTTGTGCTCGTGTCATCACTACCTATACATACGCTACTGCCTACACGACATGTCACTGGTTACAAAAGTTTGGGTTACACCACTCTGGTTGCCCTACTTGGCAACGGTAACCCCCTACTCAGAGTAGAACTCGACCTCCTGCGGGTCGTCTTCCTCCGGTACCTCTGCTGGTGGCTCTGGGTCTACAACCTCCTCTCCCATCTCGGGTTCTCCCATTGCCGGAAGACCCAAGACCACGGGTACAGCGCCTACCACCGGTATGCCCATTACCGGAGGTACGAGGTCCTGCAATGCGTGCACCTCGTCCATGGCCTGGTTGTAGTCCTCTTCTCAGCCTTGCCCTTCCTCAATAGCATCGTCCCGCTCTTGAGTAAGGACCTCATTCTGCTGGGTCAGAGCCTCCACCTGCTGTTGCAAAGCCGTGATGTCGACACAGCTTTTCCTCTTCGCCTTCTTCAGACGATGCAACTGATTATGTTGTTCGTTCAGTCGCTTAATCGTCGGAAGGAGAACATTGCGGAGTGCACTGTGAGCACTCTCAAAATGATCTCCACGGCTGTTGCTCTCCTCGAGCTTCACGGCGAGACACTCCGTATGAACAGCTTGGCTGTCCATCACGGCTGTTCCTGCCCTCATTTAGAGACTAAGGTTTGCCTCCGCGGGACTGCACCTTGGGCAACCCGGATCGGTTGCCTCCATATACCTCCCTTCCCACAAGTGATTAGCTCGTCCCTCCACCGGAACGAGCGCGTATGGAGTGCCCTCCATAGCTCTCACGTGTAGTTGGCAGAAACGCGACATGGTGTCGCGGGCTGCCACTTGCCACATTCCCTCCGGTTGTCTACCTCTCACCGTAACGGTGAACGGCGCCCAACCGGGTGGCGTAGGTCCTGCAGGAACTTCGACATGGATCGTCCACGTCTTGTTCCCCTCGTCGCCTTCTTCCATGGCGAAGTACTGTGGCATCTTTTCGTACCCGAAATATTGAAGCATCTGCCTCAATGCTTCCGGATAGCTGCTGTGGTGAGAACAATGAGATTCCACCCACCCGTTCTCGAACTGTTTATCCGCTGTCATTGTACAAATATATTTGAGAAATGTCAAATATTTATTTGAACAGTAAACCATTGAGTTATAACATAAGACATGTCATTGAACTCATAAAACTTGGAAACATAGTTCAAATTTAAACAAATTTGACTGCTGATATGCTGTCCAACATGACAGCCCTGACCAGTTTCCATTTCAACCTGATTTAGGCCATGCTAAAGGCAAAACCAATTATGGAGCTCACATTAAAGTTAAAGCTAACCTCAATAAATTTCCAGAAGTATTTGCTAGGCCTAATATCAGTCCTGGTTCAAAAGTAATGAGATATCAAAGTTAGCAGAATTTCTGGAGAAAATTGGACAGCACCTCCCTGCTTGAGGTACTGATTGATCCAAGAATTCCAGTTAATTCTACTCCCAATCTGACACAACTTTCTGTTACAAAGTTGTAACCCATCTCATAAGATTTCCATAACTACCTCATTTTCTATTTTTGGATTTTTATGCAGGAAGTTATGCTCAATTTACAGAGAGTGTTTGCTCTGCCCTGTTTTCTGGACAGTTTCAACTCTACTGCATTTTTCAATGGGTTAAGGGATGAAACACCTCTGGACCTCAACAGAAAAGTTGTAAGCTCTTCCAAAGCCTTCCAGAAATTTATGATATGACCCCAACCTCGAAAGAACTCAACCTCTAACCTCTGATTAACTTCAGCCTTATTTCAGCTGAAAACAGGGGACTCTGTCCTTAGTATCCTATAAGTTGAAAACTTGTTAACTTTGAATATCCTGTTCAAGGGAAGGAGTTACATCAAGTTTTAATGCTCTGTATTAAAACTTTCAAGTTTTATGACACGACCCCACGGTCTTGTCGAGCCAGGATCACGCTGCGGGGTGCTGGCGTTGCACAGCACCGGATAACACACGTCAAAGGTACAAAGCAGAAGCAAAGGTTTATTACATAAAGAGGTTTATGAACATTTGTACAACAAAATATGTTCAGTCTACACTCACGGGCGTAAACTACGCATCGAGTTCACGTTCAGCCCATGAACGAGTCCCCGCTAGCACACACGCACACTAACACGGCGGCGTGCACGACTCCCACTCGACGGGATTCCCCTCCTGGGGTTCCGTCTCCTCCTTGGGAGTCCCTTCCTCATAGAACCATGCAAAATCTTCAACACAAGCAGTGGGCACAAAGGCTCAGCAAGACTTACCCGTCTCTCCTAAACATGTAACTTCTACATGAGGGATGATAGGTTTACATGAGGTAAAAATCATTTGCAAGGACTCGCCTAATTAGTGGAACCTTACTTTCAAGTTTTTAGCAGCAGGTTGTGAAGAACCTTACACTAAGGCACATGAAAGAGCCGAAATCCAACAAGAAACACATTTCTCTCATGTACTTTTCCCAAAGTTTGAAAAGAACTTTAGTTAGCTCTAAACTACGGAAAATCATTAACAATCAAAGTTCATCTTTCACTCAGCAACATTTTAACATGTAACTAGCGTATTCTTTCTACGTCACAGTACCGTGAACAAGTGGTACTCACTGACCGCGAGGGACGGCGATTATAATCGATTTACACCTGCAGGGTTACCCGAATAACCCGTCACGTACGCCCGTACTCAATGTTGCCTACAGCAACCATCACGGACGCCGTACGCAACCACCTTTCACCCGTCAGCCAAATATTGAACCGGTCCCATCGTCCCGAGCAAGAGGTCTCTGCACGCGCATCTCACTGTCGCCAGCCAATTTATACCTCAAGCTCTTAACCTACCCTCTGAACGACAGGCAATGCCTCAATACCCAGCTACCCGAGTTACATCAGTTTCCCGGTTCCCATATATCCGGTAGGTCTTCGGTACTGTTCTAGCTTGTTCAACAGGCCCGCACACGGCTCGGTCCTCAATCAGCACAAGCGGAGCTATAGCATCCAGGCCCCAAAGTCCTGTTGCCCTTACTCTCCGCTCGGTCTCATTTTTCTTGCCATGTGTATCATGTGCTATCTCTACCCGAGTCGAGTGCCTCTAGCCTATGCTCGCGAGTAGTTCCTACTACTCGACTTGTACCGAATCCTACCCTATCTTAGCTTTGCAGTAGCTAACGGGGTTTGCAATCCTAATCCCAACCCACGGTTTTCTTTTCTATGCATTTGGGTTTTCAAACAAGAATCCAATGCAAGAATTCATGGTACTCAAAGTAAGTTCTCAAAACAATAAAAGTTTGTACAAAGGTTAATGCAAACCGGAGCTTGCCTTGCTGCTCTTGGTCATAAGCTAGCTGCGCTTCTGGAGTAACGAAGTCTAAGACTTCGGGTTCCTCCTCGACCTTAGCGACTACATGAGATACAAGTACATGTATTAATTTAAATGCATTTGATTGAAATTTAAACTTGTGAAGTTTATAAGTCTCACTAGGCAGACTCAATGACTCTAGAATTTTTAGTGTGGCTTGGTTACCACCTAAACAGAGACTTGGTCAAGTTTTAGTTGCAGCAAAGCTCATTTGAGCTCTCCACAATTAATTATGTCCTTGACCTTAATTGGAACTCTTAGAGTGTTCTAGGGATTTTCATGGAGCAAGCCATGACTTTCTGAAAACTAGATTTTCAGAGGGTTCTAATGGAGTTGGTCTCACTTAATTTAAAGGTTCCTATCTAAAGATATGAGCTAAACAATTTCAGAGAAATTCTGAAAATGTTTCTGGACATTTTCTATTTTCTCTGGAACAGTTTCATTAATCACACCATTAGGTGGATCAAATGATCTCAAATGGATATGAAATTTTTGTGGTAGTTCAGGGATATTTTGGTGAACATCCCAGCAAAATTTCATAATTTTCCTCCACAGGATTATCCAGTTAAAATTCTAAACAATTTCATCTTTGAAGAATTAATACTGGAGAATTAAGGATTTTCATGAAGTGAAACTTGATTTGATGGAAAGTACTCAGAGAGCTGAATCCAACAAAATTTGGTTCACTCGAGATGTTCCTAGCCAAAGTTATGAGGGTTTGAAGTTTGAATGAAATCTGAAAATCGGGAAAAGTTTAAATCTACCGGTGGGTCCATGGGGGACACGTGTGGGGCGCTGGAGCGACAGCACACCGGGGTCCATGGAGTTTTTGCGCGCCAGCACACTGGATCCGGGCCGCATACTGATCCCGATTTAAAATTTGAGTCGCTGACACGTGGGCCACCCGGCTTCGTCTACCTCCCAACGCCCGCGTTCGGCCGCCGCGATGCCTCACCGGAGAGCTCGCCGGCAGCCTCTGTGGTGCTCCAATCTTCATGGTTCTGGCCACCCCTGCCTAAGTTCACTCGGGGAACATGATTCTGGGCTCAGTTCGTCATGAAAACGGCCGGCACATGGTCGGCGACGAGTGACAGCACCGGAAGGACTTCGGCCGTGTCGGCCGACCTCCCTAGCACCCCAACCGACCGAGCAAACGTCCGGAAAGCATCAGTGGTCCCTCAGGAACCTCGGCATGGGCTCGAAGCAGCTCGGGGGAGGTCCGAAGTAGGCTCCCACCGTGCGCCCGATGCTTCCCACAGAATCCGCCATCGGTAAGCTTCAAATTACGCCGGGTACAGGGGTTCTCAAACTAAGGGTTGTGAAGGCAACTTGTGCGCTACCAAGTCTAGTCTTTGTAGGAACGGATTGAGACCCTCTAACCCTTCCTAGAGCATGAATTTGACAGAACCGCACCCGAAGGTCGGTCTGTACCGAGAAAGGGGAAAACTGGAAATTCACCACCGGCGATCAAGCCCTTGGGCTGTGGCTCGGAGGTGAGCAGCACCGTTCCCTAATGCGTCCAGGGACGCCTTAGTTCAGGCATGACACCCTCCCGGCTGGGCTGTCCACGGGAGCCCGAAGTGCGGCGGTTTTAGGTCACTGAACGGAACTCTCGGTATAGCCGAGATCACCCGAGTTCAGCCAATTTCTAGCGACGGGGAAGAAGAAGGAAGGTTCCTAGTACCTTGTCGTAGCTCTGGAGGGATCGGGGAGGCTGTGATCGTGGTTCTCCGATCGATCCCGAGTGGCGGAGGGAAGAATTCTGGTGTGGTGTTCTTGCGAGGGGAAAAACGGCGAGGGCTTTGGCCGAGGTGTGGAGCGCCTTAAGAAGGGCTCGGAACCGACCTGCGCCCGCGTGTGGCCAAGCTTCTGGTGGCGTGGCGGCCTCCCCTCGGTGGCGATCGCTGCTGAAGCCCGAAGACCCGAGTGAGAAAGTCTTCAGTCGGTTGAATCACTTCAGTGGCTGACATGTGGGTCCCATTCCCCTTTTAACCTCTGAACTTAACTCCATATTACTGTTGTAAACAGTAATACCCACAATGACCATGGTGATTTGAATTATTCACCCCTGAGCCATTTGAATTGGTTAGAATTCAACTTGGGTTTAATTTGACTAAATTTTAGCACATGTTCAGTTTGAAATTCAAATAAAGTTTGAATTTGCTACACTTAGCTCATGTCAAGATCAACTCCAAATGGAGTAAAAATTGGTGTGTGAGCTCACAAAAATGTTCTGAGTAAGAATATGCCTCCCACTTTTGAATTCATGGGATAAAACAGTTTGAATTTGAATTTGAGTATAAACTACCCTCTTTCTAGCTATACCCAAAAGTATCTCAAAAAGGTTTTGAATTTGGGTGAAACTTGGCATGGACATTACTAGCAAAGTGTAAGAGCTTTTCATATGTCCAGCCCCTAGATGATGCATGTGGGAAATGCCACTTTTGCATTGTGTAAGTTTGTTCTCTAATGATCAAGTTGATAATGGTTACTTGCTCTTCAAATGTGTTCATCAACTTTCTTCAAATGAGGTGTGTGTGTGTGTGGTGATGAACACTTTGAATGTGTCAAAAACTGAGGCCTTTACATTCCTTCCCCCTTAAAAGAATCTCGTCCCGAGATTATAAGGTGAAAATGAGAGGGAGGACAGTGGACAGTTACCGGATATGCGACGTGAAAAAGTCGGGGTAGTTAGCGCGAAGAAATCCTTCGCTCTCCCATGTCGCTTCGTCCATGGAGTGATTACCCCATAGAACTTTGTAGAACCACAACGTACGGTTGCGTGTGGTTCGGGCCTTCACATCAATAACCTGAACCGGTTCCTCCCGATAGGTGAGATCTGGTTTCAGTGCTTCTATGTCCTCTAGCTGAATGTTAGTTGATAGCTTAAGACACTTCCTCAGCTGGGAAATATGAAAGACGTCGTGCACACCGGAAAGTGCTTCTGGTAATTTCAGCCGGTATGCTACTGATCCACATCTTTCGGTAATCTGAAATGGACCGATGAATCAAGGTGCCAACTTTCCTCTCACCCCGAATCTGTTCACGCCCTTCATTGGAGACACACGCAGGTACACGTGATCCCCGACTTCGAATTGTAGTGAGCGCCTTCTCCGGTCCGCATATTGCTTTTGTCGGGATTGGGCGGCTTTTAGGTTCGCTTGAATCAGTCGAACATTTTCCTCCGCGTTGTTGACAAGATCAATTCCGAAGGTGACCCTTTCGCCAGACTCACACCAATTCAGTGGTGTGCGGCATTTCCTCCCGTATAGCGCCTCGTACGGCGCCATCTTGGTGCTGGCTTGGTACCCATTGTTGTATGAGAACTCGGCTAACGGCAAGTGATCATCCCAATTCTTGCCATGGTTGATAGCGCAAGCTCGTAGCATATCTTCTAGAATCTGATTTACCCGCTCGGTTTGCCCGTCCGTTTGCGGGTCGTATGCTGAACTACGGATCAGCTTCGTCCCCAATGCAGCGTGCAGCTGCTCCCAAAAACGGGACACAAATAAAGTGCCCCGATCCAATATGATGGTACAGGGTACGGCGTACAAGCATAGGATCCGTGAGATATATAGCTCAGCGTACTTCTTGGCGTTGTAGTTGGTGTTGACCGGGATGAAATAGGCAACTTTGGTGAGCCAGTCGACGATCACCCACACAGAATCTTGCTTCTGAAAAGTGGTGGGTAAACCGACAATAAAGTCCATGCTCACATCTTACCATTTCCAGGCAGGAACGCCCAGTGGTTGTAGCAGTCCCGGTTTTCGCATATGATCTACCTTCACCCTTCGACATGTATCACACTCGGACACGTACTTTGCGATTTTCCGCTTCATCCGTGTGCACCAAAACTTGCTTCTGAGTTCTTGATACATTTTGTTGCTGCCGGGGTGAATAGAAAACTTTGACAAGTGAGCCTCATCAAAGATTTCCTTCCGTAATTCCGGGTTACGGGGTACGATGATTCGGTCTTTGAACCATAGGCAGGACCGGCTCTATATTTTGGAGGGCCCTAGGCGAAGTTGAACGGTATGGGCCCTAAATTTTATATATATATATATATATATATAATCTGACTTGTAACATACTTATATACATATCTACTTTTAATTTTAATTTATTTAGAGATACTTAATGTGAGACATCTAATAAAGTATTGAACACTTGAGTAATATCATATTATAAAATAAATATGAGAAGCGTGTCAAAATAAAACAAGTATGCATGATAGAATGAATGTATGATTACCTCAAATAAGAATCGAACTCCAATTACCTCAGTATCTATATTTGTATTATGATCATCATCCTCTCTGAAACATGTTCTTGTCTTTGATTATTATTGTTGACACCAACGGTACTTGACGACGTAAATATTTATTTAAAGCACATTTATGTGATTTAATAAATTGATTATCTCGTTTTCTTTTATTCCTTTTCGTAGCATCGGACGAATATTTTTTAGACAACATTGTAAAGCCTATAATTATAAAAATTAAATGTATGAAGTAAGATAATATCATCTGTGATGACCTCATCACCAAATATCACACATGACAGATACAAATCAGAGATAGAATTGATTAACTTGATGAGAAGAGCAGACAACCTGGTGGTGCTTGAGCCCTTGACTGAGCGCGAACACCGTGCGGTGCGGCCCCTGCCTGCGGTCTGCGGACTGTCATTGAGTAACCGATCACGGCAACGTCCATACAATTAGCCAAATCCAATTACCCTTGCTTGGGCTACTCTTATCCTTCACAACCACCCGTAACCGGTCACGCAATTGCTAATCAGTACCACAAGCATCGAGCAATGCAGCGTGCAGCGGCAGGCGGCGGTGACCCTTGACGCAAGTGCTTGGACTGTAGTACCATACACGTACAGGGGCAGCAAGGGCACAAACAGCTGGTTGGGCCGCGCTGCGTCCTAGCTGGCTGCTGGGCTGCCTGTGCAGACTTTGCACGCTGCCGCGTATAAGCATATTATACGCTGAATAATTTTTTAACCCAACAACATGTAACATAATTATGGGCCCCTACTGTTGTGGGCCCTAGGCGGTCGCCCCTGCCGCCTAGGGCCAGAGCCGGCACTGACAATAGAACGCCGTCTCCGTCTTTCTGGAAACATTTCAGCTCCCCACTGTCTACACGTCTCCGCAAATGTGACATTCTCTTGTAATTTTTCTGGGCTACCGCTATCTCTTCACTGATGGTGGGGATCAAAGCTAAGTTGTAGAGAGCTCTATGTGGAATCACATGCAGTGGTGGTTCGCTCTCTTCCAACGGTGTTATGGTCAGATTATTGACGTGTGACTTGCGACTCAGCGCATCCACCACTACGTTTGCCTTGCCAGGGTGATAATGGATCTCTATTTCGTAATCCTTTATCAATTCTAACCATCTTCGCTGCCTCATGTTCAGCTCCTTCTGAGTGAATATGTACTTGAGGCTTTTGTGGTCCGTATATAAATGTACGAGGTTACCGAGTAGGTAGTGCCTCCACATTTTCAGTGCAAGTACCACGACAACGAGCTCCAAGTCGTGAGTTGGATAATTCTGCTCATGGTTCCTGAGCTGCCGTGATCCATACGCGACCACTCTTCGGTCTTGCATCAGCACACATCCGAGCCCAATGCCGGATGCATCACAGAACACATCGAACGGTTTTGTTGTGTCTGGCTGCGCCAAAACCGGTGCTGATGTTAGGTGCTTGACTAAAACCTTGAATGCTACTTCACATGCTGGACTCCAAACATATTTGGTAGCCTTCTTTAGCAGCTCTGTCATAGTCTTGGCAATCTTTGAGAAGTTCGGTATGAACCTCCGATAATATCCCGCGAGTCCGAGGAAACTCTGTACCTCGTGAATAGTTCTCGGGGATTTCCAATTCAGCACTTGTGTGATTTTACTCGGGTCTACAGCGATACCCTCCGCTGAGATGATATGCCCAAAAAAGGCACTTGCGATATCCAGAATTCGCACTTGCTGAATTTCGCGTATAGTCTGTGATGCCGCAGCCGTTGCAAGACTATACGTAGATGCTTCTTGTGATCTTCCTCTGACTTGGAATATACCAGTATGTCGTCGATGAAGACCACGACAAACTTGTCCAGCTCCGGCATGAATACCGAGTTCATCAAATACATGAAGTAAGCTGGAGCGTTGGTGAGGCCGAAGGACATGACCAGGTACTCATAAAGTCCATACCTCATCGAGAAAGTTGTCTTCGGAATGTCCTCAGCCCGGATTTTAATCTGATGGTACCCGGATCTTATGTCCATCTTAGAAAAGATCTTTGCTTCGACCAACTGATCAAACAACATGTCGATCCGTGGCAACGGGTACTTATTCTTGATGGTTACGGCGTTGAGTGGATGATAGTCCACACAAAGCCGCGACGTCTCATCCTTCTTCTTCACAAATAATGCCGAACAGCCCCATGGCGAGGAGCTCGGCCTAATAAAACCCTTTTCCAGCAGGTCCGTTAGCTGGGTCTTCAGTTCAGCCAACTCCTTGGGCGCCATCTTGTACGGCCTCCGGGATATTGGCATGGTTCCCAGTGCAAGTTCAATCTTGAAATCCACCTCTCTATCGGGCGGCATCCCCGGTAAATCATCCGGGAATACGTCAGGGAACTCTTGGACCACTGTAATATCTTCCAATCTGATAGCTGTGGATTGATAGACACTTGGAAGTTTTACTTCTGGACTGTCCAGAAATAAGGAGTGAGGTCTGTGCACTTCAGAGTTCAAGTGCACGATTCGAAGGACGGTGTCTAAAACAGCGCCGTGGTGGGTTAACCATGACATCCCTAGGATGACATCGACCTTCTCTCCCTCTAAGATTATGAGAGACGTAGGGTACACTCTACCCGCTAAGCATAATGGTGCTTTGCAAACCATTACGCTTGCAGAAATCTTCCCACCCGGTGAACAAATCAAATATGGACTATTGGTGGGTAGTATTTGCAAGCTGTGTTTACCAATGAAAGCTTGGCTAATAAAATTGTGCGTGGCGCCGGAATCAAACAATATCATCACGGGATGCTGGTGCAGTTTGGAACATACCCGCAAGGATTGGCTCACCCTCCGGCACGTCCTCTATGGCAAGTTGGTGGACAGTGCCGGGCCTAGGGTTCGCCCGCCACGCATTAGTAGGGTTCCGGGGCTGATTCCTCCCTGGAAGTTGCGGTGCAACTCCGCTGCCTTGTCTCTCCGGACGACTGCTGGCGAAGTGTCCTGGATGACCACATTTGTAGCATGTGACCACTGCTTGTCCGGTGCTTGGGGGACGAAAGCCCGGCATGCGCTGCTGAGGTGCATACGCACGCAGCATCGCCCGCTGCTGCTGCTGTTGTTGTGGACGTGGTGCTGGCAGTGCCGGCCTGAATGCCGGTGAAGAATATGGCCGACTGCGGAACGGCATCGGCCTCTGTGGTGGCTGCCAGCGTGGACCCGATGGTGGGCGGTTCACCATCCGATGGTCCCGCCTCTTCTTGTCAGTATCAGCGTGATACGACGCGTAGAGCGCGAGATCGTTGAACGCCCTGGAGTATTCCAGCGCGTTCTGGCTCCCTTGCTGCAGGTGTAGAAACTCCTGCGTCTTCCTCTTCATGAGACCCGGCGGTATATGATAGGCCCTGAAGGCCGTCCGGAACTCCTCCCAGGTCATAACTCGGTTGGTGGGCTGTGAAGGAAAGTAGTTCGCCCACCACGCGCTCGCGGATCCCTGGAGCTGCTGGACCGCGAACTGAGTCTTGCGCTGCTCACTCACTTGGAGCAGCCCAAACTTCATCTCCATCGTGCGGAGCCAGTTGTCCGCATCGAGGGGTTCATCCGCCCTTGAGAATACCGGGGGATGAGTAGCTAAGAAGTCGGAGTAGGAGCTCTGTTGGCGCTCCTCACGATCTTGACGCCTCTCTGGTCGAGACGTATTGGCAATGAGGGTCTGCAGCAACTCCGTATGCTGCTGATGAGAGCCCACCATTGCTGCTACAATATCCGCCAAAGTAACCGTTGGCGGTTGCGGTGGCGGTTGTTGCTGTGGTTGCTGCTGCTGTTGCTGTCCCGAGGAGTCCTCAGGAGGCTGTTGGGAGGTTTCTCCCCCTTGACTATAACCCCCAACATCCGGGTTGGCACGAGTACGAGTCATCCTGAAATGTAAAACAGCAGCGGTCAGCACATGTCATACTTAAAAATTCCATATGAAACAGTAGGTATTTGAAGCGACGCATGAATAATTTGCACAACATTCATATATATTGATAAAGCATAAACTTTATACAAGATACATTATTCTCGGGTCTCCGAGAAGTCGTGCTCATGTCGTCACTACCTATAAATACGCTACTGTCTACGCGACATGTCACTGGTTACAAAAGTTTGGGTTACACCACTCTGGTTGCCCTACTTGGCAACGGTAACCCCCTACTCGGAGTAGGACTCGACCTCCTGCGGGTCGTCCTCCTCCGGTACCTCTGCTGCTGGCTCTGGGTCTACAACCTCCTCTCCCATCTCGGGTTCTCCCATTGCCGAAAGACCGAAGACTACCGGTATGCCCAACACCGGGGGTACGAGGTCCTGCAACGCGTGCACCTCGTCCATGGCCTGGTTGTAGTCTTCTTCCCAGCCTTGACCTTCCTCAATGGCGTCATCTCGCTCTTGAGTAAGTACCTCATTCTGCTGGGTCAGAGCCTGCACCTGTTCTTGCAGCGCCGCGATGTCAACACGGCTTTTCTTTTTCGCCTTCTTCAGATGATGCAACTAATTATGCTGTTCGTTCAGTCGCTTGATCGTCGGAAGGAGCACATTGCGGAGTGCGCTGTGAGCACTCTCGAAATGGTCTCCACGGCTTGTGCTCTCCTTGAGCTTTGTGGCGAGATGCTAAAATACCCGAATTTTTCACAAAATGGGTAAACCCCCTCCCCCTTCACCACCCCAGCCCGACCGTCGGCCCCTCTTCCTCCAAAACCGCCGCCTCTCTTCCTCTCTCTCTCTCTTCCCTGTTCTATTATCGCATGTGGAGAAAAACCGCCGGCACGTGGCCGATCTCGCGCCCTCTTCGCCAACCGACGCCCCAGCAACCGCCGCCTCGCTCCCCCCTACAAATACCCCCTGGCGCCGGCCATTTCCACCCTGAGAACCGCTCTCGCTCACCCCGATCGGAAAACCACCCAAATTCGAATTCTTCGAAAACATCCGGAGATTCTCGGTTCTAGCCGTCCCTACACCCTTCCACGGCCTCCAGATCGAGTTTCCGATCAAATTCCCTGAAGAAATACGCCTGGAGATCAATTCCGACAAAGATTGCCGGAATTTCGAACTGTCACCATCGATCGTGCTTCTCCGGCCGTTTCTGATCCCCGAGGACCCCCTAGGTGAGTTCCCCATCCTCCCCTCTTTCTTCTGGTGCAAGTAGATCAAGAATTGGTGGAGAAATCGGGAAAACCGAATGTTTCCGGCCACCGCCGCCGCTCGCCGGCGATCGCGCGGCCGCCGGACGCGAGGGAGAAGAGGTTAGGGCGACGTGGCGCAATCGGGGGCGTCCATCTCGCGTGAACGGTTCAGATTAGAAACGCGTACCGGTTTGGTTAAATTAAATCTGGGCCGTTGATCTCAGATCCAACGGCCCACATTTAAAACAGTTATAAACGTTAGGAATCTTCTGGTTAGGCCCCTGGAGATTTAAATAACTAGGAAATAGCCCCCGTGATTTACAGAATCAACCCTAAGCTCATAGAAAATTGGAAATTCACTTTAAAATAGCCAAATAGCCCCTGTGCTTTTTAGAAATTGGTAAAACAGTTATGAAATATCAATCTGAACCCCAGAACGTTTGAAATTGTTACAAATTAGCCCAAATCAGTTTTAAAAGTTTGTTTTAATTCTGTAATTAATCAAATAAGGCTAAATGATCTCTGAAAAATGTGGGAAATTTATTAAAAGCATTGTTAAAACATTATGAACAGAAAACAAATTCTGAAATTAAAAATATTAACTTTTAGAAACTGAAAATATTTGATTAGTGTTAAATTAATTCTGAAAAATCAAAATAAAAACAACATAGGTGTTAGAAAATTGTAGAAATTTATTAATTAGTATAAGATTATTCTGTTTTATACTTTTCTGTATTTTAAGTTTCTGTAGTCCATAAATAATTATTTAAATGACTGAAAATGCATTTTTAAGAATTAAATAAATACTGAAAAATAGGTAAAAATACTATATAACGAAGGAAAATTTTGGAAACTGTTTCAAATACATAAATAGGTTCTGAAAAGTAGAAAAAGTAGTAATATGAGTTTTGAAAATCATTATAGTAATAATTTTAAATAATTTTTGGGATTTAATTAATTATAAAAATCAACATATGTACAAATAAAATTCTAAAATTATTTCAAGTCACATCACAGGTTGAAAGTGAGTATTTTGCTATAGCAAAAGCAAAATAGAAGTGTAGAGGTACCCAATTGAAACCTATTTTCCTTCTAACTCACATAAAATGACATGAAATCAATAAGTGTAGGTGTATAATCAAATGCATATGATTGAAATGCATTGTCAAGATTCTTATGTAATGTTTGGCATTATTTTGTGTGCATATGTATGGATAGAACCAACCCAAGAACTGTTTCATAACCTTCAAGAGCAAGAATTTGAAGTGAATACTCTTCATTCAAAGGCAAGTGTTCCTTGACCACTTTGTTCCTATTCTAGGGTGTTTAGTTAGAATGCTTGCACGGTGTCATTAATATGAAACCTAATTTAGGTTGTTTCCCTAGTTATATTCCTTTATCATTCCTTGTTTAACCATGGAGGGACTTAGTTGATATTTGTTGGTTATCATTTTATGTGCTTAGCCAAGCATGATTAGAACTTAGAGAATGAATGAAACATTATGTGGATAGTCTTGTGGGATTATATAAAGGACACAAGAGTGTGTCATGGTGTTGGGAATCTAGGCAGGCTGGTTGTTTGGTTGGTGCTTCGTGCATGAGACTCGGGAATGAGTTAGTGTCTGTCTTAGATTCTAAGGACCGGTTCATGGAACAGTTAACCCGGCTTACAGTGCCACCACAAGACTGAGATGGGGCAGCTTGGCCAATTAATTAGGAGTTTGCCGGTATAGTATGAGTGTTTGGATGGTGCGGGGAATGGGAGTCCATTTTTGACTGCCCTGGGAACTGCAAGGCTCAAGAGGGGGCTTCTGTAGGGGAGGGTTACTCCCAGGAACTACAGCGGTGAAACCTCAGTGGGCTTGTACTTGCCGGTAGACCCTTTGTAAAGGCCATGTAGTGATCTCCTGATCGCACACCAAAGGAAGTGTGTAATGTGGCTTGCAACCACAAATATCGGGGAGGTTCTTAGTCCACCTGGCAACAGGGGATGAAATCACTACTTGTGGGTAAAGTGGTACAATCTCTGCAGAGAACCAAACTGTCATGACAGCCGTGCTCACGGTCAAGAGCGGCTTGGACTTGTCCATGATTAGAGAAACATGGATGTGAGTTAAAAGAGGTTGTTGGGTGGTGTAACCTAACATTAATGACTTAATTATGATGATGGTGGGATTATCACTTAGTAAGATAGGTTGCTAATCAAAGCTAAGGCTTAGGATTAATGCATAGTGCTTAACCATGTTAGCCTTTCCTTGCTATTGGCCTCCATAACATTCTTTCCTACACTTGCTGAGTACCTTTGGTACTCAAACTTGCTTTTGTCGGATGTCGTATGCTGCTCAGGTTCAAATGAAGATGTAGATTTTGATGAGGAGGACTTCGATCCCGAGGAGTTGTTCTAGGTTGGCGTAACCCCCGGGCAACGCCTGTGGATTGGAGGACCATCATTTAGACTTCCGCTGGTTGTAAATATTAGCGTGACAACACTTTTTATTATTCTATTATGACATATGATGTAATATAATGTTACCGTTGACTTTGGCATGTAATATAATGATATTTCACTATTGTCGGCACATGTATGAATCAATTGATCCTGGCATACATGTGAGTATACGCTCGGGTATTCTTATGGAATACCGGGTGTGACAAAGTGGTATCAGAGCCAAGGTTGCCCGTAGGACGCAAACCTAGTTAGAAATGGACGGGATAGATATCACTATTTTATTAAAAAGTATTTTATTAGAAGGAGGATTATTTAAATTATAGATATGTTGTTGTCTAACCTCATCTATACTCAAAATTATATTATTGTTTATTTTCTAACACATTTTTAAATTTTTCTTGAAACAGATGGCACGCACACGACTCACGGCCCGTAAGTCCACCGGAGGACGAGTTCCTCGACACCAGCTGGCTGAGCGCACTACTGAGGAGGTGGACAACCCTGCCACCTACTAGACCCACGGGGAGTCCACTAGAGGCATGGTGGATCACCTTAGACACCTCCTTCGCTGTGCTGGTTATACCGGCAAGCTAGAGGTGCAGTACGACACCACTCGAGTCTCTCGCGCAGAACGAGACGAGTGGAAGTCACAGGCGAGGATCTACTACGAGAACAAGCTGCTCAAGATCCACAACTCGCCAGCATGGAGGTTGTA
Source organism: Neostapfia colusana (assembly GCA_030760725.1). Taxonomy (NCBI): domain Eukaryota; kingdom Viridiplantae; phylum Streptophyta; class Magnoliopsida; order Poales; family Poaceae; genus Neostapfia; species Neostapfia colusana. Next base: position 42,354,018 of record JASWHV010000018.1, on the reverse strand, counting down.
AGGGCCTCAGTTTTTGACACACATTTGCAGTGGTCATCACCACACCACACACCTCATTTGAGGAAGGATGATGAACACAAATGAAGAGCAAGTAACAATTATCAACATGCTCATTAGAAAACAAACTCACACATTGCAAAAGTGGTATTTCCCACATGTGATATAGATGGGCTGGACATATAAAAACTCCTACACTTTACTAAGGATGTCCATGCCAAGTTTCACCCAAATTCAAAACCTTTTTGAGGTCAGTTTGGGTATAGTTAGGAAGAGGGCAGTTTGAAACCATATTCAAATTCAAACTGTTTTTATCCCATGAATTTAAAAGTGGGAGGCATATTCTTACTCAGCACATTTTTGTGAGCTCACACACCGATTTTCACTCCATTTGGAGTTGATCTTGACATGAGCTAAGTGGGAGAAATTCAAACTTTATTTGAATTTCAAACTGAACTTGTGCTGAAATTCATTCAAACCAAACCTCATTTGAACTTTGATCAATTCAAATGGCTCATGGGTGAATGATTTGAATTACCAAGGTTAGTATGGGGTTCACTGTTTACAACAGTGATTAGGAGTAAATTTCAGAGGTTAAATGGGGAGTGGGACCCACATGTCAACCTCTACTTCAACACAAACTGACTGAAACACAGCTCAATCGGTTCCCGGGTGCAGTGTGCGCGCGCCACCGGGGGGGGGGGGGGGCAGCCGGCGCCACCTCCTGCTGCGCGCCCCAAGCCGGAGACCAGTCGCCGGGCTACTTATCCCTTCCCCGGCGTGCTTCGGTCACCCATTCCCCGAGCTGCCGACGTGCGCGACCTGTTCTTCCACTGCCATCGCCGCCGTCCGAGCTCACGCTTGATCAAGCCCGATCACTCGCGAGCACAGCCTCCTCCACAGCAAAACGGCACCAAGAGATCGTGAGCAACCTCCTAGACCCCGTGTTGTCCAGTGAGCAAGCGTCCTCGAGCTGTACGAGCCGCCTCCGGCGAGCCGAGCATCGCCGCCGATCGGGCTCTCGTGGGCAGCACAACCCAGCCGCTGTCACGTCCTCTTCTCTACACAAGAAAGGTGCGTGATTGTATGTAGATGGAGTAGCCGAAATCCGTTTGGCGATTGATCAAACCTCGGCCGAGAATTTCCAAGTTTACTCGTGACCAGTTCATAAGGACCGAGCTCACCTTCGGGTGAAATTCGTGCTCTATACACGAGGGTTGGGCAAGCTCGTTCCCTAGTAGCTTCTACGCACGATAGCGCCCATGCCCGAACTGGAATCAGAGGAAACCGTCAAGAATCGGCCATGATATGGCCGTTTTTCCCGCCGCCATGGCTGAACACCTCGGCTCACCGTCGAGAGCCTAGTTGCCGGTATTTCTAGCTTCCACCCAGCCCTGGTTCGTGTTTCCCATGCTCTACTGATGCTCTCCGACCGATTCCCGGTCGATTTGGTGCACGGGAGAGCGGGACCGACCTCACCGGAACCCTAGCAGGTGCTGTCACCGGTGCGCACGGGTTTCTGGTCATCACCGGCGGCCGGCGACCCCACCATCGAGTCCAGGGGATCAGTTAAGGGGCAGGCGGCGAGTTTCGGGCCGGGGGGTGGCCGGGAACTCAGTTTCGGCGAAGGTCGCTGGAGATCGCTGCCGCCGCGCAGTTGGCGCGAGGAGGGAGACGACGCACTGTGTGCGGGGCCCACAAGCCAGAGTTTAAACTTTTTCCCGAATTTCAGTTTTAGTTCAAACTTCAAATCCTTATAACTTTGGCTAGAAAGCTCCAAATCAAGCGAACCAAATTTTGTTGGATTCAGATCTCCGAGTACTTTCCAGCAAATCAAATTTCACTTCATGAAAACCCTTAATTCTCCAGAATTAATTCCTCAAAGTTTAAACTGTTAGGAATTTTAACTGGAAAATCCTTGGGGGGAAAATCCTGAAATTTTGCTGGGATGTTCACCAAAATATCCCTGAACTACCATAAAAATTTCAGATCCATTTGAGCTCATCTGATCCACCTAATGGTGTGATTAGTGAAACTGTTCCAGAGAAAATAGAAAATGTTCAGAAACATTTTCAGAATTTTCTTTGAAATTGTTTAGCTCATAACTTTAGCTAGGAACCTTCAAATTAAGTGAGACCAACTCCATTAGAACCCTATGAAAATCTAGTTTTCAGAAAGTCATAGTTTGTTTCATGAAAATTCCTAGAACACCCTAAGAGTTCCAATTAAGGTCAAGGACATAATTAATTGTGGAGGGCTCAAATGAGCTTTGCTGCAACTAAAACTTGACCAAGTCTCTGTTTAGGTTGTAACCAAGCCACAGTATAAGTTTCACAGTCATTACATCTGTCTAGCAAGGGTTATAGACTTCACAACTTCAAAGTTAATACAAATGCATTTAAATTGATACATATATTGCTCTTATCATGTAGTCGCTAAGGTCGAGGAGGAACCCGAAGTCCTAGACTTCATTACTCCGGAGAAACAGCTAGCCTATGACCAAGAGCAGCAAGGCAAGCCCCGGTTTGCATTAACCTTTTTATAAATGTTTTTATTATTTTGAGCACATACTTGTTTAATGTATTCTTTGCATTAGAGTCTTGTTTGGAAGCCCCACTGCATAGCCAAGAGAACCATGGGTTGGGTTTAGGATTGCAAACCCCGTTAGCTACTGCAATGCTAAGATAGTGTAGGATTCGGTACAAGTCGAGTAGTTGGAACTACTCGCGAGCATAGGCTAGAGGCACTCGACTCGGGTAGTGTTAGCACATGAAACACATGGCAAGAAAATGAGACCAAGCGGAGAGTGAGGGCAGCAGGACTTTGGGGCCTGTGTGCTGTAGCTCCGCTTGTGTCGATTGAGGACCGAGCCGTGTGCGGGCCTGTTGAACAAGCTAGAACAGTACCGAAGACCTACCGGCTATATGGGAACCGGGAAACTGATGTAACTCGGGCAGCTGGATGTTGAGGCATAGCTGGTCGTTCAGAGGGTAGGTTGAGAGCTCGAGGTGTAAATCGGCTGGCGGCACTGAGATGCGCGTGCAGAGACCTCTTGCTCGGGACGATTGGACCGGTTCAACATTTGGCTAACGGGTGAAAGGTAGTCGCGTACGGCGTCCGTGATGGTTGTTGTAGGCAACATCGAGTACGGGCGTATGTGACGGGTTGTTCGGGTAACCCTGCAGGTGTAAATCGATTATAATCGCCGTCCCTCACGGTCAGTGAGTACCACTTGTTCACTGTACCGTGACGTAGAAAGAACAGGCTAGTCACATGTTAAAATGTCGCTGATTGAAAGATGGACATTGATTGTTAATGATATGCTGTAGCTTAGAGCTAACTAAAGTTCTTTTCAACTTTGGGCAATACATGAGAGAAATGCGTTTCTTGTTTGATTGCGGCTCTCTCATGTGCCTTAGCGTAAGGTTCTCCACAACCTGCTGCTAAAACTTGAAAGTAAGGTTCTACTAATTAGGCGAGTCCTTGCAACTGATTTTTACCTCATGTAACCCATTACCCTCATGTAGAAGTTCCATGTTAAGGTGAGACGGGTCAGACTTGCTGAGCCTTCGTGCTCACTGCTTGTGTTTGAAGCTTTTGCAGGGTTCTATGAGGAAGAGACTCCCGGAGAGGAGACGGAACCCCAGGAGGGAAACCCCGTCGAGTGGGAGTCGTGCACGCCGCAGAGTTAGTGTGCGTGTGTGCTAGCAAGGACACGTTCAAGGGCTGAACGTGCACTTGATGCTTATTCTACGCCCGCGAGTGTAGGCTAAACTTATTTTGATGTAAACAAGTTCATAAACCTATTTATGTAATAAAATTTCTGCTTCCGCTTTGTACCTTTAACGTGTGTTATACAGTGCTGTGCAACGCAGCACCCCTCAGCGTGATCCTAGCTCGACAAGACCAATGGGGTCGTGTCAGCGTTGGTATCAGAGCTCGCTTGAGGTTTAACACAGTACAAAGGTCTTCTTTTTCAAAAATCCAGTGAGGAACGAGTTAGTAGCCCATATAAGGATGTTATTAGCATATAGAAAGTGGCATATTAACCTATTTGTTATGTCAGAAAATCGTGTATCTCGGGACGTTTATGTCTTGGGGGGTACACGTAAGCGCTGTCCACCAGTGCGCACAAGCTGAAGGGTGGAGTCCCACGGGTGGCAGGTAACCCGACCCGCTTTGATATCCTCTACGACTCTTCATGTCGTTTGGGGTATTTGAGAAACGTCTGTCCCTGGCGTGCGTGGTGCAACATGGGAGACCCCGTCACGTGGTCTGAAACGTGAACACGTAACTCAAGGCGTGGTTGGCTTGAGAACATCCGGGCGAGTGATGACGGCCGGGTGTACGAACTGTATGGATTCCGGGCTTGGTGTGCAGCCGAGTCTGATGATTGTTTGAGTTTCTGCAGGTAGCCTGACCACGAAACGGTAGACGTGTAGCATCCGTGTGTGAGTGACGTTTAGTGCCACTGAACTAACGAAGCCGGCTAAGTCCGGTATAGGTTTTTCCTTGTGAGGACGTAGTACCGACATAATCTGGTGACGCATCGACGTCACACCCAACTAAATAAACAAATTTATTGCAAAAACTGGAAGGTTTTGATCCAAAGTAGTAAAACTTGATGTAACTCCTTCCCTTGAACAGGATATTCAAAGTTAACAAGTCTTCAACTTATAGGATGTTAAGGACAGAGCACTCTGTTTTCAGCCGAATCAAGGCTGAAGTTAACCAGAGGTTAGAGGTTGAGTTCTTTCGAGGTTGGGGTCGTATGATACATTTCTGGAAATCTTTGGAGGAGCTTTACAACTTTTCTGTTGAGGTCCAGAGGTGTTTCATCTCTTAACCACTCGAAAAATGCAGTAGAGTTGAAACTGTCCAGAAAACAGGGCAGAGCAAAGACTCTCTGTAAACTCTCTATAAATTAAGCATAACTTCCTGCTTAAAAATCCGAAAATAGGAAATGAGGTAGTTCTGGAAAGATTATGAGATGGGTTACAACTTTGTAACAGAAAGTTTTGTCGGATTAGGAACAGAATTAACTGGGATTCTTGGATCAAATCAGAACCTAAAGCAGGGAGGTGCTGTCCAATTTTCTCCAGAATTTCTGTTAACTTTGACATCTCATAACTTTTGAACCAGGGCAGATCTTAGGCCAAGCAAATACTTTCCGGAAAGCTATTGAAGTTAACTTTAACTTTGTTATTGAGCTCCAGAGTTGGTTTTGCCTTTAACATGGCCTAAATCAGGTTGGAATGGAAACTGGTCAGGGCTGTCATGGGAACAGCGGATCAGCAGTCAAATTTGTGTAAAATTTGAACCATGTTTCCAAGTTTTATGGGTTCAATGACATGTTTTATGTTATAACTCAGAGGTTTACTGTTTAAATAAATATTTGACATTTCTCAAATATATTTTTACAGATGACAGCAGATAAGCAACTGGAGAACGGGTGGGTGATGTCCCACTGTTCTCACCATAACGGCTACCCGGAAGCATTGTGGCAAATGCTCCAATATTTCGGGTACAATCAGATGCCACAGTACTTCGCCAAGGAAGAAGGCGAAGAGGGGAACAAGATGTGGACGATCCATGTCGAGGTTCCTGCAGGACCTACGCCACCCGGTTGGGTGCCATTCACCGTCACCGTGAGAGGAAGACAACCGGAAGGGATGTGGCAAGTGGCAGCCCGTGACACTATGTCACGTTTCTGCCAACTACACGTGCAGGCTATGGAAGGCACTCCGTACGCACTCGTTCCGGTGGAGGGACGAGCTCAGCATGTGTGGGAAGAGAGGTACCTGGAGGCAACGGATCCGAGTTGTCCAAGGTACAACCCCGCGGAGGCAAATCTCAGCCTCCAGATGAGGGCGGGAAACGCCGTGATGGACAGCCAAGCTGTTCATACGGAGCATCTCGCCACAAAGCTCAAGGAAAGCACAAGCCGTGGAGACCATTTCGAGAGTGCTCACAGCGCACTCTGCAATGTGCTCCTTCCGACGATCAAGCGACTGAATGAACAGCACAATCAGTTGCGTCGTCTGAAGAAGGCAAGGAAGAAGAGCCGTGTTGACATCGCGGCGTTGCAAGAGCTGGTGCAGACCCTAACCCAGCAGAATGAGGACCTTGCTCAAGAGCGGGACGATGCTATCGAGGAAGGACAAGGCTGGGAAGAGGACTACAACCAGGCTATGGACGAGGTGCATGCATTGCAGGACCTCGTACCTCCGGTGTTAGGCATACCGGTGGTCTTGGGTCTTCCAGCAATGGGAGAACCCGGAATGGGAGAAGAGGTGGTAGATCCAGAGCCACCAGCAGAGGTACCGGAGGAGAACGACCCACAGGAGGTCGAGTTCTACTCCGAGTAGGGGGTTACGGTTGCCAAGTAGGGCAGCTAGGGTAGCGTAACCCAACTTTTGTAATCGGTGCCATGTCGTGTAGACAGTAGCGTATGTATAGGTAGTGACGACATGAGCACGACTTCTCGGAGATCCGAGAATAATGTATCTTGTATAAAGTCTATGCTTTATCAATATATGTGAATGTTGTGCAAATTAATCATGTGTCGCTTCAATACCTACTGTTGCTTATGGAAATTTTGAGTAAGACATGTGCTAATCGCTGCTGTTTTGAATTTCAGAATGACGCGTACTCGTGCCAACCCTGACGTTGGGGGTACCAGTCAAGGGGGAGAGACCTCCCAACCACCTCCCGAGGACTCCTCGGGACAACAACAGCAACAGCAGCAACAGCAAACACCACCACCGCCACTGCCAACAGTTATATTGGCCGACATCGTCGCGGCAATGGCGGGCTCGCATCAGCAGCACACAGAGTTGCTGCAGACTCTCATCGCCAATACGTCTCGCCCGGAGAGACGTCAAGATCGTGAGGAGCGCCAACAGAGCTCCTACTCCGACTTCCTGGCGACTCATCCCCCTGTATTCTCAAGGGCGGATGAACCACTTGACGCGGACAACTGGCTCCGCGCCATAGAGATGAAGTTCGGGCTGCTCCAAATCAGCGAGCAGCGCAATACTCAGTTCGCGGTCCAGCAGCTCCTAGGATCCGCGAGCGCGTGGTGGGCCAACTTCTGTGCTTCACAGCCCACCGACCGAGTGATGACCTGGGCGGAGTTCCGGACGGCCTTCAGGGCCTATCATATACCGCCAGGTTTAATGAAGAGGAAGATGCAGGAGTTCTTGCACCTGCAGCAAGGGAGCCGGAACGCGATGGAATACTCCAGAGCGTTCAACGATCTCGCGCTCTACGCGTCGTATCACGCAGATACAGACAAGAAGCGGCGAGACCATTTTTACCAGGGGCTTAACCCGCTCCTGAAGGACAAGTTGGCGATGTTCAATCGCGGCAGCCTCAACGACATCATTGATGCTGCGATTGTTCAGGAGGACTCCGGTAAGGAGTTGGCGGCGGCAGAGCGAAAGCGAAGCGCGCCGCAGAGCAGCGGAGAAGGAGGCGGTCCTTCTCAGAAGTTTCGGATGGTGAATCGCCCACCATCAGGTCCACGCTGGCAGCCACCACAGCGGTCGATGCCGTTCCGCAGTCGGCCGTATTCTTCACCGGCATTCCGGCCGGCACTGCCAGTACCACCGCAACAACAACAACAGCAGCGGGCGATGCCGCGTGCGTTTGCACCTCAGCAACGCATGCTGGGCTTTCGTCCACCGAGCACTCCACCAGCAGCGGCCACATGTTACAAGTGTGGTCGTCCAGGGCACTTCGCGAGCAGTTGCCCGGAGAGGCAAGGCGGCGGAGTGGCACCACAGTTTCCGGGGAGGAATCAACCCCGGAACCCTACTAATGCGCGGCGGGCAAACCCTAGGCCCAGCACCGTCCACCAGCTTGCCATTGAGGACGTGCCGGAGGGCGAGCCAATCCTTGCGGGTATGTTCCAACTCCACCAGCATCCCGCTATAGTACTATTTGATTCAGGCGCCACGCATAGCTTCATTAGCCAACCTTTCATTGATAAATATAGCTTGCAAATACTACCCACCGATAGTCCTTATGTGATCTGTTCACCGGGTGGGAAAATTTCAGCAAGCATGATGGTCCCAAAAGCGCCATTGTGCTTAGAGGGTAGAGTTTACCCTACGTCTCTCATAATCTTAGAGGGACAAAAGGTCGATGTAATCTTAGGGATGTCGTGGTTAAACCGCCACGGCGCTGTTTTAGACACCATCCTCCGAGTCGTGCACTTGAACTCAGAAGTGCACGAGTCTCACTCATTATTTCTGGACAGTCTAGAAATAAAACTTCCAAGTGTCTATCAAGCCACAACCATCAGATTGGAGGATATTCCAGTGGTCCGAGAGTTCCCTGATGTATTCCCGGACGATTTGCTGGGGATGCCGCCTGATAGAGAGGTAGAGTTCAAGATTGAACTTGCACCGGGAACCATGCCAATATCCCGAAGGCCGTACAAGATGGCGCCCAAGGAGTTGGCTGAACTGAAGACTCAGCTCACGGACCTTCTGGAGAAGGGTTTTATTAGGCGAGCTCCTCGCCATGGGGCTGTTCGGCATTATTTGTCAAGAAGAAGGATGAGACGTTGCGGCTTTGCGTGGACTATCGTCCATTAAATGCCGTAACCATCAAGAACAAGTACCCGTTGCCACGGATCGACATGTTGTTTGATCAGTTGGTCGAAGCAAAGATCTTTTCCAAGATGGATTTAAGATCCGGGTACCATCAGATTAAGATAAGGGCTGAGGACATTCCGAAGACGGCTTTCTCGACGAGGTATGGACTTTATGAGTACCTGGTCATGTCCTTCGGCCTCACCAATGCTCCAGCTCATTTCATGTACTTGATGAACTCGGTATTCATGCCGGAGCTGGACAAGTTTGTCATGGTCTTCATCGACGACATCCTGGTATATTCCAAGTCGGAGGAAGATCACAAGAAACATCTGCGTATAGTCTTGCAACGGCTGCGGGATCACAAGTTATACGCAAAATTCAGCAAATGCGAGCTTTGGATATCGCAAGTGCCTTTCCTCGGGCATATCATCTCAGCGGAGGGTATCGCTGTGGACCCGAGCAAGATCACTCAAGTGCTGAATTGGAAATCCCCGAGAACTGTTCACGAGGTACGGGGTTTCCTCGGACTCGCGGGATATTATTGGAGGTTCATTCCGAACTTCTCGAAGATTGCCAAGCCAATGACAGAGCTGCTGAAGAAGGCTACCAAATATGTTTGGAGTCCAACATGTGAAGCAGCATTCAAGGCTTTGTCAAGCACCTGACATCAGCACCGGTTTTGGCGCAGCCAGACACAACAAAACCGTTCGATGTGTACTGCGATGCATCCGGCATTGGGCTTGGATGTGTGCTGATGCAAGACCGAAGAGTGGTCGCATATGGATCACGGCAGCTTAGGAGCCATGTGCAGAATTATCCAACTCACGACTTGGAGCTCGCTGCCGCGGTACTTGCACTAAAAATGTGGAGGCACTACCTACTCGGTAACCTCGTACATTTATATACCGACCACAAAAGCCTCAAGTACATATTCACTCAGAAAGAGCTGAACATGAGGCAACGAAGATGGTTAGAACTGATAAAGGATTACGAGGTAGAGATCCATTATCATCCGGGCAAGGCAAACGTGGTGGCAGATGCGCTGAGCCGCAAGTCACACGTCAATACTCTGACCATCACACCGTTAGAAGAGAGCGAACCACCCCTACATGTGATTCCATACGGAGCTCTCTACAATCTAGCTTTGATCCCCACCATCCGTGAAGAGATAGCGGCAGCCCAGAAGAATGACAAGGGCATGTCACATTTGCGGAGACGTGTAGACAGTGGGGAGTTGAAATGTTTCCGGAAGGACGGAGACGTCGTTCTGTGGTTCAAGGACAGGATCGTCGTACCCCATAAACTGGAATTACGGAAGAAAATCTTTGATGAGGCTCACTTATCAAAGTTCTCTATTCACCCCGGCAGCAACAAGATGTATCAAGAACTCCGAAGAAAGTTTTGGTGGACACGGATGAAGCGCGAGGTTGCAAAATACGTGTCCGAGTGTGATACATGTCGAAGGGTGAAGGCAGATCATATGCGGAAACTGGGACTGCTGCAACCACTGGGCATTCCTGCCTGGAAGTTGGAGGATGTGAGCATGGACTTCATCGTCGGTTTACCCACCACCTGGCAGAAACATGATTCTGTGTGAGTGATCGTCGATCGGCTCACCAAAGTTACCCATTTCATCGCGGTCAACACCAACTACAACGCCAAAAAGTACGCTGAACTGTACATCTCACGGATCCTATGCTTGTACGGTGTACCCCGTACTATCATTTCGGATCGGGGCACTTTATTTGTGTCCCGTTTTTGAGAGAAGCTGCACACTGCCTTGGGGACGAAGCTGATCCGTAGTTCAGCATACCACCCGCAGACGGATGGGCAAACGGAGCGGGTTAATCAGATTCTAGAAGACATGCTACGAGCTTGCGCTATCAACCACGGCAAGAATTGGGATGATCACTTGCCGTTAGATGAGTTCTCGTACAATAATGGGTACCAAGCCAGCATCAAGATGGCACCTTACGAGGCGCTATACGGTAGGAAATGCCGCACACCATTGAACTGGTGTGAGTCTGGCGAAAGAGTTACCTTCGGGATTGACCTCGTCAACAACGCGGAATAAAAGGTTCGACTAATTCAAGCGAACCTAAAAGCCGCTCAATCCCGTCAGAAGTAGTATGCAGACTGGAGAAGGCGCCCATTACAATTCGAAGTTGGAGATCACGTATACCTACGGGTGTCTCCAATGAAGGGCGTAAACAGATTTGGGGTGAGAGGAAAGTTGGCACCCCGATTCATCGGTCCATTTCAGATTACCGAAAGATGTGGATCAGTGGCATACCGGCTGAAATTACCAGAAGCACTTTCCGGTGTGCACGACGTCTTTCACATTTCCCAGCTGAGGAAGTGTCTTAAGCTATCAACCACCGTTCAGCTGGAGGATATTGAAGAACTGCAACCGGATCTCACCTATCGGGAGGAACCGGTGCAGATTATTGATGAAAAGGCCCGAACCACACGCAACCGTACGTTGTGGTTCTACAAGGTTCTATGGAGTAATCACTCCACGGACGAAGCGACATGGGAGAGCGAAGAATTCCTTCGCACTAACTACCCCAACTTTTTCACGTCGCATATCCGGTAATTTTCCACCGTCCTCTCTCTCATTTTCACCTTATAATCTCGGGACGAGATTCTTTTAAGGGGGGAGGAATGTAAGGGCCTCAGTTTTTGACACACATTTGCAGTGGTCATCACCACACCACACACCTCATTTGAGGAAGGATGATGAACACAAATGAAGAGCAAGTAACAATTATCAACATGCTCATTAGAAAACAAACTCACACATTGCAAAAGTGGTATTTCCCACATGTGATATAGATGGGGTGGACATTTAAAAACTCCTACACTTTACTAAGGATGTCCATGCCAAGTTTCACCCAAATTCAAAACCTTTTTGAGGTCAGTTTGGGTATAGTTAGGAAGAGGGCAGTTTGAAACCATATTCAAATTCAAACTGTTTTTATCCCATGAATTTAAAAGTGGGAGGCATATTCTTACTCAGCACATTTTTGTGAGCTCACACACCAATTTTCACTCCATTTGGAGTTGATCTTGACATGAGCTAAGTGGGAGAAATTCAAACTTTATTTGAATTTCAAACTGAACTTGTGCTGAAATTCATTCAAACCAAACTTCATTTGAACTTTGATCAATTCAAATGGCTCATGGGTGAATGATTTGAATTACCAAGGGTAGTATGGGGTTCACTGTTTACAACAGTGATTAGGAGTAAATTTCAAAGGTTAAAATGGGGAGTGGGACCCACATGTCAGCCTCTACTTCAACACAAACCGACTGAAACACAGCTCAATCGGTTCCCGGGTGCAGTGCGCGCGCGCCACCGGGGGGGCAGCCGGCGCCAGCTCCTGCTGCGCGCCCCAAGCCGGAGACCAGTAGCCAGGCTACTTATCCCCTCCCCGGCGTGCTTCGGTCACCCATTCCCCGAGCTGCCGACGTGCGCGACCTGTTCTTCCACTGCCATCGCCGCCGTCCGAGCTCACGCTTGATCAAGCCCGATCACTCGCGAGCACAGCCTCCTCCACAGCAAAACGGCACCAAGAGATCGTGAGCAACCTCCTAGACCCCGTGTTGTCCAGTGAGCAAGCGTCCTCGAGCTGTACGAGCCGTTTCTCCGGCGACCCGAGCATCGCCGCCGATCGGGCTCTCGTGGGCAGCACAACCCAGCCGCTGTCACGTCCTCTTCTCTACACAATAAAGGTGCGTGATTGTATGTAGATGGAGTAGCCGAAAACCGTTTGGTGATTGATCAAATCTCGGCCGAGAATTTTCAAGTTTACTCGTGATCAGTTCATAAGGACCGAGCTCACCTTCGGGTGAAATTCGTGCTCTATACACGAGGGTTGGGCAAGCTCGTTCCCTAGTAGCTTCTACGCACGATAGCGCCCATGCCCGAACTGGAATCAGAGGAAACCGTCGAGAATCGGCCATGATATGGCCGTTTTCCCCGCCGCCATGGCTGAACACCTCGGCTCACCGTCGAGAGCCTAGTTGCCGGTATTTCTAGCTTCCACCCAGCCCTGGTTCGTGTTTCCCATGCTCTACTGATGCTCTCCGACTGATTCCCGGTTGATTTGGTGCACGGGAGAGCGGGACCGACCTCACCGGAACCCTAGCAGGTGCTGTCACCGGTGCGCACGGGTTTCCGGTCATCACCGGCGGCCGGCGACCCCACCATCGAGTCCAGGGGATCAGTTAAGGGGCAGGCGGCGAGTTTCGGGCCGGGGGTGGCCGGGAACTCAGTTCCGGCGAAGGTCGCCGGAGATCGCCGCCGCCGCGCAGTTGGCGCGAGGAGGGAGACGACGCACTGTGTGCGGGGCCCACAAGCCAGAGTTTAAACTTTTTCCCGAATTTCAGTTTCTGTTCAAACTTCAAATCCTTATAACTTTTGCTAGAAAGCTCCAAATCAAGTGAACCAAATTTTGTTGGATTCAGCTCTCCGAGTACTTTCCAGCAAATCAAGTTTCACTTCATGAAAACCCTTAATTCTCCAGAATTAATTCCTCAAATTTTAAACTGTTAGGAATTTTAACTGGACAATCCTTCGGAGGAAAATCCTAAAATTTTGCTGGGATGTTCACCAAAATATCCCTGAACTACCATAAAAATTTCAGATCCATTTGAGCTCATCTGATCCACCTAATGGTGTGATTAGTGAAACTGTTCCAGAGAAAATAGAAAATGTTCAGAAACATTTTCAGAATTTTCTTTGAAATTGTTTAGCTCATAACTTTAGCTAGGAACCTTCAAATTAAGTGAGACCAACTCCATTAGAACCCTCTGAAAATCTAGTTTTCAGAAAGTCATAGTTTGTTTCATGAAAATTTCTAGAACACCCTAAGAGTTCCAATTAAGGTCAAGGACATAATTAATTGTGGAGGGCTCAAATGAGCTTTGCTGCAACTAAAACTTGACCAAGTCTCTGTTTAGATTGTAACCAAGCCACAGTATAAGTTTCACAGTCATTAGGTCTGTCTAGCAAGGGTTATAGACTTCACAACTTCAAAGTTAATACAAATGCATTTAAATTGATACATATATTGCTCTTATCATGTAGTCGCTAAGGTCGAGGAGGAACCCGAAGTCCTAGACTTCGTTACTCCGGAGAAACAGCTAGCCTACGACCAAGAGCAGCAAGGCAAGCCCCGGTTTGCATTAACCTTTTTATAAATTTTTTTATTGTTTTGAGCACATACTTGTTTAATGTATTCTTTGCATTAGAGTCTTGTTTGGAAGCCCCACTGCATAGCCAAGAGAACCATGGGTTGGGTTTAGGATTGCAAACCCCGTTAGCTACTGCAATGCTAAGATAGTGTAGGATTCGGTACAAGTCGAGTAGTTGGAACTACTCGCGAGCATAGGCTAGAGGCACTCGACTCGGGTAGTGTTAGCACATGAAACACATGGCAAGAAAATGAGACCAAGCGGAGAGTGAGGGCAGCAGGACTTTGGGGCCTGTGTGCTGTAGCTCCGCTTGTGTCGATTGAGGACCGAGCCGTGTGCGGGCCTGTTGAACAAGCTAGAACAGTACCGAAGACCTACCGGCTATATGGGAACCGGGAAACTGATGTAACTCGGGCAGCTGGGTGTTGAGGCATAGCTGGTCGTTCAGAGGGTAGGTTGAGAGCTCGAGGTGTAAATCGGCTGGCGGCACTGAGATGCGCGTGCAGAGACCTCTTGCTCGGGACGATTGGACCGGTTCAACATTTGGCTAACGGGTGAAAGGTAGTCGCGTACGGCGTCCGTGATGGTTGTTGTAGGCAACATCGAGTACGGGCGTACGTGACGGGTTGTTCGGGTAACCCTGCAGGTGTAAATCGATTATAATCGCCGTCCCTCGCGGTCAGTGAGTACCACTTGTTCACTGTACCGTGACGTAGAAAGAACAGGCTAGTCACATGTTAAAATGTTGCTGATTGAAAGATGGACATTGATTGTTAATAATATGCTGTAGCTTAGAGCTAACTAAAGTTCTTTTCAACTTTGGGCAAAGTACATGAGAGAAATGCGTTTCTTGTTTGATCGCGGCTCTCTCATGTGCCTTAGCGTAAGGTTCTCCACAACCTGCTGCTAAAACTTGAAAGTAAGGTTCTACTAATTAGGCGAGTCCTTGCAACTGATTTTTACCTCATGTAATCCATTACCCTCATGTAGAAGTTCCATGTTTAGGTGAGACGGGTCAGACTTGCTGAGCCTTCGTGCTCACTGCTTGTGTTTGAAGCTTTTGCAGGGTTCTATGAGGAAGGGACTCCCGAAGAGGAGACGGAACCCCAGGAGGGAAACCCCGTCGAGTGGGAGTCGTGCACGCCGCATAGTTAGTGTGCGTGTGTGCTAGCAAGGACACGTTCAAGGGCTGAACGTGCACTTGATGCTTAGTCTACGCCCGCGAGTGTAGGCTAAACTTATTTTGATATAAACAAGTTCATAAACCTGTTTATGTAATAAAATTTCTGCTTCGCTTTGTACCTTTGACGTGTGTTATACAGTGCTGTGCAACGCAGCACCCCTCAGCGTGATCCTGGCTCGACAAGACCAATGGGGTCGTGTCAGAGGTCCACCATGGCAGAAGCTGAGAAGGACGCCACTTGGGAGGCAATCACTTGCCAGAGCTACACCAACCGTGGCCGCCTTGAGGGGACCCAATACATGTACACCCCTCGGCGACAAAGTGGAAGTGCGGTATTCAACTACGAGCCCATCCATGAAGGTTGTGACGTGGTGCAGATGGATA
This sequence comes from Neostapfia colusana, assembly GCA_030760725.1. NCBI lineage: Eukaryota > Viridiplantae > Streptophyta > Magnoliopsida > Poales > Poaceae > Neostapfia > Neostapfia colusana. Next base: position 42,338,652 of record JASWHV010000018.1, on the reverse strand, counting down.
TGAGCCTCCAGGTAGGAGTCGACGTCAGTACGAGGCTGCAGAATTGCCAACAGGAACTCCAAGACGTCCAGGACCTTCTAAAGAAGACGGAGGCCATTATGCGTGGACTGATGAGGATGAGGGATGGAGAAGTGAGTGATCTCTATGCTTCGGATGGAGACACTTGGACTCCGGACTCTCCAGACCGTAGGGCAGCCAAACGCCCTCATATTTCTCCAGCACCTGAGGCCTCCACAGCTGAGTCAGAGGCTAGCAATCCTGATGGTGATGGCGGGAAACCACAGGAGGATGAACAGAACCCAGGGGACAACTAGGATAGGTGTCCTTGTTCATGTAGTAACTCGTGTAGTACGTGTGTATGGTAGTGTATTGACTAGTGTGTAATGCTTGATTAGTGAACTTGTTTAGAATGATGATGTAATGTATGTTAGTGTATGAACGTGAGTTGTGAAAGCCGTAGGCTTATGTTCACAACCTCGTTAGTGTATGTAACTATCTATTAAGGAATATAAGTGCTTAGTTTGTTTCAATCATGATCACCTAGTAAACGAAGTAGAAACTTTAGTAACTCTTGTATAGAATTGATGAAGTAAGTACACAACGTAATACACTTAAGAGAACATCTATACATTAATTTTAAACCTAGTATATCACAATAGATGGCAGGAAGAAGGAGACGCAATGAAGGGAACAACAACAATGAGGCTGCAGAGTTCCCTTTGCCTGGATGGCAGCCACGAGTTGCACGCAGAGCAGATGGAGAGGTTATACAACAAATGATGAACATGCAAAACCAACTCCTTCAGAACTTGACACAAGTGGTGGCCAACATGCAACCACAAATTCAGAATGCACCGCGTCAACCAAAATTGAATGAGTTTCTAAGCACTCAACCACCAAGGTTCGATAACGCTATAGAGCCATTGGAAGCTGATGATTGGCTCAAGAATATTGAGAACAAGTTGCAGATCATACAGTGCCCAGGACGTGAGAGAGTGCTCTTTGCTTCTCACCAACTATATGGATCTGCAGCGGACTGGTGGACGGTGTACAAAGAAGCTCATGAGGATCCAGAAAGTATCTCATGGAATGAGTTCAAACTTGCCTTCCGCAGTCACTATGTTACAGCCGGAGAAATCAAGAACAAGCGGAAGGAGTTCCTCAACCTGAAACAAGGTAGCATGTCCGTGCGAGAGTATCTTACCAAGTTCACACAGTTATCTCGCTATGCTCCGGGAGACATAGACACGGATGAAAAGAAACAAGATTGTTTCATCGAGGGCTTGAACTCAGAAATACAGTATGCTATGTCTTCAAGTGACTATGAAAGCTTCCAAAAGCTCATCAACAAGGCTTTCATAGTGGAAAGAAAAAGACAGAAGTTAGTTGAGGAGCGAAAGAGGAAAATGAATTGGCAAGGACAGGCTTCTAGCAGCAACAGTCGGCCCCGTTTCTCATCACCGCCGACGGGAGCAATGAATCGACCTATAGCTCCCAATCAGTTTCAGAGGAGCTACAACCCTGCTTCTAGGAACCCAACCTTCCAACCACAGCAGCAGAGACAACAAGTGCAGCAACACCGTCCTGCTTTCCAACCTCGTCCTGCAGGGTCAAATCCTCCAAATGCACAGCCAGGCAACAAAGCACCAATGAACAAGGTCACGGGGCAATGCTTCAACTGTGGAGAAACGGGACATTATGCCAACCGGTGCCCCAACAAGAAGCCACCCCCACCACAGAATCTTGTGCGTGGCAAGGTGAATCATGTGACCATGGAGGAAGCACAGGAGGCACCAGATGTGGTGATTGGTATGTTCTCCGCAAACACTTATCCTGCTACAATTCTGTTTGACTCTGGTGCAACACACTCATTCATTGCCAAGGAATTCATAACCAATCACAACTTACAAATTACATCTATGAATCGAGTGTTATTAGTGAATTCTCCTGGAGGAGAAATAAAGACAAAACAAATATGTCTCAAGGTAAAGCTAGGAGTTAATGGAGTAGAATTCCTTGCAAATCTCATTGTGATAGAATCACAAGGGATAGATATCATCTTGGGGATGGACTGGTTAACCAAGTACAAAGGACTTATACGTTGCTCAACGAGAACAGTGGAACTAACCCATACGGATGGAACTAAGGTTGAGTTCACATCTATTCAAGTACCCTCTGGAAATGTTCAACTCAACAAGACCGAAGTAGTTATTGAGGATATAAAAGTGGTCAATGAATTTCCAGATGTATTTCCCGAGGAGTTACCAGGTATGCCACCGGATCGAGAAGTAGAATTCATTATAGAATTAGTACCTGGTACTGCTCCTATATATAGAAGACCATACCGGATGGATACCCAACAACTAGCAGAACTCAAGGATCATATCCGAGAGTTATCGGAAAAAGGGTATATCCGTCCTAGTTCCTCACCATGGGGAGCTCCGGTCATATTTGTACCAAAGAAGGATGGAACCAAGAGGCTATGTGTAGATTACCGTGCCCTCAATGAAGTGACAATCAAAAACAAGTACCCTTTACCTCGTATTGAGGACTTGTTTGATCAATTAAGAGGTGCATGCGTATTCTCCAAGATTGACCTCCGTTCCGGATATCATCAATTAAAGATAAGAGAATCGGATATCCCAAAGACGGCGTTTGTTTCTAGGTATGGACTGTATGAATATACAGTTATGCCTTTTGGATTAACAAATGCTCCGGCATATTTCATGTACCTTATGAATAAGGTGTTCATGAAATACTTGGACAAGTTTGTGGTAGTGTTCATTGATGATATCCTCATATACTCAAAGAATGAGAAAGAACATGAAGAGCACCTGAGAATAGTATTACAAAAGCTAAGAGAAAACCAACTTTATGCCAAATTCAGTAAGTGTGAATTTTGGCTTAAGAAAGTTGCTTTTCTGGGACATTATCTCCGAAGGAGGAATCTCAGTAGACCTAGAAAAGATATCCGGTGTGCAGAAGTGGAAGACACCAGAGAATGTCAGTGAGATCCGAAGCTTCTTAGGATTGGCAGGCTATTACCGAAGGTTCATTGAAGTATTTTCAAAGATAGCTAAGCCACTCACAAAGATGTTGGAAAAGGGAGCTGCTTTTGTATGGTCTCAAGAGTGTGAATCAAGCTTTCAAGAATTAAAGAAGAAGTTAACAACTGCTCCAGTCTTGGTTATGCCCGATATGGAGAAATCATTCTCTGTATATTGTGATGCTTCAGGGCAAGGGTTAGGATGTGTACTTATGCAAGAAGGGCATGTTATTGCCTATGCTTCCCGACAACTTCGGAAACATGAGAGGAACTATCCTACCCATGACCTAGAGTTGGCAGCAGTTGTACATGCATTGAAGTTATGGAGACATTACCTAATGGGTAAAAGAACTGAGATCTATACCGATCATAAGAGCTTGAAGTATATCTTCACTCAGCCAGATCTCAACCTTTGGCAAAGGAGATGGTTGGAGTTCATTAACGATTTTGATGTGGGAATCAATTACCATCCTGGAAAAGCTAATGTGGTTGCAGATGCCTTGAGCAGAAAGACACATGTTAACATGTTGACCATAAGAGATCTACAACCCCAACTTTGGGAAGAGTTCGCAAAGCTCAACTTATGCTTGGTGAACCATACAGAAGCCAAAGCAATGGAGGTTGATTCAACCCTAGAACAAGATATATGAAAAGGTCAAAAGGACGATGAAAAGATCAAAGAAATTAAGCAGTTGATCAAAGAAAACAAGGCCCCGGGATTTAGAGAAGATGAGAATGGTATTATATGGCATGGTAAAAGAATATGTGTGCCAGACATCAAGGAAATAAAGAAGTTAATCTTAAAAGAGGCTCATGATTCTGATTATTCTATCCATCCTGGAAGTACAAAGATGTATCATGATCTTAAAACAAGGTATTGGTGGTATGGAATGAAAAGAGATGTTGCAGAGCATGTGGCATTGTGCGACACATGTCAACTAGTAAAAGCAGAACATCAAAGGCCTGCAGGGCTATTACAACCACTAAAGATACCTGAATGGAAGTGGGAAGAAATAGGGATGGACTTCATAGTGGGTTTGCCCAGGACACAAACAGGGTATGATTCAATATGGGTGATAGTGGATAGATTGACAAAAGTTGCTCACTTTATTCCAGTGAAAGAAAATTATAATGGTTCTAAACTAGCAGAACTGTATATGTCGAGAATAGTCTGCCTACATGGTGTACCCAAAAAGATAGTATCAGATAGAGGTACACAGTTCACTTCAAGGTTTTGGCAGAAATTACATGAGTCTATGGGGACTCGATTAAATTTCAGTTCTGCATATCATCCACAAACTGATGGGCAAACAGAAAGGACCAACCAGATTCTTGAAGATATGCTCCGAGCTTGTGCACTCAAAAATAGTAGGAGTTGGGATAAGAATTTACCATATGCAGAATTCTCCTACAATAATAGCTACCAAGCCAGTATGAAGATGTCCCCATTTGAGGCCTTATATGGAAGAAGATGTAGAACTCCACTATTTTGGGATCAGATAGGTGAGAATAAGGTGTTTGGACCTGAAGTATTAAAAGATGCAGAAAAGAAAGTAAGAGAAATTCGCAATAATCTAAAGATAGCTCAAACAAGACAAAAGAGCTATGCAGACACAAGGCGAAGAGAACTAGTCTTCAAAGTGGGAGACTATGTGTACCTCAAAGTATCACCCATGTGTGGACTAAAGAGATTTAGAGTAAGAGGGAAGCTAGCACCTCAGTATATCGGACCATTCAAGATACTGGAACGCAAAGGAGATGTGGCATATCAGTTGGAGTTACCCTCCTGATTGTCGGATGTACATGATGTGTTCCACGTATCACAACTCAAGAAGTGTTTGAGAACACCAGAAGAACATCTGCCAATGGATGAGTTGGACATACAGGAAGATCTTTCATATACCGAGTACCCCATCAAAATCCTTGACACAATGGAAAAAGTCACAAGAAACAAAATAATTCACATGCATAAGGTTGAATGGAAACATCATTCCGAAGCAGAAGCTACATGGGAAAGGGAAGATGAACTCAAATCACAATTTCCTAATCTATTCCCTTTGTAAACCCCAATCTCGAGGACGAGATTTTTCTTAAGGGGGGTAGAATTGTAATACCCGAATTTTTCACAAAATGGGTAAACCACCTCCCCCTTCACCACCCCAGCCCGGTCGTCGGCCCCTCTTCCTCCAAAACCGCCGCCTCTCTTCCTCTCTCTCTCTCTCTCTTTCTCTCTCTCTTCACCGTTCTATTATCGCATGTGGAGAAAAACCGCCGGCACGTGGCCGATCTCGCGCCCTCTTCGCCAATCGACGCCCCAGCAACCGCCGCCTCGCTCCCCCTACAAATACCCCCTGGCTCCGGCCATTTCCACCCTGAGAACCGCTCTCGCTCACCCCGATCGGAAAAACCACCCAAATTTGAATTCTTCGAAAACATCCGGAGATTCTCGGTTCTAGCCGTCCCTACACCCTTCCACGGCCTCCAGATCGAGTTTCCGATCAAATTCCCTGAAGAAATACGCCTGGAGATCAATTCCGACAAAGATTGCCGGAATTTCGAACTATCACCGTCGATCGTGCTTCTCCGGCCGTTTCTGATCCCCGAGGACCCCCTAGGTGAGTTCCCCATCCTCCCCTCTTTCTTCTGGTGCAAGTAGATCAAGAATTGGTGGAGAAATCAGGAAAACCGAATGTTTTAGGCCACCGCTGCCGCTCGCCGGCGATCGCGCGGCCGCCGGACGCGAGGGAGAAGAGGTTAGGGCGACGTGGCGCAATCGGGGGCGTCCATCTCGCGTGAACGGTTCAGATTAGAAACGCATACCGGTTCGGTTAAATTAAATCTGGGCCGTTGATCTCAGATCCAACGGTCCACATTTAAAACAGTTATAAACGTTAGGAATCTTCTGGTTAGGCCCCTGAAGATTTAAATAACTAGGAAATAGCCCCTGTGATTTACAGAATCAACCCTAAGCTCATAGAAAATTGGAAATTCACTTTGAAATAGCCAAATAGCCCCTGTGCTTTTTAGAAATTGGTAAAACAGTTATGAAAATTCAATCTGAACCCCAGAAAGTTTGAAATTGTTACAAATTAGCCCAAATCAGTTTTAAAAGTTTGTTTTAATTCTGTAATTAATCAAATAAGGCTAAATGATCTCTGAAAAATATGGGAAATTTATTAAAAGCATTGTTAAAACATTCTGAACAGAAAACAAATTCTGAAATTAAAAATAATAACTTTCAGAAACTGAAAATATTTGATTAGTGTTAAATTAATTCTGAAAAATCAAAATAAAAACAACATAGGTGTTAGAAAATTGTAGAAATTTATTAATTAGTATAAGATTATTCTGTTTTATACTTTTCTGTATTTTAAGTTTCTGTAGTCCAGAAATAATTATTTAAATGACTGAAAATGCATTTTTAAGAATTAAATAAATACTGAAAAATAGGTAAAAATACTATATAATGAAGGAAAATTTTGGAAACTGTTTCAAATACATAAATAGGTTCTGAAAAGTAGAAAAAGTAGTAATATGAGTTTTGAAAATCATTATAGTAATAATTTAAATAATTTTTGGAATTTAATTAATTATAAAAATCAACATATGTACAAATAAAATTCTAAAATTATTTCAAGTCACATCACAGGTTGAAAGTGAGTATTTGGCTATAGCAAAAGCAAAATAGAAGTGTAGAGGTACCCAATTGAAACCTATTTTCCTTCTAACTCACATAAAATGACATGAAATCAATAAGTGTAGGTGTATAATCAAATGCATATGATTGAAATGCATTGTCAAGATTCTTATGTAATGTTTGGCATTATTTTATGTGCATATGTATGGATAGAACCAACCCAAGAACTGTTTCATAACCTTCAAGAGCAAGAATTTGAAGTGAATCACTCTTCATTCAAAGGCAAGTGTTCCTTGACCACTTTGTTCCTATTCTAGGGTGTTTAGTTAGAATGCTTGCATGGTGTCATTAATATGAAACCTAATTTTGGTTGTTTCCCTAGTTATATTCCTTTATCATTCCTTGTTTAACCATGGAGGGACTTAGTTAATATTTGTTGGTTATCATTTTATGTGCTTAGCCAAGCATGATTAGAACTTAGAGAATGAATGAAACATTATGTGGATAGTCTTGTGGGATTATATAAAGGACACAAGAGTGTGTCATGGTGTTGGGAATCTAGGCAGGCTGGTTGTTTGGTTGGTGCTTCGTGCACGAGACTCGGGAATGAGTTAGTGCATGTCTTAGATTCTAAGGACCGGTTCATGGAACAGTTAACCCGGCTTACAGTGCCACCACAAGACTGAGATGGGGCAGCTTGGCCAATTAATTAGGAGTTTGCCGGTATAGTATGAGTGTTTGGATGGTGCGGGGAATGGGAGTCCATTTTTGACTGCCCTAGGAACTGCAAGGCTCAAGAGGGGGCTTCTGTAGGGGAGGGTTACTCCCAGGAACTACAGCGGTGAAACCTCAGTGGGCTTGTACTTGCCGGTAGACCCTTTGTAAAGGCCATGTAGTGATCTCCTGATCGCACACCAAAGGAAGTGTGTAATGTGGCTTGCAACCACGGATATCAGGGAGGTTCTTAGTCCACCTGGCAACAGGGGATGAAATCACTACTTGTGGGTAAAGTGGTACAATCTCTGCAGAGAACCAACCTGTCATGACAGCCGTGCTCACGGTCAAGAGCGGCTTGGACTTGTCCATGATTAGAGAAACATGGATGTGAGTCAAAAGAGGTTGTTGGGTGGTGTAACCTAACATTAATGACTTAATTATGATGATGGTGGGATTATCACTTAGTAAGATAGGTTGCTAATCAAAGCTAAGGCTTAGGATTAATGCATAGTGCTTAACCATGTTAGCCTTTCCTTGCTATTGGCCTCCATAACATTCTTTCCTACACTTGCTGAGTACCTTTGGTACTCAAACTTGCTTTTGTTGGATGTCGTATGCTGCTCAGGTTCAAATGAAGATGTAGACTTTGATGAGGAGGACTTCGATCCCGAGGAGTTGTTCTAGGTTGGCGTAACCCCCGGGCAACGCCTGTGGATTGGAGGACCATCATTTAGACTTCCGCTGGTTGTAAATATTAGTGTGACAACACTTTTTATTATTCTATTATGACATATGATGTAATATAATGTTACCGTTGACTTTGGCATGTAATATAATGATATTTCACTATTGTCGGCACATGTATGAATCAATTGATCCTGGCATACATGTGAGTATACGCTCGGGTATTCTTATGGAATACCGGGTGTGACAGATACTCCGTATGAATAGCTTGGCTGTCCATCACGGCCTTTCCCGCCCTCATTTGGAGGCTGAGGTTTGCCTCCGCGGGGCTGTACCTTGGGCAACCCGGATCGGTTGCCTCCCGGTACCTCCGTTCCCACACCTGATGAGCCCGTCCCTCCACCGGAATGAGCACGTATGGAGTTCCCTCCATCGCTCTCACGTGTAGCTGGCAGAAGCGCGACATGGTGTCGCGGGCTGCCACTTGCCACATTCCCTCCGGTTGTCTACCTCTCACCGTGACGGTGAACGGCGCCCAACCGGGTGGCGTAGGTCCTGCAAGAACCTCGACATGAATTGTCCACGTCTTGTTCCCCTCCTCGCCTTCTTCCTTGGCGAAGTACTGCGGCATCTGGTTGTATTCGAAGTATTGAAGCATCTGCCTCAATGCTTCCGGATAGCCGCTGTGGTGAGAACCTTGAGATTCCACCCACCCGTTCTCGAACTGTTTATCCTCTGTCATCTGTAAAAATATATTTGAGAAATGTCAAATATTTATTTGAACAGTAAACCATTGAGTTATAACACCAAACATGTCATTGAACCCATAAAACTTGGAAATATAGTTCAAATTTTAAACAAATTTGACTGCTGATCTGCTGGCCAACATGACAGCCCTGATCAGTTTCCATTTCAACCTGATTTATACTATGCTAACGGCAAAACCAATTCTGGAGATCAATATAAAAGTTAAATCTAACTTCAATAGCTTTCCAGAAAGTATTTGCTTGGCCTAAGATCTATCCTGGTTCAAAAGTTATGAGATGTCAAATTTAACAGAATTGTTGGAGAAAATTGGACAGCACCTCCCTGCTTTAGGTACTGCTTTGATCCAAGAATTCCAGTTAATTCTTCTCCCAATCTGACAAAACTTTCTGTTACAAAGTTGTAACCCCTCTCATAATATTTCCAGAACTACCTCATTTTCTATTTTTGGATTTTTTATGCAGGAAATTATGCATAATTTACAGAGAGTTACAGAGAGTGTTTGCTCTGCCCTGTTTTCTGGACAGTTTCAACTCTACTGCATTTTTCGATTGGTTAAGGGATGAAACACATCTGGACCTCAACAGAAAAGTTGTAAAGATCTTATAAAGCTTTCCATACATGTATCATATGACCCCAACCTCGAAAGAACTCAACCTCTAACCCCTGATTAACTTCAGCCTGAATTCAGCTGAAAACAGGGTGCTCTGTCGTTAGCATCCTATAAGTTGAAAACTTGTTAACTTTGAATATCCTGATTAAGGGAAGAGGTTACAGCAAAGTTTTAATGTTCTAGATTAAAACCTTAAGTTTTTACCATGAAGTTGATCATTTAGTGGGGTGTGACGTTGACGCGTCACCAGATCATGTCGGTACTACGTCCTCACAAAGAAAAACCTATACCGGACTTAGCCGGCTTCGTTAGTTCAGTGGCACTAAGCGTCACTCGCTCCGGGATACTACACGTATACCGTTTCGTGGTTAGACTACCTGCAAATAATTCACACAATCATCAGACTCGGCTGCACACCGAGCCCGGTATCCATACAGTTCGTACACCCGGCCGTCATCAATCGCCCGGATGTTCTCAAGCCAAAACACGCCTCGAGCTACGTGTTCACGTTACTGACCACGTGACGGGGTCTCCCAAATTGTACCACGCATGCCAGGGACAGACGTTGCTCGAATACCCCAAACGACATGAAGAGTCGTAGAGGATACTAAAGCGGGTCAGGTTACCTGCCACCCGTGGGGCTCCACCCTTCAGCTTGTGCGCACTGGTGGACAGCGCTTACGTGCACCCCCCATTACATAAAGCGTCCCGAGATGCACAATTTTCTGACATAAGCAAATAGGTTAGTATGTCACTTTCTATACACTAATAACATCCTTATATGGGCTACTAACTCGTCCCTCACTGGATTTTTGAAAAAGATGACCTTTTTAGTGCATTAAACCTCAAGCGAGCTCTGATACCAACGCTGACACGACCCCACGGTCTTGTCGAGCCAGGATCACGCTGAGGGGTGCTGCGTTGCACAACACCGGATAACACACGTCAAAGGTACAAAGCGGAAGCAAAGTTTTATAATATAAAGAGGTTTATGAACATTTGTACAACAAAATATGTTCAGTCTACACTCACAGGCGTAAACTATGCATCGAGTTCACGTTCAGCCCGTGAACGTGTCCCCGCTAGCACACACGCACACTAACACGGCGGCGTGCACGACTCCCACTCGACGGGGTTCTGCTCCTGGGGTTCCGCCTCCTCCTCGGGAGTCCCTTCCTCATAGAATCCTGCAAAAGCTTCAAACACAAGTAGTGAGCACGAAGGCTCAGCAAGACTGACCCGTCTCTCCTAAACATGGAACTTCTACATGAGGGATGATAGGTTACATGAGGTAAAAATCATTTGCAAGGACTCACCTAATTAGTGGAAACTTACTTTCAAGTTTTAGCAGCAGGTTGTGAAGGACCTTACGCTAAGGCACATGAGAGAGCCGCAATCAAACAAGAAAAGCATTTCTCTCATGTACTTTGCCCAAAGTTTGAAAAGAACTTTAGTTAGCTCTAAACTACGGCAAATCATTAACAATCAAAGTCCACCTTTCACTCAGCAACATTTTAACATGTAACTAGCCTATTCTTTCTACGTCACGGTACAGTCAACAAGTGGTACTCATTGACCGCGAGGGACGACGATTATAATCGATTTACACCTGCAGGGTTACCCGAATAACCCGTCGCGTACACTCGTACTCGATGTTGCCTACAGCAACCATCACGGACGCCTTTACGCAACCACCTTTCACCCGTCAGCCAAATATTGAACCGGTCCCATCGTCCCGAGCAAGAGGTCTCTGCACGCGCATCTCAGTGCCGCTAGACGATTTACACCTGAAGCTCTCAACCTACCCTCTGAATGACGGGCAATGCCTCAATACCCAGCTACCCGAGTTACATCAGTTCCCCGGTTCCCATATAGCCGGTAGGTCTTCGGTACTGTTCTAGCTTGTTCAACAGGCCCACACACGGCTCAGTCCTCAATCGACACAAGCGGAGCTATAGCATCGAGGCCCCAAAGTCCTGTCGCCCTTACTCTCCGCTCGGTCTCATTTTTCTTGCCATGTGTATCATGTGCTATCTCTACCCGAGTCGAGTGCCTCTAGCCTATGCTCGCGAGTAGTTCCAACTACTCGACTTGTACCGAATCCTACCCTATATTAGCTTTGCAGTAGCTAACAGGGTTTGCAATCCTAATCCCAACCCACGGTTTTCATGGCTATGCATTTGGATTTTCAAACAAGACTCTAATGCAAGAATTCATGGTACTCAAAGTAAGTTCTCAAAATAATAAAAGTTTGTAAAAAGGTTAATGCAAACCGGAGCTTGCCTTGCTGCTCTTGGTCGTAAGATAGCTGCGCTTCTGGAGTGACGAAGTCTAAGACTTCGGGTTCCTCCTCGACCTTAGCGACTACATGACATACAAGTACATGTATTAATTTAAATGCATTTGATTGAAATTTAAACTTTTGAAGTTTATAAGTCTCACTAGACAGACTCAATGACTCTGAAATTTTTGGCTTGGTTACCACCTAAACAGAGACTTGGTCAAGCTTTAGTTGCAGCAAAGCTCATTTGAGCTCTCCACAATTAATTATGTCCTTGACCTTAATTGGAACCCTTAGGGTGTTCTAGGGATTTTCATGGAGCAAGCCATGACTTTCTGAAAACTAGATTTTCAGATGGTTCTAATGGAGTTGGTCTCATTTAATTTGAAGGTTCCTAGCTAAAGATATGAGCTAAGAAATTTCAGAGAAATTCTGAAAATGTTTTTGGACATTTTCTATTTTCTCTGAAACAGTTTCATTAATCACACCATTAGGTGGATCAAATGAGCTCAAATGGATATGAAATTTTTATGGTAGTTCAGGGATATTTTGGTGAACATCCCAGCAAAATTTCAGAATTTTCCTCCACAGGATTATCCAGTTAAAATTCTAAACAGTTTCATCTTTGAAGAATTGATACTAGAGAATTTCATGAAGTGAAACTTGATTTGATGGAAAGTACTAAGAGAGCTGAATCCAACAAAATTTGGTTCACTCGATTTGGATGTTCCTAGCCAAAGTTATGAGGGTTTGAAGTTTGAATGAAATCTGAAAATTGGGAAAAGTTTAAATCTACCGGTGGGTCCTCGGGGACACGTGTGGGGCGCTGGAGCGACGGCACACCGGGGTCCACGGAGATTTTGTACGCCAGCACACCGGATCCGGGCCGCAGACCGGTCCCGATTTAAAATCTGAGTCGCTGACACGTGGGCCACCCGGCTTCGTCTACCTCCCGACGCCCGCGTTTGGCCGCCGCGATGCCTCGCCGGAGAGCTCGCCGGCTGCCTCTGTGGTGCTCCAAACTTCATGGTTCTGGCCACCCCTGCCTAAGTCCACTCGGGGAACATGATTCTGGGCTCAGTTCATCATGAAAACGGCCGGCACATGGTCGGCGACGAGCGACAGCTCCAGAAGGACTTCGGCCGTGTCGGCCGACCTCCCTAGCACCCCAACCGACCGAGCAAACGTCCGGAAAGCATCAGTGGTCCCTCAGGAACCTCGGCATGGGCTCGAAGCAGCTCGGGGGAGGTCCGAAGTAGGCTCTCACCGTGCGCCCGATGCTTCCCGCAGAATCCGTCGTCGGTAAGCTTCGAATTACGCCGGGTACAGGGGTTCTCAAGCTAAGGGTTGTGAAGGCAACTTGTGCGCTACCAGGTCTAGTATGTGTAGGAACAGATTGAGACCCTCTAACCCTTCCTAGAGCGTGAATTTGACGGAACCACACCCGAAGGTCGGTCTGTACCGAGAAAGGGGAAAACTGGAAATTCACCGCCGGCGATCAAGCCCTCGGGCTGTGGCTCGGAGGTGAGCAGCACCGGTCCTTAACGCGTCCAGGGACGCGTTAGTTCGGGCGTGACACCCTCTCGGCTGGGCTGTCCACGGGAGCCCGAAGTGCGGCGGTTTTAGTTTACTGAACGGAACTCTCGGTATAGCCGAGATCACCCGAGTTCAGCCGATTTCTAGCAACGGGGAAGAAGAAGGAAGGTTCCTAGTACCTTGTCGTAGCTCTGGAGGGATCGGGGAGGCTGTGATCATGGTTCTCCAATCGATCCCGAGTGGCGGAGGGAAGAATTCTGGTGCGGTGTTCTTGCGAAGGGAAAAACGGCGAGGGCTTTGGCCGAGGCGTGGAGTGCCTTAAGAAGGGCTCGGAACCGACCTGCGCCCGTGCGTGGCCAAGCTTCTGGTGGCGCGGCAGCCTCCCCTCGGTGGCGATCGCTGCTGAAGCCCGAAGACCAGAGTGAGAAAGTCTTCAGTCGGTTGAATCACTTCAGTGGCTGACATGTGGGTCCCACTCCCCTTTTAACCTCTGAACTTAACTTCATATTACTGTTGTAAACAGTAATCCCCACAATGCCCATGGTGATTTGAATTATTCACCCCTGAGCCATTTGAATTGGTTAGAATTCAACTTGGGTTTGGTTTGACTAAATTTCAGCACATGTTCAGTTTGAAATTCAAATAAAGTTTGAGTTTGCTACACTTAGCTCATGTCAAGATCAACTCCAAATGGAGTAAAAATTGGTGTGTGAGCTCACAAAAATGTGTTGAGTAAGAATATGCCTCCCACTTTTGAATTCATGGGATAAAAACAATTTGAATTTGAATTTGAGTTCAAACTACCCTCTTTCTAGCTATACCCAAAAGTACCTCAAAAAGATTTTGAATTTGGGTGAAACTTGGCATGGACATTACTAGCAAAGTGTAGGAGTTTTTCATATGTCCAGCCCCTAGATGATGCATGTGGGAAATGCCACTTTTGCATTGTGTGAGTTTGTTCTCTAATGATCATGTTGATAATGGTTACTTGCTCTTCAAATGTGTTCATCAACTTTCTTCAAATGAGGTGTGTGTGTGTGTGGTGATGAACACTTTGAATGTGTCAAATACTGAGGCCTTTACATTTTACAAAGAAGTTGTTCATTTAGTGGAGTGTGACGTCGATGCGTCACCAAAGCATGTCGGTACTACGTTCTCACAAAGAAAAACCTATACCGGACTTAGCCGGCTTCTTTAACTCTGTGGCACTAAGCGTTTCTCGCACATGGATGCTACCCGTCTACCGTTTCGTGGTTAGACTACCTGCAGATAACTCACACAATCGTCAGACTCGGCTGCACACCGAGCCAGCCGTCATCACTCGCCCAGATGTTCTCAAGCCAAACACACCTTGAGCTACGTGTTCATGTTACTGACCACGTGACGGGGTCTCCCAAATTGCACCACGCACGCCAGGGACAGACGTTGCTCGAATACCCCAAACGACATGAAGAGTCGTAGAGGATATTAAAGCGGGTCGGATTACCTGCCACCCGTGGGGCTCCACCCTTCAGCTTGTGCGCACTAGTGGACAGCGCTTATGTGCACCCCCCCAAGACACAAAGCATCCCGAGATGCACGATTTTCCGACATAAGCAAATAGGTTAGTATGTCACTTTCTATACACTAATAACATCCTTATATGGGCTACTAATTCGTTCCTCACTGGATTTTTTAAAAAGATGACCTTTGTAGTGCGTTAAACCTCAAGCGAGCTCTGATACCAATGCTGACACGACCCCATGGTCTTGTCGAGCCAGGATCACGCTGAGGGGTGCTGCGTTGCACAGCACCGAATAACACACATCAAAGGTACAAAGCGGAATCAAAATTTTATTACATAGACAGGTTTATGAACATTTGTACAACAAAATATGTTCAGTCTACACTCACGGGCCTATACTACGCATCGAGTTCACGTTCAGCCCGTGAACGTGTCCCCGCTAGCACGCACATACACTAACACGACGGCGTGCACGACTCCCACTCAACGGGGTTCCCCTCCGAGGGTTCCGTCTCCTCCGCGGGAGTCCCTTCCTCATAGAACCCTGCAAAAGCTTCAAACACAAGCAGTGAGCACGAAGGCTCAGCAAGACTGACCCGTCTCTCCTAAACATGAAACTTGTACATGAGGGGTGATAGGTACATGAGGTAAAATAAGTTGCAAGGACTCGCCTAATTAGTGGAACCTTACTTTCAAGTTTTAGCAACAGGTTGTGGAGACTTTACGCTAAGGCATATGAGAGAGCCACAATCAAACAAGAAACACATTTCTCTCATGTACTTTGCCCAAAGTTGAAAAGAACTTTAGTTAGCTCTAAACTACAACAAATCGTTAACAATCAAAGTCCATCTTTCAATCAGCAACATTTTAACATGTAACTAGCCTGTTCTTTCTATGTCACGGTACAGTGAACAAGTGGTACTCACTGACCGCGAGGGACGGCGATTATAATCGATTTACAGCTGCAGGGTTACCCGAATAACCCGTCACGTACGCCCGTACTCGATGTTGCCTACAGCAACCATCACGGATGCCGTACGCAACCACCTTTCATCCGTTAGCCAAATATTGAACTGGTCCTATCGTCCCGAGCAAGAGGTCTCTGCATGCGCATCTCAGTGCCGCCAGCCGATTTACACCTCAAGCTCTCAACCTACCCTCTGAACGACAGGCAATGCCTCAATACCCAGCTACCCGAGTTACATCGGTTTCCTAGTTCCCATATAGCCGGTAGGTCTTCGGTACTGTTCTAGCTTGATCAACAGGCCCGCACACGGCTTGGTCCTTAATCGACACAAGCGGAGGTATAGCACATAGGCCCCAAAGTCCTGCTGCCCTTACTCTCCGCTCGGTCTCATTTTTCTTGCCATGTGTTTCATTTGCTATTTTTACCCGAGCAATGTGCCTCTAGCCTATTCTCGCGAGTAGTTCCAACTACTCGACTTATACCGAATCCTACTCTATCTTAGCATTGCAGTGGCTAACGAGGTTTTCAATCTTAATCCCAACCCATGGTTCTCTTGGCTATGCATTTGGTTTCAAATAAGACTCTAATGCAAGAAATAAGTGGTACTCAAAGGAAGTTCTCAAAATAATAAAAATTTGTAAAGAGGTTAATGCAAAACGGTGCTTGCCTTGATGCTCTTGGTCATAGGCTAGCTGCTCTTCCGGAGTAACGAAGTCTAAGACTTCGGGTTCCTCCTCAACCTTAGCGACTACATATGAGACATAAATATGTGTCAATTTATATGCATTTGAATTGAATTTAAATTTGTGAAGATTATAAATTTCAGTAGACAGACTTGATGACTCTGAAATTTTTACTGTGGTTTGGTTACAATCTAAACAGAGACTTGGCCAAGTTCTAGTTGCAGCAGAGCTCATTTGAGCTCTCCACAAATAATTATGTACTTGACCTTAATTGGAGCTCTTAGGGTGTTCTAGGGATTTTCATGGAGCAAACCATGACTTTCTGAAAACTAGATTTTCAGAGGGTTCTAATGGAGTTGGTTTCACTTAATTTGAAGGTTCCTAGCTAAAGACATGAGTTAAACAATTTCAGAGAAATTCTGAAAAATGTTTCTGGATATTTTCCATTTTCTCTAGAACAGTTTCATTAATCACCCCATTAGGTGGATCAAATGAGCTCAATTGGATCTGAAATTTTTATTGTAGCTCAGGGATATTTTGGTGAACATCCCAGCAAAATTTCAGAATTGTCCTCCAAAGGGTTCTCTAGTTAAAATTCTAAATAGTTTAAATTTTGAAGAATTAATTCTGGATAAATAGGGATTTTCATGAAGTGAAACTTGATTTGCTGGAAATTACTCAGATATCTTAATCCAACAAAATTTGGTTCACTTGATTTGGAGTTTCCTAGCCAAAGTTATGAGGATTTGAAGTTTGAAAGAAATCTGAAAATCTGGAAATGTTCAAATCACTGCGCGTGGGACCCGGGGCTACGTGTCAGCTCCTCATCGGTTGACACACGCGGCTACTGAGTCCTTCGCACGCAGCCGCACCCGATCCGTGCCACAGCAGATCCCGGTTTTAAAATATCTGCCGCTGACAGCCGGGACCCACCCCTTCGTCTTCCTCCCGCCGGTTCCCAGCGCGCGCCCACGCTCTCCGCTCGCCGGAGCAAGCTGTAGCTCGCCGGCCGGCCGTTCCCGGCCACTGTCCGAGCTAAAACTCGCCGCCAGTGCGTTTAGGACCCCGGGGAACACGATGGTGAGGTGCTTTGGGACTGCCAATGACCGGAAGGTGGCCGGCGATGTGCAGCCGCCTCTGTTGAGGTTCGGCAGCGTCGGCCGGGAGTTCTAACCCGCCAAAACCTGTACCGACGAGCTCTACAGAACCAGTGCACCTCTAGGAACCTCGTCAAGGTCTCAAAGGTGTTCAGAAATGGCTGCAAGGTTGTAGGCACCGTGAGACCGATCGTGTCCGCCATGAACGCCCTTGATCGAGCTCGAAATCTGTCGCTCCTAGCCGGTTTCATGCAACGGATGCTAAAAGGAAAATGATCGCCGGCTAGTCCAGCACCTATGTGCCAAGTTTGATGACCGAAGGAGGATCAGAGAGCGGGAATTTGAAAGAACCGTACCGGATGCTCGGGTTGAGGTCGCCGGAGCAAAATCTGGAAATTCCTGGTCGCTGCTTCACGGTTGGCTCCACAAATTGGAGGAGAGCAGCACGGTGGCCGTGCGCTTCCGTTGCCACTCTTACTGGGCCGTGAAAGTCCCTGTGGAACACTGTCCATGAACGCCCGATCACGTTCTTGAGCTCGGTTGCGGCGGACGATGCTGATTACGGGAAAAGGAGACCGACGCTCGTTGGTTTAGGCGTCCGGGAAGTAGAGGCTGATCTCAGGGTGCTGTCTAGCCGCTCGGGGAGGAGAGGGCGTGATGTTTCCACGGTTTCTCAATTGAACAGAGGGGCGGAAGGCAGAGGAGCTCGGTGTTTGCATGCGAGGAGAAAGCAAGCGATGGTCGCTTCGGCAGAGGGCGGGATCGCCTTAAGAAGGGCTCAGAACCAACCTGCGCTCGCGCGTGGGTGAGCAGCTGGTGGCGCGGTGCCCCCCCCTCGGTGGCGCCCTCGGAGGAGGCCCGGCGACCTGAGTGCTGAAGTCTCAGTCGGTTGAATTGCTTCAGTGGCTGACATGTGGGCCCCATCTCCCTTTTAACCTCTGAACTTAACTCCCTCTTACTGTTGTAAACAGTAATCCCCCTTATACCCATGGGGATTTGAATTGTATACCCCTGAGCCATTTGAATGGGATGGAATTCATGGTTTGACTAAATTTCAGCACATATTCAGTTTGAAATTCAAATAAAGTTTGAATTTGCTAAACTTAGCTCATGTCAAGATCAACTCCAAATGGAGTGAAAATTGGTGTGTGAGCTCACAAAAATGTGCTGAGTAAGACTATACCTCCCACTTTTGAATTCATGGGATGAAAACAGTTTGAATTTGAATTTGAGTTTAAACCACCCTCTTCGTAGCTATACCCAAAAGGACTTCAATAAGGTTTTGAATTTGGGTGAAACTTGGCATGGACATTCCTAGCAAGGTGTAGGAGTTTTTCATATGCCCAGCCCCTAGATGATGCATGTGGGAAATGCCACTTTTGCATTGTGTGAGTTTGTTCTCTAATGATCATGTTGATGGTGGTTACTTGCTCTTCAAATGTGTTCATCAACTTTCTTCAAATGAAGTGTGTGTGTGGGGTGATGAAAACTTTGAGTATGTGCCAAAAACTTAGGCCCTTACAAGTATGTTCTACCCCATTGGAAGTACTTAAACCCCCTAGGGTACAACAATCTCTCAAATGAGTTCAACTGTAATCCCTCTGCCAGAATGACCAGTTTCTACACATTCCAAATTTTGATCTGGTTGTGGGCATTTTCATGACTCAAGCTGAATACCAAAGTTAAAGTTAACTTCCGTATCTTTCTAAATAGTATTTATTTGCCCTCATATCAGATTTGGTTTAAAAGTTATGGTAATTCAAAGTCAACAGAATTTCTGGAAGAATTTTAACAGCACCTCCCTTGGAAGTTGCTGTTTTCAATTCTGGTTTCCACTAAGTTCTGTGCTGAAATTTCAGAAACTTTGAATTACAAAGATGTAACACATCTCCTACCCTTTCTAAATATGTATGATATGAAAATTTTTGATTTTTCTACTGAAAGTTATGCTTGAAAAAAACAGAACAGTCCAGAGGGTGTTTTTGACTCTGTCCTGGTTCTGGACAGTTCACAATCCTCTGAAATTTTGGCCAGCTTAAGGTGTGATTCAGATCTGGGAGTCTACAAAAAAGTTGTAGAGTACTTAAACACCTTTTCATAACTTATTCCCACACCTCCATTGGCCAAATAATCTGTGAGTTATGCTCTGTCAAAGTTCAGCAAACTTGCTGCCCAAAACAGAGCACTCTGTTTTTCAATCCCTTGGAGCTACACTGATCCACTATTGAATTTCCCTACCCAACCAGGGTCCTAAATGTTGAAACTTAGCGATTTTAGTTTCTTGTTATCATTATTTTTCATGCACATGCCTATGATATGTTGGTACTATGTTCCTCACAAAAAGAAGATCCTAACCGGATTATACCGGCATATACGTCTCAAATGTGGCACTAAACGGTCTCTCGCACACGTGTACTACATGGGATACATACGTGGTTAGTACCTGCAGAAGACCACACAATAATGATGCACTAAATGGTTATTTCCATTTCAGGCAGGTCCATATTTGAAAGTAAATACAAACGCCCGTATCATTGCCATACGGCCGTCCTTGAGTTAAGCCACGTCTCAAGGCACGTGATCGCGTTTTAACACCACACGACAGGGAACCCGAGTAGAACACGAATGGGTCGTCATGGTTGGAAATTTTATCAACCCAACAGATACCACCTACTGCCCTGCAGAGCACGCCGATGGCAAGCGCTGCGCATGTCCTCCTTGGCTATTTCTAGACGAACACACTCTCGCGTTACTGACCACGTGATGGGGTCTCCACGTACTTGCCTAATGCATGCTAGAGATCAGCGTTTCATATGAACTCAGGAACATGAAGAGTCCAAGAGTTTCATATTAACGTCTCACACCAAGCTGTGAGGCCTATCCCTGAACCATGTTCCTCGTCAGGGGAGCTAACCGAAATTGAACCGCTTTCGGTGGCGTTCCTTACCATTTTTACCTGAGCGTAGGTGCGTCGTTACATAATTAAAATCTAGAATTATAACACATAGGTTAGTCTTGCCACTTTAAATATTGTCCTTACTTGGGCAACTACCAAATCCTCACCGTAAACCTAAGTTTTCCCATAATACCATTCTTAATTAGTGTGCTAACCCCAATGCGGCTCTGATACCAGCCTGTGGCGGACCGGAATCCGCTCATCCAGGATCGCAGAGGGTGGTGCCGGACGATGCGACACCTGACAGCACACATCATAAGGATACATTGTATTACATTGAAAACCAACTGGAATGTACATAGTAGTACAATACTCATTTACAAACTAGGGTTTATATTACACAGCGGAAGCTAAATTTGTACAACTCACGCCCGTCTACTTAGCAAAAGTCGGTTGCCCAGCCCTAGGGCAACCCACACTAGCTGCACTCCTCAGCTCAGCGCGGCGTGTACGGCTCCCACTCAGCCGTGGTCCCTGACAGAGGGTAACCCTCGCTGGTGGACTCGTAACCCGAGTCCGTGGGTGGCTCCTCACCTGAAAAACACTTAAGCAGCAACTATGAGCACGATGGCTCAACAAGACTTAACCGTCTCTCCTAAGACATGCAACTCCACATGCAGTTTACACGAACATGGGATAGTAATTTCAGCAAATGGACACGCCTACAAGTTCATCCTTAGTTCATCTTTTAGCCACAAGTTAACAGTTCATGAATAAGAAATTTAGTAATACAATATTTGGTGGCACACAGGTAGCAATACAATTATACATATCAGCAGAATTGAATCATAACATTCCATGATTTATCTACGTTACGATGCAGTGAACAAGCGGTACTCGTCACCGTGAGGGATGGCGAATCGACTCGATATACACCTGCAGGGATACCCAAAGAGCACGTCACGTACGCCCACCCGTGGAGCTGCACAACACGCTCACTCGATGTCGTACCGGACAACCTTTCACCCAACAGCCCAAACGTCGAACCGGTCGCACCAAAATGGACAGGAGGTTCCCTACACAGAGCATCTCTCTATGCCCGTTAGCAGATTTCCACCTTGCTACCCTCCACCTACACCTATAAATCGGTGAGCTATGCCTCGACGCCCGGAGGTTTAGGTTACATCGGTTTATCGGGGCCCATGTGGGGACCACCCCGTGGTTCACCCACTCCAAGATCGCATAGGGTGGTGCCGTGCGATGCGGCACCCAACAGCACACACGAAAAGAATAAAGAATAACATACAAACTTTTATTTGATATAAAACAGCGGAAGTCTTTTTACAAAACCTATTCATACAGCGGAAATAATATACATATAAGGCCTCTCATCCTAGCTATGCAAAAGTGCAGCCGTCCAGCCCGGGGACGCTACACACTAGCAGCAAGTAACCGGAGATCACGTCATCGTGCAGGGCTCCAGCTCGGCCGTGTACCCCGAAGGGGGCATCGCCTCATCCTCGGATCCCTCCTCATAACTCTCACCTGCACACAGCTCAAATATTGCAACCGTGAGCACGAAGGCTCAGCAAGTCTTAACCGTCAACCCTAGGCATGTAACTCTACATGCATGGACGTGTAAGGTAGGAAGGACTTTGCAATAAAGACACGCCTATAAGTTGATCCTTGCTTTCAGTTTTTATAGCAGCGGATTTGTATGCCTTAGGCAGCCCTCACATTGGAAGTCCACAATCAAACAAGAAACACTTTCCTCCGATGTGGTGATGCCCAAAGTGGAATATAAACTTAATTAGCTCTATAGCTACAGCACTCAAGGTATTCAAGACATTAATAGATCAATACAGCATTTTCCGTTGGCTTATTTCACTTCTTACTACGTCACAGCGCAGTGAACAAGCGGGTACTCAAATAAAGGCGAGGGACGGTGATTGCAATCAAGACACACCCAGATAACACGTTACATACACCCACTTTTAGAAGCGTGATTCCACACCCCTTCCTACTCTGTTGTATGCAACAACCTTTCAAAGGCAACCCAAATGCCGAACCGGTCCATCCATAACGGGTAGGAGATCCCGCGTGGAGCGTGAATGTGCCCACCAGCA
Source organism: Neostapfia colusana (assembly GCA_030760725.1). Lineage (NCBI taxonomy): Eukaryota > Viridiplantae > Streptophyta > Magnoliopsida > Poales > Poaceae > Neostapfia > Neostapfia colusana. The sequence goes on along the minus strand of JASWHV010000018.1, from coordinate 42,316,100 downwards.
GATTTACCCCTTGCTACCCTCAACCCACTCCTATTTACGGTTGGGTAAGCCTCGACACCCAGGTTAACCAATTACATCGGTTTCCTGGTTCACATATGCCAGTATGCATCCGGTACTGTTTGATACTTGTCCAGCAGGGCCGCACATGGACGGTCCTCAACCGACACCAACAGGGCTAAGCACGTGAGACCTCTGCTCACTGCATCCTACCCCCCCCTGCTGGGTCTCATTTTCATAACTCAAGCCATTTTCTACCTCTTCTCATTCCGTATGATAAATACTAGCTCGCGAGAAGCTTCCAACCACTCGACTTCTACCGGGATACTAAACATTAGCATGGCATTCTCTACTTGTTGAGTTTGTAAACTACCCAACCCTTTATAGGATTTAAAAGGCTATGCAAGTGGGGTTTCAATCACCCTAACTCTAATGCAAGCATTCACCCTAGACATAAGTGATACAAATAAAAAGCTTTATAAAAGGTACTTAAGTGCAAACCGGGGCTTGCCTGGTTGCGAGTACAAGGGGAATTCAGCTTCAGGTGGCAGGACGTCCAAAGGCTCCGGTGCGTCCTCAACTTCGGTCACTAAATGAAATGTAGCAATATAGATGTATAAGTATTAAGGATTTATAAGAATTGAACTACTATTCATAGCTATTGCTATTTAGGATCCTTAATTGGCTTTGGGATTTTTACAGTAGATACTAGACCCTCTAAGGATGATTTGAGCCAACTTTGGAGACATGTCATTGCACAATGTAGTCTTTAAAATTCCTACAAGTACAATGCTTCTATGAATTTTGAGCCCAATTCAGGAGCTTTGACATAGCTAATTGTGGAAGATCTGATTAGGGTAAGTCTCCATGGTTCTAACAAAATTTGTTTCACCATTTTTGGAGCTACCATCATAGAGATATGAATTTTTGAAGTTGGGCCAGAGTTCTGAAAAAGCTTCTGTTTAAATTTGAATTTCCAAATAAAGGCTGAACTTTGGAAGGTAATTTCACCTAGCAAATGAACTCTAATGAAGCTCAAATTTTTACTGGAGATCAGTAATGTATGAGGAACTTCCTGGCCAAATTTGAAGAAATTCCATAACAGAGATATTCTGGACTAAATTCCCAAAAATTTAACTTTGATGAATCTTGGAGAAATATCCAGAGATCTTCAGATCAATTTCTGCATTTCTGCAAAGTAATGACTGAGAGAAATCCAACAAAATTTGTTTCACAAATTTTGGACATCCCTACAGAAAGTTATGGAGGCATGAAGGTTGAACCATTTTTCAGGAAATCAATTCTATGATTTTTAGCTAATTTATTTAATCCTGAGATAACCTACTGATTAAGCCCTCTGAATAAGCTCCGAAAATCCTATATTTACTGGAGGTCAGGCACTATGAAAAGGACTAGCTGGCCAAATTTGGGAATATTTCATAAAGAATTACTCCTGTAATAAATCACTAAAGGATTTACTAAAAACAATTCTATAGAAATTCCTGGGCATTTTCATAGCATGCAATTTGTTTCTGTGTGAAGTACTCCTCCTAAGGATTCAAACAAAATTGGTCTCACCCTTTTTGGAGTTTTCTACACAAAGTTATGAATTTTTCAAACTGTGATAGCTCTCTGTTTAAAACCTACACTGAGACTTAACAGGGGGGCCCACTCGTCAGGTCCTTCTTTAACCTCCCGCCAGAGACGCGCGTGCACACCAGTTCAAATCGTGGCATGGCTCGTTCTCCCTCATTTCTTCACCAAATTAGCTCCGGTTTCGCCCTACATGCTCCTGGGAACATGGCGCAGCTGCGGGGCAAGGTTTCCACGCATGAAAACGGCCGAAAACAGGCCGGCACCGGTGGGGCGGCTCGGGAGCTCGGCATCAACGCGTTCTGGCGCGTCCGAAGCTTCTCCCGGCGAGCTACCTTGCCCTAAAGCATCACCAATGATTGGGGAACATGGAACGCAGGCTAAACCTTGCAGAAAATGGCCGGAACATGGGGTTCACCAGAGGACCGACCCATTTTTGCCGCCACCGGTGATTTCTCGTCGCCCGGGGCGTGTGGTGGACGGTTTGATGCGTGCTTTGGCGTGGGAGGGTGCTAGGATCACTAGTTTCTGTGGCTTGAATTGTAGAACCGATGATCAACCACGTTGGACGAATTTACAGTTTTGGTTTGGGGCTGTTCTTCACGTGTACCGGCGCCAAAACTCAAATTCCGGCGAGACAACGACGGGGAAGGGCAAGGGAACTGCGGTAGCATGATCTACACACCTTGGTGCACCTTAGGGAGGTGCTGGACGTGCGGAAGAGGCGTTGGAGCGGCTGGAACTCGAGGAGCAGTGAGGGGCGACGTGCTCTGTTTCCTCCCGGTGAAAAATAGGTTGGGCACTGCGAGGGGAGCTCGGGGATGAGCTGAGGAGCGGTGGAACACGTTGAGGAGGCGCCGGCGCAGCTCCTGGGTGGCTCAACCGGTGCTAGGAGGGGCTGGAGGACTGCTGAACCACGAGCACAGAGAGGGGGCGCACTGTCTTTTTCCTTCGCTGGACGCTCGAGCACCTGAGGGAAACCGGTTGGAGGCAGGGAATAGAAATTGGTTTGGGCAGCTGCTTTGGATAGCAATCACCACGCCCCAAATTCTGCCTTCGGGAGCAAGTCTCTGCAAGCTGCTCTGTGGAGGGAAGCACAGCTCGGTGATCAACCGAAGGGAAAACAGAGATGAAAAAGGAAACTGTGTGGCTGACATGTGGGTCCCACCACCTCAAATTTTTATTCAATTTCCACTGATATTTCTCCCCCAGCTACTCAACAATTAAGGCTATACTTTCACACCAAGTCATTGTTTGAAAAGTTGAATCCAAACTGTTTTGAATTCTGGTGTGAAGTTTGAATTGAGTTTGGTCAATTGAATTTGAAATGAATTCGAATTCTCCCCTTTGTCTTGCCCCAAAAACATAGCAAACCAGGCCCAAAATTTCTGATTTTTGGCATGGCTGTTAATTCAAATGTGGAGAACACATTTGTGGAACCAAACATGCAAATTGAGGAAATTAGAATTTGAAACTGAATTTGAAATTTAGATTAGAGGCCTTCTCCTTTTAATTCCCAAACAAATATTGAAACTCCTCCAAATGAGCTGAAATTTGGAAGGGTGAATATTTGGAATATGAAGATCCAAACGGTGCATTTAGATCTCCATGTTTGAAATGGGAAATCTAAACCCTCACTTTGAACTTACACCATTATGCTTCAAAGTTTTAATTCCCCTCATTTTTCATAAGTGTACATGAGCTGAATTTTCTTGCTACCACTTTTGGGGATTTTACATCCCCCCCTTAAAAAGAATCTCGTCCCGAGATTCCAAAGGAAAAGCAAAGCGAGGAGAACTTTACCGGGTATATGATGATAGCAAGTCCGGATAATACGTTCGTAGATAATCCCCGCTTTCCCATTTCGCCTCATCAGCGGTATGGTTACTCCACAAGACCTTGTAGAACCGTAAGGTCCGGTTTCTTGTGGCACGAGTCTTTTCATCGATAATACGGATTGGATACTCCGTGTACGTGAGGTCCGGTTGAAGAACTTCTATGTCTTCTGTGCGGATTTCAGCCGAGGGTTTGAGGCACTTCCTCAGCTGAGAGATGTGGAAGACGTTGTGAATGCCTGCGAGCGACGCTGGTAACTCCAGGCGATAGGCCACGGGTCCACATCTTTCAATGACGGTGAACGGACCAATGAACCGCGGCGCAAGTTTACCCTTCACTCCGAAACGGTGAAGTCCCTTCATCGGAGACACACGGACATAAACATGGTCCCCGATGTCGAAGTGGAGAGGGCGGCGTCTTTTATCCGCATAGATCTTCTAAAGAGATTGAGCAGCCTTAAGAATGGCTTGTATTACTCGCACTCGTTCTTCAGCTTCATTCACAAGTTCAATGCCGTAGATAACCCGCTCGCCGGACTCGCACCAGTTGAGAGGTGTGCGACATTTCCGGCCGTAGAGAGCTTCATACGGTGCCATCTTAATGCTAGCTTGATAGCCATTGTTGTAAGAAAACTCCGCCAACGGCAAATGATCATCCCAATTCTTGCCTTGGTGGATGGCACAAGCGCGTAGCATGTCTTCAAGCACTTGATTCACCCGTTCAGTTTGACCATCTGTCTGTGGGTGATACGAGGAGCTTCGGATCAGTTTGGTCCCCAACGATGCGTGCAGCTGTTCCCAAAACCGAGAGACTAACAGCGCACCGAAATCTGAAATGATGGAGCAGGGAACACCGTGCAAACATAAGATCTTTGCAATGTACAGCTCCGCATATTGCTTGGCCACGTACTTTGTATGTACGGGGATAAAATGAGCCGACTTGGTTAGTCAATCGACTATCACCCAAATCGAGTCATGTTTGTGAGACGTGAGAGGTAAACCAACAATGAAGTCCATGCTGATATCCTCCCACTTCCACGCCGGAATGTTCAATGGTTGCAGCTGTCCGGCTTTACGCATATGGTCGGCTTTCACCCGCCGACACGTATCACATTCGGATACGTATTTTGCGATCTCTCTCTTCATCCGTGTCCACCAAAACCTGGTTTTCAGATCCTGGTACATCTTGTTGCTGCCCGGATGAATAGAATACTTGGACAAATGAGCCTCGTCCAAGATTTTCTTCCGAAGCTTCATGTCACGGGGTACCACTATACGGTCATTAAACCATAGCGTGTCGTGTTCATCTCTTCGGAAGCATTTCATTTCGCCATTCTCCATCCTTCTCCGAATGTGCGACATTCCCATGTCCTTCCTCGGAGCTTCCATAATCTCCTCTCTTATGGTTGGGATGAGAGCAAGATTATATAACGCCCCATATGGAACCAAGTACAGACTCGGCTCCTCCTCTTCAAGTGGGGTGATGGACAAATTGTTGACATGGGATTTGTGGCTTAAGGCATCGGCAACCACGTTTGCCTTACTGGGGTGGTAGTGAATCTCGATCTCATAGTGTTTGATCAGTTCTAGCCATCTCCGTTGCCGCATATTCAACTCCTTTTGAGTGAAGATATACTTCAAACTCTTGTGGTCAGTGTAGAGGTGCACTAAGTTCCCAAGCAAATAGTGCCTCCACATCTTCAAGGCCAATACCACAGCAGCAAGCTCGAGATCATGAGTCGGATAGTGCTGCTTGTGGTTACGGAGTTGACGTGAGCCATAGGCGACCACTCTTCCTCCTTGCATCAATACACAGCCAAGCCCGATACCGGACGCATCACAATATACGTCGAAGGGCTTGGTTGTATCCGGTTGAGCTAACACCGGGGCTGTTGTAAGATGCTTCACTAATGCCTGGAAAGCTTCTTCACAAGCTGAGCTCCAAATATATTTGATCCCCTTCTTCAACAGTTCAGTCATCGGCTTAGCAAGCTTGGAGAAATTTGGTATGAATCTCCGATAATATCCTTCTAACCCGAAGAAACTCCTGACTTCTTGGACTGATGTGGGGGACTTCCATTTCAGCACTTGTTCGATCTTGCTTGGATCAACTGCAATGCCTTCTGCAGAAATGATATGACCAAGGAATGGCACTTGGCTGATCCAAAACTCGCACTTGCTGAACTTGGCATAAAGCTTATGGTCTCTTAATCGTTGAAGTACGATATGCAAGTGTTTGGCATGTTTTTCTTCAGACTTAGAGTAGACCAAGATGTCGTCTATGAACACCACCACAAACTTGTCCAACTCCGGCATGAACACTGAGTTCATAAGATACATGAAGTGTGCCGGGGCGTTGGTGAGACCAAAGGACATGACGAGGTATTCATACAACCCATATCTCGTCGAGAAGGCCGTCTTTGGAATATCTTCCGCTCGGATCTTGATTTGATGATACCCTGAGCGAAGATCCATCTTTGAAAACACACTTGCACCCACAAGTTGATCGAATAATATATCGATGCGGGGCAGTGGATATTTATTCTTGATGGTGACGGCGTTGAGAGGTCGGTAGTCCACACACAACCTCAAGGTTTCATCCTTTTTCTTCACAAACAGCGCCGAGCATCCCCATGGCGAGGAGCTCGGTCGAATGAAACCCTTCTTCATTAAATCGTTGAGCTGCTCCTTCAGTTCAGCCAGCTCATTGGAGCCATCTTGTATGGTCTCCGTGAGATCGGTGTCGTCCCAGGTACAAGTTCAATCTTGAACTCAACATTTCTTTCGGGTGGCATGCCCGGAAGATCATCCGGGTATTCACGGACCACACGAATATTCTCAAGTTTCGTGGCTTCCGTATTATATGTGGCTGGGGCTTCTTGAACCGAACGGTCAAGAATAAGAACATGTGGTTCATGAAGTGGAGAGTTTAAACGAACCACACGTGGAATGATGTCAAGAACAGCACCATGGCGATGTAGCCATGACATTCCTAAAATGACATCAAGTTTTTGACCCTCTAACATGATTAGCGAAGTCGGATATAGATTCCCACCCAACTGTAATGGTGCTCTATAGACCATTCTATCAGCTGTTATTTTCCCACCCGGAGAACATATCAAATATGAATTATTTGTGGGAATGATAGGCAGTTGATATTTAATAACATAAGACTGACTTATGAAATTGTGGGTGGCACCGGAGTCAAAAAGTATGACTACGGATGATCTAGGTAAGAGAACGTACCTGCGAGGACGGGTTCGCCTTCCGGCACGTCTTCGATGGCTAAGTGGTGGACGTTGCCGGGTTTTGGTGCTGGTTTCTTGGGCTGGTTACGGGGCTGATTAGCACCCTGATATGGTGCTGCACCCCTGCCCTGTCGCGACTCGGGGCAGTCTCTTGAAATGTGCCCCACACGGCCACACGTGTAGCATGTGTAAGGTGTCGGGGTCCCGCCGACTTGAGGACGGAATCCCGGTGCACGCTGTTGAAACTGAGGCGCACGCGGGACCATCCTTTGCTGCTGTTGTTGCTGTGGTGGGTACGTCGGTCGAAAGCCCGGCGCATTATATTGCCGACCGCGAAACTGAGGCGGTCGCGCCGGTGGCTGCCATCTCTGACCGGATGGTGAGCGATACACCACGTGGTATTTCTGTGGCGTCCCACCACTGCTGCTTGTCAGCGCGCTGCATTTCCTCTTGTCAGAACCGCGCTCGCGCTGAGCATTTTCTTGTAGAATTGCGGCATTAACTAGATCGTTGAATGTGCCGCGATTGCTCTGGGCGAGATGGACCTTCATCTTTGAATTCAGGCCCCAGAAGAATGCATTGCGCTTGTTGTCTTCCGTACCCACAAATCCTGGCGCATACTGCGCCAGCCGGTTGAATAACCTGGAGTACTCATGAGCACTCCTCTCGCCCTGTCGTAGCGCCAGGAACTCCTGGAGCTTCATTTCCATCACACCGGGAGGTATGTGATAGGTGCAGAACGCCTCCTGGAACTCCGTCCATGTGACGGCATGGCCAGCCGATAAGGAGGCGGTGTAATTCGCCCACCAGGTACCTGCTTCTCCTTGAAGCTGTTGCGCTGCATACAGCGCCTTCTGGTGTTCGGTGCATCGCAGCAGCCCGAACTTTGCCTCTAGAGTGCGGATAAAGCTGTCCGCCTCCAAAGGTTCTTCGGCCTCCGTGAAGACTGGTGGATGGGTCGCCATGAATTCTGAATATGAACTTTGTTGGGGCTGGCGTTGCCCATTGTCTTGGCGTCCTCCCTGATGGGACGTATTTTGCTGGACTAGCATCCGCAGCAACTCGGTTTGCTCGTCGCGCGAGCTGAGCACTGCGGTGAGAACCTCCGCAAGATTCCTTGGAAGTTCTGGCGGTGGAGGAGGTGGTTGCTGCTGCGTCGTGGTCTGCTCCGGAGGTGGAGACTCATCACCACGAACTTGACTCGGACCCCCCTCCTCTTGCGTTGAACTTGTCCGCACCATTCTGCATTCAGATCATTCAAACGATCAGCACATGTGGGTTTAGCTCATCCAGTCTATACAATAGTAATGCGAGAATGGGATAAACAATGCGCATAACAATCACACATATGGATAAAGTATAAACTTTATGCAACATATACATCCATGGACCGTGTCACACGATCGAGTTCCAAAGTATTGAACTTTATGGGTTAAAAGTTCACTTCGACCATCGGGGTCACCACGGGATGTTAAGTGTGTTAGCATGCGTAATTCCTCGCTATTGTACTGGACCCAAACATGTACTCGCTCGAAATGATACGTGGAATGTAAAAACTTTTCGACTCCAACTCGCTGTTTTACAATAGACACTGGACGTCGAACGGTGAAACTAAGTGTTTTGGTGGAAACACTTCAACATAGTGCTCACTGTCCAGCTTCTGGTCCAGCTGACCAGTCTGGATAATTCAACAGTTTTAACCTCTATAGAAGCAAAATTTGGACTAGGGTTCAACAACAAAGTTGTAGCACATTTCCTGTACTTTCCAACAGTGTCTTACTTGACCCTTGTAAATTTTTCTACAGGAAGTTGTGGTTGAAATACAGAAAATTTTCAGAGAGCATTTTGGTCTGCCCTGTTTCTGGACAGTGCCTACTCATCTGAGATTTTCATCCCATTGGAGGGAGATTTTGTTCTGGAGCTCTACAGAAACGTTGTAGAGGATTTCAAAACCTTTCCAGAATGGTATCCCACACCTCCATTGGTTCAACCAATCTTAAGTTATGCCCTGTTCAAGTTCAGCAAAAATTGCTGCCGAAAACAGGGGAGATTATTCCTAAGTTTTTGAGACTGAATCTATACTCCCAATTGACTCTCAGTTCAATATAGGAGTTTACTAACCCCTAATTGAAATCCTAAACTTCATTTTGACTCTCTTCTTTAAAAATATACTTTTATGCAGTCGGTACTACGTTTCCTCACCAAAGAAAAATCCTAAACCGGTATTCCGGCATATACGTGTCAAATGGTGGAACTAAAGTCGTCACTCACAAACGGTTTCTACCCGTCATGCACTAACGTGGTTAATGTACTTGCAGAAAAACACACAATAATGGTGCACACAAGGGTTTTAGCATTTCAGACAGTTCCATATCATAATAAAGACATACGGTCCGTATCATTGCCATACGGATCGTCCTTGAGTCAAGCCACGTCTCAAGGTACATGGTCGTGTTTTTACACCACACGATGGGGAACCCGAGTAGAGCGCGAACGGGTCGTCACGGTTGGGAATTTTATCAACCCAACGGATACCACCTACTGCCTCATGACCGTTGAGGCACGCCGATGGCGAGCGCTGCGTATGGCCCTTTGAACATTGAACGTTCAAGAGTTGCATACTATCGTGTTGCTTACCACATGATGGGGTATTCTCACTTTTGCCTAAAGCACGCTGGAGATCAGCGTTTTTATATGCTCTCAGGACCATAGAGAGGTCCAGAGACTCATATTAACTACCGTGCCCAGCCACGGTATACCATACCATACTATTACTCGTATGGTGAGTTACTGCAATTGATCCGCCTGCGGTGGCGTACCTTACCTCTTACCTGACGTCAGAGCGTCGTTACAGAATGTATAACACATAAGTTAGCTTTTCCACCTTAGTAGCTACTACTATCATAGACCTTATGTGGGCATAACGACTAATCCTCACTCGACTACTTCTAAGTTTTCAAAATAGGCTCTTTTCGAGCGTACTATTCCCAATGCGGCTCTGATACCACGCCTGTGGGGACCACCCCGTGGTTCACCCACTCCAAGATCACATAGGGTGGTGCCGTGCGATGCGGCACCCAACAGCACACACGAAAAGAATAAAGAATAACATACAAACCTTTATTTGATATAAAACAGCGGAAGTCTTTTTACAAAACCTATTCATACAGCGGAAGTAATATACATATAAGGCCTCTCATCCTAGCTATGCAAAAGTGCAGCCGTCCAGCCCGGGGACGCTACACACTAGCAGCAAGTAACCAGAGATCACGGCAGCGTGCAGGGCTCCAGCTCGGCCGTGTACCCCGAAGGGGGCATCGCCTCGTCCTCGGATCCCTCCTCATAACTCTCACCTGCACACAGCTCAAATATTGCAACCGTGAGCACGAAGGCTTAGCAAGTCTTAACCGTCAACCCTAGGCATGGAACTCTACATGCATGGACGTGTAAGGTAGGAAGAACTTTGCAATAAAGACACACCTATAAGTTGATCCTTGCTTTCAGTTTTTATAGCAGCGGATTTGTATGCCTTAGGCAGCCCTCACATCAGAAGTCCACAATCAAACAAGAAACGCTTTCCTCCGATGTGGTGATGCCCAAAGTGGAATATAAACTTAATTAGCTCTATAACTACAACACTCAAGGTATTCAAGACATTAATAGATCAATACAGCATTTTTCGTTGGCTTATTTCACTTCTTACTACGTCACAGCGCAGTGAACAAGCGGGTACTCAAATAACCGCGAGGGACGGTGATTGCAATCAAGACACACCCGGATAACACGTTACATACACCCACTTTCAGAAGCGTGATTCCACACCCCTTCCTACTCTGTTGTATGCAACAACCTTTCAAAGGCAACCCAAATGCCGAACCGGTCCATCCGTAACGGGTAGGAGGTCCCCGCGTGGAGCGTAACTGTGCCCACCGGCAGATTTACACCTTGGTACCCTCAACCCACTCCTATTTACGGTTGGCTAAGCCTCGACACCCAGGTTAACCAATTACATCAGTTTCCTGGTTCCCATATGCCAGTATGCATCCGGTACTGTTCGATACTTGTCCAGCAGGGCCGCACACGGACGGTCCTCAACCAACACCAACAGGTCTAAGCACGTGAGACCTCTGCTCACTGCATCCTATCCCCCTGCTGGGTATCATTTTCATAACTCAAGCCATTTTCTACCTCTTCTCATTCTGTATGATAAATACTATCTCGCGAGTAGATTCCAACCACTCGACTTCTGCCGGGATACTAAACATTAGCATGGCATTCTCTACTCTTGAGTTTGTAAACTACCCAACCCTTTATAGGATTTAAAAGGCTATGCAAGTGGGGTTTCAATCACCCTACCTCTAATGCAAGCATTCACCCTAGACATAAGTGATACAAATAAAAAGCTTTATAAAAGGTACTTAAGTGCAAACCGGGGTTTGCTTGGTTGCGAGTACAAGGGAAATTCAGCTTCAGGTGGCAGGACGTCCAAAGGCTCCGGTGCGTCCTCAACTTCGGTCACTAAATGAAATGTAGCAAAATAGATGTATAAGTATTAAGGATTTATAAGAATTGAACTACTATTCATAGCTATTGCTATTTAGGATCCTTAAATGGCTTTGGGATTTTTACAGTAGATACTAGACCCTCTAAGGATGATTTGAGCCAACTTTGGAGACATGTCATTGCACAATGTAGTCTTTAAAATTCCTACAAGTACAATGCTTCTCTGAATTTTGAGCCCAATTCAGGAGCTTTGACATAGCTAATTGTGGAAGGTCTGATTAGGGTAAGTCTCCATGGTTCTAACAAAATTTGTTTCACCATTTTTGGAGCTACCATCAGAGAGATATGAATTTTTGAAGTTGGGCCAGAGTTCTGAAAAAGCTTCTGTTTAAATTTGAATTTCCAAATAAAGGCTGAACTTTGGAAGGTAATTTCACCTAGCAAATGAACTCCAATGAAGCTCAAATTTTTACTGGAGATCAGTAATGTAATGTGGAACTTCCTGGCCAAATTTGAAGAAATTCCATAACAGAGATATTCTGGACTAAATTCCTAAAGATTTAACTTTGATCAATCTTGGAGAAATATCCAGAGATCTTCAGATCAATTTCTTTGCATTTCTGCAAAGTAATGACTGAGAGAAATCCAACAAAATTTGTTTCACAAATTTTGGACATCCCTACAGAAAGTTATGGAGGCATGAAGGTTGAACCATTTTTCTGGAAATCAATTCTATGATTTTTAGCTAATTTATTTAATCCTGAGATAACCTACTGATTAAGCCCTTTAAATAAGCTCCAAAAATCCTAAAATATTAACTGGAGGTCAGGCACTATGAAAAGGACTAGCTGGCCAAATTTGGGAATATTTCATAAAGAATTGCTCCTGTAATAAATCCCTAAAGGATTTAATAAAAACAATTCTACAGAAATTCCTGGGTTATTTCATAGCATGCAATTTGTTTCTGTGTGAAGTACTCCTCCTAAGGATTCAAACAAAATTGGTCTCACCCTTTTTGGAGTTGTCTACACAAAGTTATGAATTTTTCAAACTGTGATAGCTCTCTATTTAAAACCTACACTGAGACTTAACAGGGGGGCCCACTCGTCAGGTCCTTCTTCAACCTTCCGCCAGGGACGCGCGTGCACACCAGTTCAAATCGTGGCATGGCTCGTTCTCCCTCATTTCTCCACCAAATTAACTCCGGTTTCTCCCTACATGCTCCTGGGAACGTGGCGCGGCTGTGGGGCAAGGTTTCCACGCATGAAAACGGCCGAAAACAGGCCGGCACCGGTAGGGCGGCTCGGGAGCTCGGCATCAATGCGTTCTGGTGCGTCCGAAGTTTCTCCCGGCGAGCTACCTTACCCTAAAGCATCACCAATGATCGGGGAACATGGAACGCAGGCTAAACCTTGCAGAAAATGGCCGGAACATGGGGTTCACCGGAGGACCAACCCATTTTTGCTGCCGCCGGTGATTTCTCGTCGCCCGGGGCGTGTGGTGGACGGTTTGATGCGTGCTTTGGCGTGGGAGGGCACTAGGATCACTAGTTTCTGTGGCTTGAATTGTAGAACCGATGATCAACCACGTTGGACGAAATTACAGTTTTGGTTTGGGGCTGTTCTTCACGTGTACCGGCGCCAAAACTCAAATTCCGGCGAGACAACGACGGAGAAGGGCAAGGGAACTGCGGTAGCAGGATCTACACACCTTGGTTCACCTTAGGGAGGTGCTGGACGTGCGGAAGAGGCGTTGGAGCGGCTGGAACTCGAGGAGCAGTGAGGGGCGACGTGCTCTGTTTCCTCCCGGTGAAAAACAGGTTGGGCACTGCGAGGGGAGCTTGGGGATGAGCTGAGGAGCGGTGGAACACGTTGAGGAGGCGCTGGCGCAGCTCCTGGGTGGCTCAACCGGTGCTAGGAGGGGCTGGAGGGCTGCTGAACCACGAGCACAGAGAGGGGGCGCACTGTTTTTTTCCTTCGCTGGACGCTCAAGCACCTGAGGGAAACCGGTTGGAGGCAGGGAATAGAAATTGGTTTGGGCAGCTGCTTTGGATAGCAATCACCACGCCCCAAATTCTGCCTTCGGGAGAAAGTCTCTGCAAGCTGCTCCGTGGAGGGAAGCACAGCTCGGTGGCAGCTCGGTGATCAACCGAAGGGAAAACAGAGATGAAAAAGGAAACTGTGTGGCTGACATGTGGGTCCCACCACCTCAAATTTTTATTCAATTTCCACTGATATTTCTCCCCCAGCTACTCAACAATTAAGGCTATACTTTCACACCAAGTCATTGTTTGAAAAGTTGAATCCAAACTGTTTTGAATTCTGGTGTGAAGTTTGAATTGAGTTTGGTCAATTGAATTTGAAATGAATTTGAATTCTCCCCTTTGTCTTGCCCCAAAAACATAGCAAACCAGGCCCAAAATTTATGATTTTTGGCATGGCTGTTAATTCAAATGTGGAGAACACAATTGTGGAACCAAACTTGCAAATTGAGGAAATTAGAATTTGAAACTGAATTTGAAATTCAGATTAGAGGGCTTCTCCTTTTAATTCCCAAACAAATATTGAAACTCCTCCAATTAAGCTGAAATTTGGAAGGGTGAATATTTGGAATATGAAGATCCAAGCGGTGCATTTAGATCTCCATGTTTGGAATGGGAAATCTAAACCCTCACTTTGAACTTACACCATTATGCTTCAAAGTTTTAATTCCCCTCATTTTTCATAAGTGTACATGAGCTGAATTTTCTTGCTACCACTTTTGGGGATTTTACAGCCCATATATCCGATATGCCTTTGGTACTTTCAATACTTGTTCAGAAGGGCCGCACACGGATCCATCCTCAATCAACACGGACAGGGCTGCACACAGAAGACTTCCTCTTGCTGCGCCTTAGCCCCTGCCTAGTCTCATTTTTATTACTAAAGTGATCTCACATCAATCGAACCAACCCCGTGTGTACCAAGCCTAACTCGCGAGTAGATTCCAACTACTCGACTTGTACCGAAGTCCTATGAATAATTAGGCATAGTCTGTCTACTCGAGGTCTTAGACACTACCCTCACTCTTATAGGAAAATTCTGGTTATGCAAGTGGGGTTCCATCCATCCTACACCTAATGCACATTCATACTTCACACTAGACATGTGAACTAAGCAAAACTTTATCAAAGGGGTTAATGCAAACCGGGGCTTGCCTTGTTGCTGCTGTTCAGTGGTTAGGGCTTCGTCCGGAAGAAGGAAGTCGAGCACTTCCGGAATCTCCTCGCCTTCAGCGACTACACGTTAACCATATGCTATATGTCAATTTAAATGCAATGTTTGAACTTGAATAAGTAATTACTATAACTCTAGCTAACCTTCCCCTTTAGCTCTGAAATTTTTATGGTGGCTTGGTAGGGTCCTAACCAGAGTCTTGACCAAGTTTCATTTGAAACAAAGTTCATTTGAGCTTTGTACAAATAAAAGCCTATTGGGTCAATATTAGAGCCTCTAAGTAATTTCAAGGTTTTTCATGGCTCCAACCGTTACTTTATGGAAACTAAAATTTGAGATGGTCCTAATGGAATTGGTTTCATGTCATTTGAAGAATTCTAGAGGAAGTTGTGCTCTAAACAAGATTTGAGAAAATCTGAAAAATGTTTCTGTACATTTTTCTATTTTCTCTGGGCAGTTCACTTAATCACACCATTAGGGGGACTAAATAAACTTGGATGAGTCTGAAAATTTTACTGTGACTCCAGGATTTTCCAATGAACCTCCCAGCCAAATTTCAGAATTTTTCATAAAGTAGTCCTCCAGATAAAATTCCTAACAGTTTAAATTTTAGGGATTTAATTCTGCAAAACTATTAAATTTCATGAGCTTAAATTTGTATTTCTGGAAAGTACTCAAAATTCGGAGTTCAGGAAAATTTGGTTCACTGAATTTGGAGCTCCCTAGCAAAAGTTCTATGCATTTGAAGTTTGCACTAAAACTAGAAAATCCCCAAAATGTTTAAACTCTGCGGGCGGGTCCCACCACCCGCCTTCTTCCTCCGCGCGCGTGCCCGCGAGTTCAGCGGCAGTGTACTCCGGCGAGGTTCACCGGAAGTACCTTCTCGACCACCCCCAGCGCTAGAACTGGCCGCCTAGCCTTATCTCGCCATGTGGAACTTGCCTCGGGGGTCGGAGCTCGCCGGCGGTGACCGGAAACGGCCGTGCGACGTCCACCGCAGAGGTTAGGGCTCCGGCGAGGTTGTTCTCACTCTCTGAGGCATGAAAAGGGTTACGGTTTGCTCGGGGAACACCAGTGGGTCACGAGGAACCCGACGTGAGCAGCCTCGGAAGCTAAAAATGCCTGCAAACCCACTCTCGACGGTGACCCGAGCCGTGTTCGCACCGGCGGCTATGAAAACTGCTATAACCCGGCCATTTCTGGACGGTTTTGCTCAGTTCTTCCTCGAGGAGGGGCGCTAAGAGGTGTAGGAGCTACTTGCGAGCTAGCTTGATCATTGACTCAGCGTGTAAGCCGAATTTTTGGTTTTTGCCGAGCTCGGTCAGTTGCACTAGGGTTCAGGACTTTCTAAAATACTTGCTACCCGATGGGTTATTTGCTGAATGGTTCACGGCTACACCATCTAGGGATCCCCATGCACCTTTCTTGTGTAGAACATGGTCGGCGAAGATGGCCGGATGGGGCTGTCACCGGTGAGCCGAAGCACGGCTCCGCCGGTTCCTCCCGGTTTCTCGACTTTGACGGCTTACACCGATCACAATCGAGTGCAGCTTGCTGGAGCAGCATGGAGAACAACTAGAGCACGCATTGGCGCTCCTTTTTGCTGCAGGGACCACGAGTGCTCGATGATCAGCACGGGTGCACGCCGGGGCTCGGAGGCGTGGACGCTGCGGCAGGTTTTTCGCGCGCGCGGACGCCAGGCAGAGCAACGCAGGCGAGGGAGGCAGCGAACTCGGTTTGTGCTGTGTACGTGGTGATCGGGAGGGGGGCGCGAGCTAATCCATACACTCTCTGGCAAGGCCGTGAGGAGGCAACCAGTCCCGGCGGCTGACCGACGACCACCGAGTCGGTTCCCTGCTGATCACAGTCACTGACCAGTGGACCTCCCCCTCTACTTCCTTTTTCAATTTTTCATTTGCTGTTTTTGCTGAACATATCCCTAGCTACTCACAATTAACTGTTAGACTTAAGCACCAAGTCATAGTTTGAATTTGGTTCCCAAAATTTGAATTTGGTTTGGCTAAATTTGCTTCACATTTGAACTGAAATTCAAATTCAGTTTTGAATTATTGCAAATTTGGCTCCCGACATGATGAAGTCCAATGGGGATGAAAATTGGTGGACTAACTCAGAAAAATGTTCTGAGTTTGAATATGAAGCCAACTTTTGAATTCAAGTGATGAAAGTTGCTGCAATTTGAATTTTCATTCAAATTGGCCTCCTTTTCAAATGCCCCCAAAAGTGCCTCAAAAGGTATTGGGTTTGCATGAAATTTGGCCTGATCCTTCCCAAGACTATTTAAGTTCTAGGGGTGAGCTCAACCTCTCATGTTCATGTGTAGAAATCCTACTTTGTGAAAGTTAGAGCTTTCCCCTCTAATCACCCTTTTGATGGAGGTTACTTGCTCTTCACAAGATATCCACAACAAAAGCTGTGGTGTTGTGAGGTGATGACAAATTTTTGCAAGTCCCTTTTCTTGGGATTTTACATAATCTCAGCCCTTGATGGAAAATAATGATTAAATCTCAGCCCCTAGCTTCCACCTTTCCTCAAATTGAACTCAGCCCTTGGATAAATGAGTTGCTAGAAACCTAGCTCCCGTAGCTATTTTCTCCCCCTTAAAAATAAACCCCCCTAGCCGCCACATCCAGCCCCAAAAACCCTGGCCACCGCCCCTCTCTTGCTGCCAAGCCCTGGCCGCTGCCCCTGCTGGTACATTGGCCGCCGTCTAAGCTCTGCCCCGCCTCGCCGTCGCCGAAGAAGAAGACCCCGACACCCTGCCCTAGCCGCAGATCCACAATTCTCCAAAGAAAACCCCACCTGCTGCCATTGCAAGAAAAAGGGTCCAGCCACAAGGAGGAGAGGAGAATGAAGAGAGGTAGGCCCCCGTTACCCTCTTACCACATCGCCGCTGTTGCTACACACCCCTTTTTCTCCACCCCCTGTGAGCAAAAATTTCTGCACGTAGACCACGTTTCGGTTAAGTTTTGACGGTGGAATTGATATACAACTTGAGTTAAGATCATAACCATGTCCACACTTAATTTCAGAAGCCTTGTTCATCGTAAAACGCCGTGGAAGCTTACTAACTTGCAAGAACACGTGCAAACTGATCACTATAAACTGCACTACAGGAATTACATTCATCTACCTCATTGCATCTTGAGTAAAGCTTGTGCATGACAATTGATTTCTGTAATTTTTGTATGTGCGTGGTCGTAAGTAGAAGGACACGCTCAAGAGGCCGTCTACGAGGAACTACAACACCAAGACTTCGAGACGCTTGAGCAACACGAACCGTGGGAGCAAGGCAAGTGCCCCTTGACCATATTGAACCTATGTTTTTGAACTATTTTGCTTGTGAAAACTGCATGCTCGTGTCAACTTGATGGGAAACCCTTTAGTACGAGTTTACTAGCTTTGTTAGTGTCGGAGTGTGTGAGCTGCGACACTCCTCCCGGCCTACTATGGAAGCAGCCCACGAGATTCTTTGATTGGAGGGGGCTTGGTGCCGTCACGCGATCGGGCTTGAGAGACAGGATGAACACCGAGATTTATGTGGTTGGGGCTGCCGGAGCATAAAACCCTACGTCCACGGGAGTGCATGTTGTATTGTTTGCTTGTATGTGCGTGAGAGGGTGCTGGGTTGCCAATGCGGAACCGGGAACCCATTGTCGGGTGGTCACCCTGTTCCTTTTATAGTCCAAGGACGGGGTGGTTACAATGCGGCTTGAGACCCGACACGTGGCCCTAAAGATAGGTGAACCCTATACATGATCTAGGGTTTTGTACTCTAAGTAGAGCAGTAGGTGGGGGAGTTAAGTCCCGCCGCCTAGCGCGCTTAGCGCCTCTGTCCGTGTGTCAGGTGAGGATGAAGAGGCCATCTTGTCTCCGCGTCTTCTCGCCCCGTTGAGCGACACCGTGCCTCTGTCATGCCTTGCCGTCCTATCTTGTCACCCTAACGGTGAAAGGGCAGAGGACGGAAACATGCGTAGTGTGCCATGCTTCTGGGGAAGGCACGAGCCTTGAATGCGCAGCCTGACAGCGCACTTCCACCTTGACTTCGTCGACCCATGGACCACGACGGTTCATGGGGCACATGGCAGCTTCGGAGCTCTTATCGACGGGTTTGGAGCCAGGGGACACGTGGCAACTCCGAACCTCACCTCGGCGGGGAAGCTCAGACCGGAGCCCAGGGCACGTGTCAGCTCTGGAGCTCTCCTCAGCAAGGAGGAGGCTCTGAGCCAGGAGACACGTGGCAGCTCTGGACCTCACCTCAGCGGGGGGGGGGGGGGGGGGGGGGGGCTCAAACAGGAGCCCGGGGCACGTGTCAGCCCTGGAGCTCTCCTCAACGGGAGGAGGCTCTGAGCCAGGAGACACATGGTAGCTCCGGACCTCATCTCAGCGGGGAGGCTCGGACCGGAGCCCAGGGCACGTGCCAGCTCCGGAGCTCTCCTCAGCAGGGAGGAGTCTCTGAGCCATGAGACACGTGGCAGCTTCGGACCTCACCTCAGCGGGGAGGCTCGGACCGGAGCCCAGGGCACATGTCAGCTTCAGAGCTTTCCTCAGCAGGGAGGAGGCTCTCAGCCAGGAGACACGTGGCAGCTCCAGACCTCACCTCAGCAGGGAGGCTCGGACCGGAGCCCAGGGCAGGTGTCAGCTCCGGAGAACCTCCTTAGCTACGAGGGGGTTCTGAGCCTAGAGACACATGGCAGATCCGGACCTTACCTCGGCGGGGAGGCTCGGACCGGAGCCCATGGCATGTGTTGGCTCTGGAACTCAAGCGCACGTGGCAGACCCAGTGCTGACCTCGGGGCCAAGAACACGTGGCTACACTGGGGCCCGCCTCAGTAGGGTAGCGGGGCCCAAGCTGTCTTTTACCCTCTACGCGGGGGTACCCGGTCTGCAGGGTACCGACAGTGGACCCCGGGCCCATCTCGAGGGAGGCAACGAGCCCGCAGGTGGGGTCTCCATCTCTCTTGTGTGGTGGTTTTGAACCTTCACTTTGGAAACCGAAGTGGTGGCGAGATTTTTGCGTAGCGGACGAGTGGTTGTACCTAGGAGACGAGAAGGCTAGACATCCTTGACGTAGTGGGCATATCCGCCAGTCAAAGCGGCAACGCGTCATCGGCATAGTGGACACGTGCTTGCTCCTGACTGGTAGATCATGGTGACGTGCTCGAGGGGTTGCCCTGGGGTATTTACTGCAGCAGCCCTAGGGTCGACCGCCGCAGTTCCACCATGCCGCTTTTCTCGAAAACCGCCGGACGTTCTCGAGAAGTTACCCACCTGGCCCCCAGTGTCTGACCGGTAGACCTGGGTCCTACCCATCATTGGGGGAGGCAGGTAGCCCACGGCGTGGTACAGTGGAAACCCATATGTCGTGCATGTTTCCTTGCCAGAAGTTGCGGCCGTAGAAAGGGAAGCCTTCCGGAGAAGGACGGTTCCCTTCTGACTTTTGCAATCTTCATCTTCCTCTTGTGCACTCGAAGCCTTGGCTCCCCAGTGCTCACATCCTTTCCTCACCACCATGTCTCCCGGCCTCCATTCGTCCAGGCTTCGCAGCGAAGGCGACATCACTATTGTGAGGCGCCTGCTCGGCTGGCAGTGAACCACGTACGACGGAAAGATCTGTCGCGGGAGGGTCCCGCTGACCGACATGCAACCTGGCGAGGTGATTCTCTTTACCTCGTATGTGTTGTCCGGGTTTGCACTCCCGATGTCGTCCTTCCTCTTCACCCTGCTGGAGGTGTATATGCTCCAGCTCCAGCACCTTACGCCACACGCCCTCCCTCTGGTGGCTGTCTTCGTCCACTTCTGTGAGATGTTTGTCTGCATGCGGCCTTTGGTGCGACTCTTCAGGGTGTTTTTCTCCTTGAAGGCCTCGGGGAGAAGCACAAGTCACGTGGGGGATTACTACTTCCAGCAACGAGGGAGGAACTCCGTACCCTACATTGCGCCCTTCACTCCCTGGAAGTGGGAGCACTGGAGGGAGGACTGGGTGATCGCCCAGAAAAACATCCACGACCGCATGGAGTTGCTGGGTGCCCTGCCGACGGCTGAGGTGGCCATTGGGGATGAGATCCCCGAATTGCAGGACGCCTACACGCAGGTACTGGAGAGGATCAAGTATCTGGCGGAGGAAAGCCTGACCTCGCTGATGATCTTGGCTGACTTCCTGTCTGTAAAGGTCCCAAAATTATGAATACAAAGAAACACTTGTTTGCAAAAGTTGGTTTCATGTGTATGAAATTTGGGACTTGTTAAAACTTTTCCCCACATGTGATAACACACATGAGGGCTTTATTTACACAAGTCAAATGTTTATTTGAGAACTTGGAACCCTTGAGGGGTCTAAAACAAAGATGGGAAGTTCCCATATGTGTGGAAAAACAAAAATCAGATTTGGAACAATTTGTTCAAACAAAAATTCAAATGAGAGCAACACTAGGAATTTCCAAACTGTTGTGCTACAAATCTCATTTGCAGCAGCCAAATTAAAAATCAGATTTCATATTTGAATTCCTTGGGTCCAAATTAGGGGGTGTGCAAAGTTTCATGATTTATGAAAATGATTTGCAACCCATTTTCCAAAATGGACTTTAAATAGCAAAGAATTCAAATGCATGTTTGAATTTGGATGAAACTTGCCCAATTATCCAAATGCATACCAGATTTGAATTCCCACAATTGAATTCACTCAATATTCAAACTTGGGAGATATTTTAGAGGAGATAAGGAGGACTGACATGTGGGACCCACATGTCATTGGGAGGACTGAAAACTTGCAAAAAGATCTTCAGTGAAGCAGCCAGTCGCTGTTTGATTTCCTCCCACGCGAAGCAATGGCCGAAGCCGCCTTCCCTCCGCTCGACACCGAGCTCGGCCGACGCCTCCACCTCCTGCTGGGTTTCTTCGCGCTGGAGAGCTGCTGGACATCGGTGGCTACCGCCTCACGCCCTCTCCCGCCTCTTAACCGAAGCCACGGGCCATTTCTTCTCTCCCTCGCACCGAAAGACAGAGAACGCAGCCGCCCGGCTTCGATCGCTCGGGAGCTCAGGCAATTCAAGTGAGCAGCGCCTCTGAGCAGCAAAACCACACCACCGTAGGCCCCTCGACCTCCTCGAGTCATCGCTAGGTGCGTTCGTGCAACCTACGCCGAGAACCTTGAGTTTCCGCGGTGGCCACCACACAACGGCGACACCCTGCTCCCGTGGACAGCCTCCTCCAGAGCTTGTCATGATCAAGCAAGGCCACCCTGGGACGCGCAGGAGCTTCCTACAGCTTCCATCCGAAGCTCAGCCCCAGCTGTTGCCGCGCGCCGACGAATTTTGGAGATTTCCTCTGGCCGGTGAAAGCTGACCCGCGGGTACGAAACCGTGAAATTCTCGAGTTATATTCAGTTTGAGCTTTGCAAATTGCACACACGGGACGTAGACTTGCTTAGCAACAACTTTCCTTTTGGAACCTAGCTAGAAACCCGCTCTGCACGACGTGATTTCGATCTTTCTAACGGCAGTTGTGGTAGAGACCGTCGGGTGCACGGTGAACCCTAAGTTAGAGCCATCTACGAGCCATTTCCTTTACACGTCGATGATCCCTAGCGTCCGCCGGTGCTTCAGAGCTTGGAAACTGAAGCCTAGAAGGCTTAGGGCGTCGGGGCGACGTCGCCGGACTTCGTCCGAACCGTTACACCGTCGCGGGCTAGTTTGGGGGCCCTGCCAGCTCAAGAAAACCCCATCAGCGTGTTCCTCGCATTGAATTAGGGGCTGGAGGCGAGTTTCATCGACAGAGGTGGCCGGACGACCGATTTCGGAGCTTCTCCGGCGAGCCCGGCGGCGGAATCATGCGGGAGCGAGAGGTGGAAGACGACCTCCTCGGGCCCGCGTGCCAGTGACTCGGGATAGAAGAGCTAGATCCTCTGTGGCGCCGGATCGGCTGTGACAGCGCGGGAAACAACCCTGTGACCCCGTGAGGCACGCTCCCGTTGACTGACACGTGCCCCGTGGTCCCACAGTCAGGTTTAAACTTTTTCCCGGATTTATTCAAATTCCTGATTTTTACCC
Organism: Neostapfia colusana; assembly: GCA_030760725.1. Classification (NCBI taxonomy): domain Eukaryota; kingdom Viridiplantae; phylum Streptophyta; class Magnoliopsida; order Poales; family Poaceae; genus Neostapfia; species Neostapfia colusana. Next base: position 42,293,643 of record JASWHV010000018.1, on the reverse strand, counting down.
AAATTTTAGAAGAGCATAACTTTTGCTAGGAACCTCCAAATTTAGTGATTCAAATTGGGTTAGATTCAGATTGCCAAACTCTATCCAAATATGTAACCCAATTTGTATGAAAGTTTTTATTTAATTCTGGAAAATTCTTTAAAACTTTTCAGAAAAAGAATTTTATAGGGAGTTTGGTTTATCCAAAAATCCTCAAATTTTTCCAGAATATTCTTTAGGGTGTTATTAGGCTCCTGTAAAAGTTTCAACTCATTTGGAGTTGAATTGGTCAGGGTAATTCAGATTGTAAGTTCCTGTATTCAAATGAATACAGAAACATTTTCAGAGAATTTTGAAAACTTGTAAATTCAGTTCTGGGAAATTCTTAGCTCCAAAAATCCTAGGAAAATTCATGTATACTCTAGGAACTATAATTGAAATTGTGGTTCACTGAGTTTGACATGAACATGGGTGTTAACTCAGAATTAATTCAGCTTTGATTAAACACTTAGAGAATTGTTCTGAATAAACCACTCCATGAAAAGTGCTAAATTTTGGTCCAGAGGACTTTCTTGTGACAAGGAACTCACATGAAAGTTCTCAGCTCCATTAGAGATCTGGATCACCACTGTCATGTGTAATCTCTTAAGGTGATCAACACTTAAGTGGGAAAAACACTTAACATTTGATCTTAGTGTTTAAGCCCAACTCAAACCACTAGCACCAGTGTCATTTTAAATTCTTAAACAAAGTTCCAGTTTTCAAACTGTCATTAGATCTTATTAGCAAAAGCTTTTCAATTAAATACATATGCATGATCATATCGTGTAGCATATACGTGAAGAAGGTGAGAAGGACTTGAAGTGAAGATCAAGGAGGGAGGAAAACCAGTGATCAAGCTCCAAGTGATCGTCACTAACTGATTATAATCTTAGTCACCTGCAAAACAGGCAAGCCACGGTTTGCATTTAACCAGTTTTATAAAGCATTTTCATTTATAGAGATCATAGCTTGGCATCATTGATTGCAGTAAGTCTAGATGATATTGAAAACACCATTTGCATGAACAGAAATATCTAAGAGAGAAAGGGTAGAATAGCACCTCCTCGAGTGGATTTGGCTACGCTAAATGTTAGTAGAAAAGGTCCGGTAGTAGTCGAGTAGTTGGAAGCTACTCGTGAGTTTAGGGCTGGTTTACTCGGAACGGGTCCAATTTAGAGAAGAAGAGAAAAGTTCACATATAAGAAATGGAGACCGGGCAGGGAGGTTTAGATGCAGCAGGTTGCAGGCCGTGCGTGCACAGCCCTGCCTGTATCGGTTAAGGCCCGTCTGTGCTTGGCCCTGTTGGACAAGTTTGAGTTGTGTACCGGGCGCATACTGGCTATATGGGACCCAGGAAACCGATGTACCTTGGGAGATCCATAGTGGAACTTTTCCAACTGCCTTAGGCTTTCGGCGTCAGGGTAGCAGGAGGTACCTCGCTCAAGAACATACCACAGCGGGTATGTACCTTGAGGGAGCTTGCGTACTCGGGGCAGTTGGACTGCGTCTAATGTGGAAGATCTTGGGAAAGGTGGCCGCGTACAACGTCAGTCGAGGTTGCTGCCAGCAACTCGGAGTACGGGTGTACGTGTCGTGTAGTCCGGGTGTGTACTGATTCGAATCACCGTCGCTCGCGGTTATATGAGCATACTTGCCCACTGCGTCTTGACGTAGTAAGAACTGAACTGGTTATTCTTTTGAACTTGATAAGGCTGTGCTATAACTTGTATTGCAACCATGATTGAATTAGAGATAGGCTCATTAAACTTTACTTTCACTTTGTGCAAGGGGCATCACAACAAAGCGTTTCTTGTTTGATTGTGGAGTTGCGATGCTTTTCGGCTCAAGGTCTGCATAATGAGGCTTAAAAATCTGAAAGTTAAGGATCAACTTTAGGCGAGTCCTTTATGCAAATCTAGCCAACCCAATTGCAATCGTCGTGCATGTAGAGTTTCTTGTTTAGGAGATACGGGTCAGACTTGCTGAGCCTATGTGCTCACGCTTGCTATATAAGTGGTTTTGCAGGTTAACATCGATGCTGAGAAGGTTGTCCGGTGAGGCTCGGAGACTTCCGAGTCGTTTAACACAGGGAGAACCCAGCCGCTGCTGTTGTCTTCGTGTTGCTAGCGAGAGGAGTCCGCGGGCTGGACTTCATCTCGGGTGCTCTTAGTTATTCGACGTGAGTGATATAGACTTCCGCTGTAGTTACTTGATGTAAAGTATTTACAAAGAAAAACTTGTAAGCTTCCGCTATTGTTTTATGTAATACATGGTTCCTGATATGTGTGCTGTTGGGTGCCGCACAACACGGCACCACCCAATGTGATTCCCGGGCGAGTGGCCTGTCTCGGTTGACGGGGCCGCGCCAGCGTGGTATCAGAGCTGAGCCCTGTCTCAGTTGGTACCGTGCCCGTCTCAGTTGGTATCAGAGCCGCATTGGTAATAGCACACGGAATAAGGAAGGTATTACGACAAAAATTTAGGTTACGGTGAGGATACGGTACTAGGCCCACATAAGTATTACTATTAGCTTAATATGAAGGTGGCAACCTAACTTATTTGTTATGTCAGAAAATCGTGCATCTCGGGACGATTTATGTCTTGGGGGTGCACGTAAGCGCTGTCCACCAGTGCGCACAAGCTGAAGGGTGGAGCCCCACGGATGGCAGGTAACCCGACCCGCTTTAGTATCCTCTACGACTCCTCATGTCGTTTGGGGTACTCGAGCAACGTCTGTCCCAGGCGTCCGTGGTGCAATTTGGGAAACCCCGTCACGTGGTTAGTAACGTGAACACGTAGCTCAAGGCATGTTTGGCTTGAGAACACCTGTGCGAGTGATAACGGACGGGTGTAAGAACTGTATGGATACCGGGTTCGGTGTGCAGCCAGACCTGACGATTGAGTGTGACTTATGCAGGATTAACCACGAAACCGTAGTATGAATAGTACACGTTTGCGAGTGACCATTTTAGTGCCACCTAAGATATGTTTATGCCGGTATAATCCGGTTAGGATTTATTTTTGGTGAGGCTACGTAGTACCGACATGCTTCTTATGGTGCATCGACGCCGTACTAAACTTTATAACTCCTTTCCTTTGAAGAAATGACTCATGAACTAACTTTCAACAAAAACGAAAGTTTGAAACAAATATTAGTTAGTGAACTCTTATTTTGAGCTAAGATTCAAATGAGAGGAAGACTAGGCTTCAAAGATTTCAAAAACAGAGTGCTCTGTTTTCGGCAGAAATTTTTGCTGGACTTTAACAGAGCATAACTCTGAGTAGCCTGACCCAATTAAGGTGTATGATACAGTTCTGGAAATATTTCAAGTGATCTACAACTTATTTGTAGAGCCCCAGAGCAAAATCACACGCTAAATGGGTAGAAAGTTCAGAGGAAGGTAAACTGTCCAGAACCAGGGCAGCAGCAAAACCTCTCTGGACCTTTCTGTTTTTAAGCCATAACTTTCTGTAGAAAAACCCTTAAGAAGCCTATGATACACCATTGGAAAGGTTATGAATGTGGCAACATTGTTGTAGTTCAAAGTTGCTCGGATTCTTATTGTATTTACATATACAACTGTGATAAAATCAGCCACATACAAAGGAGATGCTGGCAAATTTTATCCAGGAATTCTGTCAACTTTGGAAAATCATAACTCTTAATCCAGAGATGATCTGAAAGCATATGAGTACTCGTTTTAAAGATACTGAAGATAATTTTAACTTTGGTATTCGACTTGAGTTATGAAAATGCTCTTAACTAGATCAAAATCTGGAGACAGTGCATAAAGGTCTGTCCTGTACAGATAGGCTTAATAGCTATGCCTACTAAGGAATTGTGTAAACATGGATTTTGTTACTTCTTTTATTAAAGTTGACATATTCATGTTTTCATTAGTCTCACATACTGCTGAGTTCTTGTTTAACTTATCTACTATATTTTTGCAGTATGGTTCGTCCTCGCTCTAGGAGTAGGGCCGGAAGTTCTCGTCGAGGCGGTGATGCTTCCATTCCACCGTTGGAACCACCATCCACGGGATGGATGGATCTTATGACTCGAGTTGTCGAGTCTAATCAAGAGAACGCTAGGCTACTCCAAGAAGCAATGCAAGAACACACACGCTTACTCCAAGCTTTGGTACAACAAGGCGTACCCCAGAACACGCAACAAGTCGTTCCACCTCGGGACGCTTATCTGGACTTCTTGGCGACTCAACCGTCTATCTTTACTAAAGCCACCGAACCTGTGGAAGCAGATCAATGGCTTCGTGTCATGGAGTCAAAATTCGGAGTATTCAAGTGTGATGACTACCAGAAAACTAAGTTTGCCGCTCAGCAACTCCATGGAGCCACCAGAAACTGGTGGGTTGATTATCTTGCCACCGTTCCAGAGGACATTAAGTAGCATGGAGTGAATTTTGTGAAGCCTTTCGTACCCGTTACATACCACTAGGTATTGTCAAGGCAAAGCGGGAGGAATTTTTGGGCTTAAAGCAAGGGGACATGAGTGTCCTCGAGTATGTCAGAAGATTTAATATTTTGGCCCAATATGCTCCCGAGTATGTGGCGAAAGAAGAGGCACGGTGTGACCTATTCTTCCATGGCCTGAGTGCCATATTACGGGAAAACTGGCCGTACACAATAACGGCAGTTACACCGACATGGTCGATGCGGCTTTCATTCAGGAGAAGCCGACACTTGAGTGGCAAGCGGAGAAGACAAAAATGAGTGAGATCGAGCAGGCTAGCACAAGTTATGTGCCTCAGAAGTACCGTTTGGTGTATCAAACGCCATCCGGTGAAAGATGGAGGCCATCTGTACGATCAACTCCTCAGAGATTGATTGCTGGTCAAGTTCTACAACTTGCACCACCTCCACAGCCGCAGCATCAGACGGTGGTTTGTGCTTCATCGCTGCAGCCATGTGTACCTAGCAGTCCACCGCAAGTCAACGAAGAACCGGAGAGGCATCCGTGTTTGACTTGTGGGCGTACGGGCCATTATGCTAGGCAATGTCCGGTGGGTATTCGAGACTATGGGTCATCATGTTTACAACAATACGATCCGTACCTTAATCTGCAGATAGGAGGGCAGATAAGGGGCAATATTCACTATACTGTGATTGGTGATGTTCCGGAAGGAGAAGCCGCTTTAGCAGGGATGTTTTCCCTGAATCAGCTACCGGTTTTAGTTCTCTTTGATTCCGGTGCCACACACAACTTCATTAGCCAATCTTTTGTGGCTAAACATCAGCTCCAAACAGTTTATACAAAGAGGCAATACCTCATATCTTCGCCCGGGGGCAGCAGGACCGCAAGTGAGGTTGTCTCCCAAGCACCTCTTTGTTTGGGGGGTAAAATATACCCTACGACCCTCATTATTCTTGAAGGTCTGAAGATCGACATCATTTTGGGGATGTCATGGTTGATTTACCACCAGGCGGTTCTTAACATCAGCTCTAGGACCATTGAGCTCAACTCCCCACAGCACGGTCTTTATATATTAATTCTGGGCGCCAGACGGCAGCAGATTGCAGCAGTGAACCATACGGAAGCTGTCAAGATAGAGGACATTCCGGTGGTACGTGAGTATCCGGATGTGTTTCCCGATGATTTACCGGGCATGCCGCCCGAACGAGACGTTGAGTTCAAGATTGAACTTATACCGGGAACGACACCGATATCACGAAGGCCATACAAGATGGCATCCAATGAACTGGCAGAATTGAAGACACAGCTGAATGACCTAATGAGCAAGGGCTTTATACGACCGAGTTCGTCACCTTGGGGTTGTTCAGCGTTGTTTGTCAAAAAGAAGGACGAAACACTACGGCTTTGTGTTGATTATCGTCCTTTGAACGCCGTTACCATCAAGAACAAGTATCCACTACCTCGCATTGATATGCTCTTTGATCAATTAGTGGGTGCGAAGGTATTTTCGAAGATGGATCTTCGGTCCGGATATCATCACATTAAAATCCGGGCAGAAGATATTCCGAAGACGGCATTCTCAACGAGATACGGGATGTATGAGTATCTCGTTATGTCTTTTGGTTTGACCAACGCCCCGGCACACTTTATGTACCTGATGAATTCAGTGTTCATGCCGGAGTTGGATAAATTCGTCGTTGTCTTCATCGACGATATCTTGGTGTACTCCAAGTCAGAGGAAGAACATGCTGAACATCTGCATATTGTGCTACAAAGATTGCGAGATCATCAGCTCTATGCAAAATTCAGCAAGTGTGAATTCTGGATTAATCAAGTACCATTTCTCGGACACATCATTTCAGCGGAGGGCATCGCTGTCGATCCGAGTAAGATTATCCAAGTACAGAAATGGGCGTCACCAAAGTCAGTACATGAAATCCGAAGCTTCCTCGGTTTAGCGGGTTATTACCGGAGGTTCATTCCGGGTTTCTCCAAGATTGCTAAACCGATGATGGAATTGTTAAAGAAGCATACCAGATTTGTATGGGGTGCTGCATGTGAACAAGCTTTCAAGACTTTAGTGAAGCATCTCACAACAGCCCCAGTTCTTGCTCAGCCGGATACGACAAAGCCATTCGACGTTTATTGCGATGCATCTGGCATCGGTCTTGGCTGCGTGCTGATGCAAGAAAGACGAGTGGTCGCTTATGGATCTTGTCAACTCAGAACTCACGAGCAGCATTATCCAACTCATGATCTTGAGTTAGCTGCCGTGGTCCTTGCTTTGAAGATGTGGAGGCATTACTTGCTCGGAAATCTTGTACACCTCTACACCGACCACAAGAGCTTGAAGTACATCTTCACTCAGAAAGAATTGAACATGAGGCAACGAAGATGGCTAGAGCTCATTAAAGATTATGAACTTGAGATTCATTATCATCCAGGAAAGGCGAATGTGGTCGCCGATGCGCTCAGTCGTAAGGCGCATATCCATCACCTAACTATTGCTGGAATGGATGATGAAGAACCAAGCCTCCGTGTCATCCCGTATGGAGCTCTCTATAATCTCGCTCTCATTCCTACCATCCGAGAGGAGATCATTGAAGCTCAACGAAAAGACAAGGGAATGTTCCACATACGGCGAAGGATAAACAATGGAGAAATGAAGTGCTTCCGGAAGGACGATGAAGGTACTTTGTGGTTCAACGACCGGATTGTAGTACCCCGGGATATGGGACTACGGAAGAAAATTTTGGACGAAGCTCAATTGTTTAAGTTTTCCATTCATCCGAGCAGTAATAAAATGTACCAAGATCTCCGGAAGAAGTTTTGGTGGACACGTATAAAACGTGAAGTTGCAAAGTACGTTTCAGAGTGTGATACGTGTCGAAGAGTCAAGGCCGACCATATGAAGAAGTCAGGCCTGTTGCAACCACTGCAAGTATCAGCATGGAAGTGGGAAGACTTAAGCATGGACTTCATCGTCGGGTTGCCGATGACCTCCCACAACCATGATTCGATTTGGGTAATCGTTGACCGGTTAACCAAATCAGCACATTTCATCCCTGTGCATACAAGGTATAACGCAAAACAGTATGCAGAGCTGTACATAGCACGGATCTTGTGCTTACATGGAGTTCCCCCTACCATCGTGTCAGATAGAGGATCGCTGTTCGTAGCCCGTTTCTGGGAACAGCTACACGCATCCTTGGGGACGAAGTTGATTAGAAGCTCTGCGTATCACCCTCAAACCGATGGGCAAACTGAGAGGGTGAATCAAATACTGGAAGATATGCTAAGAGCATGTGCCATCCACCACGGTAAGAGATGGGATGATCACTTACCGCTGGCGGAGTTCTCGTACAACAACGGATATCAGACGAGCATTAAAATGGCACCATATGAAGCTCTATATGGCCGGAAGTGCCGTAAACCATTGAATTGGTGCGAATCCGGTGAACGAGTAACGTTCGGGGTTGATCTTGTAAATGAAGCCGAAGAGAGAGTTCGGATAAAAGAAGAGAACCTCAGAGCTTCCCAATCTCGTCAAAAGAGCTACGCAGACCAGAGACGTCGACCGCTGCATTTCGAAGTTGGAGAGCACGTGTATCTTCGTGTGTCTCCGATGAAAGGAATTCATCGATTCCGTGTCAAGGGGAAACTTGCTCCCCGATTCATCGGTCCGTTTACTATAACGGAGAAGTGCGGAAACGTAGCCTACCGGCTGGAACTACCGGCAAGCCTTGCCAGTATTCACGACATGTTTCACGTGTCCAAGCTGAGGAAATGTCTCAAGTTTACCGCTGCCATCCGCACCGAAGACATCGACGAGTTGAAGCCGGATCTCACCTACGTCGAGCAACCTTTTCAGATTATCAACGAAAAGACCCGGACCACCAGGAACCCGGTCTGCAGGGTACCGATAGTGGACCCGGGCCCATCTCGAGGGAGGCAACGAGCCCACAGGTGGGGCCTCCATATCTCTTGTGTGGTGGTTTTGAACCTTCACTTTGGAAATCGAAGTGGTGGCGAGATTTTTGCGTAGCGGACGAGTGGTTGTACCTGGGAGACGAGAAGGCTAGACATCCTTGGCATAGTGGGCGTATCCACCAGTCGAAGCGGCAACGCGTCGTCGGCATAGTGGACACGTGCTTGCTCCTGACTGGTAGATCATGGTGACGTGCTCGAGGGGTTGCCCTGGGGTATTTACTGCAGCAGCCCTAGGGTCGACCGTTGCAGTTCCACCATGCCGCTTTTCTCAGAAACCGCCGGACGTTCTCGAGAAGTTACCCACCTGGCCCCCAGTGTCTGACCGGTGGACCTGGGTCCTACCCATCATTGGGGGAGGTAGGTAGCCCACGGCGTGGTACAGTGGAAACCCAAACGTCGCGCATGTTTCCTTGCCAGAGGTTGCGGCCGTAGAAAGGGAAGCCTTCCGGAGAAGGACGGTTCCCTTCTGACTTTTGCAATCTCCATCTTCCTCTTGTGCGCTCGAAGCCTTGGCTCCCCAGTGCTCACATCCTTTCCTCGCCACCATGTCTCCCGGCCTCCATTCGTCCAGGCTTCGCAGCGAAGGCGACATCGCTATTGTGAGGCGCCTGCTCGGCTGGCAGTCAACCACGTACGATGGAAAGATCCGTCGCGGGAGGGTCCCGCTGACCGACATGCAACCTGGCGAGGTGATTCTCTTTACCTCGTATGTGTTGTCCGGGTTTGCACTCCCGATGTCGCCCTTCCTCTTCACCCTGCTGGAGGTGTATATGCTCCAGCTCCAGCACCTTACGCCACACACCCTCCCTCTGGTGGCTGTCTTCGTCCACTTCTGTGAGATGTTTGTGTGCGTGCGGCCTTTGGTGCGACTCTTCAGGGTGTTTTTCTCCTTGAAGGCCTCGGGGAGAAGCACAAGTCACGTGGGGGATTACTACTTCCAGCAACGAGGGAGGAACTCCGCACCCTACATTGCGCCCTTCACTCCCCGGAAGTGGGAGCACTGGAGGGAGGACTGGGTGATTGCCCAGAAAAACATCCACGACCGCCTGGAGTTGCCGGGTGCCCTGCCGATGGCCGAGGTGGCCATTGGGGATGAGATCCCCGAATTGCAGGACGCCTACACGCCGGTACTGGAGAGGATCAAATATCTGGTGGAGGAAGGCCTGACCTCGCTGATGATCTTGGCTGACTTCCTGTCTGTAAAGGTCCCAAAATTATGAATACAAAGAAACACTTGTTTGCAAAAGTTGGTTTCATGTGTATGAAATTTGGGACTTGTTAAAACTTTTCCCCACATGTGATAACACACATGAGGGCTTTATTCACACAAGTCAAATGTTTATTTGAGAACTTGGAACCCTTGAGGGGTCTAAAACAAAGATGGGAAGTTTCCATATGTTTGGAAAAACAAAAATCAGATTTGGAACAATTTGTTCAAACGAAAATTCAAATGAGAGCAACACTAGGAATTTCCAAACTGTTGTGCTACAAATCTCATTTGCCGCAGCCAAATTAAAAACCAGATTTCATATTTGAATTCCTTGGGTCCAAATTAGGGGGTGTGCAAAGTTTCATGATTTATGAAAATGATTTGCAACCCATTTTCCAAAATGGACTTTAAATAGCAAAGAATTCAAATGCATGTTTGAATTTGGATGAAACTTGCCCAATTATCCAAATGCATACCAGATTTGAATTCCCACAATTGAATTCACTCAATATTCAAACTAGGGAGATATTTTAGAGGAGATAAGGAGGACTGACATGTGGGACCCACATGTCATTGGGAGGACTGAAAACTTGCAAAAAGATCTTCAGTGAAGCAGCCAGTCGCTGTTTGATTTCCTCCCACGCGAAACAACGGCCGAAGCCACCTTCCCTCCGCTCGACACCGAGCTCGGCCGACGCCTCCACCTCCTGCTGGGTTTCTTCGCGCTGGAGAGCTGCTGGACATCAGTGGCTACCGCCTCACGCCCTCTCCCGCCTCTTAACCGAAGCCACGGGCCGTTTCTTCTCTCCCTCGCACCGAAAGACAGAGAACGCAGCCGCCCGGCTTCGATCGCTCGGGAGCTCGGGCAATTCAAGTGAGCAGCGCCTCTGAGCAGCAAAACCACACCACCGTAGGCCCCTCGACCTCCTCGAGTCATCGCCAGGTGCGTTCGTGCAACCTACGCCGAGAACCTTGAGTTTCCGCGGCGGCCGCCACACAATGGCAACACCCTGCTCCCGTGGACAGCCTCCTCCAGAGCTTGTCACGATCAAGCAAGGCCACCCTGGGACGCGCAGGAGCTCCCTACAGCTTCCATCCGAAGCTCAGCCCCAGCCATTGCCGCGCGCTGACGAATTTTGGAGATTTCCTCTGGCCGGTGAAAGCTGACCCGCGGGTACGAAACCGTGAAATTCTCGAGTTATATTCAGTTTGAGCTTTGCAAATTGCACACACGGGACGTATACTTGCTTAGCAACAACTTTCCTTTTGGAACCTAGCTAGAAACCCGCTCTGCACGACGTGATTTTGATCTTTCTAACGGCGGTTGTGGTAGAGACCGTCGGGTGCACGGTGAACCCTAAGTTAGAGCCATCTCCGAGCCATTTCCTTTACACGTCGATGATCCCTAGCGTCCGCCGGTGCTTTAGAGCTTGGAAACCGAAGCCTAGAAGGCTTAGGGCGTCGGGGCGACGTCGCCGGACTTCGTCCGAACCGTTGCGCCGTCGCGGGCTACTTTGGGGGCCCTGCCAGCTCAAGAAAACCCCATCAGCGTGTTCCTCACGTTGAATTAGGGGCTGGCGGCGAGTTTCATCGACAGAGGTGGCCGGACGACCGATTCCGGAGCTTCTCCGACGAGCCCGGCAGCGGAATCGCGAGGGAGCGAGAGGTGGAAGACGACCTCCCGGGCCCGCGTGCCAGTGACTCGGGATAGAAGAGCTAGATCCTCTGTGGCGCCGGATCGGCTGTGACAGCGCGGGAAACAACCCTGTGACCCCGTGCGGCACGCTCCCGGTGACTGACACGTGCCCCGTGGTCCCACAGTCAGGTTTAAACTTTTTCCCGGATTTATTCAAATTCCTGATTTTTACCCAAACTTTAGAAGAGCATAACTTTTGCTAGGAACCTCTAAATTTAGTGATTCAAATTGGGTTAGATTCAGATTGACAAACTCTATCCAAATATGTAACCCAATTTGTACGAAAGTCTTTATTTAATTCTTGAAAATTCTTTATATCTTTTCAGCAAAAGAATTTTAGAGGGAGTTTGGTTTATCCAAAAATCCTCAAATTTTGCCAGAAGATTCTTTAGGGTGTTATCAGACTCCTGTAAAAGTTTCAACTCATTTGGAGTTGAATTGATCAGGGTAATTCAGATTGTAAGTTCCTGTATTCAAATGAATACAGAAACATTTTCAGAGAATTTCCAAAACTTGTAAATTCAGTTCTGGGAAATTCTTAGCTCCAAAAATCCTAGTAAAATTCATGTAGACTCTAGGAACTATAATTGAAATTTTGGTTCACTTAGTTTGACATGAACATTGGTGTTAATTCAGAATTAATTCATCTTTGATTAAACACTTAGAGAATTGTTCTGAATAAACCACTCCGTGAAAAGTGCTAAATTTTGGTCCAGAGGACTTTCTTGTGACAAGGAACTCACATGAATTTTCCGCGCAGCCGCACTGGATCTGGTGCCACAGACCGATCCCCGCACGTATACAGAGGCTGACCGGTGGAACCCGACCCTCCTTCATCTTCCTCGCGCTGCCCGCGCCTCCCGCGGCGGCGCACGCCGGCGAGGCTCGCCTGGACGGTTTCCCGTGGTCCGAACTTCCTCAAACTCGCCGCCTGTGAGTTCTACACCGTGCTGAACACGATGGTGGGGTCTGGAGCCGATGACAACGGCCGGAACGGTGCTCGCACCGGTGACCCTGTTGAACCTCACTTTGGCGACCACGTTCTCACTCGACAGTGGGTCTTTCGGGCTAGGGTTTGCTCTAAAAGCATGGACAACATCGACCCATAGCCCACTCTCCATGAAAACCACCGGAGAGGGGACCTCACTGGTGACCCGAGCCCGCAAAATGCCGACGGTGACAAAAACTCGAAGAACTCCTTGTCTTTGATGGTTTCTAGCGCTGTTTGAGCGAGAAGGACCGTAGGGATCTAGCAAAGCTTCTCCTAGACCAGAATGAGCTCTAGCTACTGCTGCGCGACGGATTTAATCGTAGCCCAAGAGGTGTCGCTATAAACTAGGGTTTGGTAAAACCCAAAATTCTCACTAAGCGATAGATCAATTGACATGAGACTTTTGGCAACACGAACTATTGACAACAACACACCTTTCTTGTGTAGGGAAGAGGCGGTGACACCGGCCGTAGCGTGCTGTCCACGGTGATCCGAACGGGGTTCCGCCGGGCACATCCGAATGCCGGCGCCAATTGTTGGTTTGCGCGTAGCACGAGCTAGGAAACTTAGGTGGAAGAATGGTGGAGGCTGGAGCACACTCTTGCGCTTCTTTTTGCTGCTTGGAGCTCGATCGTCTGAACTCGGGCGAGCGTGGGCGAGGGAGGAACAGCAACGGCGCCGGGCGGTTTCCTTGCAGAAGAAACCGAGCAGCGGTGAGCGTGTGAGGGGGCAAAAGAGCGTTTCGGTGCTGCAGCGGGGGGGGGGGGGGGGCGGAGATGCTCACGCGGCCGAGAAGCAGGAGCTGGCGCGGTGCCGTCCTCAGGGGAGGGTCGCTACGGGAGCTGGCATCGCCTCGGTGACCGGCAGAAGCAAACAAAGGCGGTAGCTCTGTTGGGAGGCTGACTACTGGGCCCCACCTCCCCCTCTTTTAATCAAAATTTTCTCTGATATTTTTGCCCCAGCTACTAAAAATTAAAGTCCATACTTCCACCCCAAGTCATGGTTTAAACTTTCTGAATTCAAATGGTTTGAATTCTGGTGTGAAGTTTGAATTGTGTTTGATCATTTAAATTTGAAATTGGAATTTAAATTCTCCTTTTTGCATTGCTTCAAAAACATAGCAACCAAATTGAAAGTTTCTTATTTTTGGCATGGCTGCTAATTCAAACGTGGATATCACATTTGTGGAACCAAATTTGCAAATTAAGGAAATTGGGATTTGAAACTGAATTTGAAATTCAGATTAAAGGGCTTCTCCTTTTAATCCCAAACAAATACTAAAACCCCTCCAAATGAGCTGAAATTTGGAAGGTAAATATTTGAAATATGAAGACCCAATTTATGAATTTAGATCTCCATTTTTGGAAGTTTTGGGAAGTTTGAATCCTCACTTTGAACCTTCACCGTTATAATTCAAAGTTTTAATTCCCCTCATTTTTCCTAAGTGTACATGAGCTGAAAATTCTTGCTACCACTTTTTGGGGATTTTACATCCCTCCCCCCTTAAAAAGAATCTCGCCCCGAGATTCCAAAAGAAATGCAAAGTGTGGGAAACATTACCGGGTATACGATGATAGCAAGCCCGGATAATATGCTCGTAGATAGTCCCCCCTTTCCCATGTCGCATCATCAGCGGTATGGTTATTCCACAAGACCTTGTAGAACCATAAGGTCCTGTTTCTTGTGGCGCGAGTCTTTTCATCGATAATCTGGATTGGATACTCCGTGTACGTGAGGTCCGGTTGAAGAACTTCTATGTCTTCAGTGCGGATTTCAGCGGAGGGTTTGAGCAACTTCCTCAGCTGAGAGATGTGGAAGACATTGTGAACTCTTGCGAGTGACGCCGGTAAATCCAAGCGATAGGCCACGGGTCCACATCTTTCAATGACAGCGAACGGACCAATGAACCGCGACGCAAGTTCACCCTTCACTCCGAAACGATGAACTCCCTTCATCGGAGACACACGGACATAAACCTGGTCCCCGATGTCGAAATGGAGAGGGCGGCGTCTTTTATCCACATAGCTCTTCTGACGAGATTGAGCAGCCTTGAGATTGACTTGTATTACTCGCACTCGTTCTTCAGCCTCATTCACAAGTTCAATGCCGTAGATAACTCAATCGCCGGACTTGCACCAGTTGAGAGGGATGCGGCATTTCCGGCCGTAGAGAGCTTCATACATTGCCATCTTAATGCTAGCTTGATAGCCGTTACTGTAAGAGAACTCCGCCAACGGCAAATGATCGTCCCAATTCTTGCCGTGGTGGATGGCACAAGCGCGTAGCATGTCTTCAAGCACTTGATTCACCTGTTCAGTTTGACCATCCGTCTGCGGGTGATACGCGGAGCTTCGGATCAGTTTGGTCCCCAACGACCGTGCAGCTGTTCCCAAAACCGAGAGACGAATAGCGCACCGCGATCTGAAATAATGGAGCGGGGAACACCATGCAAGCACAAGATCCTTGCAATATACAGCTCCGCATATTGCTTGGCCACGTAAATTGTATGTACGGGAATGAAATGAGCCGACTTGGTTAGTCGATCGACTATCACCCAAACTGAATCATGCTTGTGAGATGTGAGAGGTAAACCAACAATGAAGTCCATGCTGATATCCTCCCACTTCCACGCCGGAATGTTTAATGGTTGCAGCTGTCCGGCTTTACGCATATGGTCGGCCTTCACACGCCGACACGTATCGCATTCGGACACGTACTTTGTGATTTCTCTTTTCATCCGCGTCCACCAAAACCTGGTTTTCAGATCCTGGTACGTCTTGTTGCTGCCCGGATGAATAGAATACTTGGACAAATGTGCTTCATCCAAGATTTTTATCCGAAGCTTTATGTCACGGGGTACCACTATACGATCTTTAAACCATAGTGTACCGTTATCATCTCTTCCGAAGCATTTCATTTCGCCATTCTTCATCCTTCTCCGAATGTGTGACATTCCCACGTCTTTCTTCTGCACTTCCATAATCTCCTCTCGTATTGTAGGGACGAGAGCAAGATTATACAATGCCCCATATGGAACTAAATACAGACTCGGCTCCTCCTCTTCAAGTGGGATGATGGACAGACTGTTGACATGTTATTTGTGGCTTAAGGCATCGGCAACCACGTTTGCTTTACCAGGATGGTAGTGAATCTCGATCTCATAGTCTTTGATCAGTTCTAGCCATCTCCGTTGCCGCATATTTAACTCCTTTTGAGTGAATATATACTTCAGACTCTTGTGGTCGGTGTAGAGGTGCACTAGGTTCCCAAGCAAATAGTGCCTCCACATTTTCAACGCCAACACCACAGAAGCAAACTCAAGATCATGAGTCAGGTAGTGCTTCTCGTGGTTACGAAGTTGACATGAGCCATAGGCGACCACTCTTCCTCCTTGCACCAATACACAGCCAAGCCCGATACCGGACGCATCATAATATACGTCGAAGGGATTGGTTGTATCCGGTTGAGCTAACACCGGGGCTGTTGTAAGATGCTTCACTAATGCTTGGAAAGCTTCTTCACAAGCTGAGCTCCAAACATATTTGATCCCCTTCTTCAACAGTTCAGTCATTGGCTTAGCAAGCTTGGAGAAATTCGGTATGAATCTCCGATAATATCCTGCTAACCTGAGGAAACTCCTGACTTCATGGACTGATGTGGGGGATTTCCATTTCAGCACTTGTTCGATTTTTCTTGGATCAACTGCAATGCCTTCTGCAGAAATAATGTGACCAAGGAATGGCACTTGGCTGATCCAAAACTCACATTTGCTGAACTTGGCATAAAGCTTATGGTCTCGCAATCGTTGAAGCATGATATGCAAGTGTTTGGCGTGTTCTTCTTCAGACTTGGAGTAAACCAAGATGTCGTCTATGAACACCACCACAAACTTGTCCAACTCCGGCATGAACACTGAGTTCATGAGATACATGAAGTGTGCCGGGGCGATGGTGAGACCAAAGGACATGATGAGGTATTCATACAACCCATATCTCGTCGAGAAGGCCGTCTTCGGAATATCCTCTGCTCAGATCTTGATTTGGTGATATCTGGAGCGAAGATCCATCTTCGAAAATACACTCGAACCCACAAATTGATCGAATAAGATATCGATGCGGGGCAGTGGATATTTATTCTTGAGGGTGACGGCGTTGAGAGGCCAGTAGTCCAGACACAACCTCAAAGTTTCATCCTTTTTCTTCACAAACAGCGCCGAGCACCCCCATGGTGAGGAACTCGGTCGAATGAAATCTTTCTTCATTAAATCGTTGAGCTGCTCCTTCAGTTCAGCCAGCTCATTCGGAGCCATCTTGTACAGTCTCCGTGATATCGGCGTCGTCCCAGATACAAGTTCGATCTTGAACTCGACATCCCTTTCAGGTGGCATGCCCGGGCGATCATCCGGAAAGACATCCGGGTATTCACGGACCACACGAATATCCTCAAGTTTTGTGGCTTCTGTGTTATATGTGGCTGGAGCTTCTTGAACCAAATGGTCAAGAATAAGAACATGTGGTTCGTGAAGTGGAGAGTTTAGACGAACCACACGTGGAATGATGTCCAGAACAGCACCATGGCGATGTAGCCATGACATTCCTAAAATGACATCAAGTTTCTGACTCTCTAACATGATTAGAGAAGTCGGATATAACTTTCCACCCAACTGTAATGGTGCTCTATAGACCATTCTATCAGCTGTCATTTTCCCACCCGGAGAACATATCAAGTATGAATTATTTGTGGGAATGACAGTCAGTTGATGTTTAATAACATAAGACTGACTTATGAAACTATGCGTAGCACCGGAGTCAAAAAGTATGACTACGGATGATCTAAGTAAGAAAACGTACCCGCGAGGACGGGTTCGCCTTCCGGCACGTCTTCGATGGCTAAGTGGTGGACGTTGCCGGGTTTTGGTGCTGGTTTCTTGGGCTGATTGCGTGGCTGATTAGCACTCTGATACAGTGCTGCCCCACTGCCCTGTCGCGGCTCGGGGCAGTCCCTTGAAATATACCCGACACGGCCACATGTGAAGCACGTGTAAGGTGTCGGGGTCCCGCTGACTAGAGGACGGAATCCCGGTGCACGCTGTTGAAACTGAGGCGCACACGGGACCATCCTTTGCTGCTGCTGTTGCTGTGGTGGATATGTCGGTCGGAAGCCCGGCGCTTTATATTGCCGATCGCGGAACTGAGGCGGTCGCGCTGGTGGCTTCCATCTCTGACCGGATGGTGAGCGATACACCACACGGTATTTTTGTGGAGTCCCACCACTGTTGCTCGTCAGCGCGCTGCGTTTCCTCTTGTCAGAACCACGCTCATGCTGAGCATTTTCTTGTAGAATCGCGGCATTAACTAGGTCATTGAATGTGCCACGATTGCTTTGGGCGAGATGGACCTTCATCTTGGAATTCAGACCCCGGAAGAACGCATTGCGCTTGTCTTCCTCCGTTCTCACAAATCCTGGCGCATACTGCGCCAGTCGGTTGAATAACCTGGATTACTCAATAGCACTCCTCTCGCCTTGTCGTAGCGGAAGGAATTCCTGGAGCTTCCTTTCCATAACCCCAGGAGGTATGTGATAGGCGCGGAACGCCTCCCGGAACTCCGTCCATGTGACAGAATGGCCAGCCGGTAATGAGGCGATGTAGTTTGCCCACCATGTACCGGCTTCTCCTTGAAGCTGTTGCGCTGCATACAGCGCCTTCTGGTGTTCGGTGCATCGTAGCAGCCCGAACTTCGCCTCCAGAGTGCGGATAAAGCTGTCCGCCTCCAAAGGCTCTTCAGCCTCCATAAAGACCGGTGGATGGGTCGCCAGGAAATCTGAATATAAACTTTGTTGGTGCTGGCATTGCCCATTGTCTTGGCGTCCGCCCTGATGGGACGCATTCTGCTGGACTAGCATCCGCAGCACCTCGGTTTGCTCGTCGCGCGAGCCGAGCACTGCGGCGAGAACCTATGCAAGGTTTCTTGGAAGTTCTGGCGGTGGAGGAGGTGGCTGCTGCTGCGTCGTGGTTTGCTCCGGAGGTGGAGACTCATAACCACGAACCTGACTCGGACCTCCCTCCTCTTGCGTAGACCGTGTACGCACCATTCTGCATTCATACCATTCAAACGATCAGCACATGTTGGGTTATGGCATCCAGTTTATACAATAGTAGTGCGAGAATGGAATAAATAATGCGCATAACAATCACACATATGGATAAAGTATAAACTTTATACAACATATACATCCCGGGACCATGTCACACGATCGAGTTCCAAAATGATGAACTTTATGGGTTAAAAGTTCATTTCGACCATCGTGGGTCACCACGGGATGTTAAGTGTGTTAGCCTGTGTAATTCCTCGCTATTGTACTGGACCCTAAACATGTCCTCACTCGAAATGATATTTCTAATGCATCAACTTTTGGACTCCAACTTTCTGTTTTACAACAGCTGC
The DNA here is from genome assembly GCA_030760725.1 of Neostapfia colusana. NCBI lineage: Eukaryota > Viridiplantae > Streptophyta > Magnoliopsida > Poales > Poaceae > Neostapfia > Neostapfia colusana. Next base: position 42,274,857 of record JASWHV010000018.1, on the reverse strand, counting down.
TGGACGTCTAATTGTGAAACTAAGTGTTTTGGTTGAAACACTTCAACATGGTGTTCACTGTCCAGCTTCTGGTCCAGCAGGCCAGTTGGAAGAATTTTAACTGTTTTGGTCCCCTTGGAGGCCAAATCTGGACTAGAGTTCAACAACAAAGTTGTAGTAGACTCAACAAGGAATCCAGATTGTATTTATTTGCCTCTATGGCCTTCCTAGTTTGTGAGTTATGACTCCTACAAGTTGACAGAATTTTCTTAGGAATTTTGGCAGCACCTCCTTTGTAAGTTGCTGTTTTATTCACAAAATTCCAACTATTTCTGCCCTCCAACTAGGAAATATCTGAACTACAAAGTTGTATCCCATCTCCTATACTTTCCAACGATGTATTACTTGAGCCATAGTAATTTTTCTACAAAAAGTTGTGGTTAAAATACAGAAAATTCCAGAGCATTTTTGGTCTGCCCTGTTTCTGGACAGTGTATACTCATATGAGATTTTCATCCATTTGGAGGGAGATTATGTTCTGGAGCTCTACAGAAAAGTTGTAGAGAACTTCAAAACCTTTCCAGAATGGTATCTTACACCTCCGTTGGTTCAACCAATCCTAAGTTATACCCTGTTTAAGTTCAGCAAAAATTTCTTCCGAAACAGGGGAGGTTGTTCCTAAGTTTTTGAGATTGAATTTATACCCCCAATTGACTCTTATTTCAATATGGAAGTTCAATAACCACTAAATGGAATCCTAAACCTCATTTTAACTCTTTTATTTGCAAAATATCCTTTTATGCAATCTACTACGTTTCCTCACCAAAGAAAAATCCTAAACCGGTATTCCGGCATATACGTGTCAAATGGTGGAACTAAAGACGCCACTCACAAACGGTTTCTAACGTCATGCACTAACGTGGTTAATGTACCTGCAGAAGAACACATAATAATGGTGCACACGAAGGTTTTTGACATTCCAGGCAGTTCCATATCATAATAAAAACATACGGTCCATATCATTGCCATACGGATCGTCCTTGAGTCAAGCCACGTCTCAAGGTACATGGTCGTGTTTTCACACCACACGACAGAGAACCCGAGTATAGCACGAACGGGTCGTCACGGTTGGGAATTTTATCAACCCAATGGATACCACCTACTGCCTCATGACCGTTGAGGCACGCCGATGGGGAGCGCTGCGTATGGCCCTTTGAACATTGAACGTTCAAGAGTTGCATACTATCGTGTTGCTTACCACACGATGGGGTATTCTCACTTTTGCCTAAAGCACGCTGGAGATCAGCGTTTTCATATGCTCTCAGAACCATGAAGAGGTTCAGAGACTCATATTCACTACCGTGCCAAGCCACGGTATATCCTTCCATACAATTGCTCGTATGGCGAGCTACCACAATTGATCCGCCTGCGGTGGCGTACCTTACCTCTTACCTGACGTCGGAACGTCGTTACAGAATGTATAACAAATATGTTAGCTTTTCCACCATAATATCTACCACTATATAGACCTTATGTGGGCTTAATGACTAATCCTCACTCGACTGCTTCTGAATTTTCAAAATAGGCTCTTTTGAGCGTGCTATTCCCAATGCGACTCTGATACCACGTCTGTGGGGACCACCCCATGGTTCACCCACTCTAGGATCACAGAGGATGGTGCCATACGATGCGACACCCAACAGCACACACGAAAAGATTAAAGAACAACATACAAACTTTTATTTGATATAAAACAGTGGAAGTCTTTTTGCAAAATCTTAACTATACAGCGGAAGTATATACGTAGCTACTCTCTACTCCTATCTACGCAAAAGTGCAGCCGTCCAGCCCGGGGACGCTACACACTAGCAGTCTGGAACCGGAGATCACGGCAGTGTGCAGGGCTCCAGCTCGGTCGTGTATCCCGACGGGGGCATCGCTTCGTCCTCGGACCCCTCCTCATAGCTCTCACCTGCATACTGCTCAAATATTGCAACCGTGAGCACGATGGCTCAGCAAGACTTAACCGACACCCTAGTCATGAAACTCTACATGTCAGGAGGTATAATATAGGACAAGGACTTTGCAATAAAGACACGCCTACATGTTGATCCTTAATTTCAGTTTTATAGCAACAGTTTAATGAGCTTTAGGCAGCCTTCACATCGGAAGTCGATGCCCAAAGTGGAAGATAGACTTAATTAGCTCTACATCTACAGAAAAACATGGTTTCAAAACATTAATAATTCATCACAGCATATTATCATTCATCTGGCTTATTGTTCTTCTTACTACATCACAGAACAGTGAACAAGCGGTACTCAAATAACTGCGAGGGACGGTGATTGCAATCTGGAGACACCCGGACAACACGTTGCATACACCCACTTTCAGAAGCGTGATTCCACACCCCTTCCTACTCTGTTGTATGCAACAACCTTTCAAAGGCAACCCAAATGCCGAACCGGTCCATCCGTAACGGGCAGGAGGTCCCCGTGTGGAGCGTGACTGTGCCCACCGGCAGATTTACACCTTGCTACCCTCAACCTGCTCCTATTTACGGTTGGGTAAGCCTCGACACCCAGGTTAACCAATTACATCGGTTTCCTGCTTATGTCAGTATGCCATCCGGTACTGTTCGATACTTGTTCAGCAGGCCCGCACACGACTTGGTCCTCAATCGACACCAACAGGGCTACGCACGTGAGACCTCCACTCCCTGCTTCCTATCCCCCCTGCTGGGTCTCAGTTTCTCCACTCTTAAGCTATTTTCTATTCTGACCGAACCGTGTGATAAAGCCTTACCTCGCGAGTAGATTCCAACTACTCGACATCTACCGGGATCCTAAGAATATTAGCACGGCATTCTCTACTCGACGAGTCTGTAAACTACCCAACCCTTCATAGGATTTAAAAAGGCTCTGCAAGTGGGGTTTCAATCACCCTAACTCTAATGCAAGCATTCACCATAGACATAACTGATACAAATCAAGATTTTGCAAAAATACTTAAATGCAAACCGGGGCTTGCCTGGTTGCGAGTCAAACGGGAAGTTAGCTTCAGGTGGGAGGACGTCCAAGGTCTCCGGTGCGTCCTCAAACTCGGTCACTATTATGAAATGTAACAAAATATATGTACAAGTATTAAGGACTTATAAGAATTGAACTTCTATTCATAGCTACTGATATTTATTTTCCTTAATTGGCTTTGGGATTTTTACAGTGGATACTAGACTCTCTAAGGATGATCTGAGCAAAATTTGGAGAAATGTCATTGCACCATGTAGTCTCCAAAATTTCTACAAGTACAAGGATTCTGTGAATTTTGAGCCCAAATCAGGAGTTTTTACATAGCTAAGAGTGGAAGATCTGATTAGGGTAAGTCTCCATGGTTCTAACAAAATTTGTTTCACCATTTTTGGAGCTACCAACAGAGAGATATGAATTTTTGAAGTTGGATAGGAGTTCTGAAAAAAGTTTCTGTTTAAATTTGAATTTCCAAATAAGGCTGAACTTTGGAAGGCAATTTAGCCTAGCAAATGAACTCCAATGAAGCCCAAAATTTTACTGGAGATCTGTAACTATGAAAAGGATTTGCTGCCCAAATTTGAGGATGTTTCATAAATAATTGCTCCTGTAATAAATCTCTAAATTATTTACTAAAAACAATTCTATAGAAATTCCTGGGCATTTTCATAGCAAGCAATTTATTTCTCTGTGACGTACTCCTCATGGGGATTCTAACAAAATTGGTCTCACCCTTTTTGGAGTTTGCTACACAAAGTTATGTGACTCCAAAGTTTGAACTGAATTAGGAAAATCTGGAAATGTTTAAATCCTGGCTGTGTGCCCCACCCGTGGCGCTATCCACTCAGATGACGGCAACACCAGATCCAATGCCACAGACCGATCCCCGCGCGTATACAGAGTCTGACCGGTGGGACCCGACCCTCCTTCGTCTTCCTCGCGCTGCCCGCGCCTCCCGCGGCGGCGCACGCCGGCGAGGCTTGCCTGACGGGGTTCCCGTGGTCCGAACTTCCTCAAACTCGCCGTCTGTGAGTTCTACACCGTGCTGAACATGATGGTGGGGTTGGGAGCCAAGACAACGGCGGAATGGTGCTCGCACCAGCGACCCTGTTGAACCTCACTTCGGCGACCTCGTCTCACTCGACAGTAGGTCTTTCGGGCTAGGGTTTGCTCTAAAAGCACCATTGTCACATGGACAACATCGACCCATAGCCCACTCTCCATGAAAACCACCGGAGAGGGGACCTCACCGGCGACCCGAGCCCGCAAAATGCCGGTGGCGACAAAAACTCGAAGAACTCCTTCAGTCTTTAATGGTTTCTAGCGCTGTTTGAGCGAGAAGGACCGTAGGGATCTAGCAAAGCTTCTCCTAGACCAGAATGAGCTCTAGCTACTGCTGCGCGACAAATTTGATCGTAGACCGAGAGGTGTCGCTATGAACTAGGGTTTGGTAAAACCCAAAATTCTCACTAACCGATAGATCAATTGACATGAGGCTTTCGGCAACACGAACTACGGACAACAACGCACCTTCCTTGTGTAGGAAAGGGGCGGTGACACTGGCCGTAGCGTGCTGTCCACGGTGATCCGAACGGGTTCCGCCGGGCACCTCCGAACGCCGGCGCCAATTGTTGGTTTGCGCATAGCACGAGCTAGGAAACTTAGGTGGAAGAACGGTGGAGGCTGGAGCACGCTCTTGTGCTTCTTTTTGCTGCTTGGAGCTCGATCGTCTGAGCTCGGGCGAGCGTGGGCGAGGGAGGAACAGAAACGGCACCAGGCGGTTTCCTTGCGGAAGAAACCGTGCAGCGGTGAGCGTGCGAGGGGGCAAAAGAGCGTTTTGGTGCTGCAGCTGGGGGGGCGCGGAGATAATAATGCGGCCGAGAAGCAGGAGCTGGCGCGGTGCCGTCCTCGGGAGAGGGTCGCGCCCGGAGCTGGCGTCGCCTCGGCGACCGGCTGAAGCAAAACAGAGGCGGTTGCTCTTTTGGGAGGCTGGCTACTGAGCCCCACCTCCCCCTCTTTTAATCAAAATTTTCTCTGATATTTTTGCTCCAGCTACTCAGAATTAAAGTCCATACTTCCACCCCAAGTCATGGTTTAAACTTGCTGAATTCAAATGGTTTGAATTCTGATGTGAAGTTTGAATTGTGTTTGATCATTTCAATTTGAAATTGGAATTTGAATTCTCCTTTTTGCATTGCTTCAAAAACATAGAAACCAAGTCCAAATTTTCTGATTTTTGGCATGGCTGCTAATTCAAATGTGGAGATCACATTTGTGGAACCAAATTTGCAAATTGAGGAAATTGGGATTTGAAACTGAATTTGAAATTCAGATTAAAGGGCTTCTCCTTTTAATCCCAAACAAATACTAAAACCCCTCCAAATGAGCTGAAATTTGAAAGGTTAAATATTTGAAATATTAAGACCCAAGTTATGAATTTAGATCTCCATTTTTGGAAGTTTTGGGAAGTTTGAATCCTCACTTTGAACCTTCACCGTTATAATTCAAAGTTTTAATTCCCCTCATTTTTCCTAAGTGTACATGAGCTGAAAATTCTTTCTACCACTTTTTGGGGATTTTACACTAGTTGGAGCCGTTCCCGAGCTCATTCGAGTTCATGACGACCTTCCCTAGGGTGCACTGATGCTGTACGACCTTTTGCTCGAGCATTTGGGGTGCTAGGAAGCCCGGCCGACACGGCTGAAGTTCTTCTGACGCTGTCGCACGTCGCCAGCCATGTTCCAGTCACCGCCGACCACCGGGAAACGACCCCACAAGCATGTTCCTCGCATCAGACTAGGCCCTAGCGGTGAGTCTCGTGAAGCTTGGCGCAGGGGATCGACCGGCGCCGAGCTTCGCCTGAGTGCGCCGCCGCAGGGCTGTCGGGTGTCGTGAGGAAGATGAAGCCAATGGGCCCCAGCGGTCAACCGCTGTCTGAAGTGCGTGAGCGCCGCGTTTAATTTAAACAAAGCGTCGGGTCCCGCTGCCAGCGGCTGAGTCAGCGCGTGAATGGATTTCCTGTTGGAAAATAAATCCGAATTCAGTCCAACTTTGGAAATACATAACTTTGGCTAGAGATGTCCAAATTGAGTGAACCAAATTTTGTTGGATTAAGATCTCTGAGTAATTTCCAGAAAATCAAGTTTCACCTCATGAAAATCTTTATTTCTCCATATTTAATTCTTCAAAATTTAAACTGTTTAGAATTTTAACTGGAGAACCCTTTAGTGGAAAATTCTGAAATTGGGCCAGGATGTTCCTTATAATATCCCTGAGCAATCATAAAAATTTAAAATCCATTTGAGCTCATTTGATCCACCTAATAGTGTGATTGATGAAACTTTTCCCGAGAAAATGAAAAATATCCGGAAACATTTTTCAGATTTTCTCTGAACTTGTTTAGCTCATATTTTTTGCTAGTAATCTTCAAATTAGATGAAACCAATTCCATAAGAACCCTCTAAAAATCTAGTTTCCATAAAGTCATGGCTTGCTCCATGAAAATCCTTAGAACACCCTAAGAGCTTTAATTAAGGCAAAATACACATTTATTTGTGCAGGGCTCAAATGAGCTTTGCTTCAGATGAAATTTGGCCAAATGTCTGTTTAGGTTGTATCCAAACCACAGTAAAAATTTCAGTCATTGGGCCTGTCTATATATACTTAGAGTCTTATCAATATCAACTTCAAACTTATATGCATTTAAATTAACACACATATATGGTTTTCTCATGTAGTCGCTGACAGGGACCCGGCCACCCGTTCGTTCACGGGGCCGTGCCGCTTGCCCGGGAATCGTATTGGGTGGTGCCGTGTTATGCGGCACCCAACAGCACACATATAAGGAAACATGTATTACATAAATCAAAAGCGGAAGCTTACAAAGGTTATTTGTAGATAATTTACAGCAAATATCTACAGCGGAAGTCTATAAACAGATCACGTCGAATAACTACCAAGCACTCGAGAAGATATCCAGCCCGCGGACTCTTCTCGCTAGCAACACGAAGACAACTGCAGCGGCTGGGTTCTCCATGTGTTACACGACTCGGAAGTCTCCGAGTCTCAACGGACAACCTTCTTCTTAGCATCGATGTTAACCTGCAAAACCACTCATATAGCAAGCATGAGCACATAGACTCATCAAGACTGATCCGTCTCTCCTAAACAAGAAACTCTATATGCACGACGGATTGAAATGGGTTAGCTAACTTTGCATAAAGGACTCGCCTATAGTTGATCCTTAACTTTCAGATTTTAAGCCTCATTGTAAAGATCTTGAGCCAAACAGCATCGCAACTCCACAATCAAACAAGAAACGCTTTGTTTCAATGCTTCTTGCACAAAGTGAAGTAAACTTTAATGAGCACTATATCTACAGCAAACATGGTTCCATTACAAGTTAAACACAAGCCTTATACATATTCAAAGGAAACCAGTTCAGTTCTTACTACGTCAAGACGCAGTGGGCAAGTATTCTCATATGACCGCGAGCAACGGTGATTCGAATCAGTACAAGCCCGGACTACACGACATGTACACCCATACTCCAAGTTGCCAGCAGCAACCTCGACTGATGTTGTACGCGGCCACCTTTCCTAAGTTCTTCCACACAGGATGCAGTCTAACTGCCCCGGATAGCAAGCTCCCTCAAGGTACATACCTGCAGTGGTATGTTCTTGAGCGAGTTACCTCCTGCTATCCTGACGCCGAAAGTCTAAGACGTTAGAAAAGTTCTAATGTGGATCTCACAAGGTACATCGGTTTCTGGGTCCCATATAGCCAGTATGCGCCCGGTACACAACTCAAACTTGTCCAACAGGGCCAAGTACGGGCGGGCCTTAACCGACACAGGCAGGGCTATGCACGCACGGTAAGCAGCCTGCAGCATCTAAACCTCCCTGCCTGGTCTCCATTTCTTAATTGTGAACTTTCCTCATTGTTTCTATTCTTGACCCGCTCCGAATAAACCGAGCCCTAAACTCGCGAGTAGATTCCAACTACTCGACTTCTACTGGACCTTTCCCACTATCATTTAGCGTAGCCAAATCCCACTCGAGGAGGTGATATTCTACCCTTTCTCTCTTAGGACATTCTGGTCATGCAATTGGGTTTTAAATATCAACTAGACTTAATGCAATCAAACATTCAAAGCTATGATCTTTAGAAATGGAAATACTTTATAAAACTGCTCGAATGCAAACCGGGGCTTGCCTGTTTTGATGTGGACATGACTCCTGCAGATATACACAACACTCACATGGTAGACATGCAAGGTCCAATTACTAGAGCTCGAGCACGAAAATTGAATTTAGAGGTGAGCTCGTTCCTGAACAATTCTTTATATGTGAATTTTGAGAATATGTTGCTACCTAATGGATTAATTATGATTAGGAACCATGGAGAGGACATAGAGATACATGGAGAGGAGTTTGGAGGCGTGGAGGATCAGAAAATACGCCAACAAGAAGTTAGAGACCGAGCCCAACTCAAACTCGAGTCCAACTCGGGCCCAGGAGCAGTCCACCTTAAAATGGATGCACAGGAGGCATACAGACTCCGTTTTTGACGTTCTACATATGCACGGAAAGCTGAGAGGATAAACTTTCCAATGGAATAGGCCCAACGTCAAAATTCCCTGGGAGTCGAAGGGAAACATCGAAACAATATAAAGTTTAGAGTCTGTCAGGGTGTTGCATCACCTAGTTGGGCCATTGGGCCTTGTATCGAGTCCAAGTCCATTATGTACGTGTCTTAGGGTTAGGTCACGACCCCAGCACCCCCCTGGTCGTCCTACACCTCCTTTATACCCCCTAGACGCCGTCACAAACAACTAGGTTTTGCTTAGTTACAATCTGTCATTGAACAGTGTCGCCGATCATCGGTTGTGAGACCCCAAATTCGTGATCAATTCAGTTTTGATTGCAACTTCTCTGTTCTTACTTGTGTTCTTGATTGCGCTTGCAGGGATAAGCCTTCGTGGCGAGGTCATTCGTGTGACACGGGTGATAACCAATGGAGCAGTGGTGTAGTGATTGCGGGGTTTCGTTCGTTCGGAGCCTTGGATCATCGACGTCGAGATCTCCACCCAATCAAGTTTACCCTACCTCTCGGAAGATCGGGACTCATCCTCCTATCATGTTTTGTAGGTGACTAGTATATATTCAGTTAGTGACGATCACTTGATGCTTGATCACTCGATCACCTTGTCTCTGAAATCCCACTTCACTTCCTTCACAAGTCCTCACGTATATGCTACACGTTATGAATATGCACAAGTATTTAATTGTAAAGCTTTTGCTAATAAGATCTAATGATAAGTTTAAAACTGGAACTCTGTTTAAGAATTTAAAATGGCACTGGTGCTAAGGTTTGGGTTTGGGTTAATCAACATGATCAAGTGCTAAGTGTTTTCCCCACTTGTTTGTTGATCACCTTAAGAGGTTGAACAGAACAGTGGTGATTCAGAGCTCCAATGGGGCTGAGAATTTTCATGTTAGTTCCTTGTCACAAGAAAATGTTCTGGACCAAAACGTAGCACTTTTCATTGAGTGTTTTTTCAGAACAATTCTCTAAGCAATTAAGCAAAAAGGAATTAATTCTGAAGTAACACACATGTTCATGTAAAACTTGGTGAACTAAAATTTCAATTATAGTTCATAGAGCCTGCACGAATTTTCCTAGGATTTTTTGAGCTAAGAATTGCCCAGAACTGAATTTCCAAGTTTTGGGAATTCTCTGAAAATGTCTCTGCATTCATTTGAACACAGCAACTAAAAATCTGAATTCTCACAACCAAATCAACTTCAATTGAGCTGAAATTTTTGCACGAGTTCAATAACATACTAAAGAATATTCTGGAAAAATTTGAAGATTTTTGGATAAACCAAACTCCCTCTAAAATCCTTTTGCTGAAAAGCTTTAAAGAAATTTCCAGAATTAAATAATGACTTTCGTACAAATTGGGTTGCATATTTGGATAGAGATTTTCAATCTGAATCTAACCCAATTTGAACCACTAAATTTGGAGTTTCCTAGCAAAAGTTATGCTCTTCTAAAGTTTTGGGAAAATCTGAAATTCAATTTAAACCGGGTAAAGTTTAAATCCTGACTATGGGTCCAGGGGGCCACCTATCACTCTCTGAAATGATGACACACAGGGCCAAATGTTCTCTCCCTCGTTGCCACAGCCTGATCCAGTGCCACAGAAGATCCCCTATCCGTTTTGCGTCCCACTGACAGCGGGCCCGGCCCGATCTTCTTCAACCTCGAGACTCCGGCGCCCCTGCGCCGCCAGAGCTCGCGGGAGAACCTCAGAACTCCGTCATCCGGCCATCTCCCGCGCTGCCAGTTGCCGCCAGCCCCTAAAATCGTGCGCTGAACACTTTGGGAGTGTTTCCCCAGACCGGCGACGGCTCTAACCTAGCTCGCACCGATGCGGCGGCTCGGTGGAGGTTTGGCGATGTCGCCCCGACGTGATAGCCCACCAACTGCCCGTCTAAACGGACCTAAAGCATCAGTGGATGCTAGAGAACCTCGAAAAGGTGGTGAAAAGGCCCGGGAATGGCTCTAACCATGATCTCACCGTGTGCCCGAAACTTCCCGCAATGACCGCCGTCGGGAAAGCTCAAAATACACCGGCTACACGTGGTTTTATGCTAGGTTTGCGAAGCAAACTCGTGCGCCATCGAGTCTAGCTCGTGTGTGTGAAGTTTTGTGGCCTCTAAGAAAGTATTGATCAAGAATTTGAAGTTTTCTTACCCGTACCTCGGTTTGAGCCAGCCGGAGGAGAAGCTTGAAATTCTCCGAGGAGCTTCCACGGCTTGGGCTAAGATTTGGAGGTGAGTAGTAGGAAGGTCTTGCGTGTCCAAAGGCGGTCTTTCTTGGCCTTGACAAGCTCTGGCTGAGGCTGTCCACGAGAGACTCCCATTGCGGTTTCTTTCGGCTGCCGCGGAAATACGGTGTGCTCGGGTTGTGGAGACCGAGCTCACTTGGTTGTGGTCCGAGGAAGTCGTGGAGGGGACTGTGGTGTGGTTTTGCTTCTGCCTACAGCTTTGCACGTGAGGGGAACACCGGATAATGATCGATCGAGGGTGGCGGCAACCTCGGCTCTGTTCTTGCGCGAGGGGGAAGAATAGAGCTGTGTTTTCAGTGCTGTGGGCGAAAAGTAGCACGGCAGTGAGGGAAGAGCACTCAGGTAGCTCTCCAGCGCGAGTAAACAGCAGACAGGAGGTTTCCTCAGCGCCGCTCGGTGTCTCTTGGGTGCTGCTCGCCTCTGTTCGAGTGAAACTGACAGAAGCAGCAAAACAGAGACTGTGCAGTGAGATCTTTTGCAATTTTAACTGCCTCAATGACATGTGGGTCCCACAATTCAGCCCTTCTTTATCCCTCTCCAAAATATCTCCATAATTTGCAAATGATGGAATTCAATTGTAGGAGTTCAAATCTGATGTGCATTTGGATAATTGGGCAAGTTTCATCCAAATTCAAATGGGTATTTGAATTCTTTGCAATTTAAAGTCCTTTTGGAAAATGAGTTGCAAAACATTTCAAAAATTCAAGAAACTTTGCATACCTACTAATTTGGACTTAAGGAATTCAAATATGAAACCTGATTTTTGGTTTGGCTGCTGCAAATGAGGATTTTAACACAACAGTTTGCAATGTCCATTGTGTTGCCCTCATTTGAATTTGAGTTGATCATTTGGTTCACAATCTGATCTTAACCTCCTGATAAATATGGAAACTTCCCACCTTGGATTCAAATCCCCTTTGGGTTCCAAGCATTCAAATAAATAATTGAACTTGTGTGAAGAGATCTTTTATGTGTATTATCACATGTGAAAAAGTTTAAACAAGTCCCATTTTTCATACATATGAAACTAACTTTGTGCAAACATGAGTTTCTTTGTATTCATATTTTTGGGACCGTGAGCACGATGGCTCAGCAAGACTTAACCGACACCCTAGTCATGGAACTCTACATGCCAGGAGGTATAATATAGGACAAGGACTTTGCAATAGAGACACGCCTACATGTTGATCCTTAATTTCAGTTTTATAGCAACAGTTTAATGAGCTTTAGGCAGCCTTCACATCAGAAGTCCACAATCAAACAAGAAACGCTTTTCTACGATGTGGTGATGCCCAAAGTGGAAGATAAACTTAATTAGCTCTACATCTACAGAAAAACATGGTTTCAAAACATTAATAATTTATTACAGCATATTATCATTCATCTGGCCTATTGTTCTTCTTAGTACGTTACAGAACAGTGAACAAGCGGTACTCAAATAACCGCGAGGGAAGGTGATTGCAATCAGGAGACACCCGGCCAACACGTTACATACACCCACTTTCAGAAGCGTGATTCCACACCCCTTCCTACTCTGTTGTATGCAACAACCTTTCAAAGGCAACCCAAATGCCGAACCGGTCCATCCGTAACGGGCAGGAGGTCCCCGCGTGGAGCGTGACTGTGCCCACCGGCAGATTTACACCTTGCTACTCTCAACCCACTCCTATTTACGGTTGGGTAAGCCCCGACACCCAGGTTAACCAATTACATCGGTTTCCTGCTTATGTCAGCATGCCATCCGGTACTGTTCGATACTTGTTCAGCAGGCCCGCACACGACTCGGTCCTCAATCGACACCAACAGGGCTACGCACGTGAAACCTCCGCTCACTGCTTCCTATCCCCCCTGCTGGGTCTCATTTTCTCCACTCTTAAGCCATTTTCTATTCTGACCGAACCGTGTGATAAAGCCTTACCTCGCGAGTAGATTCCAACTACTCGACTTCTACCGGGATCCTAAGCATATTAGCACGGCATTCTCTACTCGACGAGTCTGTAAACTACCCAACCCTTCATAGGATTTAAAAAGGATATGCAAGTGGGGTTTCAATCACGCTAACTCTAATGCAAGCATTCACCCTAGACATAAGTGATACAAATCAAGAATTTGCAAAAATACTTAAATGCAAACCGGGGCTTGCCTGGTTGCGAGTCAAACGGGAAGTTAGCTTCAGGTGGGAGGACGTCCAAGGGCTCCGGTGCGTCCTCCACCTCGGTCACTGTTATGAAATGTAACAAAATATATGTGTAAGTATTAAGGACTTATAAGAATTGAACTTCTATTCATAGCTACTGCTATTTATTTTCCTTAATTGGCTTTGGGATTTTTACAGTGGATACTAGACTCTCTAAGGATGATCTGAGCAAAATTTGGAGAAATGTCATTGCACCATGTAGTTTCCAAAATTCCTACAAGTACAAGGCTTCTCTGAATTTTGAGCCCAAATCAGGAGTTTTGACATAGCTAAGAGTCGAAGATCTGATTAGGGTAAGTCTACATGGTTCTAAATTTGTTTCACCAATTTTGGAGCTACCAACAGAGAGATATGAATTTTTGAAGTTGGATAGGGGTTCTGAAAAAGTTTCTGTTTAAATTTGAATTTCCAAATAAGGCTGAACTTTGGAAGGCAATTTTGGCCTAGCAAATGAACTCCAATGAAGCCCAAATTTTTACTGGAGATCTGTAACAACGAAAAGGATTTGCTGCCCAAATTTGAGGATGTTTCATAAAGAATTGCTCCTGTAATGAATCTCTAAAGGATTTATAAAAACAATTCTACAGAAATTCCTGGGCATTTTCATAGCAAGCAATTTATTTATCTGTGAAGTACTCCTCATGAGGATTTCAACAAAATTGGTCTCACCCTTTTTGGTGTTTTCTACACAAAGTTATGTGTCTCCAAAGTTTGAACTAAATTAGGAAAATTAGGAAATGTTTAAATCCTGGCTGTGGGCCCCACCCGTGGCGCTATCCACTTAGATGACGGCAACACCTGGGCCACGGGGTTATTTCCCACGCAGCCGCCCCGGATCCGGTGCCACAGACCGATCCCCGTGCGTATACAGAGGATGACCGATGGGACCCGACCCTCCTTCGTCTTCCTCGCGCTGCCCGCGCCTCCCGCGGCGGCGCACGCCGGCGAGGCTCGCCGGGACGGGGTTTCCGTGGTCCAAACTTCCTCAAACTCGCCGCCTGTGAGTTCTACACCGTGCTGAACATGATGGTGGGGTCAGGAGCCGATGACAACGGCCGGAAGGGTGCTCGCACCGGCGACCCTATTGAACCTCACTTCGGCGACCTCGTTCTCACTCGACAGTGGGTCTTTCGGGCTAGGGTTTGTTCTAAAAGAACCAGTGTCACATGGACAACATCTACCCATAGCCCACTCTCCATGAAAACCACCGGAGAGGGGACCTTACCGGCGACCCGAGCCCGCAAAATGCCGGCGGCGACAAAAACTCAAAGAACTCCTTCAGTCTTTGATGGTTTCTAGCGCTGTTTGAGCGAGAAGGACCGTAGGGATCTAGCAAAGCTTCTCCTAACCAGAATGAGCTCTAGCTACTGCTGCATGACGAATTTGATCGTAGACCGAGAGGTGTCGCTATGAACTAGGGTTTGGTAAAACCCAAAATTCTCACTAACCGATAGATCAATTGACATGAGTCTTTCGGCAACACGAACTACGGACAACAACGCACCTTTCTTGTGTAGGGAAGGGGCAGTGACACCGGCCGTAGCGTGCTGTCCACGGTGATCCGAACGGGGTTCTACCGGGCACCTCCGAACGACGGCGCCAATTGTTGGTTTGAGCGTAGCACGAGCTAGGAAACTTAGGTGGAAGAACGGTGGAGGCTGGAGCACGCTCTTGCGCTTCTTTTTGCTGCTTGGAGCTCGATCGTCCGAGCTCGGGCGAGGGTGGGCGAGGGAGGAACAGAAACGGCACCGGGCGGTTTCCTTGCGGAAGAAACCGTGCAGCAGTGAGCGTGCGAGGGGGCAAAAGAGCGTTTCGGTGCTGCAGCTGGGGGGCGCGGAGATGATCACGCGGCCGAGAAGCAGGAGCTGGCACGGTGCCGTCCTCGGGAGAGGGTCGCGCCGGGAGCTGGCGTTGCCTCGACGACCGGCTGAAGCAAAACAGAGGCGGTAGCTCTGTTGGGAGGCTGACTACTGGGCCCCACCTCCCCCTCTTTTAATCAAAATTTTCTCTGATATTTTGCCCCAGCTACTCAGAATTTAAGTCCATACTTCCACCCCAAGTCATGGTTTAAACTTGCTGAATTCAAATGGTTTGAATTCTGGTGTGAAGTTTGAATTGTGTTTGATCATTTAAATTTGAAATTGGAATTTGAATTCTCCTTTATGCATTGCTTCAAAAACATAGAAACCAAGTCCAAAGTTTCTGATTTTTGGCATGTCTGCTAATTCAAATGTGGAGATCACATTTGTGGAACCAAATTTGCAAATTGAGGAAATTGGGATTTGAAACTGAATTTGAAATTCAGATTAAAGGGCTTCTCCTTTTAATCCCAAACAAATACTAAAACCCATCCAAATGAGCTGAAATTTGGAAGGTTAAATATTTGAAATATGAAGACCCAAGTTATGAATTTAGATATCCATTTTTGGAAGTTTTGGGAAGTTTGAATCCTCACTTTGAACCTTCACCGTTATAAATTCAAAGTTTTAATTACCCTCATTTTTCCTATGTCTACATGAGCTGAAAATTCTTGTTATCACTTTTTGGGGATTTTGCACTAGTTGGAGCCGTTCCCGAGCTCATTCGAGTTCATGACGACCTTCCCTAGGGTGCACTGATGCTGTACGACCTTTTGCTTGAGCATTTGGGGTGCTAGGAAGCCCTGCCGACACGGCTGAAGTTCTTACGACGCCGCCGAACGTCGCCAGCCATGTTCCGGTCACCGCCGACCACCGACGACCCCACAAGCATGTTCCTCGCATCAGACTAGGCCCTAGCGGTGAGTGTCGTGAAGATTGGCGCAGGGGATCGACCGGCGCCGAGCTTCACCTGAGTGCGCCGCCGCAGGGCTGTCGGGTGTCGTGAGGAAGATGAAGCCGGTGGGCCCCAGCGGTCAGTCGCTGTCTGAAGTGTGCGAGCGCCGCGTTTAATTTAAACAAAGCGTCGGGTCCCGCTGTCAGCGGCTGAGTCAGCGCGGGAATGGATTTCCTTTTGGAAAATAAATCCGAATTCAGCTCCAATTTTGGAAATTCATAACATTGGCTAGAGATGTCCAAATTGAGTGAACCAAATTTTGTTGGATTAAAATCTCTGATTAATTTCCAGAAAATCAAGTTCCACCTCATGAAAATATATATTTCTCCATATTTAATTCTTCAAAATTTAAAATGTTTAGAATTTTAACTGGAGAACCCTTTAGTGGAAAATTCTGAAACTTGGCCAGGATGTTCCTTATAATATCCCTGAGAATCATAAAAATTTAAAATCCATTTGAGCTCATTTGATCCAGCTAATAAAGTAATTAATGAAACTGTTCCTGAGAAAATGAAAAATGTCCGGAAACATTTTTTCAGATTTTCTCTGAACTTGTTTAGCTCATATCTTTTGCTAGTAATATTCAAATTAGATGAAACCAATTCCATTAGAACCCTCTAAAAATCTAGTTTCCAGAAAGTCATGGCTTGCTCCATGAAAATCCTTAGAACATCCTAAGAGCTTTAATTAAGGCCAAATACACATTTATTTGTGCAGGGCTCAAATGAGCTTTGTTTCAGATGAAATTTGGCCAATTTTCTGTTTAGGTTGTATCCAAACCACAGTAAAAATTTCAGAGTCATTGGGCCTGTCTATATATACTTAGAGTCTTATCAATATCAACTTCAAACTTGTATGCATTTAAATTGACACACATATATGGTTATCTCATGTAGTCACTAACAGGGACCCGGCCACCCGTTCGTTCACGGGGCCGTGCCACTCGCCCGGGAATCACATTGGGTGGTGCCGTGTTATGTGGCATCCAACAACACACATATAAGGAAACATGTATTACATAAATCAAAAGCGGAAACTTACAAAGGTTATTTGTAAATAATTTACAGAAATATCTACAGCGGAAGTCTATAAACAGCTCACGTCGAATAACTACTAAGCACTCGAGAAGATATCCAGCCCGCAGACTCTTCTCGCTAGCAACACGATGACAACTGCAGCGGCTGGGTTCTCCATGTGTTACACGACAAGGAAGTCTCCGAGTCTCAACGGACAACCTTCTTCTTAGCATCGATGTTAACCTGCAAAACCACTCATATAGCAAGCGTGAGCACATAGACTCATCAAGACTGATCCGTCTCTACTAAACAAGAAACTCTATATGCACGACGGATTGAAATGTGTTAGCTAACTTTGCATAAAGGACTCGCCTATAGTTGATCCTTAACTTTCAGATTTTAAGCCTCATTTAAAGACCTTGAGCCGAACAGCATCGCAACTCCACAATCAAACAAGAAACACTTTGTTGCGATGCTTCTAGCACAAAACGAAGTAAACTTTAATGTGCACTATCTCTACAGCAAACATGGTTCCATTACAAGTTAAACACAAGTCTTATACATATTCAAAGGAAACCAGTTCAGTTCTTACTACGTCAAGACACAGTGGGCAAGTATTCTCATATGACCATGAGCAACGGTAATTCGAATCAGTACACGCCCGGACTACACGACACGTACACCCATACTCTAAGTTGCCGGCAGCAACCTCGATTGATGTTGTACGCGGCCACCTTTCGTAAGTTCTTCCACATAGGACGCAGTCTAACTGCCCCGGATAGCAAGCTCCCTCAAGGTACATACCTGCAGTGGTATGTTCTTGAGCGACTTACCTCCTTCTATCCTGACGCCGAAAGCCTAAGACGTTAGAAAAGTTCCAATGTGAATCTCACAAGGTACATCGGTTTCCTGGGTCCCATATAGCCAGTATGCGCCCGGTACACAACTCAAACTTGTCTAACAGGGCCAAGTACGGACGGGCCTTAACCGACACAGGCAGGGCTATGCACGGACGGTACACAGCCTGCAGCATCTAAACCTCCCTGCCCGGTCTCCATTTCTTAATTGTGAACTTTCCTCATTGTTTCTATTCTTGACCCGCTACGGATAAAACGAGCCCTAAACTCGCGAGTAGATTCCAACTACTCGACTTCTACTGGACCTTTCCCACTATCATTTAGCGTAGCCAAATCCCACTCGAGGAGGTGATATTCTACCCTTTCTCTCTTAGGACATTCTGGTCATGCAATTGGGTTTTCAATATCAACTAGACTTAATGCAATCAAACATTCAAAGCTATGATCTCTAGAAATGGAAATACTTTATAAAACTGCTCGAATGCAACCGGGGCTTACCAGTTTTGTAGGTGACTAGTATATATTCAGTTAGTGACGATCACTTAATGCTTGATCACTCGATCACCTTGTCTTTGAAATCCCACTTCACTTCCTTCACAAGTCCTCAGGTAAATGCTACACGTTATGAATATGCACAGTATTTAATTGTAAAGCTTTTGCAAATAAGATCTAATGATAAGTTTAAAACTGGAACTCTGTTTAAGAATTTAAAATGGCACTGGTGCTAAGGTTTGGGTTTGGGTTAATCAACATGATCAAGTGCTAAGTGTTTTCCCCACTTGTTTGTTTATCACCTTAAGAGGTTGAACAGAACAGTGGTGATCCAGAGCTCCAATGGGGCTGAAAATTTTCATGTTAGTTCCTTGTCACAAGAAAATGTTCTGGACCAAAACGTAGCACTTTTCATTGAGTGGTTTATTCAGAACAATTCTCTAAGAAATTAAGCCAAAAGGAATTAATTCTGAAGTAACACACATGTTCATGTAAAACTTAGTGAATTAAAATTTCAACTATAGTTCATAGAGCCTGCATGAATTTTCCTAGGATTTTTGGAGCTAAGAATTGCACAGAACTGAGTTTCCAAGTTTTGGAAATTCTCTGAAAATGTTTCTACATTCATTTGAACACAGCAACATAAAATCTGAATTCTCACAACCAAATCAACTTCAATTGAGCTGAAATTTTTACACGGGTTCAATAACATACTAAAGAATAGTCTGGAAAAATTTGAAGATTTTTGGATGAACCAAACGCCCTCTAAAATTCTTTTTCTGAAAAACTTTAAAGATATTTCCAGAATTAAATTGGGTTGCATATTTGGATAGAGTTTTTCAATCTGAATCTAACCCAATTTGAACCACTAAATTTGGAGTTTCCTAGCAAAAGTTATGCTCTTCTAAAGTTTGGGGAAAATCTGAAATTCAATTTAAACCGGGAAAAGTTTAAATTCTGACTGTGGGTCCAGGGGGCCACCTGTCACTCTCTGAAATGATGACACACGGGGCCACATGTTCTCTCCCGCGTTGCCACAGCCTGATCCGGTGCCACAGAAGATCCCCTATCTGTTTTGCCTCCCACTGACAGTGGGCCTGGCCCGATCTTCTTCAACGTCGCAACTGCCGCGCCCCTGCGCCGCCGGAGCTCGCGGGAGAACCTCAGAACTCGGTCATCCGGCCATCTCCCGTGCTGCCACTTGCCTCCAGCCCCTAAAATCGTCCGCTGAACACTTTGGGAGTGTTTCCCCGGACCGGCGACGGCTCTAACCTAGCTCGCACCGATGCGGCGGCTCTGTGGAGGTTTGGCGATGTCGCCCCGACGTGCTAGCCCGCTAACTGCCTGTTTAAATGGACCTAAAGCATTAGTGGATGCTAGAGAAGCTCGACAAGGTGGGGAAAAGGCCCGGGAATGGATCTAATCATGATCTCACCGTGCGCCCGAAACTTCCTGCCACGGCCGCCATCGGGAAAGCTCAAAATACACCGGCTACACGTGGTTGCATGCTAGGTTTGCGAAGCAAACTCGTGCGCCATCAAGTCTAGCTCCTGTGTGTGAAGTTTTGTGGCCTCTAAGAAAGTATTGATCAAGAATTTGAATTTTTCTTACCCGCACCTCGGTTTGAGCCGGCCGGAGGAGAAACTGGAAATTCTCCGAGGAGCTTCCATGGCTTGGGCTAAAACTTGGAGGTGAGCAGTAGGAAGGTCTTGCGTGTCCAATCCACGAGAGCCTCCCGTTGCGGTTTCTTTCGGCCACCGCAAAAATACGGTGTGCTCGGGTTGTGGAGGCCGAGCTCACTTGGTTGTGGTCCGAGGAAGTCGTGGAGGGGATTGTGGTGTGGTTTTGCTGCTGCCTACAGCTTTGCACGTGAGGGGAACACTGGCTAACGATCGATCGAGGGTGGCGGCGACCTCGGCTCGGTTCTTGCGCGAGGGGGAAGAATAGAGCTGCGTTTTCAGTGCTGTGGGCGAAAAGTAGCATGGCAGTGAGGGAAGAGCACTCAGGCAGCTCTCCAGCGCAAGTAAACAGCAGAGAGGAGGTGTCCTCGGCGCCGCTCGGTGTCGCTTGGGTGCTGCTCGCCTCTGTTCGAGTGAAACTGACAGAAGCAGCAAAACAGAGACTGTGCACTGAGATCTTTTGCAATTTTAACTGCCTCAATGACATGTGGGAACCACAATTCAGCCCCTCTTTATCCCTCTCCAAAATATCTCCATAATTTGCAAATGATGGAATTCAATTGTGGGAGTTCAAATCTGATGTGCATTTGGATAATTGGGCAAGTTTCATCCAAATTCAAATGGGTATTTGAATTCTTTGCAATTTAAAGTCCTTTTGGAAAATGAGTTGCAAAACATTTCAAAAATTCATGAAACTTTGCATACCTACTAATTTGGGCCTAAGGAATTCAAATATGAAACCTGATTTTTGGTTTGGCTGCTGCAAATGAGGATTTTAACACAACAGTTTGCAATGTCCATTGTGTTGCCCTCATTTGAATTTGAGTTGATCATTTGTTTCACAATCTGATCTTAACCTCCTGACACATATGGAAACTTCCCACCTTGGTTTCAAATCCCCTTTGGGTTCCAAGCATTCAAATAAATAATTGAACTTGTGTGAAGAGAGCTTTTATGTGTATTATCACATGTGAAAAAGTTTAAACAAGTCCTATTTTTCATACATATGAAACCAACTTTGTGCAAACATGAGTTTCTTTGTATTCATATTTTTGGGACCTTTACAGTTGCTAAGGTTGAAGAGGAGCCGGAGGTGTTGGATTTCATCACCCAGGAGGAACAGCTAGCATACGACCAGCAGCAAGGCAAGCTCTGGTTTGCATTAGCCGTTTTATAAACTTTATTGTTTTGAGAACTTACATTCAGTATCCACTTCAACTGTGCATTAGAGTCTTGTTTGAAAACCCAACTGCATAGCCAAGAGAACCAAGGTTTTGGGCTTAAGTTTTAAACCTCGAGTAGTCACAGCAGTGCTATATTAGTGTAGGATTCGGTACAAGTCGAGTAGTTGGAACTACTCGCGAGAATAGCCTAGAGGCACACCACTCAGTTAGAGATAGCAAATGGAACACATGGCAAGAAAAATGAGACCGAGCGGAGAGTAAGGGCAGCAGGACTTTGGGGCCTGGATGAGGCGGCCCCAGCTCTGATACCGTTTAGTCACGGGGACAGGGCGCTCGTCCGAAAATCGCACTGGGTGGTGCCTTGTTGTGCGGCACCCGACAGCACACATAAAAGGAACAATCTATTACATAAAACCATAGCGGAAGCTTACAAATTTTTTTTGTAAATAATTTACATCAAATAGCTACAGTGAAAGTCTATAACAACTCACGTCGAATAACTAAGAGCACTCGAGATAAAGTCCAGCCCGCGGACTCCTCTCGCTAGCAACACGAAGACAAGCAGCAGCGGCTGGGTTCTCCATGTGTTACTTGACTCGGAAGTCTCCGAGTCTCACCGGACAACCTCCATCTTAGCATCGATGTTAACCTGCAAAACCACTTATATAGCAAGCGTGAGCACATAGGCTCAGCAAGACTGATCCGTCTCTCCTAAACAAGAAACTCTACATGCACGACGGTTGCAATTGGGTTAGCTAGATTTGCATAAAGGACCCGCCTACAGTTGATCCTTAACTTTCAGATTTTAAGCCTCACTGTGCAGACCTTGAGCCGAAAAGCATCGCAACTCCACAATCAAACAAGAAACGCTTTGTTGTGATGCTCCTTGCACAAAGTGAAAGTAAAGTTTAATGCGCCTATCTCTAATTCAATCATGGTTGCAATACAAGTTACAGCACAGCCTTATCAAGTTCAAAAGATAACCAGTTCCAGTTGTTACTACGTCAAGACGCAGTGGGCAAGTATGCTCATATGACCGCGAGCGACAGTGATTCGAATCAGTACACGCCCGGACTACACGACACGTACACCCGCACTCCGAGTTGCCGGCAGCAACCTCGATTGACGTTGTACGTGGCCACCTTTCCCATGATCTTCCACATTGGACGCAGTCCAACTGCCCCGAGTACGCAAGCTCCCTCAAGGTACATACCCGCAGTGGTATGTTCTTAAGCGAGTTACCTCCTGCTACCCTGACGCCGAAAGCCTAAGGCAGTTGGAAAAGTTCCACTATGGATCTCCCATGGTACATCGGTTTCCTGGGTCCCATATAGCCATTATGCGCTCGGTACACAACTCAAACTTGTCCAACAGGGCCAAGCACGGACGGGCCTTAACCGACACAGGCAGGGATATGCACGCACGGCCTGCAACCTGCTGCATCTAAACCTCTCTGCCCGGTCTCCACTTCTTATGTGTGAACTTTCCTCATCTTTTCTAATTCGGACCCGTTCCGAGTAAACCAGCCCTAAACTCGCGAGTAGCTTCCAACTACTCGACTTCTGCCGGACCTTTCCTACTAACATTTAGCATAGCCAATCCACTCGAGGAGGTGCTATTATACCCTTTCTCTCTTAGGTATTTCTGGTCATGCAAGTGGGGTTTTCAATATCATCTAGACTTAGTGCAATCAATGATGCAAAGCTATGATCTCTAAAAATGAAAATGCTTGTAAAACAGTTCAAATACAAACAGGGGCTTGCCTGTTTTGCAGGTGACTAAGGTTACAATCAGTTAGTGACGATCACTTGGAGCTTGATCACTTGTTCTCCTCCCTCCTTGACCTTCACTTCAAGTTCTTCTCACCTTCTTCACGTATGTGCTACACGATATGATCATGCATATGTATTTAATTGAAAAGGTTTGGCTAATAAGACCTAAGGACAGTTTTAAAACTGGAACTTTGTTTAAGAATTTAAAATGACACTGGTGCTAGTGGTTTGGGTTGGGTTTAAATATCATGATCAAATGTTAAGTGCTTCTCCCACTTAAGTGTTGATCACCTTAAGGGTTTACACATGACAGTGGTGATCCAGAGCTCCAAAGGAGCTGATAATTTTCATGTAAGTCCCATGTCACAAGAAATTCCTCTGGACCAAAATTTAGCACTTTTCATGGAGTGGTTTATTCAGAACAATTCTCTAAGTGTTTAATCAAAGATGAATTAATTATGAGTTAACACCCATGTTCATGTCAAACTCAGTGAACCACAATTTCAATTATAGTTCATAGAGTCTACATGAAGTTTCCTAGGATTTTTGGAGCTAAGAATTTCACAGAACTGAATTTACAACTTTTGGAAATTCTCTGAAATGTTCCTGTATTCATTTGAACACAGTAAATTACAATCTAAATTCTCCTAGCCAAAACAACTCCAAATGAGCTGAAACTTTTACAGGAGTCTAAGAACATCCTAAAGAATGCTCTGGCGAAATTTGAGGATTTTTGGATAAACCAAACTCCCTCTAAAATTCTTTTGCTGAAAAGTTTAAAGAATTTTCCAGAATTAAATAAAGACTTTCTTACAAATTGGGTTGCATATTTGGATAGAGCTTGTCAATATTAATCTAACCCAATTTAAATCACTAAATTTGGTGGTTCCTAGCAAAAGTTATGCTCTTCTAAAGTTTGGGGGAAAATCTGGAATTTGAATAAATCCGGGAAAAAGTTTAAACCTGACTATGGGACCAGGGGCACGTGTCAGTCACCGGGAGCGTGCAACACGGGGTCACAGGGTCATTTCCCGCGCTGTTACAATAGATCCCACGCCACAGAATATCTAGCCCCCTCTCCAGAGTCGCTGACAGGCGGGACCGGCGAGGTCTTCTTCAACCTCGCGCTCCCGAGCGATACCGCCGCTGGCTCGCCGGAGTAGCTCCGAGATCGGTCGTCCAGCCATCGCAACTGCTGAAACTTGCCGCTAGCCCCTAATTCAACGTGAGGAACACGCTGGTGGGGTTTTCTCGGGTTGGCAGGTCACCCAAACTAGCCCGCGACGGCGCATCGGCTCGGATGAAGTCCGGCGACGTCGCCCCGTTAAGCTAGCCCGCCAAAAGCTTCCTAGAAAGGCTCTACAGCACCAGTGGAGGTTGGCCAAGCTCGGCATGGCCGCATAGGAGCTCGGGAACGGATCCAACCTAGGGTTCACCGTGCACCCGCACCTCCCCGCCATAGTCGCCGTCATAAGGATTGAAATTGCACCGCGCATAGTGTTTTTCATGCGAGGTTTCAAAAGAGAACTGGTGCGCCTACATATCTAGCCTATGTGTGCGAAGTTTTGTGGTAGGTAAACATAAATCAATCGGGAATTTCGCAGACTCATACCCGAAGGTCGGTTTACACCGGCCGGAGTGAATTCCCAAAATTCGTCGGCCAGGGGCAGAGACAAGCTCTGTGCTTCCGGTGGAAGCTGCACGGAGCTCCTGCGCGTCCAAAAGTGGCCTTGCTTGGTCGTGACACACTCTGGTTGAAGCTGTCCACGAGAGCACGTTGTCGCTGTTGTGTGCCGGCCGCCGCGGGAACCGGTTTATCTCGGTTTGAGAGGGCGGAACTCACGTTGGAGTGGCACGAGGACGTCGGGGAGAGTCTGTGGTGCTGCTTGGTCGCTCAGCCGAGGCTCGTGTGCGAGCTAGGCGATGGCCGGTCGACTTGCCCGATCGTCGGCCACCCGGTTCTGTTTCTCGCGCGAGGAGGGTAAGGCAGCGTCGATGCTTCGGTAAAGAGGGCGAGAGGGAGCGCGGCAGTAGATAACGACCCCCCCCCCCCCCCCCCCCCCCCCGTAGCTCCCCAGCACGAAGGAAATCCAGCAGGAGCTGGCTGTCGGCTGAGCTCGGTGTCGATCGGAGAGAAGTCGGTCTGCTGTTGCTTCGCGTGGGAGGAAGGCAAAGGGAGACTGTGGACTGAAGATCTTTTGCAAATTTCAGTGCTCCCAATGACATGTGGGACCCACTGTTCAGTTCCTTCTTATCCCTCTCAAAAGATCTCCCAAGTTTGAATATTGGGTGAATTCAATTGTGGGAATTCAAATCTGATATGCATTTGGATAATTGGGCAAGTTTCATCCAAATTCAAACATGCATTTGAATTCTTTGCTATTTCAAGTCCATTTTGGAAAATGGATTGCAAATCATCTTCATAAATCATGAAACTTTGCACACCCCCTAATTTGGACCCAAGGAATTCAAATATGAAATCTGATTTTTATTTTGGCTGCTGCAAATGAGATTTTCAGCACAACAGTTTTGAATTCCATTGTGTTGTCCTCATTTGAATTTTAGTCTGAACAAATTGTTCCAAATCTGATTTTGTTTTTCTCACACCTATGGGAACTTCCCATCTTTGTTTTAAACCCCTCTTGGGTTCCAAGTCTTCAATTAAACATTTAAACTTGTGTGAAGAAAAACCTCATGTGTGTCATCACATGTGGAAAAATTTTAACAAGTCCCAAATTTCATACATATGAAACCAACTTTTGCAAACAAGTGTTTCTTTGTATTGAAAATTTTGAGACCTTTACATTCCTCCCCCCTTAAAAGGAATCTCGTCCCGAGATTCAAAAGAAGAACGAGACGGGAGGTAATTACAAAGTTTATGACAAAAGCTCCGGATAGTTTTTGTGGATGTAATCTTCGGTCTCCCACGTCGCCTCTTCCGGGGTATGATTACTCCACAGGACTTTGTAAAATTTCAAAGTCCGGGTCCTGGTGGTCCGGGTCTTTTCGTCGATAATCTGTACAGGTTGCTCGACATAGGTGAGATCTGGCTTCAACTCGTCGATGTCTTCGGTGCGGATGGCAGCGGTAAACTTGAGACATTTCCGCAGCTGGAACACGTGAAATATGTCGTGAATACCAGCAAGGCTTGCCGGTAGTTCCAGCCCGTAGGCTACAGTTCCGCACTTCTCCGTGATAGTAAACGGATCGATGAATCGGGGAGCAAGTTTCCCCTTGACACCGAATCGATGAATCCCTTTCATCGGGGACACACGAAGATACACGTGCTCTCCGATATCGAAATGCAGCGGTCGACGTCTCTGGTCCGTGTAGCTCTTTTGACGAGATATGGCAGCTTTGAGGTTCTCTTGTATTATCCGAACTCTCTCTTCGGCTTCATTGACAAGATCAACCCTGAACGTTACTCGTTCACCGGATTCGCACTAATTCAATGGTGTACGGCACTTCCGGCCGTATAGAGCTTCATATGGTGCCATTTTGATGCTCGTCTGATATTCGTTGTTGTACGAGAACTCCGCCAACGGTAAGTGATCATCCCAGCTCTTACCGTGATGGATGGCGCATGCTCTTAGCATATCTTCCAGTATTTGATTCACCCTCTCAGTTTGCCCATCGGTTTGAGTGTGATACACAGAGCTTCTAATCAACTTTGTCCCCAAGGATGCGTGTAGCTGCTCCCAGAAACGGGCTACGAACAGTGATCCTCTATCTGACACAATGGTACGGGGAACTCCATGTAAGCACAAGATCCGTGCTATGTACAGCTCCGCATACTGTTTTGCGTTATATCTTGTATGCACAGGGATGAAATGTGCTGATTTGGTTAACCGGTCCATGATTACCCAAATCAAATCATGGTTGTGGGAGGTCATCGGCAACCCGATGATGAAGTCCATACTCAAGTCTTCCCACTTTCATGCTGGTACTTGTAATGGTTGCAACAGGCCTGACTTCTTCATGTGGTCAGCCTTGACTCTTCGACACGTATCACATTCCGAAACGTACTTGGCGACTTCACGTTTCATACGTGTCCACCAAAACTTCTTCCGGAGATCTTGGTACATTTTATTACTGCCCGGATTGATGGAAAACTTGAACAAATGAGCTTTGTCCAAAATTTTCTTCTGTAGTCCCATATCCCGGGGTACTACAATCCGGTCGTTGAACCACAAGGTACCATCATCGTCCTTCCGGAAGCACTTCATTTCTCCGTTGTCTATCCTTCGCCGTATGTGAGACATACCCTTGTCTTTTCATTGAGCTTCCATGATCTCCTCTCGGATGGTAGGAATGAGAGCGAGATTATGGAGAGCTCCATACGGGACGACACGGAGGCTTGGTTCGTCATCATCCATTTCAGCGATACTTAAGTGATAGATATGCGCCTTACGACTGAGCGCATCGGCGACCACATTCGCCTTTCCTGGATGATAATGAATCTCCAGTTCGTAGTCTTTAATGATCTCTAGCCATCTTCGTTGCCTCATGTTCAATTCTTTCTGAGTGAAGATGTACTTCAAGCTCTTGTGGTCGGTGTAGAGGTGTACAAGATTTCCGAGCAAGTAATGCCTCCACATCTTCAAAGCAAGGACCACGGAAGCTAACTCAAGATCATGAGTTGGATATTGCTGCTCGTGATTTCTGAGTTGACGAGATCCATAAGCGACCACTCGTCTTTCTTGCATCAGCACGCAGCCAAGACCGATGCCAGATGCATCACAATAAACGTCGAATGGCTTCGTTGTATCTGGCTGAGCAAGAACTGGGGCGGTTGTGAGATGCTTCACTAAATTCTTGAAAACTTGTTCACATGCAGCACCCAACACAAATCTGGTATTCTTCTTTAATAATTCCGTCATCGGTTTAGCAACCTTGGAGAAACCCGGAATGAACCTCTGGTAATAACCCGCCAAACCAAGGAAGCTACGGATTTATGCACTGACTTTGGTGACTCCCATTTCTGCACTTGGATAATCTTACTCGGATCTACAGCGATGCCCTCCGCTGAAATAATGTGTCCGAGAAAAGGTACTTGATTAATCCAGAATTCACACTTGCTGAATTTTGCATAGAGCTGATGATCTCGCAATCTTTGTAGCACAATATGCAGATGTTCAGCATATTCTTCCTCTGACTTGGAGTACACCAAGATATCGTCGATGAAGACAATGACGAATTTATCCAACTCCGGCATGAACACTGAATTCATCAGGTACATAAAGTGTGCCGAGGCGTTGGTCAAACCAAAAGACATAACGATATACTCATACAGCCCGTATCTTGTTGAGAATGCCGTCTTCGGAATATCTTCTGCCCGGATTTTAATCTGGTGGTATACGGACCGAAGATCCATCTTCGAAAATACCTTCGCACCCACTAATTGATCGAAGAGCATATCAATGCGAGGTAGTGGATACTTGTTCTTGATGGTAACGGCGTTCAAAGGATGATAATCAACACAAAGACGTAGCGTTTCGTCCTTCTTTTTGACAAACAACGCTGAACAACCCCAAGGTGACGAACTCGGTCGTATAAAGCCCTTGCTCATTAGGTCATTCAGCTGTGTCTTCAATTCTGCCAGTTCATTGGGTGCCATCTTGTACGGCCTTCGTGATATCGGTGTTGTTCCCGGTATGAGTTCAATCTTGAACTCAACGTCTCGTTCGGGTGGCATGCCCGGTAAATCTTCGGGAAACACATCCGGATACTCACGTACCACCGGAATGTCCTCTATCTTAACAGCTTCCGTGTGGTTCACTGTTGCAATCTGCTGCCGTCTGCCGCCCAGAATTAATATGTGAAGACCGTGCTGTGGGGAGTTGAGCTCAACGGTCCTGGAGCTGATGTTAAGAACCGCTCTGTGGTAATTCAACCACGACATCCCCAAAATGATGTCGATCTTCAGACCTTCAAGAATAATGAGGGTCGTAGGGTATATTTTACCCCCCAAACAAAGAGGTGCTCGGGAGACAACCTCTCTTGCGGTACTGCTGCCCCCGGGCGAAGATATGAGGTATTGCCTCTTTGTATAAACTGGTTGGAGCTGATGTTGAGCCATGAAAGATTGGCTAATGAAATTGTGTGTGGCACCGGAATCAAAGAGAATCAAAACCGGTAGTTGATTCAGAGAAAAGACCCCTGCTAAAGCGGCTTCTCCTTCCGGAACATCATCAATCAGAGTATAGTGAATGTTGCCCCTTATCTGCCCTCCTATCTGCAGATTGAGGTATGGGTCGTATTGTTGTAAATATGATGACCCGTAGCCTCGAATTCCCTCCGGACATTGCCTAGCATAATGGCCCATGCGCCCACAAGTAAAACACGGATGTCTCTCTGGTTCTTCGTTGACTTGCGGTGGACTGCTAGGTACATATGGCTGCAGCGATGGAGCACAAACCACCATCTGATGCTGCGGCTGTGGAGGTGGTGCAAGTTGTAGAACTTGACCAGCAATCAACCTCTGAGGAGTTGATCGTACAGGTGGCCTCCATCTTTCACCGGGTGGCGTTTGATACACCAAACGGTACTTCTGAGGCACATAACTTGTGCTAGCCTGCTCGATCTCACTCATCTTTCTCTTCTCCGCTTGCCACTCAAGTGTCGGCTTCTCCTGAATGAAAGCCGCATCGACCATGTCGGTGTAACTGCCGTTATTGTGTACGGCCAACTTATCCTGTAATAGGGCACTCAGGCCATGGAAGAATAGGTCACACCGTGCCTCTTCTTTCGCCACATATTCGGGAGCATATTGGGCCAAAAGATTAAATCTTCTGACATACTCGAGGACACTCATGTCCCCTTGCTTCAAGCCCAAAAATTCCTCCCGCTTTGCCTTGACAATACCTAGTGGTATGTAACGAGTACGAAAGGCTTCACAAAATTCACTCCATGTTACTTGATAGCCCTCCGGAATGGTGGGAAGATGATCCACCCACCAGTTTCCTGCGGCTCCATGGAGTTGCTGAGCGGCAAACTTTATCTTCTGATATTCATCACACTCAAATACTCTGAATTTTGACTCCATGACACGAAGCTATTGATCTGCTTCCACAGGTTCGGTGGCTTCAGTAAAAATTGGTGGTTGAGTCGCCAAGAAGTCCAGATAAGCGTTCCGAGGTGGAACGACTCGTTGCGTGTTCTGGAGTACGCCTTGCTGTACCAAAGCTTGGAGTAAGCGTGTGTGTTCTTGCGTTGCTTCTTGGAGTAGCCTAGTGTTCTCTTGGTTAGACTTGACGACTCGAGTCATAAGATCCATCCATCCCGTGGATGGTGGTTCCGACGGTGGAATAGAAGCATCACCGTCCCGACGAGAACTCCCGGCCCTACTCCTAGAGCGGTTACGAACCATACTGCAAAAATGTAGTTGAGATGAGTTAAACAAGAACTCAGTAGTATGTGAGACTAATGGAAACATGATTATGTCAAAACTTTATGAAAGCAGTAACAAAATTCATGTTTACACAACTCCTTAGTAGGCATAACTATCCAACCTATCTGTACAGGATAGACCTTTATGCACTATCTCCAGATTTTGATCTAGTTAAGAGCGTTTTCATAACTCCAGTCGAATACCAAAGTTAAAGATAACTTCAGTATATTTCCAACGAGTACTCATATGCCTTCAGATCATCTCTAGATTAAAAGTTATGATTTTCCAAAGTTGACAGAATTCCTGGATAAAATTTGCCAGCATCTCCTTTGTATGTGGCTGATTTTATCACAGTTGTATATGCAAATACAATAAGAATCTGAACAAACTTTGAACTACAACAATGTTGCACGTTTCACAACCTTTCCAATGGTGTATCATAGGATTCTTAAGGGTTTTTCTATAGAAAGTTATGGCTTAAAAACAGAAAGGTCCAGAGAGGTTTTGCTGCTGTCCTGGTTCTGGACCGTTTACCTTTCTCTGAACTTTCTACCCATTTATCGTGTGATTTGGCTCTGGAGGTCTACAAAGAAGTTGTAGAGCACTTGCAAATATTTCCAGAACCATATTATACACCTTAATTGGGTCAAGCTACTCAGAGTTATGCTCTGTTAAAGTCAGGCAAGAATTCCTGCCGCAAACAGAGCACTCTGTTTTTGAAATCTTTGAAGCCTAGTCTTCCTCTCATTTGAACCTTAGCTTAAAATAAGAGTTCAGTAACTAATATTTGTTTCAAACTTCCATTTTTAATCGAAAGTTAGTTCATGAGTCATTTCTTCAAAGGAAAGGGGTTACTAAGTTTAGTACGGCGTCGATGCACCGTAAGAAGCATGTCGGTACTACGTAGCCTCACCAAAAGAAAATTCTAACCGGATTATACCGGCATATTCGTATCTTAGGTGGCACTAAAATGTTCACTCGCGAACGTGTACTATTCGTACTACGGTTTCGTCGTTAATCCTGCACAAGTCACACTCAATCGTCAGGTCCGGCTGCACACCGAACCCGGTATCCATACATTTCTTACACCTGTCCGTCATCACTCGCACAGGTGTTCTCAAGCCAAACACGCCTTGAGCTACGTGTTCACGTTACTAACCACGTGACGGGGTTTCCCCAATTGCACCACGCACGCCAGGGACAGACGTTGCTCGAATACCCTAAACGACATGAAGAGTCGTAGAGGATATTAAAGCGGGTCGGGTTACCTGCCACCCGTGGGGCTCCACCCTTCAGCTTGTGCACACTGGTGGACAGCACTTACGTGCACCCCCAAGACATGAAGCGTCCCGAGATGCATGATTTTCCGACATAACAAATAAGTTAGTTTGCCACCTTCATATTATGCTAATAATAATCCTTATGTGGGCCTAGTACCGTATCCTCACCATAACCTAATTTTTTGTCGTAATACCTTCCTTATTCCGTGTGCTATTACCAATGTGGCTCTGATACCAGCTGAGGCGGCCCCATCTCTGATACTGTTTAGTCACGGGGACGGGGCGCTCGCCCGGGAATCGCATTGGTGGTGCCGTGTTGTGCGGCACCCAACAGCACACATACAAGGAACAATGTATTACATAAAACCATAGTGGAAGCTTACAAATTTTTCTTTGTAAATAATTTACATCAAATAGCTACAGCGAAAGTCTATAATAACTCACGTCGAATAACTAAGAGCACTCGAGATGAAGTCCAGCCCGCGGACTCCTCTCACTAGCAACACGAAGACAAGCAGCAGCGGCT
Organism: Neostapfia colusana; assembly: GCA_030760725.1. Taxonomy (NCBI): domain Eukaryota; kingdom Viridiplantae; phylum Streptophyta; class Magnoliopsida; order Poales; family Poaceae; genus Neostapfia; species Neostapfia colusana. The sequence continues at coordinate 42,242,790 of JASWHV010000018.1, read as the reverse complement.
GGGTTCTCCATGTGTTACTTGACTCAGAAGTCTCCGAGTCTCACCGGACAACCTCCATCTTAGCATCGATGTTAACCTGCAAAACCACTTATATAGCAAGCGTGAGAACATAGGCTCAGCAAGACTGATCCGCCTCTCCTAACCAAGAAACTCTACATGCACGAAGGTTGCAATTGGGTTAGCTAGTTTTGCATAAAGGACTCGCCTACAGTTGATCCTTAACTTTCAAATTTTAAGCCTCATTGTGCAGACCTTGAGCCGAAAAGAATCGCAACTCCACAATCAAACAAGAAACGCTTTGTTGCGATGCTCCTTGCACAAAGTGAAAGTAAAGTTTAATGCGCCTATCTCTAATTCAATCATGGTTGCAATACAAGTTACAGCACAGCCTTATCAAGTTCAAAAGATAACCAATTCCAGTTGTTACTATGTCAAGACGTAGTGGGCAAGTATGCTCGTATGACCGCGAGCGATGGTGATTCGAATCAGTACACGCCCGGACTACACGACACGTACACCCGTACTCCGAGTTGCCGGCAGCAACCTCGACTGACGTTGTACGTGGCCACCTTTCCCAAGATCTTCCACATTGGACGCAGTCCAACTGCCCCGAGTACGCAAGCTCCCTCAAGGTACATACCCGCAGTGGTATGTTCTTAAGCGAGTTACCTCCTGCTACCCTGACGCCGAAAGCCTAAGGCAGTTGGAAAAGTTCCACTATGGATCTCCCAAGGTACATCGGTTTCCTGGGTCCCATATAGCCAGTATGCGCCCGGTACACAACTCAAACTTGTCCAACAGGGCCAAGCACGGACGGGCCTTAACCGACACAGGCAGGGCTATGCACGCACGGCCTGCAACCTGCTGCATCTAAACCTCCCTGCCCGGTCTCCATTTCTTATGTGTGAACTTTCCTCATCTTTTCTAATTCGGACCCGTTCCGAGTAAACCAGCCCTAAACTCGTGAGTAGCTTCCAAACTACTCGACTTCTACCGGACCTTTCCTACTAACATTTAACGTAGCCAATCCACTCGAGGAGTGTAAAGGTCCCAAAATTATGAATACAAAGAAACACTTGTTTGCAAAGTTTTGTTTCATGTGCATGAAATTTGGGACTTGTTAAAACTTTTCCCACATGTGATAACACACATGAGGGTTTTCTTCACACAAGTCAAATGTTCATTGGAGAACTTGGAACCCTAGAGGGGTCTAAAACAAGGATGGGAAGTTCCCATATGTGTGAGAAAACAAAAATCAGATTTGGAACAATTTGTTCAAACAAAAAATTCAAATGAGAAAAACACAATGGAATTCAAAACTGTTGTGCTAAAAATCTCATTTGCCGCAGCCAAAATAAAAATCAGATTTCATATTTGAATTCCTTGAGTCCAAATTAGGGGGTGTGCAAAGTTTCATGATTTATGGAAATAGTTTGCAACCCATTTTGCAAAAGGGACTTTAAAAGACAAAGAATTCAAATGCATGTTTGAATTTGGATGAAACTTGCCCAATTATCCAAATGCATACCAGATTTGAATTTCCACAATTGAATTCACTCAACATTCAAGCTTGGGAGATATTTGGAGAGGGGATAAGGAGGACTGATCAGTGGGTCCCACATGTCATTGTGTGAACTGAAAAGTTGCAAAAGATCTCAGTGTTGGGTCTCTGTTTGCCTCCTTCAGTCGGCACCCGACACCAAGGGCGCAGCTCCGCTCGACACCAAGCTCAGCCGGCAGCCACCTCCTGGTGGGATTTCTTCGCGCTGGAGAGCTGCTGGACGTCGGTGGCTACCGCCTCACCGCCTCTCCCACCTCTTAACCGAAGCCACGGCGCTGCTTCCTCTCTCCCTCGCACCGAGAGACAGAAACACGGCCGCTCTTATTTGATCGCTCGGGTACTCGAGCAGAGCAAGTGAGCAGCGCCTCTGAGCAGCAAAACCACACCACCATCATCCCCACGACTTCCCCGAGCCATCACCGAGCGGATCCACGCTCTCTGCACCGAGAAAGGCGAGTTTCCGCGGCGGCCGCCACACAACGGCGACACCCTGTTCCCGTGGATAGCATCCTCCAGGGCGTTTCACGATCAAGCAAGGCAACCCTGGGACACGCGGGAGCTCCCTACAGCTTCCATCCGAAGCTCAGCCCCAGCCGTTGCCGCGCGCCGACAAATTTTGGAAATTTCCTCCGGCCGGTGAAAACTGACCCGCGGGTATGAAACCGTGAAATTCTCGAGTTATATTCAGTTTAATCTTTGCAAATTGCACACACGGGACGTAGACTTGCTTAGTAACAATTTTCCTTTTGGAACCTAGCTAGAAACCCGCTCTGCACGACGTGATCTCGATTGGTCTAATAGCGGTTGTGGTAGAGACCGTCGGGTGCACGGTGAACCCTAAGTTAGAGCCATCCCCGAGCCATCTCCTTTACATGTCGATGTTTCTTAGTGTCCGCCGGTGCTCTAGAGCTTGGAAACTGAAGCCTAGAAGGCTTAGGGCGTCGGGGCGACGTCGCCGGACTTCGTCCGAAACGTTGCGCCGTCGCGGGCTAGTTTGGGGGCCATACCGGCTCGAGCAAACCCCACCAGCGTGTTCCTCACGTCGAATTAGGGGTTGGCGGCAAGTTTCAGCGGTTGAGATGGCCGGACGACTAATCCCGGAACTTCTCCGGCGAGCCCGGCGGCGGGATCGCGCGGGAGCGAGAGGTGGAAGACGACCCCCCCTGGGCCCGCGTGTCAGCGACTCGGGGAAAACGGGCCGGATACTCTGTGGCATGGGATCGGCTGTGACAGCGCGGGAAACAATTCGGTAGCCCGTGTGGCGCGCTCCCGGTGACTGACACGTGCCCCATGGCCCACAGTCAGGTTTAAACTTTTCCCCGGATTTATTCAAATCCCAGATTTTTCCACAAACTTTAGAAGAGCATAACTTTTGCTAGGAACCTCCAAATTTAGTGCTTCAAATTGGGTTGGATTCAGATTGACAAACTCTATCCAATTATGCAACCCAATTTGTATGAAAGTCTTTATTTAATTCTGGAAAATTCTTTAAAGCTTTTCAGCAAAAGAATTTTAGAGGGAGTTTGGTTTATCAAAAAATCCTCAAATTTTGCCAGAATATTCTCTAGGGTGTTATTAGACTCCTGTAAAAGTTTCAGCTCATTTGGAGTTGAATTAATTAGGGTAATTCAGATTGTAAGTTCCTGTATTCAAATGAATACAGAAACATTTTCAGGTAATTTCCAAAACTTGTAAATTCAGTTCTGTGAAATTCCTAGCTCCCAAAATCCTAGGAAAATTCATGTAGACTCTATAAACTATAATTGAAATTGTGGTTCACTGAGTTTGACATGAACATGGATGTTACCTCAGAATTAATTCATCTTTGACTGAACACTTAGAGAATTATTCTGAATAAACCATTCCATGAAATGTGCTAAATTTTGGTCCAGAGGACTTTCTTGTGACTAGTAACTCACATGAAAATTCTCAGCTCCATTAGAGCTCTGGATCATCACTGTCATGTGTGATCTCTTAAGGTGATCAACACTTAAGTGGGAAGAAGCACTCAACACTTGATCTTAGTGTTTGAGCCCAACCCAAACCACTAGCACCAGTGTCATTTTAAATTCTTAAACAAAGTTCCAGTTTTAAAATGGTCATTAGATCTTATGAGCAAAAGCTTTTCAATTAAATACATATGCATGATCATATCGTGTAGCATATACGTGAAGAAGGTGAGAAGAACTTGAGGTGAAGATCAAGGAGGAAGGAAATCAAGTGATCAAGCTCCAAGTGATCGTCACTAACTGATTGTAACATTAGTCACCTGCAAAACAGACAAGCCCCGGTTTGCATTTGAACCGTTTTATAAAGCATTTTCATTTGTAGAAATCATAACTTTGCATCGTTGCTTGCATTACGTCTAGATGATATTGAAAACCCCACTTGCATGACCAGAAGCACCTAAGAGAGAAAGGGTAGAATAGCAACTCCTCGAGGGAATTTGGCTACGCTAATGTTAGTAGGAAAGGTCCGGTAGAAGACGAGTAGTTGGAATCTACTCGCGAGTTTAGGGCTGGTTTACTCGGAACGGGTCCGAATTAGAAAAGATGAGGAAAGTTCACACATAAGAAATGGAGACCGGGCAGGGAGGTTTAGATGCAGCAGGTTGCAGGCCGTGCGTGCATAGCCCTGCCTGTGTCGGTTAAGGCCCGTCCGTGCTTGGCCCTGATGGACAAGTTTGAGTTGTGTACCGGGCACATACTGGCTATATGGGACCCAGGAAACCGATGTACCTTGGGAGATCCATAGTGGAACTTTTCCAACTGCCTTAGGCTTTCGGCGTCAGGGTAGCAGGAGGTACCTCGCTCAAGAACATACCACAGCGGGTATGTACCTTGAGGGAGCTTGCGTACTCGGGGCAGTTGGACTGCGTCCAATGTGGAAGATCTTGGGAAAGGTGGCCGCGTACAACGTCAGTCGAGGTTGCTGCCGGCAACTCAGAGTACGGGTGTACGTGTCGTGTAGTCCGGGCGTGTACTGATTCGAATCACCGTCGCTCGCGGTCATATGAGCATACTTGCCCACTGCGTCTTGACGTAGTAACAACTGGAATTGGTTATTTTTGAACTTGATAAGGCTGTGCTATAACTTGTATTGCAACCATGATTGAATTAGAGATAGGCTCATTAAAGTTTACTTTCACTTTGTGCAAGGAGCATCGCAACAAAGCGTTTCTTGTTTGATTGTGGAGTTGCGATGCTTTTCGGCTCAAGGTCTGCACAATGAGGCTTAAAATCTGAAAGTTAAGGATCAACTTTAGGCGAGTCCCTTATGCAAATCTAGCCGACCCATTTGAAACCATCGTGCATGTAGAGTTTCTTGTTTAGGAGAGAAGGGTCAGACTTGCTGAGCCTATGTGCTCACGCTTGCTATATAAGTGGTTTTGCAGGTTAACAACGATGCTGAAAAGAAGGTTGTCCGGTGAGACTCGGGAACTCCCGAGTCAGGTAACACATGGAGAACCCAGCCGCTGCTGCTTGTCTTCGTGTGGCTAGCGAGAGGAGTCCGCGGGCTAGACTCCATCTCGGGTGCTCTTAGTTATTCGACGTGAGTTGATAAAGACTTCCGCTGTAGTTACTTGATGTAAAGTTTTTACAAAGAAAAACTTGTAAGCTTCCGCTATTGTTTTATGTAATACATTGTTCCTCACATGTGTGTTGTTGGGTGCCGCATAACACGGCACCACCCAATGCGATTCCCGGGCGAGTGGCCTGTCTCAGTTGAGCGGGTCGCGTCAGCATGGTATCAGAGCCACATTGGTAATAGCACACGGAATAAGGAAGGTATTACGACAAAAATTTAGGGTATGGTGAGGATACGGTACTAGGCCCACATAAGGATTTCTATTAGCTTAATATGAAGGTGGCAACCTAACTTATTTGTTATGTCGGAAAATCGTGCATCTCGGGACGCTTCATGTCTTGGGGGGTGCACGTAAGCGCTGTCCACCAGTGCGCACAAGCTGAAGGGTGGAGCCCCACGGGTGGCAGGTAACCCGATCCGCTTTAGTATCCTCTACGACTCCTCATGTCGTTTGGGGTACTCGAGCAACGTCTGTCCCAGGCATGCGTGGTGCAATTTGGGAAACCCCGTCACGTGGTTAGTAACATGAACACGTAGCTCAAGGCGTGTTTGGCTTGAGAACACCTGTGCGAGTGATGACGGACGGGTGTAAGAAATGTATGGATACCGGGTTCGGTGTGCAGCCGGACCTGATGATTGAGTGTGACTTATGCAGGGTTAACCACGAACCCGTAGTACGAATAGTACACGTTTGCGAGTGACCGTTTTAGTGCCACCTAAGATACGTTGTACCGGTATAATCCGGTTAGGATTTTCTTTTGGTGAGGCTACGTAGTACCGACATGCTTCTTACGGTGCATCGACGCCGTACTAAACATAATAACCCCTTTCCTTTGAAGAAATGACTCATGAACTAACTTTCAAGTAAAAATGGAAGTTTGAAACAAATATTAGTTACTGAACTCTTATTTTGAGCTAAGATTCAAATGAGAGGAAGATTAGACTTCAAAGATTTCAAAAAAAAGAACGAGTGCTCTGTTTTCGGCAGGCATTTGTACTGGACTTCAACAGAGCATAACTCTGAGTAGCTTGACCCAATTAAGGTGTAAGATACAGCTATGGAAATATTTTCAAGTGATCTACAACTTCTTTGTAGACCTCCAGAGCTAAATCACATGCTAAATGGGTAGAAAGTTCAGAGTAAGGTAAACTGTCCAGAACCAGGACAGCAACAAAACCTCTCTGGACCTTTCTGTTTTTAAGCCATAACTTTCTGTAGATAAACCCTTAAGAAGCCTATGATACACCATTGGAAAGATTATGAATGTGCAACATTGTTGTAGTTCAAAGTTTGTTCAGGTTCTTATTGTATTTACATATACAACTGTGATAAAATCAGCCATGTACAAAGGAGGTGCTGGCAAATTTTATCCATGAATTCTGTCAACATTGGAAAAATCATAACTTTTAATCCGGAGATGATCTGGGGGCATTTGAGTACTCGTTGGAAAGATACTGGAGTTAACTTTAACTTTGGTATTCAACTTGAGTTATGAAAATGCCCTTAATTAGATCAAAATCTGGAGATAGTGCATAAAGGTCTGTCCTGTACAGATAGGCTGAATAGCTATGCCTACTAAGGAGTTTTGTAAACATGAATTTTGTTACTGCTTTCATAAAGTTTTGACATAATCATGTTTCCATTAGTCTCACATACTGCTGAGTTCTTGTTTAACTCATCTCAACTACATTTTGCAGTATGGTTCGTAATCGCTCTAGGAGTAGGGCCGGAAGATCTCGTCGAGATGGTGATGCTTTTATTCCACCATCGGAACCACCATCCACGGGATGGATGGATCTTATGACTCGAGTTGTCGAGTCTAACCAAGAGAACGCTAGGCTACTCCAAGAAGCAACACAAGAACACACACGCTTACTCCAAGCTTTGGTACAGCAAGGCGTACTCCAGAACACGCAACAAGTCGTTCCACCTCGGAACGCTTATCTGGACTTCTTGGCGACTCAACCGCCTATCTTTACTGAAGCCACCGAACCTGTGGAAGCAGATCAATGGCTTCGTGTCATGGAGTGTAAATTTGGAGTATTCAAGTGTGATGAATACCAGAAGACAAAGTTTGCCGCTCAACAACTCCATGGAGCCGCCGGAAACTGGTGGGTGGATTATGTTGCCACCATCCCGGAGGGCCATCAAGTAACATGGAGAGAGTTTTGTGAAGCCTTTCGTACTCGTTACATACCACTAGGTATTGTCAAGGCAAAGCGGGAGGAATTTTTGGGCTTGAAGCAAGGGAACATGAGTGTCCTCGAGTATGTCAGGAGATTTAATCTTTTGGCCCAATATGCTCCCGAATATGTGGCGAGAGAAGAGGCACGGTGTGACCTATTTTTCCATGGCTTGAGTGCCATATTACGGGAAAAGCTGGCTGTACATAATAACGGCAGTTACACCGACATGGTCAATGCGGCTTTCATTCAAGAGAAGCCGACACTTGAGTGGCAAGCGGAGAAGAGAAAGATGAGTGAGATCGAGCAGGTTAGCACAAGTTATGTGCCTCAGAAGTACCGTTTGGTGTATCAAACGTCACCCGGTGAAAGATGGAGGCCACCTGTACGATCAACTCCTCAGAGATTGATTGCTGGTCAAGTTTTACAGCTTGCACCACCTCCACTGCCGCAGCATCAGACGGTGGTTTGTGCTCCATCGCTGCAGCCATATGTACCTAGCAGTCCACCGCAAGTCAACGAAGAACCGGAGAGGCATCTGTGTCTTACTTGTGGGCGTAAGGGCCATTATGCTAGGCAATGTCCGGAGGGAACTCGAGGCTACGGGTCGTCATATTTACAACAATACGACCCGTACCTTAATCTGCAGATAGGAGCGCAGATAAGGGGCAATATTCACTATACTGTGATTGATGATGTTCCGGAAGGAGAAGCCGCTTTAGTAGGGATGTTTTCTCTGAATCAGCTACCGGTTTTAGTTCTCTTTGATTCCGGTGCCACACACAACTTCATTAGCCAATCTTTTGTGGCTCAACATCAGCTCCAAACCGTTTATACAAAGAGGCAATACCTCATATCTTCGCCCGGGGGCAGCAGTACCGCAAGCGAGGTTGTTTCCCGAGCACCTCTTTGTTTGGGGGGTAGAATATACCCTATGACCCTCATTATTCTTGAAGGTCTGAAGATCGACATCATTTTGGGGATGTCGTGGTTAAATTACCACAGAGCGGTTCTTAACATCAGCTCTAGGACCATTGAGCTCAACTCCCCACAGCACGGTCTTCATATTTTAATTCTGGGCGCCAGACGGCAGCAGATTGCAACAGTGAACCACACGGAAGCTGTCAAGATAGAGGACATTCCGGTGGTACGTGAGTATCCGGATGTGTTTCCCGACGATTTACCGGGCATGCCGCCCGAGCGAGACGTTGAGTTCAAGATCGAGCTTATACCGGGAACCACACCGATATCACGAAGGCCGTACAAGATGGCACCCAATGAACTGGCAGAATTGAAGACACAGCTGAATGACCTAATGAGCAAGGGATTTATACGACCAAGTTCGTCACCTTGGGGTTGTTCAGCATTGTTTGTCAAAAAGAAGGACGAAACACTACGACTTTGTGTTGATTATCATCCTTTAAACGCCGTTACCATCAAGAACAAGCATCCACTACCTCGCATTGATATGCTCTTCGATCAATTAGTGGGTGGGAAGGTATTTTCGAAGATGGATCTTCGGTCCGGATATCACCATATTAAAATCCGGGCAGAAGATATTCCGAAGACGGCGTTCTCAATGAGATACGGGCTGTATGAGTATCTCGTTATGTCTTTTGGTTTGACCAACGCCCCGGCACACTTTATGTACCTGATGAATTCAGTGTTCATGCCGGAGTTGGATAAATTCGTCGTGGTCTTCATCGACGATATCTTGGTGTACTCCAAGTCAGAGGAAGAACATGCTGAACATCTGCATATTGTGCTACAAAGATTGCGAGATCATAAGCTCTATGCAAAATTCAGCAAGTGTGAATTCTGGATTAATCAAGTACCTTTTCTCGGACACATTATTTCAGCGGAGGGCATCGCTGTAGATCCGAGTAAGATTATCCAAGTACAGAAATGGGAGTCACCAAAGTCAGTACATGAAATCCGAAGCTTCCTCGGTTTAGCGGGTTACTACCGGAGGTTTATTCCGAGTTTCTCCAAGATTGTTAAACCGATGACGGAATTATTAAAGAAGAACACCAGATTTATGTGGGGTGCTGCGTGTGAACAAGCTTTCAAGACCTTAGTGAAGCATCTCACGACAGCCCCAGTTCTTGCTCAGCCGGATACAACGAAGCCATTCGACATTTATTGCGATGCATCTGGCATCGGTCTTGGTTGCGTGCTGATGCAAGAAAGACGAGTGGTTGCTTATGGATCTCGTCAACTCAGAACTCACGAGCAGCATTATCCAACTCATGATCTTGAGTTAGCTGCCGTGGTCCTTGCTTTGAAAATGTGGAGGCATTACTTGCCCGGAAATCTTGTACACCTCTACACCGACCACAAGAGCTTGAAGTACATCTTCACTCAGAAAGAATTGAACATGAGGCAATGAAGATGGCTAGAGCTCATTAAGGACTATGAACTTGAAATTCATTATCATCCAGGAAAGGCAAATGTGGTCGCCGATGCGCTCAGTCGTAAGGCGCATATCCATCACCTAACTATTTCTGAAATGGATGATGAAGAACCAAGCCTCCGTGTCATCCCGTATGGAGCTCTATATAATCTTGCTCTCATTCCCACCATCCGAGAGGAGATCATGGAAGCTCAGCGAAAAGACAAGGGTATGTCTCACATACGGCGGAGGATAGACAATGGAGAAATGAAGTGCTTCCGGAAGGACGATGATGGTACCTTGTGGTTTAACGACCGGATTGTAGTACCCCGGGATATGGGACTACGGAGGAAAATTTTGGATGAAGCTCATTTGTCCAAGTTTTCTATTCATCCGGGCAGTAATAAAATGTACCAAGATCTCCGGAAGAAGTTTTGGTGGACACGTATGAAACGTGAAGTTGCAAAGTACGTTTCAGAGTGTGATACGTGTCGAAGAGTCAAGGCCGACCATATGAAGAAGTCAGGCCTGTTGCAGCCATTGCAAGTACCGGCATGGAAGTTGGAAGACTTGAGTATGGACTTCATCGTCGGGTTGCCGATGACCTCCCACAACCATGATTCGATTTGGGTAATCGTGGACCGGTTAACCAAATCGGCACACTTCATCCCTGTGCATACTAGGTACAACGTAAGGCAGTATGCGGAGCTGTACATAGCACGGGTCTTGTGCTTACATGGAGTTCCCCGCACCATGGTGTCAGATAGAGGATCGCTGTTCGTAGCCCGTTTCTGGGAACAGCTACATACCTCCTTGGGGACAAAGTTGATTAGAAGCTCTGCATATCACCCTCAAACCGATGGGCAAACTGAGAGGGTGAATCAAATACTAGAGGATATGCTAAGAGCATGTGCCATCCACCACGGTAAGAGCTGGGATGATCACTTACCGCTGGCGGAGTTCTCGTACAACAACGGATATCAGACGAGCATTAAGATGGCACCATATGAAGCTCTATACGGCCGGAAGTGCCGTACACCATTGAACTGGTGCGAATCCGGTGAACGAGTAACATTCGGGGTTGATCTTGTCAATGAAGCCGAAGAGAGAGTTCGGATAATACAAGAGAACCTCAAAGCTGCCCAATCTCGTCAAAAGAGCTACGCGGACCAGAGACGTCGACCGCTGCATTTCGAAGTCGGAGAGCACGTGTATCTTCGTGTGTCTCCGATGAAGGGGATTCATCGGTTCGGTGTCAAGGGGAAACTTGCTCCCCGATTCATCGGTCCGTTTACTATCACGGAGAAGTGCGGAACTGTAGCCTACCGGCTGGAACTACCGGCAAACCTTGCCGGTATTCACGACATATTTCACGTATCCCAGCTGCGGAAATGTCTCAAGTTTACAGCTGTCATCCACACCGAAGACATCGACGAGTTGAAGCCGGATCTCACCTATGTCGAGCAACCTATACAGATTATAGACGAAAAGACCCGGACCACTAGGAACCGGACTTTGAAATTTTACAAAGTCCTGTGGAGTAATCATACCCCGGAAGAGGCGACGTAGGAAACCGAAGATTACATCCACAAGAATTATCCGGAGCTTTTGTCATAAACCTTGTAATTACCTCCCACCTCGTCTTCCTTTGAATCTCGGGACGAGATTCCTTTTAAGGGGGGAGGAATGTAAAGGTCCCAAAATTATGAATACAAAGAAACACTTGTTTGCAAAGTTTTGTTTCATGTGTATGAAATTTGGGACTTGTTAAAACTTTTCCCACATGTGATAACACATATGAGGGTTTTCTTCACACAAGTCAAATGTTCATTGGAGAACTTGGAACCCTAGAGGGGTCTAAAACAAGGATGGGAAGTTCCCATATGTGTGAGAAAACAAAAATCAGATTTGGAACAATTTGTTCAAACAAAAAATTCAAATGAGAAAAACACAATGGAATTCAAAACTGTTGTGCTAAAAATCTCATTTGCAGCAGCCAAAATAAAAATCAGATTTCATATTTGAATTCCTTGAGTCCAAATTAGGGGGTGTGCAAAATTTCATGATTTATGGAAATAGTTTGCAACCCATTTTGCAAAAGGGACTTTAAAAGACAAAGAATTCAAATGCATGTTTGAATTTGGATGAAACTTGCCCAATTATCCAAATGCATACCAGATTTGAATTCCCACAATTGAATTCACTCAACATTCAAGCTTGGGAGATATTTGGAGAGGGGATAAGGAGGACTGATCAGTGGGTCCCACATGTCATTGTGTGAACTGAAAAGTTGCAAAAGATCTCAGTGTTGGGTCTCTGTTTGCCTCCTTCAGTCGGCACCCGACACCGAGGGCGCAGCTCCGCTCGACACCGAGCTCAGCCGGCAGCCACCTCCTGGTGGGATTTCTTCACGCTGGAGAGCTGCTGGACGTCGGTGGCTACCGCCTCACCGCCTCTCCCACCTCTTAACCGAAGCCACGGCGCTGCTTCCTCTCTCCCTCGCACCGAGAGACAGAAACATGGCCGCTCTTCTTTGATCGCTCGGGTACTCGAGCAGAGCAAGCGAGCAGCGCCTCTGAGCAGCAAAACCACACCACCATCATTCCCACGACTTCCCCGAGCCATCACCGAGCGGATCCACGCTCTCTGCACCGAGAAAGGCGAGTTTCCGCGGCGGCCGCCACACAACGGCGACACCCTGTTCCCGTGGATAGCCTCCTCCAGGGCGTTTCACGATCAAGCAAGGCAACCCTGGGACACGCGGGAGCTCCCTACAGCTTCCATCCGAAGCTCAGCCCCAGCCGTTGCCGCGCGCCGACGAATTTTGGAAATTTCCTCCGGCCGGTGAAAACTGACCCGCGGGTATGAAACCGTGAAATTCTCGAGTTATATTCAGTTTAATCTTTGCAAATTGCACACACGGGACGTAGACTTGCTTAGTAACAATTTTCCTTTTGGAACCTAGCTAGAAACCCGCTCTGCACGACGTGATCTCGATCGGTCTAATAGCGGTTGTGGTAGAGACCGTCGGGTGCACGGTGAACCCTAAGTTAGAGCCATCCCCGAGCCATCTCCTTTACATGTCGATGTTTCTTAGTGTCCGCCGGTGCTCTAGAGCTTGGAAACTGAAGCCTAGAAGGCTTAGGGCGTCGGGGCGACGTCACCGGACTTCGTCCGAAACGTTGCGCCGTCGCGGGCTAGTTTGGGGGCCCTACCGGCTCGAGCAAACCCCACCAGCGTGTTCCTCACGTCGAATTAGGGGTTGGCGGCAAGTTTCAGCGGTTGAGATGGCCGGACGACTAATCCCGGAGCTTCTCCGGCGAGCCCGGCGGCGGGATCGCGCGGGAGCGAGAGGTGGAAGACGACCCCCCCTGGGCCCACGTGTCAGCGACTCGGGGAAAACAGGCCGGATACTCTGTGGCACGGGATCGGCTGTGACAGCGCGGGAAACAATTCGGTAGCCCGTGTGGCGCGCTCCCGGTGACTGACACGTGCCCCATGGCCCACAGTCAGGTTTAAACTTTTCCCCGGATTTATTCAAATCCCAGATTTTCCCCAAACTTTAGAAGAGCATAACTTTTGCTAGGAACCTCCAACTTTAGTGATTCAAATTGGGTTAGATTCAGATTGACAAACTCTATCCAATTATGCAACCCAATTTGTATGAAAGTCTTTATTTAATTCTGGAAAATTCTTTAAAGCTTTTCAGCAAAAGAATTTTAGAGGGAGTTTGGTTTATCAAAAAATCCTCAAATTTTGCCAGAATATTCTCTAGGGTTTTATTAGACTCCTGTAAAAGTTTCAGCTCATTTGGAGTTGAATTGATCAGGGTAATTCAGATTGTAAGTTCCTGTATTCAAATGAATACAGAAACATTTTCAGAGAATTTCCAAAACTTGTAAATTCAGTTCTGTGAAATTCCTAGCTCCAAAAATCCTAGGAAAATTCATGTAGACTCTATAAACTATAATTGAAATTGTGGTTCACTGAGTTTGACATGAACATGGATGTTACCTCAGAATTAATTCATCTTTGACTGAACACTTAGAGAATTACTCTGAATAAACCATTCCATGAAATGTGCTAAATTTTGGTCCAGAGGACTTTCTTGTGACAAGTAACTCACATGAAAATTCTCAGCTCCATTAGAGCTCTGGATCACCACTGTCATGTGTGATCTCTTAAGGTGATCAACACTTAAGTGGGAAGAAGCACTCAACACTTGATCTTAGTGTTTGAGCCCAACCCAAACCACTAGCACCAGTGTCATTTTAAATTCTTAAACAAAGTTCCAGTTTTAAAATGGTCATTAGATCTTATGAGCAAAAGCTTTTCAATTAAATACATATGCATGATCATATCGTGTAGCATATACGTGAAGAAGGTGAGAAGAACTTGAGGTGAAGATCAAGGAGGGAGGAAATCAAGTGATCAAGCTCCAAGTGATCGTCACTAACTGATTGTAACCTTAGTCACCTGCAAAACAGGCAAGCCCCGGTTTGCATTTGAACCGTTTTATAAAGCATTTTCATTTGTTGAAATCATAACTTTGCATCGTTGCTTGCATTACGTCTAGATGATATTGAAAACCCCACTTGCATGACCAGAAGCACCTAAGAGAGAAAGGGTAGAATAGCAACTCCTCGAGGGAATTTGGCTACGCTAATGTTATTAGGAAAGGTTCGGTAGAAGACGAGTAGTTGGAATCTACTCGCGAGTTTAGGGCTGGTTTACTCGGAACGGGTCCGAATTAGAAAAGATGAGGAAAGTTCACACATAAGAAATGGAGACCGGGCAGGGAGGTTTAGATGCAGCAGGTTGCAGGCCGTGCGTGCATAGCCCTGCCTGTGTCGGTTAAGGCCCGTCCATGCTTGGCCCTGATGGACAAGTTTGAGTTGTGTACCGGGCACATAGTGGCTATATGGGACCCAGGAAACCGATGTACCTTGGGAGATCCATAGTGGAACTTTTCCAACTGCCTTAGGCTTTCGGCGTCAGGGTAGCAGGAGGTACCTCGCTCAAGAACATACCACAGCGGGTATGCACCTTGAGGGAGCTTGCGTACTCGGGGCAGTTGGACTGCGTCCAATGTGGAAGATCTTGGGAAAGGTGGCCGCGTACAACGTCAGTCGAGGTTGCTGCCGGCAACTCGGAGTACGGGTGTACGTGTCGTGTAGTCCGGGCGTGTACTGATTCGAATCACCGTCGCTCGCGGTCATATGAGCATACTTGCCCACTGCGTCTTGACGTAGTAACAACTGGAATTGGTTATTTTTGAACTTGATAAGGCTGTGCTATAACTTGTATTGCAACCATGATTGAATTAGAGATAGGCTCATTAAAGTTTACTTTCACTTTGTGCAAGGAGCATCGCAACAAAGCGTTTCTTGTTTGATTGTGGAGTTGCGATGCTTTTCGGCTCAAGGTCTGCACAATGAGGCTTAAAATCTGAAAGTTAAGGATCAACTTTAGGCGAGTCCCTTATGCAAATCTAGCCGACCCATTTGAAACCATCGTGCATGTAGAGTTTCTTGTTTAGGAGAGACAGGTCAGACTTGCTGAGCCTATGTGCTCACGCTTGCTATATAAGTGGTTTTGCAGGTTAACAACGATGCTGAAAAGAAGGTTGTCCGGTGAGACTCGGGAACTCCCGAGTCAGGTAACACATGGAGAACCCAGCCGATGCTGCTTGTCTTCGTGTGGCTAGCGAGAGGAGTCCGCGGGCTGGACTTCATCTCGGGTGCTCTTAGTTATTCGACGTGAGTTGATAAAGACTTCCGCTGTAGTTACTTGATGTAAAGTATTTACAAAGAAAAACTTGTAAGCTTCCGCTATTGTTTTATGTAATACATTGTTCCTCACATGTGTGTTGTTTGGTGCCGCATAATACGGCACCACCCAATGCGATTCCCGGGCGAGTGGCCTGTCTCGGTTGAGCGGGTCGCGTCAAGGAGGTGCTATTCTACCCTTTCTCTCTTAGGTATTTCTGGTCATGCAAGTGGGGTTTTCAATATCATCTAGACTTAGTGCAATCAACGATGCAAAGCTATGATCTCTAAAAATGGAAATGCTTGTAAAACTGTTCAAATGCAAACCGGGGCTTGCCTGTTTTGCAGGTTACTAAGGTTACAATCAGTTAGTGACGATCACTTGGAGCTTGATCACTTGTTCTCCTCCCTCCTTGACCTTCACTTCAAGTTCTTCTCACCTTCTTCACGTATGTGCTACACGATATGATCATGCATATGTATTTAATTGAAAAGCTTTGGCTAATAAGACCTAAGGACGGTTTTAAAACTGGAACTTTGTTTAAGAATTTAAAATGACACTGGTGCTAGTGGTTTGGGTTGGGTTTAAATATCATGATCAAATGTTAATTGCTTCTCCCACTTAAGTGTTGATCACCTTAATGGTTTACACATGACAGTGGTGATCCAGAGCTCCAATGGAGCTGAGAATTTTCATGTGAGTCCCTTGTCACAAGAAATTCCTCTGGACCAAAATTTAGCACTTTTCATGGAGTGGTTTATTCAGAACAATTCTCTAAGTGTTTAATCAAAGATGAATTAATTCAGAGTTAACACCCATGTTCATGTCAAACTCAGTGAACCACAGTTTCAATTATAGTTCATAGACTCTACATGAATTTTCCTAGGATTTTTGGAGCTAAGAATTTCCCAGAACTGAATTTACAACTTTTGGAAATTCTCTGAAAATGTTCCTGTATTCATTTGAACACAGTAATTACAATCTGAATTCTCCTAGCCAAAACAACTCCAAATGAGCTGAAACTTTTACAGGAGTCTAATAACATCCTATAGAATGTTCTGGCAAAATTTGAGGATTTTTGGATAAACCAAACTCCCTCTAAAATTCTTTTGCTGAAAAGCTTTAAAGAATTTTCCAGAATTAAATAAAGGCTTTCTTACAAATTGGGTTGCATATTTAGATAGAGTTTGTCAATCTGAATCTAACTCAATTTGAATCACTAAATTTGGAGGTTCTTAGAAAAAGTTATGCTCTTCTAAAGTTTGGGGGAAAATCTGGAATTTGAATAAATCCGGGAAAAGTTTAAACCTGACTGTGGGACCAGGGGCACGTGTCAGTCACCGGGAGCGTGCCACACGGGGTCACAGGGTCATTTTCCGCGCTGTTACAATCGATCCCGCTCCACAGAATATCTAGCCCCCTCTCCCGAGTCGCTGACAGGCAGGACCGGCGAGGTCTTCTTCAACCTCGCGCTCCCGCGCGATACCGCCGCCGGGCTCGTCGGAGTAGCTCCGGGATCGGTCGTCCGGCCATTGCAACTGCTGAAACTTGCCGCTAGCCCCTAATTCAATGTGAGGAACACGCTGGTGGGGTTTTCTCGGGCTGGCAGGTCCCCCAAACTAGCCCGCGACGGCGCATCGGCTCGGATGAAGTGCGGCGACGTCGCCCCGTTAAGCTAGCCCGCCAAAAGCTTCCTAGAAAGGCTCTACAGCACCAGTGGAGGTTGGCCAAGCACGGCATGGCCGCATAGGGGCTCGGGAACGGCTCCAACCTAGGGTTCACCGTGCACCCACACCTCCCCGCCATAGTCGCCGTCGTAAGGATTGAAATTGCACCGCGCATAGTGTTTTTTATGCGAGGTTTCAAAAGAGAACTGGTGCGCCTACATATCTAGCCTGTGTGTGCGAAGTTTCGTGGTAGGTAAACATAAATCAATCGGGAATTTCGCAGACTCATACCTGAAGGTCGGTTTACACCGGCCGGAGTGAATTCACGAAATTCGTCGGCCAGGGGCGGAGACAAGCTCTGTGCTTCGGGTGGAAGCTGCACGGAGCTCCTGCACGTCCAAAAGTGGCCTTGTTCGGTCGTGACACACTCTGGTTGAAGCTGTCCACGAGAGCACGTTGTCGCTGTTGTGTGCCGGCCGCCGCGGGAACTGGTTTATCTCGGTTTGGGAGGGTGGAACTCACGTTGGAGTGGCACGAGGACGTCGGGGGGAGTCTGTGGTGCTGCTTGGTCGCTCAGCCGAGGCTCGTATGCGAGCTAGGCGATGGCCGGTTGACTTGCCCGATAGTCGGCCGCCCGGTTCTGTTTCCCGCGCGAGGAGGGTAAGGCAGCGTCGATGCTTCGGTAAAGAGGTCGAGAGGGAGCGCGGCAGTAGATAACGACCCCCCCCCCCCATAGCTCTCCAGCGTGAAGGAAATCCAGCAGGAGCTGGCTGTCGGCTGAGCTCGGTGTCGATTGGAGAGAAGTCGGTCTGCTGTTGCTTCGCGTGGGAGAAGGCAAAGGGAGACTGTGGACTGAAGATCTTTTGCAAATTTCAGTGCTCCCAATGACATGTGGGACTCACTGTTCAGTTCCTTCTTATCCCTCTGAAAATATCTCCCAAGTTTGAATATTGAGTGAATTCAATTGTGGGAATTCAAATCTGATATGCATTTGGATAATTGGGCAAGTTTCATCCAAATTCAAACATGCATTTGAATTCTTTGCTATTTCAAGTCCATTTTGGAAAATGGGTTGCAAATCATCTTCATAAATCATGAAACTTTGCACACCCCCTAATTTGGACCCAAGGAATTCAAATATGAAATCTGACTTTTATTTTCGCTGCTGCAAATGAGATTTTCAGCACAACAGTTTTGAATTCCATTGTGTTGTCCTCATTTGAATTTTAGTCTGAACAAATTGTTCCAAATCTGATTTTGTTTTTCTCACACCTATGGGAACTTCCCATCTTTGTTTTAAACCCCTCTTGGGTTCCAAGTCTTCAATTAAACATTTAAACTTGTGTGAAGAAAACCCTCATGTGTGTCATCACATGTGAAAAAATTTTAACAAGTCCCAAATTTCATACATATGAAACCAACTTTTGGAAACAAGTGTTTCTTTGTATTCAAAATTTTGAGACCTTTACACTGGATGCCATAGCTCCGCTTGTGTGGAGTGAGGACTGAGCCATGTGCAGGGTTGTTGAACAAGCTAGAACAGTACCGAAGACCTACCGGATATATGGGAAACGGGAAACCGATGTAATTCGGGTAGCGATCTGTTGAGGCATAGCTTGTCGTCCAAAGGGTAGGTTGAGAGCATGAGTTGTAAATCAGCTGGCGGCACTGCGGATGCGTGCGGAGAGACCACTTGCTCGGGACGATAGGACCGGTTCAACACATGGCTGACGGATGAAAGGTGGTTGCGTACGACATCCGTGGTGGTTGCTGTAGGCAACATCGACTACGGGCGTACGTGACGGGTTTTCGGGTAACCCTACAGGTGTAAAACGATTATAATCGCCGTCCCTCACGTTCAGTGAGTACACTTGTGTCATGTTAAAAGGTTGCTGATTGAAAGATGTACTTTGGTTGCTAATGATTTGTTGTAGTTTAGAGCTAATTAAAGTTCTTTTCAACCTTGGGCAAAGCACATGAGAAAAATGCGTTTATTGTTGAGACATCTGCGCTCTAAGGCAATCATAGTACTGATTGCAGCTCTCTTATGTGTATTAGCACGAGGTTCTCCACAACTTGTGCTAAAAACCTGAAAGTAAGGTTCAACTAATTAGGTGTGTCCTTTGCAACTTACATTCCATTACACACTGCAAACCCAACATGTAGAGTTTCCTGTGTTGGTAAGACGGGTGAGTCTCGCTGAGCCATCGAGCTCACTGCTTGTGTTTGAAGCATTTGCAAGGTGTTATGAGGAGGAGGCTCCCGAGGAGGAGGCAGACCCCCAAGAAGGCAACACCGTCGAATGGGAGCCGTGCACGTCGCCGTGTTAGTGAGTGTGTGTGCTAGTGAGAACACGTTCACGGGCTGAACGTGAACTCTTTTGCTTAGTCTACGCCCGTGAGTGTAGAATTGACGTATTTTGTTGTAATTATGTTTATAAACTCTTTTATGTAATAAAAATTTGCTTCCGCTTTGTATCTTTTACGTTTGTTATCCGGTGCTGTGCAATGCAGCACCCCTCAGCATGATCCGGGCTAGTCGAGACCGTCGGGTCCTTGCAGGAGGGCACTGAGTCAATCCCTCGCCTGGCGATGCCGAAGGCCGTCCCACTCCCCAGGGTCGTCAGGGCAGTCCGCTCTAGCCTGGACTAGATGCAGGACGTGCTCGAGCAGGAGTGGGATGAGCTGAGGTCTGAGCGGGAGTGCCTCTGGGACTGGGACGACCTGTTGAAGGCATGGGTCCAGTCTTCCAGCGCGAAGGCTCGGGATTGGGAGAAGCAGCTCCAGGCTCGAGAGGAGGTGGTGGAGGACAGGGAGGACGTCGCCGCCGACCTCCACAAGAATGCAGTGAACCTCTTGGGTTAGGCCAAGAACCTCCATGCCTCCACCGATGCACGTCTCGTGGCCCTGACAGAGCTCCAGAAGATGCTCCTTTGTTAGGAGAAGGAGGCGAAGGCGAGGGAGAGGGAGCTCTCCGACCGTCTGGCTGCCCATGAGGAGGAGCAGGGGTGCTTGAAGGAGCGGCTTCAGGGCGTCCACAACCGGGAGCTCGTGGCTGCATCCAATGAGTCTGACCTGGACGAGCAGACCGCATGGATGGCCACCAAGGAGCTGGTCTTGGTTGCTCTGGAGTAGGAGCTGGCCACCCAGGAACAGGAGCTGGCGAGGAGGAGTTTGGCGGGAGTGTTGGCTTCTTCCGCCAAGGTGGCAGAAGATCTCCGGGCTTCTCGTGCCACTGAGGTAGAGAAGGTCTGGGACTTCCTCAGCCTCATAGAGGCGGCTCTGGAACCCTTTGGCTTCGGCCCCTTGCGCCCCGGAGGGCCGATCCAGGAAGTGAGCCTGGTGCTCCCTGCCTTGGACTCAATCAGAGAGAAGATCCTAGCGCTCGAGAATGTCATGGGGAAGCAGCTGGAGGCCGAAGGAAAAGCTCTGGCCCAGATGCTGGCAGGGCATGTGCTCACTTGCCTTCGGAGCTGCAACCCCAACATCTCCCTAGAACCTGTGATGCAGGACCAAAGCACAGATTTGTCGGAAGCGACAAAGTCTTCCGTGGAGGAAGTCGCCTGACTTGTAGCTGCTAGGTTCCAGCACGAAGAGCTCCTAGGTCTCCCGCTTGCCTTGTATCCTCCTATGTGTGCCAGAGATCTGTTGTTGGTAAATACCTTTTGTTTCAAGTCTTATGTTGCCTTGAGTTGTTGCTGTAGACTTCGGAGCCTTGGCAGCGCAAAGGTTCAGGATGACTTAGTCGACGTGGATAGCTCTATTCCGATGTTCCGAGCTTGTTCCTCCGAGTCCTTAGCATCTTAAGGACCCAGAGCGCTCTGGCAGTGTGGCTAACACTCCTTCCGGGTCCTTGGCAGCGCAAGGACCCGAGAGAAGTTTGGCCCATGTCTTCAGCTTGTCGTAGCTGGTGCTCCAAGTCTTCTGCTTGCTTCTGCAGCTGCCCGACGTCCTGCCCGCATGGTGTAAGGGCCTAAGCTTTTGCACACATCCAAAGTGTTCATCACACCACACACACCTCATTTGAGGAAACTTTATGAACACATTTGAAGAGCAAGTAAACACCATCAACATGGTCATTAGGGAATAAACTCACAAAATGCAAAAGTGGCATTTCCCACATGCATCATATAGGGGCTGGGCATATGAAAAACTCCTACACCTTGCTAGGAGTGCTCATGCCAAATTTCACACAAATCCAAAACCTTTTTGAGATCTTTTTGGGTATAACTAGAAAGAGGGTAGTTTGAAATCAAATTCGAATTCAAACTACTTCCATCCCATAAGTTCAAAAGTGGGAGGCATATTCTTACTCAGCACATTTTTGTAAGTTCACACACCAATTTTCACTCCATTTGGAGTTGATCTTGACATGAGCTAAGTTTAGTAAATTCAAACTCAATTTGAATTTCAAACTGCATATGTGCTGAAATATATTCAAACACTCCCCAATTTGAATTCTATCCAATTCAAATGGCCAGAGGCTAGATAATTCAAATGACCAAGGTTATTTGGGTCTCTACTGTTTAGAGCAGTGGGGAAAATTCAATTTCAGAGGTTAAAACCGGAGCGGGACCCACATGTCAGCCTCACTAGTGTTTTAACCGACTCAAATCACCGAGGCTTGGTTCTTGCGCGCGCCCACGCGAGCGCCACGGCGATGCACGACCACTGCCACCTCCTGGTCGCCAATCAGAGCCACGAACCAACGTCCTCATCTATTTAGCTGCGAGCTGCCGACAGCAGCAGCCCGTTTTCGCATCGCCTCAACGTTTCCAGCGCTGAGAAACCCGAGCCGATTGCCGCACAGCTCCACCTCACCGTCAACCGACCAAAGCAACCCCTTCCACCGCAATCTGAGGCCACAAATGACACCGCCGGACTTTGCTCGATGTGCTACAGCCCTCAGCTGCTCGTAAGCAACTTCGGTTGAGCTTGTCCGAGCCGATCTTCCATCGCTCTGTCAACCCGAGAGCTCCTCCGACTCGACGCCATCGCCCGAGCAGCTCTAAGCTTCTCCACCGTGACAAACGTGTCTTTGAGGTTAGCGTCAAAGTCTAGTAGCTCTCCCCGAACTCCCTAGGTCCCTTTTAGCGCCGGTTAGCCGGAATTTCAAATTTTCCCGATGATCACCGTATAGAACACCGATAACCAAAACTCAAAATTTGTCTTGATCACTGGTAATCCTGGCCGAGCTGAAGCTAGAATAGCACCTCACGGTCACCTCAGCCAAATCCTAGCGGTGATGATCAATCCAGTGAGCAGAGCACCTGAGTTTGGCCACCATTGGTGAAAACGGCTCGGGTCGCCGGAAAAGTCTACTTTCCCGGCGATCTCCGGCCAAGAGGAGGGAAGGGTTAGCTTCCCCGTGCCCCAGTGGTGCTTTGCGACCCATTGGTTGATCATGTTCACCGCCGAGATGAGCTAGCACCGTCGGACCCGAGCTCATCTTCCGCCTCCACCGTCGCCGACTAGGTTTCCAACGATGTCGAGGTTCGAGAAGTTGCCCGGCGTGTGAGCCTTGCTCCAACGATCACGTAGGAAGAAACCGTGTCAAAAATTAGGCAGTAGCGGCCGAGAGCGAACCGCGCCACCGTCGCGCGCTCAGGCGCTGGCGGGAGGTAGACGAAGACACTGTGCGTGGGACCCACGTGCAGTCTTTTAAACATTTCCCTGATTTCCAGTTTTAGTTTAAAATTCAAACCCACATAACTTTGGCTAGGAAACTCCAAATCGAGTGAACCAAATTTTGTTGGATTCAGCTCTCTGAGTACTTTCCAACAAATCAAGTTTCACTTCATGAAAATAATTAGTTCTCCAGAATTAATTCCTCGAAGTTTAAACTGTTTAGAATTTTAACTAGAGAACCTTTGGAGGAAAATTCTAAAATTTTGCTAGGATGTTCATCAAAATATGCCTGAGCTACCATAAAAATTTCAGATCCATTTGGGCTCATTTGATCCATCTAATGGTGTGATTAATAAAACTGTTCCAGAGAAAATAGAAAATGTCCAGAAACATTTTCAGAATTTCTCTGAAATTGTTTAGCTCATATCTTTAGCTAGGAACTTTCAAATTAAGTGAAACCAACTCCATTAGAACCCTCTGAAAGTCTAGTTTTCATAAAGTCATGGCTTGCTCCATGAAAATCCCTAGAACACCCTAGGAGCTCCAATTAAGGTCAAGTACATAATTATTTGTAGAGAGCTCAAATGAGCTTTGCTGAAATGAAACTTGGCCAAGTCTCGGTTTAGGTTGTATCCAAACCACAGTAAAAATTTCAGAGTCATTGGGTCTGTCTAGTAAGACTTATAGTCCTAACAAGTTTAACTTCAATTCAAATGCATCTAAATTGACACATGTTTATAATTATCATATGTAGTCGCTAAGGTTGAGGAGGAACGCGAAGTCTTAGACTTTGTCAATCCAGAAGAACAACTAGCCTACGACCAAGAGAAGCAAGGCAAGCTCTGGTTTGCATTAACCTTTTTACAAATTTTTACTGTTTTGAGAACTTACTTTGAGCACTCACTTAATTCTGGCATTAGAGTCTTGTTTGAAACCCAAATGCATAGCCAAGAAAACCCTTAGTTGGGATTAAGTTTGAAAACCTTGTTAGCCACTGCAAATGCTAAGGTAGTTTAGGATTCGGTACAAGTAGAGTAGTTGGAACTACTCGCGAGAATAGGCTAGAGGCACATTGCTCGGGTAAGGATAGCAAATGAAACACATGGCAAGAAAAATGAGACCGAGCAGAGAGTAAGGGCAGCAGGACTTTGGGGCCTGGGTGCCATAGTGCCGCTTGTGTCGATTGAGGACCGAGCCGTGCGCGGGCCTGTTGAACAAGCTAGAACAGTACCAAAGATCTACCGGCTATATGGGAACCGGGATACCGATGTAACTCGGGTAGCTGGGTGTTGAGGCATAGCTGGTCGTTCAGAGGGTAGGTTGAGAGCTCGAGGTGTAAATCGGCTGGTGGCACTGTGGATGCGCGCGCATAGACCTCTTGCTCGGGATGATTGGACCGGTTCAACATTTGGCTGATGGGTGAAAGGTGGTTGCGTACGACGTCCGTGATGGTTGCTGTAGGCAACATCGAGTACGGGCATACGTGACGGGTTACTCGGGTAACCCTGCAGGTGTAAATCGATTATAATCGCCGTCCCTCGCGGTCAGTGAGTACCACTTGTTCACTGTACCGTGACGTAGAAAGAACAGGTTAGATACATGTTAAAAGTCTGCTGATTTGAAAGATATACTTTGCTGGTTAATGTCTTGTTGTAGTTTAGAGCTAATTAAATTTCTTTTCAACTTTGGGCAAAGTACATGAGAGAAATGTGTTTCTTGTTTGATTGCGGATCTCTCATGTGCCTTAGCGTAAGGTTCTCCACAACCTGCTGCTAAAACTTGAAAGTAAGGTTCCATTAATTAGGTGAGTCCTTTGCAACTTATTTTACCTCATGTACCCTAAAACCATTCATGTAGAAGTTTCATGTATAGGAGAGACGGGTCAGTCTTGCTGAGCCATCGTTCTCACTGCTTGTGTTTGAAGCTTTTGCAGGGGTTTATGAGGAAGGGACTCCGGAGGAGGAGACGGAACCCCAGGAGGGGAACCCCATCGAGTGGGAGTCGTGCACGCCGCCGTGTTACTGTGTGTGCGTGCTAGCGGGGACACGTTCACGGGCTGAACGTGAACTCGATGCGTAGTCTACGCCCGTGAGTGTAGGCGGAACATATTTTGTTGTACAAATGTTCATAAACCTGTTTATGTAATAAAACTTTGCTTCTGCTTTGTATCTTTGATGTGCGTCATCCGGTGCTGTGCAACGCAGCACCCCTCAGCATGATCCTGGCTCGACAAGGCCATTGGGGCCGTGTAACCGTGGTATCAGAGCTCGCTTGAGGTTTAACGCACTACAAGGGTAATCTTTTTCAAAAATTCGGTGAGGAATGAGTTAGTAGCCCATATAAGGATGTTATTAGTGTATAGAAAGTGGCATACTAACCTATTTGCTTATCTCAGAAAATCATGCATCTCGGGATGTTTATGTCTTGGGGGGTGCACGTAAGCGCTGTCCACCAGTGCGCACAAGCTGAAAGGTGGAGCCCCACGGGTGGCAGGTAACCCGACCCGCTTTAATATCCTCTATGACTCTTCTTGTCGTTTGGGGTATTCGAGCAACGTATGTCCCTGGCATGCTTTGGGCAATTTGGGAGACCCTGTCACGTGGTCAGTAACGTGAACACGTAGCTCAAGGCGTGTTTGGCTTGAGAACATCCGGGCGAGTGATGACGGCCGGGTGTATGAACTGTATGGATACCGGGCTCGGTGTACAGCCGAGTCTGATGATTGTATGAGTTATTTGCAGGTAGTCTAACCACGAAACGGTAGACGTGTAGCATCCGTGTGCAAGAGACGCTTAGTGCCACTGAACTAACGAAGCCGGCTAAGTCCGGTATAGGTTTTTCTTTGTGAGGAACGTAGTACCGACATGAACTGGTGACGCATCGACGTCACACCCCACTAAATGATCAACCTCATTGTAAAACCTGAAGGTTTTAATCCAGATCACTAAAACTTTGAGTTAACTCTTTCCCTTAATCAGGATGTTCAAAGTTAACAAGTTTTTCAACTTATAGGATACAAAGGACAGAGTCCTCTGTTTTCAGTTGAACTAAGGCTGAAGTTAATCAGAGGTTAGAGGTTGAGTTCTTTCGAGGTTGGGGTCATATGATAGATTTCTGGAAAGGTTTGGAAGAGCTTTACAACTTTTCTATTGATGTCCAGAGGTGTTTCATCCCTTAACTAGTCGAAAAATGCAGTAGAGTTGAAACTGTCCAAAAAACATGGCAGAGCGAATACTCTCTGTAACTCTCTGTAAATTGAGCATAACTTCCTGCATAAAAATCCGAAAATATAGAATGAGGTAGTTATGAAAAGTTCATGAAATGGGTTACAACTTTGTAACAGAAAATTTTGTCAAATTTGGTGTAGAATTAACTGGAATTCTTGGATCAATTCAGTACCTCAAGCAGGGAGGTGCTGTCCAATTTTCTCCAGAAATTCTGTCAACTTTGACATCTCATAACTTTTGAACCAGGATAGATCTTAGGCCATGTAAATACTTTCTGGAAAGCTATTGAAGTTAGCTTTAACTTTGATGTTAAGCTCCAGAATTTGATTTGCTTTTAGCATGGTCTAAATCAGGTTGAAATGGAATCTGGTCAGGTCTGTCAGTTTGGGCAGCAGACCAGCAATCAAATTGTTCTAAGTTTGAGTTGTGTTCCAAGTTTTATGAGTTAAATAACAAGTTTTATGTTATAACTCAACTTTTTTCTGTTCAAATAAATATTTGACATTTCTCAAATATGTTTCTACATATGAAAGCGGATAAACAATTGGAGAACGGGTGGGTTGTATCCCACTGTTCTCGCCGCAGCGGTTATCCGGAAACGTTGAGGCAAATGCTTCAGTATTTCGGGTACAGCAAGATGCCACAGTTCTTCCCCAAGGAAGAAGGCGAGGAGGGGAACAAGATGTGTACAATCCATGTCGAAGTTACTACAGGACCCACGCCACCCGGTTGGGCACCATTCACCGTTACGGTGAGAGGTAGACAGCCGGAGGGGATGTGGCAAGTGGCAGCCCACGACAACATGTCGCGTTTCTGCCAACTACACGTGAGAGCTATGGAGGGCACTCCCTACATGCTCATTCCGGTGGATGGGTGAGCTAATCATGTGTGGGGGGAAAGGTACATGGAGGCAACAGATCCGGGTTGCCCAAGGTACAACCCTGCGGAGGCAAATCTCAGCCTCCAATTGAGGGCGGGAAAGGCCGTAATGGACAGTCAAGCTGTTCATACGGAATGTCTCGCCATGAAGCTCAAAGAGAGCAACAGCCATGGAGATCATTTCGAAAGTGCTCACAGCGCACTCCGCGATGTTCTTCTTCCGACGATAAACCGACTGAATGAGTAACACAATCAATTGCATCGTCTGAAGAAGGCGAAAAATAAAAGCCACGTCGACATCACAGCTTTGCAACAGCATGTGCAAGCCTTGACCTAGCAGAATGAGGTCCTCACTCAAGAGTGGGATGATGGTATTGAGGAGGGGCAAGGCTGGGAAGAGGACTATAACCAGGCCATGGACGAGGTGCACGCGTTGCAGGACCTCATACCTCCGGTATTGGGCACAACAATGGTGGGTGCCGTACCCGTGGTTTTGTGTCTTCCGGCAGTGGGGGAACCTGAACCGGAAGAGGAGGTTATGGACCCGGAGCCACCAGCAGAGGTAGCGGAGGAGGACGACCTGCAGGAGGTCGAATTCTACTCCGAGTAGGAGGTTACCATTGCCGAGTAGGGCAGTAAGAGTGATGTGACCAAAACTTTTGTAATCGGTGACATGTCGTGTAGACAGTAGGGTATGTATAGGTAGTGACGACATGAGCACGACTTCTCGGAGACCCGAGAATAATGTATCTTGTATAAAGTTTATGCTTTATCAATATATGTGAATGTTGTGCAAATTATTCATGTGTCACTTCAATACCTGCTGTTACATATGGAATTTTAAAGTATGACATGTGCTGATCGCTGCTGTTTTTGAATTTCAGAATGACTCGTACTCGTGCCAACCCGGATGTTGGGGGTTCCAGTCAGGGGGGAGAGACCTCCCAACAGCCTCCCGAGGATTCCTCGGGACAACAACAGCAGCAACAGCAACAGATACAACCGCCAACGGTTACTTTGGCTGACATCGTGGCAGCGATGGCGGGTTCTCATCAGCAGCACACCGAGTTGCTGCAAACCCTTATTGCGAATACGTCTCGACCATAGAGGCGTCAAGATCGCGAGGAGCACCAACAAAGCTCCTACTTCGATTTTCTGGCTACTCATCCCCCGGTATTCTCAAGGGTGGATGAACCCCTCGATGCGGACAACTGGCTCCGCACGATGGAGATGAAGTTCAGGATGCTCCAAGTGAGTGAGCAGAGCAAGACTCAGTTCGCGGTCCAACAGCTTCAAGGATCCGCGAGCGCTTGGTGGGCAAACTACTGTGCTTCGCAACCCACCGAGCGAGTTATGACCTGGGCGGAATTCCAGACGGCCTTTAGGGCCTATCATATACCGCCGGGTCTCATGAAGAGGAAGACGCAGGAGTTCCTACGCCTGCAGCAAGGAAGCTGGAATGCGCTGGAATACTCCAGGGCATTCAATGATCTTTCACTCTATGCTTCGTATCACGCTGATACCGACGAGAAGCGGCGGGATGATTTCTACCAGGGGCTTAACCCGCTCCTGAAGGACAAGCTGGCGATGTTTAATCACGGCAGCCTCAATGATATTATTGATGCTGCGATTGTCCAGGAGGACTCCGGCAAGGAGTTAGCGGCGGAGGAGAGGAAGCGAAGCGCGCCGCAAAGCAGCGGAGAGGGAGGTGGTCCTTCTCAAAAATATCGTATGGTGAATCGCCCACCATCGGGTCCACGTTGGCAGCCACCACGGAGGCTGATGCCATTCCGCAGTCGGCCATATTCTCCACAGGCATTCAGGCCGGCACTGCCAGTTCCACCTCCACAGCAACAACAGCAGCAGCGGGCGATGCCGCGTGCGTATGCACCTCAGCAGCGCATGCCGGGCTTTCATTCCCCAAGCACCGGCCAAACAGCAGCCACATGCTACAAATGTGGTCGCCCAGGACACTTCGCCAACAATTGTCCTGAGAGACAAGGCGGCGGAGTTGCACCGCAGTTTCCGGGGACGAATCAGACCCGGAACCCCACTAATGCGCGGTGGGCAAACCATAGGCCCGGCACCGTCCACCAACTTGCCATAGAGGACGTGCCGGAGGGAGAGCCAATCCTTGCAGGTATGTTCCAACTCCACCAGCATCCCGCCATAGTGTTTTTTGATTCAGGCGCCATACATAGCTTCATTAGCCAAGCTTTTATTGCTAAATACAGCTTGCAAATACTACCCACCGATAGTCCATGATTTGTTCACAGGGTGGGAAAATTTCAGCAAGCATGATGGTTCCAAAAGCGCCATTGTGCTTAGAGGGTAGAGTATACCCTACGTCTCTCATAGTTTTAGAGGGACAGAAGGTCGATGTCATCTCAGAGATGTCGTGGTTAACCCGCCACGGTGCTGTTTTAGACACTGTCCTCCTAGTCGTGCATTTGAACTCAGAGGTGCACGAGTCACACTCTTTATTTCTGGACAGTCCAGAAATAAAACTTCCAAGTGTTTATCAGTCCACAACCATCAGATTGGAAGATATTCTAGTAGTCTGTGAGTTCCCTGACGTGTTCCTGGATGATTTACTAGGGATGCCGCCCGACAGAGAGGTGGAGTTCAAGATTGAACTTGCACCGGGAACCATGTCAATATCCCAAAGGCCGTACAAGATGGCGCCAAGGAATTGGCTGAACTGAAGACACAGTTAACGGACTTGCTGGAGAAGGGTTTTATTAGGCCGAGCTCCTCGCCATGGTGCTGTTCGACATTATTCGTGAAAAAGAAAGACGAGACGTTGCGGCTTTGCGTGGACTATCATCCACTAAACACCGTAACCATCAAGAACAAGTACCCGTTGCCACGGATCGACATGTTGTTTGATCAGTTGGTCAAACCAAAGATCTTTTCCAAGATGGACTTAAGATCCGGGTACCACCAGATTAAGATACGGGCTGAGGATATTCCGAAGACGGCTTTCTCGATGAGGTACGGGCTTTATGAGTACCTAGTCATGTCCTTCGGCCTCACCAACGCTCCATCTCACGTCATGTATTTGATGAACTCGGTATTCATGCCGGAGCTGGACAAATTTTCTGTGGTCTTCATCGACGACATATTGGTATATTCCAAGTCGGAGGAAGAACACATGAAGCATCTGTGTATAGTCTTGCAACGTCTGCGGGATCACAAGCTATACGCGAAATTCAGCAAGTGTGAATTCTGGATGTCGCAAGTGCCTTTTCACGGGCATATTATCTCAGCGTAGGGAATCGCTGTAGACCCTAGTAAAATCACACAAGTGCTGAATTGGAAGTCCCCGAGAACTGTTCATGAGGTACGGAGTTTCCTCGAACTCGTGGGATATTATCAGAGGTTCATTCCGAACTTCTCAAAGATTGCCAAGCCTGTGACAGAGCTGCTGAAGAAGGCTACCAAATATGTTTGGAGTCCAGCATGTGAAGCAGCGTTCAAGGCATTAGTGAAGCACCTAACATCAGCACCAGTTTTGGCGCAGCCAGACACAACAAAACCATTCAATGTGTACTGCGATGCATCCGGTATTGGACTCGGATGTGTGCTGATGCAAGACCGAAGGGTGGTCGCGTATGGATCACGGCAGCTCAGAAACCATGAGCGAAATTATCCAACTCATGACTTGGAGCTCGCTGCCGTGGTGCTAGCACTTAAAATGTGGAGGCACTACCTACTCGGTAACCTCGTGCATCTACATACCGACCACAATAGCCTCAAGATTCACTCAGAAAGAGCTGAACATGAGGCAGCGGAGATGATTGGAGTTGATAAAGGATTACGAAATAGAGATCCATTATCACACCGGCAAGGCAAACGTAGTGGCAGATGCGCTGAGTCGCAAGTCACACGTCAACAATCTGACCATCACCCTGTTGGAAGAGAGCGAGCCCTCACTGCATGTGATTCCACATGGAGCTCTCTACAGCTTAGCTTTAATCCCCACCATCCGTGAAGAGATAGCGGCAGCTCAGAAACATGACAAAGGCATGTCGCATTTGCGGAGACGTGTAGACAGTGGGAAGCTGAAATGTTTCCGGAAAGACGGAGACAGCGTCCTATGGTTCAAGGACTGGATCGTCGTACCCCGTAACCCGAAGTTACGGAAGAAAATCTTTCATGAGGCCCACTTGTCAAAGTTTTCTATTCACCCCGGCAGCAATAAAATGTATCATAAACTCAGAAGCAAGTTTTGGTGGACACGGATGAAGCGGGAGATCGCAAAGTACGTGTCCGAGTGTGATACATGTCAAAGGCTGAAGGCAGACCACATGAGGAAACCGGGACTGCTACAACCACTGGGCGTTCCTGCCTGAAATTGGGAAAATGTGAGCATGGACTTCATCGTCGGTTTACCCACCACTTTTCAGAAACATGATTCTGTGTGGGTGATCGTTGACCGGCTCACCAAAGTTGCCCATTTCATCCCGATCAACACAAACTACAATGCCAAAAAGTATGCTGAATTGTACATCTCACGGATCCTATTCTTATACGGCATACCCAGCACCATCATATCGGATCGGGGCACTTTATTTGTGTACCATTTTTGGGAGCAGCTACACGCTGCGTTGGGGACAAAGCTGATCCGTAGTTTAGCGTGCCACCCGCAGACGGATGGACAAACCGAGCGGGTAAATCAGATTTTAGAAGATATGCTACGAGCTTGCGCTATCAACCACGGTAAGAAGTAGGATGGTCACTTACCGTTGGCCGGGTTCTCGTACAACAATGGGTACCAAGCCAGCATCAAGATGGCGCCTTACGAGGCGCTATACGGGAGAAAATGCCGCACAACACTGAATTGGTGTGAGTCTGGCGAAAGGGTTACCTTCGGGATTGATCTTGTCAACAACGTGGAGGAAAAGCTTCAGCTGATTCAAGCAAACCTAAAAGCCGCCCAATCCCGACAAAAACAGTATGCGGACCGGAGAAGACGCCCATTACAATTCAAAGTCGGGGATCGCGTATATCTACGTGTGTCTCCAATGAAGGGCGTGAACAGATTCAGGGTGAGGGGAAAGTTAGCACCCCGATTCATCGGTCCATTTCAGATTACAGAAAGATGTGGATCAATAGCATACCGGCTGAAATTACCATAAGTTCTTTCCGTATGCACGACGTCTTTCACATCTCCCAGCTGAGGAAGTGTCTCAAGCTATCAACTACCATTCAGCTGGAGGATATAGAAGAACTGAAACCAGATCTCACGCATCGGGAGGAACCGGTTCAGATTATTGATGAAAAGCCCCGAACCACACGCAACCGTAAGTTGTGGTTCTACAAAGTTCTGTGGAGTAATCACACCGCGGATGAAGCGACATGGGAGAGCGAAGGATTTCTTCACGCTAACTACCCCGACTTCTTCACGTCGCATATACGGTAATCTTCCACCGTCCTCTCTCTCATTTTCACCTTATAATCTAGGGACGAGATACTTTTAAGGGGGGAGGAATGTAAGGGCCTAAGTTTTTGCACACATCCAAAGTGTTCATCACACCACACACACCTCATTCGAGGAAACTTTATGAACACATTTGAAGAGCAAGTAAACACCATCAACATGGTCATTAGGGAATAAACTCACAAAATGCAAAAGTGGCATTTCCCACATGCATCATATAGGGGCTGGGCATATGAAAAACTCCTACACCTTTCTAGGAGTGCTCATGCCAAATTTCACCCAAATCCAAAACCTTTTTGAGGTCTTTTTTGGGTATAACTAGAAAGAGGGTAGTTTGAACTCAAATTTAAATTCAAACTACTTCCATCCCATAAGTTCAAAAGTGGGAGGCATATTCTTACTCAGCACATTTTTGTGAGCTCACACACCAATTTTCACTCCATTTGGAGTTGATCTTGACATGAGCTAAGTTTAGTAAATTCAAACTCAATTTGAATTTCAAACTGCATATGTGCTGAAATTATATTCAAACACTCCCCAATTTGAATTCTATCCAATTCAAATGGCCAGAGGCTAGATAATTCAAATGACCAAGGTTATTTGGGTCTCTACTGTTTAGAGCAGTGGGGAAAATTTAATTTCAGAGGTTAAAACCGGAGTGGGACCCACATGTCAGCCTCACTAGTGTTTTAACCGACTCAAATCACCGAGGCTTGGTTCTTGCGCGTGCCCACGCGAGCGCCACGGCGATGCACGACCACTGCCACCTCCTGGTCGCTGATCAGAGCCACGAACCGACGTCCTCAGCTATTTAGCTGTGAGCTGCCGGCGGCAGCACCCCGTTTTCGCGTCGCCTCAACGTTTCCAGCGGTGAGAAACCCTAGCCGATCGCCGCACAGCTCCACCTTACCAGCTCACCATCGACCGACCAAAGCACCCCCTTCCACCGCAATCTGAGGCCACAAACGGCACCACCGGAGTTTGCTCGATGTGCTACAGTGCAAAAGTCCCAAAAACGTGAATGCAAAGAAATGGATGATTGAACGTCATTGTGTTTCTGGTTCATGAAAAATGAGACTTACAAAAACTTTCTTACATGGGATGGTATACATGAGGGGCAACCACGTGGGTTCAAGTGTGCCTTTGAATGTGTTGGACCAAGGTGAAGTTAAACTCATGTGTAATCATACATGCGGATGAGAATGAATAAAAATAAGGTTTTAGACCCAAAGGCTCAGCTCAAATTGCCACCAAACTTTTGTATACACATGGAGCCTCATACAGTTGAAACTGAGGAGATTATGGTGGCAACTTTCTGATTTGAGGGTGAGCTAAAAAGGAATGGATTATAATTATGTTGAGTTCATGCTGAATTCAAAACATGTTAAGGTAAGGGAATGACTTGAGTTATGTCACACGAAATGATAAACTCAAACATGGACATGTGGGGAAAGCTAAAATGTTCTTTAGCTCATTCTAAACACATGTTAACCCAGGGAAGAATTTCACTCCCAAAAATCTAACTCATGTGCACATTATCTATGAGTAGAGGGGATGGAAATTGAAACCCAATTTTGAACCCTTGCAAAGGATCCATGTTCAGAGTCCATAGGCCTATATGTGAGATGACTATTGCAGTCATCAGGTATAAAACAGCTTAAGTTCTAAATTTGGAGAAAATTTGAGCTCATATACCATTTGTTCAAATAGGTCATCACAAAAGGGGTTTTCAAACTGTTGGTTCAAAGATTATATTTGCAGCAACCAAATTTAAAAGTTGAGTCCATATTTGAGATCCTCAGCTCCAAATTTGTGGGAATACCAATTTTTACAACATTTGGAGGTGTGGTGGCTAAGTTTTTGCAATAGGACATAAAAGGGTAATTGAATTCAAATTCAAATTTGAAATTAGAGTAAAGTTGCCCTATGTCCAAATGAATTCCCAAATTTGAGATCTACATGTTGGAATTTAGTACCTGCCAAATTTGGGAGATATTTGTGAGAGTTTTTGGGGGATAAGAAGAGGGGTGGACCCCACATGTCATAGTAACATTTAAACTTACCGTCGAAGCAATCTCTCTGTTTCACTCGAGCAGCCGTGACTCTCTCTGGGCGACACCGCGGCGACCACCGAGCCACCTCCTCGTGAAAACTTCTCGTGCTGGCGACCTGCTCAGCGTCCACTCGCGCCCTCATCCGTTCACGAAGCGCTCTGGTCGTTCACAATACCGCCACCCCGAGGCCCTGCGACCCTCATGCCAGAACCGAGCAGAAACGCCTCCGCTCCTCGGTGCTCCATCGGAACCCGACAAAAACTAGTGCACAGCCTCCCTCCGGGCTGCTGAATAGCACCGCATGCCCACTCTTCATTTCCCCAACACAAAAACGACCGAGGTTTGGCCTCTCTGCCCCAAGGGCGCCATGTCCGCGTGGCGGCCGAAAGAGAACCGAGGAGGGAGCTCACGTGGACAGCTGAGTCTAGCGCTGGTCACGGCCAAGTACTGGCGCCCCAGGACGCGCTGTTGATCCATGCTTCTCATCCTCAACCCTCACATCGAACCATGGACCACCGAGCGCCAATTTGAAGTTTTTCCTTCGGAGGGCGCAACCCGACCTTCCGGTATGAAATCAAGAAATTCTCCCTCTGTCTTCAATCTTTGGTCACGAATTTAGGCACAGAGGAGCTAAGCTAGATGGCGGTGATCTCCTCTTTTCAAACCTAGTTGGAAGCCGACGAGAGGCGACGTATTTTGATGTTTTCCGAGCACAAAACCGGCACTACCATTCGGGCGCACGGTGAAAGCCGGGTAGCCGCCGTTTTCATGCTTGGTTGAGCTTTCGCCGAGCTTCCCTAGCCTTCCAGGATGCTGTGGAGCCAAAAATCCGAGAGCTTGGCGGGCTAGGACCGCCGGGCGACGGTGCCGAACCTCTCCCGAGGCCGTCACACGTCGCCGACCTACTTCCGGCCACCGGCAGCCCGAGAGCACCGCACCAATGGTTTTCTCGTGGCTGGAAACCCCCAGGCGGCGAGTACCGAGCTGAGAGGCGGCCGGAAAGCCGACTCCAGCGAGCTCCGATGAGAGTCCGGCGAGGGGGCAGCGTGGGAGGGAAAACCAGCCCAAGGAGGAAGACGACCGGCGGGCCCCGCGTGTCAGCAACGGAAAATTTAATTTGCTGATCGGCTGCGGCTCTGGGATCCCCTGTGGCGATGCGGGAAGGGTTCTGTGGCCCCGTGTGGCTCAGTTCCAGCTGTTGACACGTGTGTGATGGACACACGGTCAGAGTTTGAACATTTACCGATTTATTTGGATTTCCAGATTCAGTTCAAACTTTAGAACCTCATAACTTTTGCTAGGAAGCTCCAAATTTAGTGATTCAAATTGGGTTGGCTTCAGGATGAAAAGTTCTATCCAAATATGAAACCCAATTTGCATGAAAACCAATAGAAAAGTCTGGGAAATTCTTTAAAGCTTTTCAGCAAAAGAATTTTAGAGGGAGTTTGGTTCATCCAAAAATCCTCAAACTTTGCCAAAATATTCTATAGGCTATTAGTGAATTCCTGTAAAAGTTTCAGCTCATTTGGAATTGATTTAAGGGTAATTCTGATTTGAAGTTTCTGTGTTCAAATAAATACAGAAACAATTTTCAGAGAATTTCCAAAACTTGGAAATTCAGTTCTGGGCAGTCCTTAGCTCCAAAGTTTCTAGGAAAATTCATGCGTGCTCCCTGAGCTATGTATTAAATTGTGGTTCACTTGAATTTGCATTAAAGTGCAAATTTATTCAAAATTAATTCCTTTTTTCCCAAATGCTTAGGGAATTGTTCTGAGTGATCTACTCAGTGAAAAATTCTAAATTTTGGTCCAGATAACTTTCTTGTGACAAGGAACTCACAGGAAAATTTCCATCTCCATTGGAGCCTTGTATCAATAAGGTTCTGTTCAACTTCATTATGTGATCAACACCCAAGTGATGAACCCCACTTGTCACTTGATCCTAGTATTTTAACCCAAACCCAAACCACTAGCACCAGT
Organism: Neostapfia colusana; assembly: GCA_030760725.1. Classification (NCBI taxonomy): domain Eukaryota; kingdom Viridiplantae; phylum Streptophyta; class Magnoliopsida; order Poales; family Poaceae; genus Neostapfia; species Neostapfia colusana. Next base: position 42,206,420 of record JASWHV010000018.1, on the reverse strand, counting down.
GTCATTTTAAATTCTTAAACAGGGTTCCAGTTTTAAATTTTTCTTTAGAACTTGTTGGCAAAAGTTTTATAATTAAACATATATGCTTATTCATAACGTGTAGTGATTAAACGTGAAGAAGTGAAGGAGAAGTTAAGCTTGGATCAAGGAGCAAGAAGGGCAGGGATTGAGCTTCAAGTCATCAGAAACTAACTTCATACATCTCTGACTTTAGTCACCTGCAAAACCAAGGCAAGCTCCGGTTTGCATTTAAGCTGTTTTATAAAGTTTTCCTTTGTTCACTACTATGGGTCAAAGTTTGTATGTGCATTAGGTCAAGGATGTTTTATACTCCACTTGCATAACCAAAAATGAACCCTGAGGTCAAGGGTAGAAAGGTGTTATCGCTGTAGAATAAGGCCGTGCTAAATAGGCTAGAACACCCGGTAGAAGACGAGTAGTTGGAATCTACTCGCGAGTTATAGTTCAGGATTTCATAAGTATGGTTGGAAGAGAGAGGCAAACTAAACTTTACATTTCTAAAGATGAGACCGGGCAGAGGGGTTAGGAAGCGACAAGACGAGGTCTTGGTCGAGTAGCTCTGCCTGTGTCGGTTAAGTACCGATGCGTGTGCCGTATCCAGGAGCAAGTATTGAGTTGTGTACCGTATGCTTACTGATATATGGGAACCAGGAAACCGATGTACCAGGTTCACTGGATTGTAGAGGCATACCACATCGTCTCGTTAGACCTATGAGCTCGAGACGGCGCGACCGGTTCTACAGTCTAGTGTCCTGAGAAAGGTTGCCACATACGACATAATGAAGGACGTCAGATTTGGTTCTTCAGAGGCGGGCATATGTGTCCAGTTATCCGGGTAGTGTTTGATTCGAATCACCGTCCCTCGCGGTTATTGAGTACCGCTTGCTCCCATGTTGTGACGTAGTAATCAACTTGCATGGAAACAGTTTGCAAAGTTTAATTGCTGCTATGATTATTGTAAATTGCATGAAAACCTTGTTTGAAGTAGAGATAGAGCAAACTAAAGTTATTTTTCCACCTTGGGACAAGTAACATTGGGATGAAGCGTTTCTTGTTTGATTGTAGAGTTCCAATGTTGCTGGGCGCAAGGTCACTACCATTATGGCAAAAATATGAAAGTTAAGGATGAACTTGTAGGCGAGTCTTTTTGCAACTTATATGTTAGGTCTTAAGTTACTTTCATGTAGAGTTGCATGTCTTAGGAGAGACGGTTAAGTCTTGCTGAGCCTTTGTGCTCACTCTTGCTATATGAGTGGTTTTGCAGGTTAAGACGATGCTCATAAAGAAGGTTGTCCAGTGAGACTCGGAAATGTTCGAGTCGGGTAACACATGGAGGACCTAGCCGCTACCATGTCTTCGTGTTGCTAGCGAGAGGAGTCTGCAGGCTGGACCTCTTCTCGAGTGCTTCTTAGATATTCGACGTGAGCTGTTTATAGACTTCCGCTGTAGCTAATTTATGCAAATTATTTACAAAGAATCTTTGTAAGCTTCCGCTTTGATTTATGTAATACAATTTTCCTTATATGTGTGCTGTTGGGTGCCGCATAACACGGCACCACCCAATGCGATTCCCGGGCAAGGTTCCCCGTCCCCGTGTACTGGGACGACGGGCCCCGTCAGCGTGGTATCAGAGCTGCATTGGTAATAGCGCACGGAATAAGGATCGTATTATGACAAAAACTTAGGATACGGTGAGGAAACGGTATTAGGCCCACATAAGGACTATAGTAGTATAGTTACTTAAAGTGGCATTGCTAACTTACTTGTTATAATTCTGAAATTTTGATTATGTAACGACGCACCTACGTTCAGGTAAGAATGGTAAGGAACGCCACTGAAAGCGGTTCAATTTCGGTTAGCACCCCTAACGAGGAAAGTGGTTCAGGGATAGGTCTCACAGCTTGGTGTGAGACGTTAATATGAAACTCTTGAACTCTTTATGTTCCTGAGTTCATATGAAACACTGATCCCTAGCGTGCATTAGGCAAGTAAGTGGAGACCCCATCATGTGGTCAGTAATGTGATAGTGTGTTCGTCTGGAAATAGCCCAGGAGGACATACGCAGCGCTTGCCATCGGCGTGCCCTGCAGGGCAGTAGGTGGTATCCGTTGGGTTGATAACATTCCGAACCGTGACGATCCGTTCATGATATACTCGGGTTCCCCGTCGTGTGATGTTAAAACACGATCACGTACCTTGAGACGTGGCTTAACTCAAGGACGGCCGTATGGCAATGATACGGGCGTTTGTATTTACTTTCAAATATGGAACTGCCTGAAATGAGAAAAACTTTGAGTGCACCACTATTGAGTGTTCTTCTGTAGGTACCAACCACGTACATATCCCGTGTAGTACACGTGTGTGAGAGACCGTCTTAGTGCCACTGATAATACGTATATGCCGGTGTAATCCGGTTAGGATTTTTCTTTTGGGTGAGGCAACGTAGTACCGACATGTTTCTTACGGTGCATCGACACCGTACTACACTTAATAACCTATTCCCTATTAAGAAATGATTCATGAACTAACTTGCAACTAAAAATGGGAGTCTGAAACAAGTATTAGTTACTGAACTCTTATTTTGAGCTAAGATTCGACTAGGCTTCAAAGATTTCAAAAACCGAGTGCTCTGTTTATGGCAGAAATTCTTGCTGGACTTTAACAGAGTATAACTCTGAGTAGCTTGACCCAATTAAGGTGTATGATACAGTTCTGGAAAGATTTTTAAGTGCTCTACAATTTCTTCGTAGACCTCCAGAGCAAAATCACACGTTAAGTTGGTTAAAAGTCCAGTTGAAGGCAAACTGTTCAGAACCAGGACAGTACCAAAAACCTTTCTGGACCTTTCTGTTTTTAAGCCATAACTTCCTGTAGAAAAATCCTTAAGGAGCCTATGATACACTGTTGGAAAGGTTATAAAATGTGCAACATTGTTGTAGTTCAGAGTTTGCGCAGATTCTTATTATATTTTCATATACAACTGTGATAAAAGTAGCCACATACAAAGGTGATGCTGGCAAATTTTATCCAGGAATTCTGTCAACTTTGAGAAATCATAACTTTTGATCCAGAGATGATCTGAAGGCGTATGAATACTCGTTGGAAAGATACTGAAGTTAACTTTAACTTTGGTATTCAACGTGAGTTATTAATATGCTGTTCAACAGATCAAGAATCTGGATGAGGACAGAAGAGTCCATTCTGTACAGAAAAGAGGACTGGTTAGGCCTATCCTAAGGAAGTAATTAAACTCGAGGATAGTCCGGTGGGACCTGAATATTCAATGTGTTTCCGATGCGTTACCGGGCAATGCCGGCTAATGGGACGTAAAGTTCCAGATTGAACTGACGCCGGAAACAACCCCGATTTCACGAAGGCTGTATAAGATGACACCCAATGAACTAGCAGAGTTGAAGGAGCAACTCAGTGAACTTATGAGCAAAGGTTTTATACGACCTAGCTCCTCACCTTGGGGTTGCTCTGCGCTGTTCATTAAGAAGAACGACGAGACACTAAGATTAAGTGTTGATTATCGTTCGCTCAATGCCGTCATTATAAATAACAAGTACCCTGCCCCGCATCGATAGTTTACTCGATTAACTAGTTGGTGCAAGGGTATTCTCGAAGATGGTTGGAGCTCATAAAAAATTATGACACCAAGATCCATTACCATCCAGGGAAAAGTGATAGCGGTTACCGACGCGTTAGTTGGAAGAAACCACGTTCACAACTTGGCGATTGCTGAGTTAGGAGAAGAAAAACCCAGTCTCTGTGTCATTCCGTATGGAGTACTTTATAACACTGCTCCCATTCCAGCAATCTGAGGAGAGATTGCTGAAGTGCAAAGGAGAGACTAAGGTATGTCTCACCTACAAATGGGAATAGACAATGGAGATATGAGGTGGTTCAGGAAGGACAATGAGGGTACTCTATGGTTTAAGGACCGTACAGTTATACCTCGTAAGATGAAGCTCTACAGCCGGAAATGTCGCACACCGCGGAAGTGGTGTGAGTACGGTGAAGGAGTACTGTTTGGGGTTGATTTGTCAACAAGGCCGATGACCGAGTTCGGACAATAGAAGCGAACTTGAAGGCTATACAATCCCTACAGAAAAGTCACGATGGTCAAAGGCATAGACCGATGCATTTCGACGGCGGAGAACACGTTGTCTTTGCGTGTCTCCGATGAAAGGAATTCACCGGTTCGATGTAAAGGGGGGATTTTGCTCCCCGAGTCTTAGATCTACTTGCTATCACAGAGATGTGTGGAACCGTAGCTTACCGGCTGGGACTACCGGCAAGCCTTGCTGATGTTCACGACATTTTCATATGTCACAGCTACGGAAGTACTTTAAAGATACCATCGCTGTCCACACCGAATAAATTGACTAGTTGAAGCCGGATCATACCTACACCGAGCGACCGGTTCAGACTATCGATGAAAGATCCGGACCACCTGGAATCGGATATTAAGATTTTACCAGGTGTGGAGTAATCATGCCACGGAAGAAACAACATGGAGAGCAAATATTACCTCCGCGTGAACTATCCGGAATTTTTATCATCGTACCACTTGGCATTACCTCTCCCGTCTCGTTCTTCTTTTGGAATCTCAGGACGAGATTCTTTTTAAGGGGGGAGGAATGTAAAAGTCCCAAAAACGTGAATGCAAAGAAACGGATGATTGAACGTCATTGTGTTTCTGGTTCATGAAAAATGGGACTTACAAAAACTTTCTTACATGGGATGGTATACATGAGGTGCAACCACATGGGTTCAAGCATGCCTTTGAATGTGTTGGACCAAGGTGAAGTTAAACTCATGTGTAATCATACATGCGGATGAGAAAGAATAAAAATAAGGTTTTAGACCCAAAGGCTCAGCTCAAATTGCCATCAAACTTTTGTATACACATGGAGCCTCATACAGTTGAAATTGAGGAGATTATGGTGGGAACTTTCAGATTTGAGGGTGAGCTAAAAAGGAATGGATTATAATCATGTTGAGTTCATGCTGAATTCAAAACATGTTAAGGTAAGGGAATGACTTGAGTTATGTCACACGAAATGATAAACTCAAACATGGACATGTGGGGAAAGCTAAAATGTTCTTTAGCTCATTAAACACATGTTAACCCAGGGAAGAATTTAACTCCCAAAAATCTAACTCATGTGCACATTATCTATGAGTAGGGGGGGAGGGAAATTTATACCCAATTTTGAACCCTTGCAAAGGATTCATGTTCAGATTGTCCATAGGCCTATATGTGAGATGACCATTGCAGTCATCAGGTATTAAAGAGGTTAAGTTCTAAATTTGGAGAAATTTTGAGCTCATATACCATTTGTTCAAATAGGTCATCACAAAAAAGGTTTTCAAACTGTTGGTTAAAAGTTCATATTTGCAGCAACCAAATTTAAAAGTTGAGTCCATATTTGAGATCCTCAGCTCCAAATTTGTGGGAATACCAATTTTTACAACATCTTCTGGTGTGGTGGCTAAGTTTTTGCAATAGGACATAAAAGGGTAATTGAATTCAAATTCAAATTTGAACTTAGAGTAAAGTTGCCCTATGTGAATCATATCTTAATAGGGAAGAGGTTATAAGTGTAGTACGGTGTCGATGTGAATGTGGCCTAGAGGGGGGGTGAATAGGCCTTTAAAAGATTCCTGCACACTTAATAGAATTATCAGAAACTTGATTGACCGGACTAGTCCGGTTGTGTGGGCGGACTAGTCCGGTGTGCTGAATTGTGTAGATTGTATAAGTGTTGTGCAGAAGAATTAACTTGTTTAGCAGCGGAAATAAGAACAACAATTATTCTATTTTGATTTTACAATGTGAGGTGTGATTATGACCGTGAATGAGACTTAGCAACTCAAATTATGAAGTTTAGCAACTAGATGTTATAATCAACAAAAAACAAGAAGGCATGCGAGACACAAATTTTACCGAGGTTCGATCTCACCAAGAGATCTACGTCCTCGTTGAGGAGGCTCACACAGAGCCGGGTCTCTAACCCTTTCCCTCTTCAAGTTACCACACAAGGCCGACTTGACTCCACTAGCACGGGTAATCACCGAGTTTGTGGGGCAACCTCACACGTTGAGGGCTCCCACAAGAATTACAATGAGAAAGCGATCAAATACACTCAAAAAGATTACAATGCAGAATATGAGTGTAGAGAGATCAAACCCCAAGAGCTCACAACGAAAGAACGACGATCTCCCAGTCCCGAATCCAAGTGTTCAATTGATCTTCACCTTTTTGCGCCTTAGATGTGTGGGGAGATGTGTTTTTGGGCTCTTGGGACAGGTGGTGGCGCTAGGGTTCTTGTTTCAAGCAGTATGAGTCGTGTCTCTGCTATGGGAGGCCGTGGATCACCCATTTATATAGTTTCTAAAAAGTTATCGTTGTAAAACCTAATACCGGACTAGTCCGGTATATGATCGGACTTGTCCGGTCTACTTCCAGTGGGTTAACCGGACTAGTCCGGTCCAAAAACGGACTTGTCCGGTGCTATGTGAAGTGGAGTTCCAGAAAGTTCAGCGGACTAGTCCTGTCGCATGGATGGACTAGTCCGCAGTCCTCTAAAGAGGACAACAGAAACATGAGCGGACTAGTCCAGTCCAAAACCGGACTTGTCCGGTTGCCTTCCAGTAAGTTGACCGGACTAGTCCGGTCCATGAGCGGACTAGTCCGGTGTCCAGTGGATTTTAGTTGATTTTTAAACCCCTTACCCTTACGCAAAGTCATGAGCTCTTGGAATGTGTCTCTCACACACACCCTATACATTTACATCTACTTTGCTCTTCTAAATTCCACTAAAGTCTTCCTTTTAGGGCAGCACTTTATTTTTCACCTTTTTGTGTGCACGAGCTAGTTCACTTTGGTTGTCCTGCAATCATTTCGTTAGGATCTCATATGCTTGTCATCAATTAGCTAAAACCCACAAGGGATATCCTAGATGCACTTACAATCTCCCCTTTTTGGTGATTGATGACAATTATTTGAGATATCACAATTGAGAATAAAAAGTTGATTTTCATAAGGTGTGCACATATGAGAATAATAAAGAATTCACAAAGAGCTTCTCACATATGCACACACCTTATGGTGGGGTGCCTAACAGGTGTGTGATAAACAAAATGTGATAAATTAAAGATAAACAATAGTGAACATATAAGTAGGCATTAGAGCATAGTGCATCACACATAAAAAAAGAAATAGTGCATTACAAGATTTTAAAATAGGTACATGTCCTTGATCACAAAAGAGCTTAATAACTAATACTAGATAGTTCGAGTCCAAATCTAATCTCAATCTCTCCCCCTTTGGCATCAAGGCACCAAAAAGGGAAAAATTGAGGGGAATCACTCATCGCTGCCTCCTCCTTCACTCTCAGTCTGATCTTCATATTCACCAACTTCGGGATCCATGGGAGCAGGATCTTCCTCTGAGTCCTCGGAGGCGGGCGGTGATCCAATGGGCTCAATCTCAAGCTTTGCACAGATTGACTTGATATTGGCATTGACATACTGTTGATGTTTCTTCCTTGCAAGCTTTTCCTTGCGCTGCCTGTCTTCGATCTTGCGGCAGCAGGCAAAGATGGAGGAGAGCACCTTGAGGATGCCACTGGATGATTCTTGTGCAGGTGGAGACCCAGGAGGAGCAGCTGCAGATCTAGTAACATCATGAGCTTGCTTTGATCTCCTCTCCACTGGTGGAGAGGACGGGGCAGTTGGAGCCGGGGGAAGAGTGTACTCGGTGGGTTTTTGCGGCTTCAACCCCGCATGCTTGACATCCTTGACAAACTCAAGTCCCGTCACTTTCTCAATCATGTACATGATATACGGTGCATATCCACAGGACCTATTGGGAGTGATTGAGATGTTCACGATGTCATTGTAGATATACTCAAACACATTGAATGGTCTCCTTCCACTAATGACCTTCATGAGAGTCCTCAAGGTCCCTTGTATAGTTCCCGCATCTCCATCCTTCGGAGCTATAGTCTTTCTTAAGACTCTATTGAGGACCACAAAGAAGGGTTTCAGATATTTGATGGTGGGAGAAACATATGGCATCCTTGTGTCATAGAGAAACTCAAGCTCTTCCTTCTCCAGGGGTTTCAGATTATGGATGACCAGTTCATGATCCAAAGTGTGTTGGAGGTGAAGAATCCTAGCAAATTCACCATAAGTGACACTATACTTTGAACCATGAGTCATCCAAGTAAGACTGTCTCCATCACCACGAGCAAAGTAGAGAGTGGAGTAAAACTGGATAATGACTTCATTGTTCTAGTCATACTCAAAGGATAGCAGGTCCGTCAGACCGTGCCTCTCGAAGGCCTCCACCATCTCAAGAAAGGCAGGATACCTCTTCGACTTCAGGTATTCAACATTTAGCCATTGACTCTCTACTACAGGATTCTTCATCTTCATGTACACATGCTCGTAATAGTCTACATGGAAGTTGCTCTAGAACCTTGGATCAGAACATTGTTTAGGTCGGTCATACACTTCAATCTTCCTGAAGTTATCAGCTAGCTCATTCCCTTTTCCAGTGAAATCCTCACTTGAAGGTTGCCTGTTGCGGTGAACGGGATTTTTCATTTTCAGAGGTCCAATGGGGCCACTAGCAAGTCCCTTCCCTTTATTGAGAACTCTTTTTGGCCCTGACGAGCCCTCAGCAGCATCTTTCCTTTGAGGCCTTTTGACAATGACTTTCCTCTTCTTAGGTAGATTGTCGTCGGAGGGTGGAGAGTGAGCATTGACATTATGTCTCTTCTTCATCACTCCCTCCTTAGCTCTCCTCACTCTTTCACGTTGAACTTCTTCGTCAAGGTGAAAAGAGCCGTCATCTGAGCCCGAAGACATGATGCCTGATAAGGAGTTTAAGGATTAGATGCAAATGGACGCATTATCGACTTCAAATGGGAATGTAGGGGTTCAACTGTCAGAGACCGGACTTGTCCGGTTTCAGAGTGCGGACTAGTCCGGTGGACCGGACTTGTCCGCATCTGAGCACCGGACTAGTCCGGCCTAGCATAAGAACCCTAAATTGAATGTTTCATTTGAAACAAATCTCCTATCTAAGGACACAAGGGCAGGAAAGTGGTAGGAATACATCTATTTATGCAATGTACATCCTTTTGAAATCAAAGGAAACTAGCTAGAGCTAGAAAAATTGAGATTTTGGTTTTAGGGGGGATTTACCAAGATTTGAAGATTCGCGTTGAAGGAGCAAGAGTCTATCCGGATGAGTCCGGAAAGTAGGATCCCCTCGTCGAGAAGAGGCTTTTTCACGGAGAAAACTCCGAGTTTGAGGGCTCAACTCAAAAATCACTTTGGGAGCTAGGGTTTAGGAGAGAGGGTGAGACAAAGTGCTTATGAGTGGAGAGGGAGGCGTTTGATCCGGCCAACTGCTTCTATATGCGACTGACCGGACTAGTCCGGTCACGGTAGCGGACTAGTCCGGTGCCCCTTAGTTAACCTAATTGTCGTCTGTCCGGACTAGTCCGGTTGAAAATCGGACTAGTCCGTTTCCAACAGACCTGATACATATATAGATGTTAATTGTGATCCAAGGACAATAATTTTGCAAATAGTCTTGGTGATTAAGACCAGTAGGCAATCAGCAATCAAACAATGGTCATAATCCACAAGATTTCTTCATTAAGATAGTTTTCTGAGTAGAAAAGGAGGAGAGGAGCATTTTTAACAATACAAAGGAACATTTTGAGTTGCAACCAGGTATGCAATGTTTCAAGCCACATTTCGAGAGTCAAGAATGTTTAGCTCATTTCTTAGTTCACAAAACCTTTTCTCATCTAATGGTTTGGTAAAAATATCCGCAAGTTGTTTTTCAGTCCTAACATGTGAAATAGCAATGTCACCTTTTAATGAATGATCTCTAAGAAAGTGATGACGGATATCTATGTGCTTAGTTCTTGAGTGCTCTACAGGGTTGTGTGCAATTTTTATAGCACTTTCATTATCGCATAGAAGCGGGATATGACTTAGATTGTAGCCGTAGTCCCTAAGAGTCTGTCGCATCCAAAGTAGTTGCGCACAACAACTACCGGCTGCAACATACTCCGCTTCCGCTGTGGAAAGAGCAATGGAGTTCTGCTTTTTAGATGACCAAGAAACTAGGGACCTACCAAGAAATTGACAAGTCCCTGACGTGCTCTTTCTATCGACTTTGCATCCTGCATAGTCGGCGTCGGAATACCCTATCAAGTTAAACTTGGACCCTTTGGGATACCAAAGGCCCAAGTTGGGTGTGTGCACAAGGTACCTTAGGATTCTTTTTACAGCAATTAAGTGACACTCTTTAGGTGCGGCTTGAAACCTTGCACACATGCAAACACTAAGCATAATATCTGGCCTAGATGCACATAAATAAAGTAAGGAGCCAATCATGGACCGATATACCTTTTGGTCCACATTTGGACCGTCTTCATTAAGGTCGAGATGTCCGTTGATGGCCATGGGTGTCTTGATGGGCTTGGCTTTGTCCATATTGAATTTCTTGAGAATGTCTTGTGTATATTTAGTTTGTCTTATAAATGTACCTTCTCTCAGTTGCTTCACTTGAAATCCTAAGAAGAACTTCAATTCACCCATCATTGACATCTCGAACCTGTCTGTCATTATTTTGCTAAATTCTTCACAGAAGGACTTGTTAGTGGATCCAAAGATAATGTCATCAACATAAATTTGACATACGAATAAATGATCATCAAAATGTTTAGTAAAGAGTGTATAGTCAGCTTTACCAATTTTGAATCCATTTTGAGTCAGAAAATCTCTAAGGCACTCATACCAGGCTCGAGGAGCCTGTTTGAGGCCATAGAGAGCCTTACACAGTTTATAGACATGGTTGGGGTATTCCTGATCTTCGAACCCCGGTGGCTGCTCCACATAGACTTCCTCCTTTATCGGACCATTGAGGAAGGCACTCTTGACGTCCGTTTGATATAACTTAAAATTATGGTGAGTAGCATATGCCAATAAAATGCGAATGGACTCAAGTCTAGCTACAGGAGCGAAAGTTTCATCGAAGTCCAAACCTTCCACCTGAGAATAACCTTTGGCCACCAACCTCGCTTTATTTCTTGTCACTACTCCATGTTCATCTTGCTTGTTCCGAAAGACCCATTTGGTTCCAACGATGTTCGCCCTTGGTCTTTCCACCAGCTCCCACACTTCATTTCTTTTGAAGTTGTTCAGCTCCTCTTGCATCGCAATCACCCAATCTGGATCCCTTAAGGCTTCTTCTACCCTGTATGGCTCCAGAAAAGACACAAAAGAATAGTGTTCACAAAAATTTGAAATTTGATATCTAGTAGTTACTCCCTTAGCAATATCTCCAATGATATTGTTGACAGGATGGTCTCTTTGCACACACTGATGTACTCTTGGGTGTGGAATTTGTATAGTTGCTTATTCTTCATTGTCTTCATGTGTCATGTCTCCCCCTAGATCATTGCTTCCATGATCATCTTGATCTTCTTGACCTTCCTCAACCTGATCTTGTGTAGGAGCTCCCCCTTGATCATTGCTTCCTTGTTGAAATTCGTCTTGTGTTTCCTCTCGTGGTAGGATATCACCAAGTGCCATTTTCTTCAGCGCTTCACATGGAGCTTCCTCCTTATCTAGCATAAACTTATCGACTTGCTCCACTTGTGAGCCGTTAGTTTCATCGAACACTACGTCACGTGCTACTTCAACAAGGTCGGACACCTTGTTGAAGACACGATAGGCGTAGGCATTCGATTCATATCCGAGCAAGAATCCTTCATCGGACTTCGAAGCGAACTTCGAGGCCCTTGGTTTCTTGTTCAGGATAAAACATTTGCAACCAAAAACTTTGAAATAAGAAACATTAGGCTTTTTACCCGTGAGAAGCTCATATGGAGTTTTCTTCAGTAATCGATGAAGGTACAACCGATTTGTGGCATGACAAGCAGTGTTCACCGCTTCTGCCCAAAATCGGTCTGACGTCTTGTATTCATCCAACATTGTTCTCGCCATTTCGATCAATGTTCTGTTCTTTCTTTCGGCCACCACGTTCTGTTGAGGGGAGTAGGGTTCCGAGAATTCATGCTTTATACCTTCTTCATTGAGGGTGTTCTTGAATTCTGTCCCATTGTCACTTCTGATATTCTTTACGGTTGATGAGAATTCATTCTGAGCTCTTTTCAAGAACTTCTTGAGGATTCCCTGAGTTTCTGATTTATCATACAAGAAAAATACCCAGGTAAATCTTGAAAAATCATCAACAATTACTAAACCGTATTTGTTACCGCCGATGCTGATGTACGCAATTGGACCAAAGAGATCCATGTGGACAAGTTCCAGCGGTCTAGCGGTGGTCATCACATTCTTGGCGGGGTGTGGTGCTCCAACCTGTTTTCCTGCTTGACAAGCGCTGCACGGCCTGTCTTTTTCAAAAACCACATCCTTAAGACCACGGATGTGACCACCTTTTAGAAGTTTATGCAGATTTCTCATTCCAACATGGGCTAGCCGTCTATGCCACAGCCACTCCCATGTTGGTCTTAGCAACCAAGCAAGTGTTGAGTTCGGCTTTATCTTTGTTGAAGTCAACAAGATAAAGCTTTCCCTTCAACAATCCCTTGAATGCAATCGAGCCATCGCTTCTTCTAAAGACGGTCACACCCTCATTAGTGAATAAACAGTTGTAACCTTTGTCGCATAGTTGAGATATTGATAAAAGATTATAATCTAGAGAGTCTACGTGTAAAACATTAGATAAGGTGTGTTGAGAGGATATTTCAATGTTACCACTACCAAGGACCTTTCCTTGGCTGTTGTCTCCAAAGTATATACCCTCACTTGGATCCTTGTTGCACTCGTACTCCACAAACATACCTCTCTCTCCGGTCATATGATTTGTGCATCCGCTATCTAGCACCCACTTAGATCCGCCGGAGGAGTAAGCCTGCAAAATAGAACTATTCCTTGGTTTTAGGTACCCAAGCTTGCTTGGGTCCTCTCAGGTTAGTCACAAGAGTCTTGGGCACCCACACACAAGTTTTTAAGTTCTTGTGGCGTGGCCCTGTATATTTAGCAATGACTTTTCCATACTTGTTTTTCATGAGAACATAAGAAGCATCAAATGTACGGAACAGTGTTTGTAATTCAGATTCATGGGATTTTTCTTTAACAAAAGTGATTCTATTCTTAGCATGATTAGGAGTAGACATGTGTTTGTTCCTGTCAAAACAAAGACCATCTTTGACATTGGGAGGTCTAGTGGTCATATATGCACTTCGTGCATATTTGATCTTCTCCTTGTCAAAGATGCCGTTTTGAGAAGAATGCATGTCATGGGAGGTTGAAGCATTAGAAAGTACATTCTTCTTACTAGAGCAAGTGCAGGTTCTTATTTTTGTCAAACTCATGTCTTTGGAGGAAGAGCTCTTGGAGGAAGAGGAGTCACTTTGTTTGAGCGACTCAACTTGCACCTCAAGGATTTTGTTAACTTTTGACAAGTTAGCAAGTTCTTCCTTGAGTGCAATGTGCGAGTCTTCTAACTTTGAGTAAGTTTCCTTACTCAAGGCTAGCTCTAACTCAAGTGACTCATTCTTCTCTCTTTCAAGCTCAAGAAGCTTTTCAACTTCTTGATATCTCTTCCTCTCACGGATGAGCATATCTTCTTGTCGGTTGACAAGTTCCTCCTTTTCAAAGATTTTGTTCGACAACATTTCCATTTTCTTTAAAGCAATTTTACTTAGCCCTCTAAACATTTCTTCATTATCACTTGAGCTATCAAAGTCATCAATGGAAGAATTTAGTACAGGAGGAGTAAGTCGAACCTTTTTCTTGCCTTCCTTAGCCATAAGACAAGTGTGGTTGTTCATGTCCCGTCCTCCCATGTTTGGAAAGAGTGTGGCTCTCATAGTTGGTTTCTTGACTGCGATAGTGGCCATCTCTTCGTCTTCATCGGAGGAGGACTCGTCGTTTGAGTCCCACTCCTTCCCAATGTGAGCTTGATGGACTTGTCTTCTTTTTCTAAAATTTTTCTTTTCTTGAGATCTTGTTTCCTTCTTCTTTTTGTTTTCTTCATAAGTACAGTCCACCATGAAGTGACCATACTCTCCGCAGTTGTAGCAAGTGCGTCGAGCCTTGGATTTTCCTTTATCCTTGCTTTTGCCTTCATGTGAATTGTTGCCGTGTCTTCTCTTCATCATGCGTTTGAACTTTTTGATGAAGAGTACCATTTCTTCGTCATCAAGATCGGTGCTCTCGTCGCTTGTATCTCCATCGTCTTGGTCTTCACGAGTTTCTTTGAGTTTGGGTCTGCACGTTGCTTTGAGAGCAACTTCTTTCTTTTTGGATGAGGTGAGTTCGGCTAAGTCTTTGACGTATTGGGCTTCTTTCTCCATCATTTCATGATTTATGATCTTCCCTAGTAATTCATCGGGAGTCATTTTGTGAAAACCGGGGCTCTCTCTGATCATTGAGCAAAGTGTGACATTTCTTGGCATAAAGGCTCTAATCATTCTTTTGACCACTTCGTGATCTGTCCAATTCTTACTTCCATAAGCACGAATTTTGTTGATGAGTGCTTTCATCCGATTGTACATGTCTTGAGGTGATTCGCCTTCTTCAATAGCAAATCTCCCCAACTCTCCTTCAAGCATCTCAATTTTGGCTTCACGTACAGACCTATTTCCTTCATGAGCTGTTTTGAGTGTATCCCAGATCTCTTTTGCACTCTCTAGTCCATCGATCTTGGTGAATTCTTCTCTGCTCAGTGACGATGTGATTACTGCAACGGCTTGTGCATTTCTGTGAATCTCTTGTTCTTGTTCCGGAGTGAGTTCTTCATCCGTGTCTGGGATATCTATTCCTGTGCAGACAATATGCCAAAGGCTGGGATTCAGAGATATCAGATGCATCTTGATGTTGTACTTCCACATGGTATAGTCACTTCCGTCAAACTGTGGAGGCCTTCCCATAGGAATCGAAAGATAGTGATTGTTTGAATTGAGACGGTTGTAGTTGTAATGATACCGGGAGTAGTCGTGATGACCACTCCCCATCGTCTTTTCTTTCTCTTTTCCCTTTTGTGCCATTAATTTCTTTCTCAGTAATGCCTTTAGCTGTCTCACTTCATCATCGTCATGTGGACTTTCTTTCAGCACATCAAAGGCTTTGGCATCTTGCTCCTCATCGTTGTTGTTCGTTTTCGAGATATCGTTGTTCTTCTCGGAGGCCATTGATCTCTCCGAGATGTGAGTCTCGTTGATGGAGAACTTGGCTCTGATACCAATTGAATGTGGCCTAGAGGGGGGTGAATATGCCTTTAAAAGATTCCTGCACACTTAATAGAATTATCAGAAACTTGATTGACCGGACTAGTCCGGTTGTGTGGGCGGACTAGTCCGGTGTGCTGAATTGTGTAGATTGTATAAGTGTTGTGCAGAAGAATTAACTTGTTTAGCAGCGGAAATAAGAACAACAATTATTCTATTTTGATTTTACAATGTGAGGTGTGATTATGCCCGTGAATGAGACTTAGCAACTCAAATTATGAAGTTTAGCAACTAGATGTTATAATCAACAAAAAACAAGAAGGCATGCGAGACACAAATTTTACCGAGGTTCAATCTCACAAAGAGATCTACGTCCTCGTTGAGGAGGCTCACATAGAGCCGGGTCTCTAACCCTTTCCCTCTTCAAGTCACCACACAAGGCCGACTTGACTCCACTAGCACGGGTAATCACCGAGTTTGTGGGGCAACCTCACACGTTGAGGGCTCCCACAAGAATTACAATGAGAAAGGATCAAATACACTCAAAAAGATTACAATGCAGAATATGAGTGTAGAGAGATCAAACCCCAAGAGCTCACAACGAAAGAATGACGATCTCCCAGTCCCGAATCCAAGTGTTCAATTGATCTTCACCTTTTTGCGCCTTAGATGTGTGGGGAGATGTGTTTTTGGGCTCTTGGGACAGGTGGTGGCGCTAGGGTTCTTGTTTCAAGCAGTATGAGTCGTGTCTCTGCTATGGGAGGCCGTGGATCACCCATTTATATAGTTTCTAAAAATTTATCGTTGTAAAACCTAATACCGGACTAGTCCGGTATATGATCCGACTTGTCCGGTCTACTTCCAGTGGGTTAACCGGACTAGTCCGGTCCAAAAACGGACTTGTCCGGTGCTATGTGAAGTGGAGTTCCAGAAAGTTCAGCGGACTAGTCCTGTCGCATGGATGGACTAGTCCGCAGTCCTCTAAAGAGGACAACAGAAACATGAGCGGACTAGTCCGGTCCAAAACCGGACTTGTCTGGTTGCCTTCCAGTAAGTTGACCGGACTAGTCCGGTCCATGAGCAGACTAGTCCGGTGTCCAGTGGATTTTAGTTGATTTTTAAACCCCTTACCCTTATGCAAAGTCATGAGCTCTTGGGATGTGTCTCTCACACACACCCTATACATTTACATCTACTTTGCTCTTCTAAATTCCACTAAAGTCTTCCTTTTAGGGCAGCACTTTATTTTTCACCTTTTTGTGTGCACGAGCTAGTTCACTTTGGTTGTCCTGCAATCATTTTGTTAGGATCTCATATGCTTGTCATCAATTAGCCAAAACCCACAAGGGATATCCTAGATGCACTTACATGATGCACCGTAAGAAGCACGTCGGTGCTACGTAGCCTCACCAAGAGAGAAAAAATTTAACCGGATTATACCGGCATATACGTATTATCAGTGGCACTAAGTCGGTCTCTCGCACCCGTGTACTACACGGGATACATACGTGGTTAGTACCTGCAGAAGAACACTCAATAGTGGTGCACTCAAAGGTTGTTTTCATTTCAGGCAGTTCCATATTTGAAAGTAAAAACATACGCCGGTATCATTTCCATACGTCCGTCCTTGAGTTAAGCCACGTCTCAAGGTACGTGATCGTGTTTTTACACCACACGACGGGGAACCCGAGTATATCATGAACGGGTCGTCACAGTTGGGAATGTTATCAACCCAATGGATACCACCTACTGCCCTGCAGGGCACGCCAATGGCAAGAGCTGTGTATATCCTCCTAGGCTATTTCTAGAAGAACATACTATCACGTTACTGACCACATGATGGGGTCTCCACTTACTTGCCTAATACACGCTAGGGATCAACGTTTCATATGAACTCAGGAACATGAAGAGTCCAAGAGTTTCATATTAACATCCCACACCAAGCTATGAGACCTAGCCCTGAACCACTTCCCTCGTCAGGGGAGCCAACCGAAATTGAACTGCTTTCGGTGGTGTTCCTTACTATTCTTACCTGAACGTAGGTGCGTTGTTACATAATCAAAGTTCAGAACTATAACAATTATGTTAGTCATGCCACTTTAAGTAACTATACTACTATAGTCCTTATGTGGGCCTAATACCGTTTCATCACCGTATTCTAAGTTTTTGTTGTAATACGATCCTTACTCCGTGCGCTATTACCAATGTGGCTCTGATACCATGCTGTGAGGGCCCGGACCCGATCACAGGACCGTGCCGCTCCCCCGGGAATCGCATTGGGTGGTGCCGTGTTATGCGACACCCAACAACACACATATAAGGGACACTGTATTACATAAATCAAAAGCGGAAGCTTACAAATGTTCTTTGTAAATACTTTACATAAAATAGCTACAGCGGAAGTCTATAAACAGCCCACATCGAATAACTAGTGAGCACCCGAGAAGAGGTCCAGCCCGCGGACTCCTCTCACTAGCAACACGAAGACATGTCATTGGCTAGGTCCTCCATGTGTAACATGACTCGGAAGTCTCTGAGTCTCACCGGACAACCTTCTTTATATGCGTCGATATTAACCTGCAAAACCACTCATATAGCAAGAGTGAGCACAAAGGCTCAGCAAGACTTAACCGTCTCTCCTAATACATGCAACTCTACATGAAAGTGGCTTACGACCTAAACATATAAGTTGCAAAAAGACTCGCCTACGAGTTCATCCTTACTTTCAGATTTTAGCTATAATAGTAGTGACCTTGCGCCCAGCAACATTGGAACTCCACAATCAAACAAGAAACACTTCATTCTAATGTTACTTGTCCCAAGGTGGAAAATAACTTTGGTTTGCTCTATATCTACTTCAAACAGGGTTTTCATGCAATTTACAATAATCATAACAGCAATTAAAACTTTGCAAACTGTTTCCACACAAGTTGATTACTACGTCACAACATGGGAGCAAGCGGTACTCAATAACCGTGAAGGACGGTGATTCGAATCAAACACTGCCCGGATAGCTCGACACATACGCCCGCCTATGAAGACCCAAATCTGGCGTCCTTCATTACGTTGTATGTGGCAACCTTTCGCAGGACACTCGACTGTAGAACCTGTCGCGCCGTCTCGGGCTCATAGGTCTAATGAGACGATGTGGTATGCCTCTACAATCTAGTTAACCTGGTACATCGGTTTCCTGGGTCCCATATAGAAGTAAGCCTCCGGTACACAACTCAATACTTGCTCCTAGATGCGGCACACGCATCGGTCCTTAACCGACACAGGCAGAGCTACTCGACCAAGACCTCATCTTGTCGCTTCCTAACCCTCCTACCCGGTCTCATCTTTAGAAATGTAAACTTTAGTTTGCCGGTTTTCCAACCACACTTATGAAATCCCAAACTATAGCTCGCGAGTAGATTCCAACTACTCGTCTTCTACCAGATGTCCTAGCCTATTTAGCACAGCCTTATTCTACAGCGATGACACCTTTGTACCCTTGACTTCAGGGTTCATTTTGGTTATGCAAGTGGAGTATAAAACATACTTGACCTAATGCACATATAAACTCTAACCATCATAGTGAACAAAGTAGAAACTTTATAAAATAGCTTAAATGCAAACTGGAGCTTGCCTTGGTTTTGCAGGTGACTAAAGTCAGATAATTGTGAAGTTAGTTGCTGATGACTTGAGGCTTAATCACTGCCCTTCTTTCTCCTTGATACAAGCTTCCCTTCTCCTTCACCTTTCCACGTTTAATCACTACACGTTATGAATATGCATACATGTTTAATTGTAAAACTTTTGTTAACAGGTTCTAAACACAAGTTTAAAACTGGAACTTTGTTTAAGAATTTAAAATGACACTGGTGCTAGTGGTTTGGGTTTGGGTTGAAGTACTATGATCAAGTGAGAAGTGGGGTTCATCACTTGGGTGGTGTTGATCATCTATAAGGTTAAACAGGATAGTACTGATCCAAGACTCCAATGGAGCTGAAAATTTTCCTGTGAGTTCCTCGTCACAAGAAAGTCATCTGGACCAAAATTCAGAATATTTCAATGAGTAGATCACTCAGAACAATTCCCTAAGCATTTAGTCAAAAAGGAATTAATTCTGAATAAATTTGCACTTTCATGCAAATTCAAGTGACCTACAGTTTCATACATAGCTCAGGGAGCATGCATCAAGTTTCCTAGAAATTTTGGAGCTAAGTACTGCCCAGAACTGAATTTCCAAGGTTTGGAAATTCTCTGAAAATGTTTCTGTATTCATTTGAATACAGAAACTTGATTTCAGAATTATCCTAAATAAATCAACTCCAAATGAGCTGAAACTTTTACAGGAGTTCCCTATCATCCTAAAAAATATTCTGGCAAAATTTGAGGATTTTTGGATGAACCAAACTCCCTCTAAAATCCTTTTGCTGAAAAGCTTTAAAGAATTTTCCAGAATTTTATTTTGATTTTTATACACATTGGGTTGCATATTTGGATATAGTTTTTCATCCTGAACCCAACCCAATTTGAATCACTAATTTTGGAGCTTCCTAGCACAAGTTATGCCCTCTGAAAATTTGAATCAAATCTGGAATTTGAAATGAACCGAGAAATGTTTAAACTCTGACCGTGGGTCCCAGGCACATGTGTCAACTGCTGAAACCGAGCCACACGGGACCACTGGATTCTTCCCGCACAGCCACAATGGATCCCTGAGCCGCAGCAGATCAGAAATTTAAACCTTTGTTACTGACATGCGGGACCGCCCGGTCGTCTTCAACCTTCGGCTGCCCGCGCCCGCGCGCCGCCGGACTCGCTGGAGATCTCCCCGGGAGGAGGTTCCGGTGCTCGGAACTTGCTGATTTTCGCCGCCACTACATATTCTCATGCGAGGAACACGTTGCCGGCCTTACCTCGGATCGAAGATGGCCGGGCTAGGTGCGACGGCGACAGTGGCTGCGGCAACTCCGGCGACGTTGCTAGGGCGCTGTGCCGCACAAAACGCTGTGCCGTTTGCTCCTAAAGCATCAGTGAGTCGTGGGCATGCTTGACATGGACTTGGTTTGGATCGGAAACGGCTCTAAATAGGTCCCCACCGTGCGCCCGAGGTGAATTTTCCGGCGGTAGAGAAAAACACGGCGTTCTACGGCTAGGGTTGATGAAATCAAGCACCGGTTGGACGAGGAGGACCGTTGGAGTCTCAAGAACATGCTCGTATATCATAACTGGAAACGACTAAGTATAGGAGACTAATTTTTAGATTTTGGTGCGGCGGTCCGAAGAACCCGCCGGGGAGAAAAACCAAATTCCGGCCGGCTACGCCAATGAGATGGCACCAAATTGGAGGGACAGCACGAGAGGATGATTACTGACCTTCGCCGGGGCTTAGTTGCTCGTGAAACGCAGCAAGCGCTTGCTGTGGTGTCGAGGCGCCTAGGTCCATTTGTTGGCAAGAAATGCGCTCGCCGATGTGGTTATCGACCACGGCACTTCGGGAGAGTGATCCAGGAAGCTTGAGGGGGCGTGGGCGACGCCGTCTGTGCGCTCGGCCGGGCGTCAAAACTCGGGGTGCGCCGTGGCGACAAGGCTGGACGCCAGAGCTCGGGGCGGCAGAAACTGTCGAGGGAAAACTCGGTGTGGTGGGGAGAGAAAGAACCGGGAGTGTTTATCCACTGAGGGGGGTGCACCCGATGATCTTTTTCTCCTCTCGGCGTCCTGATCGTGAGAACAGCGGGACGTCGGTTTGCCGAGCAGCTCGGTGGCGCGCGTACTGAATTCATCCGGATCGATTGAGTCTGAACAGGGAAACAGAGACTTGTGGGTTAAGTTTCCCCCTCTCCATGACAACAGGGCCCCACTCATTTCCTCTCTTAAATATCCAAATTTTTGCACATTGTAAACTTCGCTCATGAGGAATTCAAATTCAGAGGCCATTTGGCAATTTGTCAAGTTTTACCTCTGTTTTTAATTTGAATTCAAATTTCAAGGAAATTCATAAGCCCCTTTGATACTCATATCAAAGCAACTCCAAACTTTCTCAAAATTTGCATCCTCACTAATTCAAACCTGAAGAATTTGAATAAGCTCTCTGATCTTTGAGTTGGCCACTGCAATTGAGAGTTTTGGACCAACAATTTGGAACACTCTTTTTGGAAATGGCCACCTTATGATTGAAGTGAACAATTTAGTTCAAAGACTAATTTAAACTCCTTTTGCATAGGACCGCATTCACATGTTTATGAAAGTTTTTACAAGTTCCAAATTCTTGAAATTAAACTCAACTTTATTCACAACTCAAGTTTTGCATTTACAAGTTTTTGGGACTTTTACAAGGACCTGGAGGGGAGTAGACAATTCACAAGCTCCTTCTTCTTCATGTTCATCACAAATTGAAGAACTTGTGACTTGAGGACGATCTGGACCAGCAATGATGGTCAACGGTCTGGTTGTGAATCAAAATCAGAAGCTGGAACAATGTCATTAGCTCCTGAATTTTCGGGCAGCAGCATCACTTCTTCATCTTCTTTGACGAAAATACTCTCCCCCTGCGGATATGGGTCTGGTCCTGCAATATTAGAGCTAGTACCTGGGCTAGCTTTATCAAAAGAAACCTCACAAGTCTCCACAATTTTGTTAGTGTCATGTAAAAGCACACGGTATCCTCTAGTATGAGATGGGTAACCAAGAAACATGCCATCAATGGATCTAGTTTCAAATTTATCAAGATTACCATGTTTCTTAACAAAGCATTTGCAACCAAAGACCCAAAAGTGTGTGACACTAGGCCTATGTCCAAACTGAAGTTCATATGGTGTTTTACCTAGCTTAGCACGCAAGAAAACATGATTTGAGACATAACAAGCAGTTGCAATTGCATCAGCCCAAAATTTTTTAGGAGTTTGATATTCATCAAGCATAGTCCTAGCCATCTCAACTAAGGTTCCGTTCTTTTTCTCTACAACACCGTTTTGTTGAGGTACATATGGTGAAGAAAATTTATGATCTATTCCATTTTCAGCACAAAAGTGATAAAACGATTGATCTTTAAATTCGGTTCCGTTATCACTTCTAATTGCTTTTAAAGATCATGTGTGATCAATTGATAATATAAGAAATAAGGTTATAAAGTGACTAAAAGTTCCATTTTTAGATGCCATAAAATAAACCCAAGAGTATCTAGAATAGTCATCAACAATCACAAGAACATACCATTTAGCTCCGAAGGATTGAACATGTGAAGGTCCTACAGTGTCAAGGTGCAAAAGTTGACCCGGTTCAGTTGTCATGGTCATTGTGAGAGGAGCATGTGAACCTGCAACCATCTTAGCATGTCTACAAGAAGAGCACATAATTTCTTTGTCCCCTTTTTGTTTAGGCAGCCCACGTATACGATCAAGAGCACTAACACGTGTGAGATGATCAAAGGCTACGTGACCAAGTCTACGATGCCAAAAATATAAGTCTTTTGAATCATTAGCAACTAGACATCTATGCTTAGAGGATCACATATCAAAATTAGCTTTAAAAACTCTTCCAAACTGAGACATATTAAAAATAAGCTCACTATTTGAATCTACAACCTTGCAACAATTTTTAGTGAAAATAATTTCCATATTTTCATCTAGCAATTGTGAAACAGAAAGCAAGTTGTATTTCAAATTTTTAACAAGTGCCACATCTTTTAAAGTGTATTAATTATTTACTCTAACCGAACCCTTAGCAATTATAGGACTTGAAGAATTATCGGCAAAAGTAATATTTTCTACATGTGACATAAAAGAGAGGAGGAGAATCATTCTTTGTTACCGGTCATGTGGCGTGAGCATCCTGAATCCACAATCCAAATTTTCTCCTTCCTCAAGCGTGTAACCTACATTAAAGTACAATACGTTGATGGCTCAATACTGGGGTTAGTCAAAAGGCATTTAGGAATCCAGTACTGAGTCACACGACGTCCAGCAGAAGTAACACGCAAAGGCTGAGATAAAACAGCAGGTTTATGAGCCAAAGTTTGAGGATTTTTGTACCCAACTACTGACCTACGAGGTGTTACATGAGTAACACTAAAAACAGTAGGTCCGGAAGCAAACTTTACATATTTTTGACTTATTACAGCAGGTTGCATATTCCTAACATTCGGTTCAGCACACGCAACAGGTTTTGCACAGTTCTTATGTGATCTAGCAATCATTCTTTCCTTTTATGTTGCTTAGCTAGTCTATAACAAAAATCTATGACATGACCACCTCTACCACAGTAGGTACAATGAAATTTAACTTTATGTTCATGTCTAGATGAGCAGACAAAATGTTTATTTGAAACTGAATGAGACAACACTCCTGCAGATTTAAAAACCACTTCTTTTTTGTTTAGGAACTGTTTTAATCAAACTACTTCCTAATGACTTCACAATTTTAGGAGTATGTGCTTTAGCATGAGCATGTGAATCAAAACCTAAACCAGTTTTATCATTGCAAGATTTAGAAGAATTCAACAGCAAGTTTAGATTCTTATTCCCATTATAAAACCGCTCTAGTGTCTCATTCATGTCATCAAGTTTCTTAGACAAGTCTAGCCAGTTTTGACATGAAGTTTTTCCTTTTAGTTTGCAATTGGAATAATACTGAACTTCATGAGAACGTAAAGCATTGTTCAATATAGAAATTTCATTCATAGCATCTTGTAGTTTCTTATTAAGATCATCACAAATACAACAATGCAAATAAATTGTAGAACAACAAGTATCTTTCAAGTTTTTATCATTAAGTGCAGCAAGCTCTCTGTTCTTATCAATCTCTAACTCAAGTTTATTAAGTGTGGAGGTATGTGCACTTCTTAGAGAGGACAACTGTTCATATATTAAATCACATGAGGAACAAGAATCATCACTAGGAATCAAAGATTTCAAACGATTAATTTCAGATTCTAGTGACTCAGTTTTAACAGCATTGTCCCTAAGATTTTTGTCCTTTTTCTTAACTACAACAGTGGCACGAGAAATGGCATCACACATTTCTTCGCAAGTAGGACATACCTCTTTATTGTCGTTGTTGTGTTCTGCCTCCTCCATACTTGAACTTGACTTGCCCGCCATGAAGCATAAGTTTTCTAAATCATCTTCATCTTCGTCACTTCCGATGTCCACATCGCTCGAGCCAAGTTCTTGAAGTGCGGAGATAAAACTATTTACCAGTTGGCGTCCTATAAAACCCTTCTTCTTTTTCTTATCTTTTGCGTAGGAGTGCTTCGTCCTAGTTTGTTTTTCATCACGGGAAGTAGGACCTGAAAGGTTAGGACAATCCGTACGAAAATGTCATGTCTTACCACATTCGAAGCATCGTTGAGGTCTGACACTTCCTCTCCTTCTGGTTCTCACATTTTGCAATGCTTTTGAGAACCGAGTAGAGATGAGTGCAAGTTCTTCCTCTGGAAACTCTTCAATCTGTTCAAGGGTTAGAGAGGACAACAAAGAAAGTGTACCACAAGATGAAGATTGACTAGATCTAGGCATGTCACGTTGTGAAACAAATGCAAGAGACTTGTTGGGGTTCTTACGTGATATTATGTCAATTTCATGAGTTTTTAACTTAGAATATAGAACATCTAATGTAAGTGTACTCATGACAGTAGATTCACGAATAGATGTAACTTTAATCTCCCAAATTGACATGTCTAATGCACTTAGTAATTGCCTAGCATTTTCAGCATCTGAAAAATTAACGTTGACACTACGCAAGTTGCTGAGAATTTTATTGTAGCGAGCAAAGAGGTCATCGATTGACTCACCGGGTTACATCTCGAAGCGCATGTATTCTTTCTTGGACATATCTTGTCTTACCTCCTTGATCGTGTTGGATCCTTTGTGGTAGTCACAAAGTGCTTTCCACACATCGTATGCAGATCAGAGGTGTGCAACACGGTTGAAGTCACTTTGAGTTAATCCTTGTATGATCAAGTTCCGTGCTTTGTTGTTGTTGTCGACATCTCTCATGTTCGTAGCCGTGACTTGATCATTTGGCGGCACGTCATAAGGCCTGTACACCTTTTCCCATATTGCGAAGCCTTGCGCCTAGATTAAAGCCTCCTTAGTGCCTTCCAAACCTGAAAATCAATGCCACTGAACACACAAGGTTTTGCTGAGTTTTTCTCTATGATGATTAGTGAAAACACGTGCAAATCATAAAGATTATAGCACTGTGGCTCTAATACCAATTGTAGGATCGAAGAGCACTTGAAAAGCTACCAGAAGGGGGGTGAATGGTAGATTTCAACTTTTTAGCGAAGCAACAAAACTCCCCCTCGGCAGAAAAATCGATCTGTTAACGAAACCATGTATGCGACTGATCTAAACGTGTTCAACCGTGACAAAAGTGTATACATTATAGAGAATCAAGTCACGAAGACACGACAACAAGAATTATGAAATCCGTCATAAAAACTCAAGTTATGATCAAAAGATCAAACGAGTGTCAATCTGTTCTACTCGAGTAAAAACCAGATCTGCAACACTGCAAATAAACCCGTGTAGATCAGAAACTACAAATTCAATGACCGTGAAATTTTCACAGATGATAAATAATCAAGTTGTGAACACAACCCAAAAATAATCACATCAATTAGATCTGTAAAACTCGAGTTATAATCAAAACACCGAAGTACTGTCGTGCTGTCCACAAACTCAACGAGAAAGACTTGACAAAAACCAGTCGGACGAACAAGGCACAAAAGCTCCTCTAAATTACGAATTTTATTGATCAAAACACAAGAGGAACAGCCCAAAGTCGTCTTACCACGAGCTTTGGCCCCCCTTGCTTATATAACCAGCCCGGAGGCCAACCCAATTCAAACTAGGACTCTAATCCTATTCACTTTCTGAATTGAAACTTTCCATAACTGCTCAAGACTCTTCTATACGCAGATAGAAGCAATCTTAAGACTTCCAAACACCTTAGAAACGTATCCCACATTCCTAAAACAACTCAACTTCGTGTCCCATACGAAATCCTATCATAACCAACTCAAATCTTTTCATATTTGAGTCATAACCGACTCAGCCGCAACCTGAGTCCATAATCCAGCCAGTTGGACCTTTCCGACCAATTCTTTATGTCCACATCTCTTCATTACGCCTTGGAACCATGTTGCCACGTCCATGCACTCCTTGCACACATGAAAACACCTTCCAACGACGCCCACGATACCTTCATATGCATTGTTCTTGATCCAAACATGCTGCGTGACCTCCCGATCAACTCAACCATAATTCCTCCCGAACCTGGTTGTTGAACCTCATCTTCTACCTAAGACTAGTTCAATGGATCCCGTCACCAGCCATATCTTGAACTCAAGCAACACCTGCACATGAATAAACAACCAATACTTTCGAGCACAAGTTTGCGACTTGACTCACGTTAGTTCCGAAAACCACAACACCTTATGTGAACACCTCACATAAGCATGTTGCAAACCATAGCAAAATGTTAACCACCATAAACAGCCATAACACTTCAAAAACATAGTAAAAGAATACTAAGAAAACTTTTTATGGATGTAAAGCAAGTTCGAAACATTTGCATGGTATAAAAAGAACCATTGCGATTTAGCTCCGGACCTTGCCAAAGCTAACCGGACCTTGAGCCGGAGCTTATCAAAGCTAGCAGAACCTAGCACCAGAACTTACCAAAGCTAGTCGGACCTACCACCAAAGCTAACCAAACACATGTCAGACCTAGCCATAGCAAGTCGGACCTCAGATCTTGTTGGAGCTCGAACCTAGAGTTGGACCTTGACAAAAAGAGTGTTTTGGCAGAATTCAAAACTTTTATTGTCATCATCAATGTATTCAGCACACATAGGTCTCACATTCTTTCAGGAGGGGTGCTAGGGAGTGTAGAAGCTACGTGCAAGTCAGCTCGGGTGTTGATTGATCGTGTAACTTGAATTCGAGTCTCAACCGATCTTGGTTATTCTATACTAGGGTTCGGGAAAAAGAAAAATTCTCGCTCTAGGGTTGATCATTTGCCATACGGGTTTTGGCTACACCTTCTAAACATGATGACGCACCTTTCTTGTGTAGGGAGGTGGAGGCGAGGGTGTCCATAGCGTGCTGTCCATGGTGAGCCGGTTTCGGTTCCGCCGGGGTACCACAGAAGTTCGGCGCTGTTCTTCGATTTGTGGCCAACAGCAGCCAGCAGCGCTGGAGTGGAAGAGGTAGCACGCAAGAGCACGCTGTGGCGATCGTTTTTGCTGTGGAGAACTCGATCAACCGAAGCTCGAGTGGTGAGGGCAATTGGGCGACAGAGAAATGGCTATGGCATGTTCTTCGCAGGAGAAAAATCACCGAGGCGCGGGTGTGAGCGAGGGGAGGTAGGGAACTCGAGTTGGGCTGCTCATGTGCGTGATGAGGACGCCGGTCGGGAGCTGGAAGCAGCTGCTGTTGATGCTCCTGCGCAGTGGCGCTCGCGGGTGCAGCCCGGAGAACAGAGCACTCGGTCTCAGTTGGTTCACTTTGAGTGTGTGGCTGACAGGGGGTCCCACCACCCTAATTTGTCCTCAAACTTTAATTTTCCACTGCTCCAAATATTGGTGACCCTCCTCCCCTTTGCAATTTGATCAAACCACAAAATGGCCAGTTGAGTTTGAATAATTCAAAGTGCAAAGTGGTTTAAATGAAATTTCAGCAAATGTGAAATCTGAATTTCAAATTCAGTTTGAATTTGCTCCACTAGCTCATGTCAAGATCAATCCCAAATGGGATGATACTTGGTGGAGTAGTTTATAAAAATGTGCTAAGTGTGAATATGAATCCCTCTTTTGAATTCATGTAATAAAAGGAGTTTAAATTTGAATTTAAATTCAACCTAGCCCTTTTACTAAGTGTACCCAAAAATACCTCAAAAGATTTTTGGATTTGGGTGAAATTTGGCATGAGCATTCCTAACCAAATTTAGGAGTTTTTCATATGCTCAGCCCCTATATGATGCATGTGGAAAATCCCACTTTTGCATTTTTTGAGTTTATCTCCTAATGAATTTCTTGATGGTGGTTACCTGCTCTTCAAATGTGTTAATATGATTTCCACAAATGAGGTGAGGTGTGGTGTGATGAACACTTTTAGCAAATGAAAAACTTGGGCCCTTACATTCCTCCTCCCTTGAAAGAATCTCATCCCGAGATTATATGGTAAAAATGAGAGAGAGGACGGTGGAAAATTACCGGATGTGCGACGTTAAAAAGTCGGGGTAGTTGGCGCGAAAAAATCCTTCGCTCTCCCATGTCGCTTCATCCACGGAGTGATTACTCCATAGAACTTTGTAGAACCACAATGTACGGTTGCGTGTGGTTTGGGCCTTTTCATCAATAATCTGAACCGATTCCTCCCGATAAGTGAGATCCGGTTTCAGTTCTTCGATATCTCCCACTTGAACGGTGGTTGAAAGCTTGAGGCACTTTCTCAGCTGAGAAATGTGAAAAATGTCGTGCACACTGGAGAGTGTCACTGGTAATTCCAGCCGGTGTGCAATTGATCCACATCTTTCCACAATCTGGAATGGACCGATGAATCGGGGTGCCAACTTTCCTCTCACCCCGAATCTGTTCACACCCTTCATTGGAGACACATATAGATACACGTGATACCCGACTTCAAATTGTAGAGGGCGTCTTCTCCGGTCCGCATACTACTTTTATTGGGATTGGGCGGCTTTAAGGTTCACTTGAATTAGCCGAACCTTTTCTTCCGCATTGTTGACAAGATCAATCCTGAAGGTGACACTTTCGCCAGACTCACACTAATTCAGCGGTGTGCGGCATTTTCTCCCGTATAGCGCCTCGTAGGGTGCCATCTTCATGCTGGCTTGGTACCCATTATTGTACGAGAACTCGGCTAACGGTAAGTGATCATCCCAATTCTTACCGTGGTTGATAGCACAACCTCGTAACATGTCTTCTAATATTTGATTTACCCGCTCGGTTTGCCCATCCGTCTGCGGGTGGTACGCTGAACAACAGATCAGCTTCGTCCCCAAAGCAGCATGTAACTGCTCCCAAAAATGAGACACAAATAAAGTGCCCCCATCCGAGATGATAGTATGGGGTACGCCGTATAAGCACAAGATCTGTGAGATGTACAATTCAGCATACTTCTTGGCGTTGTAGTTGGTGTTTGTAAAAGCCCAATAAAAGGGACTTGAAAAAAAATTTCCATCACCTCACAACACCACAGCTTTTGTTGTGGATATCTTGTGAATAGTTGTGAAAAGCAAGTAACCACCATCAAAAGGGTGATTAGAGGGGAAAGCCCTAACTTTCACAAAGTAGGATTTCTACACATGAACATGAGAGGTTGAGCTCACCCCTAGAACTTAAATAGTCTTGGGAAGGTTCAGGCCAAATTTCATGCAAATCCAATACTTTTTGAGGCACTTTTGGAGGCATTTGAAAAAGAGGCCAATTTGAATGTAAATTCAAATTGCAGCAACTTTCATCACTTGAATTCAAAGTTGGCTTCATATTCAAACTCAGCACTTTTTCCTGAGTTGGTCCACCAATTTTCATCCCCATTGGAATTTATCTTGTCGGGAGCTAAATTTGCATTAATTCAAAACTGAATTTGAATTTCAGTTCAAATGTGAAGCAAATTTAGCCAAACAAATTTCAAATTTGAGAAACCAAATTCAAACTGTGACTTGGTGCTTAAGTCTCACATTCAATTTTGAGTAGCTGGGGATATTTTCAGCAAAAACAGAGATGAAAAATTAGAAGATTATTAGAGGGGAGGGACCCACCTGTCAGGAGCCTTCACACTGAAGTCTTTGGGTGATTTTTCTCTCGGCCGAGAACGCGCGCCAGCCAGCCACGGCGTCGGCGCCCGACCGCCTCAGCCATGCCACCTCCTGCTCGGTAAGTGGGGGGGGGGGGGGGGAGAAAAGATCACAGACCGAAGGGATAAACCATGCACTCCTGCCGTGCTTCATTTCTCACCTCGTGCAGTCTTTGTTCTGCCCGCAAACCACCGCCTCAACTTGCTCCGAGTTCGCCTCCCTCTGGTCGCCGGCATCCGGGCAACACAGGCCCCCTTGTGCCCGATGATCAACACAAGAAACAACCGCCCTAAGGTGCTGGTCCTTCTAGTCCAAACCGTTCATCATTTCATGCACTGTCGTGGGAGAATTTTCCCGGGAATGTTTCGGTGTTCTTAGGACCGAGCCATCCCAAATCCTAAAATTCGCGGGTATTGGCTCATCACCGGGTATACCGAGCTACACGCTGTAACAGCCCTAACTTTTGTAAAGCTTGATTTCAACTCACGAAACAAAGTTAAGGCGATAAAAGACTATAGTTGTGTCACATGAAATGATGAACACAAATAGGGACATGTGAGGGAGTTAAAAATTTTCTCTAGCCCATGTTCAACACACGTTAACCTAGGGGAAAGAATTTCATTTCCAAAACTCTAACTCATGTGCACCTCCTCTATGAGTAGAGTGGAGGGAATTTAAATGCAATTTGAATTCTTTTGAAAGGATTCCTATTCAGATTGTCCAAAGGCCTATATGTGAGAGCATAGATGCATTTCTCATGTATTCAAGAGCCTAAGTTTCAAATTTGGAGAATTTTAGGTTTCTTATACTATTTATTCCGAGGATTAAATGATGGCATGTTCAAATTCAAACTTAAATTTGAATTTTGAACCAAACAAACTCAATTTCAAAATCTGATTTCAGATTTGAGTTCCTCATAAATCTTTTGAACTATCCTCCAAGTTTGATCAAATTTGGAGCTCGTTTGCTATTTTATCCGGAACCGGAGGATATGAGCGGGAACATGGGGCCCACATGTCAGTAGACTTCAACACGAAGTCTTCTCTGTTTCACTCAAACAGCACGCGTGTGCCACCTCCCTTCGGCCGGCGCCAGCTGATGACTCCCCGAGGCCAGCTCCTGCTTGGGTGGTGGTTGCCGGTCTGATTAACACGCCCACAAGTGCAGCAAACCAGTTTTGTTTCCTCTCAGCCCGAGCGCTGGCTCGTTTGTTTATCTCCCGAGCAGAACAGCGCCCCTCCTTCTCTCGATCCTACACAGCCACCTGAGTGACGAATGATCAAGGTCTCCACAGCAAAGATCATCACCAACGAGTTCTCTAGGCGGCTGTCAACTTCCCTCCGCCGTCCCGAGCTCACCGGCACCTAGAAACAGAAAAGTTTCTGCTGCTCCCGTGTTGCACATCGGAGAACCGAAACTGGACGCCGTGGACAGCCCAAACCAGAAGGGATCACGCCCAAGCAAGCCACCCCATCTGTGCACCTACAAGCCTAGTTGCTCACCTCCAAAGCTCAGCCCCAGCCATTGATCATAGAGGGAGAATTTCAAGTTTTTCTCCCGGGCGGCAGAAACGGACCTTGAGGTAAGGAATTGTAAAATTCGTCATCAAATCATGTTTGTTGGGTCTCAAACTTCACACACAGGATGTTAACTGCCTAGCACAACTCCTCCATTGATTTTAGGCCAAGAAATTGAGTGTAGAGTGAGCAATCCGAGCTCTTTTAGAGGGTATGCCACTGGACCCTATCGGGCGCACGGTGCCGATAGGTTTAGAGCCCTCTCCAGCTAGTTTAGACCTCATGCCGGTCTTCTACATGATCCCCTGGTGCTGTAGAGCCTAAGAACCGACCATTTGGTGGATAATTCTGTAAGGGCCTCAGTTTTTGACACCCATTTGTAGTGTTCATCCCCACACCACACACCTCATTTGAGGAAGAATGATGAACACAAATGAAGAGCAAGTAACAATTATCAACATGCTCATTAGGGAACAAACTTACACATTGCAAAAGTGGTATTTCCCACATGTGATATAGATGGGCTGGACATAGGAAAAACTCCTACACTTTGCTAAGGATGTCCATGCCAAGTTTCACCCAAATTCAAAACCTTTTTGAGGTCATCTTGGGTATAGATAGGAAGGGGGCAGTTTGAAAACATATTCAAATCCAAACTGTTTTTATACCATGAATTTGAAAGTGGAAGGCATATTCTTACTCAGCACATTTTTGTGAGCTCACACACCAATTTTCACTCCATTTGGAGTTGATCTTGACATGAGCTAAGGGGGAGAAATTCAAACTTTATTTGAATTTCAAACTGAACTTGTGCTGGAATTCATTCAAACCAAACCTCATTTGAACTTTGATCAATTCAAATGGCTCATGGGGGAATAATTTGAATTGCCAAGGGTAGTATGGGGTTCACTGTTTACAACAGTGATTAGAAGTAAATTTCAGAGGTTAAAAGGAAGGGTGGGACCCACATGTCAGCCTCTACTTCAACACAAACCGACTGAGACTTTTCACTCGGGTCGCCGAGCCGCAGCGGTGATCGCCACCGAGGCCAGCCACCGCGCCACCAGCTGCTTGCCCACGCGCGGGCATGAGGCGGTGCAGAGCCTTCTTAAGGCGTCTGCCCCCCTCCTCGGCCGAGGTACCGACGTGTTTTCCCGCAAGAACCCAGCACTGGCCGAAAGTTTCCGCAGTTCGGACTTGATCGGAGGACGCCGATCGCAGCTCCCTCCTTCCACTCCAGAGTCCCAGCAAGGTACTAGAGACCTTCCTCCATCCTCCCCATTGCTAGAATTCGGTTGAAACCGATTGATATCGGCTGTGCCGAAAGATCAAACTCGGAACTTGGAACCGCCGCACCTCGGGCTCTCGTGGACAGCCCAACCTGGGCGTTGTCACGCCCGGGCCAAGGCACCCTTGGACGCGCGGGTGACTGGTGCTGCTCATCCCCGAGCCACAGCTCGAGTGGTTGCTCACCGGCGGCGAATTTCCACTTTTCCCCTTTCTGTGTGCAGAACGACCTTCGGGTACGATTCTATTTAATTCGTGCTCTAGAAAGGATTAGAGGGCCTCAGGCCGCTCTCACACGAGCTAGACACGGTAACGCACAAGTTGCCTTCACAACTCTGGGCCGGAGAACCTCTGTGCCCGGCGTAATTTAAGGTCTACTAATGGCGGAACGAACGGGGGTATCGGGCGCACGGTGAGGACCTATTTCGGGCCTTCCCCGAGCTGCCTCGAGCTCATGTCGACCTTCTCTGAGGTCCACTGATGCTCCCCGACCGATTTCCCAAGTAGCTGAGGTACTAGGAGAGTCAGCCGACATGGCCGAAGCCATTCCGATATGGCGGCTCGTCGCCGACCATGCTCCGGCCGTTGTCATGAACAGCTGACCCTCGGATCCTGTTCCCCAAGTAAAAGTAGGCAGGGGCGGCCAGAATCAAGAAGTTTGGAGCTGTACAGCAGCCGGCGGCGAGCTCTCCGGCGAGGTCCCTCGGCGGCGGAGCGCGGGTGTCGCGAGGTTGAAGAAGGGGGTGGACCCCAGCTGTCAGCGGCCGATATTTTGAATCAGGATCCGGCTGCGGCCAGGATCGGGTGTGCTGGCGCGCAAAATCCTTGTGGGCCGCGGTGTGCCATCGCCTAGGCGTGCGACGTGTGTCCCCTGGGCCCACGCGCGAGTTTAAACTTTTCCCCGATTTTCAGATTTCCTTCAAACTTCAAATCCTTATAACTTTGGCTAGAAAGCTCCAAATTGAGTGAACCAAATTTTGCTGGATTCAGCTCTCTGAGTACTTTCCAGAAAATCAAGTTTCACTTCATGAAATTCCTTAATTCTCCAGGATTAATTCCTTAAAATTTAAACTGTTAGGAATTTTAACTGGCGAATCCTTTGGAGGAAAATCCTGAAATTTTGCTGAGATGTTCACCAAAATATCCTTGAACTACCATAAAAATTTCAGATCCATTTGAGCTCATTTAGTCCACCTGATGGGGTGATTAGCAAAACTGTTTTAGAGAAAGTAGAAAATGCTCAGAAACATTTTCAGAATTTTCTCTGAAATTGTTTAGCTCATATCTTTAGTTAGAGACTTCCAAATTAAGTGAGACCAACTCCATTAGAACCCTCTGAAAAACTAGTTTTCAGAAAGTCATAGTTTGTCTCATGAAAATTCCTAGAACACCCTAAGAGTTTCAATTAAGGTCAAGGACATAATTATTTGTGGAGGGCTCAAATGAGCTTTGCTGCAACTAAAACTTGACCAAGTCTCTGTTTAGGTTGTAACCAAGCCACAGTAAAAGTTTCACAGTCATTAGGTCTATCTAGCAAAGGTTATAGACTTCACAACTTCAAACTTAATACAAATGCATTAAATTAATACATGTATTGTTTCTATCATGTAGTCGCTAAGGTCGAGGAGGAACCCGAAGTCCTAGACTTCGTTACTCCGGAGGAACAGCTAGCCTACGACCAAGAGCAGCAAGGCAAGCTCCGGTTTGCATTAACCTTTTTACAAATTTTTATTGTTTTGAGCACATACTTGTTTCCTTTATTCTGTGCATTAGAGTCTTGTTTGGAAGCCCCACTGCATAGCCAAGAGAACCATGGGTTGGGTTTAGGATTGCAAACCTCGTTAGCCACTGCATTGCTAGGATAGAGTAGGATACGGTACAAGTCGAGTAGTTGGAACTACTCGCGAGAATAGGCTAGAGGCACATTGCTCGGGTAGAGATAGCACATGATACACATGGCAAGAAAATGAGACCGAGCGGAGAGTAAGGGCAGCAGGACTTTGGGGCCTGTGTGCTGTAGCTCCGCTTGTGTCGATTGAGGACCGAGCCGTGTGCGGGCCTGTTGAACAAGCTAGAACAGTACCGAAGACCTACCGGCTATATGGGAACCGGGAAACTGATGTAACTCGGGTAGCTGGGTATTGAGGCATTGCCCGTCGTTCAGAGGGTAGGTTGAGAGCTCGAGGTGTAAATCGGCTGGCGGCACGGAGATGCGCGTGCAGAGACCTCTTGCTCGGGACGATGGGACCGGTTCAATATTTGGCTAACGGGTGAAAGGTAGTCGCGTACGGCGTCCGTGATGGTTGTTGTAGGCAACATCGAGTACGGGCGTACGTGACGGGTTGTTCGGGTAACCCTGCAGGTGTAAATCGATTATAATCGCCGTCCCTCGCGGTCAGTGAGTACCACTTGTTCACTGTACCGTGACGTAGAAAGAACAGGCTAGTTACGTGTTAAAATGTTGCTGATTGAAAGCTGGACATTGATTGTTAATGATATGCTGTAGCTTAGTGCTAACTAAAGTTCTTTTCAACTTTGGGCAAAGTACATGAGAGAAATGCGTTTCTTGTTTGATTGCGGCTCTCTCATGTGCCTTAGCGTAAGGTTCTCCACAACCTGCGGCTAAAACTTGAAAGTAAGGTTCTACTAATTAGGCGAGTCCTTGCAAATGATTTTTGCCTCATGCAACCCATTACCCTCATGTAGAAGTTCCATGTTTAGGTGAGACGGGTCAGACTTGCTGAGCCTTCGTGCTCACTGCTTGTGTTTGAAGCTTTTGCAGGGTTCTATGAGGAAGGGACTCCCGAAGAGGAGACGGAACCCCAGGAGGGGAACCCCGTCCAGTGGGAGTCGTGCACGCCGCAGAGTTAGTGTGCGTATGTGCTAGCAAGGACACGTTCGAGGGCTGAACGTGCACTTGATGCTTAGTCTACGCCCGTGAGTGTAGACTGAACTTATTTTGATGTAAACATGTTCATAAACCTGTTTATGTAATAAAACTTCCGCTTCCGCTTTGCACCTTTGACGTGTGTTATACGGTGCTGTGCAACGCAGCACCCCTCAGCGTGATCCTGGCTTGATAGGACCATTGGGGTCGTGTCAAATTCACTGTGCAAGACCTCGCCGGAGCCCTAGGGTTTGCTGTGGCCGGTGCGCCTGGTTTTCCGGCGAGTTTCAGCCGCCGGCGACCTCACCAATGTGTTCAGCGTGGGGAAATATGGGGGGGGGCGGCCAGCAGGGGGTCTGGAGGTGGCTGGGAAGTGCTTTTCCGGCGACCTTGCTGGAGTGGGCCGCCACTGCCCTGTTTGGCGCGAGTCTGGAGGTTAGGGATGACAGGTGGGACCCACTGTCGGCATTTAAACATTTTCCAGATTTTCCCACTTTAGTTCAAACTTTGGAGAGCCATAACTTTGTGTAGGAATGTCCAAAAATTGTGAAACAAATTTTGTTAGATTCCTCTCAAAGAGTACTATCCAGGGATGGAGCCCAATGTTTATGAAAATCCCTGGATTTGGCTCATTAATTCATTTAAATAAAATATTGTATGAATTTTTACAGGAATTATGTTTATTGTAAAATTCCCTAATTTTTACAGGACATTCTTTCAAAATTCCTAGAACTCCAGTAAAAATTTCAGAGGCATTGGACCTCATTTGCTTGGTCAAATAAT
Organism: Neostapfia colusana; assembly: GCA_030760725.1. Lineage (NCBI taxonomy): Eukaryota > Viridiplantae > Streptophyta > Magnoliopsida > Poales > Poaceae > Neostapfia > Neostapfia colusana. The sequence goes on along the minus strand of JASWHV010000018.1, from coordinate 42,169,816 downwards.
GTGTTCATTCCTTATGTCTCTGAAAAATGGGAAAATGAACAGAGACATTTTCAGCTTTTCCCCAATCCTTGTAAATCCATATCTCCATGTAGGAAACTCCAAAAATGGTAAACCCAATTCCTATGGACTCAGGATATTTTGTACTTAACAAAAAGTCTACTTTGAAGCATAGGAAAGCTTAATATCTAGGGGGTAAAGGCAGATTAGTTAAAACCACATAAGGATTGGTTGTGCTCACATGAAGCCATTTCATGAGCTCAATTTTTGTACACTGCCTAAATACCTTGCATAGAGGCTGTGATTAAATTCTCAGATTCATTGGACCTCTGAAACTTGATCTACCATCTTTTAGGTTTAAGTGTTCATATAATGGGCTTAATCACATGGTGATTACTAGTATCCCTTTTCACCTAGCTTTCATCATCTCTAAGGTTGTAGATCCAACAACAGAAACCTTTCTGTTGTTGTCCCTTTTAGGTGTGAGTTAACTGGTACAACAGTTTTGAATCATTTTCTAAATTGCTTTTGAATACTTGTGCAAAAATGATCTTAATAGCACGTGACGTCGACGTTCGACGAGGACTCGACTCTACAGCGAGGATCTCCATCTCATGACGAGTTTGGCGGATTCTCCGGAGGAAGACTAACTCCTAGCTTCTAACAAAACCGTTGAGCAAGGCAAGCCCCAGTTTGCATATCGTTACCATTTTAAATTTTGTTTTACTTCACCTCATGGGTATTAGACTTGATATTGTGCATTATGTCTAGGATGATTGAAACCCACTTGCATGGCTATTACACCTCTGAGTAAAGGTTTAGTGTAGGCTTTGCCTCGTTGTAGATGCTAGGCTAATGTTGTAGCTAGCTCGGTAAAAGTCGAGTAGTAAAAAGCTACTCGCGAGTAAGGTCGAGTAATGGAGTTACTCGCGAGAGGTTGATGATAAGAGCACCATGATGAAAATGAGATGGGGACGGGGATGTTCCTGTAGGATGGAGCGCTCAAGGTTGGTCCCGACCTGCGATGGGTGTGACAATGCTTGAGACCACATTTGGCCTGGACCGGGATGGTAAGGCAAATGTGGAGGTTGGTTGTAGCCCCGTCCGTGTCGGTTAACGACCGTATGTATGCGGCCCTGCTGGACAAGATTGAGCTGTACCAGATATATAGTGGGGTATGGGACCCATGAAACTGATGTAACTCGATGGACCGTGATATAGAAACTCATCCTTCGCGTGGGAATGACGTTGAGAAGGCGGGAGGTGTAAACCCTTTAGCGGGCAACTTCGACGTGTCCGCGTAGAGGACCATCCTGCTCAGCGCGAAGCGTTTTTCTATGTCGGGGTGTCGTGTGAAAGGTTGCTGCATACAACGTAAGAAAGAGCTCTTGAGAGAGTCTTTCGAGGTGGGTGTATGTGTCGTGTATTCCGGGTTGTTATTGATTCGAATCACCGTCGCTCGCGGAAGAGGATTGAGCATACTTGCCCACTGCGCCGTGACTTAGTAAGAAGAGGAACTAAGTCTCTTAACTTGCTGTTTGTGGATCAATCATTGTATTGGAACCTTGACTGAAGTAGATATAGAGCCAACTAAATTTCATTTCCACCTTAGGCTAGCAACATCGGGATAAGCGTTTCTTGTTTGATTGTGGACTTCCGATGTTGTGAGGCGTGAGGACCACTAAAATGAAGGCTATAAGAATCTGAATATAAGGATCAAGTTTAGTCAAGCTGCATTTTGCAAATTCCTGTTCCTACTGTCTTACTACCCCAGCATTTAGAGTTACATAATTAGGAGTGACGGTTAAGTCTTGCTGAGCCTTAGTGCTCACGGTTGCTTCTGAGTTGTTTTTGCAGGTAGCAGGATGCCTGCTATGAAGAGGTTTGTTCGGTGAGACGATGAAACTCACGGTTTGTTCAACTCATCAGAAACCTAGCCGCTGCCTTTCTTTGGTGAAGCTAGTAGGAAGCGTTCACGGGCTGAACGACTTCTCTTCGGCGTAGTTAGGGTCGAGAGTGAGTAGTTTGTCCAGCAAATTTTAATTTCCGCTGCGTGTGTACATTATGTTTTAAAAGAAATTATCTTGAGTAACAAAATGGTTCTGTTATGTTCTTATCGTCTTTTCATGCATGCTGTTGGGTGCCGCATCGCACGGCACCACCCACTGCAATCTTCGGGCGTCACAGCATGGTATTAGAGCCGCATTGGGAATAGCACGCATGAAAAGGGTCTATTTTTGAAAACTTAGGGGTATACGAGTGAGGAACGTATAGTATACCCACATAAAGAGTATTATTAGCATAGTTACTTAAGGTGGCAAGCTAACAGTGTGTTAATCATTCAGCATTTAAATTTAGTAACGACGCACCTACGTGGAGGTAAGAATGGTAAGGAACGCCACCGAAAGCGGATCAATTTCGGTTAGCTCACCCATACGAGGAAAGTAGTGTGAGATGTCCTGTTCAGCAATGGACGGGAAGTGAATATGTTTTCTAAGACTCTTCATGTCTTAGAGACATATGAAATGCACTAGCCTCCAGTGCGCAAACCCAGGGGCAAGAGGAGGAGACCCCATCGTGTGGTTTGTAACACGAAGTGTGTTCTCTAGGACTCTTCATGTCCTATGAGGCATACGAAAGCGCTGTTCCACCGGTGTGCGTTATTGCAAAGGTGTGGAGCCCCCGTCGGGTGGTGAATAACCCGATCATGTACCTTGAGATGTGGCTTGACTCAAGGACGGCCCGTATGGCAATGATACGGGGCGTATGTTTTTACTATGATATGGACCTATCTGAAATGATAAACCAATGTGTGCATCATTATTGAGTGGTTTTCTGCAGGTACCTTAACCACGTTAGAACATGTCGTTTAGAAAACGCTTGTGAGTGATCGTTTTAGTGCCACCACTTGAGACGTATACGCCAGTATAAAGCCGGTTAGGATTTTAATTTGGTGAGGAAACGTAGTACAGTGACATGTTTTGAACTGCATGAAAAAGAAGGTTTAAAAAAAGAGTAAATTTGGAGTCTAGGGTTCTATTAGGGGTTAATGAACTCCTATATTGAACTAAGAGTCAATTGGGAGTATAGAATTATTCACAAAACTTAGGAGAAACCTCCCCTGTTTTCGGCACAATTTTGCTGAAGTTGAACAGGACATAACTTTTCTTTGGTTGAACCAATGGAGGTTAGTGATACATTTCTGAAAAGCTATTGAAGTCTTCTACAACTCTTCAGTAGAACTCTAGATCAGAATCATCCTCCAAATGGATGAAATTCTCAGAGGAGTGTGAACTGCCCAAAAACAGGGCAGTCACAAATTGCTCTCTGGAAATTTCTGTATTTCGACCATAACTTTCTGTAGAAAATTTTCTAATGGTGAAGTAATCCGCCGTTGGAAAGCTTGTGATATATGCTATGACTTTGTAGTTCAAAGTTTCTCCAGATTTGGAGTTTAATTGTATGAAATCTTGCGGACAAAACAGCCACTTTCAAAGGAGGTGCTGTCAAAATTGTTTCAGATTTCTGTCAACTTTGAAATATCACAACTTTTGATCCATGACTGATATGAAGGCAAATGAATACTCGTTGGAGAGATATTGAAGTTAACTATAACTTTGATATGCAACTTGAGACATGAAGTTGCCATTTTCATATTCAAATTCTGGGATTAAGACCAATTGGTCATTCTGAACAAAGTAGTGCTTATCGTCATTTAGCTTGAGACTTGTTGTGGACAGGGATGTTTTAGATTTCTCTAAGTTCCATAACATGTTCTTGAGGTATTTTCAGTTTTGCCTACTATTGGAATTAAGGGTTTGGACAAAATTGCTCGAGTTTGATAGATATCAGAATTGTCGAAACCCTGGTTAGATTGTGTAGTGCTGCAATATATATGTGATGTTTTTACGGTTTATGTTTTCAATTCAAGTTGAGTTAAACTTTGAATTTTAACCGTAAATTGCTCACTCTTGCAGCATGGATCGTGCTCATTCCAGGAGTGAGGTTGGTGAGTCGAGTCACGGCGAAAGTAATTCTCCACGACAAGAAGTGCCGACATCATCAACCGGATTGGCGGAAATCTTGGCAAAGATGGCTGAGTCTCTGGATCTGTTGGTGCGACAAAACATACGACAGGAGACACTACAGCAAAATCCCCCGCCAAGCACTTATCTGGATTTCTTAGCAAGACAACCACCGGTTTTCTCAGAAGCGAAAGAACCGTTGGAGTCGGCTCATTGGCTCCAATGTATTGAAGCCAAGTTCGATATGCTTGAGTGCGATGAATATCAGAAGACTCTATTTTCCGCTCAACAACTCCACGGAGCCGCTGGAGCTTGGTGGGCGGAGTACATCGCTACTCTTCCTGAAGGTCATCGAGTGACGTGGGATGAATTCCGGGATGTTCTCCAGGCGCGTCACATTTGTTCAGGAATTCTACGAACAAAGTATCAAGACTTTTTGGAATTAAAGCAAGGAGAAAGGAGTGCGTACGAGTACTTCAAAGAGTTTGAAGACTTGATGCAATACGCCACTCATTTGGTAGACTTGGAAGCGTTGAAGTACGACTATTTCTTCCGAGGTTTGAATGTCGAACTTCAGGAACAAGTGACTTTGTTCAATAACAGTATTTACAATGAGTTGGTAAATGCCGCTATCATTAAAGAAGACATGCATCTCCGATGTGAAGCGGAGTTGAAAAGGAGTATACTGCCGGACAGTGATATCGAGGTTCCTCCGAACTATCGAGTGCGGTATTACTCGCCAGTTAGGCAACAAATTCAGCCTGTGGTGCAACTCTCACAACCACGGCTAGAATTGATCACTTATGAGCCTCCACCTCAACAGCAGCTGACAGAAATTATTCGTGCAACCCTACCGCAGCCAGCTACGCACGAATTATCTCCACCTCGTATTAGTAGAGAGCTGAGGATTTCTGCAGCACGAAACAGTCATGGAGCTGAGCAGAGCCACAATTATGTGTCGTCTCATCAATGCTCAGATCAGCACCGTGAACCTTCAAAGAAGAATCTTTCAAAAGATGGCAGGGTTAATTACACTGCTATTGAGGACATTGCTAAAGGCGAACCAGTTTTAGCGGGCATGTTCACGTTACATGAACAGCCCATTTTCGTGTTATTTGATTCCGGGGCCACCCACAATATTATTAGCAGAGACTATGTGCTGAAGAATAATCTTCCATTTAGCACAGTTAAGCATCCGTTTCATATCAGCTCACCCGGAGGCAAGATATCCACAGATGAGATGGTCTCTCGGGCACCGTTATGTTTGGATGGAAATATCTATCCTGCGAGCCTTATCATACTCAAAGGCCAAAGGATTGATATTATCTTGGGGATGTCATGGTTGACACATTACGGAGCTATCTTTGACATCAGCTCTCGGACTGTCCAACTGAATTCCCCAATACACGGTTGCAACACATTAAATCTTGTGGATCCATCACAACGAGTTGCAGTGGTGCATCAGATTGAAGCTCCTAAACTTGAGGATATTCCAGTGGTATGTGAATATCCAAATGTGTTTCCCGAAGACTTGCCGGGCATGCCGCCCGAACGTGATGTTGAGTTCAAGATTGAACTAGCACCGGGAACAACACCTATTTCTAGGCGACCATACAAAATGGCACCGAAGGAGCTAGCAGAATTGAAGGAGCAGCTGAATGACCTCATGGACAAAGGTTTTATACGCCCAAGTTCATCACCTTGGGGCTGTTCCGCACTCTTCGTGAAGAAGAAGGACGAAACTTTAAGACTGCGTAGATTATCGTCCACTGAATGCTGTCATTATCAAGAATAAGTATCCAGTACCGCGCATCGACATTTTGTTCGATCAACTAGTGGGTGCTAAGGTATTTTCCAAGATGGATCTTCGGCCTGGGTATCACCAGATAAAAATCCGGGCAGAAGATGTACCTAAGACGGCGTTCTCAACAAGATATGGTCTTTATGAATATCTTGTCATGTCCTTTGGGTTGACCAATGCTCCGGCTCACTTTATGTATCTCATGAACTCTGTGTTCATGCCGGAGTTAGACAAGTTCGTCGTGGTTTTCATCGACGACATTTTGGTCTATTCAAAGTCAGAAGAAGAACATGCTGAACATTTGCGTATTGTACTCCAACGCTTGAGGGATCACAAGCTATATGCAAAGTTCAGTAAATGTGAGTTTTGGATCAGCAAAGTGCCGTTTCTTGGGCATATTATTTCAGCGGAAGGCATCGCTGTGGGCCCAAGTAAAATCGAGCAAGTGCTGAATTGGAAATCTCCAACATCTATTCATGAAGTGAGGAGTTTCCTGGGTTTAGCGGGTTATTACCGGAGATTCATTCCCAACTTCTCCAAAGTCGCTAAACCTATGACGGAGCTGTTGAAGAAAAGCACGAAATATGATTGGAGCGATTCATGTGAACAAGCTTTTCAAACTTTAGTGAAGTATCTCACTACAGCTCCAGTTTTGGCCCAGCTGTACACAATGAAGCCGTTTGATGTTTATTGTGATGCATCCGGCATCGGTTTGGGTTGTGTGTTGATGCAAGAAGGACGTGTGGTCGCGTATGGATCCCGACAACTCAGGGGTCACGAGCAGAATTACCCGACGCACGACCTTGAACTAGCTGCGGTGGTCTTAGCTTTGAAAATGTGGAGACATTATCTACTAGGCAATCTAGTACATCTCTACACTGACCACAAAAGCTTGAAGTACATCTTCACACAGAAAGAACTGAATAGGAGGCAGCGAAGATGGCTCGAATTGATCAAGGACTATGAACTTGAAATTCATTACCATCCGGGCAAAGCGAATGTGGTTGCTGACGCACTTAGTCGGAAAGCCCACGTTCACCATTTAGCCATGGCTGCAGATGCAGAAAGAGAACCAAGCCTGCGCTTAGTTCCCTATGGATCGCTGTTCAACCTTGCTCTTATTCCTACAATCCGAGATGAGATTGTAGAGGCTCAGAAGAGAGACAGAGCTATGTCTCACATCCGGAGGAGAGTGGACAGCGGTGAATTGAAGATGTTCCGCAAGGATGAAGAGGGTACTCTATGGTTTAACAACCGTATAGTTGTACCCCGAAATATGAAATTATGAAGGAAGATATTGGATGAAGCGCATTTATCCAAGTACTCCATTCATCCGGGAAGCAATAAGATGTATCAGGACTTGAAATCTAAGTTCTGGTGGACACGGATGAAAAGAGAGATTGCGAAGTACGTATCCGAGCGTGATACGTGTCGGCGGGTTAAAGCCGACCATATGAGGAAAGCCGGACCACTTCAACCGCTGAAGGTTCCAGCATGGAAGTGGGAAGACATAAGTATGGACTTCATCGTCGGTTTACCCATGACCAGCAACAAGCATGATTCTATTTGGGTAATTGTCGATCGTTTGACTAAGACCGCTCATTTTATTTCAGTCCATACTAAATATGTGGCAAAGAAGTATGTGGAGCTGTTCATCTCGAGAATCGTGTGTTTACACGGGGTTCCCCGCACCATCGTGTCTGACCGAGGTGCATTGTTCGTATCCAGATTTTGGGAGCAACTGCATGCTTCCTTGGGAACCAAGTTAATTCGGAGTTCAGCGTATCATCCGCAAACTGATGGTCAAACGGAGAGAGTCAATCAGATTCTGGAGGATATGCTACGGGCATGTGTCATCAGTCATGGAAAGAATTGGGATGACCATCTACCGTTAGCAGAATTCTCATATAATAACGGTTATCAATCCAGCATCAAGATGGCCCCGTATGAAGCTCTTTATGGCCGGAAGTGCCGCACACCACTGAATTGGTGTGAGTCCGGCGAGAGAGTGGTCTACGGGATTGATCTTGTGAATGAAGCCGAGGAACGAGTGTGAGTGATCCAAGCCAATTTAAAGGCTGCTCAATCTCGGCAAAAAAGCTATGCAAACAAAAAACGTTGACCTCTTCACTTTGACATCGGGGACCACGTTTATCTTCGTGTCTCTCCGATGAAAGGGGTTCATCGGTTCGAAGTGAATAGAAATCTTGCTCCACGATTCATCGGGCCGTTTGCAGTCACTGAGATATGCGGACCCGTGGCCTATCGTCTGGAGCTATCGGCGTCACTTTCGGGTATTCACAATGTTTTCCACGTCTCTCAGCTGCGGAAATGTCGTAAGTACCCAACCACAGTTCATATGGAGAACATTGAAGATCTTCAACCGGATCTCACTTATTCTGAGTACCCAATACAGATTATTGACGAGAAGACTCGCGCCACAAGAAATCGGACATTGCGATTTTACAAAGTCTTGTGGAACAACCACACCGCTGATGAAGCTACGTGGGAAAGCAAGGAATTTCTCCGTTTAAATTTTCCCGACTTGTTTGTACCATATGTCCAGTAGTCATTCTCCCTTCTTCTTTCTTTTTGTAATCTCGGGACGAGATTCTTTTAAGGGGGGAGGAATGTAACAGCCCTAACTTTTGTAAAGCTTGATTTCAACTCACGAAACAAAGTTAAGGCGATAAAAGACTATAGTTGTGTCACATGAAATGATGAACACAAATAGGGACATGTGAGGGAGTTAAAAAATTTCTCTAGCCCATGTTCAACACGTGTTAACCTAGGGGAAAGAATTTCATTTCCAAAACTCTAACTCATGTGCACCTCCTCTATGAGTAGAGAGGAGGGAATTTAAATGCAATTTGAATTCTTTTGAAAGGATTCCTATTCAGATTGTCCAAAGGCCTATATGTGAGATGCATAGATGCATTTATCATGTATTCAAGAGCCTAAGTTTCAAATTTGGAGAATTTTAGGTTTCTTATACTATTTATTCCGAGGATTAAATGAGGGCATGTTCAAATTCAAACTTAAATTTGAATTTTGAACCAAACAAACTCAATTTCAAAATCTGATTTCAGATTTGAGTTCCTCATAAATCTTTTGAACTATCCTCCAAGTTTGATAAAATTTGGAGCTCGTTTGCTATTTTATCCGGAACCGGAGGATAAGAGCGGGAACATGGGGGCCCACATGTCAGTAGACTTCAACACGAAGTCTTCTCTGTTTCACTCAAACAGCACGCGTGTGCCACCTCCCTTCGGCCGGCGCCAGCTGATGACTCCCCGAGGCCAGCTCCTGCTTGGGTGGTGGTTGCCGGTCTGATTAACACGCCCACAAGTGCAGCAAACCAGTTTTGTTTCCTCTCAGCCCGAGCGCTGGCTCGTTTGTTTATCTCCCGAGCAGAACAGCGCCCCTCCTTCTCTCGATCCTACACAGCCACCTGAGTGACGAATGATCAAGGTCTCCACAGCAAAGATCATCACCAACGAGTTCTCTAGCCGGCTGTCAACTTCCCTCCGCCGTCCCGAGCTCACCGGCGCCTAGAAACAGAAAAGTTTCTGCTGCTCCCGTGTTGCACATCGGAGAACCGAAACTGGACGCCGTGGACAGCCCAAACCAGAAGGGATCACGCCCAAGAAAGCCACCCCATCTGTGCACCTACAAGCCTAGTTGCTCACCTCCAAAGCTCAGCCCCAGCCATTGATCACAGAGGGAGAATTTCAAGTTTTTCTCCCGGGCGGCAGAAACGGACCTTGAGGTAAGGAATTGTAAAATTCGTCATCAAATCACGTTTGTTGGGTCTCAAACTTCACACACAGGATGTTAACTGCCTAGCACAACTCCTCCATTGATTTTAGACCAAGAAATTGAGTGTAGAGTGAGCAATCCGAGCTCTTTTAGAGGGTATGCCACTGGACCCTATCGGGCGCACGGTGCCGATAGGTTTAGAGCCCTCTCCAGCTAGTTTAGACCTCATGCCGGTCTTCTACATGATCCCCTGGTGCTGTAGAGCCTAAGAACCGACCATTTGGTGGAGAATTCACTGTGCAAGACCTCGCCGGAGCCCTAGGGTTTGCTGTGGCCGGTGCGCCCGGTTTTCCGGCGAGTTTCAGCCGCCGGCGACCTCACCAACGTGTTCAGCGTGGGGAAATATGGGGGGGCGGCCAGCAGGGGGTCTGGAGGTGGCTGGGAAGTGCTTTTCCGGCGACCTTGCCGGAGTGGGCCGCCACTGCCCTGTTTGGCGCGAGTCTGGAGGTTAGGGATGACAGGTGGGACCCACTGTCGGCATTTAAACATTTTCCAGATTTTCCCACTTTAGTTCAAACTTTGGAGAGCCATAACTTTGTGTAGGAATGTCCAAAAATTGTGAAACAAATTTTGTTAGATTCCTCTCAAAGAGTACTATCCAGGGATGGAGCCCAATGTTTATGAAAATCCCTGGATTTGCCTCATTAATTCATTTAAATAAAATCTTGTATGAATTATTACAGGAATTCTGTTTCTTGGAAAATTCCCATATTTTTACAGGACATTCTTTCAAAATTCCTTGAACTCCAGTAAAAATTTCAGAGGCATTGGACCTCATTTGCTTGGTCAAATGATGTGTTCATTCCTTATGTCTCTGAAAAATGGGAAAATGAACAGAGACATTTTCAGGTTTTCCCCAATCCTTGTAAAATCCATATCTCCATGTAGGAAACTCCAAAAATGGTAAAACCAATTCCTATGGACTCAGGACATTTTGTACTTAACAAAAAGTCTACTTTGAAGCATAGGAAAGCTTAATATCTAGGGGGTAAAGGCAGATTAGTTAAAACCACATAAGGATTGGTTGTGCTCACATGAAGCCATTTCATGAGCTCAATTTTTGTACACTGCCAAAATACCTTGCATAGAGGCTGTGATTAAATTCTCAGATTCATTGGACCTCTGGAACTTGCGCTACCATCTTTTAGGTTTAAGTGTTCATATAATGGGCTTAATCACATGGTGATTACTAGTATCCCTTTTCACCTAGCTTTCATCATCTCTAAGGTTGTAGATCCAACAACAGAAACCTTTCTGTTGTTTGTCCCTTTTAGGTGTGAGTTAACTGGTACAACAGTTTTGAATCATTTTCTAAATTGCTTTTGAATATTTGTGCATAAATCATCTTAATAGCACGTGACGTCGGCGTTCGACGAGGACTCGACTCTACAGCGAGGATCTCCATCTCGTACGAGTTTGGCAGATTCTCCGGAGGAAGACTAACTCCTAGCTTCTAACAAAACCATTGAGCAAGGCAAGCCCCAGTTTGCATATCGTTACCATTTTAAATTTTGGTTTACTTCACCTCATGGGTATTAGACTTGATATTGTGCATTATGTCTAGGATGATTGAAACCCACTTGCATGGCTATTACACATCTGAGTAAAGGTTTAGTGTAGGCTTTGCCTCGTTGTAGATGCTAGGCTAATGTTGTAGCTAGCTCGGTAGAAGTCGAGTAGTAAAAAGCTACTCGCGAGAAAGGTCGAGTAATGGAGTTACTCGCGAGAGGTTGATGATAAGAGCACCCTCATGAAAATGAGATGGGGACGGGGATGTTCCTGTAGGATGGAGCGCTCAAGGTTATTCCCGACCTGCGATGGGTGTGACAATGCTTGAGACCACATTTGGCCTGGACCGGGATGGTAAGGCAAACGTGGAGGTTGGTTGTAGCCCCGTCCGTGTCGGTTAAGGACCATATGTATGCGGCCCTGCTGGACAAGATTGAGCTGTACCAGATATATAGTGGGGTATGGGACCCATGAAACCGATGTAACTCGATGGACCGTGATATAGAAACTCATCCTTCGCGTGGGAATGACGTTGAGAAGGCGGGAGGTGTAAACCCTTTAGCGGGCAACTTCGACGTGTCCGCGTAGAGGACCATCCTTCTCAGCGCGAAGCGTTTTTCTATGTCGGGGTGTCGTGTGAAAGGTTGCTGCATACAACGTAAGAAAGAGCTCTTGAGAGAGTCTTTCGAGGCGCGTGTATGTGTCGTGTATTCCGGGTTGTTATTGATTCGAATCACCGTCGCTCGCGGAAGAGGATTGAGCATACTTGCCCACTGCGCCGTGACTTAGTAAGAAGAGGAACTAAGTCTCTTAACTTGCTGTTTGTGGATCAATCATTGTATTGGAACCTTGACTGAAGTAGATATAGAGCCAACTAAATTTCATTTTTGCCTTAGGCTAGCAACATCGGGATAAGCTTTTCTTGTTTGATTGTGGACTTCCGATGTTGTGAGGCGTGAGGACCACTAAAATGAAGGCTATAAGAATCTGAATATAAGGATCAAGTTTAGTCAAGCTGCATTTTGCAAATTCCTGTTCCTACTGTCTTACTACCCCTACATTTAGAGTTACATGTTTAGGAGTGACGGTTAAGTCTTGCTGAGCCTTAGTGCTCATGGTTGCTTCTGAGTTGTTTTTGCAGGTAGCAGGATGCCTGCTATGAAGAGGGTTGTTCGGTGAGACGATGAACCTCACGGTTTGTTCAACTCATCGGAAACCTAGCCGCTGCCTTTCTTTGGTGAAGCTAGTAGGAAGCATTCACGGGCTGAATGACTTCTCTTCGGCGTAGTTAGGGTCGAGAGTGAGTAGTTTGTCCAACAAATTTTAATTTCCGCTGCGTGTGTACATTATGTTGTAAAAGAAATTATCTTGAGTAACAAAATGGTTCTGTTATGTTCTTATCGTCTTTTCGTGCATGCTGTTGGGTGCTGCATCGCACGGCGCCACCCACTGCGATCTCCGGGCGTCACACACGCGTGATATATACCTTGCCACGACCATCTAGGACCGAAAAGTACAAAGAATCGTCGAGTATAGACTCTGGTTATCAAGTTTTTCAAGTCGCAGCCGATATCGGGCCTAGGTCGACGGTGAGCACATAGCTCCGGCCGTTTCCATGGCCAACCGATCTCATTTTCATGCTCAGCATGCCACAGCGGAGCTGTAGGAGCAAACCGTTCGGAAAATAGGGCCCTGAGTAGCTCGGGCGACATCGCCGGAGTAGGGAGAGCCGCTGTCACCGTCACGGGCGTGGTTCCGGCCATCGCCGAGCTTCGGTGAGGGCACCAGCGTGTTCTCCAAGCCAAGTTAGGCACAGGCGGCGAAATCCATTGGAGGTCGTGCAGCAAAATGACCGGCGGCAAGAGCTCCATGCGGAGCACCACCGTGAGAGTCGCAGGAGGTCGCGAGGTAGACGAAGGGGGGGCCGGGTCCACCGGTCAGCCTCTGTTTGCTCGCGAGGATCAACATTGCGGCCGGGATTCAGTGCGGCAGCGCGGGTAAAACCCAGTGGGCTGCGGTGTGGCCGCGTTCTCAGCGGGCCGGTTTAAAGAGTAGACCCCACCTGCAGAGTTTAAACATTTTGGGATTTTCCAGTTTAGATCAAACTTCAAATGCATAGAACTTTTGCTAGGAAGCTCCAAATTCAGTGAACCAAATTTTTCTGAACTCAGCTTTTTTAGTACTATCCAGCAAAACAAGTTTCAGCTCATGAAACCTAATAGTTTTCCAGAATTAATTCCCTAAAGTTTAAAATGGTCGGAATTTTATCTGAAGAATTACTTTACGAAAAATTCTGAAATTTGGCTGGGTGGTTCACTGGAAAATCCTTGGGTCACAGTAAAAATTTCAGACCCATCCGAGTTCATTTAGTACCCCCAATTGCGTGATTAATGAACTGCCCTGAGAAAATAGAAAAATGTACAGAAACATTTTTCAGATTTTCTCAAATCTTGTTTAGGGCATAACTTCCTCTAGAATTTTTCAAATTACATGAAACAAATTCCATTAGAACCATCTTAAATTCTAGTTTCCAGAAAGTAATGGTTGGAGCCATGAAAACCCCTGGAATTCTTTAGAGGCCCTAATGTTGACCAAATAGGCTTTTATTTGTACAAGGCTCCAATGAACTTTGTTTCAAATGAAACTTGGTCAGTACTCTGTTTGGTACCCTACCAAGTTAACATGAAAATTTCAGAACCAAAGGGGAGGTCTAGCTAGAGTTATAGTAATTGCTTATTCAATTCTAAACATTGCATTTTAATTGACATGTAGTATCTCATTAATGTGTAGTCGCTGAAGGCGAGGAGACTCCGGAAGTGCTCGACTTCCTCCTTCCGGATGAAGCCTTAACATCTGACCAGCAGCAACAAGGCAAGCCCCGGTTTGCATTAACCCATTTTACAAGTTTTGCTTTATTTACATACGTAGTATGAGGTGTATATATGTGCATTAGGTGTAGGATGGTTGAGACTCCAAATGCATAACCAGATGTTCCTATAAGAGTGAGGGTAGTGTCTAAGACCTCGCGTAGACAGGCTAGGCTTAATGATTCCTAGAACTTTGGTACAAGTCGAGTAGTTGGAATCTACTCGCGAGTTAGGCTTGGGACACACGGGATTGGTTCAAGTGATGTGAGATCACTTTAGGAATGAAAATGAGACTAGGCAGGGGCTAGGGCGCAGCAAGAGGAAGTCTTGTGTGCGCAGCCCTGTCCGTGTCGATTGAGGACCGATCCGTGTGTGGCCCTGTTGAACAAGTATTGAACGTACCGAAGGCATATCGGATATATGGGCCCCGATAAACCGATGTAACCTGTACCTCCGGGCGTCGAGGCATAATGCACCAATTTATAGGTGTAGGCTGAGGGCATCAAGGTGGAAATCTGCTAATGGGCATATAGAGATGCTCCGTGTAGGGAACCTCCTGCTCGTTTTGTTGCGACCGGTTCGACGTTTGGGCTGTTGGGTGAAAGGTTGTCCCGTACGGCATCGAGTGAGCGTGCTGTGCAGCTCCACGGGTGGGCGTACGTGACATGCTCTTTGGGTATCCCTGCAGGTGTATATCGAGTCGATTCGCCGTCCCTCACGGTGACGAGTACCGCTTGTTCACTGCGTCGTAATGTAGATAAATCATGGAATGTTATGACTCAATTCTGCTGATATGTATAATTGTATTGCTACATGTGTGCCACCAAATATTGCTTACTAAATTTCTTATTCATGAACTGTTAACTTGTGGATAAAAGATGAACTAAGGATGAACTTGTAGGCATGTCCATTTGCTGAAATTACTATCCCATGTTCATGTAAACTGCATGTAGAGTTTCATGCCTAGGTGAGTCGGTTAAGTCTTGTTGAGCCATCGTGCTCATGTTGCTGCTTAAGTGTTTTTCAGGTGAGGAGCCATCCACGGACTCGGGTTACGAGTCCACCGGCGAGGGTTACCCTCCGTCAGGGACCACGGCTCAGTGGGAGCCGTACACGCCGCGTTAAGCTGAGGAGTGCAGCTAGTGTGGGTTGCCCTAGGGCTGGGCAACCGACTTTTGCTAGATAGACGGGCGTGAGTTGTACAAATTTAACTTCCGCTGTGTAATATAAACCCTAGTTTGTAACTGAGTAGTGTACTACTTTGTACATTTCAGTTGGTTTTCAATGTAATACAATGTATCCTTATGAGGCGTGTTGTCGGCTGTCGCATCGTGCGGCACCATCCTCTGCGATCCTGGATAAGCGGATTCCGGTCCGCCACAGTGTTGACCGGAATAAAATAAGCAACCTTTGTGAGCCGGTCGACAATCACCCACACTGAATCATGTTTCTGAAATATAGTGAGTAAACCGACGATGAAGTCCATGCTCACATCCTCCCACTTCTAGGCAGGAAGGCCAAGCGGTTGCAAAAGTCCCGGTTTCTTCATGTGGTCACCTTCCACCCTTGGTATGTATCACACTAGGACACGTATTTTGCGATCTCCCACTTCATCCGTGTCCACAAAAACTTGCTTCTGAGTTCTTGATACATATTATTGCTGCCGGGGTGAATAGAAAACTTTGACAAGTGAGCCTCGTGAAAAATTTTCTTCCGTAACTCCGGGTTACGGGGTACGACAATCCTGTCCTTGAACCATAGGACGCTGTCTCCATCTTTCCGGAAATACTTCAACTCCCCACTGTCTACATGTCTCCGCAAATGCGACATGCCCTTGTCATGTTTCTGAGCTGCCGCTATCTCTTCACGGAGGGTGGGGATAAGAGCTAGGTTGTAGAGAGCTCCATGGGGAACCACATACAACGGTGGTTCACTCTCTTCCAACGGGGTGATGGTCAGATTATGAACGTGTGACTTGTGACTTAGCGCATCCGCCACCACGTTTGCCTTGCCGGGGTGATAATGGATCTCTATTTCATAATCCTTTATCAACTCCAACCATCTTCGCTGCCTCATGTTCAACTCCTTCTGAGTGAATATGTACTTGAGGCTCTTGTGGTCAGTATATAAGTGTACGAGGTTACCAAGTAGGTAGTGCCTCCACATTTTGAGTGCGAGTACCACGGCAGCGAGCTCTAAGTCATGAGTTGGATAGTTTTCCTCATGATTCCTGAGCTGCCATGATCCATACGCGACCACTCTTCGGTCTTGCATCAGCACACATCCGAGCCCAATGCCGGATGCATCGCAGTACACATCGAACGATTTCGTTGTGTCTGGCTGCGCCAAAACTGGTGCTGATGTTAGGTGCTTCACTAATGCCTTGAACGCTGCTTCACATGCTGGACTCCAAACATATTTGGTAGCCTTATTCAGCAGCTCTATCATAGGCTTGGCAATCTTCGAGAAGTTCAGAAGGAACCTCCGATAATATCCCGTGAGTCCGAGGAAACTCCGTACCTCGGGGACTTCCAATTCAGCACATGTGTGATCTTGCTCGGGTCTACAGCGATGCCCTCCACTGAGATAATATGCCCGAGCAAAGGCACTTGCGATATCCAAAATTCACATTTGCTGAATTTCACGTATAGCTTGTGATCCCGCAGCCTTTGCAAGACTATACGTAGGTGCTTCACGTGTTCTTCCTCTGACTTGGAATATATCAATATGTTGTCGATGAAGACCACGCCAAACTTGTTCATCTCTGGCATGAATACCGAGTTCATCAAGTACATGAAATGAGCTGGAGCATTGGTGAGGCCGAAGGACATGACCAGGTACTCATAAAGCCCATACCTCGTCGAGAAAGCCATCTTCGGGATATCCTCAGCCCGTATTTTAATCTTGTTGTAACAGCCCTAACTTTTGTAAAGTTGATTTCAACTGATGAAACAAAGTTAATGCGAAGACAGATTATGTTT
Source organism: Neostapfia colusana (assembly GCA_030760725.1). Lineage (NCBI taxonomy): Eukaryota > Viridiplantae > Streptophyta > Magnoliopsida > Poales > Poaceae > Neostapfia > Neostapfia colusana. The sequence goes on along the minus strand of JASWHV010000018.1, from coordinate 42,152,817 downwards.
GTGTCACATAAAATGATAAACACAACAAATGGACATGTGAGGGAGTAAAACTTTTCTTTAGCCCATGCTCAACACATGTTAACCTAGGAGGAAAGAATTTCACTTCAAAAAATTCTAACTCATGTGCACCTTCTCTATGAGTGGAGTAGAGGGAATTTAAACGCAATTTGAATTCTTTTGAAAGAATTCATGTTCAGATTGCCCAAATGCATACAAATGAATTCACCAATGCATTTCCAATGTATCAATGAGCCCATGATCCAAGTTTGGATATTTTTGGAGCTTGTATATCAATTATTCCAACGAATATTCGAGGGAGAGATCAAATTCAAATTTGAATTTGAAAACCAAACCAAACGTGCTCAATTCTGAAATCTGATTTCAGATTCAAATTCTTCATAATTAGTTTGATCTACCATCCAATTTTGGTTGAATTTGGACGAAGGCGCTGCAGGAAAATTAAAGCATAGAGAGGGGAGATATTTGGGGGCTGTGGCCCACATGTCATACACACATGTAACCAAACCGACTCTTTTTTTCCCTCTCGGTTGCACACGAGCCGACAGCGCGCCGGCGTCACCCCCGCCCAAGGCCTCAAGCGCCAACGCCTGCTTCCACTCATGAGCTCGACCTGATCTTCACGCAGCTGGTGCACCAAAGCAAATTGCTCTCTCGCTCACTCGGTCTCTCTGCTCGTCCCCCCGCACGCAGTGAAAACAGCCGCTGTGCTCTCTGTTCACCCGAGCACACCAGAGCAACCTAGCACCCTTTGCCCGAGCCTCCCGCAGCAAAAAGCTTCACCCATGAGTGCTCTAGCTGGCTGGCCATTTCTTCCCACGGTTCTGTGCTTGCTTGCGCCTGGAAACAACAGAATTGCAGCGGCGCCCGTGTTGAAACCGAAAAACCGAACTTGGTCACTGTGGGCAGCCCGGATCAAGGGTGATCACGCCCAAGTAAGCTACCCCACCGGTGAACCTACAACCCTAGTTGCTCACCTCTGAAGCTCAGCCCTAGCCATTGATCACAGAGGGGGAATTTAAAGATTTTCTCCCGGGCGGCACAAACTGACCCTGAGGTAAGGAATTACAAAATTCGTCCTCAATTCGTGTTGGTTGTGTTTCAAACTTCACACACGGGATCTTAACTACCTAGCACACCTCCTCCATCGATTTTAGACCGAGAAATTGAGTGTAGAGCAAAGAATCCGAGTTCTTTTTGAGGGAATATCGCCGGACCACGTCGGGTGCACGGTGCTGATAGGTTTGGAGCGCTCCCCGGCTTGTTTAGACCTCATGTCGATCTTCTACACGATCCCCTGGTGCTTTAGAGCCCAAGAACCGATCGTTTGGTGAAGAAATGAGCCGCCGCAACCTTGCCGGAACTCTAGTTCTTGTTGTCATCGGTGCGCCCTGTTTTCCGGCGAGTTTCGGCCACCGGCCACACCACCATCGTGCTCAGAGGGTTGGAAAAGGGGGGGGGGGCGGCCAGCAGGGGGTTGGGAGGTGGCCGGGAATAGCCTTTCCGGCGACCCTCGCCAGAGGGCGCCGCCACTGCCTATTTGGCACGAGGTTGAAGGAGAGGGATGACAGGTGGGACCCACAGACGGTTTTTGTGGCGCCCTCAATTCTGTGGAAAAACAACGGAACCGAGAACTGATGCATATGTGTGCCCAGGATGTTCATCACACATATACACTACATCCACAAACTGAATTTCAGAATATATATATATAAGCATGAATAACAGAGTTTATTACAATGTCTCATGAGTCTTGGACTCATGCTCGCAGCGGAAGTCTTAATCTAACAGCGGAAGTCTTTATTCTAGCAGCGGAAGTCTTCTAACTAATGTGGAAGCAATCTAAGCAGCAGCAGCAGCAGCTCCATCTCTGCTCCATCCCCACAGGCAAGGTTGAGGACAGATTACACGCCTAATGCTCCACCTGGTCTTCATAGTAATCTTCTCCTGTTGTTGATGATGAAATAATAATGCAAGTTTGAGTACAATGATGTACTCAGCAAGTGCGGAAAAATATGATATGTAGCTCACAACAAGGTAGGTATAAAAGGCTCATTGCAGAAAGCAAAGTTATTTATCAAAACCACGATAAAACAGCAACTTAACTTTAAGTGAACGTAATCCCAACATGTATTAAAATACCAATCATACCTCCATGATGTTCATTACCTTCCATGTCCAATCAGACATTAATCAACTTCGTTCTTGCTCATGAATACCTTCTCGTATTCGCTACCATCTCATGAATACCATCTCGTATTCCCTACCATTTTATCTCATAAACAATTCCGTCTCACACCGAGACCAATCTCGTTGCCATGACTCAACAGTCATGTAACCAAATCTTACCACCAGGACTCAACAGTCCCGAAAACCAAAACCAAACCATAACCAAAACCTTCCAAGAACCATCCCAAAATAACCATCCAACTAATCATGGAAGTTGGCCAGGCGCTCGTGACCGTAAGCTCGGCTATCATGATAGTTTTAGAATTTGCAGAGTTTACAGCTCTTTACCCACAAGTTTGTGATTTCGTCACCCGTCGGTGACTGCAAAACCTCCATTATACCAGTACACAACCGTCGGTGTATGGCCAAGAGATCACAAAATAGCCTTTACAAAGGGGTTACTAGATGTATGGACTCACTAAGGTTTCATCGGCAGGCTAGAATCTCCAATTCTCCCACCCACGGGCCCCCCTCTTGTGCCATGCAGTTCCCAGGGCAGTCCTCACTCGACTCCCATTCCCCACGCTTTCCACGGTCCATAACAATCTAGCAACTTACCTAATTACTCAGCTAAGTCACACCCATACTTGGCCTTGTGGTGGCACTGTTATCCTGGCATGTGCTCGCATGAACCGGTCCTTAGATCTACGGCAAGTAAACCACCATCTCATTCTACCTCATTCACAAACCCAGGCTTGCCTAGATCTCCCTCCGATCCATGTTCATTAACAACATCAGTTTCTCATCATTCTTACGAGTGCAGTTAGCTAGACACATCTGTCTCGCTTCCCGTAATGCCATGGACTCAGCGAAGCATAAAAGCAAAAACCATACCCGACTCATTAACTTCCCTGGCGACAAGGGTGGTTTAACCAAAACTAGTAAACTCCTATAAAAGGGTTTCCCATTATGTTTGACTCAGCACCCACACCTTCTCGCAAACAAAACAGTTTTCCAAAACATAGGATCAATATGGTCAAGGGCACTTGCCTTGTTCTGGCTGTTCCGGTTGCTCAAACTCTTGCTGTTGTAGTCCATCGTAGGTAGCTCTCTGAGCTTATCCTTCTATACATTATCACGCAAATACAAGATTCACAACAATCAATATCATGTACAAACTTTAATTAGATGCGATGATGCATATGCATGCAATTCCTATGATACAGTTCTTATTAGATCGGTTGTACGTGTCCTTGTATGTTTGCATGGGTTTTGTGATGAACGGAGTTGTAGAGATCAATTGTGGACATGGCAATGATCTTGACTTAGTTCAAACCGATCAACAAGTGATCTGTCTATGAAAAAGCTTCTGTTCAAAAGGAATCGAAGAACAGATGCAAAGAAAACGTGACGATGTCGTAAGGTGGTATTGGAGACCTACCTTATGTTCTTCTCGGTCTCGGGGTCCTTCTCCTAGCAAGACAGATCATTGGGGCTCTCTTCCGGCGATCTCCCGCGACTGAACTCCGGCGAAGGGTTTTTACTCAGCGAGCTGGGGCTAGGGCTCTAAGTCATCGGCTCAGAAGTTGAAAAGAAGTTTGTGGTTTCAGCCAAAGGTTTTCGGTTCTATTTATAATCAGGAAGAAAGAGTTCTAATCTGATCTGACTTCGATTAAGAGTCCTATTCAAATTGTCGTTGAATCTTAACAACTTATCTTTAGTTGATTTGGTGCGGTAACATTGTGGAATTCATGTCGGTTTCCTCCCGTACTGGTATTCCCACGCGTACAGAAGCAAAAACCGCTCCAGAACTCGTTACCTCCGCGGTGATGAGCTCCGGAAGCTCCACGTGTCCATCGGGGGCCTGGTCTCTCCTTTCCGCAAAGACGAGCTCCGGTTGTGCCGTGTGTCAAGCGAGCGAGACCTCCCTCTTTCTCAGGGCGGGCTCCACGTGCGCCATGTGTCCTGGCGGGCGGGGACCTCCCCTCTTTCTAGAGACGAGCTCCGAAGCTGACACGTGTCCAACAGTGACGGACCTCCTGGAGATAAGCTCTGGAGGTGACACGTATCCAGTAGTGTCGGACCTTCCGGAGGTGAGCTCCGAAGGTGACACGTGTTCAATAGGACCGGACCTCTCGGAGATAAGCTCCAAGAGCGGCACATGTCCCACGTGGCTGGTCCTCTGTTTTCCGCGGTGACTAGCTCTGAAGGCGACACATGTCCTGCGGGACTGGCCTCGCTTCTCCGCAGAGGCTAGCTCCAGGGTTAACACGTGTCCCATGGGGTCGGACCTCTCCCCCTTTGCGGGGATGAGCCCCGAGCCTGCCACGTAGATAGTTTAGCGGCGGACCTCTCTCCATTTGCGGGGATGAGCTCCGAAGGCGCCACGTGGCCAGCTGGCCGTGGGAAGTGTCTTCGGTGCTCTCGGTGAACTGGATTTTGCTCTTTTTGGCTATCTTTTTTATTCTTTCTCTGTTCCCACTTCTTTTAAAATGTTTTCTCTACATGAAACATGAATACTTGCAGAAACAAAAAATGAGGGTGCCACAAATCTACCCCCTTAAATTGAATCTCGCCCTCGAGATTCGTTAGTAGAGAATAGATGAGGGAATTCTGCCTTGATGTCTTCTTCACGCTCCCACGTGGCTTCAACTTCGGTATGATGGCTCCATTGTACCTTGTACCATCGAATTACTTTGTTCCTCGTGACCCTTTCCTTCACGTCCAAAATTCGGACGGGGTGCTCCAGATAGGTCAGGTCCTCTTGAAGTTCAAGCTCTTCCATTGGTACTTGCTCCTCTGGTACTCTCAAACACTTCTTGAGCTGGGATACATGAAACACGTCATGTACGTTGGAGAGGTATGTTGGGAGCTCTAGTTGATAAGCTACTTCTCCTCGCTTGTCCAAAATCTTAAATGGTCCGATGTAGCGAGGTGCTAGCTTGCCTTTGCCGTTGAAACGTCGTTGCCACGAATAGGTGATACCTTAAGGTATACGAAGTCTCCTACTTTGAAAGTCAACTTTCTTCTCCTACTGTCCGCATAGCCTTTCTGTCGTGACTGAGCAGCCTTTAAGTTCTCCCGTATAGTTTGGACTTGCTTTTCAGCTTCTTGTAGCACTTCGGGTCCAAACACCTGGTTCTCTCTGGTCTCGTTCCAAAACAGTGGCGTTCTACACCGTCTACCGTACAATGCTTCGAAAGGCGACAGCTTCAAGCTAGCTTGATAGCTGTTGTTATAGGAGAATTTAGCGTACGGTAAACTCCTATCCCAACTATGCCCATGATTTAAGGCGCAAGCTCTCAACATGTCCTCCAAAATTTGGTTTGTCCTTTTGGTTTGTCCATTGGTTTGTGGGTGATAGGCGGAGCTAAAATCCAGTCCTGTACCCATAGCTTTCTGCAGCTTCCTCCAAAATCTAGAGGTACACTGAGAACCTCGATCTGAGACTATCCTCCTCTGGACTCCATGACGACACACGATCTGCTCCATGTACAACTCGGCTAATTGTGCAATGTTGTACTTGGCCCTTACAGGGAGAAAATGGGCTGTTTTCGTCAATCGGTCCACGATAACCCAGATGGAGTCATAACCCGACTGAGTACGTGGCAATCCGAAGATGAAATCCATACTGATGTCTTCCCACTTCCACTCGGGTACCTTTAAGGGTTGCAACAATCCAGCGGGTCTTTGATGTTCGGCCTTCACCCATTGGCATGTGTCGCATAGTGCAACATATTCGGCTATATCCCTTTTCATAACATCCCACCAATAACAAGTCTTCAATTCCTTGTACATTTTGGTACTTCCGGGATGTATGGAAAAAGGTGAATCATGTGCCTCTTTTAATATCATGTCGCGGATGTGCTTCACGTTAGGCACACAAATCCTTTTTCCTAGCCAAAGCGTACCCTTCTCATCTTCCTTGAAATCCTTCTCTATTCCTTGTCGGATCCTTTCCTTGATTTCCTTGATCTCCTCATCCGTTGCTTGGATACCTCTTATCTCTTGCTCCAATGAAGAGTGGAGTTCCATCACTTCCATCTTGTTCAAGAATGCAAGGTGTAACCGTTCAACTCCTTACGTAGTTCGGGTGGTAGCTCCCGAACCATGAGTTGGTGACATGCTCCCTTCCGGCTCAATGCATCAGCTACTACATTGTCCCTTCCAGGATGGTAGTTGATTCCAACATCATAATCCTTGATGAGTTCCAACCATCGACGTTGCCTCAAATTCAAGTTCGTTTGTGTGAATATGTACTTGAGGCTTTTATGGTCCGTATAGATCTCACATCGATGACCAAGGATATAATGTCTCCAAATCTTCAATGCATGCACTACTGCTGCTAGTTCCAAGTCATGTGTAGGATAATTAAGCTCGTGCTTCTTTAATTGTCGTGAGGCATAGGCTACCACTTGTCCTTCTTGCATGAGCACACATCCAAGCCCTTGTCTCGATGCATCACAATATATGTCAAAGCTCTTGCTTACGTCCGGCAATACCAAAACCGGCGCTGTGGTTAGCCTTTTCTTAAGTTCCTCAAAGCTCTCTTCGCACGCACGCTGATGTCCACTGGAATGCTTTTCCCTTCGTTAGCAACTCTGTCATAGGTTTTGCTATCTTAGAGAAATCCTTGATGAAGCGTCGGTAGTATCCAAACATCCCAAGAAAACTCCGAATGTCCTTCATGTTTTGCGGTTGGTTCCACTTCAGAACATCTCCCACTTTTCCGAGATCAACCGATACTCCTTCCTCAGAGATAATGTGGCCTAGGAACGATATCTCCTTTAGCTACCTTCCTTAGAGATAATGTGGCCTAGGAACGATATCTCCTTTAGCCAAAATTGACACTTGTTAAGCTTGGCATACAATTGATGCTCACACATTTTCTGCAAGGTCAATCTTAAATGTTCTTCATGCTCCTCCTCACTTTTTGAATACACCATAATGTCGTCGATGAAAACCACGATAAACTTATCCAAGTATTCCATGAAAACCTTGTTCATAAGGTACATGAAGTATGTGGGTGCATTTGTTAACCGAAAAGACATGACGGTATACTCATACGAACCATACCGTGTCCGAAAGGCAGTCTTGGGTATATCGGAGGGCTTAATTTTCAGCTGGAAGTATCCCGACCGAAGGTCAATCTTGGAGAACACTCTGGCTCCTTTAATTTGGTCGAATAGGTCTTCTATACTGGGCAGAGGATACTTGTTCTTGATTGTTACCTCGTTGAGAGACCTATAGTCCACGCACATCCTTTGGGTCCCATCCTTCTTGTCTACGAAGAGCACGGGGGCTCCCCATGGTGACGAGCTTGGACGTATAAAACCCTTCTCCAACTGCTCCTGAATTTGCTTCTTGAGTTCCACTATTTCATTGGTGGGCATCCTATAGGGTCTCTTTGCTATGGGTGCAGTTCCGGGTACCAAATCAATGGCAAACTCAATGTCCCGGTCAGGTGGCATACCTGGAAGTTCTTCTGGAAACACGTCCGAGAATTCCTGAACCACAGGAATGCTGTCCAATGTTGCTCCTTCGACGTGGTTCAAACTTGCCTTATTGGTTGTTTGTTGGGCTGACTTAAACTCGATACGGATACTGTGCTCGTTTGTGAACTGCACGCTTCTCTGAGCACATTGGATTACTCCGTTATGCTGGCTTAACCAATCCATCCCGAGTATTATGTCAAGCCCTTGGGAATCCAAGACAATGAGGTTGGCAAGGAAGTCTACCCCCTTATTTTAAGGCTTACTTTTGGACATACTATATTAGTCCTCATCTCTCCACTGGGAGAATTAACTAACATAGAACATTTTAAGTGTGATATGGGTAGATTATGCTTGGCAACATACTCGGACGATATGAAGGAATGTGATGCTCCAGAATCAAATAAAAAGGTGGCTGGGTTGGAATTGGCAAGAAACATACCAATTACGACGTCCTCAGCCTGTTGTGCTTTCTCAGCAGAGACATGGTTCACGTTGCCGCGAGCATAGTACTGCTGTCCATGGTTTCCTTGATCGTCCCCTCCGTTCGGTCGCAGGTTCTGCTTGGGCACGTTGTCTTGCTGTCCAGGGCCTCTCCTCGAGCACTGGCTCGCGAAGTGTCTTGTTTCCCCGCATGCAAAGCATGCCCTGTTGCCCACGGCAGCAGGTACGTTGGGGCGGGGGTTTGAACAGGAGTGCCCATGTTTGGTCAGGGCACAGGAGGCAAGGGCACACGAGGTGCTTGTGCAACGGGTCATTGTTCTGGTGGCTGACTAGGGCGGTATGCAGGAGTGGTCGATCCATAATGTGGTGTAGATGGGGGCATGTACCGAGGTCGTACGTTGCTCCCTTGTGGCTAGTATGGCATCTTCCTCTTGCCCTCTCGCTCGATCTCTCGGATCTTGCTTTCAACCACTCTAGCCTTGTCAACCAGCTTCTGGAAGCTTGCTTAGTCATTGTTGAGGAGCTGAACCTGGATCTCATTGTTCAACCCTCTCATGAACAGGTACTGCTTCCATTGGTCCGAGTTGACATCTTCAGGGGCGTACAGGTACAGTTGCGTGAACTTGTTGAGATACTCATTCACGCTTCTCTGTCCTTTGCGGAGACCTTTGAACTCCTGTCTCTTGAGCATTATTACACCAGTAGGGATGTAATGAGAGCGGAAACTCTCCTTGAACTCAGTCCAAGTGATCGTCTCCGGGTCGACATGAGCGTTGCATAGGGCATCCCACCAGTCAGCGGCAGCTCCCATGAGTTGATGCGATGCAAAAAGAACCTTCTCTCGGTCATTGCACTGCACTATGGCAAGCTTCTTCTCCATGGATTTCAACCAGTCGTCGGCCTCCATGGGGTCGTTAGCTTGAGCAAAGGTGGGTGGTCGAGTCCTCATGAACTCTCCCAGTCTGTTATGTGCCGGCGGTGGTGGCGGTGGTGCCGGAACGGGGTTGTTGTTGTTGGCCTACAACTGACCCAAAGTTTGGATCATGGTTTGCATAAGTTGATTCTGCATGGCCATCAACTGTTCCAGGTTGTTCTCACCAGATTCGGGGTTAACAGGAACTTCATCGTGGCCATCCTCTTAGTTGCCACGTACGTTCCTTCCTTGGCGGCCGGCGTTTCCTCTCACCATCTGTGAGAGAGAAGGAAATGGAATAGAGGTTAGAAGATTAGATGGATCCCCCTAACTATATGCATCATGCTAATGCAAACGAGACTCAGACACATAAGCTGCAAAGTAATGTATACAATCGACTAAATACAAATATAATAGATAAATACAACTACCTGACGGCTTCTTCCGATGGCGTGGCGGTCTAGGCAACACGTGAAAAAAGCGACTCAACAGCCTGGGGCTGCAGCACCGAACCGGTCGATGCCGGGCTGCACAGCGGAGAGAGCGGCAGGACGCGCAATGGGGGTTGCGGCCGGGACAGCCGGGGAAGAGGCGACCGGTGGTGCAGCGACCAAGGAACAGGCTATCAATCACGGGGAACAACGCGACCGCAGCTGCAGCGCCGGTAGCAGCGCCGGCGAACCCACGGATGCCAGGCTGCGCTGTTTAAGACGCGATTGAAGGAGATGGCAGCCCGTGGAACAGCTACGATGGCAGGGGACGACAGCACTGCCGGCGACAGCAGTACGGCGGCGCGGCGCAAGCAATAGGAGCGGCAGAATCGCTGGCGGCGGCGCGCGGCGGGGCAGAATCGCTGGCGGCGGCACGCGGTTCTGTCTTGCGCGAGAGAAAGAAAAGAAGGCCGATTCGTAACCTATAAAACTGTATTTTCGTGTGCAAAGCCCAGTGGCCGACGAAAATAGCGCTTTGATGTGCGTGCCGGTCGGTACAGACAGTATCTTCGTGTGCTTGGCAGACATGCCTACGAAAATAAATCTATCTTCGTGTGCTGAGCCGCCGCGGCCGACGAAAATGAGTCCTTGATGTGCGTGCCGGTCGGTAACCTTTATTTTCGTGTGCTATGACGTCCGGGCCGACGAAAATATTCCTAGTTTCGTGTGCTTTACCGCCTTGGCCGACGAAATTGGAACCTAAATTTGTGTGCCGGTCGGTAGCCACACTATTTTCGTGTGCCACGGCGGGCCGACGAAATCAAGGAACATCTTTTTCGTGAGCTAGGACGAAAGCCGACGAAAGTACCATTTATTTTCGTGCGCTTCCTCGTGGCCGACGAAAGTGCATGACCTAGGTGTGCGGGCCTTGTCGTAATTTCGTGCGCTTGTAGCCGACCGACGAAATTACCGCACGATTTTCGTGTGCTACCTCACTGGCCCACGAAATTAGGGTTTTTTCGTGTGCCAGTAACATAGCCCACGAAATTACATTGTAATTTTGTGTGCTTTATACACAACCCACGAAATTAAGTGTTATTTTCGTGCGCCAGGAAGTTGCTCATGAAAATAGGTTTAATTTCGTGAGGGCCCACGAAAATTTATTAGGCCCACGAAAATTTTTCGTTTTCCTGTAGTGACACGTGGCGACCTCGGAGCTCACCTCTGAGGAGAGGGGAGGTCAGGCACCACTGCACGTGGCGCCCTCGGAGCTCGCCTTTGAGGAGAGGGGAGGTTCGGCACTGCTAGACACGTGGCACCCTTGGAGCTCATCCCTGCAGAGGGGGGTGAGGTCCGGCACTGCTGGCCACGTGGCACCCTCAGAGCTCGCCTCTGAGGAGAAGGGTGGCCCAGCCCCACTGGACACGTGGCGCTCTCGGAGCTCACCCCTGCGGAGGGGGCGAGGCCCGGCTCCGCTGGCCGCGTGGCAGGCCCGTAGCTCGCCTCTAAGGAGGAGGGTGGCCCGGCCCGCTGGGCATGCACGTGGCACTTTCGGAGCTCACCCGTGCATAAGGGGCGAGGTCCTTAGGCGGATTTTTTCTCCTGTGCACGGGGGTACCCGGTACTGAGGGTACCGACTCAATTTCCCCAAATGTTTTCCCACATTTGGGGGGTAAAATCCCCAAGGCTGCTGCACATAACTTAAAAGATAAGTTTGTTAAGATCCAAAACAAATTCAATAGGACTCTTATTTGAGCTCCAATTGGAGTAGGACTCTTCCCCCCCCCCCCCACCACCTTATAAATAGAATTCAAAACCCCCTTGATCATAACCCCTTTTCTTTTTTCCCATCCCAATTCGACGACTTGGAGGCCCTAGCCCCCAACTCGCCGAGTTGGACACCCCCCCTCGTCGGAGTTCAGTCGCCGATGAGCCGCCAACGAGCCCCGTCACGCCTCGCCGTCGCCGGAAAAGAGCCAACAATCATAAGGGAAGTGAGGTAGATCTTCGTTACCCATCTTACGACGTCGTCACTGTTTCTACGCATCCGTTGCTTCGCTTCTTTCAAACAGAAACTTTTTCGTGTGGACAGATCATGTTTTGATCGATTTTTGACGGTGGAATTGATCTGGATCTGGAGTCAAGATCATCACCACGTCCACACTTGATCCCTACACCCTTGTTCATCATAAAACTCCATGAAAGCCCATTAAAACATGCAAGAACACGTACAAACTGGTTTAATAAAACAACACCATAGGATTTGCATTCATCTACACCATTGCATCTTGAGTAGAGTTGTGCATGATGTTTGATTGCTGTAAATATTTTATGTGCGTGGTCGTGAGTAGAAGGACAAGCTCAGGAAGCCATCTACGAAGAACTACAGCGCCAAGACTTCAAGACACTTGAGCAACAAGAGCCATGGGAGCAAGGCAAGTGCCCCTTGACCATATTGATCCCATGTTTCAAAACTGTTTTGTTTGCGAAAACTCGTATGCTTGAGTCAAATTGATGTGACACCTGTAAGGGCCTCAGTTTTCGACACACATTTGCAGTGTTCATCACCACACCACACACCTCATTTGAGGAAGAATGATGAACACAAATGAAGAGCAAGTAACAATTATCAACATGCTCATTAGAGAACAAACTTACACATTGCAAAAGTGGTATTTCCCACATGTGATATAGATGGGCTGGACATATGAAAACTCCTACACTTTACTAAGGATGTCCATGCCAAGTTTCACCCAAATTCAAAACCTTTTTGAGGTCAGTTTGGGTATAGTTAGGAAGAGGGCAGTTTGAAACCATATTCAAATTCAAACTGTTTTTGTCCAATGAATTTAAAAGTGGGGGGCATATTCTTACTCAGCACATTTTTGTGAGCTCACACACCAATTTTCACTCCATTTGGAGTTGATCTTGACATGAGCTAAGTGGGAGAAATTCAAACTTTATTTGAATTTCAAACTGAACTTGTGCTGAAATTCATTCAAACCAAACCTCATTTGAACTTTGATCAATTCAAATGGCTCATGGGTGAATAATTTGAATTGCCAAGGGTAGTATGGGGTTCACTGTTTACAACAGTGATTAGGAGTAAATTTCAGAGGTTAAAATGGGGGGTGGGACCCACATGTCAGCCTCTACTTCAACACAAACCGACTGAAACACAGCTCAGTCGGTTCCCGGGTGCAGTGTGCGCGCGCCACCGAGGGGGGCAGCCGGCGCCAGCTCCTGCTGCACGCCCCAAGCCGGAGACCAGTCGCCGGGCTACTTATCCCCTCCCCGGCGTGCTCCGATCGCCCATTCCCCGAGCTGCCGACATACTCGGCCTGTTCTTCCACTGCAACCGCCGCCGCTCGAGCTCACGCTTGATCAAGCCGATCACTCGCGAGCACAGCCTCCTCCACAGCAAAACGGCACCAAGAGGTCGTGAGCAACCTCCTAGACCCCGTGTTGTCCAGTGAGCAAGCGTCCTCGAGCTGTACGAGCCATTTCTCCGGCGAGCCGAACATCGCCGCCGATCGGGCTCCCGTGGACAGCACGGCACAGCCGTTGTCACGTCCTCTTCTCTACACAAGAAAGGTGCGTGATTGTATGTAGATGGAGTAGCCGAAAGCTGTTTGGCGATTGATCAACCCTCGGCCGAGAATTTCTAAATTTACTCTTGATCAGTTCATAAGGACCGAGCTCACCTTCGGGTGAAATTCGTGCTCTATGCACGAGGGTTGGACGAGCTCGTTACCTAGTATCTTCTACGCACGATAGCGCCCACGCTCGAACTGGAATTAGAGAAAACCATCGAGAATCGGCCATGATATGGCTGTTTTCCCTGCCGCCATAGCTGAACACCTCGGCTCACCGTCGAGAGCCTAGTTGCCGGTATTTCTAGCTTCCACCCAGCCCTGGTTCGTGTTTCCCATGCTCTACTGATGCTCTCCGACCGATTTCCGGTCAATTTGGTGCACGGGAGAGCGGTACCGACCTCACCGGAACCCTAGCAGGTGCTGTCATCGGTGCGCACGGGTTTCCGGTCATCGCCGGCGGCCGGCGACCCCACCATCGAGTCCAGGGGGTCAGTAAAGGGGCAGGCGGCAAGTTTCGGGCCGGGGGGTGGCCGGGAACTCAGTTCCGGCGAGGGTCGCCGGAGATCGCCGCCGCCACGCAGTTGGCGCGAGGAGGGAGACGACGCACTGTGTGCGGGACCCACAAGCCAGAGTTTAAACTTTTTCCCGAATTTCAGTTTCAGTTCAAACTTCAAATCCTTATAACTTTGGCTAGAAAGCTCCAAATTGAGTGAACCAAATTTTGCTGGATTCAGCTCTCCGAGTACTTTCCAGCAAACCAAGTTTCACTTCATGAAAACCCTTAATTTTCCAGAATTAATTCCTCAAAATTTAAACTGTTAGGAATTTTAACTGGAGAATCCTGTGGAGGAAAATCCTGAAATTTTGCTGGGATATTCACCAAAATATCCCTGAACTACCATAAAAATTTCAGATCCATTTGAGCTCATTTATTCCACCTAATGGTGTGATTAGTGAAACTGTTCCAGAGAAAATAGAAAATGTTCAGAAACATTTTCAGAATTTTCTCTGAAATTGTTTAGCTCATATCTTTAGTTAGGGACTTCCAAATTAAGTGAGACCAACTCCATTAGAACCCTCTGAAAATCTAGTTTTCATAAAGTCATAGTTTGTCTCATGAAAATTCCTAGAACACCCTAAGAGTTCCAATTAAGTTCAAGGACATAATTATTTGTGGAGGGCTCAAATGAGCTTTGCTGCAACTAAAACTTGACCAGGTCTCTGTTTAGGTTGTAACCAGGCCACCGTAAAAGTTTCACAGTCATTAGGTCTATCTAGCAAAGGTTATAGACTTCACAACTTCAAACTTAATACAAATGCATTAAATTAATACATGTATTGTTTCTATCATGTAGTCGCTAAGGTCGAGGAGGCACCCGAAGTCCTAGACTTCGTTACTCCGGAGGAACAGCTACCCTACGACCAAGAGCAGCAAGGCAAGCCCCGGTTTGCATTAACCTTTTTACAAATGTTTATTGTTTTGAGCACATCTTTGAATATTGTTCTTTGCATTAGAGTCTTGATTGGAAACCCAACTGCACAGCCAAGAAAACCATGGGTTGGGTTTAGGATTGAAAACCCCGTTAGCCACTGCATTGCTAGGATAGAGTAGGATTCGGTACAAGTCGAGTAGTTGGAACTACTCGTGAGAATAGGCTAGAGGCACATTGCTCGGGTAGAGATAGTACATGATACACATGGCAAGAAAATGAGACCGAGCGGAGGGTAAGGGCAGCAGGACTTTGGGGCCTGTGTGCTGTAGCTCCGCTTGTGTCAATTGAGGACCGAGCCGTGTGCGGGCCTGTTGAACAAGCTAGAACAGTACCGAAGACCTACCGGCTATATGGGAACCGGGAAACTGATGTAACTCGGGTAGCTGGGTATTGAGGCATTGCCCGTCGTTCAGAGGGTAGGTTGAGAGCTCGAGGTGTAAATCGGCTGGCGGCACGGAGATGCGCGTGCAGAGACCTCTTGCTCGGGACGATGGGACCGGTTCAATATTTGGCTAACGGGTGAAAGGTAGTCGCGTACGGCGTCCGTGATGGTTGTTGTAGGCAACATCGAGTACGGGCGTACGTGACGGGTTGTTCGGGTAACCCTGCAGGTGTAAATCGATTATAATCGCCGTCCCTCGCGGTCAGTGAGTACCACTTGTTCACTGTACCGTGACGTAGAAAGAACAGGCTAGTTACATGTTAAAATGTTGCTGATTGAAAGCTGGACATTGATCGTTAATGATATGCTGTAGCTTAGAGCTAATTAAAGTTCTTTTCAGCTTTGGGCAAAGTACATGAGAGAAATGCGTTTCTTGTTTGATTGCGGCTCTCTCATGTGCCTTAGCGTAAGGTTCTCCACAACCTGCTGCTAAAACTTGAAAGTAAGGTTCTACTAATTAGGCGAGTCCTTGCAAATGATTTTTACCTCATGCAACCCATTACCCTCATGTAGAAGTTCCATGTTTAGGTGGGACGGGTCAGACTTGCTGAGCCTTCGTGCTCACTGCTTGTGTTTGAAGCTTTTGCAGGGTTCTATGAGGAAGGGACTCCCGAAGAGGAGACGGAACCCCAGGAGGGGAACCCCGTCGAGTGGGAGTCGTGCACGCCGCAGAGTTAGTGTGCGTGTGTGCTAGCAAGCACACGTTCGAGGGCTGAACGTGCACTTGATGCTTAGTCTACGCCCGCGAGTGTAGACTGAACTTATTTTGATGTAAACATGTTCATAAACTTGTTTATGTAATAAAACTTCCGCTTCCGCTTTGCACCTTTGACGTGTGTTATACGGTGCTGTGCAACGCAGCACCCCTCAGCGTGATCCTGGCTCGACAGGACCAATGGGGTCGTGTCAGCGTGGTATCAGAGCTCGCTTGAGGTTTAACACAGTACAAAGGTCTTCTTTTTCAAAAATCCAGTGAGGAACGAGTTAGTAGCCCGTATAAGGATGTTATTAGTATATAGAAAGTGGCTTATTAACCTATTTGTTATGTCGGAAAATCGTGCATCTCGGGACGTTCATGTCTTGGGGGGTGCACGTAAGCGCTGTCCACCAGTGCGCACAAGCTGAAGGGTGGAGCCCCACGGGTGGCAGGTAACCCGACCTGCTTTGATATCCTCTACGACTCTTAATGTCGTTTGGGGTATTCAAGCAACGTCTGTCCCTGGCGTGCGTGGTGCAACATGGGAGACCCCGTCACGTGGTCTGAAACGTGAACACGCAACTCAAGGCGTGTTTGGCTTGAGAACATCCGGGCGAGTGATGACGGCCGGGTGTACGAACTGTATGGATTCCGGGCTCGGTGTGCAGCCGAGTCTGATGATTGTTTGAGTTTCTGCAGGTAGCCTGACCACGAAACGGTAGACGTGTAGCATCCGTGTGCGAGTGACGTTTAGTGCCACTGAAATAACGAAGCCGGCTAAGTCCGGTATAGGTTTTTCTTTGTGAGGACGTAGTACCGACATAATCTGGTGACGCATCGACGTCACACCCAACTAAATGAACAACTTCATTTAAAAACTTGAAGGTTTTGATCCAAAGTAGTAAAACTTGATGTAACTCCTTCCCTTGAACAGGATATTCAAAGTTAACAAGCTTTCAACTTATAGGATGTTAAGGACAGAGCACTCTGTTTTCAGCTGAATCAAGGCTGAAGTTAATCAGAGGTTAGAGGTTGAGTTCTTTCGAGGTTGGGGTCGTATGATACATTTCTGGAAAGCGTTGGAAGAGCTTTACAACTCTTCTGTTGAGGTCCAGAGGTGTTTCATCCCTTAACCACTCGAAAAATGCAGTAGAGTTGAAACTGTCCAGAAAACAGGACAGAGCAAAGACTCTCTGTAAACTCTCTGTAAATTAAGCATAACTTCCTGCTTAAAAATCCAAAAATAGGAAATGAGGTACTTCTGGAAAGCTTATGAGATGGGTTACGACTTTGTAACAGAAAGTTTTGTCAGATTGGGAACAGAATTAACTGGGATTCTTGGATCAATTCAGTACCTAAAGCAGGGAGGTGCTGTCCAATTGATTCCAGAAATTCTGTTAACTTTGACATCTCATAACTTTTGAACCAGGACAGATCTTAGGTCAACCAAATACTTTCTGGAAAGCTATTGAAGTTAACTTTAACTTTGATGTTGATCTCCAGAATTGGTTTTCCTTTAACATGGCCTAAATCAGGTTGATATGGAAACTGGTCAAGGCTGTCATGGGAACAGCAGATCAGCAGTCAAATTTGTTTAAAATTTGAACTATGTTTCCAAGTTTATGGGTTCAATGACATGTTTTATGTTATAACTCAGGGGTTTACTGTTTAAATAAATATTTGACAATTCTCAAATATATTTTTACAGATGGCAGCAGATAAACAGTTGGAGAACGGGTGGGTGGCTTCCCACTGTTCTGACCGTAGCGGCTACCCGGAAGCATTGTGGCAAATGCTCCAATATTTCGGGTACAATCAGATGCCGCAATACTTCACCAAGGAAGAAGGAGAAGAGGGGAACAAGACGTGGACGATCCATGTCGAGGTTCCTGCAGGACCTACGCCACCCGGTTGGGTGCCATTCACCGTCACGGTGAGAGGAAGACAACCGGAAGGGATGTGGCAAGTGGCAGCCCGCGACACTATGTCACGTTTCTGCCAACTGCACGTGCAGGCTATGGAGGGCACACCATACACACTCGTTCCGGTGGAGGGACGAGCTCAGCATGTGTGGGAAGAGAGGTACCTGGAGGCAACAGACCCGAGTTGCCCAAGGTACAACCCCACGGAGGCAAATCTCTGCCTCCAAATGAGGGCGGGAAACGCTGTGATGGACAGCCAAGCTGTTCATACGGAGCATCTCGCCACCAAGCTCAAGGAGAGCACAAGCCGTGGAGATCATTTCGAGAGTGCTCACAGCGCACTCCGCAATGTGCTCCTTCTGACGATCAAGCGACTGAATGAACAACACAATCAGTTGCGTCGTCTGAAGAAGGCAAAGAAGAAGAGCCGTGTTGACATCGCGGCGTTGCAAGAGCTGGTGCAGACCCTAACCCAGCAGAATGAGGACCTTGCTCAGGAGCGGGACGACGCTATCGAGGAAGGCCAAGGCTGGGAAGAGGACTACAACCAAGCTATGGACGAGGTGCATGCCTTGCAGGACCTCGTGCCCCCGGTATTGGGCGTACCGGTAGTCTTGGGTCTTCCAGCCGTGGGAGAACCTGGAATGGGAGAAGAGGTGGTAGACCCTGAGCCACCAGAAGAGGTACCGGAGGAGGACGACCCACAGGAGGTCGAGTTCTACTCCGAGTAGGGGGTTACGGTTGCCAAGTAGGGCAGCTAGGGTAGCGTAACCCAACTTTTGTAATCGGTGACAGGTCGTGTAGACAGTAGCGTATGTATAGGTAGTGACGACATGAGCACGACTTCTCGGAGATCCGAGAATAATGTATCTTGTATAAAGTTTATGCTTTATCAACATATGTGAATGTTGTGCAAATTAATCATGTGTCACTTCAATACCTACTGTTGCGTATGGAATTTTAAGTAAGACATGTGCTAATTGCTGCTGTTTTGAATTTCAGAATGACGCATACTCGTGCCAACCCTGACGTTGGGGGTACCAGTCAAGGGGGAGAGACCTCCCAACCACCTCCCGAGGACTCCTCGGGACAGCAGCAGCAACATCAACAGCAAACACCGCCACCGCCACTGCCAACGGTTACATTGGCCGACATTGTCGCGGCAATGGCGGGCTCGCATCAGCAGCACACAGAGTTGCTGCAGACTCTCATCACCAATACGTCTCGCCCAGAGAGACGTCAAGATCGTGAGGAGCGCCAACAGAGCTCCTACTCCGACTTCCTGGCGACTCATCCCCCTGTATTCTCAAGGGCGGATGAACCACTTGACGCGGACAACTGGCTCCGCGCCATAGAGATGAAGTTCGGGCTGCTCCAAATCAGCGAGCAGCACAAGACTCAGTTCGCGGTCCAGCAGCTCCAAGGATCCGCGAGCACGTGGTGGGCCAACTTCTGTGCTTCACAACCCACCGACCGAGTGATGACCTGGGCGGAGTTCCGGACGGCCTTCAGGGCCTATCATATACCGCCAGGTCTGATGAAGAGGAAGACGCAGGAGTTCTTACATCTGCAACAAGGGAGCCGGAACGCGCTGGAATATTTCAGGGCGTTCAACGATCTCGCGCTCTACGCGTCGTATCACGCAGATACGGACGAGAAGCGGCGGGACCACTTTTACCAGGGGCTTAACCCGCTCCTGAAGGACAAGTTGGCGATGTTCAATCGCGGCAGCCTCAACGACATCATTGATGCTGCGATTGTTCAGGAGGACTCCGGCAAGGAGTTGGCGGCAGCAGAGCGAAAGCGAAGCGCGCCGCAGAGCAGCGGAGAAGGAGGCGGTCCTTCTCAGAAGTTTCGGATGGTGAATCGCCCACCATCAGGCCCACGCTGGCAACCACCACAGCGGTCGATGCCGTTCCGCAGTCGGCCGTACTCTTCACCGGCATTCCGGCCGGCACTACCAGTACCACCGTAACAACAACAGCAGCAGCGGGCGATGCCGCGTGCGTTTGCACCTCCGCAACGCATGCCGGGCTTTCGTCCACCAAGTACTCCACCAGCAGCGGCCACATGTTACAAGTGTGGTCGTCCAGGACACTTCGCGAGCAGTTGCCCGGAGAGGCAAGGCGGCGGAGTGGCACCACAGTTTCCGGGGAGGAATCAACCCCGGA
Source organism: Neostapfia colusana (assembly GCA_030760725.1). Classification (NCBI taxonomy): domain Eukaryota; kingdom Viridiplantae; phylum Streptophyta; class Magnoliopsida; order Poales; family Poaceae; genus Neostapfia; species Neostapfia colusana. The sequence goes on along the minus strand of JASWHV010000018.1, from coordinate 42,133,029 downwards.
ACCCTACTAATGCGCGGCGGGCAAACCCTAGGCCCGGCACGGTCCACCAGCTTGCCATTGAGGACGTGCCGGAGGGCGAGCCAATCCTTGCGGGTATGTTCCAACTCCACCAGCATCCCGCTATAGTACTGTTTGATTCAGGCGCCACGCATAATTTTGTTAGCCAAGCTTTCATTGCTAAACACAGTTTGCCAATCCTACCCACCGATAGTCCATATTTAATTTGTTCACCGGGTGGGAAGATTTCAGCAAGCGTAATGGTCTCCAAAGCACCATTATGCTTAGTGGGTAGAGTGTACCCCACGTCTCTCATTATCTTAGAGGGACAGAAGGTCGATGTCATCCTAGGGATGTCGTGGTTAACCCGCCACGGCGCTGTTTTAGACACCGTCCTTCGAGTCGTGCACTTAAACTCAGAAGTGCACGGTTCTCACTCATTATTTCTGGACAGTCCAGAAGTAAAACTTCCAAGTGTCTATCAAGCCACAACCATCAGATTGGAAGACATTCCAGTGGTCCGAGAGTTCCCTGATGTATTCCCGGACGATTTGCCGGGGATGCCACCCGATAGAGAGGTGGAGTTCAAGATTGAGCTTGCACCGGGAACCATGCCAATATCCCGAAGGCCGTACAAGATGGCGCCCAAGGAGTTGGCTGAACTGAAGACTCAGCTCACGGACCTTCTGGAGAAGGGTTTTATTAGGCCGAGCTCCTCCCCATGGGGCTGTTCGGCATTATTTGTCAAGAAGAAGGATGAGACGCTGCGGCTTTGCGTGGACTACCGTCCATTAAATGCCGTAACCATCAAGAACAAGTACCCGTTGCCACGGATCGACATGTTGTTTGATCAGTTGGTCGAAGCAAAGATCTTTTCCAAGATGGATTTAAGATCCGGGTACCATCAGATTAAGATAAGGGCGGAGGACATTCCAAAGACAGCTTTCTCGACAAGGTACGGACTTTATGAGTACCTGGTCACGTCCCTCGGCCTCACCAATGCTCCAGCTCACTTCATGTATTTAATGAACTCGGTGTTCATGCTGGAGCTGGACAAGTTTGTCGTGGTCTTCATCGACGACATCCTGGTATATTCCAAGTCAGAGGAAGATCACAAGAAACATCTGCGTATAGTCTTGCAACGGCTGCGGGATCACAAGTTATACGCAAAATTCAGCAAATGCGAGTTTTGGATATCGCAAGTGCCTTTCCTCGGGCATATCATCTCAGCAGAGGGTATCGCTGTGGACCCGAGCAAGATCACGCAAGTGCTGACTTGGAAATCCCCGAGAACTGTTCATGAGGTACGGAGTTTCCTCGGACTCACGGGATATTATCGGAGGTTCATTCCGAACTTCTCGAAGATTGCCAAGCCAATGACAGAGCTGCTGAAGAAGGCTACCAAATATGTTTGGAGTCCAGCATGTGAAGCAGCATTCAAGGCTTTAGTCAAGCACCTGACATCAGCACCGGTTTTGGCGCAGCCAGACACAACAAAACCGTTCGATGTGTACTTCGATGCATCCGGCATTGGGCTCGGGTGTGTGCTGATGCAAGACCGAAGAGTGGTCGCGTATGGATCACGGCAGCTTAGGAACCATGAGCAGAATTATCCAACTCACGACTTGGAGCTCGCTGCCGTGGTACTTGCACTGAAGATGTGGAGGCACTACCTACTCGGTAACCTCGTACATTTATATACCGACCACAAAAGTCTCAAGTACATATTCACTCAGAAGGAGCTGAACATGAGGCAACGAAGATGGTTAGAACTGATAAAGGATTACGAGATAGAGATCCATTATCATCCGGGCAAGGCAAACGTTGTGGCAGATGCGCTGAGCCGCAAGTCACACGTCAACAATCTGACCATCACACCGGTGGAAGAGAGCGAACCACCACTACGTGTGATTCCATACGGAGCTCTCTACAACCTAGGTTTGATCCCCACCATCCGTGAAGAGATAGCGGCAGCCCAGAAGAATGACAAGGGCATGTCACACTTGCGGAGACGTGTAGATAGTGGGGAGCTAAAATGTTTCCGGAAAGACGGAGACGGCGTCCTATGGTTCAAGGACCGGATCGTCGTACCCGTAACCCGGAACTACGGAAGAAGATCTTTGATGAGGCTCACTTATCAAAGCTCTCTATTCACCCCGGCAGCAACAAGATGTATCAAGAACTCAGAAACAAGTTTTGGTGGACACGGATGAAGCGGGAGACTGCCAAATACGTGTCCGAGTGTGATACATGTCGAAGGGTGAAGGTGGATCATATGCGGAAACCGGGACTGCTGCAACCACTGGGCATTCCTGCCTGGAAGTGGGAGGACGTGAGCATGGATTTCGTCGTCGGTTTACCCACCACCTTACAGAAACATGATTCGGTGTGGGTGATCATCGATCGGCTCACCAAAGTTGCCCATTTCATCCCGGTCAACACCAACTACAACGCCAAGAAGTACGCTGAACTGTACATCTCACGGATCCTATGCTTATACGGCGTACCCCGTACCATCATATCGGACCGGGGCACTTTATTTGTCCCGTTTTTGGGAGCAGCTACACGCTGCCTTGGGGACGAAGCTGATCCGTAGTTCAGCCTACCACCCGCAGACGGATGGACAAACCGAGCGGGTAAATCAGATTCTAGAAGACATGCTACGAGCTTGCGCTATCGACCACGGCAAGAATTGGGATGATCACCTGCCGTTAGCCGAGTTCTCGTACAACAATGGGTACCAAGCCAGCATCAAGATGGCGCCCTACGAGACGCTATACGGGAGAAAATGCCGCACACCATTGAATTGGTGTGAGTCTGGCGAAAGGGTTACCTTCGGGATTGACCTTGTCAACAACGCGGAAGAAAAGGTTCGACTAATTCAAGCGAACCTAAAAGCCGCTCAATCCCGTCAGAAACAGTATGCGGACCGGAGAAGGCGCCCATTACAATTCGAAGTTGGGGATCACGTATATCTACGGGTGTCTCCAATGAAGGGTGTAAACAGATTTGGGGTGAGGGGAAAGTTAGCACCCCGCTTCATCGGTCCATTCCAGATTACCGAGAGATGTGGATCGGTGGCATACCGGCTGAAATTACCAGAAGCACTTTCCGGTGTGCACGACGTCTTTCACATTTCCCAGCTGAGGAAGTGTCTCAAGCTATCAACTACCGTTCAGCTGGAAGACATTGAAGAACTGCAACCGGATCTCACCTATCGGGAGGAACCGGTGCAGATTATTGATGAAAAGGCCCGAACCACACGCAACCGTACGTTGTGGTTCTACAAGGTTCTATGGAGTAATCACTCCATGGACGAAGCGACATGGGAGAGCGAAGAATTCCTTCGCACTAACTACCCCGACTTTTTCACGTCGCATATCCGGTAATTTTCCACCGTCCTCTCTCTCATTTTCACTTTATAATCTCGGGACGAGATTCTTTTAAGGGGGGAGGAATGTAAGGGCCTCAGTTTTTGACACACATTTGCAGTGTTCATCACCACACCACACACCTCATTTGAGGAAGAATGATGAACACAAATGAAGAGCAAGTAACAATTATCAACATGCTCATTAGAGAACAAACTTACACATTGCAAAAGTGGTATTTCCCACATGTGATATAGATGGGCTGGACATATGAAAACTCCTACACTTTACTAAGGATGTCCATGCCAAGTTTCACCCAAATTCAAAACCTTTTTTAGGTCAGTTTGGGTATAGTTAGGAAGAGGGCAGTTTGAAACCATATTCAAATTCAAACTGTTTTTGTCCAATGAATTTAAAAGTGGGGGGCATATTCTTACTCAGCACATTTTTGTGAGCTCACACACCAATTTTCACTCCATTTGGAGTTGATCTTGACATGAGCTAAGTGGGAGAAATTCAAACTTTATTTGAATTTCAAACTGAACTTGTGCTGAAATTCATTCAAATCAAACCTCATTTGAACTTTGATCAATTCAAATGGCTCATGGGTGAATAATTTGAATTTCCAAGGGTAGTATGGGGTTCACTGTTTACAACAGTGATTAGGAGTAAATTTCAGAGGTTAAAATGGGGGTGGGACCCACATGTCAGCCTCTACTTCAACACAAACCGACTGAAACACAGCTCAGTCGGTTCCCGGGTGCAGTGTGCGCGCGCCACCGAGGGGGGCAGCCGGCGCCAGCTCCTGCTGCGCGCCCCAAGCCGGAGACCAGTCGCCAGGCTACTTATCCCCTCCCCGGCGTTCTCCGATCGCCCATTCCCCGAGCTGCTGACATACTCGGCCTGTTCTTCCACTGCAACCGCCGCCGCTCGAGCTCACGCTTGATCAAGCCGATCACTCGCGAGCACAGCCTCCTCCACAGCAAAACGGCACCAAGAGGTCGTGAGCAGCCTCCTAGACCCTGTGTTGTCCAGTGAGCAAGCGTCCTCGAGCTGTACGAGCCATTTCTCCGGCGAGCCGAACATCGCCGCCGATCGGGCTCCCGTGGACAGCACGGCACAGCCGTTGTCACGTCCTCTTCTCTACACAAGAAAGGTGCGTGATTGTATGTAGATGGAGTAGCCGAAAGCCGTTTGGCGATTGATCAACCCTCGGCCGAGAATTTCCAAATTTACTCTTGATCAGTTCATAAGGACCGAGCTCACCTTCGGGTGAAATTCGTGCTCTATGCACGAGGGTTGGACGAGCTCGTTACCTAGTAGCTTCTACGCACGATAGCGCCCACGCTCGAACTGGAATTAGAGAAAACCATCGAGAATCGGCCATGATATGGCTGTTTTCCCCGCCGCCATAGCTGAACACCTCGGCTCACCGTCGAGAGCCTAGTTGCCGGTATTTCTAGCTTCCACCCAGCCCTGGTTCGTGTTTCCCATGCTCTACTGATGCTCTCCGACCGATTTCCGGTCAATTTGGTGCACGGGAGAGCGGTACCGACCTCACCGGAACCCTAGCAGGTGTTGTCATCGGTGCACACGGGTTTCCGGTCATCGCCGGCGGCCGGCGACCCCACCATCGAGTCCAGGGGGTCAGTAAAGGGGCAGGCGGCACGTTTCGGGCCGGGGGTGGCCGGGAACTCAGTTCCGGTGAGGGTCGCCGGAGATCGCCGCCGCCGCGCAGTTGGCGCGAGGAGGGAGACGACGCACTGTGTGCGGGGCCCACAAGCCAGAGTTTAAACTTTTTCCCGAATTTCAGTTTCAGTTCAAACTTCAAATCCTTATAACATTGGCTAGAAAGCTCCAAATTGAGTGAACCAAATTTTGCTGGATTCAGCTCTCCGAGTACTTTCCAGCAAACCAAGTTTCACTTCATGAAAACCCTTAATTTTCCAGAATTAATTCCTCAAATTTAAACTGTTAGGAATTTTAACTGGAGAATCCTGTGGAGGAAAATCCTGAAATTTTGCTGGGATATTCACCAAAATATCCCTGAACTACCATAAAAATGTCAGATCCATTTGAGCTCATTTAGTCCACCTAATGGTGTGATTAGTGAAACTGTTCCAGAGAAAATAGAAAATGTTCAGAAACATTTTCAGAATTTTCTCTGAAATTGTTTAGCTCATATCTTTAGTTAGGGACTTCCAAATTAAGTGAGACCAACTCCATTAGAACCCTCTGAAAATCTAGTTTTCATAAAGTCATAGTTTGTCTCATGAAAATTCCTAGAACACCCTAAGAGTTCCAATTAAGGTCAAGGACATAATTATTTGTGGAGGGCTCAAATGAGCTTTGCTGCAACTAAAACTTGACCAGGTCTCTGTTTAGGTTGTAACCAGGCCACCGTAAAAGTTTCACAGTCATTAGGTCTATCTAGCAAAGGTTATAGACTTCACAACTTCAAACTTAATACAAATGCATTAAATTAATACATGTATTGCTTCTATCATGTAGTCGCTAAGGTCGAGGAGGAACCCGAAGTCCTAGACTTCGTTACTCCGGAGGAACAGCTAGCCTACGACCAAGAGCAGCAAGGCAAGCCCCGGTTTGCATTAACCTTTTACAAATGTTTATTGTTTTGAGCACATCTTTGAATATTGTTCTTTGCATTAGAGTCTTGATTGGAAACCCAACTGCACAGCCAAGAAAACCATGGGTTGGGTTTAGGATTGAAAACCCCGTTAGCCACTGCATTGCTAGGATAGAGTAGGATTCGATACAAGTCAAGTAGTTGGAACTACTCGTGAGAATAGGCTAGAGGCACATTGCTCGGGTAGAGATAGTACATGATACACATGGCAAGAAAATGAGACCGAGCGGAGGGTAAGGGCAGCAGGACTTTGGGGCCTGTGTGCTGTAGCTCCGCTTGTGTCGATTGAGGACCGAGCCGTGTGCGGGCCTGTTGAACAAGCTAGAACAGTACCGAAGACCTACCGGCTATATGGGAACCGGGAAACTGATGTAACTCGGGTAGCTGGGTATTGAGGCATTGCCCGTCGTTCAGAGGGTAGGTTGAGAGCTCGAGGTGTAAATCGGCTGGCGGCACGGAGATGCGCGTGCAGAGACCTCTTGCTCGGGACGATGGGACCGGTTCAATATTTGGCTAACGGGTGAAAGGTAGTCGCGTACGGCGTCCGTGATGGTTGTTGTAGGCAACATCGAGTACGGGCGTACGTGACGGGTTGTTCGGGTAACCCTGCAGGTGTAAATCGATTATAATCGCCATCCCTCGCGGTCAGTGAGTACCACTTGTTCACTGTACCGTGACGTAGAAAGAACAGGCTAGTTACATGTTAAAATGTTGCTGATTGAAAGCTGGACATTGATCGTTAATGATATGCTGTAGCTTAGAGCTAATTAAAGTTCTTTTCAGCTTTGGGCAAAGTACATGAGAGAAATGCGTTTCTTGTTTGATTGCGGCTCTCTCATGTGCCTTAGCGTAAGGTTCTCCACAACCTGCTGCTAAAACTTGAAAGTAAGGTTCTACTAATTAGGCGAGTCCTTGCAAATGATTTTTACCTCATGCAACCCATTACCCTCATGTAGAAGTTCCATGTTTAGGTGAGACGGGTCAGACTTGCTGAGCCTTCGTGCTCACTGCTTGTGTTTGAAGCTTTTGCAGGGTTCTATGAGGAAGGGACTCCCGAAGAGGAGACGGAACCCCAGGAGGGGAACCCCGTCGAGTGGGAGTCGTGCACGCCGCAGAGTTAGTGTGCGTGTGTGCTAGCAAGGACACGTTCGAGGGCTGAACGTGCACTTGATGCTTAGTCTACGCCCGCGAGTGTAGACTGAACTTATTTTGATGTAAACATGTTCATAAACTTGTTTATGTAATAAAACTTCCGCTTCCGCTTTACACCTTTGACGTGTGTTATACGGTGCTGTGCAACGCAGCACCCCTCAGCGTGATCCTGGCTCGACAGGACCAATGGGGTCGTGTCAGCACCCTTTTATAGGAGTTTACTATTTTGTTAACCATCCTTGTCGCCGGGAAAGTTGATGAGTTGGGTATGGTCGTTTTTCTTTTTGCTTCGCTTAATCCACGGGATACGGGAAGCTGAATTAAAACATGGTTAACTACTGAACTCATATGAATAATGATGATGAGAACTTAATGATGTTAATGAACATGGAATCGGGGGAGATCTAGGCAAGCTTGGTTCATGGATGTTGCTGAATGAGATGTTGCAATGAGCCTTTTTATTCCATACCTTGGTGAAAGCTACATGTCATACTTTTCCCGCACTTGCTGAGTACGACATGTACTCACCCTTGCATTATCACATAAACAACAGCAACAGGAGAAGAGTACTTCGAGGACCATGTGGAGTACTAGGCGTGCGAACTACTGTCAACATGCCTGTGGAGTTGAAGATGGAACCGCTGCTATTTAGTTATTTCCGCTGTCGTTTAGAGACTTCCGCTGCAAGAATAAGTTACAGATCCATGAGTGAGACAATGAGTCGATGTTGTGAGACCTATGTGTGTTGAATACATTGGCAATTAGGATAAAAGTTAGCATTAACATTCAAAGTTTTGAATATTGCCAAAACATTCTTCTGTGGCAAGGTCCGACAAGTTCTTTGTTAGGTCCGCCAAGTGTTGGCAAGGTCCGATGCAAGGTCCGGAGAGCTCCTGCAAAGTCCGGAGAGCTTCTGTGAGGTCCGGAGCTTGTTTTTAGTCAGCTCCCGTGAAGTTCAACTCGTAGAACTGCAGCGTCTTGTTTTTGCTTTTAACTCGCAATGTTTCAAACTTTCTTTATGGGAAGGTTTGCTTAGTATTCATTTGCTAAGTTTTTGGTGTGTTTTGGTGGTTATGGCTGTTATCATTTGATATGGTTTGCAACATGCTTATGTGACGTGCTCATGTAAGGTGTTGTGGTTTTCGAACTAACGTGAGTCAAGTCGAGGACTTGTGCTCGGAAGAATTGGTTGTTTATTCATGTGCAGGTGTTGGTTGAGTTCAAGACATGGCTGGTGACGGGATCCTTGGACTAGTCTTAGGGAGGAGATGAGGTTCCAACAACCAAGTTCGGGAGGAGCTGTGGTTGAGTTGATCGGGAGGTCGCGCAACATGTTTGGATCAAGGGCAGTGCATATGAAGGTTGTGTGTACGTCTTTAGAAGGTGTTTGCACGTGTGCAAGGAGTGAATGGGCGTGGCAACATTGTTCCAAGGCGTGATGAAGAGAAGTGGACGTAAAGAATTGGTCGGAAAGGTCCAACCGGCTGGATTGCGTACTCAGGCTGAGGCTGAGTCGGATATGGCTCAAATATGGAAGATTTGAGTTGGTTATGATAGAGCACGAAGTTGAGTTGTTTTAGGAATGTTTAGGACGTTCCTAAGGTGTTTGGAAGTCTCACGATTGCTTCTATCTGCGAATAGGAGAGTCCTAAGCAGTTATGGTAAGTTAGGATACGAGTCCAATTAGGAGTAGGAGTCCTAGATTGGATTGTTTAGCATGAGGGCTGGCTATAAAAGCATGGGAGGCCAGAGCTCTTGTGGGTAGAGAACTTTGGGCTGTTCCTCTTGTGTTTCTATTGAATAAAGTTCATAGTTTCGAGGAGCTTTTGTGCCTTGTTCGTCCGACTTGTTTTTCGTCAAGTCTTTCTCGCCGAGTTTCTAGACAGACCGACGTTGCTTCGGTGTTTCGTTCATAACTCGAGTTTTACAGATCCGATTGACGTGATTCTTTTTGGGTTGTCTTCACAACTCAATTATCTATCATCTGTGAAATTTTCACGAGCTTCGGATCTGTAGTTTTTTAGATAGACGAGTTTATTTGCAGCATTGCAGATCTGTTTTATATCGGGTAGAACAGATTGATCTTCGTTTAATGTTTTGATCGTATCTCAAGTTTTACTTCGTGTTTTCAAGTGATTCTTGTTGCATTAGATCCGTGACTTGATTCTATACCTCTCTACTTGATTTGTCACGGTTGAACACGTTTGAAAACACTTGCACACACGGTTTCTTTAACCGATTGATTTTTTGCTGACGGGTTTTTGTTGTTTCCGCTGCGAAAAGTTTTAATCTACCATTCACCCCCCCTCTGGTAGCTTTTCACGTGCTCTTCGATCCTACAATTGGTATCAGAGCCAAGGTTCTCTAATCTTTGTGATTTGCACGTGTTTTGACTAACCATCATGGAGAAGTACACCGCAAAACCTTGTGTGTTCAATGGCATCGATTTTCAGGTTTGGAAGGCGCGGATGGAGGCCTACATACAGGCGCAAGGCTTCGCCATATGGGAAAAGGTCTACCGGAACTTCGATGTACCACCCAACGATCAAGTTACGGGAACATGAGAGATGTTGACAACAACAACAAGGCTCGCAACTTGATCATCCAAGGATTGACTCAAAGCGACTTCGACCGTGTTGCACACCTCCGATCTGCATATGATGTTTGGAAAGCTCTTTGTGACTACCATGAAGGATCCAATACGATCAAGGAGGTAAGGCAAGATATGTTCAAGAAAGAATACATGCATTTTGAGATGAAACCCGGTGAGTCAATTGACGACCTTTTTGCTCGCTTTAATAAAATTCTCAGCAACTTGCCTAGTGTCAATGTTAACTTTTCAGATGCTGAAAATGCTAGACAATTGTTAGGAGCATTAGATATGTCAATTTGGGAGATGAAAGTTACATCTATTCGTGAATCTACTGTCATGAGTTCTCTTACTTTAGACGTGCTTTATTCTAAATTGAAAACTCATGAAATTGACATCATCTCACGTAAAAACCCCAACAAGTCTATTGCATTTGTTTCGCAACGTGACATGTCTAGTTCTAGTCAATCATCATCTAGTGGTGCACTCTCTTTGCTGTCCTCTCTAACCCTTGAACAGATTGAAGAGTTTCCAGAGGAGGAGCTTGCACTCATCTCTACTCGGTTCTCAAAAGCATTGCAAGATGTGAGAACTAGAAGGAGAGGAAGCTCCGGACCTCAACGATGTTTTGAATGTGGTAAGACAGGACATTTTCGTACGGAGTGCCCTAACCTTTCAGGTCCGACTTCACGTGAAGAAAAGCAAACAAGGCCGAAGAAATCGTTTGCAAAGAATAAGAAGAAGAAAGATTTATCAATGCGCAACATAGTGCATAGTATGATCTCTGCACTTCAAGATTTCGGCTCAAGTGATGTGGACACCGGTAGTGATGAAGATGAAGAAGCTATGGCAAATATGTGCTGCATGGCGAGCAAGTCAAGTTCAAGCTCCGAGGAGGCAGAACACAACAGCGACGATGAAGAGGTATGTCCCACTTGCCAAGAAATGTGTGATGCTATTTCTCGTGCCACTGTTATATTAAAGAAAAAGGATAAAAAACTTAGGAACAATGCTGTTAAAATTGAATCACTAGAATCTGAAATTAATCGTTTAAAAACTTTGATTCCTAGTGATGATTCTTGTTCCTCATGTGATTTGATTTATGAACAATTATCCTCTTTAAGAAGTGCACACGCATCTACACTTGATAAACTTGAACTTGAAATTGAAAAGAACAAAGAGCTTTCTGCACTTAATGATAAAAATTTGAAAGATGCTTGTTGTTCTACAATTGATTTGCATTGTTCTTCATGTGATGATCTGAATAAGAAACTAAATGATGCTATGAATGAGATTTCTATTTTGAACAATGCTTTACGTGTGCATGAAGTTAAATATTGTTCAAATTGCAAACTAAAAGGAAAAACTTCATGTGAAAACTGCTTTGATCTGTCCAATAAACTTGATGACATGCATAGGACACTAGATCGGTTTTCTAATGCAAATAAGAACCTAAACTTACTGCTGAATTCTTCCAAGTCTTGTAATGATAAAACTGGTTTAGGTTTTAATTCTCATGCTCATGCTAAGGCACACCCACCTAAAGTTGTAAAGTCATTAGGAAGCGGTTTGATTCAAACAGCTCCTAGACAAAAAGAGGTGATTTTCAAATCTGCAGGAGTACTATCCCATTCGGGTTCTAATAAACGTGTTGCTTGCTCATCTAGACATGATAATAAGGTTATTTTTCATTGTACCTACTGTGGTAGAGATGGTCATGTCATGGATTTTTGTTATAGACTAGCTAAACACGATAACAAACAAAGAATACTTGCTAGATCACATAACAACCATGCAAAATCTGCTAGACCGAATGTTCGGAGCTTGCAACCTGCTGTAATGAGTCAAAAACTTGCTCCCGGACCTACTGTTTTTTGTGCTACATATAACACATCTTCTAAGTCAGTAGTTGGGAACAAAAATTTTCGATGTTTGGCTCATAAACCTGCTGTACCTTCTCAACTTTCGCGTGTTATTCCTGCTGGACGTCGTGTGACTCAGTACTGGATTTCTAAAAGTCTTTTAACGAACCCCAGTATTGAGTCATCGACGTATTGTGCTGCTGTGTAGGTTTCACGTTTGAGGAAGGAGAACATTTGGATTGTGGATTCAGGTTGCTCACGCCACATGACCGGTAACAAAGAATGGTTCTCCTCTCTCTCTTTTGTGTCACGTGTAGAAAATGTTACTTTCACTGATAACTCTTCTACTCCCATAATTGCTAAAGGTTCGGTTAGAGTAAACAATCTCTACACTTTGAAAGATGTGGCACTTGTTAAAAATTTGAAATACAACTTGCTTTCGGTTTAACAATTGCTAGATGAAAATCTAGAGGTTAGCTTTGCTAAAAATTGCTGCAAGGTTGTAGATTCAAAAGGTGAGCTTTTGTTTAACATGTCTAGGTTTGGAAGAGTTTTTGAAGCTGATTTTGATTTGTAAACTTCTAAGCATCGGTGTCTAGTTGCTAATGATACAAAGGATTTATATTTTTGGCATCGTAGACTTGGACACATAGGCTTTGATCATCTCACTCGTGTTAGTGCTCTCGATCGCATACATGGGCTGCCGAAGCTTAAAAAGGACAATGATATTGTGTGTGCTCTTCTTGTAGACATGCTAAGTTTGTTGCAGGTTCACATGCTCCTCTCACAATGACCATGACAGCTGAACCGGGACAACTTTTACATCTTGACACAGTAGGTCCGGCACGTGTTCAATCCTTCGGAGGTAAATGGTATGTGCTTGTGATTGTTGATGATTATTCCAGATATTCTTGGGTTTATTTTATGGCATCTAAGAATGAAGCTTTTAGTCATTTTAGAACTTTATTTCTTAGATTATCTATTCATCACCCAGGATCATTAAAAGCAATTAGAAGTGATAACGGAACTGAATTTAAAAACCAATCCTTTGATCACTTTTGTGCTGAAAATGGAATAGATCATCAATACTCTTCACCCTATGTACCACAATAAAATGGTGTCGTAGAAAGAAAAAACAGGACCTTAGTTGAGATGGCTAGGACTATGCTTGATGAATATCAAACTCCTAGGAAATTTTGGGCTGATGCAATTGCAACCGCTTATTATGTCTTAAATCGTGTTTTCTTGCGTTCTAAGCTTGGGAAAACCCCATATGAGCTTCGGTTTGGACATAGGCCTAGTGTTACACACTTTAGGGTTTTTGGTTGCAAATGCTTTGTAAAGAAACATGGTAATCTTGATAAATTTGAAGCTAGATCTGTTGATGGCATGTTTCTTGGTTATCCATCTCATACTAGAGGCTACCGTGTGCTTTTACTTGACACTAACAAAATTGTGGAGACTTGCGAGGTTTCTTTTGATGAAGCTAGCCCAAGTACTAGCTCCGATATTGCAGGTCCGGATCCATATCCGCAGGGGGAGAGTATTTTTATCGAAGAAGATGAAGAAGTGGTGCTGCTGCCCGAAAACTCGGAAGTAAATAACGATCAAGCTGCTGATTTTGCACCACAACCAGCACCAACAGTCACTACTGCTGGTTCGGACCTTCCTCAATCAACAAGCTCTCCTAATCAAAGGTCCGAACATGAAGAAGAAGGTGCTTGTGAAGTGTCTACTCCCCTCCGAGTACTCAAAAGTCATCCTCCACAACAAATCATTGGAAGATTGCATGAACAAGTCACTCTGTCCAGGTTTTACGATCCAAACTCTCATGCTCATTCTGCTTTTGTTGCTTCTTTTGAACCCAAGGATATATCACACGCACTCACTAATGAATCTTGGATTAATGCCATGCAAGAAGAGTTAGAAAATTTTGAAAGAAATAATGTTTGGAAACTTGTACCTCCACCTCAAGGTCACACATTAATTGGAACTAAATGGGTATTTAAAAATAAGCAAAGTGAGGATGGGGTTGTGGTCAGGAATAAAGCTAGGTTGGTTGATCAAGGTTTCACTCAAATTGAAGGTCTAGATTTTGATGAAACATTTGCTCCTGTTGCTAGATTAGAAGCTATAAGAATTTTATTAGCATTTGCTGCATCTAAAGGTTTCAAGTTATATCAAATGGATGTTAAAAGTGCTTTTCTTAATGGCTACATAGAGAAGGAGGTTTATGTTAAGCAGCCACCGGGTTTTGAAAATCCAAATTTTCCTAATCATTTTTACAAACTGTCCAAAGCCTTGTACGGTCTAAAATAAGCCCCTAGAGCATGGTATGATAGGTTAAAAACATTCTTACTTGAAAAGGGGTTACCATGGGCAAGGTTGATAAAACTCTTTTTTACTTAAGCATGGCAATGACTCATTATTCGTTCAAGTGTATGTGGATGATATTATCTTTGGTTGTGCTTCTCATGATCTCGTGTCCAAGTTTTCAGCTATGATGAGTTCAGAATTTGAGATGAGTATGATGGGAGAACTCACATACTTTTTAGGGCTGCAAATCAAGCAAACAAAAGAAGGAACTTTTGTGCATCAAACTAAGTATTCAAAGGACCTTCTTAAGGTCTTCAACATGGACAAATGCAAGCCTCTTCGGACACCAATGGGAACAGCAAAAACACTTGAACTTGACGAATATGGTGACCCGGTCGATAAAAAAGAATACAGAAGTATGATTGGATCACTTTTGTATCTCACGGCGTCAAGACCGGACATACAATTCAGCGTATGTCTTTGTGCACGTTTTCAAGCTTCTCCACGTGCTTCACATCGCCAAGCCATCAAAAGGATTCTCAAGTACCTACATGGAACTCAAGAATTTGGCATTTTTCTTCCTTCTTCCTCAACCGTTTCTTTGAAAGCTTTTTCGGATGCTGATTTTGGGAGTTGTATGATTGATAGGAAAAGTACTTCGGGTGCTTGTCATTTTCTTGGTAATTCACTTGTTGCTTGGTCCTCTAGAAAACAAAGTTCAGTTGCACAATCCACGGCCGAATCTGAATATGTAGCTGTGGCTAGCGCTTGCTCACAAATTCTTTGGATTGTTCAAACACTTAAGGACTATGGGGTTGATTTAGATAGTGTTCCACTGTTTTGTGATAACACTAGTGCAATTTGTATTGCTAAAAACCCCGTGAAACACTCTAGAACTAAGCACATTGACATTAGGTATCACTTTCTTCGTGATAATGTTGAAAAAGGAAACATTGTGCTTCACCATGTCGATACCGAACAATAATTGGCTGATATTTTTACAAAACCTTTGGATTTCACTCGTTTTTGTTTCATTCGTAGTGAAACAGGGGTTATGCATCCTCATGGCTTAAATTGAGGGGGAGTTTTTGAAACTTTGAAAGTCTATGTGTGAATCTGAAACTAAAATAATATGAGCATAGTATTTCATACATATATGACTTTGTGATTCCTTTTACAGGCTGAAAGTTCTTACTACATTACTCATGTTATACATTTTGTAGTTTTTGCCATGACTAGTAATTGGAATAATTACTTACACTAAATCTGGTCATGATCGAACTTTCTTGCTGTTTTGAACTTGTTGCGTGCTCACAAGTGCTTTTAATCATAAAAATTTAATCAAGTGATCAGCTCACATGTTGAGTTTTCAAATAAAAAATTGAGAAAAGATCAAGAGAATATGCATGCATCGCACTTCTTCTTTTGAGATTGCTTATCATTGCACTAAGATGTGAACTTGGAAGGAATTGTGTATGACTAAAACCATGTCCTTAAGCTTCTGATTGTCAAATGACATAGGCTTGGCTTGGTTGGTTAGAATAAGGCTGATGCGGCATATAATCTCTTGCAAATATCATATGATCAACTTTGTGCCTTAAATGATTATGAATAATAAAAATGCAGCAACAAGTGTCATGTTTTCAGGTTTTGAAATAGTTGAGTAAGGGAGATCATGACTTGCTTAAACTGAAAAATACATTTGATCTCTAGCATGGCTTACACTACTTTATGTATGTCATTGATGTGATAGTGTACGTAACCTGATAGTGTTTGTATGTATATGTTATAATATGCTCATAACATTTAAAATTTTCTCTTTTGAACCTTGCTGAATACATTGTCAAAGGGGGAGAAATATGTATAAGGAGAGATTTTTCTTACACATTGCATATGTTATACACTTTCTTCCTTCTCTGATTTTAAAAAATGGGGAGAAATTAATAAAGGGGGAGAAATGAGTTTTCAAAGCTTTTCAAAACTTTTCATAAGCCAATGTTTGGATTTTAATTGGTGTTGCCAATGCATTCATCAAGGGGGAGATTGTGAGACCTATGTGTGCTGAATACATTGGCAATTAGGATAAAAGTTAGCATTAACATTCAAAGTTTTGAATATTGCCAAAACATTCTTCTGTGGCAAGGTCCGACAAGTTCTTTGTTAGGTCCGCCAAGTGTTGGCAAGGTCCGACGCAAGATCCGGAGAGCTCCTGCAAAGTCCGGAGAGCTTCTGTGAGGTCCGGAGCTTGTTTTTAGGGAGCTCCCGTGAAGTTCAACTCGTAGAACTGCAACGTCTTGTTTTTGCTTTTAACTCGCAATGTTTCAAACTTGCTTTATGGGAAGGTTTGCTTAGTATTCATTTTCTAAGTTTTTGGTGTGTTTTGGTGGTTATGGCTGTTATCATTTGATATGGTTTGCAACATGCTTATGTGACGTGCTCATGTAAGGTGTTGTGGTTTTCGAACTAACGTGAGTCAAGTCGAGGACTTGTGCTCGGAAGAATTGGTTGTTTATTCATGTGCAGGTGTTGCTTTAGTTCAAGACATGGCTGGTGACGGGATCCTTGGACTAGTCTTAGGGAGGAGATGAGGTTCCAACAACCAAGTTCGGGAGGAGTTGTGGTTGAGTTGATCGGGAGGTCGCGCAGCATGTTTGGATCAAGGGCAGTGCATATGAAGGTTGCGTGTACGTCGTTAGAAGGTGTTTGCACATGTGAAAGGAGTGCATGGACGTGGCAACATTGTTCCAAGGTGTGATGAAGAGAAGTTGACGTAAAGAATTGGTCGGAAAGGTCCAACCGGCTGGATTGCGTACTCAGGCTGAGGCTGAGTCGGATATGGCTCAAATATGGAAGATTTGAGTTGGTTATGATAGGATTTCGTGCTAGGCACGAAGTTGAGTTGTTTTAGGAATGTTTAGGACGTTCCTAAGGTGTTTGAAAGTCTCACGATTGCTTCTATCTGCGAATAGGAGAGTCCTGAGCAGTTATGGTAAGTTAGGATACGAGTCCAATTAGGAGTAGGAGTCCTAGATTGGATTGTTTAGCCTGAGGGCTGGCTATAAAAGCAAGGGAGGCCAGAGCTCTCGTGGGTAGAGAACTTTGGGCTGTTCCTCTTGTGTTTCTATTGAATAAAGTTCATAGTTTCGAGGAGCTTTTGTGCCTTGTTCGTCCGACTTGTTTTTCGTCAAGTCTTTCTCGCTGAGTTTCTGGACAGACCGATGTTGCTTCGGTTTTTCGTTCATAATTCGAGTTTTACAGATCCGATTGACGTGATTCTTTTTGGGTTGTCTTCACAACTCAATTATCTATCATCTGTGAAATTTTCACGAGCTTCGGATCTGTAGTTTTTGAGATACACGAGTTTCTTTGCAGCGTTGTAGATCTGTTTTATATCGGGTAGAACAGATTGATCTTCGTTTAATGTTTTGATCGTATCTCAAGTTTTACTTCGTGTTTTCAAGTGATTCTTGTTGCATTAGATCCGTGACTTGATTCTCTACCTCTCTACTTGATTTTCCACGGTTGAACACGTTTGAAAACACTTGCACATATGGTTTCTTTAACCGATTGATTTTTTGCTGAGGGGTTTTTGTTGTTTCCGCTGCGAAAAGTTTTAATCTACCATTCACCCCCCTCTGGTAGCTTTTCACGTGCTCTTTGATCCTACCGATGTAATAAAGTACTTAAACCCTATTTATTCGTGGTTATATTCTGAATTCAGTTTGTGGATTACATGGGTATGTGTGATGAACATCCTGGGCACACATATGCATTAACTTGGTTCTGGTTTCCGGAACCGGGTGTCACAGATTGGTATTAGAGCCACGTTGACCGTAGGACGCAAGCCTAGGTAGAATGGACTCTCTAAAACACATAGGAACTCCCCTCTAAACTGCTATTTTCAAAAAAAAAAATTGCTTGCTGCTGCACTTTACTTGTCAATTCAGCCACCGCAAAGTGCTATTTTCAGCCCCTCCTTCTCTCTTCTTTTGGACAGCAACACTTTTGCTTTCTTGCTTCATAGCTTCTGAAGTTTTGGAGCTATTTCTTCCTTCTCTAAAGTTTATCATTTCTTATTTAAAAATACCGGTGATTAGGAGCACCAGCGCCATCTAACCCTACATGGACCGCCGACTCACCATGGCATGCACCCATGTATGGATCACCCCCCCGTCACACGGCGAGAACAGCACCAGTTCACATGATTGAGTTTAGGATTCCCATTGAATAAGCTGTAATAGGAACGCTTAAATCATAGTAGCGTGAATAGGAGTGGTTTGTTGAGATTTTGTGATGATTGCTTGTGTTTGTGTGCTAGTGTGAGTTGTGGGACGCTTCTGCGAAAGTCCACATCCACACATAGTAGAGAGATGTGAGATGCTTTGGCACGTGTTCACATCCTCATATAGGCTGAAATTAATAAAATAAGTTACTTAGTTCATACACCTCGATGCATATAGTTGGGGGGATCAATCTAAACTTCTATTCTCTATTCTACTCAACTCCCTCTCATAGATGGTGAGGGAAAACGCCAGCCGTCAAAAGAGGAGCATTCGTGGCAACCACGAACCACAAGAGGATGGCAACGTTGAAGTAACTTAAAATGCTAACCCCGGGATGATGCAAATAACCTTGAATGGTTGATGGCTATGCAGAACCAACTCATGCATACTATGATACAAACTTTGGGACAGCTGCAAGCCAACAACAACTACAATCCTAACCCCGTTCCTGCACCCCCCCCCACCACCACCGCCACCACCGCCAGGTCACAACAGATTGGGAGAGTTCATGAGGACTCGACCGCCTACTTTTGCACAAGCTAATGATCCCATGGAGGCTGATGATTAGTTGAAATCCATGGAAAAGAAGCTTGCTATTGTTCAGTGCGATGATCGGGAGAGAATTCTCTTCGCATCGCACCAACTGATGGGAGCAGCCGCTGACTGGTGGGACACTCTTTGCAATGCTCATGACAACCAGGAGACTATCACTTGGGCTGAGTTCAAGGAGAGTTTCCACTATCATTAAGTACCTGCTGGAGTCATGATGCTTAAAAGGCAAGAGTTCGAAGGTCTCCGCCAAGGAAAGAAGAGCATGAATGAGTACCTCAACAAGTTCAGTTGCAGCTGTCAAGGTATGCTCCCGAAGACGTCAACTCGGATCAAACAAAGCAATACTTGTTCATGAGAGGATTGAACAATGAGATCTAAGTTCAGCTGCTCAACAACGATTATGCAAACTTCCATAAGCTTGTTGACAAAGCTATAGTGGTTGAGAGCAAGATCCGTGAGATCGAGCAAGAGGGCAAGAGAAAGATGCCATATCAGCCACAAGGGAGCAATGTGCGTCCCCGTTTCATGCCACCAGCTGCACCGCAGTATGGCTCGTCCACTTCTACATTCCGCCCTGCAAACCCACCTCGCCCTAATCAACCATCGCAACAACATCCTGTTATGCAAGCACCTCGTATGCCTTTGCCTCCTGCGCCCCGTCCCAACATGGGCGCCTATGCTCAAAACCAGCCTCGCCCCAACGTTCCTGCTGTTTTGGGCAACAAATCATGCTTTTCATGCGGAGAGGCAGGACACTTTGCAAGTCAATGCCCAAAGAAAGGCCTTGGACAGACAAGCAACGCGCCCAAGCAGAACCCACGGCCGAACGGAGGAGCTACGCAAGGTAACCGTGGGCAGAAGAACTATGCTCGTGGCAACGTGAATCATGTCTCCGCTGAGGAAGCGCAACAAGCTGAGGACGTCGTGATTGGTATGTTTCTTGCCAACTCCAACCCAGCCACTGTTTTATTTTATTCCGGAGCATCGCATTCATTCATATCATCCAAGTATGTTGCCAAGTATAATCTTCCCATATCACACATGAAACACACTATGTTGGTTAATTCTCCCGGTAGAGAGATGAGGACTAATATAGTATGTCCAAAAGTAAACCTTAAATTAAGGGGGTATACTTTCTTGCCAACCTTATTGTCTTGGATTCCCAAGGGATTGATATAATACTTGGAATGGATCGGTTAAGCAAGCACAACGGAGTAATTCAATGTGCTGAGAGGAGCGTGCAGTTGACAAATGAGCACGGTACTCGTATTGAGTTCGAGTTAGCCCAACCGGCAACCGAGAAGGCAGCGTTGAACCACGTCGAAGAAGCAACATTGGAAAGCATTCCGGTGGTTCAAGAATTTTCTGATGTGTTCCCGAAAGAACAAGTACCGATGGATGAGATTGAGCTTCAAGAGGATCTGACCTATGTGGAGCACCCCGTCCAAATTTTGGACGTGAAGAAAAGGGTCACGAGGAACAAAGTGATCTGTTGGTGCAAGGTACAGTGGAGCCATCACACGGAAGCCGAAACTACATGGGAGCATGAGGAAGACCTCAAGCCAGAATTCCCCCATCTATTCTCTACTCTACCAAATCTCGAGGGCGAGATTCAGTTTAAGGGGGGTAGGTTTGTAACACCCTTAAATTCATTTCCATGCACTGCATACATTTTTCATATAGAGAAACATTATAAAAGTAGAAACGGAGAAAGAATCATAAAAATGGTGGGGGATGGGAAAAAGATAGCTGAAATGACCCAATTCCAATTCATCGAAGTGCGCTGTCGACACTTCCCCTAGCCCTGCTGGACACTTGGCGCCTTCGGAGCTCACCACCACGGAGGAAGGGAGGTCCGGCACCGCTGGACACGTTGCGCCTCCGGAGCTCACCTACACGGAGGAGGGGAGGTCCGGCACCGCTGGACACGTGGCGCCTTCGGAGCTCACCTCCGGGGAGGAGGGGGGTCCGGCACCGCTGGACACGTGGCGCCTTTGGAGCTCACCTCCGCGGAGGAGGGGAGGTCCGGCACCACTGGACACGTGGTGCCTTCGGAGCTTACCTCCGTGGAGGAGGGGAGGTCCGGCACCACTGGACACATGGCGCCTTCGGAGCTCACCTCCGCGGAGGAGGGGAGGTCCGGCACCGCTGGACACATGGCGCCTTCGGAGCTCACCTCCGCGGAGGAGGTGAGGTCCGGCACTGCTGGACACGTGGTGACCTCGGAGCTCGCCTCTGAGGAGAGGGGAGGTCCGGCACCGCTGAACACGTGGCGCCCTCGGAGCTCGCCTCTGAGGAGAGGGGAGTTCCGGCACCGTTGGACATGTGGCGCCCTCGGAGCTCATCCCAGCGGAGGGGGTGAGGTACGGCACTGCTGGCCACGTGGCGCCCTCGTAGCTCGCCTCTGAGGAGAAGGGTGGCCTGGCCCCGCTCGACACGTGGTGCTCTCGGAGCTCGCCCCTGCGGAGGGGGCGAGGCCTAGCTCCTCTGGCCGTGTGGCAGGCCCGGAGCTCGCCTCTGAGGAGGAGGGTGGCCCGGCCCGCTGGGCACGTGGCACTTTCGGAGCTCACCCCTGCGGAGGGGGCGAGGTCCTTAGGCAGGTTTTTCCTCCTGAGCACGGGGGTACCCGGTACTGAGGGTACCGACTCAATTTCCCCAAATTTTCCCCCACATTTGGGGGGATAAAATCCCCAAGGCTGCCGCACATAACTGAAAAGATAAGTTTGTTAAGATCCAAAACAAATTGAATAGGACTCTTATTTGAGCTCCAATTGGAGTAGGACTCTTCCCCCCCCCTTATAAATAGAACCCAAAACCCCCTTGACAGTAACCCCTTTTCTTTTTCCCCCTCCCAAGTCGACAACTTGGAGGCCCTAGCCCCCAACTCGCCGAGCTGGACACACACCCCCCCTCGCCGGAGTTCAGTCGCCGGTGAGCCGCCAACGAACCCCGTCACGCCTCGCCGTCGCTGGAAAAGAGCCGACGATCATAAGGTAAGTGAGGTAGGTCTTCGTTACCCATCTTACGACGTCGTCGCTGTTTCTACGCATCCGTTTCTTCGCTTCCTTTGAACAGAAACTTTTTTGTGTGGACAGATCACGTTTTGATCAGTTTTTGATGGTGGAATTGATCTAGATCTTGAGTCAAGATCATTACCACGTCCACACTTGATCCCTACACCCTTGTTCATCATAAAACCCTATGAAAGCCCATTAAAACATGCAAGAACACATACAAACTGGTTTAATAAAACAACACCATAAGATTTGCATTCATCTACACCATTGCATCTTGAGTAGAGTTGTGCATGATGTTTGATTGCTGTAAATTTTGTATGTGCGTGGTCGTGAGTAGAAGGACAAGCTCAGGAATCCATCTACGAAGAACTACAGTGCCAAGACTTTGAGACGCTTGAGCAACAAGAGCCACGGGAGCAAGGCAAGTGCCCCTTGACCATATTGATCCCATGTTTCAAAACTGTTTTATTTGCGAAAACTCGTATGCTTGAGTCAAATTGATGGGACACCCTTTATATGAGTTTACTAGTTTTATTAACCATCCTTGTCGCCGATAAAGTTGATGAGTCGGGTATGGTCGTTTTTCTTTTTGCTTCGCTTAATCCATGGGATACGGGAAGCTGAATTAAAACATGGTTAGCTACTGCACTCATATGAATAATGATGATGAGAACTTAATGATGTTAATGAGCATGTAATCGGGGGAGATCTAGGCAAGCTTGGTTCATGGATGTTGCTGAATGAGATGGTGGTTTACTTGCCGTAGATCTAAGGACCGGTTCATGCCAGCACATGCCAGGAAAATAGTGCCACCACAAGGCCAAATATGGGTGCAGCTTAGCTGAATAATTAGGTGTGTTGCTAGCTTGTTATGGACCGTGGATGGCGCGGGGAATGGGAGTCGAGAGAGGACTGCCCTGGGAACTGCATGGCACAAGAGGGGGCCCATGAGTGGGAGAATGGTGATTCGAGCCTGCCGGTGAAACCTCAGTGAGTCCATACATCTAGTAGCCCCTTTGTAAAGGCTATTTTGTGATCTCTTCGCCATACACCGACGGTTGTGTACTGGTATAATGGAGGTTCTGCAGTCGCCGACGGGTGACGAAATCACAAACTTGTGGGTAAAGTGGTGCCACCTCTGCAGAGTGTAAAACTATCATGATAGCCGTGCTTCCGGTAACAAGCACCTGGCCAACTCACATGATTAGAGGGAAAACTTGGGATGGATATTCGGTATGGTTATTGTATGGTCATTGGGATTGGTTTTTGGACTGTTTTGAGTCATGAAAATAAGTTTGGCTTCGGTTATATGAATATGAGATGGTTATGAATATTTCTAAGAATGAGATGAACTTGAGAAAGATTATTGGCTGGTTGAAACTTGATAAATGGTGAATATTGATGAAAGAATATTGCTGATTACTTGGTTATATTGGGATTTAATTCATCTAGATTTAGTTGTTGTTTTTATTATGTTGTGAAATAAAATTTGCTTGCTGCAATGAGCCTTTTTATTCCATACCTTGTTGTAAGCTACATGTCATACTTTTCCCACACTTGTTGAGTACGACATGTACTCACCCTTGCATTATCACATAAACATCAGCAACAGGAGAAGAGTACTTCGAGGACCATGTGGAGTACTAGGCGTGCGAACTACCGTCAACATGCCTGTGGAGTTGAATATGGAACCGCTGCTATTTAGTTATTTCTGCTGTCGTTTAGAGGCTTCCGCTGCAAGAATAAGTTAGAGATTCATGAGTGAGACAATGAGTCGATGTAATAAAGTACTTAAACCCTATTTATTCGTGGTTATATTCTGAATTCAGTTTGTGGATTACATGTGTATGTGTGATGAACATCCTGGGCACACATATGCATTAACTTGGTTCTGGTTTCCGGAACCGGGTGTCACACTCCTGCCCTTTGCAATTTGATCAAACCACAAAATGGCAGTTGAGTTTGAATAATTGAAAGTGCAAAGTGGTTTAAATGAAATTTCAGCAAATGTGAAATCTGAATTTCAAATTCAGTTTGAATTTGCCCCACTAGCTCATGTCAAGATCAATCCCAAATGGGATGAAACTTGGTGTAGTAGTTTATAAAAATGTGCTAAGTGTGAATATGAATCCCCCTTTTGAATTCATGTGATAAAATGAGTTTAATTTTGAATTTAAATTTAAACTAGCCCTATTACTATGTGTACCCAAAAATACCTCAAAAGGTTTTTGGATTTGGATGAAATTTGGCACAAGCATTCCTAACCCAGTTTAGGAGTTTTTCATATGCTCAGCCCCTATATGATTCATGTGAAAAAACCCACTTTTGCATTTTGTGAGTTTATCTCCTAATGAATTTCTTGATGGTGGTTACTAGCTCTTTAGATGTGTTCATATGATTTCCACAAATGAGGTGAGGTGTGGTGTGATGAACACTTTTAGCAAATGAAAAACTTGGGCCCTTACATGTGTACTACAGAGTCCTTCATGCACCTCACACATGGCTTCTTTAACTTGCTCTTGATCTAAGCACTTCAACAGAAGACCATCTATGGTTTAGCGATATAGTTAATCATTGATCAACGTGTATTTCAATGTTTGGCGTCGAACTTTCCTATCCTTGCACTCACTAGGATTCTTGAAACATTCTACCAACACAAGTTTCCAGTCGTCTATCACCATTATATCAAACTTGGCCAAACTTTTATGCCTTTCCTTTGTAGCAAACCTTCGTCGTTTTATATCATAGTTCGATTCTTGTTGTGCAAAAGTATTGGCTCTCAAGTTTTCTTCTCTAAAGATATGTTTGATACAGAAAGTATATAGAGTTTTGATGATATCTAAGCATTGTTCTTGATAGTCATTCAAGACTCCATCCAAGCATTGACTCTCACCATTGATCTGTTGACTCACCAGCTTGGAATCACCAAAAACTTCTATGTTCTTGACTCCCATGTCAACCAGATACTCTAAGTCACTCAACAATGCCTCATACTCGCCTTGATTGTTGGTGCATACAAATCCTAGCCGAATAGATAGTTCATATATGGTGTTCGTAGGTGAGACCAAGACACATCCAACTCCTTGACCTCTATCAAAAACCGATGCATCGAAGTAAAGTTTCCATGGACATACCTAGACTAAGCAAACATCCTCAAGTTGTATATTGTGTTCCACGATGAAGTCAGCTACAACTTGTCCTTTCATGCTTCGAAGAGGTTCATACACCAAATCGTATTCCACCAAAGAGTATGACCACTTGCCAAGCCAAGCCGCTAAGGATTGATTTTTGCAACATGTGCTTGACTATATCATGTTGACAAGCCACAATGCAGATGCTAGGAAGTATATAGTGCCGAAACTTGGAACAAGCATAGTATAAATATAAACATAGTTTTTCAATTTACACATACCTTGTCTCGGCATCCAATAATCTTCTACTCAAGTAGGCAACAGAAAACTCCTTACCTCCATCTTCTTGAGTTAACACAGCTCCTATAACTTGGTCTTGAGCAGCAATATACAGCCTAAAGGCTTGTCCCACCTTAGGTGCTCACAAGACTGGAGGATTGATCAAATAAGTCTTGATTCTTTTAAATGTTTCCCTTTGGTCTGCCCCCCAAGTAAACTCATGCTCATGCTTTAGCTTCAAAAAAGGCATAAAGGATCCAATCTTTCCTACCAAGTTAGATATAAATCTCCTCAAGTAATTGATCTTTCCTAGAAACTTTTGTACATCTCTCTACATGTCGACTCTTCTATCTTATTGATGGCTTCTACCTTCTTGGGGTCAACTTATATCCCATGTTCATGCTCAATGAACCCCAAGAACCTTCCAACCCACACACCAAAGGTACACTTCAATGGATATATCTTTAGACCATACATCCTCATCCTTTCAAAGGCTACACACAAATCGGCTATATGTTTATGAAAACCGGCTGATTTTACCACTAGATCATCAATGTAAACCTCCAAGATAATACCCAACAGATCATGGAAAATAAGGTTCATGGATCTTTGATATGTAGCTCCATGATTCTATAGTCTAAAGGTCATCACAATCCACTCAAATAAACCCACAAACTTTGGACAACAGAAGGCTGTCTTGGATGTATCTTCCTCAGCCATGAATATTAGGTTGTATCCAGCATTTCCATCTAGGAAGCTGATCACCTTGTATCTGAAAAATTGTTGATCAACACATCAGCTATAGGCATAGGGTATTCATCCTTAGGTGTAGCTATGTTCAAGTCTCTGGAGTCTATGCATATCCTGATCTTCCCCATGTTTTTCTTCTCCACTGGAACTATGTTTGAAACCCACTCAGCATACCTACATGGTCAAATGAAGTTGGCCTTCAACAAATCATCTAAAAGGCTGCTTGTGTGGTCTAAACACTGGCTTGATCGACAACTTATGTTCTACTAAGTCTCTATTCAACTCTGGCATCTCAGTGTATTCCCAAACAAAGCAATCTATGAATTCTCTTAAATGCTTGCATACTTCTTCCTTCTGAGCTCCTACAAGGTTGGCATTCACATAAGTTACTTTATGTGCCGATTCTCCTCTAAAGTTTATCCCTTCCAACTCATTCACAGAGGAGAAACTCTATCCTAACTTGCCTATATCGTCAAAATCTTCAACTATCTCACCCATATATTTTCCCTAAACAATATTCCTCGGTTCTCTTCTGTAACCACGCCAAACTGTCCTTTTTATCTAGCATATTCAAGATACATCATTTAGCCAAGTTACATCCATTGGCTTTACATTCACAGGGACAAACCCATCCCTCCCTACGCTTACATAGTCGTAATCCGTGAGATCTCGCCCTGTGAGACACTTGATATCGTCATGTTGCAGATCAGACGATTCGGCCAATGCCACACAACCGAATTATCTGCTTCTATTAACTCCACCTCGTCTCCAACCCATTGTATCAAACATTGGTGCAAGGTAGACGACACACACCCGTTGGCATGTATCCAATCCCGTCCAATCAACAAGTTGTACCTGCTCCAACCACGAAGAAGGTCGTAGGAATAGTCTTGTTGCCCACCGTTACACTACAGGAAACTAGTAAATTAATGAGGGGGGTAATTATTTACGATGGTGCCGTCGTTAATAAGTATATTAATGATGGTGAAAATACACCATCGTTAATAAGGCCATTATTTACGACGGTTTATCCTACCGACGTAAATAAGCTACTTATTTACGACGGTTACTGGGCACCGTCGTTAATAACGGCCTTATTAACGACGGTTGACCTAACAGTCGTAAATAAGTAGCTTATTTACGACGGTACCGGGAACCGTCGTAAATAAGCTTATAAATATACAGCCGCGCGCGCGGGAGGGGAGCAGTTCGCTCCCCACCCGCGCGCGACCGTCGCCTCCGCCCCCGACGCCGCGCCGCCGCCAACCGCCGCCTCTGCCCCTGACGCCGCGCCGCCCCCAAACGCCGCCTCTGCCCTCGACGCCGCGCCGCCGGCCGCCCCCTCCCACCGTCGATCGCCGCCTCTGCCCCGGCCGCCTGCCGCCGATGGCCACCTCTGCCCCGGCCGCCACCGGCTGCCCCCTACCGCCACCGGCCGCCCTCCGCCGCCGCCCGGCCCTGCCTATATAGTAAGGTTAGTTTGTCACTAGTTTTGGTTTAATTAGGTATTTAGTTTTGTTTGTAAAAAGTTTAAATTTAATAGTTTATTCTAGTTTGCAATTGTGTAGTAATTAGATTATAATTAGACTGTAATTAGTTTGTTGAATTAGATAAGATTTTTTAAATAGTTTGTAATTGTTTACTTGGATTGTAATTGTTTAATTAGGTTATTTAATTAGTTTAATTTGTTTAATTAGTTATGTAGTTTAGTTTGTAATTGGTTTGTTTAGCTATTATATAATTGTTTAATTATTTTTTTATTGTTCAATTAGTCTCATAAGTTTATTAGTTTGAAGTATTTAATTGTTTATTTAGTTTTAAAATGGTCAATTAGTTTTGAATTAGTTAATTAATTGATTATGAGTGTTTACTTATTAAACGTATATT
This sequence comes from Neostapfia colusana, assembly GCA_030760725.1. Classification (NCBI taxonomy): domain Eukaryota; kingdom Viridiplantae; phylum Streptophyta; class Magnoliopsida; order Poales; family Poaceae; genus Neostapfia; species Neostapfia colusana. The sequence continues at coordinate 42,105,195 of JASWHV010000018.1, read as the reverse complement.
AACGGGTTTCGGGCCGACCCGGCACGGCATGACCCACCATAGCACGGCCCAACTCGGCATGGCCCGACCCGGCACGGCCAAACCCGGCAGCACGGCAAGGCCCGACCCGGCACATGGCCCAACCCCCAGCATGGCACGACCTGACCCGTCACAGCCCAACCCGGCACGGCCTGACCAGGCACGGCACGGTCCGACCCTGCACGGCCCAACCCTACATGGCCCAATCCGGCAGCACGGCACGGCCCGACCCGGCACACGGCCCAACACCTAGCACGGCATGGCCCGACAACCCGGCACGGCTCGACCCTGCACAACCCAACCCGGTACAGCATGACACACCCCGACCCGGCACGGCCCGACCCGCGGCCTGACCCGTCAAGACCCGGCCTGACCAGGCACGACACGGCACGGTCCGACCCGGCATAGGCCCTTTGAACTTTCAACTTTGATCAACTTTCCTCCTCTTTCTCATTCTTTCCTCTATCTTAAATGATTGGAATATGGACATGTTTAACGTAACCTATAGTAAATGATTACCCATTTTGAATCTGCACGTTTCACATGTGATAGGCATGTGAAGCGTGCAGGTTCAGAATTGTCTCTTTTTGGACATCCTGAGAGTGATCGAGGACGTACTTATGACGAGCTAGGTACGGGGTCTGGGTCCGGATGAGATTTTGGCAGCATAACCCTGTTGTTCTCTGCTGCACCATTTTTGGGCGTGCAGTGGAGAACAGCGGGGTTATGCTGCCGAAATTTCGTTCGGATTCAGCCTTCGTGTCTCGTCATAAGCACGTTGCCTCGATCACTCTTGGGTGGGTTTAGGATTTATCATCCTAGGTATAGAAGTCGTGACATTAAATAAAAAATGAACTTATAATGATGTGTCTGCTTTGAAGGTATAACCTGAATCATGGCTAAAGACCGCACATGGATATACTCGGGTTGGAAAAAGAATGGGCAACACTCAGATGAGTAGTTCACCAAGACTGATGCTTTTATACAACAAGCTTTTTCGTTGTCCAACAACAGTAAGGTGTGGTGCCCATGTATGAAATGTCAGAATGAATGTTTTTCGACAAAGTGACTTTGACGTTTCACGTGTGTCGAAACGATTTCATGCAAAATTATGCGGTCTGGTACTTTCACGGTGAGACACGTTCTCGAGCTGCTGAAGAAGAAGTGGTGTCTGATAACACGGGGGTTGATATGATGGATGAGATGCTTGAAGCCATAGATCCTAGGTTGACGGAGGATGCTACTACAACGGAAGTTGAAACGTTCTTCAAGCTCCTCAAAGCATCAGAAGAGCCTCTGCATGAACACACAAAAGTGACTCTTCTTAGTTTCTTGACCCGACTTATGGTAATTAAGTCTAAATATTCATGCTCCAATAACTGTTACAACGATCTCATCAAATTGATCTGCGATATCCTGCCACAACCTCATAAAGTGCCGAAAGATATGTACCAGTCTAAGAAATTGCTATCTGGTCTTGGTATGAAATATGAGAAGATTGATGCGTGCCCAGAGAACTGCATGTTTTTTTGGAAAGAGTATGCCGACGAGAAGAAGTGCTTACAATGTGGTAAGTCTAGGTTCATTGAAGTTGATAATGACGAAGGCGAGCGTGTATAGACTGAAATAGCACATAAGCAGCTTCTTCACTTGCCTGTTACACCTCGGTTGAAGCGTTTGTTTCTTTCGAAAAGAACTATCAGACATATGCGATGGCACAAAGAAGGTGTACGTGAGAACAGTGGAGTTATGGTGCATCCGTCCGACGGTGAGGCATGGAAGGCATTGGACCGCTTCGATCCAGATTTTGCCAACGATGCAAGAAACATCCGCATCGGGTTAGCGACGGATGGTTTCTCATCGTTCAATACTAACGCCACCCCATACTCATGTTGGCCGGTGTTCGTTATTCCGTACAATTTGCCACCATCTTTGTGTATGAAGTATGAGTTTATGTTTCTCTGTCTCATTGTACCTAGACCAGATCATCCTGGTTCACGACTCAACGTGATGTTGAACCCGTTGATTGAGGAGTTGAAAATGTTATGGGCAGGAATGGAAGCGTACGACTATTATAGAAAACAGAAATTTAACCTTCAATTTGCGTACTTATGGTCCGTTCATGACTTTCCAGCATACATGTTTTCTGGCTGGAGCACTCATGGTCGTTTGACATGTCCGATATGTGCTACAGACACAGAATGTTTTCGGTTGAGTCATGGTGGCAAGATATCTTATTTTGATTGTCATCGACGTTGGTTACCTAAGAATCACATTTTTAGACAACAGAGGAATGCCTTCAAAAAGGACACTATTATCACAAAAGGACCACTGCAACGTGTGAACGGGTCAGAGATTTCTGCATTGTTGGACAAACTTGTGCCAGATGAAAATCGTCCAGGATATTTTGTTGGTTACGGAGAGGACAACAATTGGACTCATGTTTGTGCATTATGGGAGCTACCGTATGTGAAGTCCTTAATTCTAATGCACAACATTGATGTCATGCATCAGGAGCGTAACATTTGCGAGTGCATTGTAAGTACATGCTTGGATATGATGGGCAAAACAAAAGATAATCTAAAGGCTCGAAAGGATTTGGCAGTAGCTTGTAATCGTCCAAGTCTTGAACTCACTGAAGTCGGTGGCAAACCTCGCGCATCTTTCTGTCTTAAAGCTAAAGACAAGAAAGAAGTCTTTAATTGGTTGAAAAAGTTGAAATTTCTAGATGGTTATGCTGCTAGCCTGAGACGAGCTGTGAATGTGAAGACTGGAAAACTCACCGAGTTGAAAAGTCATGATTATCACATAATCATGGAATGATTTTTGCCAGTAATGTTTCGGGGATATCTTGATGATGCAGTGTGAAAGGTGTTAGCGAGCTTAGTTTTTTTCATAGACAGCTTTGTGCTAAAGAAATCACAAAGGAGATGATGGAAAAATTGGAAATAGAGGTACCTGTGTTGTTATGTAAGATGGAAAATTTTTTCCCTCCAGGCTTCTTCAACCCAATGCAACATCTCCTAATACATCTTCCATATAAAGCTAAAGTGGGTGGCCCTGTTCAATATCGGTGGATGTATCACATTGAAAGAGCACTCAGAATGCTGAAACCAATGGTTCGCAATAGGTCAAGGGTAGAAGGATGCATCGCCGAAGCTTTTACACTTCAGGAGATAGGATACTTTTCAAGTGTTTACTTTGTAGAAGAAAACAATGTTAATGCTCCAACGTTACGGTACAATGTGAATGAAGCACTTCCTTGTAGCGACCTCTCAATTTTTCAAACAAGAGGCACCACCGTTGGTAGTAGCACAAGCTACGATGCTACAACTGAAGAAAAGACAGAGGCATTGCTTTACATGTACGCAAATATAGATGGGTTGGACAAATATTTTCAATAAGTGTTTGTTCACCATGTATACTAAATAGCACACATGTCTGAATTACTTATAATGATCCTGTTTTTTCTTTATTTAGTTTGTTTGACCGAGAAAATTGGAAGTCTAAGCATCAACCTACGAGCAAGCAAGTACTAACGATGCAACATATTGGAGTAAATGGAGGGACTAACTTCCAATCTTGGTTTAGAGAACATGTAACGATTTCTTTTCTTTCTCTCCTTCTATGAATAACGATTTTGGGGCCAAAAAACCTTCTAACTTCTATATTTTGAACAGTGCAAAAATGACGCAGGTGTCCATGAAACTTACGTCAATTGTCATACGGATCTACTAAAGTGAGAAGCTATGGTCGATACGATGTCAATGGGTTCCGCTTTCGTACAACTGATTTTGAAGATCATCGTCCTCTAATGGCAACATGTAACACTGGAGTTGTGAATACGGCTCTAGATGCCGAAGGACGGGAAACGGATTACTATGGGATTATTAAAAGAATCCTTGAATTCAGTTTTGCCGGAAATAAAGAGCTAAATGTAGTCTTTTTTTACTGCGATTGGTTTGATAATAATACAGGCACTCGACAAAACCACTTTGGCATGGTAGAAGTGAAAAACAATGAACGACTACGAGGATGTGACACATTCGTCCTTGCAAACCAAGTCGAGCAAGTGTATTATTTAAATTATCCTTGCGAAAAGCTACATGCTTGGTGGGTTGTACAAAAGGTCAATCCTCGTGAACAGTTATCTACACCAAACGATTATGAGTACAATGATACTTTGTTGTCGTTGAACGGTGAGATTGATGAGGTTTACCAAGAAGATGAGTTACCGGATCAATTTGTCATCGAGCCAGGTCTAGAACTTGATGAGTTAGTTGGAGATGTTCAAGATATACAGACTCGTGAGACACGAAAACGAAAACGAAAAGGCAGTCACGGTTGAATTCTATTATCTTCTTTTCTATTATCTTCCTTATTGTTAATTAAATTCAATAAATAATAATTGTTCATTTAATAGGATGTCGTCGAGTAGGAGAAAGGGAAAGAGCAAGGGGGACAGGCCACCGGCTAGGGGTTTTCTAGCCACCGCCTCGAGCGAGGCCTTTCAGGGGTAGCCAGCTCAGCGCTAGTAGGAGGGCTGCGTTGTTGAGCCAGCTACCAGATCTGCAAGGAAGAAATGTGGCTGTCATGCGGTCTTCAGAGGTAAATAGCAACTTCTTTAATTTTCTTATGTTCTTAAATTGTATAAGTACTACATTCATATATATACAATTTCTAGGATGACTCTTCGTCCGAGTACTCCAAGGAGTGCGGTCCACAGCAGCCACTAGTGGCTGACCACCCTTCGCAGCTGGCTTCTAGGTCCGGTGGTTCTCAGACAGGAGGTTCATCAGCTGACCACTCTTCTGGGTCACCTGATGTGGAGCCTCGTCGGGTGCGCAAGACTAGGAGCAGGCACTTTGTGAGTCTTCCTCCTGCTCCAGCAAACCCATTGGATCGGATAGTTATCCGTACGGTTGGCGATATGTAAGTAAATATCTTACACTTCAATTTAGATTTTTCTAAGCTTATATATATATATATATAATGATTTAAAATTCTATATTAGGGGTTGGTACGATGACTCCTTCTCGGGTCAAGGACGACACAAGCAGGTGAACCGTGTCCTCGGTGGTCTGATCCATTTTCACTACCCCTGGTGTAGTGAACTGTGTCGCCGCCACGTCGTGGGACGATTACGCGACCGCACAGGACGTGACTCAAGGCAATCACCAGGATGCTGTATGGTCCGACTTCATGGTAAGCATATCAAATGTAGTCTATAATACGTTAAATACAATTACTTATAAATTTGTTATGCAAGGCACGGTACCATTTGGAGAACGAGGGCGCGGTGGACCACGCTCGGTTAGTCTTCCACCACAACGCCAGGAAGCTCGTGACTCAGGCCCTTTCGAGCGCCCGGATTCAAGCTACCAACAAATATTTCAAGCTACATCCGGGCGAGCAAGAGTTGGGCCACTTCAGGGCGGCGTCTTCCACTTACCTGACTACGGAGCAATACATGGAGGTAAATTGTGAATTTTATTTTGTTCAATTATCTCTTTCTATTTAAAGTGCTTTCAACTAATAAGACATTTGTGTAGGGTCGTGGAGGAATCCAGTGGCTAGAATGCAGGCCGGAGGTGTATGAGGCCCTTTCCTTACGCTAGGGGAGTGAGAATTTCCAGGCCCTCTCCCGCAGTCGTCGAGAAAGCAGAGGGACGGACCCGTCTCACTTTTTTGGTGCTGACGGGTATTTGCGGTCCAAAAAACGTCTTGTAAGTGTAACTTACCAAGTATAATGTTTGTTTATGTTTCATATTTTCATTGTGCTGACACGTGCATCCATAGGAGCACGCAACTGGTCAGGAGCCCCCACCGATTTAGGTGTGGAAGAGAGTTCACAGAGGAAGTGATCCGTCACAGCCCGACCAGCTCTGCTCTCAGTCAGCGACAGAGGGACTGGTGAGTTGTCTCTTCACATGTATTGAATTCTCTTAATCAAACTAGCTAATATTCTTTTATTTTCTTATTTATAGACCAGGTACGGGTAGGAGGCACGGAGGCTTTGCGGCGAGGAGTATGATTGGCAGAACGCGCCAACAATCATCCCAGAAGCCGCTTACGCAAGTGGACGTGGAAAACCTCACGGCCGGTGAGTTTTCATATTCTACAATTACTATGTACAACTTTGTTGGAGTGGTCGATGAAAATCTAATAAACTTTCTTCTTTATGTAGGTTCGGCATCTTCCAAGGAGTGGTCGACTCCAGGCAGGCACGACCCTCCAGGTCCTCTTCCTCTCAGCAGTCTAGCTCTTCCAGCCGGTCTAGCTTGCTGGAGCTCCAGAGTATCCAGGACGAGCTCCGCCGGACACAGGAGGAGCTCCGGAGAGAGAGAGAGGACTCAGGAGGAGCTCCGACTAGAGCGAGAGCGACATGCCGCAGCCACTAGGGCCAGAGACGAGTATCTCAACTCGTACATGCTACAGTTTCAGGCTGCAATGGCGGTAAGTAATTATCGTTCAAATATGTATATGTTTCAAAATTATGAATGCAAAAATGTGCTAATAGTTTGTATTCGCAGGCTATGACGGTTGGACAGCAGGTTGAGCTTCCATGGTGGGAGCCACCACCGATGACCGAGCCAGAGCAGCCACAGGTGCCAACTACAGGAGCTCAGGCAAAAACGAACCTCTCTTGAGTTTTTTTAGACATACTTGGTCAATTATACCTAAATTTACTCAAATATAACTAAACTAAGTTAACATTTTTCTGTTATAGACAAACATAGTTGAACTTTATCAAATATAACCAAAACACTTTGAACTTGCTCAAATATAGTCTTATATAGTTAAACTTGCTAAAATGAAGTCAAAACTAGTTCACCTTGCTAAATTCTAATAATATGTGCTAAAACATGACAGGCATCAGGGACGGAGGCTCGCACTCCATCGCCACATGTGCCAGGAGTGAGCAGACGGCTTGAGGATGATTTTGCGGGCTCCGGAGGTAGCGGCCGTGGTAGTAATGTGTAGATTCGTTTGTATCGTGTCATTTGATTATTTGTGATGGACTTGTAATATAATTTCTATGATTGTGATCATGCGATATTATACTTTATATATGGATTTCTGACTGTTTGTGTTGCTGGCCATCGAGCCAATGGACTGGCCATAGAGCCAGCGGTCAGCATTTTCTGTTTAAAAAAAACAAAAAAACTTATTTACGACGGTTTATACAGTACCGTCGTAAATAATGTTTCTGTTATTTACGACGGTACAGCCACCCGTCGTAAATAGTGCCCCCTGTTATTTACGACGGGGTGGCTGTACCGTCGTAAATAAAGCCCCTATTATTTACGACGGTACAGCCACCCCGTCGTAAATAAGTTTCCCGCCGTTCCACGTGGCGCGAAGACTTATTCACGATGGCTAAAATTAGCCGTCGTAAATAAGCTTATTTACGTCGACTTATTATTTACGGCTAAAAACCCTCGTAAATAAGTAAATACTGTTGCAAATAGCTTATTTACAAGGGTAATGTGCTTATTTACGATGGTTTTTCACCCTTGTTAATTGCTATATTTCATGTAGTGTTGGTTCCATGAACATGACTCCTTTGGTCTCGATTCGATCTCTTGAGAAGCCATTTAATGTCGTGTTGGTATTATCAACTCATCTTCTTTGTATTCAAGGTTTTCAAACATGGATAGTGGAATGATGTTGACATGTGCCCCTCCATCGACCAACATGCGTCCCACTAGTGTTCCATTCACATATCCTCAGATGTACAAAGGTTTCATGTGCTGGCAGAGCTTCTCTGACTTCTCAAGCACCATGTTCTTAGCTCCTAAGTCCAGCTTGGCATCCTCATCTTCCGGGATGCAAAACTCAGCCGACAACTGGAACAACATGTTGCTATCGACCTGGTTATCTTCTCTGCTCAAGTTGCTTTCCTCTTGTTTTTTTTTACCGGACTCCTCCAGAGCTAAACGCTTCTACCTCCAAGTCTTCTTGATGATCACTGGTATTGCTTTGTTAAACCAATGATCTCACTCCTCTTCCTTCCTCTTCTCAGCAATTTCTAGGGCTCGAAGAAATTGCACACGCCTCTTTTGTGTACGGTTGAGCCCTGTCGGACACCATTGGGGTTCTGGCTTGGTTCTCAGAGCCACGACCTTGATAACACCCTTCTTTGCTGGTTACTGCTTCTAGAGTCACATCCCACCTACTGAGCTTCCTTGGCCTCTCTTTAGCTTGGCTAGTTGATGTCTTGACTCGTGATACTGGTACACGATCAACCAACCTCAGTTGCTTGCTCTTGGGCTCCAGCGTGATGCCTGGTCCAACTATCAACCTCCCTTCTAGAGAGATCAACCGAGAACGCTTGGTCCTTGGCCCCTAATCAGCTTCTTTTTTCTCGGTCTTTCTCACACCATCATTGGCCTTTACCATAGATTTTTTGGCCACGTGACGCCATTATGCTCTTGCTTGGATAGCTGGCCTTCGCCTTGTGCCTTTCCAGTGGCAAACATAGCTTCGATCACGCAAAGTATCATGCCAATCATCAACATGTGTTGCTTCGACCTTGCTTCTTCCTTAGCTTGCACCTTCTCATCATGTTCCTAGGGAAAAGTGCGGGAAACATCACTGCTTGGACATTTTTGCTTTGGTTTCCAAGTTAACTTGTTGTTACCACGTTCAGTATGCTTCCACCTTTGTGCCCATGCCCCTCGAGACTCATGGGAAGGTCGTGTATCATAGGATTCTATCAGTTTAGCTTGATACCGATAGTTTCCTTGTCTTGTTCGACCCAGAGTGCTCCCGAGGCCTCTGATAATGTAACTTGGGGACTTATCCCTCTTGTATTCGCTGAATCTTTGGAAAACATTCCCCCTCTGTTGCCTCAGGTACTTGTTTATCAAGAAACCCGAAGTGGGTTTGAACACTGTGATTTACCTCGGCTCATTGATCTTCCATACTCCAACCTAAGGATTTCTTGGCTCGATTATCTTCTTTCTTAAGTCATCGGACACGATCACATTCTTCCCCTTAGTTGCTTTAGCTTGATCGGTCCTCACCAAGATCCTCTTCTCTTTAAAGTTAATCATATTCACTGGAAAGGGATCCACATCTAGCTTCATCTTGTTGTCATCACCTAAGTTTAACCAGCCATCGTTCAAAGCCGATAGTACCTGTCGACGAAAGAAGTTGCATTCATTAGTTGTATGAGAAAACGAGTCATGCCACCTACAATATCTTCTCTTCGCCAGCTGCTTGGGTGATGGAATCGCATGCCCCTCCTTAAGTTTCATCACCTTGTTTTGCAATAGAACGTCAAACGGCTTGTCACACTTGGTTACATCAAAGGTGAACTTTCTCATCTTTCTTTTTAGGGATGGGCTTCAAGAAGGCACAAGCCAAAGACTTGTTCTTGTGAGTCTCTGTCCATTCGGCCATGCATACTTCCATGTCATCATCACAGGCCGAATCTTCACATAGGATGTTGACGTTCTACTTCTCTTTGTCTACGTCGTTTCCCTCCTTGAACTAGCTATACATACTGCTATCCTTACCACGGTTCTGATAAGCCACAACACGCTGTAGAACTTGGTTAACATCACCAAATTATACTCCTTCTAGCTTCTCCTTCAAGTATGGCAATGATCCTACAAAATCCAGATCGGCCAAATCCTTTTCCCCAATGGTTAGGATAAAACACTTGTTTCTGGTTTCCCTAAACCTCTTAATGTAGTCGGCCACAGTTTCATTATACTTTTGTTTAACAATTGTGAGATGAAACAATCCAAGCTCACTTTCACCATTATAGAAGTACTCATGAAACTTTTGTTCAAGGTACGACCATGTGGTTATGGAATTTGGAGGCAAAGAAGTAAACCAGTTGAGGGTCGTGTCGAATAGGGATGAGGAAAACAATCTGATCATGTGAATAGCAGTTATGCCTACATCACTTACTTGGATTAGGAATTGGCCTATGTGTTCATGGGTTGTTTTAGAGTCCTCCCCAGTGAACTTAGCGAAGTTGGTTATCCTAAACCCTCTAGGATATGGCATGGTGTCAAAGTATCTCGGGATATGGTTTCTGATAGGTTCTAGTGTGTCCTTTAGGTGTAATCTCGAGTTCTCTAAGAGTTTTGGCTACCTGATCTTTGAGACTATCGTTGACATCACTAAGAGGATTGGGGAGGCCATAAGATCTAGTTTGTGGTTGCACTTGAGGAAAGAACGTGTCGGGTACTGGCCCTAGTGGTACACCGTTTTCCGTAGGAGGTATGTTGGGTCCGTATGCCACAGTTTGGTAGTAAGGTTGCTGGACATTCACCACCAGTTGCCTAGGTGGAACGTAAGCTGGTGGGATGCTGGCTAAGTTAGTCGGTACGTGTCTCACGTTGCAATCTACAGTTTTCCACCAACCTCATCTTCCACTTGTTGTATCCTAGATCTAATCTACCTATGCAAGTTGTTGTCTACATTCTGCTCGAACTCGGCTTTGAAAGAATTGAAAGAATTCTTCAATCCATCTGTTATTGTGCGTGCAAGTCGTTCGAAGTCGGCTCCATACTTGCTCGCAACAGACACGTCTACCATGTGCACAAGTTCATCGAGCGTGAAAGATGAGTTTAACTTGCGAGTCGAGGATTCTACCGTGTCGTCCTTCTGGACAATGCCTCCTCGGGTCTTTTGGAAGAACGCCATCTTGCCCTGCAATATCGCCACCTTTTCTTGCTTGATCTCCTCCTGGATCTTGTCTCGATCTTCTTGTGTGACATCCTCCATATGAACTTTTATGACGTTGCTAGCATCGACGGCCAAACTGTTGACTTTCCTCCTTGACATTTCTGTCATTACTTCTTCTGCTTTTGATCAGCGCACCGATCATCGAATAGCTCGTGAAGATTGATCAACAAATCATCGTCCCTAGCGGAATCGCCAATTTTGTTGGTGTAGCTTGATGGTTTGCACCGAAACCTTAGATGTAACTCGATGTTTCAGTGATGAACAAGATAATCTTCTCACTTTCAGGGAGAAGATCAGATGCTTTTCTCGGTAAAACAACAAAGGACTACGAACTATCTAAGGAAACTAAGAAAAACTAAAAAGATACGAATAGTTTGATCGGAATTGTGCTTGTTATTCATCTCAGCCCCAGGCTGCCTTTAAATAACTTGAAAACATGAGAAGTCCTAGCTAATTACGACCATTCTCTATCTTAAACTTAAATTCTAAGCTAATCTATCCCTAACTTATCTCCTTGGTGCACATACACGAGTATGTCATGCTTACACCTTATAGAACCTATTTTACAATGTCACGTACAAGTGCAAAGTGGTACATCATCAAGTTTAGTCCGAAATTTTCTAAGTCCTCCTTCTGCCTCGGTATCTTGCAGTTTAGGCGCTTTTATCTCGCTACCGCAAGGTAAACTTCGGTTTCCAACTGATTCCCTACTCGCACACTTGCACCTTGACTTTTCATGATAAAATTGCCTCCCGCGCCAGGTTTCTCAGTACTTTTCACCTGCAAAACAGATTACCATACTTGGCACCCAACGTCCACATCCATGCACTCCTTGCACACATGCACACACCTTTCAAACACATTCAACCTTCACTTTTCACGTCGCAACCTCATGTCATCCTTGGACTTGATTGACTTCCACACGCATTTGCAACACCAATTGACACATCTCAAGCACCTTGATATGCACCGTTTTTGATCCAAACATGTTGCATGACACATTTGATCGCCTCAACCATAATTTCTTCCAAATTTGGTTGTTGAACCTCAACCTATCCCTAAGTTTAGTTCAAGGATTACCATCAGCAGTCTTGTCTCGACCTCAACCAACACCTACTTATGAATAAACAACCATTCTTTGTGATCACAAGTACGATACTCAACTCTCGTTAGTACAAACCACAACACTTTGCATGACAGCCTCACACAAATGTATTGCTCACATTCAAACCACCATAACATACCAAAAATTACTCCCTAAGCACCAAACATACTCTCCTACACGTCAAAAACAAGTTTAACACGTCCTATGTCCAACCACACATCAAGCACAATATCTATGATTAAAACTTTACATGACAACATTACTAAAACACTCTTTGACAATATATTTAGCACACCTAGAACTCACAAAAAAACAAGCTAAACTTGCTCAAGTTGGAGTCTCACGAATCGATAAATGGTGAATCTATGCATAACATATTAATCTAAACAAAATCTAAGAAATATGGCCAGCTTCTACTGTATTTATATCCTAGGGTTCGGCCACAAGATCCCTGGGCGTGTCCCTAATACACCCAGGCTCCATACAAGGCCTAATGTTCCAAAAAATGGTGATGGAACACCACTTGTATCAATTTTGATGATTTATATTGACTCCAATGGAATTTGGAAGTTGGACCAGTGTCATTAGAAATGTTATCTTCTGTTCTTTCTGTGCATATATAGAATATCCAAAATGGAGTTCATATACGTCCAGGGCGTCCACCTTAAGACAGACTGCTCTTGAGCTCCGTGTTGGACTCAAGTTTAACTTGGGCTCCGCCTCCTACTTGATGTTCACGTCCTTGCTGGCACTCCGCATCCCCAAAGCCACCTCCAAATACTTCTTGGTATTCCCCATGGTTTCTAACCATAATTAATTTATTAAGTAGTAATCTATTACCAATTTCACATAGATAGGAACTTACGAAGGAGCTCACCTAATTATTTAGTTGTGTTTCTCTTTCACTTGTGATTGATCCATGCATATGAATTGAAGGAATATATGTCTCCACTGTATTGATGACTCATCAGGTTTTGTCCTCTTATTCTCTCTAATATTGAGAAATCATGCAAACAAAAAGCGAATTGGACAGAACACAAATGGTAAGGTATACACAAATCGAATTGATTTTGTTTTAGCACCACATAAGATAAAACCAATGCTTGTTTTTCAATTTGTAAGATTGCTCTCATCCAATTTGTATAAGAATTATTTATATAATGTTTTTTATAATAGGTTGCGTGTTATACTTATTTAATTTGCTTCACTTATCTTTATAAGATGCATTTCGTTGTAGTTTGTGTGCTATACATATAAGTATATCACTGCTACCGGTGATAATTGTAATGTCTAGATTGTTATATATGTATTAGAAAAAATATAATTTTTCAATATCATCTTGGAGAAAAATGATAATTGTATACATAGAACACATATATAGTATTTTTATTTTATGATTAAGGGAGCATTTGCTGTAGTTTCGCTCCAAGTCGACTATAAGGACAAACCGCCTGTGGAGGAGTTGTTGGATTCCTACGTCCATTAGAGTGGATCAGATATGGACCAGTCTAATACATTACTCATCTAAATATATATTTTGTCCATGAAGAAAATTTAGCCCAGGAGCGTATCTAAATCCACGCTTAGCATGGATTAGGCCCGAATCCCCTTACCAAACAACGCCTAAGGAGGCAACAAAACCATGTATTAGTCCGGATTCCATTTTTTTTCAAAACGAGCCCAAAAAGGCGTTCGCCTGATCTAGTACTAGTATAACTTGACATATAGAACTTTTTTGCAGTAGTGGTGATGCTGGACCATCCATTTTCGCCGAGCAGCACTTAAATAAATAGTCCAAGTTGGAAGTTGCTGGCCTCAAAGCTGGCGGCTCAGATCACATGATGGTGCACGACTCAACGTTCTCGTCGCTGAACATGGACATGTACCGTACCTCCGGCACGCTGGGCTCGGCCATGGCCTGTGGCGCGCTGCGGACTAACCCCGGCGGCGCCTTCTTGTCGTAGGCGCCGCCGACATAGGGGTAGGTGGTGAGCGTGTATGGCACGTAGGGCCACATCTCCGCGTTCTTCCCCGTGCTCTTCACCCGCTCCAGCACCTTGCTCGGCTCGACGTACCCCGTCACCGTGCACTTGCTCTGTTTCGGGTTCACCGTCACGCTCGTCACGCCGCGCATGGACTTGACGGCGTTCTTCACCCGGCGCTCGCAACCCTCGCAGTCCATCTTCACCTTGATGTTCACAGTCTGCAGCAGGGTCCAATAATAATTCAATTTTAACAATACATAAAACAGAGCTTTGTTTGCACAGTACAGAAAACTCAGAAGTTTGAACTACACATCAAACACCTCTTCCGCGAACAAGAAATTCAAAAGCTTTCCAAATAAAATGGTTCTCCCCTCTTTTACAAGAGATCGACAAAGACAACTCACCTGCATCGGGCGCTTCTTCCTGAGTTTCAGAGCTTGCTTTGTCTTCGTTATGCTGCACACACCGGTGAAGTGGTCCAAGAACCCCATAGTGTTTATGCCTGACCAACTATGGAGCTACTTCTGAACGGCTTCGTCGTTTGGGTTGTACTTTCTGCTGCTTCTCACGGGTGAAGTATTGAGGAGGAAGGCAAGGGAGGGATGCTATATATAGTGCCACAGAAAGCAAGGTTCAGCTGTGCAGAAATGCATCTGGCATGCTGGAAAATTTTATATGGTTTATTCCATTAAATTTTTTTGTATGGTTAGGATGGTTGCCCGCCTCCTTGTAATAATCTCATGTTGATGCTTCAAGGCTACACTGAAACCGCTGAGCTTTCGGACTAGAGGGGACAAACATCCTCCTGCCAGCATGGCCCCGTGCCCTGTTTGATAGGCTGTTTGACAGGCTCTGGTCTGTCCATACAGAGGCCGGACCGTGTGCTTTTGTTTGGTGGTATGGAAATGATCGGTGGTTGGTTTAACTTCTAACGCAGAAATAAAAAAAGTTAGAAATTTCTTGAACCATTGATCAAAATCCATTACTGTATTTTTTCTTTATAAGAAAAAGTTTTCAAGCTTTCAAAAAAAATAGTTAAATGCTTATACCCTACTAGAGGCCATGTTTGGTGCAGTTTATTAAACAACCCTTTTATAAAAATAATCAGGGTGCCAAACAGCAGGTTTCTGTAACAACTTATTAGGTCAACTATTTCTTATAATGAACTAAAAGCAGAAACACAAGTTGCTTTTCACCACTTTCTAAATAAGTTTTTTTCACTCAAACAAGGCTTAGGGCGGAGCCGTAACACTTGAACGAGCTCCATTATGGAGCCATTTTGTGCAGGAAAGTATTCTTGACAAGTGGCATAATGATTTTGGGTGTGATAGTAATAAGATATAAGAAGTTACTTGTTTGTCAACAGAATGCACTAGCTAAGCAGGGATATAATATGCATATCCTACTAAATTTCAGACTTCTTATCTTATTAATTAAGAACTATAATGCGTCATTATCTTAAGAAGAAAAAAACAGTATGCATATCCACTCAAGTATGGCATGGTGACTACTTAACCCTCCAACTTCTAAACCAGATCAGTAGCAGCTTAACTTTTATAAAACTGTTTAATAACCTCTAATCTGGTGTTGCATGGTGATTTTATTAGCATCTCTTACATGTCTGACCAGTAGGGCCCGCTTGTATGTCAAAGGAGCCAGTGAACCAGCCGGGCAACTTGTTTCACAAGGCGATGCGCTTCGGCGCCATCGTGGCGCACATCATCTCGGCCCGGGACGAGCGGCAGCGCAGGAGCAACCTCCTGACCTCCTTCCTGGAGGACCGCGAGGCGCTCACCGACGCCCAGATCACCAACAACTTCATTGACGTCATCTTCACCGCCCCCGACACCACCGCCAGTGATGTGGGCATCCCAGCATCACATACATCTACATTCAGTATCACATACACCTACACGAGCTTATAAAGGACTTTCTATGCAGACTCGTGTTAAAAAACTCAAACAAGAGGTGAATTCATTTCTCTCTGGATATATTTTAATATTGATAAAAATGATATGCTATCTAAGTCGTGTAATTACGTGTTACTCAGGTTTACCCATGAAAGAACATCATTGGCTGGCACAAAAAAGAACCAAATCAGTTCGCAAACTTTCGTTGGCACGATAGTTCGTCCTGTCCGGACTGAGAACGGATACACTGCAGGAATCTCAACTTCACGAGTAATTCTGTACCAACCTGTCACGTTCGAGGGCCCATAATACACATGGTGTGAAAGGTTATCAAGTCTACTTTCCAAAGCAATAAACGATGCATCGTTTAGACTTTCCAAGCAGAAGTTATCGTCTAGGAGGGAAAGAAATTGCACGTGCCGAGGGCTAAATTACTAAAGACTGTGCAGATGGTGAGAAGACGTGCGAGGATCAAAGACTACTTCGTGAATTGCTCAGTAGCTGGTTTCCCACCTCAAAATGTGGTGAATTCAGTTCACACCTAGCTAGAAGGGTTGTTCCTTGTGCTCCTAGAAAAACAACCATTGATCATTTGATAAACAATATAATTCTGAGTGTCTTGCACACTTTTGTTCTTCCTGGTTCTTCATGGACTTGTGAACTGATTCCTCCGGGGTCCCCTAATTCGTGCTCTAAGCTTCCGGACCTTTTGTGTGGATTAGTTTCCGGTTTGTGATTCTATGGTCGTTCGGAGATCGAGTCAAAATCCTCAAGGTTTCGGTGCCTATCTCCCCGCTGCTTGGTCGCAACCAACCTTGACTGGTACAAAGCTAATTATCTCGGATTGCGGTTCTGTGGTCATTCGGAGATCGAGTCGAAGTTCAAAGACTTTGGTGCCTCTCTCCCTGTCACTTAGTCGCATCCAACCTTGGCAGGTATAAAACTAGTTACCCGTTGTTTTCAGCTAGTTATCATTGTTCGTTCTGCTGTCCAATCTTTCTATTTACACTTCGTCGTACGTACTGCCGTAAAGATCGGTCCACCCCCGAGTTTCACCCTATCAGCCAGTGTCCTCAGAACCTGGTGGTCCTGGTGGTCAAGTTCCTCCGCGATAACCTCCCTCGTCAAGGCCGTCATCGTGAGCACCCACCGCCTCTTGTTCTTAAGAGCTGGAAAGAGATTCCTCTGTTTTGGAACATCCACCACAGCCTCGACTACTTCCCCTGCCCAGAAAAGTTCGATCCGTTCCGATTCGAGGTCAGTTTTTGAGCCGGTCATCGGTTTCCTTTCCCTGGTAATAGCTAGTTAGTTGCCTCTGCTTCGCTAGCAGCACTTGCCTCGACGTGTTATGCCACAAGGCAGGCTTCCGTGGTTGCAGGTTGCAGGTGGCGCCCAAGCCCAACACGTTCATGCCGTTTATTGGGAATAAGACCCTCATAAAGCCTGGGCAACGAGGTCGCGCAACCCGCAGATTCACATGCACGTCCTCTTCCCCCACCTCGCCAAGTACAGGTGGTCCACCGTCCACGTCCAAGTCCGAGAGCGGTGACAGTTCGGCCCCTTCGCTCTGCTGCTTAACAGCCTGCCCATGACCTTCATCGCCTGCACGCACCAGTGAATGAATACTAAAAGGGGTTTAATCATGATTTTACGTTCTAAAATTAGGGTTTATGATTTTACCCCTACTTTTTTAAAATGAAGTTAAAGTATACTTCTACTCCGTTATGTATTGTTAACGGTGTTAAATTTTGATGACAAAAGACAGAAATGCTCTTGTGATTTTACATCTACTTTTAATCCGTATTTATGATTTTACCACTGTTTTAATATAGTCACGTATTAATCTGTGTTTATGTAAAATAGTGATAAAATCACAAACACAAACTAAAACTAGAGCTAAAATCACAGGGCATTTTTGTCTTTTCTTATCATATTTAACACCGTTAACAGAGGAGGGGTATACTTAGGTTTTATTTTGAAAAAAAGTGGTAAAATCACAAACTCTAATTTTGGAGGATAAAATCATAATTGAACTTGCAATCAGCAGTATAAACACAATAAACCTAAAATCAAGGGATGGATGGTGGTATTGCTGCTGAAATTGGCCGAGGTTGACATCAGACGTCACGGGGCATGCAATCAGTTGTTCATGATAATGCCAACCCATTCGCCACTATGACAAAACCATCCTATAAAATCAAGTTAAGGGGTTAATTAGACGGTTTCATACATGTTAGTACATAAAATATCTGATTTAAAATTTGAAGGGGTTAAAGTAGTCAACAGGTCATACTTGATGGGATACGTAGATTTTTTCCTAAAAGAAAACTATACATACCACAACTAACCATCTCTTTTGAGATTAACTCTTGGCAGGGGAGAAGAAAATAGAACCAACCAACTGCTCCAACAATGCAAGTCCTGATTGACGGCGACAATACATCTCTGCAATTAGCAGTAATAAAGAAAATATACCTTTGACAATTATTGCTTTCCACCAGATGACCTTCCTCTGATCACTTTGGAAAATATATTCATGGTTAATTACTCGCTTGTAGCTAACGAAAGAAGCTTATCGTTATTCCAGTCCTGATCCATTTCTGCCTGCAAACTTAAGCAGAGTTATCATAAGTAAAGCAATGATAGCGTAGGTTCTTGGTTGCGAGTTTTGGCAGAAAGAGAAGAAAACACTGATGTGTCGCGGCCAAGAGTTCCTTTCAGAAGAGTCACTTTACCATTGCAGTGATCACCATGCTGTTCTTGCGTTTTCAGGGTTTGTATTGTACGGCTGCGTAGTTTTTGGGCATTGAGGTTCTCCTTGGCGATGGATTGGCACGCGCGTCCCGCTTTATACTGGTATCTACTTTACCTGCTTTTTTTTAAAATTCGACACTTTATTCAGCCGAATAAGAAGCTTTTTGCAGAACCTTACAAAAAATGAGGACAATCCGCTCTAGTCAACATTATCCTGGCGGCGAAGCTACTTGTGTGCTAAGTTTCCTTTACTACTCCACTATCGAACAAGGGACCAAAATGCATGAAACATTAAATGAAAATCATGCAGGTTTGCAAACCATGTTATTTCCTCTTTCTTAAAAATCATTGTAGTTAGTACAACATTTTAATTAATATTTACACTAGATTTATTATCCTAACAAGATCAATTTAAGAACCGAAGGAGAAATTAAGAAGCAGGGCAAGATCTGATTTTTTTTCTGATATAAAATTTAATCAGTAGGAGTTTGTCCCCTCCTGTTTCATACAAAAAAATAGAATGCTGAAAGATTCTCCTACAGTTAATTCTGCTGATATGCTGTGTTACCTATCAATCACAAATTCGTCCTTCCTTTATATATATATAGGTCATCTGACACGAAAGGTTACAGTAAAAGTCCGGTCTCAGCATTACTCGTTTACGAGCCTAAAATTACATAATCCATTTAGCGTCTCTTTGTTTCAGCTGCACCAACAAGATTCTCTATAAAAGATCAGAAATCTAAACCAAAGGCGTTCATATGAGAATCAGATTATTCAGAATCTACAAATTTTTCTAGTGCAAATGGGAATATGCCAGAACCCTAAATTTTCTAGATTTCTGTCCAACTTTTTATAGAAATTACCCACCATGCCACTGATTACACAACTAAACTTTATTTTCTTTATGAAACACATTTATTACAGAATCCGTAGTTGATAGTCATTTTCAGCCAAACAGATTTCAACTTCACTGCAGCTCTCAGCTCACAGCAGCTTTCTCACAGCTCACAGCTAGAATCAGATTTTCAATAATCCACAGCTGAACCAAACACATTCTTAGTTCAACGTCACTCTCTCACAAGTTAAAAGTATCACTATAGCCCTCACATTGCTAAGGCGATTGTCAAGCCAAGACGGAATTTTTCCGCTCGATTAAAGAATATTAATCCTACTTGACAATTCTATCACGCTGAGAATACCACTTCATATGCATTTCAGTGAGCCGTGAGCACCTCTTTTTAGCTCTACATATGCATGTTCCTACGTGTAAAAGGAGTTCTACATGTCAAAAAAGTTTTAAAAGTTGTTTTTTTTTCAACTATAAAGCATACAATCACTACAGGAAATTTGATCATTTACGACAGCCATGATTATTTACGATGGGTCTTGGTCCAACCGTCGTAAATAAATGCTTGTTTACGACGGCCTGACCTAGGCTGTCGTAAATGCCATCTTATTTATGATGGCCTTGGCCCGTCCGTCGTAAATAAGCTTATTTATTACGGCATGTTTAGTTTATAATTTAGTAACTTGATTTGATACTTAATTAATTTAGGTCATTAAGTTGTATTTTGCATACTTAGTTTAATATTTAGTTAAGTAAATTGTTAACTATCATTTTTTTGAAAATAGATTTATTGGTATAATTATTTGATTATTTAATTTATTGCATTAGTTATTTTATTGATATTAATTTGTTGCTCTCTGACGGTTAGCTATATATACCGTTGTCGAAGTATTCGCTATGACACTTCCCCTGATCTGCTCGGAAGCAGCCTGCGGAGTTTTTTTTCGGAGGGTCTAGTGTCGGAGCACAATGACGAGAGGAACACAAGGATTTACGTGGTTCGGGCCGCCGGAGGATAATACCCTACGTCCACGGGTGTGCTAGTTGTATTGCTTGAGCGTGTGAGTGCTGAGGGAGATCAGCCTTTTTGGTGCTAGAGGGATCTGAGAGTGAATCCCTTCTACGGTGGCTACCCCGATCTTTTTATAGCCTAAGGTCGGGGCAGTTACAATGTGGCCCGGGGCCCTACAGGTGGCCCCGTGGCTATCTGTGCCCTATACGTGAGGTAGGTCTTTACAACTATAAGCATTGTCGCTGTCGAGGGAGTTAAGGCACGCCCCCTGATACGGTGTAAGGGCCTCAGTTTTTGACACACATTTGCAGTGTTCATCACCACACCACACACCTCATTTGAGGAAGAATGATGAACACAAATGAAGAGCAAGTAACAATTATCAACATGCTCATTAGAGAACAAACTTACACATTGCAAAAGTGGTATTTCCCACATGTGATATAGATGGGCTGGACATATGAAAACTCCTACACTTTACTAAGGATGTCCATGCCAAGTTTCACGCAAATTCAAAACCTTTTTGAGGTCAGTTTGGGTATAGTTAGGAAGAGGGCAGTTTGAAACCATATTCAAATTCAAACTGTTTTTATTCAATGAATTTAAAAGTGGGGGGCATATTCTTACTCAGCACATTTTTGTGAGCTCACACACCAATTTTCACTCCATTTGGAGTTGATCTTGACATGAGCTAAGTGGGAGAAATTCAAACTTTATTTGAATTTCAAACTGAACTTGTGCTGAAATTCATTTAAACCAAACCTCATTTGAACTTTGATCAATTCAAATGGCTCATGGGTGAATAATTTGAATTGCCAAGGGTAGTATGGGGTTCACTGTTTACAACAGTGATTAGGAGTAAATTTCAGAGGTTAAAATGGGGGGTGGGACCCACATGTCAGCCTCTACTTCAACACAAACCGACTGAAACACAGCTCAGTCGGTTCCCGGGTGCAGTGTGCGCGCGCCACCGAGGGGGGCAGCCGGCGCCAGCTCCTGCTGCGCGCCCCAAGCCGGAGACCAGTCGCCGGGCTACTTATCCCCTCCCCGGCGTGCTCCGATCGCCCATTCCCCGAGCTGCCGACATACTCGGCCTGTTCTTCCACTGCAACCGCCGCCGCTCGAGCTCACGCTTGATCAATCCGATCACTCGCGAGCACAGCCTCCTCCACAGCAAAACGGCACCAAGAGGTCGTGAGCAACCTCCTAGACCCCGTGTTGTCCAGTGAGCAAGCGTCCTCGAGCTGTACGAGCCATTTCTCCGGCGAGCCGAACATCGCCGCCGATCGGGCTCCCGTGGACAGCACGGCACAGCCGTTGTCACGTCCTCTTCTCTACACAAGAAAGGTGCGTGATTCTATGTAGATGGAGTAGCCGAAAGCCGTTTGGCGATTGATCAACCCTCGGCCGAGAATTTCCAAATTTACTCTTGATCAGTTCATAAGGACCGAGCTCACCTTCGGGTGAAATTCGTGCTCTATGCACGAGGGTTGGACGAGCTCGTTACCTAGTAGCTTCTACGCACGATAGCGCCCACGCTCGAACTGGAATTAGAGAAAACCATCGAGAATCGGCCATGATATGGCTGTTTTCCCCGCCGCCATAGCTGAACACCTCGGCTCACCGTCGAGAGCCTAGTTGCCGGTATTTCTAGCTTCCACCCAGCCCTGGTTCGTGTTTCCCATGCTCTACTGATGCTCTCCGACCGATTTCCGGTCAATTTGGTGCACGGGAGAGCGGTACCGACCTCACCGGAACCCTAGCAGGTGCTGTCATCGGTGCGCACGGGTTTCCGGTCATCGCCGGCGGCCGGCGACCCCACCATCGAGTCCAGGGGATCAGTAAAGGGGCAGGCGGCAAGTTTCGGGCTGGGGGGTGGCCGGGAACTCAGTTCCGGCGAGGGTCGCCGGAGATCGCCGCCGCCGCGCAGTTGGCGCGAGGAGGGAGACGACGCACTGTGTGCGGGGCCTACAAGCCAGAGTTTAAACTTTTTCCCGAATTTCAGTTTCAGTTCAAACTTCAAATCCTTATAACTTTGGCTAGAAAGCTCCAAATTGAGTGAACCAAATTTTGCTGGATTCAGCTCTCCGAGTACTTTCCAGCAAACCAAGTTTCACTTCCTGAAAACCCTTAATTTTCCAGAATTAATTCCTCAAAGTTTAAACTGTTAGGAATTTTAACTGGAGAATCCTGTGGAGGAAAATTCTGAAATTTTGCTGGGATATTCACCAAAATATCCCTGAACTACCATAAAAATTTCAGATCCATTTGAGCTCATTTAGTCCACCTAATGGTGTGATTAGTGAAACTGTTCCAGAGAAAATAGAAAATGTTCAGAAACATTTTCAGAATTTTCTCTGAAATTGTTTAGCTCATATCTTTAGTTAGGGACTTCTAAATTAAGTGAGACCAACTCCATTAGAACCCTCTGAAAATCTAGTTTTCAGAAAGTCATAGTTTGTCTCATGAAAATTCCTAGAACACACTAAGAGTTCCAATTAAGGTCAAGGACATAATTATTTGTGGAGGGCTCAAATGAGCTTTGCTGCAACTAAAACTTGACCAGGTCTCTGTTTAGGTTGTATCCAGGCCACCGTAAAAGTTTCACAGTCATTAGGTCTATCTAGCAAAGGTTATAGACTTCACAACTTCAAACTTAATACAAATGCATTAAATTAATACATGTATTGTTTCTATCATGTAGTCGCTAAGGTCGAGGAGGAACCCGAAGTCCTAGACTTCGTTACTCCGGAGGAACAGCTAGCCTACGACCAAGAGCAGCAAGGCAAACCCCGGTTTGCATTAACCTTTTTACAAATGTTTATTGTTTTGAGCACATCTTTGAATATTGTTCTTTGCATTAGAGTCTTGATTGGAAACCCAACTGCACAGCCAAGAAAACCATGGGTTGGGTTTAGGATTGAAAACCCCGTTAGCCACTGCATTGCTAGGATAGAGTAGGATTCGGTACAAGTCGAGTAGTTGGAACTACTCGCGAGAATAGGCTAGAGGCACATTGCTCGGGTAGAGATAGTACATGATACACATGGCAAGAAAATGAGACCGAGCGGAGGGTAAGGGCAGCAGGACTTTGGGGCCTGTGTGCTGTAGCTCCGCTTGTGTCGATTGAGGACCGAGCCGTGTGCGGGCCTGTTGAACAAGCTAGAACAGTACCGAAGACCTACCGGCTATATGGGAACCGGGAAACTGATGTAACTCGGGTAGCTGGGTATTGAGGCATTGCTCGTCGTTCAGAGGGTAGGTTGAGAGCTCGAGGTGTAAATCGGCTGGCGGCACGGAGATGCGCGTGCAGAGACCTCTTGCTCGGGACGATGGGACCGGTTGTGAAAGGTAGTCGCGTACGGCGTCCGTGATGGTTGTTGTAGGCAACATCGAGTACGGGCATACGTGACGGGTTGTTCGGGTAACCCGGCAGGTGTAAATCGATTATAATCGCCGTCCCTCGCGGTCAGTGAGTACCACTTGTTCACTGTACCGTGACGTAGAAAGAACAGGCTAGTTACATGTTAAAATGTTGCTGATTGAAAGCTGGACATTGATTGTTAATGATATGCTGTAGCTTAGAGCTAATTAAAGTTCTTTTCAACTTTGGGCAAAGTACATGAGAGCAATGCGTTTCTTGTTTGATTGCGGCTCTCTCATGTGCCTTAGCGTAAGGTTCTCCACAACCTGCTGCTAAAACTTGAAAGTAAGGTTCTACTAATTAGGCGAGTCCTTGCAAATGATTTTTACCTCATGCAACCCATTACCCTCATGTAGAAGTTCCATGTTTAGGTGAGACGGGTCAGACTTGCTGAGCCTTCGTGCTCACTGCTTGTGTTTGAAGCTTTTGCAGGGTTCTATGAGGAAGGGACTCCCGAAGAGGAGACGGAACCCCAGGAGGGGAACCCCGTCGAGTGGGAGTCGTGCACGCCGCAGAGTTAGTGTGCGTGTGTGCTAGCAAGGACACGTTCGAGGGCTGAACGTGCACTTGATGCTTAGTCTACGCCCGCGAGTGTAGACTGAACTTATTTTGATGTAAACATGTTCATAAACTTGTTTATGTAATAAAACTTCCGCTTCCGCTTTGCACCTTTGACGTGTGTTATACGGTGCTGTGCAACGCAGCACCCCTCAGCGTGATCCTGGCTCGACAGGACCAATGGGGTCGTGTCAGCGTGGTATCAGAGCTCGCTTGAGGTTTAACACAGTACAAAGGTCTTCTTTTTCAAAAATCCAGTGAGGAACGAGTTAGTAGCCCGTACAAGGATGTTATTAGTATATAGAAAGTGGCTTATTAACCTATTTGTTATGTCAGAAAATCGTGCATCTCGGGACGTTCATGTCTTGGGGGTGCACGTAAGCGCTGTCCACCAGTGCGCACAAGCTGAAGGGTGGAGCCCCACGGGTGGCAGGTAACCCGACCCGCTTTGATGTCCTCTACGACTCTTAATGTCGTTTGGGTATTCGAGCAACGTCTGTCCCTGGCGTGCGTGGTGCAACCTGGGAGACCCCGTCACGTGGTCTGAAACGTGAACACGCAACTCAAGGCGTGTTTGGCTTGAGAACATCCGGGCGAGTGATGACGGCCGGGTGTACGAACTGTATGGATTCCGGGCTCGGTGTGCAGCCGAGTCTGATGATTGTTTGAGTTTCTGCAGGTAGCCTGACCACGAAACTGTAGACGTGTAGCATCCGTGTGCGAGTGACGTTTAGTGCCACTGAAATAACGAAGCCGGCTAAGTCCGGTATAGGTTTTTCTTTGTGAGGACGTAGTACCGACATAATCTGGTGACGCATCGACGTCACACCCAACTAAATGAACAACTTCATTTAAAAACTTGAAGGTTTTGATCTAAAGTAGTAAAACTTGATGTAACTCCTTCCCTTGAACAGGATATTCAAAGTTAACAAGCTTTCAACTTATAGGATGTTAAGGACAGAGCACTCTGTTTTCAGCTGAATCAAGGCTGAAGTTAACCAGAGGTTAGAGGTTGAGTTCTTTCGAGGTTGGGGTCGTATGATACATTTCTGGAAAGCGTTGGAAGAGCTTTACAACTCTTCTGTTGAGGTCCAGAGGTGTTTCATCCCTTAACCACTCGAAAAATGCAGTAGAGTTGAAACTGTCCAGAAAACAGGACAGAGCAAAGACTCTCTGTAAATTAAGCATAACTTCCTGCTTAAAAATCCAAAAATAGGAAATGAGGTACTTCTGGAAAGCTTATGAGATGGGTTACGACTTTTTAACAGAAAGTTTTGTCAGATTGGGAACAGAATTAACTGGGATTCTTGGATCAATTCAGTACCTAAAGCAGGGAGGTGCTGTCCAATTGATTCCAGAAATTCTGTTAACTTTGACATCTCATAACTTTTGAACCAGGACAGATCTTAGGTCAACCAAATACTTTCTGGAAAGCTATTGAAGTTAACTTTAACTTTGATGTTGAGCTCCAGAATTGGTTTGCCTTTAACATGGCCTAAATCAGGTTGATATGGAAACTGGTCAAGGCTGTCATGGGAACAGCAGATCAGCAGTCAAATTTGTTTAAAATTTGAACTATGTTTCCAAGTTTTATGGGTTCAATGACATGTTTTATGTTATAACTCAGGGGTTTACTGTTTAAATAAATATTTGACAATTCTCAAATATATTTTGACAGATGGCAGCAGATAAACAGTTGGAGAACGGGTGGGTGGCTTCCCACTGTTCTGACCGTAGCGGCTACCTGGAAGCATTGTGGCAAATGCTCCAATATTTCGGGTACAATCAGATGCCGCAATACTTCGCCAAGGAAGAAGGCGAAGAGGGGAACAAGACGTGGACGATCCATGTCGAGGTTCCTGCAGGGCCTACGCCACCCGGTTGGGTGCTATTCACCGTCACGGTGAGAGGAAGACAACCGGAAGGGATGTGGCAAGTGGCAGCCCGCGACACTATGTCACGTTTCTGCCAACTGCACGTGCAGGCTATGGAGGGCACACCATACGCACTCGTTCCGGTGGAGGGACGAGCTCAGCATGTGTGGGAAGAGAGGTTCCTGGAGGCAACAGACCCGAGTTGCCCAAGGTACAACCCCACGGAGGCAAATCTCAGCCTCCAAATGAGGGCGGGAAACGCTGTGATGGACAGCCAAGCTGTTCATACGGAGCATCTCGCCACCAAGCTCAAGGAGAGCACAAGCCGTGGAGATCATTTCGAGAGTGCTCACAGCGCACTCCGCAATGTGCTCCTTCTGACGATCAAGCGACTGAATGAACAACACAATCAGTTGCGTCGTCTGAAGAAGGCAAAGAAGAAGAGCCGTGTTGACATCGCGGCGTTGCAAGAGCTGGTGCAGACCCTAACCCAGCAGAATGAGGACCTTGCTCAGGAGCGGGACGACACTATCGAGGAAGGCCAAGGCTGGGAAGAGGACTACAACCAAGCTATGGACGAGGTGCATGCCTTGCAGGACCTCGTACCCCCGGTATTGGGCGTACCGGTAGTCTTGGGTCTTCCAGCCGTGGGAGAACCTGGAATGGGAGAAGAGGTGGTAGACCCCGAGCCACCAGCAGAGGTACCGGAGGAGGACGACCCACAGGAGGTCAAGTTCTACTCCGAGTAGGGGGTTACGGTTGCCAAGTAGGGCAGCTAGGGTAGCGTAACCCAACTTTTGTAAGCGGTGACAGGTCGTGTAGACAGTAGCGTATGTATAGGTAGTGACGACATGAGCACGACTTCTCGGAGATCCGAGAATAATGTATCTTGTATAAAGTTTATGCTTTATCAACATATGTGAATGTTGTGCAAATTAATCATGTGTCACTTCAATACCTACTGTTGCGTATGGAATTTTAAGTAAGACATGTGCTAATTGCTGCTGTTTTGAATTTCAGAATGACGCGTACTCGTGCCAACCCTGACGTTGGGGGTACCAGTCAAGGGGGAGAGACCTCCCAACCACCTCCCGAGGACTCCTCGGGACAGCAGCAGCAACAGCAACAGCAAACACCGCCACCGCCACTGCCAACGGTTACATTGGCCGACATTGTCGCGGCAATGGCGGGCTCGCATCAGCAGCACACAGAGTTGCTGCAGACTCTCATCGCCAATACGTCTCGCCCAGAGAGACGTCAAGATCATGAGGAGCGCCAACAGAGCTCCTACTCCGACTTCCTGGCGACTCATCCCCCTGTATTCTCAAGGGTGGATGAACCACTTGACGCGGACAACTGGCTCCGCGCCATAGAGATGAAGTTCGGGCTGCTCCAAATCAGCGAGCAGCGCAAGACTCAGTTCGCGGTCCAGCAGCTCCAAGGATCCGCGAGCGCGTGGTGGGCCAACTTCTGTGCTTCACAACCCACCGACCGAGTGATGACCTGGGCGGAGTTCCGGACGGCTTTCAGGGCCTATCATATACCGCCAGGTCTGATGAAGAGGAAGACGCAGGAGTTCTTACACCTGCAACAAGGGAGCCGGAACGCGCTGGAATATTCCAGGGCGTTCAACGATCTCGCGCTCTACGCGTCGTATCACGCAGATACGGACGAGAAGCGGCGGGACCACTTTTACCAGGGGCTTAACCCGCTCCTGAAGGACAAGTTGGCGGTGTTCAATCGGGCAGCCTCAACGACATCATTGATGCTGCGATTGTTCAGGAGGACTCCGGCAAGGAGTTGGCGGCGGCAGAGCGAAAGCGAAGCACGCCGCAGAGCAGCGGAGAAGGAGGCGGTCCTTCTCAGAAGTTTCGGATGGTGAATCGCCCACCATCAGGCCCACGCTGGCAACCACCACAGCGGTCGACGCCGTTCCGCAGTCGGCCGTACTCTTCACCGGCATTCCGGCCGGCACTGCCAGCACCACCGCAACAACAACAGCAGCAGCGGGCGATGCCGCGTGCGTTTGCACCTCCGCAACGCATGCCGGGCTTTCGTCCACCGAGTACTCCACCAGCAGCGGCCACATGTTACAAGTGTGGTCGTCCAGGACACTTCGCAAGCAGTTGCCCGGAGAGGCAAGGCGGCGGAGTGGCACCACAGTTTCCGGGGAGGAATCAACCCCGGAACCCTACTAATGCGCGGCGGGCAAACCCTAGGCCCGGCACTGTCCACCAGCTTGCCATTGAGGACGTGCCGGAGGGCGAGCCAATCCTTGCGGGTATGTTCCGACTCCACCAGCATCCCGCTATAGTACTGTTTGATTCAGGCGCCACGCATAATTTTGTTAGCCAAGCTTTCATTGCTAAACACAGTTTGCCAATACTACCCACCGATAGTCCATATTTAATTTGCTCACCGGGTGGGAAGATTTCAGCAAGCGTAATGGTCTCCAAAGCACCATTATGCTTAGCGGGTGGAGTGTACCCCACGTCTCTCATTATCTTAGAGGGACAGAAGGTCGATGTCATCCTAGGGATGTCGTGGTTAACCCGCCACGGCGCTGTTTTAGACACCGTCCTTCGAGTCGTGCACTTAAACTCAGAAGTGCACGGTTCTCACTCATTATTTCTGGACAGTCCAGAAGTAAAACTTCCAAGTGTCTATCAAGCCACAACCATCAGATTGGAAGACATTCCAGTGGTCCGAGAGTTCCCTGATGTATTCCCGGACGATTTGCCGGGGATGCCACCCGATAGAGAGGTGGAGTTCAAGATTGAGCTTGCACCGGGAACCATGCCAATATCTCGAAGGCCGTACAAGATGGCGCCCAAGGAGTTGGCTGAACTGAAGACTCAGCTCACGGACCTTTTGGAGAAGGGTTTTATTAGGCCGAGCTCCTCCCCATGGGGTTGTTCGGCATTATTTGTCAAGAAGAAGGATGAGACGCTGCGGCTTTGCGTGGACTACCGTCCATTAAATGCCGTAACCATCAAGAACAAGTACCCGTTGCCACGGATCGACATGTTGTTTGATCAGTTGGTCGAAGCAAAGATCTTTTCCAAGATGGATTTAAGATCCGGGTACCATCAGATTAAGATAAGGGGGAGGACATTCCAAAGACAGCTTTCTCGACAAGGTACGTACTTTATGAGTACCTGGTCATGTCCTTCGGCCTCACCAATGCTCCAGCTCACTTCATGTATTTAATAAACTCGATGTTCATGCCGGAGCTGGACAAGTTTGTCGTGGTCTTCATCGACGACATCCTGGTATATTCCAAGTCGGAGGAAGATCACAAGAAACATCTGCGTATAGTCTTGCAACGGCTGCGGGATCACACGTTATACGCAAAATTCAGCAAATGCGAGTTTTGGATATCGCAAGTGCCTTTCCTCGGGCATATCATCTCAGCAGAGGGTATCGCTGTGGACCCGAGCAAGATCACGCAAGTGCTGAATTGGAAATCCCCGAGAACTGTTCATGAGGTACGGAGTTTCCTCGGACTCACGGGATATTATCGGAGGTTCATTCTGAACTTCTCGAAGATTGCCAAGCCAATGACAGAGCTGCTGAAGAAGGCTACCAAATATGTTTGGAGTCCAGCATGTGAAGCAGCATTCAAGGCTTTAGTCAAGCACCTGACATCAGCACCGGTTTTGGCGCAGCCAGACACAACAAAACCGTTCGATGTGTACTGCGATGCATCCGGCATTGGGCTCGGGTGTGTGCTGATGCAAGACCGAAGAGTGGTCGCGTATGGATCACGGCAGCTTAGGAACCATGAGCAGAATTATCCAACTCACGACTTGGAGCTCGCTGCCGTGGTACTTGCACTGAAGATGTGGAGGCACTACCTACTCGGTAACCTCGTACATTTATATACCAACCACAAAAGCCTCAAGTACATATTCACTCAGAAGGAGCTGAACATGAGGCAACGAAGATGGTTAGAACTGATAAAGGATTACGAGATAGAGATCCATTATCATCCGGGCAAGGCAAACGTTGTGGCAGATGCGCTGAGCCGCAAGTCACACGTCAACAATCTGACCATCACACCGGTGGAAGAGAGCGAACCACCACTACGTGTGATTCCATACGGAGCTCTCTACAACCTAGCTTTGATCCCCACCATCCGTGATGAGATAGCGGCAGCCCAGAAGAATGACAAGGGCATGTCACACTTGCGGAGACGTGTAGATAGTGGGGAGCCAAAATGTTTCCGGAAAGACGGAGACGGCGTCCTATGGTTCAAGGACCGGATCTCTGACGGTTAGCTATATATACCGTTGTCGAAGTGTTCGCTATGACACTTCCCCTGGTCTGCTCGGAAGCAGCCTGCGGAGTTTGTTTTCGGAGGGTCTAGTGGATCTCGGAGGTCGGAGCACAATGACGAGAGGAACACGAGGATTTACGTGGTTCGGGCCGCCGGAGGATAATACCCTACGTCCACGGGTGTGCTAGTTGTATTGCTTGAGCGTGTGAGTGCTGAGGGAGATCAGCCTTTTTGGTGCTAGAGGGATCTGAGAGTGAATCCCTTCTACGGTGGCTGCCCCGATCCTTTTATAGCCTAAGGTCGGGGCAGTTACAATGTGGCCCGAGGCCCTACAGGTGGCCCCGTGGCTATCTGTGCCCTATACGTGAGGTAGGTCTTTACAGCTATAAGCATTGTCGCTGTCGAGGGAGTTAAGGCACGCCCCCTGATACGGTGTAAGGGCCTCAGTTTTTGACACACATTTGCAGTGTTCATCACCACACCACACACCTCATTTGAGGAAGAATGATGAACACAAATGAAGAGAAAGTAACAATTATCAACATGCTCATTAGAGAACAAACTTACACATTGCAAAAGTGGTATTTCCCACATGTGATATAGATGGGCTGGACATATGAAAACTCCTACACTTTACTAAGGACGTCCATGCCAAGTTTCACCCAAATTCAAAACCTTTTTGAGGTCAGTTTGGGTATAGTTAGGAAGAGGGCAGTTTGAAACCATATTTAAATTCAAACTGTTTTTGTCCAATGAATTTAAAAGTGGGGGGCATATTCTTACTCAGCACATTTTTGTGAGCTCACACACCAATTTTCACTCCATTTGGAGTTGATCTTGACATGAGCTAAGTGGGAGAAATTCAAACTTTATTTGAATTTCAAACTGAACTTGTGCTGAAATTCATTCAAACCAAACCTCATTTGAACTTTGATCAATTCAAATGGCTCATGGGTGAATAATTTGAATTGCCAAGGGTAGTATGGGGTTCACTGTTTACAACAGTGATTAGGAGTAAATTTCAGAGGTTAAAATGGGGGGTGGGACCCACATGTCAGCCTCTACTTCAACACAAACCGACTGAAACACAGCTCAGTCGGTTCCCGGGTGCAGTGTGCGCGTGCCACCGAGGGGGGCAGCCGGCGCCAGCTCCTGCTGCGCGCCCCAAGCCGGAGACCAGTCGCCGGGCTACTTATCCCCTCCCCGGCGTGCTCCGATCACCCATTCCCCGAGCTGCCGACATACTCGGCCTGTTCTTCCACTGCAACCGCCGCCGCTCGAGCTCACGCTTGATCAATCCGATCACTCGCGAGCACAGCCTCCTCCACAGCAAAACGGCACCAAGAGGTCGTGAGCAACCTCCTAGACCCCGTGTTGTCCAGTGAGCAAGCATCCTCGAGCTGTACGAGCCATTTCTCCGGCGAGCCGAACATCGCCGCCGATCGGGCTCCCGTGGACAGCACGGCACAGCCGTTGTCACGTCCTCTTCTCTACACAAGAAAGGTGCGTGATTGTATGTAGATGGAGTAGCCGAAAGCCGTTTGGCGATTGATCAACCCTCGGCCGAGAATTTCCAAATTTACTCTTGATCAGTTCATAAGGACCGAGCTCACCTTCGGGTGAAATTCGTGCTCTATGCACGAGGGTTGGACGAACTCGTTACCTAGTAGCTTCTACGCACGATAGCGCCCACGCTCAAACTGGAATTAGAGAAAACCATCGAGAATCGGCCATGATATGGCTGTTTTCCCCGCCGCCATAGCTGAACACCTCGGCTCACCGTCGAGAGCCTAGTTGCCGGTATTTCTAGCTTCCACCCAGCCCTGGTTCGTGTTTCCCATGCTCTACTGATGCTCTCCGACCGATTTCCGGTCAATTTGGTGCACGGGAGAGCGGTACCGAACTCACCGGAACCCTAGCAGGTGCTGTCATCGGTGCGCACGGGTTTCCGGTCATCGCCGGCGGCCGGCGACCCCACCATCGAGTCCAGAGGGTCAGTAAAGGGGCAGGCGGCAAGTTTTGGGCCGG
The DNA here is from genome assembly GCA_030760725.1 of Neostapfia colusana. Taxonomy (NCBI): domain Eukaryota; kingdom Viridiplantae; phylum Streptophyta; class Magnoliopsida; order Poales; family Poaceae; genus Neostapfia; species Neostapfia colusana. The sequence continues at coordinate 42,072,691 of JASWHV010000018.1, read as the reverse complement.
GGGGTGGCCGGGAACTCAGTTCCGGCGAGGGTCACCGGAGATCGCCGCCGCCGCGCAGTTGGCGCGAGGAGGGAGACGACGCACTGTGTGCGGGGCCTACAAGCCAGAGTTTAAACTTTTTCCCGAATTTCAGTTTCAGTTCAAACTTCAAATCCTTATAACTTTGGCTAGAAAGCTCCAAATTGAGTGAACCAAATTTTGCTGGATTCAGCTCTCCGAGTACTTTCCAGCAAACCAAGTTTCACTTCATGAAAACCCTTAATTTTCCAGAATTAATTCCTCAAAATTTAAACTGTTAGGAATTTTAACTGGAGAATCCTGTGGAGGAAAATCCTGAAATTTTGCTGGGATATTCACCAAAATATCCCTGAACTACCATAAAAATTTCAGATCCATTTGAGCTCATTTAGTCCACCTAATGGTGTGATTAGTGAAACTGTTCCAGAGAAAATAGAAAATGTTCAGAAACATTTTCAGAATTTTCTCTGAAATTGTTTAGCTCATATCTTTAGTTAGGGACTTCCAAATTAAGTGAGACCAACTCCATTAGAACCCTCTGAAAATCTAGTTTTCAGAAAGTCATAGTTTGTCTCATGAAAATTCCTAGAACACCCTAAGAGTTCCAATTAAGGTCAAGGACATAATTATTTGTGGAGGGCTCAAATGAGCTTTGCTGCAACTAAAACTTGACCAGGTCTATGTTTAGGTTGTAACCAGGCCACCGTAAAAGTTTCACAGTCATTAGGTCTATCTAGCAAAGGTTATAGACTTCACAACTTCAAACTTAATACAAATGCATTAAATTAATACATGTATTGTTTCTATCATGTAGTCGCTAAGGTCGAGGAGGAACCCGAAGTCCTAGACTTCGTTACTCCGGAGGAACAGCTAGCCTACGACCAAGAGCAGCAAGGCAAGCCCCGGTTTGCATTAACCTTTTTACAAATGTTTATTGTTTTGAGCACATCTTTGAATATTGTTCTTTGCATTAGAGTCTTGATTGGAAACCCAACTGCACAGCCAAGAAAACCATGGGTTGGGTTTAGGATTGAAAACCCCGTTAGCCACTGCATTGCTAGGATAGAGTAGGATTCGGTACAAGTCGAGTAGTTGGAACTACTCGCGAGAATAGGCTAGAGGCACATTGCTCGGGTAGAGATAGTACATGATACACATGGCAAGAAAATGAGACCGAGCGGAGGGTAAGGGCAGCAGGACTTTGGGGCCTGTGTGCTGTAGCTCCGCTTGTGTCGATTGAGGACCGAGCCGTGTGCGGGCCTGTTGAACAAGCTAGAACAGTACCGAAGACCTACCGGCTATATGGGAACCGGGAAACTGATGTAACTCGGGTAGCTGGGTATTGAGGCATTGCCCGTCGTTCAGAGGGTAGGTTGAGAGCTCGAGGTGTAAATCGGCTGGCGGCACGGAGATGCGCGTGCAGAGACCTCTTGCTCGGGACGATTGGACCGGTTCAATATTTGGCTAACGGGTGAAAGGTAGTCGCGTACGGCGTCCGTGATGGTTGTTGTAGGCAACATCGAGTACGGGCGTACGTGACGGGTTATTCGGGTAACCCCGCAGGTGTAAACTGATTATAATCGCCGTCCCTCGCGGTCAGTGAGTACCACTTGTTCACTGTACCGTGACGTAGAAAGAACAGGCTAGTTACATGTTAAAATGTTGCTGATTGAAAGCTGGACATTGATTGTTAATGATATGCTGTAGCTTAGAGCTAATTAAAGTTCTTTTCAACTTTGGGCAAAGTACATGAGAGAAATGCGTTTCTTGTTTGATTGCGGCTCTCTCATGTGCCTTAGCGTAAGGTTCTCCACAACCTGCTGCTAAAACTTGAAAGTAAGGTTCTACTAATTAGGCGAGTCCTTGCAAATGATTTTTACCTCATGCAACCCATTACCCTCATGTAGAAGTTCCATGTTTAGGTGAGACGGGTCAGACTTGCTGAGCCTTCGTGCTCACTGCTTGTGTTTGAAGCTTTTGCAGGGTTCTATGAGGAAGGGACTCCCGAAGAGGAGACGGAACCCCAGGAGGGGAACCCCGTCGAGTGGGAGTCGTGCACGCCGCAGAGTTAGTGTGCGTGTGTGCTAGCAAGGACACGTTCGAGGGCTGAACGTGCACTTGATGCTTAGTCTACGCCCGCGAGTGTAGACTGAACTTATTTTGATGTAAACATGTTCATAAACTTGTTTATGTAATAAAACTTCCGCTTCCGCTTTGCACCTTTGTCGTGTGTTATAAGGTGCTGTGCAACGCAGCACCCCTCAGCGTGATCCTGGCTCGACAGGACCAATGGGGTCGTGTCATACGGCGGGCACCTCTGACCAGGTAGCCGGTGATGATGAAGTACACGTCCTGTCGCCGCATCTCCTCGCTCTGCTGGGCGGCTCTGAAGCTGCTGGGCGGCACTGTTGTGCCATCATGCCTCGTCGCCCTGTCTTTCACTGTAATGGTGTACAGACGGAGGACAGAGGTGTGCACCGTGCGCCATGTTTCAGGGGAAGGCGCGAGCCTTAAATGCTCGGTCTGACAACGCGCCTTCCTCCTTACTCCTTGGCTATCTGCCCATTGCTCGTTGACGCGACGTCCGGGTGTCTGGCCCCCAGGACACACGTCTCTACCCGAGCATCATTGCGGTGTAAAGAGGGGTCCGGAGTCGTCGGACACGTGGCAGCACCGGAGCCCTCCCATGCTGGAGGTCGGGCTCGGAGCGATAAGGCGCGTGGCACCTCTGGAGCTCTCCTCGGCGGGATAGTACGCCTGGAGCTGCTGCCCACGTGGCAGCACCGGAGCCCTCCCATGCCGGAGGTTGAGCCCAGAGCCGCAACACGCGTGGCACCTCCGGAGCTCTCTCTGATGGGGGTGTGGCTCGGAGGTTCCGGACACGTGGCATTGCCGGAGCCCTACCTGGCAAAAGATTGGGCCCGACACCACTGGACACATGGCGGCTCCGGAACCACCCTCGACCCGTAGTCAGGCTCAGGGCCTGAAGACACATGGTAGCCTCGGAGCCCAACTTAGCGGGTGGTCGGACCCGAGGCCTAGGGCACACGCCTTCTCATGAGTACTCCCCAGCTGGCGGTTGCGCCCAACCTGCAGGCTGGGTCCTTGTCTTCTGCATACGTGCTGGCGTATGTCTTCTTTTGCTCATACACGTGGGGGTAGCCGGTCTTGAGGGTACCAATAGTGGCCCTCAGGCCCATCTGCACCGAGACGAAGGTTCTTGCGGATGGTGCCTCCGTCAATAATCCCGTGGCGTGGTCTTGAACTTGTGATGTGGGAATCGAACTGGCGGCGAGATTTTTGCGTAGTGGGTGAGTGGCCGTACCAGGGAGACGAAGAGGTTGCTTGTCTTCGGCGTAGTGGGTGCACTCAGTCAATGCTTTAGCGCGTCGTCGTGTCCACTCCCGTTTTGACCGGGCACGACGAAGTAGCCGAGGGGTTGCCTCGGGGCAATTACTGCGACCACCCGTGACCCGTAGGAGTACTGCGCTGCTTTCCTCGGGAACCGCCGGATGTTCCCGAGTTTTACTCGCCTGACCCGCCAGTGCTTGACTGGTGGACCTGGGCCCTACCTGTCATTGGCGAGCGCTAAGGCGGCGTGCTCGAGGGGTTGCCTTGGGTCATTTACTGCGACAACCGATGAGTCGATCACACCGCCGTCCTCGGAAACCGCCGGACGTTCCCAAGGGGTTATCCTCCCAACCCCCAGTGCCTGACGGGTAGATCTGGATTAAGCCCTTCGTTGGGGGAGGTGAATAACCCGCAATGTGCAGTGGTGGCGACCCAATCGCCGCGCCTGTTGCACTGCCAGAGGCCATGGTTGGGTATAAATGGAAGCATTGCGGTGTAGGATGGCACTCCTCCTCACCATGTGGCCTTTGTCCCCCTCTTGCGCGCTGGAAGTCTCTGCTTATAGTCACTCTCACCCACCAGATGCTTCCTCACTGGTAGCCGTCTTCATCCACTTCTACGACATGTTCGTGTGTGTGCTGCCTCCAGTGAGGTTCTCTGGTGCATCCCTCTCCTTGACGGCCTTGGATAGAAGCACAATCCATCCTGATGGTGTGCCGATGGTAGGGGAAGCCATCGGGGACAGAGTCCTCAACTCTCTGTGAACCCCTACGCCAGTGTCAAGAAGGGCTGCCTGCTGGTACCCGGAGGAAGGTTAAGTCCAAAGTGATCAAGCCTTCCTCCAGGTACTGTGGTAGATAGCAAAATCTGCCATAGATGGAGATTCTTCTCACACGACACTAGACGTTACTGTTGCCTCGGTCCAGCATGCATTGCTGCCGCCCTCGGTCTAAGAGCAGGTGACCGTCTCAATGCATAAAGATCGACTCGGGAGACAACCGAGCAGGCCACGGAGAAGAAGACTACCCGACTTGTAGCTGTTGAGTTCCTTAGTTGTCTTGTATCCCCTTTTGTATGCCAGAACTCTGTTGTCAATGAAAGTGTCTTTGTTTCAAGTCTCTCATTGTCTTGTCTTGTGTTTTTGTTTTGATGAATGAGAAATCCTTCTGTTGGTCTTCCATCCATCTGCCACTCGGTGCAGGGTCCAGTAGGCAGAACCAATTTCAGCTTTCACGAGGCCCCCTGGTCCTTGATGTCGCAAGGACTGGAAGCTCTCTGACTTGCTAAAGTGGTTGACGTTTCCTTGTTGCTTGCTGTAGATGTGTACTTGCCTCCTTATTGCGCGTTGCAGGGGTCCAGCCGTCTCACTTGGCTTGACCAGTCGTGACGGCCCCCTGGCAGGTGTGCCCAAGTGTTTGGGAACGCCTACCAATAAGGTGCAAGACACCGGCTCCGGAGCCTTCGGGAGACGCAATTTTTGGGGGTCCGAGAGCGGCCCCCTGGGAAAGCTGGTGCTCCAGGACCAACCCCTCAAACTGGAGCCATGTGGCCTGCACGAGCATTAGAAGGAAGGGGTAACCGTGCCGTGTAGTTGAATTTTCTCTACTCGATGGCCCCATTATGGCTTATGGTCCTCTGCTAATCTACGGGACCTGGGCAATTCAGTGCAATAGTGTCCGGACTCTGGTCACCATCTGTCGAAGTGTGTAGCCGACACTTCCCCCGGGCCTGCTCTGGACAGCCCGCGGAGGTTCTTTTTCGAAGGGGCTAGTCAATCACGGAGAGCTTCAGCGTTAGGGACGATTGAGGGAGAAGCTTGACACGGGGAGTTTTATGTGGTTCAGGCCGCCGGAGCGTAAAACCCTACGTCCACGGTGAGCAGAGATGCTCGTTGTATTGCTTGCTGCTCAGAACCGGAGTCTTGAGCTTGAGGGTGAGAGATGTCTAATGGCTAGAGTGCGAGGGTGCGTATGAGGCGAACCCTTGCTAACGTTGCCTACCCGAGCCTTTTATAGTCCAAGGCTCGAGCGGCTTACAAGGTGGGCCCAGGACCGGACAGGTGGTCCCAGGGAGATTGCCTGCCATCTACAGTATCTGCAGTTACGCTGGTAGTTGTCTCTGGCGAGGGCTTCCGAGTCTTCGTTCTGCCGCCCTGCCCATGCCGCAAGCTAGTCGTAGTGGTTGATGATGGCAGGGGCGGCAGGGGATGTCTTGTCGCTGTGTTTATTGGCGGGCAGGCTCTGACACGGCGCGCCAGTCTGCGACGTGACTGGGCGCAACGGCACCTGACAGAGGCGTGCTCCGCGTCTCCGCGCCTTGGGAAGGCGCGGGTCTTGAATACCTTGTATGGGCAAGGTATGGCGTGTCTTTACTCTTGCTGCCTACCGCGCGGGGGCAGGCAGCGCTGCTCTGCTGGCCACGTGGCGTGCCCGGAGCTCTCTTCTGAGGAGAGGGAGGTCCGGCCCCGCGGGACACGTGGAGCCTTCGGAGCTCTCCCCGCGGAGGGGGGAGGTCCGGCTTCTGCTGGCCACTTGGCGGGCCTGGAGCTCTCCTCTGAGGAGAGGGAGGTCCGGCCCCGCAGTACACGTGGAGCCTCCGGAGCTCTCCCCGCGGATGGGGGAGGTCCAGCTTAGTTGGCCACGTGGCGGGTCCAGAGCTCTCCTCTGAGGAGAGGGAGGTCCGGCCCCGCTGAACACATGGCGCCTTCGGAGCTCTCCCTTCGGAGAAGGGCGAGGTCCTTAGCCATTTTCCCCTGTGCACGGGGGTACCCCGTATCGAGGGTACCGACAGTGGCCCCCGAGCCCATCTCGGGGGAGATAGCGAGCCCGAGGTGGGGCCTCCGTCTCTTCCATTCCGCGCACCTTCTCTAAGACCCGCATTGACCGTTGCAGGGGCACGAACAATCGCGGGATCGTGGGAGCGTGTGCCCCACTTGATGGCTGCTTTTACTGCGGCGGTTCCCAAGGCTGCCACTTTTGCGCGTCGCAGCGCTTTTTCGGGAACCGCCGAAGCGTCTTGCCGGCTCGTCTCCTTGGGAGACTGACTTCTTGGCCCACCGCTTCAGCTGGATGACTTGGGTCCACTTGTCATCGACGCTTGGTCTTGGAGCCGAAGCGGTTGCCCAAGCGGCGTATTCGAGGAGTTTTGAATCGCTTTGAATCGCACCTGGGAAGTTTAAAAGGGGATTTTACCCGCATCGAACCTCTCTTCGCACTTCCCAGCGCTTGCACCTTCCTTGAGTTCTTGCGCCTTTGTCTTCCCTGTTCTTGAGCTTTCTCCTGCCATGGCTTCCAACCCGCCTCCGGAGAAGAAGCGCGCCCGGTCTCCTCCGGCGGAGGCGTTTGCGCCGAGTCAGGGATCCAGGGCGCCTATGCGCCCTGCTTCTGGAGATGGCGCACCGTTCGGTGGCGACCCCAAGAGGCCTCAGGTCCATCATCCCGACGGGACTCCTCTTGAGCGACGACAGGCTGAAAGTTCCCGGGTGTCGCGTCCTCCCTCCTCAGGCGGTGGAGCCTCAAGGGAAAGTGCTGGCGCGTCGATGCCCAGGGGCGAGCCAAGAGCTCAGGCGCCCCGGGCTTCAGGAGCCGGGCCGGTGTCCAGGGGGGCTTCAGAAGCATCCCCTGCTCTGCCAGCCCGGGCGACTGCGGGGCAGCCGTCGGCGGCGATGGCTGGCTCTAGTGGACCTACCCCGGCTCGGAAGCCGGGGTTCAGAGCCCGTTGGAGCGCTCGTGTCTCTCGGTAAGCGACGCCTACCAGATTCTAGAGCCTGTGTTGTCTTCTTCTTTTCTTAACTCGGGAGTTTCCCATGTTTGTAGGGACTCCCCGAGTGCCGGTAACGCTCCCATTTCCCGGCCATCCCCTGCTGATGGGGGATCCGCGCCGCAGCGCTTGGAAGCCGAGACGGTCACCGCGGCCCCCAAGCCAGCGCAAGTTCCTTCTGCGCCGGTCAGCTCGGCTCCTGTGGAAGCGGCGACTCCTCCCACTCGTCCCTCTTCACCGGCTTGGGAGCCGGCTGTTGGTGAGGGTTTGGCGGGTCCGGCTGTCGAAGTCCCGCCTCCTGTTGCCGAAGCGAGAGGAACTGCTATGGGCCTTACGGTGGGTAGCGAACCAGGGCGTAACGGGAACGAGCCTGTCCCAGCGCCGGCTTCTCCGACCGACGCCTTATCCCGGTTGCCAGAGCGTCAACTTCTCCCAAAGACGACGTGATGGAGGAGGTCGGGGGCGCCGCTCCGGCCTCTGCCGCCCCGCTGCCCCTGGCAGACGCCCTCGTGCTCGCCCAGATGAGCGTCTGGCAGGTCTTGGCCGCGCTCGGTCGCGAGCGGGAGGAGGAGGTAGGTGAGAGGGATCGCCTCCTCACCTGGGGGCGCCTTTTGAGGGAGCGGGCCGAGGAGGTCAAGGGGGAGCTCGACTCTAGGCGGGCGTCGCTCGATGTCATGGAGGTGCTCCTCGACCGTCAGAACAGGGCGGTTGACAACTGGACTCCGAGACGTGTCGGCTCCACAAGGAGGCCCTCGAGGCGCATGCCCGGGCCGAGGAGAACTTCTCTGCTTTGGAGGAGATGCGGCAGAGGCTGGCGCGCCGTGAGCGCGCCGTTGCAGATCAGGAGCGCTCCGTGGTGGCCGAGGTGGAAAAAGTCACCGCGCGGCTGGGGGCGGGCGAGGGCGACCTGCGAGCCTGGGCTACGGTGCTAGAGACCAAGAAGGCAGACCTTGCCACGAGGGAGGAGCAGGTCTCCCGGGAGCGCCAGGCGATCCTAGATCAGGAGCTGGCAGCTGACTTCCGGGCTTCAGAATTGGAGCGGCTTGCCCAGACTCTCCACCTTTGGGAAAGCTCTCTGGCAGCCAATGAGAAGGAATTCTCCGAGGGGAGCCTCGACACCTTGCTGGCAGCCCGCCGCGAGGTAGAGGAGCTCTTGGCCTCACGGTCCTCCGAGGCCCGTGCAGTCTCGAACTTCGTCGACCAGGCAGGGTCCGCCCTGGTCCCCCTTGGCTTCAGCCCGGTGAAGACAACGGCCCCTGCACTGAAGGTAGTCGAGGTGATCCTCGCGCTCGAGTCTATCGGTGCCAAGCTGAGCAGGCTAGATGCGGTGGTCGCTGGCAAGCTCGAGGCAAAGGGACGGGGCCTAGCCATGGAGGTTACCACGCACGTGTTGGCATGCTTCCGGAGCCGGGATCCTTCCTTCTCACTAGAGCCAGCGAGACAGGGCCCCGCCGTGGAGCGGGAGGAAGCCGCCAGGGCTGAAGTTGGGGACGTAGCTGTCGTTGTAGCCTCTAGGTTCCGGTGCGAGCCAGGGGAACCCTAGGACTTGTATCTTTTCCCCTCCTTTTTTTTATTGAGTCTGTAGTCCAGTTCATGGAGCCTTGAATAAATAGACTCTTGTGACTTTCTGTGTCTGTGTGCTTTTGTCTTCTTCTTGGCTTGGCCTGACCGAGCCCTTAACTCCGCAAGGTACTCAGAGGCCTTCACCAATCTTGAAGCCCTGCACAGACACCTTCCCCGGGTCCTTATTCTGTTAAGGTCCCCGGAGGTCTCCAGAACTCGCCCCATGAGAATGGGGAGGTCCAGATCTGCCGACCATGTGGCGGGCCCGGAGCTCCCCTTTGAGGAGAGGGAGGTCCGGCCCCGTGGGACACGTGGAGCCTTTGGAGCTCTCCCCGCGGAGGGGAGAGGTCCGACTTCTACCGGCCACGTGGCGGGCCTGGAGCTCCTCCTGAGGAGAGGGGAGCTCCGGCCCCGCTAGACACGTGGGGCCTTTGGGGCTCGCCCCTGCAGGAAGGGCGAAACCCGGATCCTCCGGTCTTGCGCTGGAGTAGTCGATAGCTCTCTGCCCCCCTTCATGTGGTCCCCGTAGCTAAAACTTGGAGATCCTGCACAGAGGTAGAGGAAGCGTAATTCTCCTCGGGGGGTTCTCCCCTCCCCGTCTCTTAGTCTTATTTGGCTTACGGTCCTAGTCTGGTATACGGGGCTTGGGCAATTCTGTGCGCGAGGCGCCGGGGCTCCGGCTCCCTCCGAGGTTAGGGTACGACCGTCCGGCCCCTAGTACCGGACCGTACGCCGGGGAAGCAGAGTGCACAGGCTTTGGGTACAGAACCAGGCAAAGCGACTGTACTCCCCTGGACCTCTGAAGGGCAGGGCGTGCACGCTTTGGGTCGGAACCGACAAAGCAGGCTACGCACCCTGGACCCCCATGCACAGCGCAGGCCTTTCCTGGAGGTGACCAACTGGCACCGCAACACCTGACTGGGGGAGGCCCGAAAGGCCCCCTGACCATCGTCAGGTGCCTCAAGCGCAACCGCCTTTGGTAGGATAGCAAATGCTGACTATGGATGAGAGCGGGAAAGGGGAGCTAAATGTACGGTGAGCATACATAGAAAGTGCGGTCATAGAAATTAATACGTAATTTAAATGAGAACATAAGTGAGGGCGTGGTAGAACAGGTTTCTGTGTAAATGCCCATAGGAGGAAGACAGGCTGAAGATGGAGGCAACGACCCGCCCCATTAAGAAGGGAAGCAAGACTCTACGCGCTTGGGGTCGGAACCAGGCCAAGCTGGACGTAGTCCTGGACCGTCCCCTGAGGCTTAGCTGCTCCGAGCGCTGTTCCTGGAGCCTATTGGATCTATTACAGAAAGGTAAAGGCCTGTTCTACTAATGCTCAGGAGGTAGAACTTACTGTGATGTTCCGTGCTCCAAGGGATTGGGAGCGGATCCCATCCTTGGTGGAGAGGCGTGTGTACCTGGGACGACAACTTTCGTAACTTGGAAGGGACCTTCCCGACTGGGGGAGAGTTTATAGGTCCTTCGCGGGAAAGTGTGCGCCGCGGCACCAGGTCGCCTTCTTGTAGCTCCGAGACGCGCTTGGTCCTTTGGCGGTAGTGCCGGGGCACCTGCCGGGGCCGTGCGTTGTGGGGTGTTGCCTACAATCGTGCCTCGCCGACGAGGTCGATATCTTCACGCTGGAGCGGGTCCTGCGCGGCTTCTCCCGGGAGCCCCGGGGTACCTTCCCCTATTGGCTCAGGCCGACAAGAGGTAGGAGGACCCGGACTCTTCTTGGGAGACCCAGGATGTCTTCCTCCATTGGCTCAGGCCGACAGGAGGTTGACAGATCCTGAGCGGCCCCCGGGTGGTGAGGCCGAGGCACATAGACGTGCACTTGGGTGGAGCTGGCCCGGTGCTGCACCGCCGGGGGCTGGTGCTTGGGCTGCTGCAACTGCTTGGAGCTTCTCCAAGGCTGACACCGCAGCAGTGCAGTCCCCACAGATCTTTTTGGGGCAGCTGTAGTCGGTTACGCCCTGACTCATCGTCACTGGAGCTGGAGTCCTCGTAGTTGTGTACCGTCTTTATGGCGCACTGAGGCTCCTGGAACCCCACCTGGTGGTCGACGTTGTCTGGGGTGTCGACCTTCTGCTTGCTCTCCCTTTGACGGAAAGGAGGGGCGTCAGCTCGCAGTTGCTTCCCCTTGCGGAAGCGTTCCGCGAGCTTCTGAATCTCCCGGCACTCGGCAGCAGTATGGTAACTGGTGTCGTGCACGGGGCATGGATCGCCTTGGTCACCATCTGGAGCTGGTGACTGTCGCTGCCTTTTGTTGGGGCGTGGCCCCCGAGCTCCACTGGGTGCTGCTGCTGCAGCAACAGGAGCTGCGGTCGGTGGCTTCATCTTGCCACCGCCCCGGTTCTTGATCTTCTTGCTGCTTTCGTGGGAAGCAGTGCCAGATCTGGGCTGTCCTCCTGACTCGGAGGCTGGCAGTGAGTGCCAGTTCCGCCCTTCTGCTGCCCTGGCGCACTTGTCCGCCAGGCTGAAGATCTCTGAGACGTCGCAAACCTCTCTGGTCGCGAGCTTCTCGAGCATCTTCTTGTCCCGTACACCCTGTCGGAACGCCACCACCACAGAAGCATTTTGGATATACGGGATGGTGTTCCGCACCTAGGAGAACCGCTGGATGAAGGAGCGCAGTGTCTCTCCAGGTTGTTGCTGGATGGCGTGGAGGTCGAGCTCCGTGCTAGGACGGGTGTAGGAGCTGCCGATGTTAGCAGTGAACTGCCGGCAGAGCTCTCCCCAGGAGTTTATGGAACCCTAAGGGAGGTTCATAAGCCAAGACCGGGCTGGGCTGGTCAAGGCGACGGGGAAGTAGTTGGCCATGATGGCCTCGTCCCCTCCTGCAGCAAGGATGGCGGTGGAGTAGATCTGGAGGAACTCCGCCGGGTTGATACTGCCATCATACTTCTCGGGCAGGTGTGGCCGAAACTTGCGCGGCCACCTCGCGAAGCGAAGGTGTGGCGCCAGGGCCGCACATCCTGCTCCTGTTGCTGCAGGCGTTGGTGCCGCAAACGCTTGGTTCGCTGCTGGCACTGTGTACCCCGGTATGGGTAAGACTGCGCCATGGACCGGGGGCACCGTTTGTAGGGCATATGGCTGGGGCATATGCTGTGTGGCATATGCCTGGGGCAGAGATCGCGTGGCGAACGTCTGTGCCTCAGGCTGGGTTGAGGGTGTCGACATGCTGTCGCCGGCCTCCTGGTTGCGACGCCTTTCCCGTCGTCGCTCAATGAACACTCGGGCATCTTTGCCCAAGTGGCATCGTTCCAGCTCCTTCCTCAGGTCCGTCGATGGAAGCCTGGTGGAGCGGGAATCTGCCGTCTGTCCGTCAACCGTTGGCGTGCGTGTCAGCGACACAGCCAGTTGACCGGGACGTCATCCCCGCCGAAGCCGAGGGTTTGCGGCGGCGACGATGAGATGGTCTACCTCCCGAATCCACTGCTGGGTCGCTGACTGAGGCACGTCCCCAACAGGTGGATTGCGCAGTAGCACTCTTGCTGCAGCTAGCGCGCCCCCGTGGGGGACGCTCAGCACTGCAGAGGATCTCACGCTCGCTGGAGCCTGCGTTGCCGGAGTCGGCGCTGCCGGAGTCGGATGCTGGCTTCCAGCTTGCGCCGACACACTCCGTCTAGAGTGTGTCGAGACGTAGTCCCCGCTAGTCACCGTTTGTCGTGAACGTGGGGGAGGAGAGCTTGCCGCTGAAGGAAGCTTCGTCATCTTCGCCGGCAGAAGCTCATCGCGCAAGGGAAAAGCCCCCTACCTGGCGTGCCAAATGTCGAAGTGTATAGCCGACACTTCCCCTGGGCCTGCTCTGGGCAGCCCGCAAAGGTTCTTTTTCGGAGGGGCTAGTCACTCACGGAGAGCTTCAGCGTTAGGGACGATTGAGGGAGAAGCTTGACACGGAGAGTTTTACATGGTTTAGGCCGCTGGAGCGTAAAACCCTACATCCACGGTGAGCAGAGATGCTCGCTGTATTGCTTGCTGCTCAGAACCGGAGTCCTGAGCTTGAGGGTGAGAGATGTCTAATGGCTACAGTGCGAGGGTGCGTATGAGGCGAACCCTTGCTAACGTTGCCTACCCGAGCCTTTTATAGTCCAAGGCTCGAGCGGCTTACAAGGTGGGCCCGGGACTCGACAGGTGGTCCCAGGGAGATTGCCTGCCATCTACCGTATCTGCAGTTACGCCGGTAGTTGTCTCTGGCGAGGGCTTCCGAGTCTTCGTTCTGCCGCCCTGCCCATGGCGCAAGCTAGTCGTAGTGGTTGATGATGGCAGGGGCGGCAGGGGATGTCTTGTCGCTGTGTTTATTGGCGGGCAGGCTCTGACACGGCGCGCCAGTCTGCGATGTGACTGGGCGCAACGACACCTGACAGAGGCGTGCTCCGCGTCTTCGCGCCTTGGGAAGGCGCGGGTCTTGAATACCTTGTACGGGCAAGGTATGGTGTGTCTTTACTCTTGCTGCCTACCGCGCGGGGGCAGGCAGCGCTGCTCTGCTGGCCACGTGGCGGGCCCGGAGCTCTCCTCTGAGGAGAGGGAGGTCCGGCCCCGCCGGACACGTGGAGCCTTCGGAGCTCTCCCCACAGAGGGGGGAGGTCCGGCTTCTGCTGGCCACATGGCGGGCCCGGAGCTCTCCTCTGAGGAGAGGGAGGTCCAGCCCCGCAGTACACGTGGAGCCTCCGGAGCTCTCCCCGCGGAGGGGGGAGGTCCGGCTCAGTTGGCCACGTGGCGAGTCCGGAGCTCTCCTCTGAGGAGAGGGAGGTCCGGCCCCGCTGGACACATGGCGCCTTCGGAGCTCTTCCTGCGGAGAAGGGCGAGGTCCTTAGGCATTTTCCCCTGTGCGTGGGGGTACCCTGTATCGAGTGTACCGACACCATCCTTCCTAGGGCGGTGTGCCATCCAGGCCCCCAGCACTTCGGTGCTGCACTGAAGAGGCAGAGTGAGCATGCTTAAGGCACAGGACCAGCTAAGCAGGCTACACACCCTGTACCTCCCGCTGGCCAGACACTGAACACGGGAGGCGTCCTTCTGGCACCACCGGACCCGAGCGGGAAGGTAACCAAGGGGGTCCGTAGACAACACAGGTGCCTCAGGCGTTTCCGCCTTGTAGCTGGACAGCATAACTTTATTCAAGAGCAAGACAGAGGAACACAACTATGCGCACGTCGAGAGGTATGCAAAAGTGTACGCAAGCTTGAAAGGAAAGCTGCAAAAATGTAAACATGCATAAGGTAGGGCAAGAGAGCGCAAAGGTCCAGGGTGACTTAGCTGACGTGGGTAGCTCTTTGCCAATGTCCCAAGCTTGTTCCTCCGGACCCTTAGCAGCGTAAGGACCCAGGGCGCTCTAGCAGTGCAGCTACCTCTCCTCCTGGGTTCCTGGAGATGCAAGGATCCAGGGGAAGTTCGGCCCTTGTCTTTAGCTTGTCGTAGCTGGCGCTCCAAGCCTTCTGCTTGTTGCCGCAGAGGTCCGCCGTCCACCGGATGAGGCCGGACATCAGCATCGGGCTCCCTAGGAGGTCCGAGATGCCAGGAGCCTGTGCGGACCTGTAGACGTGATAGAAAGAGGGATTAGTCATGCTCTCTATCACTTTCCCTTGTCTGGTAGCATTACTGTGGCTTACGGTCCTTAGCTGAGGTACGAGGCTTAGGTAATTTGATGTGGATCGTTCAAGGCATGGTTGAAGCGTTGCTCAGGGGTATGAGCCGTCCGGTTCCCCGGTACTGAGCTATAGCGCTGGAGAGGCAGGATGTGCACGCTTAGGGAACAAGACCAGCTAGGTAGGCTACACACCCTGGACCTCCCGCTGGTGTAAGCCTCTCAGGGGACAACCATTCGGCTCCATAGGACCCCTGAGAAATGAGACAACCACCGGACCTCGGTACATCACAGGTACCTCAAGCAATCCCGCTTGCGGGAGGATAGCACAGCTCCTGCTACAGTGGAACGCAGGAAAAAGTGATTGGCCGCACGGCCGGAGAAGAATGGGAAGAAAGCGCGTAAAGAGTATCAGGGCAATGTCCTGGGTCCGGTTACTCCTCTTGTCTATAAGTGTGCTCTTTCTGGCCCCCGATTACTCAGTTATTGCGCTGAGGAGGCAGGATGTGCACGCTATGGGTGCAGTACCAATCATAGCAGGCTACACACTCTAGACCTCCCACTGACGTTAACCTTTCGGCGAGGAGACCTTCTAGTGGCATGGTCCTAGGACATGTGTTTCGTACAGGCTCCGGACATGCCACTTATAGTTGATATGCATGAGCTAGCATAAACTGTAATAAAGTGTGCATGATAGGATACACTTTTCTTATTTCTGGCTTCCTTCGGGAGATAGGAGGTAACAGGCCGTGTAAGAAGGCAGCGACCCGCCTCATATAACAAGAGTAGATGGACCCTTCTGGGACTTTAGCTGCTCTAAGCACTGTTCCTGGACTCGATGTCACCCTTACAAGAAAGAGAAAAAGAAAAAAAAATCCTACCACTACGCTAAGGGTAGGACTTACAGAGGTGTTCTATGTCATGTGGTTTGGGTAGAGATACCCATCCCCTGCAGCCAGGCGGCGTACCTGGGGCGGCATGCTTGTACTGGTCGGGAGGGACCCTTCTAGCTGGAGGGAGGGCTTGTCACCCCTCCTCAAGAAAGCATTGGCTGAGGCACCAGATAGCCCTACCTTGAGCTACCTACTCTTCACCGTATTTCTGGGCATCGGGTGAGCCCTTGTCGCACGACGAAATGGGGAACTCCTAGTTAGGCGTGGAGCATCTTGCGTCGCTCACTGTGGTCGGAGTCGGAGCTCTCTCCTTGGTAATAGATGACCTTCAACGCCCGCTTGGTGTCTTGGAACTCCATCTCCTGGTCAGTGTTGACCTCTAGGTCAACCTGTTATTTGCCGTCCCGCTGGCGGGAAAGTGCACTATCCTGGCGCAGCTGCTGGAGCTCTCGGAAGCGCTCCGCCATCCTCTAGATCTCCCGGCACTCGCTAGCGTTGTGCCGATTGGTATCGTGGACCAGGCACCTCTGGTCGCCATCGTCGCTGTCGGACGGCTATTGCCGGGCGCTTGTCGGTGCGTGGCCGCCGGCCCCCTGCAGCTGCTACTGCTGCTGCAGTGTGGGCTCCTGCCAGTGGCTTGTCCTTGCCGCCGACCTTCTTCTTCTTGCTGCCAGAGCTCTCCCTGGCAGACTCACCCCCCTTGCTGGGAGGTGTGTGCCAGTTACGACCCTCCGCGGCCCTGGCACACTTGTCCGCCAAGCTAAAGAGCTCGGAGACGTTCTGCACGTCGTGCGTGGCAAACTTCTCGAGCATCTTCTTATCGTGGACGCCCTGTCGGAAGGCGACGATAATGGAGGCGTTGGAGATGCAGGGGATGGTGTTCCTAACTTGGGAGAAACACTGGATGAAGGAGCGCAGTGACTCTCCCGGTTGCTGTTGCATGGTGTGGAGGTCGGCCTCCGAGCACGGATGGATGTAGGAACTCCCAAAGTTGTCCGTGAACTGAGGGCACAACTCTTCCCAGGAGGTTACGGACTCCTGGGGCAAGTTTATGAGCCATGACCAGACTGACCCGGTCTAGGCTATGGGGAAGTAGTTGGCCATGATGGCCTCATCCCCTCCTGCAGCTAGGATGGCGGTGGAGTAGATCTGCAAGAACTCGACGGGGTTGACTGTCCCGTCGAACTTCTCTGGCAAGTGCGGCCGGATCTTGCACGGCCACACCACCATATGAAGGTGTGGAGCCAGAGCCATGCAGCCTCCCACTGAGCCTGAGGAGACGGGGTTCTGGCCCGCGTAGATGGATCACATGGTACCCGGGACACCATACTCCTCCTCGAGGCTACGACGCCACTCGCGCTGTCGCTCGATGGTGACGCGACCATCTTCTTTTTGACGGCGGTGGTGATCTAGCTTGCCTTTGAGATCTGTGGTGGAGGGCCTGGATGTCGCCGTTGAGTGGTGTGACGCCCTGGATTCCGGGAATCGGAACCTGGACTGATGCATATGTGTGCTCAGGATGTTCATCACACATACACATATAATCCACAATCTGAATTTCATAATATATATAACCACAAATAACAGGGTTTATTACAACGTCTCATGAGTCTTAGACTCATTCTAGCAGCGGAAGTCTTATTCTAGCAGCGGAAGTCTTTATTCTAGCAGCGGAAGTCTTCTAACTAGTGTGGAAGCAATCTAAGCAGCAGCAGGGGCTCCATATCTACTCCATCCCCACAGGCAAGTTGATGGTGGATCACACTCCTAGTACTCCACGTGGTCTTCATAGTACTCCTCTCCTGTTGCTGATGATGTATGATAATGCAAGTTTGAGTACATGATGTACTCAGCCAGTGCGGGAAAATATGATATGTAGCTTACAACAAGGAAGATATGAAAAGGCTCATTGCATAAAAGCAAAGTTTATTCCTCAAAACACGATAAAAACAGCGACTTAGCTTTAAGTGAATGTAATCCCAACATGTATTTAAACACCAACATACCTCCATCATGTTCCATCACTTTCATGTCTCTTCCAGACATTTATCTTTCTCAACTTTTCTCAAGCTCGTGAATACCATCTCGTATTCACTACCATCTCATGAATATCATCTCGTATTCACTACCATTTCATCTCATATTCACTTCCGTCTCATACCGAGACCAATGCTTATTGCCATGACTCAACAGTCATGCAACCAATCTCATTATCCGGACTCAACAGTCCCGAAAACCAAATTCAAGTATCAAAACATAACAAAATACCATCCAAACCATCCCAAAAATCATCCCAACTAATCATGTGGGTTGTCCAGGAGCTCGTGACCGTAAGCTCGGCTATCATGATAGTTTTAGACTCTGCAGAGTTTGTACCACTTTACCCACAAGTTTGTGATTTCGTCACCCGTCGGCGACTGCAGAACCTCCATTATACTAGTACACAACCGTCGGTGTATGGTCAAGAGATCACAAAATAGCCTTTACAAAGGGGCTACTAGATGTATGGACTCACTAAGGTTTCACCAGCAGGCTAGAATCACCAATTATCCCACCCACGGACCCCCTCTTGTGCCATACAGTTCCCAGGGCAGTCCTCACTCGACTCCCATTCCCCGCGCCTTCCAGGGTCCATAACAATCTAGCAACTTACCTAATTAGTTAGCTAAGCCGCACCCATATTTGACCTTGTGGTGGCACTGTTATCCTGGCATGGCTCGCATGAATCGGTCCTCAGATCTACGGCAAGTAACCACCATCTCATTCTACCTCATTCACAAACCAAGCTTGCCGAGATCTCCCTCCGATTCATGTTCATTAACAATATCCGTTTCTCATTATTCATACGAGTGCAGTTAGCTAGACACATCTATCTCGCTTCCCGTATCCCATGGACTCAGCGAAGAATAAAAGCAAAAACAATACCCGACTCATTAACTTTCCCGGTGACAAGGGTGGTTAACAAAACTAGTAAACTCCTATGAAAAGGTTTCCCATCATGTTGACTCAAGCACACACACCTTTTCGCAAACAAAACAGTTTTCCAAAAAACATGGGATCAATATGGTCAAGGGGCACTTGCCTTGTTCTTGCGGCTTCTGTTGTTCACGTATCTCAAGTTCCTGGTGCTGAAATCCGTCATAGACAGCTCCCTGAGCTTGTTCCTCTATTCACGATCATGCATATACAAAATATTTAGCAATCAATCACCATGCACAAACTTTAATCAAGATGCGATGATGCATATGCATGCTAATCCTATGGTGCTGTTTTATTAGATCAGTTTGTACGTGTTCTTGCATGGCTTGCATGGGTTTTACGATGAACAGAGGTGTAAAGATCAAATATGGACGTGGCGATGATCTTGTCACAAGATCTAGATCAAACCGATCAACACGTGATCTGTCCACACAGAAAAGCTTCTGTTCGAAAGGATCAAAGAACAGATGCAAAGAAAACACGATGATGCCACAAGGTGGTAATGGAAACCTACCTTGCTTCCTTTGGGTCCTCCCTCCTAGCAAGAACAGATCGTTGGCTCTTCTCCGGCGATGGCGATCGTGTCTGGACTCGTCGGCGGTCTCTCCGGTGGTCAAACTCCGGAGAAGGGGTTTAGCTCGGCGAGTTTGGGGGCTAGGGCTTCTAAGTTGTCGGCTTAGAAAAGATGTTACGACCAAGGGGTTGTTTCGGGTTCTATTTATAATCGGGAAGAGAAGAGTCCTACTCTGATCGGAATTCGAATAAGAGTCCTATTTAATTTGTTTTTGAACCTTAACAACTTATCTTCAATTGATTTGGTTGCAGCATTCAACGTAGAAGAGTTCGTGTCGGTTTCCTCCATGTCGGGAACTCGTGCATGGGAGAAAAACTGCTTCAGATCTCATCACCTCCGCGGTGATGAGCTCCGGAGGCTCCACGTGTCCTGTGGGGGTCGGGTCTCCCTTTTCCGCAGAGGCGAGCTCCGGTTGTGCCGCGTGTCAGGCGGGCGAGACCTCCCTTTCCCTTAGAGGTAAGCTCCGCGTGCGTCACGTGTCTGGCTGGCGGGACCTCCCCTCTCTCTAGAGACGAGCTCCGCGTATGTCACGTGTCAGTGCCGGACCTCCCTTGTGTTCGGAGGTGAGCTCCAATAGTGCCACGTGTCAGAGCCGTACCTCCCCTCTCTTCAGAGGTGGGCTCCGAGCATGCCACTTGTCCAGTAGCACCATACTTCCTTTCTCCTCAGAGATGAGCTCTGAGGTCGACACGTGTCCATCAGCGTCGGACCTCCTGGGGGTGAGCTCCGAGGTCGACACGTGTCCAACAGTGTCGGACCTCCCAGAGGTGAGCTACGGAGGTGACACGTGTCCGATAGTGTCGGACCTCCTGGAGGCGAGCTCTGGAGGTGACACGTGTCCAGTAGGACCGGACCTCTCGGAAGTGAGTTCCGAGAGCGACATGTGTCTAGCGGGGCTGCACCTCTCGGAGGTGAGCTCTGAGAGCGACACGTGTCTAGCGGGGCCGGACCTCTCGGAGGTGAGCTCCGAGAGTGACACGTGTCCCGCGCGGCTGGTCATCTATTTTCCGCAGCGACTATCTCCGAAGGCGACATGTGTCCTGCGGGGCTGGCCTCGCTCCTCCGCAGAGGCTAGCTCCGGGGGCAACACGTGTCCCACGGGGTCGGACCTCGCCCCTTTCGCAGAGACGAGCCCCGAGCCTGCCACGTAGCCAGTTAGCGGCGGACCTCTCTCCCTTGCGGGGATGAGCTCCGAAGGCGCCACGTGGCCAGCAGGCCGCGGGAGTTGTCTTCAGCGCTCTCTGTGGATTGAATTTGGCTCTTTTTGGCTATCTTTCTGATTCTTTTTTTGTTTCTACTTATTTTAAAATTTTCTCTACATAAAATATGAATGCATGCAGAAATCGAAATTGAGGGTGTCACAAGTGAGTTGCTGCCGTCATGTAATCCCTTGTGAGGGTACGGGGCAACAGCCGCACCGTCTCTGGCCGTAGTCTCCGGTGACATGGCGAGTTGAGCGCGTCGATGACCAAGTGGTCGACGTCGTTGCGCCACTGCTATGCAGCAGACGGGGAAGCTCCCGCGCTCGGGGGTTGTGAAGGAGCGTGCAGGCTGCTAGCAGCGCGCTCACCGGGCTGGCCTCGGTCGGTTCTTGCTACGCCGTCACAACCGAAGGCTGCCAGGAGGCAACGGGCACCGTCACTGTAGGAACTGGCGCTGGCGCAGACGGTCCCGCTTTGGGACCAGAGTATGCTTCCTGCTCACTCTGTCACTAGCGGCACGAGGGGCGGGAAGAACATCCTACAGATTGGATGTTCACCATCGTGGGCTTCACGAACAGCTTCAAGAACAAAAAACTCCCTATCTGGCGCGCCAAATGTCGAAGTGTTCACTACGACACTTCCCCCTGTCTGCTCGGAAGCAGCCCACGGAGGTTCTTTTTTCAGAGGGGCTAGTGGATCTCGGCGTTCGGAGCACAATGGTGAGAGGAACACGAGGATTTATGTGGTTCAGGCCGTCGGAGCGTAATACCCTACATCCACGGGTGTGCTAGTTGTATTGCTTGAGCGTGTGAGTGCTGAGGAAGGTCAGCCTTTTTGGAGCTAGAGGGATCTGAGAGCAAACCCCTTCTACGGTGGCTGCCCCGATCCTTTTATAGCCTAAGGCCGGGGCAGTTACAATGTGGCCCGGGGCCCGACAGGTGGCCCCATGGCTATTTGTTCCCTATACATGAGCTAGGCATTTACAGCTATACGCATTGTCGCTGTCAAGGGATTTAAGGCACGCCGCCTGATATGTTGGGCACCTCTGACCGGGTAGCCGGTGATGATGAAGTACCCGTCTTGTCGCCACGTCTCCTCGCTCGGCTGTGTGGCTCTGCGCCACTGGGCGGCACTGTTGTGCCATCATGCCTCGCCGCCCTGTCTTTCACCGTAATGGTGTACAGACGGAGGACAGAGGCGTGCACCGTGCGCCATGCTTCTGGGGAAGGCGCGAGCCATGAATGCTCGGTCTGACAGCACGCCTTCGACCTTACTGCTTTTCTATCTGCCCGTTGCTTGTTGATGCGATGTCCTGGTGGCTGGCACCCGGGACACACGTCTCTACTGGAGCAGCCTTGTGGTGTAACGAGGGGTACAGAGTCATCGGACACGTGGCAGCACCGAAGCCCTCCCATTATGGAGGTCGGGCCCGGAGCCATAGTGCGCGTGGCACCTCCGGAGCTCTTCTGGGCGGGATAGTACACCTGGAGCCGCTGCCCACATGGCAGCAACGGAGCCCTCCCATGCCGGAGGTCGGGCCCGGAGCCGCAAGACACGTGGCACCTCCGGAGCTCTCTCAGACGGGGGGTGTGGCTCGGAGGTTTCGGACACGTGGCAGCGCCGGAGCCCTCATTGGCGGAAGATCGGGCCCGGCACCACTGGACACGTGGCGGCTCCGGAGCCACCCTCGGCCGGTAGTCAGGCTCAGGGCCTGAAGACACGCGGTAGCCTCGGAGCCCTCTTTAGTGGGTGGTCAGACCCGAGGCCTAGGGCACGCGCCTTCTCATGAGTGCTCCCCAGCTGGCGGTTGGGCCCAGCCTACAGGCTGGGTCCCTGTCTTCTGCATATGCGCTGGCGTATGTCTTCTTTTGCTCATACACGCGGGGGTACCCGGTCTTGAGGGTACCGACAACAGCCGTGAGAGCATATATAATATATTATTTACGACAGCTCCGGACTGGGCTCTCGCAAGTAGTAGGACCATGAGTAGGTCGATCCGGGCACGAAGACGAACGGTGTCTGTGAGGTTGCCAAGCTCACGTGTGGACGGGGCAGAACAAGGTGGGTGCACACAAACATGACCATCTCCTAACCTTTCCCTCTCTTTCTCTATTTCTTTCCTCTATCTCTCATTGACACACATGATAACCATCGTAAATATGTTTTTTTATGACGATATTATATGAATCAAAACTGAGTAACATATCCTATACGTCACCTATTTCGAACCGTCACGTGTCACTTCCGCTAGGCACGTGACACGTGTAGTTTCGGAATTGTCCCTTTTTTGGACAGCCTCGGAGCGACCGAGAGAGCTTGCTTATGGCGAGATGCAAGAGGTCCGGATCTCGATGAAGTTTCGGTTCTATAATCCTGATGATCTCTGCTGCACCATTTCGGGTGTGCAGTTGAAGAACTACGGGGTTATGCTGCCAAATTTTCATCAGAATACGGACCCCGCGTCTCGTTGTAAGCAAGCTCTCTCAGTCACTCTTGGGTGGTTTATAACACATCCTTCTTTAATAGATGCGTGATATCTGACATTGTTGAATTTGGTTTGTAAGCTCAAATATGAGTGAAGACCATAGTTAGATGTATACTGGTTCAAAAAAGAATGAAAGTCACTCAGATGAGTGGGTGACCAAGACTACGGCTTTTGTGGCCCGTGCTTTTTCGTTAGCCAAGTTAAATAATGTGCAGTGTCCATGTAGCAGATTCTAGAATATGAGGTGTTTGGGCAAGAGAATGCTTTCACTAGACTTGTGCTGATACGGTTTTGTGGATATTATGAGGTGTGGGTCTTTCACGGCGAATCAATGCCTAAACCCATAGAAGAAGAGGAAGAGGATGCTTATATCATGGGGTTCATAGGATGGAGGAATGCTTGAATCTATACAACCAAACTTTAACGAAGATTCTCCTACACCGGAGATTGAAGCGTTCTTGAATCTTCTCATAGCCTCAGAAGAACCTCTACATGGGCACACAAAAGTGACACTCCTTTCTTTCATGACACGACTTATGGCAATTAAGTCTAAGTATTTTTTCTCAAATTACTGCTACAACGATCTTGTCAAATTGATAAGCGATATTCTTCAAAGCCTCATAAAATGCCTAAAGACATGTATCAGTCAAAGAAAATGCTTTCTGATCTTGGTATGAAATATGAGAAGATTGATGTGTGCCCAGACAACTGCATGCTTTTCTGGAAAGAGCATGGAAAGAGAACAGGTGCTTAAAGTGTGATAAATCGAGGTTTATCGAAGTTGTTAACGATGATGGTGATAAGGTGATGACAGAAGTCGCACATAAGCAACTTCTTTACTTCCCCGTCACACCTCGGTTGAACGATTGTTCCTCTCTAAAAGAACTGCCAAACACATGAGGTGGCACAAAGAAGGTGTGTGTGACAACGATCGAGTAATGGTGCACCCGTTCGATGGTGATGCATGGAAGGCGCTAGACAACATCGATGCATACTTCGCTAGTGATGCAAGAAATGTTCCTATCGGGTTAGTGACAGATGACTTCTCACCTTTCAATACAAATACCACACCTTACTCATGTTGGCCCATTTTTGCTATTCCGTACAACCTACCACCTGGTGTTTGTATGAAATATGAGTTCATGTTCCCTTGTCTTATTCTACCTGGACCGGATCATCCTGGTCCATGCCTGGACGTGATGTTGCAACCCCTAATCGAATAGTTGAAATGGTTGTGGATAGGAGTCGAAGCGTACAACTGCTACAGAAAGCAGAAATTCAACCTCGAGTTGCATACTTGTGGTCCGTCCATGATTTCTCGGCAAACGACATGTTTGCTGGCTGGAGCGTCCAGGAAAGTTTGACATGTCCAATATGTGCTTTATACACGGATTGTTTTTGTCTTACTCATGGTAGCAAGATCTCCTACTTTGATTGTCATAGATGTTGGTTGCCCCAGAATTACGTGTTTAGGCAACAGAAGAATGCTTTAAAAAAGAACACTATTGTGACGAAGAGACTGCCAAAGCATTTAAGTGGGTCAGAAATTGCTGATATTTTGGAGAAATTTGTGGTAGATAAAGATCATGCTTGTAGTGACTTATCCATTTTTGCGACGAGGGGACCCTGTTGGTAGTAGAACGAGCTACAATTGTACCGCGGAAGAAAGGAAGGCTGTTTTGCTGTACAAATATGCTTATATAGATGGGATGGACAAATATTTCGAGTAATATTTGTTCTACATCTATGCTATGTATCATTCTTTACTATACCTTAATACTGCTATTCTTGTTTTTCGGACATTGCGTTTCATAAGTAAAATTGGACACTTAGACATCAACCGACAAGCAAGCAGGTAGAAACGATATGACAAGATGGAATTAATGGAGGGCCTAACTTTCTAACTTGGTTTTGAGACCAAGTAACATTTTCTTGTCATTTCTCTGTCCTGAATTATATCGTACTATGTAGAAAATATTCTTATAAATTCATATTTTGGATAGTGTGTAAAAGATGCTGACGTCCATCAAGACTTGCGACAACTATCTTACGGAATATTCAAGGTTAGAATCTACAGTCGGTACAACATCAATGGGTTTCAATTCTGTTCAACTCAGTTTGAAGGTCTTCGTCCTCTTGCGGCAACGACTAATACCGGAGTTGTGACGAGAGCAATCGATATTGAAGGACGGAACAAATTACTATGGGATAATTAAAAAAATCCTCGAATTCAATTTTGATGGTAAATAGAAACTTAAAGTAATTTTCTTTGACTGTGACTAGTTTGATAACCATCATGGAACCCGTGAAAACCAATTTGGCATGGTTGAAGTGAAACACAACGAAAGATTGCGAGGGTACGACTCTTTTGTCCTTGCAGACCAAGTTGAGCAAGTGTATTATCTACTTTATCCATGCCAGAAGATGAGTGCTTGGTTGGTCATACACAAGGTCAATCCGCGTGAACGGTTATATACCCCAAGTGATGTTGGGTACCATGATACTCTGACGTTCGTTGGTGAGTTCGATAATGTTTACCAAGAAGAAGATCTGCCAGCCTCATTTGTCATTGAGTCTGATCAAGAGCTCGATGACTTAGTTGGAGTCGCCGATGATGTACAAACCCGTGAGAAGCGCAAACGGAAACCAGTCACTAAAAAAGTTTGATAGTCTGGTTTAAGGAGTAGAGTAAATGAGCAAGATTCTGATGACTTTTAGAAATGAGTCGTTGAAATAGGATGTCGTCGAACAATGGTAAGGGAATGAAGAGAACCGTGAAGAGGTTTCTCAGCAGTGCGAGCATGAGGCTCGCACACGGGACGTGGTGGACACCCTTTTTTAGGGTAGTAGCTCTAGAGAGAGCAAGCGGTCTCAGTTGTTGAGACACGTACCCTCAGAGCAATCTGGCAGACCTGTTGCCTATCAGCGGACTGAGGTAATTTGACTTAACAATCATATTATATTATATTATTATTAATCTATTTATATTTCTTAAAACTATTATAATATTGTTGGATGACTCAGAGTCCAAGTTAGAGATTGAGGCTGAGGCCGAGGCGCCTCTTGAGCAACAGTAGGCCGATCACCCATCCGGGTCAGCTGACCACTGTTCCGGGTCGGCGGACCACCTTTCCAGGTCGTCCGAGGACACAGAGGCGCAGAGAAGGCAACGGACTAGAAGGAGCCATTATGTGGCTCCTCCAGTTTCTAGAGAACAATCAACGTTGCTGGTTATTGGCCCTGTTAACGATAGGTAAGAAGCCCTTACGTTGTAGCTTTAGAAAATTACATAGTACTAAAACTATTTAATGTACAATTGTTCTCGCAGCGGATGCGATGACACTACCTTCGAGGGTAGAGGGCACAGAGACAGGTCAACGCTGTCTTAGGGAACCTCGTGCGTTTGCACTACGCTAGTGAGGTCCCTGGCAGCAGTGAAAAGTGTATCCCTGCCAAGTCATGGGATGATTACGCTCGTGCTATTGAGCTGACATAGGGGACTGCTCAGGGTGCATTGTGGGCCAACTTCTGGGTAAGTATGTTTAATACATGTTTTATATTTAGTTCTTCAATAACTATAATGTTTAATAACACTTATGATTCTGTCTTCTTGTAGAAACAGTATCGTTTGGCAGATCCAGCGGATGCTGTGCACGTGAGAGCCGTCTTCAACAAGAACGCAAGGAAGATTGTTACGCAGGCAATCTCCTATGCCCGTATTCAAGCAACAAACGATTACTTTAAGAGGCATCAAGGGAAGGAGCTTGTGGCGTTTAGAGACGCCTCCGGCACGTACTTGACGGAGGAGCAATACACGAAGGTAAACTAGTAGTGTTTTAATTATGACTCTGATTTTGTAATGTCAACGTTATTTCAATCAATTACTAAATGCATGCAGTTGGGTATTTGTGACACCCTCATTTTTTATTTCTGCATGTATTCATGTTTCATGTAGAAAAACATTTTTTTTAAATAATATGAAACAGAGAAAATATTAAAAAGATAGCCAAAAAATAGCAAATTCCAGTTTGCAGAGGAGCGCTGTAGAAAATTTCCGCGGTCACTGCCCACGTGGCGCGTCCGAAGCTCATCCCTGCAGAGGGGGAGAGGTCCACCGCTAAACTGGCTATGTGGCAGGCTCGGGGCTCATCCCCGCAAAGGGGGAGAGGTCCGACCTCATGGGACACATGTTGCCCTCGGAGCTAGCCTCAGCGGAAGGAGAGAGGCCAATCCTGCAGGACATGTGTCGTCCCCGGAGCTATTCACTGCGGAAAAGAAGAGGACTAGCCAGCGGGAAACATGTCGCTCTCGGAGCTCACTTCCAAGAGGTCCGGTCCTACTGGACACGTGTCACCTCCGGAGCTCCTCCGACACTAACAGACACATGTCGACCTCGGAGCTCGCCTCTGAGCAGAAAGGAAGTCCGGCGCTACATGACACGTGGCATTCTCGGAGCTCACCTCCGAAGAGAAGGGAGGTCCGGCACTGACACGTGGCACCCCCGGAGCGACCTTCGAAGAGAGGGGAGGTCCAGAACTGACACATGGCGTTCGCGGAGCTCGCCTCTATTGAGAGGGGAGGTCCCGACCCACCAGACACGTGGCGCACGCAGAGCTCACCTCTGAGGGAGAGGGAGGTCTCGCCCGCTAGGACGCGTGGCGCACGCGGAGCTCGCCTCTGAGGAGAGGGAGGTCTCGTTCGCCTAACACACGGCACAATCGGATGTCGTTTCAGCGGAAAAAAGGAGCCAGGCCCCCGCAGGACACGTGGAGCTTCCGGAGCTCATCATCGCGGAGGTGACGAGATTTGAGGCAGTTTTGCTTCTGTACGAATGGGAATCCAGGTACGTGAGGAAACTGGCACGAATTCCACGTTGCTACCGCACCAAATCAGCTAAAGATAAGTTGTTAAGATCCAAAAACAATTTGAATAGGACTATTATTCGAATTCCGATCAGATTAGGACTCTTCTCTTCTCGATTATAAATATAACTGAGAACCTTTGGCCGCAACCACGAACTTCTTTTCCACCTCCTGAGTCGACAACTTAGAGCCATAGCCCCAGCTCGCCGAGCTAAACCCCTTCGCCGGAGTTTCACCACCGACGATACCACCGATGAAGCCAGAGACGATTGCCATCACCTAAGGAGACCCGACGATCTATTTCGCTACCATTGCCAGGAGGAAGGACTCGAAGATAGTAAGGTAGATCTCCAATACCACCTTACAACATCATCTTGTTTTCATTCCATCTGTTCTTCGATCCCTTTCGAACAGAAGCTTTTTCGTGGACAGATCACGTGTTGATTGGTTTGATCTAAAGTCAAGATCATCTCCACATCCACAATTGATCTTTACACCTCTGTTCATCATAAAACCCATGCAATCCATGCAAGAACACGTACAAACTAAACTGCACCGTAGGATTTACAAGCATATGCATCATGGCATCTTAAAGTAGAGTTTGTGCATGATGATTGATTGCTATGAATCTTGTATGTACATGATCGCGTATAGAAGGACAAGCTCAGGGAGCTGTCTACGACGAGCTGCAACAACAAGGTTTCGAGATCCAAGAGCAACCGGAACCGCAAGAACAAGGCAAGTGCTCCTTGACCATATTGATCCCATATTTTGGAAAACTGTTTTGTTTTGCAAAAAGGTGTGTGTGCTTGATTCAACATGATGGGAAACCCTTTTACAGGAGTTTACTAGTTTTGGTTAAACCACCCTTGTCGCCAGGGAAGTTTATGAGTCGGGTATGGTTTTTGTTTTATGCTTCGCTGAGTCCATGAGATACGGGAAGCGAGATAGATGTGTCTAGCTAACTGCACTGATAATGATAATGAAAACTTTATGAACATGAATCGAAGGGAGATCTAGGAAAGCCTGGGTTTGTGAATGAGGTAGAATGAGATGGTGGTTTACTTGTCATAGATCTAAGGACCGGTTCATGCCAGCCATGCCAGGATAACAGTGCCACCATAAGGTCAAATATGGGTGCGGCTTAGCTGAGTAATTAGGTAAGTTGCTAGATTGTTATGGACCGTGGAAGGCGCGGGGAATGGAAGTCGAGTGAGGACTGCCCTGGGAACTGCATGGCACAAGAGGGGGCCTGTGGGTGGGAGAATTGAAGATTCTAGCCTACCGGTGAAACCTTAGTGAGTCCATACATCTAGTAGCCCCTTTGTAAAGGCTATTTTGTGATCTCTTGGCCATACACCGACGGTTGTGTACTGGTATAATGCAGGTTCTGCAGTCGCCGACGGGTGATGAAATCATAAACTTGTGGCTAAAGTGGTACAAACTCTGCAGAGTCTTAAAACTATCATGATAGCCGAGCTTACGGTCACGAGCGCCTGGACAACTCACATGATTATATGGGATGGTTTTTGGGATGGTTTTTTGGTTTGGTCTTTGGATTTGGTTTTTGGGACTGTTGAGTCCGAGTAATGAGATTGGTTGCATGACTGTTGAGTCATGGCAACGAGATTAGGTCTCGAAATGAGACGGAAATTGAATATGAGATGAAATGGTAGTGAATACGAGAAGGTATTCATGAGCAAAGTTGATGTCTGGTTGAGACATGGAGAGGGATGAACCATAATGGAGGTATGTTAATGTTTAAATACATGTTAGGATTACATTCAATTAAAGCTGAGTTGCTGTTTTTATCATGTTTTGAGAAATAAACTTTGCTTTCTGCAATGAGCCTTTTTATACCTTCCTTGCTGTGAGCTACATATCATATTTTTTCGCACTTGCTGAGTACATCATGTACTCAAACTTGCATTATTACTTCATCATCAGCAACAGGAGAGGAGTACTATGAAGACCACCTGGAGGATTAGGCGTGTAATCTGTCCTCAACCTTGCCTGTGGGGATGGAGTAGAGATGGAGCCGCTGCTGCTGCTTAGATTGCTTCCACATTAGTTTAGAAGACTTCAACTGCTAGAATAAAGACTTTCGCTGCTTAGATTAAGACTTCCGCTGTTAGAATGAGTCCAAGACTCATAAGACATTGTAATAAACCCTGTTATTCGTGGTTATATATATTCTGAATTCAGTTTGTGGATGATATGTGTATGTGCGATGAACATCCTGGGCACACATATGCATCAGTTCTCAGTTCTGTGTTCTACAGAAACGAGAGCGTCGCAATATTTCTTTGTTGGAGGACTGTCCGGAGTCTTACCGGACCCTCTGTTGGCTATGGTACAGCGAGGACTTCGTCGCCAAGTCCAAGAGGGCCCGACAGTACAGAGTCTCTACTAGAGGTCATACGTATGGTCTGTATGACCATCTACGTCTAGCCAGACAAACGGTAAGGAAAATACCTACGAAACTTTATTTGTTGTATATTTATGCTACTAACTAGTACCTACAGGAAAACGAGCTCGATGAACGATCGAGCGATGTTCAGGTGTGGAAGAGAGGTCACAGAGCAAGTGACCCTTCACAGTCCGACCAGCTGTGCACTTTGGTGGCGACAGCTCGAACAGTGAGTCCTTGAACTGATATGTTTCTTTACTTGTAACTGACATTGCTAGTGACCCGTTTTTATGTATTGCTTGTATTTGTAGGAACTCTAGTGGCGACAGCTCGACTAGATTCACGGCCAAGATTACGATTGATAGAACACACCAATCGATGCTGACGCCATGTATGCTAGCGGTGGTAGTAAAGCGCATGGACGGTGAGATGCTACATGTTTTCTTTCTATCAATTCGATCTACATGATATCTTACTCTTAATGTTCTTTATAGTTTTGTCATTTTTGATAGAGTGGTTGACTCGAGGGAGGCAAGACCTTCGAGGGGCTTCTCCTCGCAATCTTTGTCTACCGGACCCAGCCGACGGATGTCGCAGAGGGAGCTGGCGCTTCAAAGTGTCCCGGAGGAACTATGCCTGACACAGGAGAAACTCCAGGAGCAAGCAGCCTTATTGAAGGTCACTCAAGACTATCAAGCCGCCTAAAACGCACAGATACAAGCGACGATACAGGTAATATCTTAAAATACAAATCAATTATATCATTTCATTACTATTCATGTGCTAATGCTTTTTTATCACATACCTTAGCCCAGCAACACGGACATCAGATTGCCATTCCCACATGGCCGCCACCGATGCAGCCACCGATGTCGGAGCCACAAGTGCCTTCTTCTACGGCATAGGTAAGCAACATTTCTTCAAATCAGCATAAGTTAGATTATTATAGCAAATTGGGACAAAATTAGTCAACCATAGCAAAACTTAGCCACAATTGCCCAAACATAGTCAAATATAGCTATAATTGCTCAAACATAGTCATAATTGCTCAAACATAGCAAAATTTAGACATAATTGCTCAAACATAGCTAAACTTAGCTATAATTGCTCAAACATAGCCAAGCTTAGTCAAACTTATCTATAATTACTCTAACTATCACAGAGATCGGCGGCAGAGGCTCAGACTCCGTCGCCTGTGCTACCAGGACCTGGAGCACGACGCGAGGATGACATTCCTGGTTCCGGAGGTAGCGGACGTTGGAGTGTCTAGCGTCGTGTCTTGTATTTCATATTATTGTATTATAGACTGTCTGTGATGTTATATATATTTTTTTTTGTATCTGCCTGTGAGCTGGTCATCATGTCAGGTTAGTATTTTCCAATTTTTTTAAAAAATTACATCCCTTATTTACGACGGCCTGGAGGTGGCCATCGTAAATAAGCTTGTGTTATGTACGCCGGTTTAGGCTGTTGTAAATAACCTTATTTACGACCAATCACTTGTGACAGTCTGATGCCGTTATAAATAAGGAATGACCGTCGTAAATAAGTTAATTACGATGTTTAGTGGCTTAATTATGACGGTTTAGACCGTCGTAGTTGTTCGTGTTTCTTGTAGTGAATGCGCTCCACTCGCCTTTTCATATGATCCCCAACCACCAGCACTAAGTGGATTAAGAACATATATAGACATAAGTTTGTTCTAACTCAATTGTTTTAACTCTAGGAATTAATAAAAAGACTATGTTGAATAATAACATATTAGAATAGATACTACTATTTATGATAAAAAATAATTTCATAATATGTGCTCCTTTTACTTAAAGTAGTATGTTATTTCAGATATATTTTCGGTCAACTCTCTTACGTTGGAGGCCATGTTTATTTTGGATTGGATGGATTAGCTTGAACTCGAGGTAGCGATTTTCAGTAGCTTGTTAACGCTCATATTCTGTTCTTTCCCTGTTAGTACTCTCTATGTACTTCTTACTAAGCTATTAATTCTTGTCAAATATGTTTTGTTGTTCATCGTATCCAGATCTCACTGATTGAAGTAATTGTCCTGCTGCATGTGCGGGCCATAATTCTTGTATACGTCATCTATCTAACAGGTTTCATGAGTGCAACCCTCGTAGTTGGCATGGATGCATTAAGAATGCCCTAGGCTAGCCAATAGGGGATCCCATCGTCTAATTCCTTGAACCATAAAACCATGACGACATTGACCGTCATTGGCTCGCAGCAGTAGTGGATGGATTGGTCACGGCTATGGAAAAGAAAGGGTTCTCCAATAAAACAGTGTTTTCATCCTAAATGTGTAAAAAAGGACATGAATACTCCAAAGTTTTAAGCCAAAGTTGATGCGACACTGGCACCATATGGCATTATTCTCGTTGTTCTTCTTCCTATACGCACGGAAAGAAGGTTACCAGAGTAGCATACACGTTTGACAGTGCTCCGGTATCTGATGAAACAATTGGGTCGCTTGGTCCAATGTGATTGCCCGAATTCCGCTGGCTTGCCCATGCGACAGGACACGTCAGTTGCCCAAAGCATCTCAAAAGTTTGACGTTCCATGCCGACCCCAGCCGAATAATTCGCCGTGGACCAGAAGCTTCCAGCCTATGCTAAAATGATAACCGTCTGGCACCTTTGATATCAGCATCAAGATGATACAATCCACACGAGAGAGAATCCTGTTTCTGAATAACTAGAATGCAAACAACCAATAAATAAAATAACTAAAAGGTGGCACAATGCAAACTTAAAATTGTCCCGACATTGCGCCTATGGCGAGGTCTCCGGTCGATCCATATATTACATTGTCATCCAACAACAACAATAACAACAACAAATCCATTATCTCAAGCAGGTTAGACATGAAATGCAATAATTTATTTTTATTTTTTTAAATAATGTAAAAGAGAGGAGAAGAAATAAGAGTAACAAAATATATATGAAAAAACTAGATTCTGGCACATTAATTGCTACTTTCCATGAAGTACTATCATTAGCTAAGTCTCTAGATATATTCCAATCTCTCAATTCTCATTTCATTGCCCCCTCATAAATCAAATTTGGTCGTACTCCGCCCATTCTAATATTTCACTAACCATTAAAATCCCACTGTGCTTCTGGAGGTCTTTGCTGGATATGCCCAAGCCACCTTAGTCAGTGTTGGACTAGCTTCTCTTCAATCAGTGCCTCCCCTACCCTATCACAAATCGTCTTGTTACTAATTCGGTCTTTTATTGTGTGACCTCACATCCACTGTAGCATGTGCATCTCCACAACACTCATTTGTGGATATATCCGCCTTTTAGTTCACCAATATTCCGCCCCATATAGTATCGCATGTCTCATCACCGTCCTATAAAACTTTCCTTTTAGCTTTTGTGAGACCTTCTTATCAAATATAATTCCAGAGGCTTGTCGTCATTTCATCCATCCTATCTTGATCCTGTGGCAAACATTCTTGTCAATAGCGCCATTATTTTGTAACATTGATTCTAAATATCGACATGGATCCCTACTAAATACTATTTGTCCTTGTATACTAACATTTTCCTATTTTTATCCAACACCACTAAAATCACACCTCATATGCCCGGTCTTGGTCCCACTAAGTCTAACCCCTTAGACTCTAAGGTTTGTTTCCATAGCTCTAAATTATTATCAACGCCATCCCTAGTTTCATGTACCAAAAGTACATCATCGGCAAAAGTCATGTACCAAGGGAGATTACATTTTCATCCATGTGCGATAAAAATATCTCTCACCGCTTGCTTCAACTAATGAGGGCAGCAACACAGTGGATAAACACATTCCTTCAATTGATATGCAAAGACCAATCACAATAGTAAGTGCCAATCATCTATTAACATTATATCAAACTTGGCCGAATTATTATGCTTGTTTCAACCTCCCGAACTTTAGACAATGTCAGCCTTATCTTGGTAGCAAACCTCCCTCGTCTTACCTCATAGCTCGATGCTTGTTGACCCAATGTATTGGCTCTCCGGTTTGCTTCTCTAAAGATGTGCTTGATGAAAAAAGTATCTAAGGTCCTGATAATATCTAAGCATATTTCTCTATAATCATTCAAGATTCCATCCAGACATTGGCTCTCACCATTGTTCTATTGTATCACAAACTTGGAATCGCCAAATACCTCTATGTATTTAACTCCCATGTCAACTAGACACTTCAAGCCATTCAATAATGCTTCATACTTGGCTTGATTATTTGTACATCCAAATTCTAGCCGAATAGACAGTTCATACATGATGTTTGTAGGTGAGACCATAACACATACAACTCCTTGACCCTTATCACAAACCGATCTATCAAAGTATAACTTACATGGACATACCTCAACCAAACTCACATCTTTAAGTTGTATGCTATGATCCACAATAAAGTCAGCAACAACTTATCCTTTCATGCTTCAAAGACGTTCA
The DNA here is from genome assembly GCA_030760725.1 of Neostapfia colusana. Taxonomy (NCBI): domain Eukaryota; kingdom Viridiplantae; phylum Streptophyta; class Magnoliopsida; order Poales; family Poaceae; genus Neostapfia; species Neostapfia colusana. Next base: position 42,038,552 of record JASWHV010000018.1, on the reverse strand, counting down.
TACACCAAGTCATACTCCACCAAAGAGTGAGCCCACTTTCCAAGCCTGCCACTAAGGATCAGTTTCTGCAACATATGCTTGACTACATCATGCCGACAAGCTACTATGCAAGTTCTAGGAAGTATATAGTGTCGAAACTTCGAACAAGCATAATATAGAGACAAACACAACTTTTCAACGAACACATACCTTGTCTCGGCATCAAGCAATCTTCTACTCAAGTAAGCCAGTGAGAACTCTTAACCTCCATCTTCTTGAGATAAAACAGCTCCTATAGATCTTAAGCAGCAATATATAACCTAAAAGCTTGACCAACCTTTGTCTTGCTTCTTTCAAATATGTCTTGATTCTTTCAAATGCCTCCCTTTGTTCTGTCCCCCATGTAAACCCATGTTCATGTTTTAGCTTCAATAGGGGCATAAATGATCCAATCTTGCCTGCCAAGTTAGATATGAACCTCCTTAAGTAGTTGATCTTTCCTAACAACTTATGCACATCCCTTTTACATGTGGGCTCTTCTATCTTCTTGATAGCTTCTACGTTCTTATGGTCAACTTCAATCCAACGTTCATGTACAATAAACCCCAAGAACCTGCCAGCCGACACACCAAAGGCACACTTCAATGGATTCATCTTCAACCCATATTTTCTCATAGTTTCCAAGGCCACACGCAAATCAGCTATCTGTTCATGAAAACCAGCCAATTTTACTACCACATCATCAATATACACCTCCAAGATGATACCCAACAGATCATGAAAGATGAGATTCATGGCTCTTTAATATGTAGCCCCAACATTCCTTAGTCCAAAGATCATCACAATCCACACAAACAATTCCACAAACCCTGTACAACAGAAGGCCGTCTTAGATGTGTCTTCCTCAGCCATGAATATCTGGTTATACCCAGCATTGCCATCCAAGAAACTTACCATCTTGTGCCCCGAAGCATTGTTGATCAAGACATAAGCTATAGGCATGGGATATTCATCTTTAGATGTAGCCCTGTTCAAGTCCCTAAAGTCTATACAAATCCTGATCTTACTCCTGTTCTTCTTCTCTACTGGCACTATGTTTAAAACCCACCCCGCATATCTACATGGCCAAATGAAATTTGCCTTCAACAGACGATCCACTTCTGCCTTGATTCTATCATACAACTTCAGGTTGAATCGTCTAAAAGGTTGATTGTATGGTCTATACCCTAGCTTGATCGGCAACTTATGCTCTACCAAGTCTACTTAATCCGGGCATCTCAGTGTACTCCCAAGCAAAGCAATCAATTAACTCTTTCAATAGATTACATACCTCCTCCTTCTGAGCTCCCACAAGGTTGGCATTCACAAAAGTTGGCTTGTGCACCAATCCTTCTCCAAGGTCTATCTCCTCCAGCTCGTCAACAGATGAAAACCTTGTCCTAACTTACCCATATCATCAAAATCATCAACTATCTCATCGTTCTTTCCTAAACGATACTCTTCGGTCCTCTTTTGCAACCATGCCAGGTTATCCTTTTTATCTAACATGTTTATGATACATCACTTAGCCGAGTTACACCTGTCAACTTTACATTAACAGGTACAAAGCCGCCCCTGCCTACACTTCATAGTCATAATTTGTTAAGTCTCTTCCTTTTAAACACTTGATGTCATCATGTTACAGCTCTGATGATTCGACCAACGCCACACACGCCGAATTATCCGCCTCTACCACTTGTACCTCGTCTCCAACCCACTGTACCAAACATTGATGCAAGGTAGATGGCACACAACCATTGGCATGTATCCAATCTCCCCCGAGCAACAAGTTGTACTGACTTCAAATGTTCACCACGAAAAAGGCCGTAGGAATTGTCTTGCTACCCACCGTTAACTGCACGGACATGACTCCCTTGCCCTCGGTTGGATCCCCTGAAAACCCACTCAATGTCGTGTTGGTCTTGATCAACTCATCTTCTTTGTACCCCAGCTTTTAAAACATGGACAATGGCATTATGTTAACACATGCCCCTCCATCGACCAACATGCGTCCAACTAGTGTTCCATTGAAATACACTCAGATGTACAAGGGTTTCATGTGCTGGCCAAGCTTCTCTAGCTTTTCAAACACCACATTCTTGGCTCCCAAGTCTAGTTCTACAACCTCAGTTTACAGGATGCAAAACTCAGCCGGCAGATGGAACACCATGTTGAGATCCATCTGGTTATCTTCCTTGCTCGAGTCACTTTCATCTCCTGCTTTGTTATCTGCCTCATCCCGAGCTAAACACTTTTCCCTCCAAGTCTTCTCGACCATCACTGGTCTTGCCTTGTTAAACCAATGATCCCGTTCTTCTTCCTTCTTCTTCTCAACAATTTCAAAGGCTTGAAGACGTTGCACATGTCACTTTTGGGTACGATTGAGCCCAGTTGGATACCATTCGGGTTCCGGCTTGGTTCTCGGAGCTATAGCTTTATTAACACTCTTCTTATCTCCCTCTGGTGCCACATCCCATTTGTCGAGCCTCCTTGCTGGTTTTGCTTTAGCTTGGTCGGTTGATATCATAGTTTGAGATTCTTCCACATGAACAACCAACCTCATCTGCCTGATCTTGGGATCAGGCGTAATGCATGGTCCGACTATCATCCCTTCCTCTGGAGAAATCAATCGGGAACACTTGGCACTTGTTCCCTGATCAGCTCCTGCCTCCTCGGTCTTTCTCACGCCGCCATTGGCCTTCATCATGGGGTTTTGGCCACATGACATACATCATGCTCTTGCCTAGGTTATTGGCCTTCACTCTCTATCCTCCCAACAGCTAGCTTGGCTTTGATCATGCAAGGTATGGTTCCTATCATCAACATGTGTTCCTTTGGCCTCCCACTTTTTACAGCCTGAGCTTCCACCTTGTGTTATTGGTGCAAAAAAATGGGAGGTGGTACCGTCTTGGCATGTTTGCTTAGGTCTCCAAGATAAATTGCCAACATTACGCTTAGTATACTACCAACCCTGTGCCAGTGCCCCCCGAGATGCATAGGCGTTTATCGTAGAATTTTTCCATTTTACCTTGATAATGGTAGCTTCCTCGCCCTGTTCCACCCAAGGTGCTCCTGAGACTCTTGGCAACATAACTTGGGGACCTATCTTTCTTGAAACCATTCAATCTTTGAAATACATTGCCCCTCTGCTGCCTCAGGTACTTGCCTATCAAGAAATCTGAGGTGTGTTTAAATGTTGTGGCTCTACTTGGCTCATTTAGCTTTCATACTCCTACCTCAGAATTCTTGGAATTAATTATCTTCAATCTTAAGTCATCAAACACCAGAAGTTCTTCCCTTTAGTTGTCTCAGCTTGGTTAGTCTGAACCAGAACACTTTTCTCTTCAAAATTGATAATGTTCACTAGAAAAGGACCCACATCCAGCTTCATCTTGTTACCATCTCCCAAAGTCAATATCCATCGTTCAAGGCCGATTGTACCCGTTGACAAAAATAGTTGCACTCGTTAGTTGTATGTGAGAATGAGTCGTGTCACTTACAATATTTCCTCTTCACCAACTTCTCTGGTGTTGGGATCACACACCCTTCCTTTAGCTTGATCACCTTATTTTGCAACAAAACATCAAAGAGCTTGTCACACTTTGTTACATCGAAGGTGAACTTTATCTCTTCTTTCTTTCCAGGGCTAGGCTTCAAGAAAGCACAAGCTAAAGGCTTGTTCTTGTGTGTTTCTGTCCATTCGGCCACACACACCTCCATGTCATCGTCACTAGCCGAATCTTCCCCCAAGATGTTCACGTTTTGCTTCTCCTTGTCCCTGTGGTTTCCATCCTTGAACCGGCTATATGTCCTGTTATCCTTAGCTCGGTACTTATAAGCTATAGCACACTGTTGAACTTGGTTAACATCACCAAATTCTTGTCCTTGTTGCTTTTATTTCAAGTATGGAGATATCTCTGCAAATGCTAGATCGGACAAGTCTTCCCCCCCCCCCCCATAGTTAAGCTAAAACACTTGTTTCTTGTTTCCCTAAACCTCTTGATGTAGTTAGCAACAATTTCGTTATACTTTTGTTTAATCATAGTAAGATGAAACAACCTAATTTCACTCTCGCCGTTGTAGAAGTATTCATGAAACTTTTTGCTTGAGACACGTCCAAGTAGTTATAGAGTTTGAAGGTAAGTATGTGAACCATTAAAGTGTTGTGCCACACAAAGACAACAAAAACAATCTGATCTTGTGTACATCTGTTACGCCCACATCACTCACTTGTATTAAGAATTGGCCTATGTGCTTGTGAGTTGTTTTAGAATCCTCCCCAGTAAACTTAGCAAAGTCAGGTATTCTAAATCCACTAGGATACTGCATATTGTCAAAGTATTCGGGATATGGTTTTTGGTACATTCTAGCATGCCCTTTTGGTGCAAACCCAAATTCTCTAAGAGTTTTGACTACCTGATCCTTCACACTATCGTATATATCACCGGCAGCATTGGGAAGGCCGTAAGGAGTAGATTGTGGTGAAACTTTGGGAACGAATGAGTCGCGGACTGGTCCAAGTGGGATATCTTTTCCATTAGAGGGTATGTTATGTTCATATGCTACACTTTGGTAGTAGGGTTGCTGCACGTTTACCCCCGGTTGTCTAAGTGGTGGAACTTAAGCTTGTGAAACATTTGCTAAGTTAGTCGGTACATGGATCACGTTACCCTCGACACATTTCCCTCCAACCTCGTCTTGAACTTGCTGTACCACAGATCTAATCTTCTTAGGCAAGTTGTTGGCTATGTTTTGCTCGAACTTGGCTTTGAAAGAATGAAACGAATCCCTTAACCCATCTGTTATCGTGCGTGCAAGTCATTCAAAATCAGCTCCATACTTGCTCGCCACATATACATCTACCATATGCATGAGTTCTTCAAGCGTGAACGATGAATTTACCTTGCGAGTCGAAGCTTCCACCATGTCTGCCTTCTAGACGATGCCACCTTGTGTCTTTTGGAAGCACGCCAGCTTGCTTTGCAGCCTCGCCACAAATTCTTGCTCTATCTCTCATTCGATCTCTTCCCGGATCCTCTCTTGGTCTTCCTGCATAATATCTTCCAGCTGAACCTCAATGATGTTGCTCGCATCCAAGGCCAAGCCGTCAGCCTTCCTCCTTGATGGTTCTGCCACAGCTCTTCTGCTGATCGGCATTCAACGGCACTAATCATCCAGTAGCTCATGAAGTTGAACAACAGATCATCGTTCCCCGGTGGAGTCGCCAATTTTGTTGCCGTATCTTGATGGAATCCACCGAAACTTAGAAGCAACTTGACGTTGATCAAGAGTTTTGGTGATAATCAAAGTGGTTTTCTCGCTTTCGTGGAGAAGAACTGATGCTTTACACGACAAAGCAACAAAGACAACAAACTAACTAATGAAAGTAAAAGAATACGAATGAATTGATCAGAAGTTGTCTCTAATTACTCTTGGCAACAAGTTGCCTTTAAATAGACTTAAAAGATCTAAAGTCCTAGCTAAACACGACTGTTATCTAACTAAAACATGAATTCTAAACTAACTTATCTCTAACTTATTCCCTCGGTGTAAGGGCCCAAGTTTTTCACTTGCTAAAAAAGTGTGCATCACACATACACATCTCACCTTAATTGTGGTAAACTTAAGAACACATTTGAGGAGCAAGTAACCACCATCAATAGATAATTAGAAGATAACTCACAAAATGCAAAAGTGGTATTTCCCACATGCATCATATAGGGGCTGAGCACACTCTCAACTCCTAAACTTTGTTAGAATGCTCATGCCAAATTTCATGCAATTCCAAACCTCTTTGAGGTACTTTTGGATACAATCATTAAAAGGCTAGTTTGAACTTAAATTCAAACTCCTTTCATCACATGAATTCATAAGAGGGATTCATATTCATATTCAGCACATTTTAGGAGCTCACACACCAATTTTCACTCCATTTGGAGTTTATCTTGACATGAGCTATTTTGAGCTAGTTCAAACAGAATTTGAATTTCAGTTTGTCATCTGAAGCAAAATTCAGTCAAACCATTTCCTCATTTTGAATCATTCAAACTTTAAATGGTCAATTTGTGGTTTGATCAATTGCAAGGGACAGTGAGGTCACAAATATTTGAAACAGTGGAGAAATTAAATTTTGGAGGACAAAAATTTGAATTAGGGCCCCACTGACCAGTGAGACGGAGAAAGCTTGCAGCTCTTTTCTTCTGTGCAGGGCGACACCGAGCGGGGCCGACACCAGCGCGACGGCCACCGAGCTGCCTGTGTCCCTGCTCGCCCCAGAGGTGGTTCGTTCTCCTTTTGTGCTGATCAACACGCCCCGGTGACGGCCAAACGAGTTTGTCTTCTGCTCAGACACGCCACTAGCTTGTGAATCCAAAACATCGCCCAAGCTTCCGCCTCCTCTGCTCCCTCGGCGATCGCACAGCTCCGGTGCCTTGGACGCCCAGCTGAGCATCTCAGTAGCAGCGCCGAACTTCACTCGACGTGCTACCGGCCTCAGCAGCTCGTGATCGGCTTCCTCTGGCCAGCACCGAGCCTCTTCTTCCTTCTCGGTTCAACCCGAGCTGCCGCCACGAGAACACGCCGTCCGACCACCACAGTCCTTTCCCTGAGCTGTGAATATCGAAAAGGTTCGCTAAGGTCTCCTACTCCTTCACCGCAAACCCCGGCCGCATGCCATGGGCTGCGCTCGCCGGAATTTCAAGTTTTTGCGCCGGTGTGCAATATGAACCACCGGCCAACTTTCCACTTCTAGAGGTCCGTTCGAGTTCATAAGATCAGAAACCTCGGAGAACCATTGAGTATAGCCGCTGTTCTCTGAGTTTTGCTATTTTCTCCGATTTTTGACCTAGGTCGCACGGTGAGATACTACTTAGAGCCTTTTCCGAGCTCATTTGAATCCATGACGATCTTCCCTAGGGTGCACTGATGCTGTACGACCGTTTGCTCTAGATTTTAGGGTGCTAGGAAGGTCGGCCGACATAGCTGAAGCTCTCCCTAAGCCGCCGCACGTCGCAGGCCGTCTTCCATTCATCGACGTCCTGATTTCATGCCACAAATGGATTCCTTGTGTCTAAACCCCTCAGGCGGCGAGAATCACGAAGTTCGGCGCACTGCAACGTTCCTCCAGCAAGGTTGAAGACAACTCGTGGGCCCCACATGTCAGCCTCGGTTTTCCGGGCACCAGATCTTCTGTGGCTCAGGATCGAAGTGTGACTATGCGTATTTAATTCTGTAGTCCCGTGTGTCGATGCTCCAGGGAGTGAAACGTCGCCTGTGGACCCCAGTGGCAGAATTTAAACTTTTCTCGGGTTTTCCAATTTCCAGATTTTCCTCAAACTTCAAACACACATAACTTTTGCTAGGAGTGTCCAAATCGAGTGAACCAGATTTTGTTGGATTCATATTTTTGAGTACTTTCCATCAAAACAAGTTTCACTCCATGAAAACTCTTACTTTTCCAGAATTAATTCTCCAAAATTTAAATTCTTAGGAATTTGAACTGGAGATTCCTTTGGTAGAAAATTCCGAAATTTTTCCAGGATGTTCTTTGTAATATCCCTGAGTCACCATAAAAATTTCAGATCCATACGAGCTTATTTAGCCCACCTAATGGTGTGATTAAGTAAACTGGTTTAGAGAAAAAGAAAAATATCCAGAAACATTTTTCAGAATTTCTGTGAACTTCTTTAGCTCATATCTTTTGGTAGAATTTTTCAAATTAGATGAAACCAATTCAATTAGAACCCTCTGAAACTCTAGTTTCCAAAAAAATCATGGTTTGCTCCATGAAAATCCCTACAAAGCCATAGGAGCTCTAAATATGGCCAAACACACATTTATTTGTGCAGGATTGAAACGAGCTTTGCCTCAAATTAAATTTGACCAAATTTATTTTTATTTTGTCACCAAACCACAGTAAAAATTTCAGACTAAAAGGTTGTGTCTAGCTACACTTATAGTCTTCACCATCTCAATTCAATACAAATGCATTTAAATTTAACACGCATCGTATTTTCATTTCATGTAGTCACTATGGTCAAAGAAGACCCGGAGGTTCTGGATTTTATACTCTGGAAAAACATTTAGCCAACGACCAGCAGCAAGGCAAGCTCCGGTTTGCGTTAACCCTTTTATAAAGTCTTATGTTTTGATCACTTACCTTATGCATTTCCTACAATGTGCATTAGAGTCTTGCATGAAAACCCAATTGCATAGCCAAGAGAACCACGGATTTTGGGATTAAGGTTTTAAACCTCGAGTAGCCACTGCAATGCAAAAATGGTGTAGGATTCATTACAAGATGAGTAGTTGGAACTACTCGCGAGAATAGGCTAGAGGCACACCACTCCGTTAGAGAGGTAGACAATGAATCACATGGCATAAAAATGAGACCAAGCGGAGAGTAAGGGCAGAAGGACTTTGAGGCCTGGGTGCCATAGCTCTGCTTGTGTGGATTGAGGACCGAGCCGTGTGCGGGCCTGTTGAACAAGATAGAACTGTACCGAAGACCTACCGGCTATATGGGAACCGGGAAACCGATGTAATTCGGGTACCGATCTATTGAGGCATTGCTTGTCGTCTAGAGGGTAGGTTGAAAGCAGCGAGGTGTAAATCGGCTAGCGGGCACCGAGGTGCTCCGCATAGGGACCTCCTGCTCGGGACGATAGGACCGGTTCAACACTTGGCTAACGAATGAAAGGTGGTTGCGTATGACGTCTGTGATGGTTGCTGTAGGCAACATCGAGTACGGGTGTACGTGACGGGTTATTCGGGTAACCCTGCAGGTGTAAATTGATTATAATCGCCATCTCTCACGGTCAGTGAGTACCACTTGTTTACTGTACCGTGATGTAGAAAGAATAGGCTAGTTGTCATGATAAAATGTTGCTGGTTGAAAGTATTATATTGTTTGTTAATGAAATGCTTTAGTGTAGATCAAATCAATGTTCTTTTCAACCTTAGGCAAAGCACATAAGAGAAATGTGTTTTTTGTTTGATTGCAGATTTCTTATGTGTCTTAGCACAAGGTTCTCCACTAACTTGAGGCTAAAACTTGAAAGTAAGAGTCAAATAATTAGGCGTGTCTTATGCAACATACTTTCCTATTATACACTGCAAATCCAGCATGTAGAGTTACATGTTTAGGTGAGACGGGTCAGTCTTGCTGAGACATCATGCACTACAGGAATCGGGACTATAGACGACGGCCGGAAACCGTCGTCAATAAGGACACTACCGTCGTCAATAAGTTATTGACGACGGTAAAAGTTTATAGACGACGGTTTTCAGCTGTCGTCAATTATTAGTCGTCAATAAGTTTATTGACGACGGTAACCGTCGTCAATAAATTTATTGACAACAGCTAAATCTAGCTGTCGTCAATAAACTTATTGACGACAGCTAAATCAGGCTATCGTCAATAAGCTTATTGACGACGGCCAGGAAACCGTCGTCAGTAACCGTGGCTTATTGACGACGGTTTACACTAGGCCGTCGTCAATAACAATTGTTTATTGACGACGGTTTCTGGTACCTGGCCGTCGTCAATACTAATGGCTTATTGACGACGGCCAAGTACCAGAAACCGTCGTCAATAAGATTTTCAATTTTAAAAAAAAAAACAGAAAATCCTGCCCTGGCTTCGAGGCCAGCCCTGGCTCGATGGCCAGATCACAGGCAATCAAAATATACATCACAGAATTGCATAAAAACACTATACGCACGCCACACTACCCTACGCTACCCCGACCGCTGCCACCGGAGTCCAGGAAGTCGTCGTGCGCTCGTCCAAACGCTGGTTGCTGAGGGGATGGAGTTTCCTGAGCCCGCGTCGCCGATCCCTATGATGTACATGTATAGTTAGACAAATTAGAAGTTCACAAATGTGTATAAGATTAAATAAACTCATTACAAGTTAAAATTGAGCAAGTTAGCTAGATTTGGCTATGTTTGAGTAAGTTTGCTCATATTTTACTAAGTTTGAGAAGTATGGACTAGTAGTGTTTGTGTTTGAGCTAGTTCAAAAAGTTTTGGCTATGTTTGAGTAAGTTTGGTCATATTTGACTATAGTTGAGTAAGTTGTACCATATTTTACTCAGTTTGAGGATGTTTAACTAGTTTTCTCTAAGTTTAAGTAAGTTTGATCAAATTCAAATAAATTTGAGCAAATTGAACTAGTTGCAGCTATTATGGGAAATTTTGTACCTGTGCTCCTGACGTCGGCCCCTGTGGTAGCTGTATCGGTGGCGGCGCCCACTGAGGAAAGACAACGGGTTGTCCTGTGGCCATAGCCTGCAAATATGAAGTAAATTATTATACATGTCATTTATATATTAGAAACGTTGAGTACATTGATCTGAACTTACCTGCATGGCAGCTTGCAGCTGTAGCATGTACGAGTGTTGATACTCGTCCCTAGCCCGGAGCTCGGCTGCCTGCCTCTCATTCGCGAGCCTCAGCGCTTCCTGCGTCCTCTGGAGCTCCTCCTGGACACTCTGGAGCTCCAGATCACGGCTGCCACGCCTGCTGGATCCACCCTGCGATGAAGAGGCCCTCGAATAAGACCGCGCCTCCCTCGAGTCTACTACTCCATCGAAGATGGCCAACCTACACAACGAAGTAAGAGTATTAAAGTTTCGTATCTCGAAGTTAATGAAAGTAAATGAAAACAACAGAACTCACCGGCCGTGAGGTTTACCGCCATCGCTTGCATAGGCGGCTTCAGGTACGATCGGCGAGTTCTGCCAATCGTAATCGTCGCCTCGAAGCCTCCGCACCTCCTCCCCATACTTTTCCTGAAAATACAGAAAATTAAAGTCATCAGAAGTTTTAAAGATAATACAATTAAGTCAACTAAAGAACTCACCAACGTCTCTGTCGCTGTCTGAGAAGACAGCTGATCAGGCTGCGAGGGGTCACTTCCCATGTGACCCCTCCTCCACACCTGGATAGCGGTCGGCTCCTGACCGATCTCGCGCTCCTATCGATACGTGTTAGCACAATGGTAGCGATAGAAATTAACTAGAATATAATTCGAGTATCACTTACCATCCGTTTAGCAAGGCGTACGTAGCCGTCCCCGCCAAGACGGTGTTTCCCGTCCGTCCCTCGACTCTGTCGGCGGGTCATCGACACGCCTTGGAAGCCCTGGCTCGCCCAACGAGCACACAGGGAACTGTAGGCGTCCGGACAGGACTCAAGCCACGGTACGCTGACCTGCACACATTTGTTGTTGGATGAAAACATTGATGAAAATTGGATAATGAAGCAAAGTAAAATAAAGAATTTACCTCTGCGTACTGTGCCTCCGTCAAGTACTTGTCCGCCACATCCCTAAACTGCCCCGGCTCACCCTCGTCCGGATGCAACTTATAGTACGCCTTCGTAGCCTGAATGCGAGCCGTTGAAATCGACTGCGTCAGGAGCTTCCTAGCGTTTTTGTTGAAGACCAGGCGAGCGTGATCCAGCTGGGCCTCGTCCTCCAAATGGTAATATTTCTACAAGTAGAAATATACAAGTTAATGTATTTAACATATAATAGGTTCGCATTTAACAAATAGACGATTTACTTACCATGAATGCATGCCACACATGCTCCTGGTGGTTGCCGTAGGTAATGTCCTGGGCCGTAGCGTAATCGTTCCAAGACGTAGCAGCCCGTCCGTTCACTAGACATGGGTAGTGACAACGGATGAGCTGGCCCAGGACAGCGTTGACCTGGCGGCGGCGTCCTTGACCCGTGAACGAGTCATCGGCCCAAGACCTAATACACGATTCTCAGTTAGTACATATATAAGTGTTAAAATATCTAAATTGATTTGTTATAGATTTACTTACCTATCGCCAACCGGATGAATAACGACCCGATCTTCTGGCCGTGCAGGAACCGGAGGAGGAGCCACGTAGTGGCTCCTCCTGTAACGCCGCTGTGGAGCCGGCTCCACATCAGGCTCTGTGGAAGGCTCTGAAGCAGGGTCTGAATCCTGCGGTACCGGAACCTGAAGAGGATCCGAAGCAGGATCTGTAACAGGCTCCGAAACCTGTGGTGTCTGAAGAGGACCACTGGCCTCTGTCTCCTCAGACGTAGAGTCGTTCTAAAAATTTGAAGATTGGTAATATAGATTTAAGAAAGTTATTTATATAATTTATGTAATTAATTATTCTTTACCTGCCGTGACCGCTCTCGTGACCCCTGGCCTCTGTCGAGGCCCAACAGCTGAGACAGTCTACCATTGCTAGACTGACAGCCCTGGAAAACGGAGTCTGCTCTCGGGGGCAGAAAGCCCCGCGTCCCCCGTCGTCTACTGCTCGATGACATCCTGATGAAAGGAAATTTGATAATGAATTTAAAGGAAAATATAGAAGACGAAAGAAGAGATGAAAGAAACGATACTTGTACTTAATTTCAAAATTAAGTACAAGTATCGTTTCTTTCAACCGGTATACATCCAACTACGATCCTCACCCATGTTTGAATCTGCAGTTTAATGTCAAGGAAATTATAGTTACTTTATAATTTATTTATGTCAAGGCCCTACATCTATTGGAAAGGATAGGTCCTAAACCCACCCAAGAGTGATCGAGCGGAGCGTGCTCACGACGAGACGCGTGGTATGGATCCGAACGAAATTTCGGCAGCATAACCCCGTTGTTCTCCACTGCACGCCCAAAAATGGTGCAGCAGAGAACAACAGGGTTATGCCGTCGAAATATCGTCTAGATCTAAACCCGCGTTTCATCACATGCCACGCCCCCTCGGTCACTCCCAGGCTGTCCAAAAAGGGACAATTCCGAACGTACACGCCTCACATGCGCAACACATGTGAGACGGGCCCGTTCGAAACGGGTGATGCATGTTGTATAGGTTTACGTCAATCTTTCGTTTTTGAGTCATTTAAAAGAGAGAGAGGAAAGAACGAGAGAGAAGGAAAAAGGAGAGACAAAGAAGTGGGTCAGCCGTCCTAAGTTATGCCCCGTTGGGGCCTGCCATTATCTTACGACGCCTTTAGGGTTAGCCGTCGTACGTTATACCCCGTTGTAAGTGGTTCAAAGATGAAACCGCACCGTTGGGGCCCGCCGTCCACGCGCGGGAGCTTGCCGTCCTCTGTGCCTGTCTCGACTAATACATTACCACTAAATGAGCCGTGACAGACCCTAAATGGGTCGTGTCAGGCCGGACCGGGCCGAAACCCATTTATTTACATATAGTAACTAATCACACAATCAATCAAAGTATTAATTAAACAATAATCAATTACAATACTAATTAAACAATTAATCAACTAAGGTCGGACGGCGCGGCAGGGCGGGGCTTGGGGCGGGGCCGGGCGGCACAGCAGGGCGGGGCTCGGGGCGCGGCGTGGCGAACCATGTTAAAAAGACCAGGGGGCATGCGTTCAGATCTAGCTGGGTTATTCGGGGCAAACCAAGCGTGTGATGATGTGGGATTTGATGTGGGATAATGTCGAGTTGTCCGTCAGATTGACTGGAAATTGTTTTTACCATCCTACTATGAAAACATATCAAGTTCTCTTTGCATGTGCAAGTGTGTTTTCCTCTAAAAAAGCATGTGCAATTGTGGCAGTTGAATGAAAGATCTTGGGCTGAATAACGGATCTACTCCAATTTTTTACCTATTACCAAAGTATATATATCTAGAAGCGCATCACAGCTGCATAAGCCGGCCAATAATCAAGTTACAAATATAATCTGGTAAGAAACAAAGACTTGTGTTGCAGAGACTACCTGCTAGCTTGAAATCCATAAGATGTACTAGCTAGTACCAAAGTTTCAGCTCAACCGGACAGCATTTTGAACCGTGGGATCGATCGAGAACCAAGGCTCTGATCGAGCGTGTAGGAAATGACATGAGTTCGCTATATGACCAGGTTAGCAGAGAGGATCAGATTAGCTGCATGCATAGTCACAGTCCCTCGGGGGCATGAGGAAATTCCGTCATGATTGGCTCATGGACAGATGATCTCGTAGCCTTGTAGGTACGCGCGGTGGGCGATGGCATCGCAGGCATCCCACATTCCGCGGTCCGCTCGTTGAACTAACCGCGAGCTGCAGGCCATAGCTTCTAGCGGCACACTTTGCTGCTGGCTCTCCGATCCAGCTCCAGCATTTCCGTGCGGTTGTGTTGTGTGGTGGAATGCTGGTTGCATCCGCGTCGCTCTCTCTAGTTTAATCTGATCTTTGTTTCTTTCATCTTAAATTCATACTTTCTCTGTTTCAAATTATTTGACGGTGGCCAACGTCAAATATTTTGAAACGAAGCGAGTACTAAATATTCTATAAAACTCTGCCGATTGTGTGGTTGACATGTGATCATCATAAATTAGTTTGGTTTTCTTACAGGAAGGTACTAGATCAAATGGTAAGTGTGGTTCCACCTTCTCTCGGACTGGTGTAAATGTAGTTAGGAACAACCATATATATATTCACCGATACAGAGGCTAAAGAAAAGATTAGATGCACTCTGACACTTGGGAGTATATCGTGATAGAAGAAAAGGAAGTATGAAGGCTATAAAAGCTTCCAACCATAGAATTACTGCGAGATGGAACAAAACAGCTTTGAGTGAAAACTGATTGTGTAAATTAGCATGCAAAAACGGGTTTTTGAATGAAATTTTGGACGCCCCGGTACTGCACAGAATAAACCTTTTCCTGCCTAGTCAAGTAGCCACAGCATATGCGCCGCCCTTGCACAGTGATATCATTCACATCAACAGTACTGCCACAGTACCACGCCGGAACCCCCTCGCAACAAGCAAGCTACGTATCGTTTAAAAAAAGGATAGCTATCCCATATACTTTAGGTTACCTAAAGAGGAGTAGCGTTGTTTTTTGACGAAAAGGAGTAGCGTTTTTCTTGAGCAGAAGCAGATCGCGAGATCACCACATTACATGGCATATATGGATAACCTCTACAGAATAAGGAAACATCTCGTCGGTCAAGATTAGCATGCAGATAAGCGGACCCAAATCAAGGTATATTAAACATCTCCTTCTCATGCAGGTCCTCCTTTTTATTTGACAGCATCAAAATATTTCGTGTGCGTAACATGAATACAGTATATAGTATGGGAGGCCGGAGGGGGAGGGGGAGGGAGATTTACCTCGGGCCAGAGACTGGCGGTGACGGCGGCGGCGGGGACGGGCGGCGGCGGCGGGGGGAAGGGCGGCGGCGAGGCCGGAGGGGGAGGGGGAGGGAGATTTACCTCGGGCCAGAGACGGGCGGCGGCAGCGGCGGGGACGGGCGTCGGCGGCGGGGGGAAGGGCGGCGGCGACGAGCGGGGACGGGCGGCGGCGGCGGGGGGAAGGGCGGCGGCGATGAGACGTCCGGCGCGAGTCGGGAGGCGGCACTGGCCGCCTCCCGGCTCGCGTACGGGTTATATGTCCCATTATTGACGACGGTGCTAAGAAACTGTCGTCAATAAGGACCTTGTTGATGACGGTGCTAGGTCACCGTCGTCAATAACTCCTCGGGTGGACCCGAATTAAGTTAAAGACGACGGCCACCGTCGTCAATAATTTATTGACGACGGTGCTCGTCTAGCCGTCGTCAATAACTAAGTTATTGACGAGGGCTAGATAAAGCCGTCGTCAATAACATTAAAGACGATGGCCCCGTCGTCAATAAATTTGGCCGTCGTCAATGATCGTTTTTCCTGTAGTGATGCTCACTGCTTGTAGTTGCAGTGTTTGCAGGATTCGATGAAGAGGAGGCTCCCGAGGAGGGGACGGACCCCCAAGAGGGAACGACCGTCGAATTGGAGCCGTGCATGCCGTCGTGTTAGTGCGTGCGTATGTGCTAGTGGGATCACGTTCACGGGCTGAACGTGAGACCTTTTGCTTAGTCTACGCCCGTGAGTGTAGATTTTAACGATATTTTTATGTAACTATGTTGATAAACAAGTTTATGTAATAAAAATTTAGTTTTCGCTTATCGTCTTTTATCAGCAAGATTCTGGATTGTCAGCCATCGTCTTTTATGAGTATGCCACACACACACACACACACACACACACACACACACACACACACACACACACACACACACACACACACACACACACACACACACACACACACACACACACACACACACACACACACACACACACACACACACACACACACACACACACACACACAAACACACACACACACGCACACACACACACACACACCCAATCCTATCTTACATTGTGACGTACAAGTGCAAAGTGTATATTAGTTTCAGCCCGAAATTCCCTAAGTCTTTCCCTGGCCCTGCCATCTTGTAGATTATGCGCTTGCATCTTGGCGCCGCAAGATTAATCTCGGTCTTCGGCTTGTTTCTAACCCGCACACTTGTACCTTGACTCTGCATGATAAATTGCCTTCGGCACCACATCTTTCGGCACTCCCACCTGCAAAAAATGTTACTAAACTTGACACCCAACAGCAAGGACATTCACATCAAGATGGAGGAGCCCTACTTAAATTCAAACTTGGAGCATAGGAGCAGTCTGCCTTAGAATGAATGCCCAAAATGCATATGTATTCTATTTTGGACATTCTATAAATACAAGGAAAGAGAAGATAAAAATTTTAATATCACCAACCCCTCATCCAAATTCTATGGGAATCAATGGGGATTGTCAAAACAATATCAAGTCCAAAGTATGAAGTGGTGTTGCGTCACCGTTTATTTGGCAATTGGGCCTTGTATAGAGTCAGAGTCCATTAGAGATGCGTTCAAGGGTCTTGTGGCCAAACCCCTAGGCTATAAATATTGCCCACCAACCATATTTAATGGATTTTGCTTAGATTATTTTTTTACAAACAGTTTTATCCTTTATTGATTCGTGAGACCGAACTTGAACAAATTCAGCTTGCTTATTATTCGTTCTTGCTTGTTTTCTCGCTTGCAGTTCCAAAGATGAGCCTTGTTTGCAAGGTCGATCATGTGCACGTGGTTGAGAACCAATGGAGCGGTGGTGTTGTGATTGCAGTTGTTTTTTCATCTTGCTCGGTGGGCTCGGATCATTAAAGTTAAGATCTCCACTTCAATCGACTTATCTTTAGGAAGATCGGTCCTATGCACTAATCACCAACCATGCATAAAGCTTCATAAATATATTTAGGTATTTTGAACGTTGCATAATGATAGGTGTCCATTAATGAAGCAAAGTTATACATCGATAAATAACCTGCAAAGGAGAACATAGCTTACTATTGAAAAGCAAATCATTTCTATATAGCCAAAGTGACAGTAATATGACAATCACTCCCACCCTAATGAGGATCCTATACTTGTGATCTATCCCACATAATTAGTTGCCAAATATATTTGCAGCACTAAATGATGGATACAAGTTGGAATCCACTTGGATGACTGACTATATACAAAGGCAAACCTACATTGGAACAATAAATTCTTGATTGTCTCATCATGATGACCAAAAAACATTGTAAGCTCCGTATAGCCAGGTTATCTTTTATAAGAATCACAACTTTACAATAATACCACACAAAGGTTTTTGTTGTTAGCGGTATCTTCACCTTCCAGATTTATTTTATTATTATCTACTAACACTTTTGAGTGGACAAGCCCTCTGTACATAGACTTCATTGTGAACATTCCATTCCCATATAGATTCCAGCAAAATTTATCAGTACCGGTTACAATTGAACCCTAGCCAATCATCCTAGAAGAGCATTTCATGCCTCAATCCGTGGTCCGGTTAAATTGCACCGAAATGTCAGATTAGGTGGTGAATTTCCCATTACCATCGCAATGGTATTATCCTCGTGCCTAAAAAAATTGTACAAAGCAGGATATTATTCTCGGAGAGCGGTATTGCAAAGTCACTTGTCCTCCTAGAATCTAACCTCTAAGCAATCCATAATATTAAACGGTCCAAAAGCGAAAAATGTTTCTTTGTCGCCATTAGACCTACCAAGAAATGTGAATCCCCAGGTTTCCAATAAAATTAGGACAACACCTTTGAGCCAACATATTTTCTTCACAGGAAAGTTTGCTATGAAGTCATTTACCAAGTAGGGCTGAATTTTTAACTGTGAGGTCATGAATACCTTACCCACACTGATGTTTTGGACGAGACACCATGTTTCACTTAGTATACATTTTTTTCTCGCTATCTCCATGGTAAAAGAATCTCGATCGGAAGTAATTCAATTTTTGTAGAACTTTTTTTGGTATCTGGAAGAATGGTATCATATAAAGTACTATATTTCTTAGTACTGAATTAATGAGTACCAATCTTACACCAATAGATAGTAATTTTCCTTTTCAACTACTTAATCTCTTCTCAAGGCATTCCTCAACATGTTTCCACTCGATGTTTGTAGGTCTCCAATAATGAATTGGAATACCCAATAAAAAAGATTGGAAACTAGCCCTACTCATATCCAAATAATTTGGTGTATTGATCGGTCGTGTCTTGGGCTTCCCAAAACAGAACTTCACTCTTGCAAAAGTTAGTTTTAAGCCCCGAAAGCTGCTCAAAAGCTGAACGCAATAACTTCAGATCTTTAGTTTTTTTTAAATCATGATGTGATGTTTTGCAGGTATGAGAAGCCGGAAAACATAATGAAGAGGGCCTTTTATATTGAAGATTCGAGGTGTAGATGACTTCGGCGAGAGAATCTGCCCGAAGATTGAAAAAATCATTTGCGGGAAGTCACTTTACCTCAAAAATCCAAGGTGCAAGCGCCTAGGTGGGAATTCAACCCGAGAAGGCCAAGTTACCTCACAGCCGCAAGATAAACTAGCTAAACTGTGAGATGCAAAGGCCAGGCAAGACTTAATCATTTTCGGGAAGGCTCAAAACTTTGTAAATAATAAAGTTAGTTTCATGTAATCTTCTAGAAGGTCTATCACATCATTTGTCTGCTCATTTAGATAAGATCGAGCCTTAGAGATTAGAAAGGATCTTAGTTTAAACTTAGGAAGATAAGATCATTCAGTTTGTATCGAGTCTTTATAAAGGCAACTCTCTGCCGAGAAGAACCACAACCGATCAAATCAATACAACAACTTTTCTTTCATCTACTTTCCTTTTCTTATGTTTTCATAGTTCATAGCTTAGTTCGTAGCTTCTTTGTTGCTTTACCGAGTAAATCATCCGTCCCTCTCCACGTAAGTGAGACTTACCACGTTCCTAATCTCAGGAACCTTACGTTTATCTACCAAAGTACAGGTGACTTTTATCATCTGTTGGCGACTCCAGGCGACTTTGACTCTTTGTTCCACATACAGAATTGGCGACTCCTCTGGGGAGAGACATCATTCGCATCAACCGAACACATCTAGTATGTGATTGGCATGGTATTGTACCGATCCAAACCAGGAGAAGCATGGCAGATGCGTTCTGGAGGAAGGCTGACAGCAAAGCCATCGACGTGAGCAATGTCATTAACGTCCAGCTCGAGGATCTTTCGCAGGAAGAACGCGAACGCATCTAGGAAGAATTGCAGCGGGAGATCAAGAAGGAGAAGATGGCGCGACTTCAATCCAAGCTTGCTTGCTTCCACAAGACGCGAGGAGGCATCATCCAGAAGTCCGACACGCGCGAAGCAACAACTCGCAAGGTAAATGCACCGATATCCCTTGAAGAACTCATTCAACTTGTAGATGTATCAGTCACCATGAAGTACAACGCCGATCTAGAACAGATGACATCGTTGGTAGTGGACAAACTCAAGAATTCTTTCGACACGTTCAAAGCCGATGTAGAGCATACGATGGAACAGAACCTTCATCGGCAGATCCGATCTACTGTGCAACTAGTGCAAGATGAGGCAGTAGGCAAACGTGTAGAAGCTAACGCGAGCAGTGCAGCAGTGAACACAACCAACATGCAACCTATGTACACACAAGTCAGACAACCTACCGTGGACGTGCAATAGACATACTACCAAACGGTGGCATATGGACCTGTCGTTCCACCCACAGGGAGTGGTGTACCGCTCAGGCCAGTACCCAACGTGTACTTTCCTCCATTACCTCCACAAGTTGCACCTTGCAACTTGCTTGAACCTCCCATGCCACAGAATCACGCATCACATGAAGAACTTAGGGAACAAGTGACTAGAACACTTAGAGAGCTCGGGGTGGCAACCAGAACAACTATTGGAAACTACCGAAAGCCTTACCCCGACCACTATGATAATGTCCCGTATCCTAGAGGCTTAGGGTGCCGGAGTTCACTAAGTTTAGTGGGAAGGATTCTAAAACTACTCAAGAACATGTAGGCCAATTCTTGATTCAGTTCAATGACGTAGGAATCACTGATGTACACCGGATTAGATTGTTTCCCTTGCCCCTAACCGGCATGACTTTTAGTTGGTTCACTTCACTAGCTCCCAATTCCGTCCTAACTTGGCCATGTTT
This sequence comes from Neostapfia colusana, assembly GCA_030760725.1. Taxonomy (NCBI): domain Eukaryota; kingdom Viridiplantae; phylum Streptophyta; class Magnoliopsida; order Poales; family Poaceae; genus Neostapfia; species Neostapfia colusana. The sequence continues at coordinate 42,018,128 of JASWHV010000018.1, read as the reverse complement.
AGAACAAAAATTCCATGAGTACTTCTTCACTGGTGAAATAGAGGTAAGATTGTTCCATCTAACTGCAGTGAGGCAAAGACATAATGAACTTGTGGCTGAATAATCAAACGGTTTAGGGAAACTCGGAACAAATGTTTTAGCCTAACAATAGGGGAGAAAGATTTGACCGGTCTAGCATTTGCAGGGCTTCTACCGTATCTCAATGGGAAGATGGATGGCGTCAAGTTTGGAGACGTTAACCAGGTCCTGCAACGAGCAGTGGCACACGAGAACTGATCCAGAGAGGATAAGGCACACGGACGGTTCAAGGAAATCAGCCACAGGGATCGAGAAAAGCAGCACGTCAACCAACTTAGGGAGGACCCGGCCAATGATGAGTATATAGAAGTTTGTGTGGCCTAGTGAGTTGAAAACCACAAAAACAAGTCTCTGGCTTGCACTTTGTTGAAGCCCAACCCTGGGAAGAAGAAAGATACGAAGTTCACCTTCGATGTAACAAAGTGTGAAAAGTTGTTTGACGTGTTCTTACAAAACAGAGTGATCAAGTTGAAGAATGGCCATGATATCCTACCACCCGAGCAGCTGGCAAACAAAATATATTGTAAGTGGCACTGTGAGACCTATGTGTGCTGAATACATTGGAAATTAGAATAAAAGTGAGAATTTACATTCAAAGTTTTGAATATTTCTGAAATACCCGCTTCGGATTGTCCGAACTTTCTCATTGCATTTTAGGAGTAACAGTCACTGCAGAGCAGCTGTTTTCATAGTGTTTTCAGCCACTCTGTTTTTAACTTGCAATGTTTTGAACGTGCTTCTTGGCTTATGGAATGTTCGCTTAGTATTCTCTTACTAAGTTTTTGATGTGTTATGGCTGATTATGGTGGTCAATACATTGCTATGGTTTGCAACATGCTTATGTGAGGTGCTCATGTAAGGTGTTGTGGTTTTCGGACTAACGTGAGTCAAGTCGCGGACTTGTGCTCGAAAAAAAGTGGACATTTGTTCATGTGCAGGTGTTGCTTGAGGTCAAGACATGGCTGATGATGGAGATCATTGAACTGGTCTTAGAGAGAAGATGAGGTTCAATAACCAAGTTCGGGAGGAATTGTGGTTGAGCTGATCGAGAGGTCACGCAGCATGTTTGGGTCAAGAACAGTGCATATGAAGGTGTTGTGAACGTTTTGGAAAGTGGTTGCACGTATGCAAGGGGTGCATGGACGTGGCTATATTTTTCCAAGGCGTGCTGAAGAGATATGGAAGTGAAGATATGGTTGAAAAGGTTCAACCGGTTGGATTTTGCGCTCAGGCTGCGGCTGAGGCGGTTATGGTTCGTTTATGGAAAGTTTTCGAGTTGGTTATAATAGGATTTCCTGTTAGGCAAGAAGTAGAGTTGTTTTAGGAATGTTTGGGATGTTCCTAAGGTGTTTGGAAGTCTTAAGATTGCTTCTATCTGCGTATAGAAGAGTCTTGAACAGTTTTGGAAAATTAGAGCTTGAATCCAAGTAGGAGTAGGAGTCCTAGTTATATAAGCTAGGGAGGCCAAGTCTCGTAGAGAGCACCACTTGTGGCTGCTTCTCTTGAGTTTTTATCAACAAAATTCATAGTTTCGATGTCAGGACCCACCTTTCATTGGGCCCACTTGTGCATCCCGTACCAATCCCTGGATCAGTGGTTGGTACGCACAATAGAATGTATCGAGTTCCATACATTAAATTATCCTCAACAGGACCTTTATGGTCTTATAAGAAAGTCTTAGGTTACAATCCATGGGCCTCACAGGGTCACTGAAAACCGAAAGACAAAGTTGAACCACAGTGGAATGGACGACACCCAGCCCTCAGGCAGCCTTGGGCGCATGACTAGACCTACTCATTATTGAATCGCGCTTCGTCTTCTTTTTCGCTTTCCTCCTATGCATCTGAGGGTTATGAAGAAAGCAAGAGTGAGTACAGAAGGTACTCAGCAAGCCCTAACACTACTCAAGGGTATGTGTTTCATGCAAGGGGGTTGTAGCAAGGCAGGCTATATGGCTTAGAGTTGTCGAAAAGCATTCATGCAGGTTTGCTTTTGAAAGAAGGTTTTGCAAAGCAAAAGGAGGTAACTGTATCCTGATTTTAGTTGGTGGGACCTGGGGGAGTTGAACTCCATCCCGCCAGTTCCCTAAGTTTTATTCGAACGTTCAAACCCCATGGCTTTACTAGTTCCGACACACAACCGTAATATCCAAAACACGACAAACACTGCCAGTCAACTACATCAAGAAACATAGTGTGTCAAGACCATGACAACGGTTATCCGGATTTAAACACTCTGCAGAGGTTGTACACTTTCCCCACAGGTCATGCTCTCCTAGCAAGGGAGTAGCGTAACTTTCACCTCATCTTCCCCGAGTAACCCCACAATCACACCTCGGGACGCACCCAGGGGCTATTTGGGCAATTACTCTCCCAGCCGGATCACGGGTAATGACTCCCCCGTGCCTTTTCCTGGTCTCCCGTGCCCTACTGGCCGCCAGATGGCTCATGTAGAAGTCACCAAGAAGGTAGAGAGAGTCCTGCCCAAACAGGTTATGTGGTTGTACGAAATCACTATGACGAGGTCATATGAACCGCTCCATAAAGTTGGTGAGGCAGCTCCATCAATGTCCACGACATGTGGACTACACTGAAGCACACACTACTCATTCACCATATCTCGCCTCAACCGTTCCTTTTTCCCCACTTCACCCCACACCAGTTGCATGAAAGAATTCCCCAACCCACCTCCAAACGCACACCACCAAGACACCTTTCAACACTTTTCGCAAATTCGATGTATAGTTGCAGTGAGCCGCGATGCAAACATCGCAGGGTCCCTAAGCATTCTACTTTCAAGGAACCACACACGTCATCACATTATAGTGTGATGACGGGGCCTTAGGGCATCAAGGAGGTAAGTTGACAAGGTCAAGGAGGGGTTCGTGGCACTTCACATGTCAAGCATGTGACTATAACCTTGCAAGTATTCTGGCCTTGGATGGCGAGAGATAGTATACTACTTGCTAGTGTAACGGCTAGCCGACGTCATCGAGCTAGGTTAACTAAGGAGCAAGTAACCACCGTCACTATAAACACATCATCACGATGTTATGAAACCATCGTGTCGGCCAGACTACTTACACGGAGAAGCTACCACTAGTCAAACGGGTCTTAGCTACCTCAACATTTAAATGTAATCACCGAAAAACATGCATATTAGAACAGGATATCAGGGATATTTGCAAATTTGTAGGAGTTATAGCTTGCCTTCACAGACTTCTAGAAGTTCTTCGTAATCTGGGTCTTCGGGTTCCTCGGCAAACTCCTCGTTTGCTACAGTACGTAACTTTCAAAAATAAGAGTTAATCCCGAGGTAACCCCAAGAAATTCAAACAAAACTACAGAAGTATCAAAACTGGTAATTTTAGGAGAATTGTTGGTGAGGAGATTATTTATTTTAAAGCTTATAAGTGATTTCCCTTAGTTTATGGTTATTTAAATGATTCCTAGAAGGTTTTTGGTTATCTTCTCACTTCCAATGACTTGTTTTGGACAAGTATTACTTCTATTATATTCTAGAGATCAAATGTTATTTACTAGGAAGTTTTTGGCGAAGTTTTAGATAATCATTTGTATGAGTGTTACTTAATCTAGAGCCTCAGCGTAAGTTCTCTTATATTTTAACTAATTAAATGATTTATGGCAAGGTATAGTTAATTCGTAAGTTTTACACAGTTTAACTCGGAATCTGCCCACTTCTATTATGTTTTAGAAATTAAATACCGTTGTTAGAGAACTTTTCAGAATTTTTCAACACTAAGGAGTGTATTCCTAATAATTCTGTGTACACTTAGGGTGGACTTCGCATTTCTGTGTGGTTCTAGTGGCTGACAGGTGGGCCAAGGGCCCCAGTTTGTGTGTGTCTGTGGTGTAGGTGGACCAAGTATACAGGGCTAATTCCCACTGGTTCTTGCGAAACGGAGTGAGGTGGCAGCAACGTGGCCGTTGACTGGGCTGCCACATGGGTCAGGCTGAAGAGGTGGCTGCCACCTCAGTTGCCATGTGCGCAAAGGGTTTATCCGGCTGAGTTGGCGCCGACGGGGCTGACAGCCATGCATACTCTTTGATGTGGCGCTCCGCTGGTCTGCCACATGGGTGCCACGTGGGCGCTTGGGTGACACCCTTGGCCAGAGCATGCCGGCGCGGCGGCGGGTCATCGGAAGTTGGCCGGAACCATAACCCTAGCCGCTGGTGGGGGATCACGGCATGCCGAGCCTTTAGACGACGTGTGAAACGTGTTAGGAGTGGTCCTTGATTGTGGGGGTCACCGGAGCGCCGCCGGCAGTTCGCCGGAGTTAGCGGTGGCGGCAGTGCTTGGTGGTGGCGTGCGCGTGGATGCTTTCTACCGGATTCCCAACGCTCTACAGGTACACCGTGATGGCGGAAGCATTTCAGAGGGTTTGGTGGAGCCGGGGAGTCCCACATGGTCGCTACCTAGGACAGAGGGGTAGGGTGGTAGCAGGCCGGAATAGATCGCCGGCGGCTAACCGGCCGTTGGACTTTTTCTTTGCGCGGGGAAACTCTTTTCGTACCGGTGATCTACATAGCATGGTGAGGGAAGCGGTCACGGTCCTAAGCTGAGAAGGTCGCCTGAATGGCGGCTAGAGATCGCAGTAGACGGCAGTGAGTCACCGGCGGCCAGCCGGTGCTCAAAATTTTTTCTTCGCGCTACCTTACAAACTGTTTGCCGTTGGTCTATGCGACATGGGGAATCTAATGGCTGTGATACCAGGACTTGAATGTGTGAAATCCCAAAGTTCTAGCAAGTGGAGCTGCAAGTCACACCGAGAAAATTAGAGGGAGTTTAAATTTTTGAATACAACGGTGTGAGCTCCAAATGCTAAAGTAAACGTGCAACAATGTCCAAACATGGAGAGCTAAATCTACCATTTGGTTCTTCACACATCAACGGGTAGCCCAGAAAAATTTCAGCTCATTTGGAAAAGATATTCTAATTGTTGGAATTAAAACGGGAGACAATTCGAATTTGAATTCAAACTTCAGTTTCAAATTCCGACTTCACTGAAATTCAAATTTGAGGGTACCATTGTGTTCCTCATATTTCTTTTGGCTTATCCCCCACGTTTGATCAAATTTGGGGTTTGTTTGCTAGTTGAAATGGAATTGGAAAGAAAAGAAGAGGGGGAATGGGGCCCACTAGTCAGTAGACTTACCGCCGAAGTCTACTTTGTTTCTCACGCGGGCAACCGAACGCAGCTGCGCGCCAGCTCCTGACCACGGCTCCTCTACACCACGCCACCTCCTCATCGGGGGAAACCGGTGACCGAAGGAATAAACGTGTAGCTTCTGCCGTGACCCGTTTCTTCCCCTCACGTGGTTCACTTTCCCCTCGCACAACCGAAGCAAACTCACACACACGCCCGACCCTCTCTGCTCACCGGTGTCCGGGCGACACAAGCGATCTCGTGCCCGATGTTCTACACGGAAAAGGATCGCTCTAAGGTGCTGAACACAACCATGCCGACCTCCCCTTCTCTCTTGCACGATCGGTGGGGAATTTCGCCATTTATTGCGTCGGTACTCATTGAACCGAGCCTCACCAAAACCCAAAATTCGTAGTGATCACTTTCCCAAAGCTTGTGCCGAGCTATAGACATGATCTAGACCCTCCCATGCCCCTCTAGGATCTAGAACCATCGAATTTCATTGAATTTTGGCGCGGTTCTTCAAGAAATTTGAGCCAGCACCGATTTTGGCCCTAGATCGCCGATGAACCCACGTTTGTAGCCACTTTTGAGTTGATGTGAGCACATGCCGGTGATGAGGGATCCACCATAGTGCTCTATGAAGAAAAAACAAATAATTTGAGCCCTCCTAGCACGAGTGCGACACCGCCGAAGTCAAACCGCCGCTGCCGCCCGTCGCCGAAGGGTTTCTGGTGACCGGGGACCTCGGCCGACACCGGGGATGAGTTGCCCATGGTCCAAAAGGGGGAGGCGGCGAGTTTGGGGGCAAGGGAAGGCCGGGAAGGCAGTTCCCGTGGGGCTCGCCGGAGAGCGCTGCCGTCGCTCGGCTGTTGGCGCGAGGAGGAAAAAGGAACTGTGCAGTGGGGCCCGCGCGCAAGAATTTAAATATTTCCTTCCATTTTTCAGTGTAGTTCAACTTATATTGCTCATAACTTTTGATAGGAACCTCAAAAAATTGTGACATAAATTCCATTAGATTCCTCTAAGTGTGTACTATCTAGGGGTGCATCCCAATATTTACGAAAATCCAAAGATTTGGCTCTTTAATTCATTTAAATAAAATTTTGTAGGAATTATTACAGGAGTTCTATTTATTGGAAAATTCCCAAATTTGGGCAGGACATTCTTCCAAAAATCCTTGAACTCCAGTAAAAATTGCAGAGGCATTGGACCTCATTTGCTTGGCCAAATGTGGTGTCAATCCTTTATGTCTCTGAAAAATAGGCAAAATAAACAGAGCCATTTTCAGAATTTTACCCAAACTTAACAAATCCATATCTCTGAATAGGAAGCTCCAAATTTAGTGAACCAAATTTTGTTGGATTAATCTATTTGAGTACTATCCAGCAAAACCAGTTTTAACTCATGAAACTTATTCTTTTTTTCAGAATTAATTCCCTAAAATTTAAATTGTTGGGAATTTTATCTGGAGAATTCTTTTATGGAAAATTCTGAAATTCGGCTAGGATGTTCATCTGAAAATCCTTGAGTCACAAGAAAAAATCCATCCAAGTTTATTTAGTCCCCCTAATGGCGTGATTAAGTGAACTGCCCTGACAAAATGGAAAAATGTACAGAAACATTTTTCATATTTTCTCAAATCTTGATTAGAGCATAACTTCCTCTAGGTTTCTTAAAATTACATGAGACCAACTCCATTAGAACCATCTCAAACTCTAGTTTCCAAAAAGTAATGGTTTTGATCCATGAAAATCCCTGAAAATCATTAGAAGCTCTAGTAATGACCAAATAGACTTTTATTTGTGCAGAGCTCAAATGAGCTTAGGATCAAATGAAAGTTGGTCAAATCCCTGATTAGGTCCTTACCAAACCACTGTAACATTTTCAGAGCCAAAGGAGATGTATAGATAGAGTTATAGTCTTTACATACTCAATTTAACACATTGCATTAATATTGACATATCGTTAATGTGTTTACGTATAGTTGCTGAATGCGAGGAGACCCCGGAAGTGCTGGACTTCCTACTTATGGACGAGACCCTAACTACTGACCAGAAGCAACAAGGCTAGCCCCGGTTTGCATTTAACAAAGTTTATAAAGTTTTACTTTATATACACATTTAGCTTGAGGTATGTATGTGCATTAGGTGTAGAATGGATGAAACCCCAAATGCATAACCAGATTATTCCAACAAGAGTGAGGGTAGTATTTAAGTCCTCGCGTAGCTCATGCTGTGCTTAATGTTTGTAGACTTCGATACAAGTTGAGTAGTTGGAATCTACTCGCGAGTATAGGCTTGGGACACACGGGATTGGTTCGAGTGATGTGAGATCACTTTAGTAAGAAAATGATACTAGACAGGGGCTAGTGCGCAGCAAGAGGAAGTCTTGTGGGCGCAGCCCTGTCTGTGTCGATTGAGGACTGATCCGTGTGCGGCTCACGCTTGTCAAGTTTGAACGTACCAAAGGCATATCGGATGTAACCTGTACCTCCAGGCGTCGAGGCATAACGCACCGATTTATAGGTGTAGGTTGAGGGCAGCAAGGTGGAAATCCACTAACGGGCATAGAAAGATGCTCTATGTAGGGAACCTCCTGTCCATTTGGGTCTGACCGGTTCAACGTTTGGGCTGTTTGATGAAAGGTTGTCCCGTACGACATCGAGCGAGCGTGTTGAGCAGCTCCCCGGGTGGGCGTATGTGACGTGCTCTTCGGGTATCGATGCAGGTGTATATCGAGTCGATTCGCCGTCCCTCGCGGTGATGAGTACCACTTGGTCACTGAGTCGTGACGTAGGTTAAATTATGGAATATTTTGATTCAATTCTTCCGATATGTATAAATCGGATTGCTACATGTGTGCCACCAAATATTGCTTACTAAATTTCAGATTCATGAACTGTTAACTTGTGGCTAAAAGATGAACTAAGGATGAACTTGTAGGCATGTCCATTGCTGAAATTTACCATCCTATATTGGTTATGACCTGCATGTAGAGTTTCATGTGTAGGCGAGTCGGTTAACCCTTGCTGAGACATCGTGCTCATGGTTGCTGCTATGAGTGTTTGCAGGTGAGGACTACCCCACGGACTCGGGGTACGAGTCCACCGGTGAGGGCTACCCTCCGTCGGGGACCACGGCTGAGTGGGAGCCGTACACGCCGCGCTGAAGATGAGTGCAGCTAGTGTGGGTTGTCCGTAGGGCTGGACAACCGACTTTTGCTAGTTAGGTGGGCGTGAGTGGTAAAAATTTAGCTTCCGCTGTTGTAGACTCTGTAATTAGTTGTAAACTGAAGGGTTGTACTACTTGTACATATTCAGTTTGTTTTCTATGTAATACAATGGTTTCCTTATGGTGTGTGCTGTCAGGTGTCGCATCGTGCGGCACCACCCTCTGAGATCCTGGGCGAGCGGATTTCGGTCCGTCACAGGCTGGCATCAGAGCTGCTTTGGGGATAGCACACTAAATAAGGACGGTATTACAGAAAAACGTAGGATTACGGGGAGGATTCGCTAGTATGCCCAAATAAGGACTACTATTAGCCTAATATGTAGGTGGCAATCTAACTTATGTGTTGTGTCAGAAAATCGTGCATCTCGGGACTTCATATGTCTTGGGGGGTGCACATAAGCGCTGTCCACCAGTGCGCACAAGCTGAAGGGTAGAGCCTCACGGGTGGCAGGTAACCCGGCCCGCTTTAGTATCCTCTACGACTCTTCATGTCGTTTGGGGTATTCGAGCAACGCCCTTCCCTGGTGTGCTACAGGCAAGTTTGGGAGACCCCGTCACGTGGTTAGTAACGTAAACACGTAGCTCAAGGCGTGTTTGGCTTGACAATACCCGTGCTAGTGATGACGGACGGGTGTATGAACTGTATTGGGACCGGATTCAGTGTGCAGCCGGACCTGACGACTGTGTGTGCTTTATGCAGGTACTAACCACGAAACCGTAGTCCGAGTAGAACACGTTTGCGAGTGACCGTCTTAGTGCCACCGTTGAATACGTATATGCCGGTGTAAGCCGGTTAGGATTTTCCTTTTGGTGAGGAACGTAGTACCAACATGTAATAATCATGATTGCATTAATAAAAATGTCGAAAAAGGAACTAAGATAACAAATTGTTAATCTTTAGGACTCTGGTCTTGTAGAAAAGTTCAAAAGTTGATTAGTTAAGCTCAAAGGGAATTGAAAAACAGAGTGCTCTGTTTTGGCAGCAAGTTTGCTGATCTTTAACAGAGCATAACTCACAGGTTACTTAGCCAATGGAGGTTTAGGATATATTTCTGGAAATAGGTTTAAGTGCTCTACAACTTTGTTGTAGACTTCCAGAACAGAATCACACATCAAACTGGTTGAAATTCCAGATGATTGTAAACTGTCCAGAACCAGGACAGATTTAAAACACTCTCTGGACTGTGCTGTTTTTCAAGCATAACTTCCTGTAGAAAAATCTAAAATTATCATATGATACATTTTTGGAAAGGTTTGGAGATGTGTTACATCTTTGTAATTCAAAGTTTCTGCAGTTGCAGCACGGAATTCAGCGGAATCTAGAGTTGAAAACAGCAACTTCCAAAGGAGGTGCTGTTGAAATTCTTCCAGAAATTCTGTTGACTTTGAATTATCATAACTTTTTAACCAGAGCTGATCTGAGGGCAAATAAATACTCGTTGGAAAGCTACTAAGTTAACTTTAACTTTGGTATTCAACTTGAGTCATGAAAATGCCAAGTACCAGGTCAAAATCTGGGATATGTAGAAACTGGTCATTCGTGGCAGAGGGATGGACAGTTGAACTTATTTGAGAGATTGTTGTACCTATTGGGGTTTCATTACTTCCAATGGGGTAGAACATACTCATTATTTATTATCTTCAACCAGTGAAGGATCTGAGTATATTACCTACTCAAGTTCTTTTGCTAGAGACCATGTTTGTGTCATATTGAAGATAAAGGGTAGTTTACATGATGACAAAGCGATGTTAACGTCTCGTAGTGACCAAATCTAGTTGAGATGAACTTCAAAAGAGGAAGTCCATCAATTTTGGATTTCACTAGGTTATATTTGGTCGGGTAATGGTGTAGCTTGTGCAAATTTATTACATTATCCGTGTACGAGATGTATCGCATGTTTACTGTCATTATGTTTTACGCCTTTTTTATTGGACTGCATGGAGTATGCTGTGGGACTGATTTTATTGTCGTATGGTTGCAGATGGTTCGTACTCGAGCCACGCATTAGGTCGGGGGCTCTAGTCAGCAAGGGGGTGTGACTCCCAGCCGCCGCCTCCGCTTACACTAGCGGATGTGATCTCGGCGCTGGTGGGCTCTTGTGAGGAGCAGACCGACCTACTCCGCACGATTGTGCAGAATACGTTCCAGGCGGGGGGGGGGGGGGGGGGGTCAAGAGAGGGGGCCTCATGAGTCCCACGTCACGACGTACTCGGATTTTATGAGTATGCATCCTCCGGTGTTCACCAAAGCGGCAGAACCACTGGAGGCAGACGACTGGCTGCGAACAATCGAGTCCAAGTTCAGGCTGCTCGAATGCACGGAGCGGCAGAAGGCTCTCTTCGCGGCGCAGCAGCTTCACGTTGCCGCCGGTGCATGGTGGGTGAACTATGTCGCCCCACTACCTGCTGGCCATACCGTGGAATGGGCAGAATTCCGGGAGGCGTTCCGCGCCTATCATATTCCTCCCGGGATAATGAAGAGGAAGTTCCAGGAATTCTTGGAGCTGAAGCAAGGTGGGAGGAGTGCTCACGACTACTCCCATGCGTTCAACCATCTGGCACAGTATGTGTTGGATTATGTATCCACCGAGGAGAGGAAGCGAGAGAAATTCTATCAGGGGTTAAATCCCGAGATGAAAACGCATCTCGTGAAATGTAGTCACGGCACTTTCAATGACATCGTCAACGCCGTGATTATGCAAGAAGATGCTCAGCAGGAACTGGCGGCTGAGCAGCAAAAGCGAAGCGCTCCACCAAGCAGTGGGGGTGGAGCTCCTTAAAAATACCGCATGGTGTATCGGACACCATCCGGTCAGCAATGGCATCCACCGGCGCGACCTCAGCAGTTTGGGGGTCGTTCTTTGCAGCCACCCCCATTCCGACCGCCGATACCACCACCGCGACCGCAACAGCCGCAGCAGCAGCAGATGGTACCCCAGGTATTTCCACCGCCACAACGCGCCCCGGGCTTCCGTCTGCTAATTAGTGGAGGACCGCCTCGCTACACCTGCTACACGTGTGGCCAGGCGGGTCATTTCTCAAAGGACTGTCCCCAGGGGCAGCAAAGCAGCGGGCAAGCCCAATATCAGGGCGGTGCTCGAGGCTGACCTCCGGTCAAGAACGGAGGTCAGCGAACCGGAGGCGTTCGCAACCTCGACAAGAGGACACCCCGGAAGGAGAAAACATGCTGGCGGGTACATTCACTCTCAATGATCAAGCAATCATCATTTTATTTGATTCTGGTGCAACCCACAACTTCATAAGTGCATCATATGTGGTTAAGCATCAACTGGAAGTCTCTCCAACCGAGTGCTCTTATATGATCTGCTCGCCGGGCGGGAAGATTTCAGCAATATGATGATTCCAAAAGCATCACTGTGCTTAAGTGGGAAGATACATTCCACTACTATGATTATTCTTGAGGGGCAGAAGATTGATGCAATCTTAGGGATGTCATGGCTAAGTTACCATGGCGCTGTCCTAGGAACACTATCACGGACGGTTCATCTCAACCGCCCACTCCAACATCCGCAGTCCCTCATACTAGACAATCCAGTCCCGGAAGTTTCAGCCACCTATCATACTGAAGCTCCCAAGTTAGCGGACATCCCCGTAGTCCGAGAATATCCCGACGTGTTTCCGGATGACCTCCCGGGCATGCCACCTGAACGGGATGTCGAGTTCAGGATTTAACTTGCACCCGGGACTACACCCATATCACGGAGACCGTACAAAATGGCTCCAAACGAGCTGGATGAGTTGAAAGAACAGCTCAATGATTTGTTGAGAAAGGGTTTCATTAGGCTGAGTTCCTCGCCTTGCGGGTGCTCGACACTGTTCGTGAAGAATAAGGATGAAACCTTGAGGATGTGTGTGGATTACCGGCCGCTCAACTCCGTCACCATCAAGAACAAATATCCACTGCCCCGCATTGACATCCTGTTTGATCAGCCTGTGGGTGCAAGTGTGTTTTCCAAGATGGACCTTCGCTACGGATATCATCAAATAAAGATCCGAGCGGGGGATATCCCAAAAACGGCCTTCTCGACGAGATATGGCCTATATGAATATCTCGTCATGTCTTTTGGTCTCACCAACGCTCCGGCACATTTCATGTACCTCATGAACTCGGTGTTCATGCCAGAGCTGGACAAGTTAGTTGTGGTGTTCATTGATGATATTTTGGTTTACTCCAAGTCAGAAGCATAACACGCCGAACACTTGCAAATCATCCTTCAACGTTCGTGTGACCATAAGCTCTATGCAAAGTTCAGCAAATGCGATTTTTGGATCAGCCAAGTGCCATTTTTGGGACATATCATCTCAGCGGAAGGCATTGCGGTTGACCCAAGCAAATTTGAACAAGTGCTGAAATGGAAAGCCCCCACTTCTGTCCATGAAGTCAGAAGCTTCCTCGGTTTAGCGGGATATTACAGGAGATTCATCCCAAGCTTCTCCAAGCTTGCTAAGCCGATGACAGAATTATTGAAGAAGGGAAAAATATGTTTGGAACTCAGCATGTGAAGGAGCATTCCAAGCATTGGTGAAGCATCTCACAACAGCCCCTGTCTTAGCTCAACCAGATACGACCAAGCCCTTCGACGTGTATTGTGATGCGTCCGGTATCGGGCTCGGCTGCGTGTTGATGCAGGAAGGACGTGTGGTCGCGTATGGCTCACGCTAACTTCGAAACCATGACCAGCACTATCCGACTCATGATCTTGAGCTTGCTGCTGTGGTTTTGGCGCTGAAAATGTGGAGTCACTATCTCCTGGGAAATTTGGTGCATCTCTACACCGACCACATGAGCTTAAAATATATCTTCACCTAGAAGGAGCTGAATATGAGGCAAAGGAGGTGGTTAGAATTAATCAAAGACTATGAGATTGAGATTCATTACCACCCAGCAAGGCAAATGTGGTTGCCGACACGCTGAGTCAGAAATCACATGTCCATAACCTCACCATTGCACCGATGGAAGAGGAAGAGCCGAGTTTATACTTGGTTCCATATGGATCACTCTCCAACCTTGCTCTCATCCCTACTATTAGGGAGGATATCATTGCAGCTCAGAAGGTTGACAAGGGCATGGCACATCTCCGGAGACGGATTGACAGCGGGGATATCAAATGTTTTCGGAAGGATGATGAGGGGACACTGTGGTTCAAAGACCGCATAGTCATACCCCGGAATATGGAGCTGAGAAAGAAGATCCTTGATGAAGCTCACTTGTCTAAATTCTCCATTCATCCGGGCAGCAACAAAATGTACCAAGATTTGAAAAGAATATTTTGGTGGACACAGATGAAGTGGGAAGTGGCTAAGTACGTATCCGAGTGTGATACGTGTAGACGAGTGAAAGCGGATCACATGAGAAAATCAGGGCTGTTGCAACAACTGAAAATTCCAGCATGGAAGTGGGAAGATGTGAGCATGGATTTCATTGTGGGATTACCTCTGACTTCCAACAAGCATGATTCAATTTGGGTGATCGTCGACCGGTTAACCAAGTCGGCTCACTTCATTCCCGTGCATACACATTTCCATGCCAGCAGGTATGCGGAGTTGTACATTGCAAGAATTTTATGCTTGCATGGCGTACCCAAGACGATAATCTCAGATCGAGGGGCACTGTTCGTGGCTTGTTTCTGGGAGCAGTTGCTTGCTGCTTTGGGTACTAAGCTGATTAGAAGCTCCGCCTATCACCCTCAGACAGATGGGCAAACTGAGAGGGTGAATCAAGTATTAGAAGACATGTTGAGACCGTGTGCCATCCACCACGGTAGAAATTGGGATGATCATCTACCGTTGGAGGAATTCTCGTACAACAATGGCTATCAAGCGAGTATCAAGATGGCGCCATAGGAAGCCCTCTACGGTCGTAAATGCCACACCCCATTGAACTGGTGCGAGTCCGGTGAAAGGGTCACGTTCGGGATTGATTTGGTGAACGACGCCGAAGAGAACGTTCGGATTATTCAAGCCAACTTGAAGGCCACCCAATCCCGACAGAAAAGTTACGCTGATAAGAGGCGTAGGCCACTGCACTTCGACGTCGGGGAACACATGTACCTCCAGGTATCTCCAATGAAAGGCATGCATGATTCAGCGTGAAGGGGAAACTCGCTCCCCGATTTATTGGACCCTATTCTCTCACCGAGAAGTGTGGACCAGTGGCATATAGACTGGAGCTACCGGCACCTCTCGCTGGTGTTCACGACATTTTCCATGTTTCACAACTCCGGAAATGTCTGAAGTATACAGCTGCTGTTCCCACCAAAGACATTGGCGAGCTACAACCGGATTTGACTTATGCTGAATATCTGGTGGCAATTATTGATGAGAAGGCCCGGACCATGCGTATCGAACGCTGTGGTTCTACAAGATATTGTGGAGAAACCACACCGCTGAGGAAGCGACGTGGGAGAGCGAGGAGTTCCTTTGCTCAAACTATCCGAACTTCTTGGCATCTTATCACGGGTAATTCCTCTCACATTTTTGTCTCTTATTTTGTAATCTCAGAACAAGATTTTTTTAAGGGGGGGATGTGAAATCCCAAAGTTCTAGCAAGTGGAGCTGCAAGTCACACCGAGAAAATGAGAGGGAGTTTAAATTTTTGAATACAACGGTGTGAGCTCCAAATGCTAAAGTAAACATGCAACAATGTCCAAACACGGAGAGCTAAATCTACCATTTGGTTCTTCACACATCCACGGGTAGCCCAGCAAATTATCAGCTCATTTGGAAAAGATTTCCTAATTGTTGGAACTAAAACGGGATACAATCCGAATTTGAATTCAAACTTCAGTTTCAAATTCTGACTTCACTGAAATTCAAATTTGAGAGCACCATTGTGTTCCTCATATTCCTTTTGGCTTATCGTCCAAGTTTGATAAAATTTTGGGTTTGTTTGCTAGTTCAAATGGAATTGGAAAGAAAAGAAGAGGGGGAATGGAGCCCACTGGTCAGTAGACTTACCCCCAAAGTCTACTCTGTTTCTTACGCGGAAAACCGAACGCATCTGCGCGCCAGCTCCTGACCACGTTGCCTCTCCACCGTGCCACCTCCTGCTCGGGGAAAACCGGTGACCGAAGGAATAAACGTGTAGCTTCTGCCGTGACCCGTTTCTTCCCCTCACGTGGTTCACTTTCCCCTCGCACAACCAAAGCATACTCACACACGCGCCTGACCCTCTCTGCTCACCGGCGCCTGGGCGACACAAGCGATCTGGTGCCCGACGTTCTACATGGAAAAGGATTGCTCTAAGGTGCTGAACACAACCGTGCTGACCTCCCCTTCTCTCTTGCACGATCGGTGGAGAATTTTGCCGTTTATTGCGTCGGTACTCATTGAACCGAGCCTCACCAAAACCAGAAATTCATAGTGATCACTTCCACAAAGCTTGTGCCGAGCTATAGACATGATCTAGACCCTCCCACGCTCCTCTAGGATCAAGAACCATCAAATTTCATTGAGTTTTGGCTCGGTTCTTTGAGAAATTTGAGCCGGCACCGATTTCGGCCCTAGGTCGCCGATGAACTCACGTTTGCAGCCACTTTTGAGCTGATTTGAGCTCATGCCGGTGATGAGGGATCCACCACGGTTCTCTAGGAAGAAAAACCGAAGAATTTGAGCCCTCCTAGCACGAGTGCGACACCGCTGAAGTGATAGGGGACCTCGGCCGACCCCGGGGATGAGTTGCCCGTGGTCCAAAAGGGGGAGGCGGCGAGTTTGGGGGCAAGGGAAGGCCGAGAAGGAAGTTCCCGCGGGGCTCGCTGGAGAGCGCCGCTGCCGCTCGGCTGTTGGCGCGAGGAGGAAGAAGGAACTGTGCAGTGGGGCCCGCGCGCAAGAATTTAAACATTTCCTTCCATTTTTCAATTTAGTTCAACTTCTATTGCTCATAACTTTTGATAGGAACCTCCAAAAATTGTGAAATAAATTCCATTGGATTCATATAAGTGAGTACTATCTAAGGGTGCATCCCAATTTTTATGAAAATCCCTAGATTTGGCTCTTTAATTCATTTAAAAAAATCTTGTAGGAATTGTTACAGGACTTCTATTTATTAGAAAATTCCCAAACTTGGGCAAGACATTCTTCCAAAAATCCTTGAAACCCAGTAAAAATTTCAGATGCATTGGACCTCATTTTCGTGGCCAAATGTGGTGTCAATTTTTTATGTCTCTGAAAAATAGGAAAAATAAACAGAGCCATATTCAGAATTTTACCCAAACTTAACAAATCCATATCTCTGACTAGGAAGCTCCAAATTTAGTGAACCAAATTTAGGAAGCTCCCAAAAAATTCATATCTTTGAGTACTATCCAGAAAAACCAGTCTCAACTCATGAAACTTATTCTTTTTTCCAGAATTAATTCCCTAAATTTTAAACTGTTGGGAATTTTATCTGGAGAATTCTTTTATGGAAAATTCTGAAATTTGGCTAGGATGTTCATATGAAAATCCTTGAGTCACAGGAAAAAGTTGAGATCCATCCAAGTTCATTTAGTCCCCCTAATGGTGTGATTAAGTGAACTGCCCTGAGAAAATGGAAAAATGTATAGAAACATTTTTCAGATATTCTCAAATCCTGATTAGGGCATAACTTCCTCTAGGATTCTTAAAATTACATGATATCAACTCCATTAGAACCATCTCAGACTCTAGTTTCCAGAAAGTAATGATTTGATCCATGAAAATCCCTAGAAATCCTTAGAAGCTCTAGTAATGACCAAATAGACTTTTATTTGTGCAGAGCTCAAATGAGCTTAGGCTCAAATGAGAGTTGGTCAAATCTCTGATTAGGTCCTTACCAAACCACTGTAAAATTTTCAGAGCCAAAGGAGATGTCTAGATAGAGTTATAGTCTTTACATACTCAATTTAACACATTGCATTAATATTGACATATCGTTAATGTGTTTACGTATAGTCGCTGAAGGAGAGGAGACCCTGGAAGTGCTGGACTTCCTACTTCTGGACGAGACCCTAACTTCTGACCAGCAGCAACAAGGCAAGCCCCGGTTTGCATTTAACAAAGTTTATAAAGTTTTGCTTTATATACACATTTAGCTTGAGGTATGTATGTGCATTAGGTGTAGGATAGATGAAACCCCAAATGCATAACCAGATTATTCCAACAAGAGTGAGGGTAGTATTTAAGTCCTCACATAGCTCATGCTGTTCTTAATGTTTATAGACTTCGGTACAAGTCGAGTAGTTAGAATCTACTCGCGAGTATAGGCTTGGGACACACGGGATTGGTTCGAGTGATGTGAGATCACTTTAGTAAGAAAATGAGACTAGGCAGGGGCTAGGGCGCAGCAAGAGGAAGTCTTGTGTGCGCAGCCCTGTCCGTGTCGATTGAGGACCGATCCGTGTGTGGCCCACGCTGATCAAGTTTGAACGTACCGAAGGCATATCGGATATATGGGCCCCGATAAACTGATGTAACCTATACCTCCGGGCATCGAGGCATAACGCACCGATTTATAGGTGTAGGTTGAGGGCAGCAAGGTGGAAATCCACTAACGGGCATAGAGAGATGCTCCGTGTAGGGAACCTCCTGTCTATTTGGGTGCGACCGGTTTGACGTTTGGGCTGTTTGGTGAAAAGTTGTCCTGTACGACATCGAGTGAGCGTGCTGAGCAGCTCCCCGGGTGGGCGTATGTGATGTGCTCTTCGGGTATCCCTGCAGGTGTATATTGAGTTGATTCACCGTCCCTCGCGGTGATGAGTACCACTTGGTCACTGAGTCATGACGTAGGTTAAATTATGAAATATTGTGATTCAATTCTGCTGATATGTATAAATCGCATTGCTACATGTGTGCCACCAAATATTGCTTACTAAATTTCAGATTCATGAACTGTTAACTTGTGGCTAAAAGATGAACTAAGGATGAACTTGTAGGCGTGTCCTTTGCTACAATTTACCATCCTATATTGGTTATGACCTGCATGTAGAGTTTCATGAGTAGGTGAGTCGGTTAAGCCTCGCTGAGCCATCGTGCTCACGGTTGCTGCTATGAGTGTTTGCAGGTGAGGACTAGCCCACGGACTCGGGGTACGAGTCCACCGGCGAGGGCTACCCTCCGTCGGGGACCACGGCTGAGTGGGAACTGTACATGCTGCGCTGAAGATGAGTGCAGCTAGTGTGGGTTGTACGTAGGGCTGGACAACCGGCTTTTGCTAGTTAGGTGGGCATGAGTTGTAAAAATTTAGCTTCCGCTGTTGTAGACTCTGTAATTAGTTGTAAACTGAAGGTTTGTACTACTTGTACATATTCAGTTTGTTTTCTATGTAATACAATGATTGCCTTATGGTGTGTGCTGTCGGGTTTCATATCGTGCGGCACCACCCTCTGAGATCCTGGGCAAGCGGATTTCGGTCCGTCACAGAATGTCACTGTTTCGCTGGTGAGGCACTTGGCCTAGCCGGGGAGGCTCCAGAGCGGCCAGCAGTGGGCCGGGACGGCCGTGGAGCTGCGGTGCTCGGTGTGTGGCTGTTCCCTAGCCATTTTTCTATGCTACACACGTTCACTGAGGCGAGGGAAACATCCTAGAAGGCTTGACCGAGCTGGGGAGTGCCCCACGGCGGCTGGTGACGGTGTGCAGTGGCGAGAGTGGTGGCCCAACGGTGCGTGCAACCTAGGACAATTCAGCTTGTGTGCCGGCACGTGAACAAGCTTTATGGGGTGCTGAGGATGCTCTAGAACGAAGGAGAAGAGGGGAGGGTGCTCACCGGTGGCGAATTCCGGGAGACAGCCGGAGTTGGGGGAGAATCGGGGAACTCAAAATTGGCCTCGGGGAGAGCTCGACTCTGCTTGCTTATGTCCTTGAAAGCTTCAAAGGAGCGGTGCCGTGCTCGTGGATGAGTGGATAGGCCCTTAAATAGCTGGGCTATGGCGATGGTGGCCGGTCTTTATGTCCGAAGCGACGGGGCGGCCAGGATTCGCGCGACGCAGTGGGGGCACTTGGCAGCCGCGGCATTTCGGGAATTGAAGGGGCGGCGCGGCTGCAGGCGGGTGGCCGGCGCATTTCCTGGCGGTGACGCGGGCGTGGGACAGGGGGGCGGCGCGAATCCAGGCGGTGCAGGCTGCCTTGTCGGGGAGAAAAGGAAAGGTGGTGGGGAAGAAGATGCACAGTGGTGGGCTGGGCCGGGCTAGGCTAAGAGAAGAAAAGGAGGGGTACTGGGCCGCACGCTAGTGAGTGAAGGGGGCAGGCTGGGCTGCACCGGAAGAAGGAGGGGACAGAAAAGGTGCTAGGCTGGCTGGGGGGAATGGAAGAAAATAGGCTCAGCCCATGAAAGATGGAAACTTTGATTATTTTCAGGATCCAATTTTGAATCCAGATTGGAATTTGGATTTGGCTTGTACCGGGTAGTTCACTCAGTAATTTGTTTTAACATCTTTTCATACCAGTTTAGGTTATAGGATTTGAATAAATGGTTGTCATATATATATATATATATATGTGTGTGTGTGTGTATGTATATATATATATATGTATATATATATATATATATATATATATATATATATATATATATATATATATATATATATATACGTGAACACACATACATAGGCTACCTGAGTTCCTATTTTCTTACTTGATTGATTTATTTTATACCAACTATTAACACACACACACACACACACACACACACACACACACACACACATATATATATATATATATATATATATATATACACGCTATCTTTACCCATTTAATTCATTCGTTCTAATCAATTTATTAGTTGAGCCCATATATGACACTTTTACTAATACCTCAACTTTTGCATTTAAATTATTGCTATTGGTTTTGTGTTGTGTGTATAGATTAGTTTTCTTTTCATTTTTTTATTTGGATTCACTTGCACCAGATCTTCTAGTTGAATTTGGTTTGTACCGGCCAACTTATATATGTATACACATACACGTCAACATTAATCCTCTTTCGAGCTTGGTTATTGAAACATAGTAAGGGGATTGAATTGCACACGTGCATATGTTGTTTTCTTTTCAAATTTAGTTTTGGTTCAGGGTTCGATCTCATACTCTTGTTTATTGTTTAATAAGGTAAGTATTTATAGATGACAAAAACATATACATACATATATATACTTCAACTTTAGTTAGAAATTAACAGATGCTCAATATCTTCTAAAATTTTTAGTTTGGACCTATTTCTATTTGGATTCAAAAATTTGGGATGTGACAGATCTACCCCTCTTAAATTGAATCTTGTCCTCGAGATTCTTATAGTTCGTTTTAATAGTTTGGGAAACCTAGTGTCTCTGCCTGCGGCATCTCTAACAATTTCTCGAGAATGAGTCCCGGTATCCATGTTTCACTTGTACTTTTGTGCCTAGGGGTGTAGCTTTCAAACTAAACACAGTAGACTCTATTTTGCGCCTACATGGTTGGCAGATGACTATTGTTGCATCCTGTGGCGACCTTGTGGTTCGTGCGTGACGTTCTTTGACGGGGTGCCAACCAATTTGCTATAGGGATAGTAGGTACGTTATCTTACTGGGCTACTGGGTCCGCTAAAAGCTCTACCCCACTTAAATTGGGTTTTAACTCCTATACGCTCAATTTGATACTTGACAGTTGCTATAGTTGATTTGATTATCAATATATTTTTTGCAAGATTTCCAACAATGCATCTTTAGTATCGACTTTGAGGCGATAATGGATGCAAAGCTCTAAGTTAGACTGGTCTGTGACAGGAGTGGGTTTGGCTAGCTATCAACCAGCGAAATCATTTGATGACTCTCCATCGTATCACGTGCCAACATGATTGATGCGACCTTGTCCAAATAGTTGAGCTCTATCCTGTTGACCGGATACTGAAGGTGTACGCCTTATAACTCCAGATCCAACGGTTCTTGCTTCCGGGTGTGTAGGTGCATCATTCGGCTTCTTGTTGTATGGGCAATTTGCTATTAGATGCCCTGGTTCCTGACAGCTGAAGGATGTCCTCTTGGTGTTTGGTACTTGGGTCACACTATAATTGCTACGTTGGGATTGTTTGGCGTTCTGCTGATGAAACGATTGTGTTGTTGGATTGGTCTCAGTGGTGCGGTACTGCATGGTAGGCTGGCCACCTAGGTTTCTGTCGGTGGCTGAAGCTAGACCTCTAAAATTGATTCTATAGCTTAGTCTCCTTGTGGTGGAACCTTCTCATTTGTTCTCTGTCTATGAGGGAGCGAGCATCCTCCAATAGTATTGCTCGGTTCATGGGGGCATTGAAATACGGGTGGATGTGAGCGACTAGTTGCCTCCTCATTGCACTGTTTAGACCCCTTTCTAAACGATCTTGTTTCATCTTATCTATACTGACCTCGTCAGGTGCGTAACGAGCCAACTTTGTGAATTTCCTAATATACTGGTTGACTTTCATGGCTCCTTGCCTCAAACACCTGAACTCATCCGCTTTCATTTCCACTACCCCTTCCGGTATGTGGTAGTCACGGAATGCCTCCTAGAATTCTACCCAGCTGATGGCATCCGGCTCTGAGGCTGCTTCTTGGTAATTATCCCTCCATTCTCCAGGTGCTCCTGTTAGCTGGTGGGTGGCCAACAGAACTAGCTCTTGATCTATTGCAGTGGCTATGTTGAGCTTTTTATTTATGTTTCATAGCCAGTCGTCGGCTGCTAACGGATCCTCATTGGTATCGTCGAAAACTAGCGACCTGAGCCTCATGAATTCAGACATCTTGGGTGGAGGTGGTATTTCTTGGCCTTGTGCCCTTTGCAACCCTTGGGATATGGTTTGCATTACTTGTGTCTGCAAGGCCATTACGTCGAGCAATGTTTCGGGTGGAAGTGGCGGTATGTCCTCTCCTTCAGGTGTCATGTGATCCTCCTTGTTTACTTCTCTAGTTCCTTCTTGGGGGTCTCTTACTCCGTCCAGATTGTTGACCTCTCTGTTGCTCGTGGAGTCCTACCACGGCGGCCAACAGCTCTGCCTCTAGGGGTTGTCCTGCCCCTAGGAGCATGTTCATACTGAATGTGCTCCTCTCGTGCCTGTGGCGTGTTCACGATGAGCTTGTACGGGGCAGATCTCTTAAGGACCATACTATGGATTGTAAGAAATTTTTTTCTGATGTTCATATATGTATATTCTTTTTATTATTGCACGTATGTGTGTATATATAATTCAAATTTTATATCGTATATACACTTTTTTGTAGGTGGGTTTATTTTATATACATATATGTATACATGTGTATATACATACACGTACCTGATATGTATTTATTTTATTAAGGACACAACTTATTTTTTTAAAATTTGGTTATTTGTTCTGTATTTAAAATAGAGCACACGATTTGTCACTCAATTTAAAGGCCTAATAAAACCAGCGAATCACACCAATCATTGCTAGATTACACACTGCTACATACTATATTACCTAGCGCACTACTCGTGACTCCCTCTAGCTTATGACATAAGCCACTCTACATAGGGACCTACAGTCATACTAGTGTTCTACGTCTATGGCTGAAGTACGGAAGGATCGGCGCAGTGTTTTTTTAGGATATGATTCCAACATCACTCCTAGTAGGGGTTGATGACGTCACTTGACACGACCCCACGGCCTTGTCGAGCCAGGATCACGCTGAGGGGTGCTGCGTTGCACAGCATCGAATAACACACATCAAAGGTATAAAGCGGAAGCAAAGTTTTATTACATAAACAGGTTTATGAACATTTTTACAACAAAATAGGTTCAGTCTACACTCACGGGCGTAGACTACGCATCGAGTTCAAGTTCAGCCCCGTGAACGTGTCCCCCTAGCAGGCACACACACTAACACGGCGGCGTGCACGACTCCCACTCGACGAGGTTCCCCTCCTGGGGTTCCGTCTCCTCCTTGGGAGTCCCTCATAGAACCCTGCAAAAGCTTCAAACACAAACAGTGAGCACGACGGCTCAGCAAGAGTGAACCGTCTCACCTATTCATAGAACTTCTACATGATGGTTGATAGGTTACATGAGGTAAAATGAGTTGCACAGGACTCGCCTAATTAGTGGAAACTTACTTTCAAGTTTTAGCAACAGGTTGTGGAGACTTTACGCTAAGGCACATGAGAGAGCCGCAATCAAACAAGAAACACAGTTCTCTCATGTACTTTGCCCAAAGTTGAAAAGAACTTTAGTTAGCTCTAGGCTACAGCAAATCATTAACAATCAAAGTCCATCTTTCAATCAGCAACATTTTAACATGTATCTAGCCTGTTCTTTCTATGTCACGGTACAGTGAACAAGTGGTACTCACTGACCACGAGGGACGGCTAATCGATTTAAACTTGCAGGGTTACCCGAATAACCCGTCACGTACGCCCGTACTCGATGTTGCCTACAGCAACCATCACGAACGTCGTACACAACCACCTTTCACCCGTTAGCCAAATATTGAACCGGTCCTGTCGTCCCGAGCAAGAGGTCTCTGCACGCGCATCTCAGTGCCTCCAGCCGATTTACACCTCGAGCTCTCAACCTACCCTCTGAACGACAGACAATGCCTCAATACCCAGCTACCCGAGTTACATCGGTTTCCTGGTTCCCATATATCCGGTAGGTCTTCGGTACTGTTCTAGCTTGTTCAACAGGCCCGCACATGGCTCGGTCCTCAATCGACCCAAGCGGATCTATAGCACACAGGCCCCAAAGTCATGCTGTCCTTACTCTCCGCTCGGTCTCATTTTTCTTGCCATGTGTTTCATTTGCTATTCTTACCCGAGTGATATGCCTCTAGACTATTCTCGCGAGTAGTTCCAACTACTTGACTTGTACCGAATCCTACTCTATCTTAGCATTGCAATGGCTAACGAGGTTTTCAATCTTAATCCCAACTCCTGGTTTTCTTAGCTATGCATTAGGGTTTCAAACAAGACTTTAATGCAAGAAATAAGTGGTACTCAGAGGAAGTTCTCAAAACAATAAAAATTTGTAAAGAGGTTCATGCTAACCGGAGCTTGCCTTGCTGCTCTTAGTTGTAGGCTAGCTGCTCTTCCATAGTGACGAAGTCTAAGACTTCGGGTTCCTCCTCAACCTTAGCGACTACATATGAGAAATATAAATATGTGTCAACTTATATGCATTTCAATTGAATTTAAACTTGTGAACATTATAAGTCTCACTAGACAGACTCAATGACCCTGAAATTTTTACTGTGGTTTGGTTACAACCTAAACAGAGACTTGACCAAGTTTTAGATGCAGCAAAGTTCATTTGAGCTCTCCACAAATAATTATGTACTTGACCTTAGTTGGAGCTCTTATGGTGTTCTAGGGATTTTCATGGAGCAACCCATGACTTTCTGAAAACTAGATTTTCATGGGGTTCTAATGGAGTTGGTCTCACTTAATTTGGAGGTTCCTAGCTAGAGATATGAGCTAAACAAATCAGAGAAATTCTGAAAATGTTTCTGAACATTTTCTATTTTCCCTGGAACAGTTTTATTAATCACACCATTAGGTGGATCAAATGAGCTCAAATGGATCTGAAATTTTTATTGTAGCTCAGGGATATTTTGGTGAACATCCAAACAAAATTTCAGAATTTTCCTCTAAAGGGTTCTCCAGTTAAAATTCTAAACAGTTTAAAGTTTGAAGAATTAATTCTAGAGAAATAAGGATTTTTATGAAGTGAAACTTGATTTTCTGGAAAGTACTCAGAGAGCTGAATCCAACGAAATTGTGTTCACTCGATTTGGAGTTTTCTAGCCAAAGTTATGAGGATTTGAAGTTTGAACAAAATCTGAAAATCGGGAAAAGTTCAAATCACTGCACGTGGGACCCCGGGCTACGTGTCAGCTCCTTATCGGTTGACACACGCGGCTACTGAGTCCTTTGCACGCAGCCACACCCGATCCGGGCCACAGCAGATCCCAGTTTTAAATCTTTCCGCCGCTGACAGCCGGGACCCACCGGCTTCTTCTTCCTCCGGCCGTTTTTCGTGCGCCCGCACCCCCAGCTCGCCGGAGCTGACTGTTGCTCGCCGGTTTGCCAGTTCCGGCCACCATATGGGCTAAAACTCGCCACTAGGGCGTATGCGACATTGAGGAACACGATGGTGAGGTGTTCTGGGGCTGCCGATGATCGGAAGATGGCCGGCGACGTGTGGCGGCCTCGATTGAAGTTCAGCAGCGTCGGCCGGGGTCCCTAGCCCGCCAAAACCTTGATCGACTAGCTCTACAGCACCAGTGGGTGATCGCAAAGCTCGGCAAGGCCATGGATTAGCTCGGAAACTACGGCAACTAGCTCGGCATCGTGCGCCCGATTGGTTCCGCGAAGAACATGCTCAGTAAGGCTCGGAATACGTTGCTCCGAGGTGTTTTCATGCGATGGATCCTAAAGCAAAGATGATCGCCGGCTAGTACAGCGCCTATGTGCAGAGTTTGACGACCTACGGAGGATCAGAGAGGAAGAATTTGAAGAAACCGTACCGGCCGCTCGGTAGAACTCGCCGGAGTGAAAAACTTGAAATTCACCGTCGATGCTTCATGGCGTGGCTTAAGATTTGGTTGAGAGCAGCACCAACGCAGCGCGCTCCCGTGGCCTGGATCGCTTTACCGTGAGAACCCCTGTGGATGGCTGTCCACAATCACCCGATCATCGGCTGAAGCTTGGTCGCCGCTGTGGCGGTCGTTCTCGGGCAAGGAAGGCCGGAACTCGCTTGTTTCCGGGTTGGGGAGGTGTGTGCGGAGCTCAGGGTGCGGTTTAGAAGCTTTGGGAGGGATGACACGGTCGATTTGGCCGGATTCACGATCGATCCGAGGTAGCGGAGGGCGCCGCTCGGTGTTTGCACGCGAGAAGAAAGCAGACGAGGGTTGCTTCGGCAGAGAGTGTGGAGCGCCTTAAGAAGGGGATCAGAACCGACCCCGGCGCTCGCGCATGGGAGCAAGCACCTGGTGGCGCCCGGCTTCCCTCGGTGGCGCCCTCGGAGGAAACCCGATAACCCGAGTGCTGAAGTTTCAGTCGGTTGAATTTGCTTCAGTGGCTGACATGTGGGTCCCACCTCCTTTTTAACCTCTGAAATTAACTCCCTCTAACTGTTATAAACAGTAATCCCCCTTATACCCATGGTGATTTGAATTATCTACCCCTGAGCCAATACATTCCTCCCCCTTTAAAAGAATCTCGTCCTGAGATTATCAGGTGAAAATGAGAGAGAGGACAGTGGAAAAATTACCATATATGCGATGTGAAAAAGTCAGGGTAGTTAACGCGAAGAAATCCTTCGCTCTCCCATGTCGCTTCATCCACGGAGTGATTACTCCATAGAACTTTGTAGAACCACAATGTACGGTTGCGTGTGGTTCGGGCCTTTTCATCTATAATCTGAACCGGTTCCTCCCGATACGTGAGATCCGGTTTCAGTTCTTCTATGTCCTCCAGCTGAATGGTAGTTGATAGCTTAAGACACTTCCAC
Source organism: Neostapfia colusana (assembly GCA_030760725.1). NCBI lineage: Eukaryota > Viridiplantae > Streptophyta > Magnoliopsida > Poales > Poaceae > Neostapfia > Neostapfia colusana. The sequence goes on along the minus strand of JASWHV010000018.1, from coordinate 41,991,200 downwards.
AGCTGGGAAATGTGAAAGACGTCGTGCGCACCGGAAAGTGCTTCTGGTAATTTAAGCCGGTATGCTACTGATCCACATCTTTCGGTAATCTGAAATGGACCGATGAATCGGGGTGCTAACTTCCCCTCACCCCGAATCTGTTCACGCCCTTCATTGGAGACACACGTAGGTATACGTGATCCACGACTTCGAACTGTAATGGGCGTCTTCTCTGGTCTGCGTATTGTTTCTGTCGAGATTGTGCGGCTTTTAGGTTCGCTTGAATCAGTCGAACCTTTTCCTCCACGTTGTTGACAATATTAATCCCGAAGGTAACCCTTTCGCCAGACTCACACCAATTCAGTGGTGTGCGGCATTTTCTTCCGTATAGCGCCTCGTAAGGCGCCATCTTGATGCTGGCCTGGTACCCATTGTTGTACGAGAACTCGGCCAACGGCAAGTGATCATCCCAGTTCTTGCCATGGTTGATGGCGCAAGCTCGTAACATATCTTCCAAAATTTGATTTACCCGCTCGGTTTGCCCATCCGTCTGCGGGTGGTATGCTGAACTACGGATCAGCTTCGTCCCCAACGCAGCGTGTAGCTGCTCCCAAAAATGGGACCCAAATAAAGTGCCCCGATCCGATATGATGGTACGGGGTACGCCGTACAAGCATAGGATCCATGAGATGTACAGTTCAGCGTACTTCTTGGCGTTGTAGTTGCTGTTGACCGGGATGAAATGGGCAACTTTGGTTAGCCGGTCGACGATCACCCACACCGAATCATGCTTCTGAAAAGTGGTGGGTAAACCGCCGATGAAGTCCATGCTCACATCTCCTCCCACTTCCAGGCAGGAACGCCCAGTGGTTGTAGCAGTCCCATTTTCCGCATATGATCTGCCTTCACCCTTCAACATGTATCACACTCGGACACGTACTTTGTGATCTCCCGCTTCATCCGTGTCCACCAAAACTTGCTTCTGAGTTCTTGATACATTTTATTGCTGCCGGGGTGAATAGAAAACTTTGACAAGTGAGCCTCATCAAAGATTTTCTTCCGTAATTCCGGTTTACGGGGTACGACGATCCGGTCCTTGAACCATAGGACGCCATCTCCGTCCTTCCGGAAACATTTCAGCTCCCCACTGTCTATACGTCTCCGCAAATGAGACATGCCCTTGTCATTTTCCTGGGCTGCCGCTATCTCTTCACGGATGGTGGGGATCAAAGCTAAGTTGTAGAGAGCCCCATGTGGAATTACATGCAATGGTAGTTCGCTCTCTTCCAACGGTGTGATGGTCAGATTATTGACGTGTGACTTGCGGCTCAGCGCATCTGCCACTACGTTTGCCTTGCCGGGGTGATAATGGATCTCTATTTCGTAATCCTTTATCAACTCTAACCATCTTCGCTGCCTCATGTTCAGCTCCTTCTGAGTGAATATGTACTTGAGGCTTTTGTGGTCGGTATATAAATATACGAGGTTACCGAGTAGGTAGTGCCTCCACATTTTAAGTGCGAGTACCACGGCAGCGAGCTCCAAGTCGTGAGTTAGATAATTCTGCTCATGGTTTCTGAGCTGCTGTGATCCATACGCGACCACCCTTCGGTCTTGCATCAGCACACATCCGAGCCCAATGCCGGATGCATCGCAGTACACATCGAACGGCCTTGTTGTGTATGGCTGCGCCAAAACCGGTGCTGATGTTAGGTGCTTGACTAAAGCCGTGAATGCTGCTTCACATGCTGGACTCCAAACATATTTGATAGCCTTTTTCAGCAGCTCCGTCATCGGCTTGGCAATCTTCAAGAAGTTCAGAATGAACCTCTGATAATATCTCGTGAGTCCGAGGAAATCCGTACCTCATAAACAGTTCTCTAGGACTTCCAATTCAGCACTTGTGTGATTTTACTCGGGTCTACAGCGATTCCCTCCGCTGAGATGATATGCCCAAGAAATTGTACTTGCGGTATCCAGAACTCGCACATGCTGAATTTCGCGTATAGCTTGTGATCCCGCAGCCGTTGCAAGACTATACGCAGATGCTTCTTGTGCTCTTCCTCCGACTTGGAATATACCAGTATGTCGTCGATGAAGACCACAACAAACTTTTCCAGCTCCAGCATGAATACCGAGTTCATCAAATACATGAAATGAGATGGAGCAATGGTGAGGCCGAAGGACATGACCAGGTACTCATAAAGTCCATACCTCATCGAGAAAGCCGTCTTCGGAATATCCTCAGCCCGTATTTTAATTTGGTGGTACCCGGATCTCAAATCGATCTTGGAAAAGATCTTTGCTTCGACCAACTGATCAAACAACATGTCGATCCGTGGCAACGGGTACTTGTTCTTGATGGTTACGGCATTTAGTGGACAATAGTCCACACAAAGCCGCAACGTCTCATCTTTCTTCTTCACCAACAATGCTGAACAACCCCATGGCGAGGAGCTCGGCCTAATAAAACTCTTCTCCAGCAGGTCCGTTAGCTGGGTCTTCAGTTCATCCAACTCCTTGGGCGCCATCTTGTACGGCCTTCAGGATATTGGCATGGTTCCCGGTGCAAGTTTAATCTTGAAATCCACCTCTCTGTCGGGCGGCATCCCCGGTAAATCATCCGGGAACACGTCAGGGAACTCTCGGACCACTGGAATATCTTCCAATCTGATGGTTGTGGATTGATAGACACTTGTAAGTTTTATTTCTGGACTGTCCAGAAATAAGGAGTGAGATCCGTGCACTTCTGAGTTCAAGTTCACGATTCAAAGGACGGTGTCTAAAACAGCACCGTGGCGGGTTAACCACGACATCCCTAAGATGACATCGACCTTCTATCCCTCTAGAACTATGAGAGATGTAGGGTACACTCTACCCGTTAAGCATAATGGTGCTTTGGAAACCATTACGCTTGCTGAAATCTTCCCACCCGGTGAACAAATCAAATATGGGCTATCGGTGGGTAGTATTTGCAAGCTGTGTTTAGCAATGAAAGCTTGGCTAATAAAATTGTGCGTGGCGCCTGAATCAAACAATACTATGGAAGGATGCTGGTGGAGTTGGAACATACCCGCAAGAATTGGCTCACCCTCCGGCACGTCCTCTATGGCAAGTTGGTGGACGGTGCCGGGCCTAGGATTTGCCCGCCGCGAATTAGTAGGGTTCCAGGGTTGATTCCTCCCTGGAAGTTGCGGTGCAACTCCGCCGCCTTGCCTCTCCGGACAACTGCTGGCGAAGTGTCCTAGACGACCACATTTGTAGCATGTGGCCGCTGCTTGTCCGGTGCTTGGGGGACGAAAGCCCGGCATGCGCTACTGAGGTGCATACGCACGCGGCATCGACCGCTGCTGTTGTTGTTGTTGCGGAGGTGGAACTGGCAGTGCCGGCCTGAATGCCGGTGGAGAATATGGCTGACTGCGGAATGGCATCGGCCTCTGTGGTGGCTGCCAGCGTGGACCCGATGGTGGGCGATTCACCATCCAGTATTTTTGAGAAGGACCACCTCCTTCTCCGCTGCTTTGCGGCACGCTTCACTTCCTTTCCGCTGCCGCTAACTCCTTTCCGGAGTCTTCCTGAACAATCGCAGCATCAATTATGTCATTGAGGCTGCCGCGATTGAACATCACCAGCTTGTCTTTCAGGAGCGGGTTAAGCCCCTGGTAGAAGTGATCCTGCCGCTTCTCGTCGGTATCGGCGTGATACGACGCATAGAGCGCAAGATCATTGAATGCCCTGGAGTATTCCAGCGCGTTTCGGCTCCCTTGTTGTAGGCGTAAAAACTCCTGCGTCTTCCTCTTCATGATACCCGGCGGTATGTGATAGGCCCTGAAGGCCGTCCTGAATTCCGTCCAGATCATAACTCGGTCGGTGGGCTGCGAAGCACTGTAGTTCGCCCACCACGTGCTCGCAGATCCCTGGAGCTGTTGGACCGCGAACTGAGTCTTACGCTGCTCACTCACTTGGAGCAGCCCGAACTTCATTTCCATCGTGCGGAGCCAGTTGTCCGCATCGATGGGTTCATCCGCACTTGAGAATACCGGGGGATGGGTCGCCAGAAAATCGGGGTAGGAGCTCTGTTGACGCTCCTCACGGTCTTGACGCCTCTCTGGTCGAGACGTATTTGCAATGAGAGTTTTCAGCAACTCCGTGTGCTGCTGATGAGAACCCGCCATTGCTGCCACAATATCCACCAAAGTAACCGTTGGCGGTGGCGGTTGTTGCTGTTGCTGTCCCGAAGAGTCCTCGGGAGGTTGTTGGGAGGTCTCTCCCCCCTAACTGGAACCCCCAACATCCGGGTTGGCACGAGTACGAGTCATTCTGAAATTCAAAACAGCAGCGATCAGCACATGTCATACTTAAAAATTCCATATGCAACAGTAGGTATTGAAGTGACGCATGAATAATTTGCACAACATTCACATATATTGATAAAGCATAAACTTTATACAAGATACATTAGTCTCGGATCCCCGAGAAGTCGTGCTCATGTCGTCACTACCTATACATGCACTACTGTCTACACGACATGTCATCGATTACAAAAGTTTGGGTTACATCACTCTTGCTGCCCTACTTGGCAACGGTAACCCCCTACTCGGAGTAGAACTCGACCTCCTGCGGGTCGTCTTCCTCCGGTACCTCTGCTGGTGGCTCTGGGTCCACAATCTCCTCTTCCGGCTCGAGTTCCCCCATTGTCGGAAGACCAAAGACCACGGGTACGGCGCCTACCACTGGTATGCCCATTACCGGAGGTACGAGGTCCTGCAACGCATGCACCTCGTCCATGGCTTGGTTGTAGTCTTCTTCCCAGCCTTGCCCCTCCTTAATAGCGTCGTCCCGCTCTTGAGTTAGGACCTTGTTCTTCTGGGTCAGAGCCTGCACCTGTTCTTGCAAAGCCGTGATGTCGACACGGCTCTTCTTCTTTGCCTTCTTCAGACGATGCAACTGATTGTGTTGTTCGTTCAGTCGCTTTATCGTTGGAAGGAGAACATTGCGGAGTGCACTGTGAGCACTCTCGAAGTGGTCTCCACGGCTCTTGCTCTTCTGGAGCTTCCTAGCGAGACATTCCGTATGAACAGCTTGGATGTCCATCATGGTCTTTCTTACTTTCAATTGGAGACTGAGGTTTGCCTCCACGGGACTGTACCTTGGGCAACCCGGATCTGTTGCCTCCATGTACCTCCTTTCCCACATGTGATTAGCCTGTCCCTCCACCGGAACGAGCGCATATGAAGTTCCCTTAATAGCTCTCACGTGTAGTTGGCAGAAACGCGACATAGTGTCGCGGGCTGCCACTTGCCACCTTCCCTCCGGTTGTCTACCCCTCACCGTAACGGTGAACGGCGCCCAACCGGGTGGCGTAGGTACTGCAGGAACTTCGACATGGATCATCCACGTCTTGTTCCCCTCCTTGCCTTCTTCCTTGGCGAAGTACTGCGGCATCTTGTTGTACCCGAAATATTGAAGCATTTGCCTCAATGCTTCCGGATAGCCGCTGTGATAAGAACAGTGGGATTCCACCCACCCGTTCTCGAACTGTTTATCCGCTGTCATCTGTAGAAACATATTTGAGAAATGTCAAATATTTATTTGAACAGTGAAGCATTGATTTATAATATAAAACATGTCATTGAACTCATAAAACTTGGAAACATAGTTCAAACAACAAATTTGACTGTTGATCTGCTGTCCAATATGACAGCCCTGACCAGTTTCCATTTCAACCTGATTTAGACCATGCTAAATGCAAAACAAATTCTGGAGCTCAACATAAAAGTTAAATCTAACTTCAATAGCTTTCCTGAAAGTATTTGCTTGGCCTAAGATCTGTCCTGGTTCAAAAGTTATGAGATGTCAAAGTTAACAGAATTTCTGGAGAAAATTGGACAGCACCTCCCTGCTTCGGGTACTGATTTGATCCAAGAATTCCAGTTAATTATACCTCAAATATGACAAAACTTTCTGTTACAAAGTTGTAACCCATCTCTTAAACTTATCACAACTGCCTCATTTTCTATTTTTGGATTTTTATGCAGGAAGTTATGCTCAATTTACAGAGAGTGTTTGCTCTGTCCTGTTTTCTGGACAGTTTCAACTCTACTGCATTTTTCGATTGGTTATAGGATGAAACATCCATGGACCTCAACAGAAAAGTTGTAAAGCTCTTCTAAAGATTTCCAGACATGTATCATATGACCCCAACCTTGAAAGAACTCAACCTCTAACCTCTGATTACCTTCAGCCTTATTTCAGCTGAAAACAGGGGACTCTGTCCTTAGTATCCTATAAGTTGAAAACTTATTAACTTTGAATATCCTGATAAAGGGAAGAGGTTACAGCAAAGTTTTAATGCTCTAGATTAAAACCTTCAAGTTTTACCATGAATTTGATCATTTAGTGGGGTGTGACGTCGATGCGTCACCAGATCATGTCGGTACTACGTCCTCACAAAGAAAAACCTATACCGGACTTAGCCGGTTTTGTTGATTCAGTGGCACTAAACGTCACTCGCACACGGATGCTACACGTCTACCGTTTCGTGGTTAGACTACCTGCAGATAACTCACACAATCGTCAGACTCGGCTGCACACCGAGCCCGGTATCCATACAGTCGTACACCCGGCCGTCATCACTCGCCCGGATGTTCTCAAGCCAAACACGCCTTGAGCTACGTGTTCACGTTACTGACCACGTGACGGGGTCTCCCAAATTGCTCAAAGCACGCCAGGGACAGACGTTGCTCGAATACCCCAAGCGACATGAAAAGTCGTAGAGGATATTAAAGCGGGTCGGGTTACCTGCAACCCGTGGGGCTCCACCCTTCAGCTTGTGCGCACTGGTGGACAGCGCTTACATGCACCCCCCAAGACATAAAGCGTCTCCAGATGCACGATTTTCTGACATAAGCAAATAGGTTAGTATGCCACTTTCTATACACTAATAACATCCTTATATGGGCTACTAACTCGTTCCTCACTGGATTTTTGAAAAAGATGACCTTTGTAGTGCATTAAACCTCAAGCGAGCTCTGATACCACGCTGACACGACCCCATGGCCTTGTCGAGCCAGAATCACGCTGAGGGGTGCTGTGTTGCACAGCACTGAATAACACATATCAAAGGTATAAGCGGAAGCAAATTTTTATTACATAAACAGGTTTATGAATATTTTTACAACAAAATAGGTTCAGTCTACACTCACGGGTGTAGACTACGCATCGAGTTCACGTTCAGCCCGTGAACGTGTCCCCGCTAGCACGCACACACACTAACACGGCGGCGTGCACGACTCCCACTCGACGGGGTTCCCCTCCTGGGGTTCCGTCTCCTCCTCGGGGGTCCCTTCCTCATAGAACGCTGCAAAAGCTTCAAGCACAAGCTGTGAGCATGAAGGCTCAGCAAGACTGACCCGTCTCCCCTATTCATGGAACTTCTACATGATGCTTGATAGGTTACATGAGGTAAAATAAGTTGCACACGACTCGCCTAATTAGTGGAACCTTACTTTCAAGTTTTAGCAACAGGTTGTGGAGACTTTTCGCTAAGGCATATGAGAGAGCCGCAATCAAACAAGAAACACATTTCTCTCATGTACTTTGTCCAAAGTTGAAAAGAACTTTAGTTAGCTCTAGGCTACAGCGAATCATTAACAATCAAAGTCCATCTTTCAATCAGCAACATTTTAACATGTATCTAGCCTGTTCTTTCTACGTCACGGTACAGTGAACAAGTGGTACTCACTGACCGCGAGGGACGGCGATTATAATCGATTTACACCTGCAGGGTTACCCGAATAACCCGTCACGTATGCCCGTACTCGATGTTGCCTACAGCAACCATCACGGACGTCGTACGCAACCACCTTTCACCCGTTAGCCAAATATTGAACCGGTCCTATCGTCCCGAGCAAGAGGTCTCTGCACGCGCATCTCAGTGCCGCCAGCCGATTTACACCTCGAGCTCTCAACCTACCCTCTGAACGACAGGCAAGGCCCCAATACCCAGCTACCCGAGTTACATCGGTTTTCCGGTTCCCATATATCTGGTAGGTCTTTGGTACTGTTCTAGCTTGTTCAACAGGCCCACACACGGCTCGGTCCTCAATCGACCCAAGCGGAGCTATAGCACACAGGCCCCAAAGTCCTGCTGCCCTTACTCTCCGCTCGGTCTCATTTTTCTTGCCATGTGTTTAATTTGCTATTCTTACCCGAGCGATGTGCCTCTAGCCTATTCTCGCGAATAGTTCCAACTACTCGACTTGCACCGAATCCTACTCTATCTTAGCATTGCAGTGGCTAATGAGGTTTTCAATCTTAATCCCAACTCCTGGTTTTCTTGGCTATGCATTCGGGTTTCAAACAAGACTTTAATGCAAGAAATAAGTGGTACTCAAAGGAAGTTCTCAAAACAATAAAAATTTGTAAAGAGGTTAATGCAAACTGGAGCTTGCCTTGCTGCTCTTGGTCATAGGCTAGCTGCTCTTCTGGAGTGACGAAGTCTAAGACTTCAGGTTCCTCCTCAACCTTAGCGACTACATATGAGAAATATAAATATGTGTCAACATATATGCATTTCAATTGAATTTAAACTTGTGAACATTATAAGTCTCACTAGACAGACTCAATGACCCTGAAATTTTTACTGTGGTTTGGTTACAACCTAAACAGAGACTTCGCCAAGTTTTAGTTGCAGCAAAGCTCATTTGAGCTCTCCACAAATAATTATGTACTTGACCTTAGTTGGAGCTCTTATGGTGTTCTATGGGTTTTCATGGAGCAACCCATGACTTTCTGAAAACTAGATTTTCAGAGAGTTCTAATGGAGTTGGTCTCACTTAATTTGGAGGTTCCTAGCTAGAGATATGAGCTAAACAAATTCAGAGAAATTCTGAAAATGTTTCTGAACATTTTCTATTTTCTCTGGAACGGTTTTATTAATCACACCATTAGGTGGATCAAATGAGCTCAAATGTATCTGAAATTTTTATGGTAGCTCAGGGATGGTTTGGTGAACAACCCAGCAAAATTTCAGAATTTTCCTCTAAAGGGTTCTCCAGTTAAAATTCTAAACAGTTTAAAGTTTGAAGAATTAATTCTGGAGAAATAAGGATTTTCATGAAGTGAAACTTGATTTGCTGGAAAGTACTCAGAGAGCTGAATCCAACGAAATTTGGTTCACTCAATTTGGAGTTTTCTAGCCAAAGTTATGAGGATTTGAAATTTGAACAAAATCTGAAAATCGGGAAATGTTCAAATCACTGCACGTGGGACCCGGGGCTACGTGTCAGCTCCTTATCGGTTGACACACGCGGCTACTGAGTCCTCTGCGTGCAGCCAAACCTGATCCGGACCACAGCAGATCCCAGTTTTAAATCTTTCCACCGCTGACAGCCGGGACCCACTGGCTTCTTCTTCCTCCGGCCGTTTTTCGCGCGCCCGCGCCCCCAGCTCGCCGGAGCTGACTGTTGCTCGCCGGTTCGCCAGTTCCGGCCACCGTATGGGCTAAAACTCGCCGCCAGGACGTATGCGACATCGAGGAACACGATGGTGAGGTGTTCTGGGGCTGCCGATGATCGGAAGATGGCCGGCGACGTGTGGCGGCCTCGGTTGAAGTTTGGCAGCGTCGGCCAGGTCCCTAGCCCGCCAAAACCTTGATCGACTAGCTCTACAGCACCAGTGGGTGATCGCAAAGCTCGGCAAGGCCATGGATTAGCTCGGAAACTACGGCAACTAGCTCGGCATCGTGCGCCCGATTGGTTCCGCGAAGAACATGCTCGGTAAGGCTCGGAATACGTTGCTCTGAGGTGTTTTCATGTGACGGATCCTAAAGCAAAGATGATTGTCGGCTAGTCCAGCGCCTATGTGCATAGTTTGACGACCTACGGAGGATCAGAGAGGAAGAATTTGAAGAAACCGTACCGGCCGCTCGGTAGAACTCGCCAGAGTGAAAAACTTGAAATTCACCGCTGATGCTTCACGGCGTGGCTTGAGATTTGGTTGAGAGCAGCACCAATACACCGTGAGAACCCATGTGGAGGGCTGTCCACGATCACCCGATCGTCGGCTGAAGCTTGGTCGCAGCTGTGGCGGTCGTTCTCGGGCAAGGAAGGCCGGAACTCGCTTGTTTCCGGGTCGGCGAGGTGTGCGCGAAGCTCAGGGTGCGGTTTAGCAGCTTGGGGAGGGATGGCGCGGTCTATTTGGCCGGATTCCCGATCGAGCCGAGGTAGCGGAGGGCGCCGCTCGGTGTTTGCACGCGAGAAGAAAGCAGACAAGGGTTGCTTCGGCAGAGAGCGTGGAGCGCCTTAAGAAGGGGATCAGAACCAACCCCGGTTCTCGCGCGTGGGAGCAAGCAGCTGGTGGCGCCTGTCTTCCCTCGGTGGCGCCCTCGGAGGAAGCCTGATAACCCGAGTGCTGAAGTTTCAGTCGGTTGAATTTGCTTTGGTGGCTGACATGTGGGTCCCACCTCCTTTTTAACCTCTGAAATTAACTCCCTCTCACTGTTATAAACAGTAATCCCCCTTATACCCATGGTAATTTGAATTATCTACCCCTGAGACATTTGAATGGGATAGAATTCAAATTGGTTTGTGTTTGACTAAATTTCAGCACATAAGCAGTTTGAAATTCAAATAAGGTTTGAATTTGCTAAACTTAGCTCATGTCAAGATCAACTCCAAATGGAGTGAAAATTGGTGTGTGAGCTCACAAAAATGTGCTGAGTAAGAATATGCCTCCCACTTTTGAATTCATGGGATGAAAACAGTTTGAATTTGAATTTGAGTTCAAACTACCCTCTTTCTAGCTATACCCAAAAGGACATCAAAAAGGTTTTGAATTTGGGTGAAACTTGGCATGGACATTCCTAACAAGGTGTAGGAGTTTTACTTATGCCCAACCCCTATATGATGCATGTGGGAAATGCCACTTTTTCATTGTGTGAGTTTGTTCTCTAATGATCATGTTGATGGTGGTTACTTGCTCTTCAAATGTGTTCATCAACTTTCTTCAAATGAAGTGTGTGTGTGTGGTGTGATGAACACTTTGAGTATATGCCAAAAACTTAGGCCCTTACATCACTGAGTAGTTTCTGACAGTTGGAGCCGCACTCCTTTCCGTTGGTCCGACAATGGCTCCGTGTGATTAAATTCTTCAGAAAGGATTCGTGTAGGTGTCTTGGAAGCCATGTCGCGGGGAGACTATCGATAACCATCAGTATGGGTCATCCATATTCTGAGGGTACCGGTGATCAAAGTAGGAAAATAGAGTTTTTATTGAGATAAGAGAGCGGGAGCATAGATGGGAGAGAGACTTTTCGTAATTGATCTTGTATTTGGCAAAATATGCATTTAAAGGTGTGGGGTAACTCTAAGGTTTTGTCCTACAGCCAAGTATGGCTCTGATACCACTCTGTAAGGACCCACCTTTCCTTGGGCCCACTTGTGCATCCCGTACCAATCCCTGGATCAGTAGTTGGTATGCACAACAGAATGTATCGAGTTCCATACATTAAATTATCCTCAACAGGACCTTTATGGTCTTACAATCAAGTCTTAGGTTACAATCCATGGGCCTCGCATGGCCACTGAAAACCGAAAGACAAAGTCTTACTATAGCAGAATGGGCGACACCCAGCCCTCAGGCAGCCTTGGGCGCAGGACTAGACCTACTCGTTATTGAATCGCGCTTCGTCTTCTTTTTCTCTTTCCTCCTATGCATCTGAGGGTTGTGAAGAAAGCAAGAGTGAGTATGAAAGGTACTCAGCAATCCCTAACACTACTCAAGGGGATGTGTTTCATGCAAGGCGGTCGTAGCAAGGCAGGACTATACGGTTTAGAGTTGCCAAAAAGCATTCATGTAGGGTCGCTTTTGAAAGAAGGTTTTGCAAAGCAAAAGGAGGTAACCATATCCTGATTTCAGTTAGTGGGACCTGGGAGAGTTGAACTCCATCCCGCCAGTTCCCTAAGTTTTGTTCGAACGTTCAAGCCCCATGGCTTTACTAGTTCTAGATCACAGCCGTAATATCCAAAACACAGCAAACACTGCCACTCAACTACATCAAAGAAACATATTAAGACTAATCAACAAGAGCTCAAAACATAGTGTGTCAAGACCGTGACAACGGTTATCCAGATTTTAACACTCTGCAGAGGTTGTACACTTTACCCATAGGTCATGCTCTTCTAGCAAGGGAGTAGCGTAACGTTCACCTCATCTTCCCCGAGTAACCCCACAATCACACCTCGGGACGCACTGAGGGGCTATTTAGGCAATTACTCTACCAACCAGATCACGGGTAATGACTTCCCGGTCTCTTTTCCTGGTCTCCCGTGCCCTACTGGCCGCCAGATGTCTCATGTGGAAGTCACCAAGAAGGTAGAGGGAGTCATGCCCATATAGGTTATGTGGTTGTACGAAATCACTATGACGAGGTCATATGAACTGGTCCTTAAGTTGGTGAGGCAGCTCCATCAATGTCCACAACAGGTGGACTACACCAAAGCACATACTACTCATTCACCATATCTTGCCTCAACCATTCCTTTTTCCCCACTTTACCCCACACCAGTTGTATGACACAATTCCCCAACCCACCTCCTAACGTGCACCACCAAGACACCTTTCAACACTTTTCGCAAATTTGATGTATAGATGCAGTGAGTTGTGATGCGAACATCGCAGGTTCCCTAAGCATTCTACTTCCAAGGAATCACACACGTCATCACATTATAGTGTGATGACGGGGCCTTAGGGCATCAAGGAGGTAAGTTGACAAGGTCAAGGAGGGATTCGTGGCACTTCACATGTCAAGCACGTGACTATCACCTTGCACGTATTCTGGCCTTGGATGGCGAGAGACAGTATGCTAGTTGCTAGTGTAACAGCTAGCCGACGTCATCGAGCTAGGTTAACTGAGGAGCAAATTACCACCGTCACTATCAATGCATCATCACGATGTTATGAAACCATCGTGTTGGCTAGACTAGTTAGACGGATAAGCTACCTCTAGTCAAATGGGTCTTAGCTACCTCAACGTTTAAAAGTAATCACGGAAAAACATGCATATTAAAACAGGCTGTCGGGGATATTTGCAAATTCATAGGAGCAATCATGATCAAAGAGTTAGGTCTTGCCGTCACAGTCTTCTAGAAGTTCTTCGTAATCTGGGTCTTTGGGTTACTCGGCAAACTCCTCGTTTGCTACAGTACATAACTTTATGAATAAGAGCTAAGCCCGAGGTAACCCCAAGAAATTCAAACAAAACTACAGAAGTATCAAAATTGGTAATTTTTAGGAGAACTGTTGGTGAAGAGATTATTTATTTTAAAGCTTATAAGTGATTTCTCTTAGTTTATGGTTATTTAAATGATTCCTAGAAGGTTTTGGTTATCTTCTCACTTCCAATGACTTGTTTTGGACAAGTATTACTTCTATTATATTCTAGATATCAAATTTTATTTACTAGGAATTTTTGGTGAAGTTTTAGATAATCATTTGTACGAGTGTTGCTTAATCTAGAGCCTCAGCGTAAGTTCTCTTATATTTTAACTAATTAAATGATTTATGGCAAGGTATAGTTAATTCGTAAGTTTTACACAGTTTAACTCGGCGTCTACCCACTTCTATTATGTTTTAGAAATTAAATACCATTGTTAGAGAACTTTTCAGAATTTTTCTACACTAAGGAGTGTATTCCTTATAATTATGTGTACGCTTAGGGTGGACTTAGCATTTCTGTATGGTTCTAGTGGCTGACAGGTGGGCCAAGGGCACCAGTTTGTGTGTGTGTCTGTGGTGTATTTGGACCAAGTCTACAGGGCTGATTCCCACTGGTTCTTGCGAAACAAAGTGAGGTGGCAGCAATGTGGCCGTTGACTGGGCTGCCACATGGGTCAGGCTGCCAAGGTGGCTGCCACCTCAGTTGCCATGTGCGCAAAGGGTTTATTCGGCTGAGTTGTCGCTGACGGGGCTGACACCCGTGCACACTGTCTGATGTGGCGCTCCACTGGTCTACCACGTTGGCGCCACGTGGGCGCTTGGGTGACACCCTTGGCCGTAGCATGCCGGTGCCGCGGCGGGTCGTCGGAAGTTGGGCGGAACCCTAACCCTAGCCGCTGGTTGGGAATCCTGGCATGGCAAGCCTCTAGACGATGTGCGAAACATGTTGGGAGTGGTCCTCGATGGTGGGGGTCACCGGGCGCCACCGGCGGTTCATCGGAGTTAGCGGCTGCAGCGGTGCTTAGTGCTGGCGTGAGCGTGGCCGCTTTCTACCGGATCCCCAACACTCTACACGTACACCGTGATGGCGGGAGCGTTTCAGAGGGTTCGGTGGAGCCAGGGAGTGCCACATGGTCGCTACCTAGGACACAGGGGTAGGGTGGTAGCTGGCCGGAGTAGCTCGCCGGTGGCTAACCGGTCGTTGGACTTTTTCTTTGCGCGGGGCAACTATTTACGTGCCGGTGATCTACGTACAATGGTGAGGGCAGTGGTCACGGTGATAAGCTGAGAAGGTCACCTGAATGGTGGCTAGAGATCGCCGGAGACGGCAGTGGGTCGCCGGCGGCTAGCCGGCGCTCGAAATTTTTTCTTGCCACTACCTTACGAACTGTTTGCCATTGGTCTATGCAATATGGGGAATCTAATGGCTGTGACGCCAGGCCTAGAATGTCACTGTTTCACCGGTGAGGCCTCGCCGTAGTTGGTGGCGGTGGCGGCTCACCGTGGAACCGTTTACCCATACTCAATCTCCTGCGTTTTATCGGTCCACCACGTGCTTAGGGGCGTGTGGACGGGTTTGGGGCACTTGGCCTTGCCGGGGGAGGCTCCAGAGCGGCCGACGGCGGGCCGGGACGGCCATGGAGTGGCGGTGCTCGGTGTCTTGCTGCTCCCTACCAATTTGTCTATGTGACACATGTTCACTGAGGCGAGGGAAACATCCTAGAGGGCTCGGCCGAGCCAGGGAGTGCCCCACAGCAGCCAGCGACGGCGTGCAGTGGCGTGGGCGGCGGCCCAACGGTGCGCTGACCTAGGACAATTCAGCTCGTGTGCCGGCGCATGGACAAGCTTTATGGGGTGCGGAAGATGCTCTAGAACGAAGGAGAAGAGGGGAGGGTGCTCACCGGCGGCGAATTCCGGGAGATGGCCGGAGTTGGGGCAGAATCGGGGAACTCAAAATTGGCCTTGGGGAGAGCTCGACTCTGCTTGCTTATGTCCTTGGGAGCTTCAAAGGAGCGGTGTTGCGCTCGTGGATGAGTGGAGAGGCCCTTAAATAGTCGGGCTATGGCGGTGGTGGCCGATCTTCATGTCCGAAGCGACGGGACGGCCAGGATTTGCACGATGTAGTGGGGGCACTTGGCGGCCACGGCATTTCAGGAATTGAAGGCGCGGTGCGGCTGCAGGCGGGCGGCCGGCGCATTTCCTGACGGTGACGCGGGCGAGGGGCAGCACGAATACGGGCGGCGCAGGCTGCCTTGTCTGGGAGAAAAAGGAAGGCGGTGGGTGAAGAAGATGCACAGTGGTGGGCTGGGCCGGGCCAGGCTAAGAGAAGAAAAGGAGGGGCACTGGGCCGCGCGCTAGGGAATGAAGGGGGCAGGCTGGGCTGCGCCAGAAGGAGGGGAGAGAAAAGGTGCTGGGCTGGCTGGGGGAATGGAGGAAAATGGGCCCAGTCCATGAAGGAGGGAAATTTTGATTATTTTTAGGATCCAATTTTGAATCCAGATTGGAATTTGGATTTGGCTTGTCCCGGGTAGTTCACTCAGTAATTTGTTTTAACATCTTTTCATACCAGTTTAGGTTATAGGATTTCAATTAATGGTTGTCATATATATATATATATATATAAATATATATATATATATATGTATATATATATAGACACACATATATGCATGTGTATATATGTTTGTATGCAGGTATGTACGTGAACACACATACATAGGCTACCTGAGTTCCTATTTTCTTACTTGATTTATTTATTTTAGACCATCTATTAGCACATATATATATATATGCATATATACACATATACGCTATCTTTACACATTTAATTCATTCGTTCTAATCAATTTATTAGTTGATCCCATATATGACACTTTTACTAATACCTCAACTTTTGCATTTAAATTATTGCTATTGGTTTTGTGTTGTGTGTATAGGTTGGTTTTCTTTTCATTTTTTATTTCGGTTCACTTGCACCAGATCTTCTAGTTGAATTTGGTTTGTACCGGCCAACTTATATACGTATACACATACATGTCAACATTAATCCTCTTTCGAGGTAGGTTATTGTGACACCCGGTTCCAAAAATGAACCAAGTGACAACATATGTGTGCCCAGGATGTTCATCACACATATACATGTATTCCACAAACTGAAATTCAGAATATAACCACGTACAAATAGTGTTTAAGTACTTTATTACATTGACTCAATGTCTCACTCATGAACATCCAACTTATTTAGCAGCGGAAAACTCTAAACGACAACGGAAAATGACTAATACAGCAGGCTCCAACTTCAACTCCACATGCATGTTGACGGTAGTGTGCACGCCTAGTATTTCACATGTTCCTCGAAGTACTCTTCTCCTTTAGCTGATGTATATGTGGGAATGCAAGGGTGAGTACATGTCGTAATCAGCAAGTGCGGGAAAAGTATGACATGTAGCTTACAACAAGGTAGGGAAATAAGAGGTTCATTGCAACAAGCAAATTTTATTTCACAAACATAGTAAAAACAACAACTATTTCTAGATGAGTTAAATCCCATCATAAAACCAAGTTAATCATTAACATTCCTTCATCATAATTCACCGTATATCAAGTCTCAACCCGCCAATAATCTTTCTCAAATTCATCTCATACTCATAATGATTCATAACCATCTCATTTTCATGTAACCGAAATTAAACTCATTGTCATGACCCAAAACAGTCCCGAAACCAATCACAATGACTATACCATAACCATACCCGAATAACCATACCATGTTTGCCTCTGATCATGGAAGTTGGCCAGGTGCTTGTAACCGGAAGCACGGCTATCATGATAGTTTTACACTCTGCAGAGGTGGCACCACTTTACCCACAAGTTTGTGATTTCGTCACCCGTCAGCGACAAGAAAGAACCTCCATTATACTAGTACACAACCATCGGTGTATGGCCAAGAGATCACAAAATAGCCTTTACAAAGGGGCTACTAGGATGTATGGACCCACTGAGGTTTCTTCGGCATGCTTGAATCTCCATTCCCCTCCCACGGGCCCCCTCTTGTGCCATGCAGTTCCCAGGGCTGTCCTCCTCGACTCCCATTCCCGCGCCATCCAATGGTCCATAACAAGCTAGCAACACACCTAATTAGTCAGCTAAGCCGCACCCATATTTGGCCTTGTGGTGTCACTGTTTTCCTGGCATATGCTCGCATGAACCGGTCCTTAGATCTATGGCAAGAAAACCACCATATCATTCAGCAACATCCACGAACAAAGCTCACCTAGATCTTACTGATCCCATGCTCATTAATATCATCAAGTTCTCATCATCTTTACTCATATGAGTGCTATAGCTAACAAGTTTTATTTCAGCTTCCCGTGTCCCGTAAGTTAAGCGAAGCAAAAAGGAAAAATGACCATACCCGACTCATCAACTTTCCCGGTGACAAGGAGGGTTAACAAAACTAGTAAACTCCTATAAAAGGATGTCCCATCAAGTTGACACAAGCATACGAGTTTTCACAAGCAAAACAGTTTAAAAAACATGGGATCAATATGGTTAAGGGGCACTTCCCTTGCTCCTGTGGCTCGTGTTGCTCAAGCGTCTCGAAGGCTTGTTGTTGTAGCTCCTCAAAGACGGCCTCTTAGGCTTGTCCTTCTACTCATGACCATGCACATACAAAATTTACAGCAATCAATTATCATGCACAAACTTTACTCGAGATGCAATGAGGTGAATGAATGCAATTCCTATGGTGCAGTTTTATAAAATCAGTTTGTGCGTGTTCTTGCATGTTTTAGTAGGCTTTCATGGAGTTTTATGATGATCAAGGCTGCTGGTATTAAGTGTGGACGTGGTGATGATCTTGACACAATGTGTAGATCAATTCCACCGTCAAAAATTGACCAAAACATGGTCTGTCCACACGCTGCATTTTCTGCTCGCAGGGGGTGAAGAAAACGGGTGCGTAGAAACAGCTGCGACGTTGTAAGAAGGGTAACGGAAACCTACCTTATTTGTTCTTCCTCTCTTCCTGGTGGCAGGACCTCCTCCCTTGCAATGGCAGCAGCGGAGGATTTTCCGTGGAGAATTATAAGGATGCGAGTAGGGCAGAACGTCGGGGGTTTCTTCCCTGGCGACAGTGAGGCGTGACGGAGCTCGACGGAGGCAAAATTCCGGCAGGGGGGGCACGACTTGGCAGCAGGGTGGGAGAGGGCGGCAGCCAAAAAAAAAGAGATGGGTGGGGCGGCTAGGGGGGAGTTATATTTATAAGGGGGAAAAGGGCTAGGGTGGCTAGGATTTTAGCAACCCAAATATCCAATGCCTGAGATTTGATTTTAAAAGAGGTGGAATCTAGGGGCTGGGATTTTATTATTTATTTTCATCCAATGGCTAGGATTTAATTAGAAAATAAAAGCCCACAAGAGTCCAAAAGGCGGCTAGGGTTTTCCCCCTAATGAGCTGCGGCCAAGGGGGTGGGGCCCGTTAGGGTTCCCCCCTAATTTTGTGCGGCCAAAATAGGGGGGAAATTCCCCCCCCAAATGTGGGGAAATTTCACCTAGGGGAATTTTGGGGAATTTGGGGGAAAATCAGGAATATTGGGAAAATTTTGGAAAATTAGGAGAGAGGAAAATTTGGGGGAAAATTGGGGAATTTGGGGAAAATTGAGGTAGCCCAATTTGGCTATTTTATTTATTTTTTCCTTTTATTTTTATTTTTATTTATTTTCATTATTTTCTATTTCTATTTCCTTTTGTTATTTAATTTGCTTCTATGTTCCTCTCTTCATTTCTTCTTCTTTTAAATGCTTCTCTACATGAAAAATGTATGCAATACATGGTAGTAATTTTGAGAGTGTTACAATTATTGAAACATACTAAGGGGTTCAAATTGCACATGTGAATAATTGTTTTTCTTTTCAAAGTTAGTTTTGGTTCAGGGTTCGATGTCATACTCTTGTTTATTGTTTAATAAGATAAGTATTTATAGATGACAAATGCATGTACATACATATGTACACCTCAGCTTTAGTTAGAAAGTAATAGATGCTCAAGATCTTCTAAAAATTTTAGTTTGGGCCTATTTCTATTTGGATTAGAAAATTTGGGATGTCACATTAGAGGAGCTTTGGTGCCTTGTTCGTCCAACTTGTTTCAGACAAGTTTTTCCTCGGCGAGTTTCTGGACAGACCGATGTTGCTTTGGTATTTCGATCATAAATCGCGTTTTACTGATCCAACTGACGTGATTCTTTTTGGGTTGCCTTCAAACATTGATTATCTATCATTTGTGAAAATTTCATGGTCATTGTATTTACGGTTTTTGATCTACTCGAGTTTCTTTGTAGCATTGAAGACCTGTTTTTAAAATCAGGTAGAATAGATTGACCTTCGTCTAGTCTTTTTATCATAACTGGAGTTCTACTTAGTAATTTCACGTGATTCTTGTTGCAGTGGCTTCATTACTTAATTCTATATAGTCTCATCTAGTTTAGTCACGTTTGAACACATCAAAAACAGTCACGCACACAGTTTCTTTATCAGATTAATTTTCTGCCGAGGGGTTTTTGTAGCTTCCGCACAAAAAGTTCTATTCTACCATTCACCCCCTCTGGTAGCTTTTCACGTGCTCTTCGATCCTACAGGCACGACTCTTCTCTTATTTGACTAACGAGTGCAACTTATTTCATTGACAGGTACAATCATCTCTAAACGATGGCCGTTTGACACTCGATGATAATCACCGATTGAAGCTTGATACGAATCTTTTCCCCGTCAACATGGTGAGCTTCGAAGGAAAGAAGATCCTTGTGAGGACCGATCAGGCATCGACAACCAAAGGGAAGAACGTGATCATGTCTGATATGAAAGAAGATGGTCAAGCTTCGGAACCCCGAAGTCGGCATATGGAAACACAACGAGCCAAGAAAGATGACCCACTCCGAGCCGACCTCAGAGTATTTGATCACCAAATACATCAGGAAGAAGCAAGCAAGAAGTGTCTCCATGGGCTGAAGAATTGCAGGTGTGACGGGTCCAAGACCTTCACCAACAGAAGCCTTGGAAGCACTCTGGGGAGATCCGGGTTTGGGAGTCATCGGTACCTCGAGAAACCAATGATTTTCCAAGATAAATCGCCTTCCCAAGAGACTCAAGGGGGGGGGCACGGCTCGGAGACCAGCGGTACCTCGGGATAAAATGCCCTCCCGAGCAGCTCGGGAACCTCGGGTGCGTAAGCATCACTCAGGCAAGCAAGAAACCAGTACTGCCACTTGGAAACTGAAGCAAAAACCACGAGAATACGCTGATTCCTCAACCCAACCTCGGGTACACGCCGGAAAGGCCAAAATCAAGGAATGCACGAGCTCGAGACACCAAGTACTGATGATTGGATCAGTACCTTGCATGTACGAGATGAATTGGCTCCTAGCAGCTCAAGGAGTGAAGGCCAGTTCACAAAACAGAGCCTGAGCAAACGGCCGGAGGTTGGCAGCTCCAACATACAGATGGGTGTTGGTCCAAGCAAAGCCAAGAGAACAAAGGTCGATCCAAGGCCTCCTAGCAAACGTTCTCGGCTGGTGTCTCCGGAAGGAAGGATCATTGTAGGACCAGGCATCACACCAACACCCAAGCACAAGATACAAGGGTCGGTTGAATGTGGCCGACCATGACAACCCAAGAGATCAATCGGCCAGTTCATAGCAACTCCAAGACGGATCAACAGATAGGATGTGAAGCCAGAGGGGATGAAACAAGACCAGATCAATACAGTGGCTTCATGAACAAAGCCAGAACCCAATGGTGTCCCACAGGGCTCAACAAGACCAAGAAAAGACGTGTGCAATGACTGAGGGCTCTGGAAATTGCTGAGAAGAGGAAAGAGGAGCGGAGGGATCATTGGTTCAACCAGGCACGACCAATGATCACTAAGAAGACTTGGAAGGGGAAGAGGATTGCCCGAGAGGAAGCTAGAGATGATGAGAACGAAGAAGATATCTCTGGCAAGGACGAAAACCAAGTTGAGGTAAACATGATGTTTCATTTACCATATGAATTCCGTCTTCGATCTAGGAGCTAAAAATATGGTGTTTGAGAAACCGGAACAGCTCGTCCAGCACATGAAGCTCTTGTACATCCGAGGACACGTTGATGGAACACCAGTTGGAAGGGGTGTTGGTTGATGGAGGAGGAGGGGTCAACATAATGCCTATATCCATGTTTGAGAAGCTTGAATACCGAGAGAGCGACCTCATCAAGACTAACACGACTTTGAGTGGGTTTTCTGGGGACTCAAACAAAGCCAAATGGATATTGTCTGTGGAGCTCACGGTTGGAAGCAAGATGCTACCCACAGCATTCTTTGTTGTCAACGTGAGAAGTCTGTATAACTTGCTCCTTGGACGAGATTGGATTCATGCCAATGGGTGTGTTCCATCCACACTTCACCAATGTCTCATACAATGGGTTGGTGACGAGGTAGAAGTAGGTGAGGCTCATAATTCGGCTTGTATAGCAATGGCCAAGTTATCTGATCTTCCACATGAGGACATTAGGTGTCTCACAGGTAGGGACTTAAACGACTATGACTTTGTGAGCGTAGGAAGGGACGGGTTTCTTCCCGTATGTGTAAAGTCGATTGATTTAACTCGGCTCAGCAATGTAACTTGGTAATGCAAGATAAAACAGGTAATTTAACTTGGATGCAGGAAACAACCGAGCGATATCGTTTAGGCAGGAACGATATGGGCGAGCTAGTAGAGGACTTTGACAACATAGGGAAGCTCGGGCAGGGGTTTTCCTCAGTGGACAAACTGGAGCAGATAAATCTCAGGGATGGATGGGCACATCGGCCAACCTTCATCAACAAAAACCTTAGATGTTCCCAGAAGCAAGAGGTAAGCCAATTACTTAAAGAATATATAGATTGTTTTGCATGGGTTTCAGGACTCACAAGCAACCATTCAGATGATTCAACCCAGCCATACATGACAAGATCAAGGAAGAAGTGAATCGTCTACTCCAAGCTAAGTTCATTCGAACTTGCAGGTATGCCGAATGGGTGTAAAATGTAGTCCCGGTAGAGAAGAAAAACATAGAAAAGTTGAGGATATGCATAGACTTCCGAGGCCTCAACCAAGCAACACCGAAAGATGAGTATCCTATGCCCATTGCCGATGTATTGATAAACAATGCCTCGGAGCATAAGGTGATCAATTTCTTGGACGGCAATGCGGGGTACAATCAGATTTTCGTGGCCGAGGAAGACATGTCGAAGACAACTTTTTGTTGCCCTAGGTTCGTTGGTTTGTTTGAATGGGTTGTCATGACTTTCGGGTTGAAGAACGCCAGTGCAACAAATCAGAGGGCTATGAATTTGATTTTCCATGACATGTTGGGAGATATTCTTCAGGTGTATATTGATGGTGTAGTCGGTTGTATTCCAAGGGCACATGGCCGACTTAAGGATGTCCTTTGAGAAGATAAGAAGGTATAGCCTTAATATGAACCCTCTCAAATGTGCGTTTGGCGTGTCTGCTGAACGTTTCTTGGGTTTTATTGTGCATGAACATGGCATAGAGGTCAATCCCAAGAAAGTCGAAGCTATCAGAAGGATAGGAGAGCCGACATGCAAGAAAGACGTACAAAGTTTGTTGGGAAAGGTCAATTACCTAAGGAGGTTTATTGCAAACTTGGCAGGGAAGATCGGAACCTTCATGCCACTCTTGAAACGCAAGCACGAGCATGAGTTCACTTGGAGGCAGAGCAGAAGGAGGCTCTGATCAAAGAATACTTGATGAAGCCACCGGTCTTGCTTGCACCATGGATGAGGCAGCCCTTCCGACTCGATGTGGCTGCCCAAAGCCAAGTTATCGGGGCGATTGAACTCAGGAAAGCCAAGGGTTAAAGAACATTCTTTGGCTTACTTGAGCAGACGACTTCTAGATGCCAAAACCAGGTATACTTTCATTGAGAAACTTTGTTTATCTTTGTATTGTGTGTGTTCTAAGTTCCGGTATTATCTCCTTCCCAGTATGTGCTTCATGACATGTCAACACGACATTGTCAAGCACATGTTGCAACAACCGATTTTGAGTGGCAGTATAGGTAAATGGGCGTACTCGTTAGTGGAATACGATCTGGTGTTCGAGCCTCTCTGGAGCGTGAAAGGCCAGGTTGTATAAGATTTAATCGTGGAGCATGGTCGAGGTACGTCCTTGGAAGCTGTTCTTTGATGAATCAGTTTACGACAGCGGTCAAGGAATCGTGTATGTTTTGGTTTCATCCACAAGTGAAATGTACGAGTTCTTTATTCGGCTAAACTTCATGTGCACCAACAACCAAGCCGAGTACGAGGCACTGCTGAATGGCTTAGAGCATTCGGTAGACATGGGGATCAAAGACGTCGAAGCCTTTGGGGATTCCAAGCTCGTCATCCAGCAGTTTAGTGGTGAAAGCCAATGTTATGATGGAACATTGAATGATTATCGTGAATGATGTCTAGATATCATCAGGACTTTGAACACATTTTGTGCCAAACACATACCAAGAGAATAAAACCAGAAGGCAAATGACTTGGAACAGCGGGCATCGGGCTACGAAGTGAAACAAGGGAAGTTCCACGTAAGAACAAGGCCGACATTGTCCAAGGACGATGGGATCAAGATGGAACAGAATGATTCAACCAGTTTTGACATGTTAGTTGTTGAAGATTGGAGGCCAGCAACCATAGGATGCATCAAAGACCCAAACAATTGAAAAGACAAGAATATTCGGTGTCAAGCATTGAGGTATACGTTGATCAACGATGAACTGTACCGCCGAACCATAGATGGACTCTTGCTAAGGTGTCTAGACAAAGATCAAGCGAAGGAAGCCATGGGGGAAGTGCATGAAGGTCTTTGTGGCACGCATCAGTTTTTCCACAAGAGGAACTGGATGCTCAAACGAGCAGGTTTCTATTGGCCAACAACGCAGGAGGATTGTTTCCGGTATTACAAAGGATGTGAGGCTCGTCAGAGGTTCAAATATATCCAACAAGCACCAGCTAGCATGCTTCATCCCATTTTGAAGCCTTGGACTTTCCAAGGATAGGGCCTGGACTTCATCGGAGAGATCCATTCGATGTCATCGAAAAAACACCGATTTGTGTTAGTGGCCACAAACTACTTCATCAAGTGGACATAAGCTGTGCCACTCAAGAACAACACGTAAAAAGAAAAGAAAATTGTTGATTTTTTCTCCATATTAGGCCCAAACTAACGGACAAGCTAAGGTTAGTAATAAGATACTAATCAAGCTAGTCAAAAAGAAGATTTGGGAGAACCCCAGGCGTTGGCATGAGACTTCAAATGAAGCCTTATGGGCTCATCGAGTGTCAAGACACAGTGCCACTAAAGCTACTCCGTTTGAGCTTGTGTATGGACAAGAAACCATGTTACCTGTGGAAGTTAAGATGAAGGTGTGTCGAGTAGATGAACAAGACAACCTTTCGGATGTGGACTATCAAGAATTGATGATGGACAAGTTAGATGAAGTCTCTGAGAGCCGAATGGAAGTCTTAAGGGAAATGGAGAAAGAGAAACTCGAGGTGGACAAGTATTACAACAAGAAAGTTCGAGAGAAATCGTTCCAGATTGGAGACCTAGTATCAAGAACAATTTTGCCCTTAGGAACTCGAGCCAAAAAGTTTGGCAAATGTCACCAAGTTGGGAGGGACCCTTCAAAATTGTAGGAGTTGTCCCTGGAAACGCTTACTTTGTGGAGAACTTGCAAGGAGAGAACTCGGGAAAGGCAGTAAATGGAATGTACTTAACGAAGTTGTACCTGAGTGTGTGGTAAGAAAATTAAAACATCTAGAACTTGCAAGGTCAAACAACCAATTTATTTAATGAATCATGGCTTAGAAAGTGTTTTTTGGCATACTCTGTTTGCCCCCAAAACACGGGGGCATGTGTTGGGAACGAAAAATGGTTGTGATGTTTTGCAGGTATGAGAAGCTAGAAAACAGAGTGAAGAGGGCCTTTTATCTTGAAGATTCGAGGTGCAGATGACTTCGGCGAGAGAACCTGCCCGAAGATTTAAAAATCATTTGCAGGAAGTCACTTTACCTCGAAAATCCAATGTGCAAGCGCCCGGGTGGGAGTTCAACCAGAGAAAGCCAAGTTACCTCGCAGCCGCAAGAAAAAACTAGCTAAACCGTGAGATGCAAAGGCCGGGCAAGACTTAGTCATTTTTTGGAAGGCTCAAAACTTTGTAAATAATAAAGTTAGCGTCATGTAATCTTCTAGAAGGTCTAGCACATCATTCATCCACGCATTTAGATAAGATCGAGTCTTAGAGATTAGAAAGGATCTTAGTTTAAGCTTAGAAAGATAAGATCATTCAGTTTGTATCGAGTATTTATAAAGGTAGCTCTCTGTCGAGAAGAACCAGAACCGATCAAATCAATAGAACAACTTTTCGTTCATCTACTTTCATTTTTCTTATGTTTCCTTAGTTCGTAGCTTCTTTGTTGCTTTGCCGAGTAAAGCATCCGTCCCTCTCCACGTAAGTGAGACTTACCACATTCCTGGTCTCAGGAACCTTACGTTTATCTCAGTTTCGGTGAGCTAACGCTGAAATCTACCAAAGTACCGGTGACTTTGATCATCTGTTGGCGACTCCAAGCGACTTCGACTCTCTGTTCCACGAACAACCTTGACGTAATCCCTTCTTAGTTCATAAGTAATAACCAATGTCATCATTGACTTTAATAGCCACATTACCCCAGCGATACCCCTAGTAACAAAGACATGGATCTAGGCGTGTCAAACTAAATTAAAACCTTTCATCCTCGGTGTTCGCCGAAGAAAATCCCATTTTACCTTATCATATGTTTTTTTAGAATTCATTTTTACCACCCCATAGAATTCTTACGGTGCATTTCATGGAAAATCTTATAAAGGATAACAAACCCATCAAGGGTGTTTGTTCCTTCCATAAAGGTTATCTGAGTCCATCGAGCCATTTGGTCCGCCACTTAATTAAGCCCGATAGTCGCAAACTTAGTGAATTTTTTGAAGCTGGCATTAATAAGTAGGCATATTGGTCTCTACAGTTGTATTCATTCAGCCCCCTTAATTTTAGGCAACAAAATTGTCTCATGAAATTTTTTCCTAAACAATTCAAGATGTCTTGTGTGAAGAGAAATAAAAAAAACTCCATAAGGTCGCTTTAATGAAATCCCAGAAGTTTTGGTAGAACTCATCAGGGAAGCCATCAGAACCAAGAGCCTTGTTATGCTCCTTTTGGAAAACTGCATTCCAAACCTCATCCTCAGTGGAAGGAGCAGTAATAAAAGCATTCTCCTCATCAGAAACTTGTATGATATCAGCATTTTGGGACTCGTCGAAAGAGAAGCTACTTTCTTCGGTAGCCCCAAACAGGCCCTTATAATATTTTGTTATATATAATTTAATTTCATGATGGACTTCAATCATACCCTCTTCTCGCTGGACAGAGTGAATATATTTGTTCCTATGTTAACCATTTGCCACATTATGGAAGTATCTTGCATTAGAATCTCCTTCAAGAATAAATTGAGGTTTGAACTCTTGGTACCATTTAAGCTCCTCATTTGAACTCTTGCTACCATTTAAGCTCCTCTTCACATAAAAGTAGCGCTACTTGTGCATTTTCTTGCAGTCAGCGGACTCATTTCTGCAACCTCCTTAGGATCATTGATAATTGATGAAAACCTTTATTTTTTCCTTAAGAATACCAGTCATGTGGAGCGCCCATCCATGAAGGTGTTTCCTTAAATTATGAATCTTATAATTGCACCTTTCGACAGGAATTATCCCAGCAACTGGTTTGTTCCAAACTTCTTTTACCATATCATAAAACCTTCAGGATGCAGCCATCCAAGCTCAAAATTCAAATGATGCTTACGAGAGGTCCGACTAGTACCAGTGGCAAGGAGAAGGGGGCATGATCTGAAAGTTCCTCAATACATTCCAGAGCACGCAAAGAGACTAATGGGTAATTAGCTTCCCATTCAGTGTCCATCAATACGTGATCCAACTCCTCATATGTTGGCACCGGTTGATTACTGGCCCAGGTAAATTGTCGTCTGATAATCACAACCTCTCACATATACGAGCTATCAATGACAACATTAAGTATGAAGGGCCAATGCAGATCAAAATGAATATTACTCTTTCCGTAATTGAATCTCAGTAAATTAAAATCATCATATGTTAAAATAGGATATGGATTATCCTTTGTCAAATTAATCAACTCCAGAAAAAAGTCAGTCTTATACTCATCCTAGACGTCCCATCCACAACAACTAAACTCCAAATAAAGTTATAGGCTTTGTTCCTAAAATGGCATTTGTACGAAAATTACCATCTGAAAAAGCCAACGCCTCCATATAGTTTGTTTTGATGCCTAGTAAGATTCCACCCAATCTGCCTCATGGGGGGTGACAATGATAAAGTGAAGTACAGACCTCCTTGTAGGATCAAAACCCTCAAAATCAGCTACCAACAGGGGGTGAACGATAGCAACAGATCCACAGCAGAAATTTCACCCTCATTAAAAACCCAAAGATGACATGTTCATAAACTTATGTGTGTCACTCCAAGATCATGACACTTGTTGGCATCAAAACTTCACAGATAATAGATTATGAAGTTATAAATCCAACCCAATAAGAAGCACATTAATCCGATGTCTATAACATAGGTTATGGTCAAAATCGTGAAGCCTACCAATTCTAGATGAAATCAGGGAGAAACACGTGAAAACTACCCAAAAGAGAAGGTTTTTGCTCACTCGCAACTAAAACTCATACTCACATTCCAGCCGTGAAAATCAACAGGTTCGACAAGAGAAAAGCTAGTGAATTCAACAAGAAGCATGGGTTAACTTGCCTTGATACTCCGATGAAGTTTTCATATGAAACATGGCATGCTCTACACACGATCTTGATAGAAAAACTAGAGGCAATCAAGCAACTTAAACATGATACAAAAAGATTGGCAAAAGATGTTCCTCTTCTTCCAAAAAATAACAACAAGAAAGCCAACCATCATGATTCATGGGGATGCCCTCCACGAAGCGCTGACCCTCTCCTTTTATATCCGGCCCTCCAGGCCAACTCACAACAGATTAGGAAACAAAACCTGAATTCGACTCCAGCTAAGCGTAGCTAGCTTGAGTCGCCAACCCAACAATCTTTTGATGAGTCCTAGACACATCTGAACTTAACCTGGATGCAACCAGCCTTGGATTCAAACCAACCTTACCCTGCTCCAAAACCTACTCGGAATCAGCTGTTTTCTAACCAAAATAACCCAATTTCCTACCAAAACTCAATCCGATTTTCACATGTCGATGTTTGTTGTTGATATTTGGGAGATTTGTCAGATCACCCCTTGAGAGTTTGACCAGGGGGCATAACATCTAGCTAGTGTTTGTGAGGATTACCGAGAATATGAGTATGACACGAGTGGTTTCCCAGGTTGAGGCTGCCTTGAGGCTAATATCCATAAGTTCTGCTTTGTGGATTGTATTGGATGAAATATGTTTGTGTGGATGTGATCAATCTTCCAATTGATCTCTCGTGCTTTATTTGTTTTCTCCTTATTTTACTCTTCTCCCCCATACCAGTCCAAGGCCTCCCATTTTATAATCCAAGGGGGACTCTTACAACAGCTGGCCAGTGTGCCTGCTATAACTATGGCATCTGGCCCGTCAACTTGAAGCTAGTCCCTCTTCAAGGGCTTGATGATGTCCTATCCCGTCCTGCTCCATATGGGACGTCTTTCGACGCATGCAGGTGCACCCGTCACCTCTGTATTGAAGGCGTAGAGAGGGAAGTGGGGGCTCTTGGCAGCCTCTGTGACTTGACCCATGCTTACACCCACAGCAGACTGACGTGGTTTGTCGCTTCCCCATGCACAGGGGATAGTGGGATTATATCGCCCCATCAGTTGTCTTGTTCACCATCAGCCCAAGGACATGGCAAGGTGGAAGCTTCACTCCACCGGTCGCCTTGGGCCTCTTCCCAAGGGTGTGGCAGTGCCGCCTGACATCTCCTGTCCCTTCAAGAGTATTCCTCCATTTGACCATGTGTTGGTACTTATTCGAGATAGAAGATAGGTTCCAGGTGAGACTGAACCCGATCTAGGCAGGTCGCAGGCGGCGGGCGCTCCCAGGGGTGCGTCATGCCCCGGCCTAGGTAGGTGAGATCACCAGGTCAGGTTGAAGGGCGGACCCCTGACCTGGCCCTCTTAAGTTGGAGCTTAGTCTTTCATCTTGTGGGCTTCCCTTGACTTGGCCTGCGGCCACGTCCTTTTTCTTAAGGCTTCATGGTAGGGGCCCTTTGTAGTGTTGCCAGTAATACCGGTTAGCGGGAAGTCGCATGCCCAATACACCGACGGGAGCCCCCATCCTTAGTCACTAACACCCATACCGAAGGTAATGACTGGGGCCACACTTTAGTCAGGAGTGAACGTGCACTAGTTGGAGAAGCAGCTGTCCCAAGAGTTTGGGGGAAAGGAGGGGGTGCCCGTCCAGCGGAACCACCATAGAGGTGCAGAGGCAAAGAATGTAGCGAATGTGGCTGGTCCCACCTTCAATCGGGACACTCATGGATTTACACCCCATTTGGGAGTGGTCTATAAAGCACGCTGCCCGAGGAAGAGGACACTTCCCATGGCATTTTGACTTTTGCTTCCCTTTCGTCACCATCCATTTGGGAAGCCAATTTGGACGAGAAACTAATCTGGACAAGGAACTAATGGATCACCCACGCCGATCGGTGAAGAGATTCGAAGGATGAGGCCTTATTTAATGGGGCAAATGAGCCGGATCTATGTGAGGATGAGGGACAGGTCTATGTTCTTCCCCTTCCTTACCACGGGATTGTTACCTCCGTTCTCCAAGTTCTTCACGGCACTGCTATGTGAGTACGGCTTGAAGATTGGTCACCTCCTCCCTAACTCGGTGGTGGTCATCGCCGTGTTTGTCCACTTTTGTCCACTCTGAATTGTGTTACCTTACCATATGGGTGTGTTTTCACCTCAATTTTGTATAAAATCACCTGCATGCATAATACAAAAGGAACTACAACATTTTGTAAGTGTCATGCATGTAAGATAAATTAAATCCTTCATGATTTTCAATATAATTGATGGTTGAAATGTGTACTTAACGACCATGGACAAGGTGTGGGTGTCTCTTCTTCTTCTAGCAGCGAGGGCGATGAGGAGGTGATGCTTTTCCCTCGTCCTTATCTGGAAGAGCCAACATAGAAGAAGACCTAGATCTTGCCTCTGACTGATGTGCTGACTGGCATGTGGCTCCATCGCACTAGCGCTTGAAGGAAATCTTTGGAGGTTGCCTTGTCTGCCGAGAACTCACGAGCCACAGTCGTCTCTCCCCCATCTTAGGTCATGCGGCAACCAAAAAATCTGATAACGGAGCCCTGTGAACATGCCGATGTGTTGGAGGAGAAGTAATCAGTGGCTCAAGAGGAGGATATGCGGCCGCAGCCACAACAAGTAAAGGAGGCACCACAGTCATAATAGCTGCAGCGGACGGAGGAGGCGTTGGATAGGCTCCACTTCCACAAACTTCTAGAGTCCCAACCACCAACACACATGGATGAGAAAGCAGTGATGCAGACTATCAATGATCTCCTAGAGCCGTTGGACGCTGGGCCGGGGAGTCCATGCGGCAAAACAATCATCATCCCATACTTCCCTGTGCATGACGCACCCTTACAGCAGGAGGTGTTTACCGAGGAAGTCACCCCTAGGATCCGGCCGTGGAGGAGATCACCCGAGTGGTCGGGCCTATAGGAGGTGTCTGATCCACACCATGAGGTGTTTCGCCATCGCCTGCCCTTCTCCAAAGTGGCTGAGCATGGCCACACTCTCCTAGCTGAGATGCTTATATCTCTAGAGGCGGAGGGGGAAGCAGTTGTGGCTAAGAATATGTTGTTCAAGCAGCCAATGATCGGCTGCAGGTCCTAGTTAACCTGGCACGGAGGCAGCACGACGAGGAACTGACTAACATCACTATTCTTAGGGTGGTGACTGATGACATGCTCCAAGACAGGGAGGCCAGTGAGCGATCAGTTGTGGTTCGGGAAGCCAAGGCGGACCAGCAAGCCATGTGCCTTGCGGACTTAGAGGTGGATCTCCATCCATGACATGATGCAGTGTCACAATGGGAGGAGAGCATTGAGGAACCAGAGGTCGAGGTTGCCTAGTCGTGTTAGGACCTATATTCTCGTGATTGGCAGATCGCTGCTAGGTCCAAGGAGGTAACAAGCTAAGAGGAGCAGGTCGTGCTGTGGGAGGGTGAGGCGACAATCTAGAAGTCTCGCTTTGCCACCTGTGAGGAGTAGGCCATGAAGGTGTTGGAGGAGGCCGCTGCCCGCATTCGCTCAGAGGGCCACACTCAAGAAGCAAGTTGTCGAGCAAGAGGAATGGCAGGCTGACTAGGCAGTCATGAAGAGGAGACTCCTCGAGTGGATCAAGAAGCTAGAAGAGCGGCGGGCCAGTGAGGCTATGACGAAATAGAGAGTCATGGAGCTAGAGAAGCTGCTCACAGCTCTGATATCGTGTACTACCGCATAGTGCAGAAGACCGCCCAGGAGAAGAACCTAGCCAAGGCCAGTGAGGCAGTACTCCTGGAGATGTCCAAGGATCTCTTCGCCCGGACTTCGGCCGCAATGGGTCACACGGGGCTCGGGAAGCTCTCTGCTGGCAACTAGAGAATCATCAATTCCCTTGGTCACTACATCTTCGCGCTTGGCTCCATGACTGAGAACCTTGAAGAATCGGTCAAGCAAATCACCAAAGGGCTAGAGGTCAAAGTCCACCGCTTATTCACCACAATCGTCTAGAAAATCCTTGTCGTCTTCAAGAGTCGCGACCCAAACATCCCGGTGGAGATGGCCTTGGAGGGCATTATGAATGTTGCCTAGAGGGGGGGTGAATAGGCTCTTTGAACTTTTAAGCGGTTTCTTGAAACACTTAGCGAACAGATCAATTCTAGGTGGGCCGTACTAGTATGGTATAGTACGGACTAGTCCGGTGTGATCGTAATTAAAGGATTGAAGTTAGACTTGTTCCTACTTCAAGTATTTGTGCAACGGAAAATAAACGACTATTCAAGTGTAATGAAGTAAGACACAGTAACTATCAGTTTTACAGTAGGTGTGAATGTAAATCAAATGATAACTAGCACCTCTAATTGCAAATTAAAGGAAGATCAAGAAGACACAAGACAAAGTTTTATCCCGAGGTTCGATTCTACCTAGGAAGCTACGTCCCTGTTGAGGAGTCCACCAAGGACCGGGTCTTCACCAACCCTTCCCTCGTTGAATCGCCACAAAGGCCGATGCAATTCCACTAATCACACACAGGGGTAAACAATTGTACGTGGGGCGTTCTCACAATCTGAGTGCTCCCACAAGATTACAGATAGTAACTCTTCCTCCCACACACAAACAGAGAACAACAATCAGCAATTGTGTGAGAGAAGACAAACCAAGAGCTCAATGTCGAGAAGAATGACTCTCTCCTTGATCCAATCTCTAATCCTCAAAGACTTAATCTTTCTTGGCTAAGAATGAGTGGAGAGAGGTAATTTTTGTGCTCTTGGGGCGTGCGGCGGTGCTGGGAATCGAAAGTTCTTAATGTGTGGCCGTGCACCTCCATTTATATAAGGTTTCAAAAAACCCTGGTGGCCGGACTAGTCTGCTCTGTTCACCGGATTAGTCCGGTGTGCCATGTACAATTTTCATGTTGCAAGCGGCACAGTGGAAACCCTAATTTAATGTGTTTACAGAAAGTTGAACGGACTAGTCCGGTCCAAGAGCGGACTAGTCCGGTGCAAGGTGAATGCCGGTTCCAGATAGTTGAACGGACTAGTCCGGTTTCTGAGCGGACTAGTCCGGTGCAAGGTGAGTGCCGGTTCCAGAGAGTTGAACGGACTAGTCCTATTTCTGAGTGGACTGGTCCGGTGCAAGGTGAGTGCCGGTTCCAGAGAGTTGAACGGACTAGTCCGGTTTCTGAGCGGACTAGTCCGGTGCACCGTGTTGTGAGGCAACAGAAGGTTGAACGGACTAATCCGGTTTTTTAGCACACTAGTCCGGTGCACCGTGTTGTGAGGCAACAGAAAGTTGAACGAACTAGTCCAGTTTCTGAGTGGACTAGTCCGGTGCACCGTGTTGTGAGGCAACAGAAAGTTGAATGGACAAGTCCGGTTTCTAAGCGGACTAGTCCAGTGCACCGTGTTGTGAGTGACTTGGTTAAGCCCTTACCCCTACGTAAAGATTTTGAGCTATTGGGATGTGTCTCTCACACATGTACTATACAAGTAAGTCTACATTGCGCTTGGTTCATGGATCTGTCCTTTTCGTTTTTCTTCATCACTTCATTTTCACCTTTTTGAGTGCACTAATTCTACCTTACACGAGTTAATCTGCATTCATCTCAACAAGTTTATTAGGATATCAATTCATTTGTCATCAATCGTCCAAAAGCCACAAGAGAGTACCTAGATGCACTTTCACATTATCAGAGATGAGGCCCAATCTCATCAGAAAGTTAGAGAGAAGGACAAGAGGGTCAACATACAGTTCTCTCGGCAGCGGGCCCTGTAGGGGTCCCACGCCTACCTTTTGTAAGATCAGCTTAACATTTTGGAATGAGTAAGAAAGGCTTCTTATTGACAAATGCAGTGTCTAAAGTTTTGCATTGTGATGTTTCTTTAAGCCATCGACAAGGTTGGATGCCACGACGATCATTCACTTAGGTTGATTTCCTAGTTTCCAACTTGATCGGGCATGACTTATTCGCTTCCCAGATGTTTCTCATGACTTGGTTATGGCGATTACCGATCCCTTGGTTAGTCCCAGCTAGTCGCCTCATGCTCGTTAGGTAGACAGAGTTTTGGAGACTTCCCTTTGGTGAAGTCAGAAGTCACCGTAGCTAAATTAGGGTTATGCAGAAAGGAGCTCACTCTGTTCCCGATGCCCTCCTCCACTCCCTAGCAATGGTTACTGTCTTCTTAGGTTGTCTTTCAGGCACCCGACCCTACAGACTTGGCAGGACTGTGTCGATAGGGTCTTTGACGCTAATGCCTTAGCACTTGATAGGTGGGTAAGACCAAGAGAACCTCTCGTGGATAATACCGAAACCATGACCACAAAGTTTTGGATGCTTAGGCAAAGGCAAGTAGGACCCTGAGCAGGTAGGTTCCAAGCAACAAATGTTTTTTTTACTTTGAATCACAAGGTGGTTTGACTACATGCAATTATAAATGTTGTAGGTGAGGAGCCCCCGACCTACCGATGAGTAAGGTTGTAAGACCTAGGTGCTGAATACATTGGCAAAGGACTATTAGAGTGAGGTTCATGTTAAGTTTTGAGCATTCACGTGGTTTTGACGTGTGGTTTGACATAAGAAGTATTAAACTTGTTTTTGACATGTGATAGAGTATGTTTGGTGCTCATGAACTGAGTTTTGGTGTGGTTATGATGGTTTGAATGTGAGCAACATGTTTATGTGAGGCTGTCATGCAAAGTGTTGTGGTGTGGGCTAACGAGAGTCAAGTCGTGGACTTGTGCTCGTAAAGAATTGGTTGTTTGCTCATGTGCAAGTGTTGCTTGAGGTCAAGACATGGATGGTGATGGTGATCCATGAACTGAACTTAGGGAGAAGTTGAGGTTTGACAACTAAATTCAGTAGGAATTATGGTTGATGTGATCAAAGGTGTCATGCAGCATGTTTGGATTAAGAATGGTGCATATGAAGGTACTTGAGATGTGTCAAGTGGTGCTGAAAAGATGTGTGGAAGTCATGGGCACAAGTGCAGGGATGGCACATGGTTGTGATGTGATTCCAACATGTTCAGACAATGAAAAGTGAAGACTGAACATGTTTGGAAAGTGTGCACGTGTGCAAGGAGTGCATGGACGTGGCAACATGATTCCAAGGAGTTGTGAAGGTGTTTGAACATGTGTGGAGGTTTTCACAAGTTTGTGGTGTGATTCTAGCATGTTCAGACATGGGGAAGTTGGTTTTAGGTAGGTTCGGACGTGAATCCTAGTTGTAGTCAGAATCGGGTGGTTTGGACGCGCGTTTTTTAGGAAATCAGGCTGTTTTGACCCGAAAATGGTTGATTCCATATTAGTTGCGATTCCGGGCTGGAGATTCCTAGTTAAGGTCGGATTTTGAGTAGCTTCTGTCCATAACTCTTATGGCTGCATCCAAAGAGTTTTGGAAGGTTAGGATTCTGATCTAAGTGACAATAGATAGAGTTCAAGTAGGTTAGGAAGTGTCTTAGTTGACTGGACTGCTTTGGAGGTGTGCTACATGGTTTTGGTAGCCTAAGGGTTGTGGATATAGATAAAGGGAATTGGATACGAAGGAGACATCCCTTGCAGGTGGCTTTCGTGTGTCTTAAGGTAAAAGTCGTTGTTTGTGCAAAGCTTTTGCATTGTGGTCCGAATACTTCGTCTTTCACCATCCGTATGCTGTTTTTACTCATACGTATGTTTCTCACGTCCGTTTCTTTCCAGCCGACCTTTCATCACGTTTTGAGCCATAACTTTTGTTCTATCCATCTAATTTACGTGATTCTTTTTGTGTTTGCTTCATCTGTTTTTACTCATACGTATGTTTCTCACGTCCGTTTCTTTCCAGCCGACCTTTGATCACGTTTTGAGCAATAACTTTTGTTCTACCCATATAATTGACGTGATTCTTTTTGTGTTTGCTTCATAACTTGATTTTCTATCATCTGTGAAGATTTCAAGGTCAATGGAGTCACTGTTCATGCTTCACAGGAGAGTTTTTGAACCTATCAGATTGGATTTTTGCTTAGGTCGATCAGACTGACCTTTGATCATGTTTTTATCATAACTTGAGTTTTACTCCACCTATTGACGTGAATCTTGTTGCTTTAGATTTCTCAATCGTTCATCTACTTTCTATAGAGTTTTTATCATTTTTGATGCATAGAACCTACTCGCACACACGTGTTTTTGAGACAGATCAGTTTTAGTCTAGGGGTTAAGTCTTCCGCTGATTTTTTGTATCATCTACCATTCAACCCCCCCCTATGGTAGCTGATCTCGTATCCTTTGATCCTACAAATGTTTAGAAGTTCCAACAGGTCAAAGGAACTTATAGATATCCCATGCTGTGGATGGGAAGTCCTGCGAGCATCCGTCATGAAAGAGAATTTGACCTCAGTCCTTCCGCTTTGGTGGGTTTTCCGGAGGAAGATGCGACTAGAGTCGGATTTTAGTATGACCTGAGTTAGCAATCCTCTGGAGCGGGCCACCGAAGTAGACTTAGCCCGACCGGATTCAGTTTTTAATGCAACCAGAATCATCTTTCAGTGCAACTTGAGTCAGCTATCAGTTAGAGTGGGCCACCAAAGTGGACTTAGCCTGACCGAGGCGGGCCACCGGGGTTGAATTTCGTGCAATCACGTTGGGACGATCGACCTTTTTGCAAATACAAGGAAACAAGTTGGCTCTGATTAGACATTACATTTTAGTCAACTTAGGTGATATAAACATAAAGGAAAAGAGATAGCCGGTGTGACGCCCCTATCCCGAGAAGAAAAACCTCTCAGAACCGAGATTGATGCGTATGTGTGCTCAGGATGTT
The DNA here is from genome assembly GCA_030760725.1 of Neostapfia colusana. Classification (NCBI taxonomy): domain Eukaryota; kingdom Viridiplantae; phylum Streptophyta; class Magnoliopsida; order Poales; family Poaceae; genus Neostapfia; species Neostapfia colusana. The sequence continues at coordinate 41,954,327 of JASWHV010000018.1, read as the reverse complement.
CATCACACATACACATATAATCCACAAACTGAATTCAGAATATATATAACCACGAATGAATAGATTCAAGTACTTTATTACATCAATCTTTATTGCACCGGAAGTCTTATCTTAGCAGCGGAAGTCTTATTCTAGCAGCGGAAGTCTTCTAAACTATAGCGGAAGCAAACTAAGCAGCAGCAGTGGCTCCATCTCTACTCCACAGGCAAGGTTGAGGGCAGATTACACGCCTAATACTCCACGTGGTCTTCATAGTACTCCTCTCCTGTTGCTGTTGATGTATGATAATGCAAGTTTGAGTACATGATGTACTCAGCAAGTGCGGAAAGTATGACATGTAACTTTCAACAATGTAGGTATAAAAAGGCTCATTGCATAAAAGCAAAGTTTATTTCATAAATCATGGTAAAAACAGCAACTAGCTTTAAGTGAATTAAATCGCAACATCAACATATCTCCATCATATTTCACCTCTTTTCATGTCTCATCCAGACATTTATTTTTCTCATCTTTCATCTCATGCTCATGAATACCATCTCGTATTCACTACTATCTCATCTCATGTTCAATTCCATCTCATAACCGAGATCAAATCTCATTGCCATGACTCAACAGTCATGCAACCAATCTCATTACCCGGACTCAACAGTCCCGAAAACCAAATCCAAAGACCAAACCATCACCAAACCAAATAACCAAACCAAATACCATCCCAATAACCATCCCATCTAATCATGTGGGTTGTCCAGGTGCTTGTGACCGGAAGCACGGCTATCATGATAGTTTTACACTCTGCAGAGTTTGCACCACTTTACCCACAAGTTTGTGATTTCGTCACCCGTCAACGACTGCAGAACCTTCATTATACCAGTACACAACCGTCGGTGTATAGCCAATATATCATAAAATAGCCTTTACAAAGGGGCTACTAGATGTATGGACTCACTAAGGTTTCACCAGCAGGCTATAATCTCCAATTCTCCCACCTACAGGCCCCCTCTTGTGCCATGCAGTTCCCAGGGCAGTCCTCACTCGACTCCCATTCCCTGTGCCTTCCACGGTCCATAACAATCTAGCAACTTACCTAATTAGTCAGCTAAGCCGCACCCATATTTGGCCTTGTGGTGGCACTGTTTTCCTGGAATGTGCTCGCATGAACCGGTCCTTAGATCTACGGCAAGTAAACCACCATGTCATTCTACCACTTCCACAATCCAGACTTGCCTAGATCTCCCTCCGATTCATGTTCATTATCAACATCAGTTTCTCATTAACATTATTCATACGATTACAGTTAGCTAGACACATTCTATCGCTTCCCATATCCCGTAGATTAGCAAAGCAAAAAGCAAAACCGACCATACCCGACTCATACTGTCCCGGCTACAAGGGTGGTTAACAAAACTAGTAAACTCCTATGAAAGGGTCTCCCATCAAGTTGACTCAAGGACACACACCTTTTCGCAAATAAAACAGTTTCAAAAACATGGGATCAATATGGTCAAGGGGCACTTGCCTTGTTCATGTGGCTCTTGTTGCTCTTGTGTCTCGATGTTCTGGTGTTGTAGTCCTTCGTAGGTAGCTCCCTGAGCTTGTCCTTCTAATTACGATCACGCACATACAAAGTTCATAGCAATCAATCATTATGAACAAACTTTACTTGAGATGCAATGGTGCATATGCATGCTAATCCTATGATGCTATTTTTATTAGATCGGTTTGTACTTGTTCTTGCATGTTTGCATGGCTTGCATGGGGTTTCACAATGAACAGAGGTGTAGAGATCAAATGTGGACGTGGCGATGATTTGGACTCAAGATCTAGATCAGACCGATCAACACGTGATCTATCCACGAAAAAGCTTCTGTTCAAAGGGATCGAAGAACAGATGCAAAGAAAACCGCGATGATATCGTCAGGTGGTATTGGAGACCTACCTTACTTCCTTCGGGTCCTTCCTCCAGAAAAACAGATCGTCGGCTATCCTCCGGCGATGGCGATTGTGGTCCGGCCTCGTTGGCGGCCTCTCTGGTGGTCAAACTCCGGCGAAGGGGTTTAGCTCGGCGAGCTGGGGGCTAGGGCTTCTAAGTTGTCGGCTTAGAAAAGATGTTACAACCAAGGGGTTGTTTTGTGTTCTATTTATAATCGGAAAAAGAAGAGTTCTACTCTGATCAGAATTCGAATAAGAGTCCTATTCAAATTATTTTTGAATCTTAACAACTTATCTTCAGTTGATTTGGTGTGGTAGCAACGTGGAATTCGTGTCGGTTTCCTTCCGTGTCGGTATTCCCGCGCGTACAGAAGCAAAAACCGCTTCAGATCTCGTCACCTCCGCGGTGATGAGCTCCGAAGGCTCCATGTGTCCAGTAGAGGCCGGGCCTCCCTTTTCCACAGAGGCGGGCTCCGGTTGTGCCACGTATCAGGCGGGTGAGACCTCCCTCTCCCTCAGAGGTGAGCTCTGCGTGCGCCATGTGTCTGGTGGGCCGGGACCTCCCCTCTCAATCGAGGTGAGCTCCGAGAGTGCCACGTGTAAGAGCCGGACCTCCCCTCTCTTCGGAGGTGGGCTCTGAGAATGACATGTGTCCAGTAGCGCCATACTTCCTTTCTCCTCAGAGACGAGCTTCGAGGTCGACACGTGTCCAACAGTGATGGACCTCCCGGAGGTGATCTCCGAGGTCGACACGTGTTCATCAGCGTCGGACCTCCCGGAGATGAGCCCCGGAGGTGACACGTGTCCAATTAGGACCGGACCTCTCGGAGGTTAGCTCCGAGAGCCACACGCGTCCCGCGCAGCTGGACCTCACTTCCCCGCAGCGACACGTGTCCTGCGGGGCTGGCCTCGCTCTTCCGCAGAGGCTAGCTCCGGGGGCAACACGTGTCCCACGGGGTCGGACCTCGCCCCTTCCGCAGAGACGAGCCCCGAGTTTGCTACGTAGCCAGTTAGCGGCGGACCTCTCCCCCTTTTGCGGGGATGAGCTCCGAAGGCGCCACGTGGCCTAAGGCCGCGGGAGTTGTCTTTAGCGCTCTCTGTGGATTGGATTTGGCTCTTTTTGGCTATCTTTTTTATTCTTTCTCTGTTTCCAATTCGTTTAAAATGTTTTCTCTACATGAATTATGTATGCATACATGATTATGAAATTAAGGGTGTCATAAATCTACCCCCCTTAAATTGAATCTCGCCCTCGAGATTCTATAGTGGAGAATAGATGAGGAAATTCTACTTTGATGTCTTCTTCACGCTCCCATGTACCTTCAGCTTCGGTGTGATAGCTCCATTGTACCTTGCACCAACGGATCACTTTGTTCCTCGTGACCCTTTCCTTCACGTCAAAAATTCGGACAGGGTGCTCTTCATAGGTCAGATCCTCTTGAAGTTCTAGCTCTTCCATTGGTACTTGTTCTTCTGGTACTCTCAAGCACTTCTTGAGCTGGGATACATGAAACACGTCCTGCACATCGGAGAGGTGCATTGGGAGCTCTAGTTGATAGGCTACTTCTCCTCGCTTGTTCAAAAATGGCCCGATGTAGCGAGGTGCTAACTTGCCTTTGACGTTGAAACGTCGTTAGCCTCGGATAGGTGATACCTTAAGGTATACGAAGTCTCCTACTTCGAAAGTCAACTTCCTTCGCCTATTGTCCGCATAGCCTTTCTGTCGTGACTGAGCAGCCTTCAAGTTCTCCCGTATTGCTTGGACTTGCTTCTCAGCTTCTTGTAGCACTTCGGGTCCAAACACTTGGTTTTCTCCGGTCTCGTTCCAAAACAACGGTGTTCTACACCATCTACCATACAATGCTTTGAAAGGTGACATCTTCAAGCTAGCTTGATAGCTGTTGTTATAGGAGAATTCGGCATACGGCAAACTCCTATCCCAACTACGCCCATATTTCAAGGCGCAAGCTCTCAACATGTCCTCCAAAATTTGGTTTGTCTTCTCGGTTTGTCCATCAGTCTGCGGGCGGTAAGCGGAGCTAAAATCCAGTCGTGTACCCATAGCCTCATGCAGCTTCCTCCAGAACCTAGAGGTAAACTGAGAACCCCAATCTGAGACTATCCTCTTCGGGACTCCATGGCGGCACACGATTTGCTCCATGTACAGCTCAGCTAGTCGTGCAACGTTGTACGCGGTCTTAACAGGAAGAAAATGGGTTGTTTTCGTCAATTGGTCCACGATAACCCAGATGGAGTCGTAACCCGACCGAGTGCGTGGCAATCCGACGATGAAATCCATACTGATATCTTCCCACTTCCACTCGGGTACTTTCAATGGTTGCAACAGTCCAGCGGGTCTTTGATGTTTGGCCTTCACCAGTTGGCATGTGTCGCATAGGGCAACATACTCGGCTATGTCCCTTTTCATACCATCCCACTAATAACAAGTCTTCAAGTCCTTGTACATCTTTGTACTGCCGGGATGTATGGAATATGGTGAGTCATGTGCCTCTTTTAATATCGTGTCGTGGATATGCTTCACGTTAGGCACACAAATCCTTTTTCCTAGCCAAAGCGTACCCTTCTCGTCTTCCTTGAAGTCCTTTTCTATGCCTTGTCGGATTCTTTCCTTGATCTCCTTGATCTCCTCATCCGTTGCTTGGCCATTTCTTATCTCCTGTTCCAGCGAAGAATGGAGTTCCATCACTTCCATCTCGTTCAAGAACCCGAGATGTAACCGTTCGAACTCCTTGCGCAGCTCGGGCGGTAGCTCCCGAACCGTAAGTTGGTGACATGCTCCCTTTCGGCTCAATGCATCAGCTACGACATTGGCCTTTCTGGGGTGATAGTTGATTCCAACATCATAATCCTTGATGAGTTCCAACCATCGACGTTGCCTCAAATTCAAATCCGTTTGGGTGAATATGTACTTGAGGCTTTTATGATCCATATAGATCTCACATCGGTGGCCAATGATATAATGTCTCCAAATCTTTAATGCATGCACCACGGCTGTGAGCTCCAAGTCATGTGTGGGGTAATTGAGCTCGTGTTTCTTTAGTTGTCTCGATGCATAGGCTACCACTTGTCCCTTTTGCATGAGCACACATCCAAGCCCTTGTCTGGATGCGTCACAATATATGTCAAAGCTCTTGCTGACGTCTGGCAATACCAAAACCGGTGTTGTGGTTAGCCTTTTCTTTAGCTCCTCAAATCTTTCTTGGCATGCTGGTGTCCATTGGAAGGCTTTTCCTTTCATTAGCAATTCCGTCATAGTTTTTGCTATCTTGGAGAAGTCCGTGATGAACCATCGGTAGTATCCAGCCATCCCAAGAAAACTCTGAATATCCCTCACGTTTTGCGGTTGGTTCCACTTTAGAACATCTCCCACTTTTCCGGGATCAACCGATACTCCTTCCTTGGAGATGATGTGGCCTAGGAACGATATCTCCTTTAGCCAAAATTAACACTTGCTGAGCTTGGCATACAATTGATGCTCTCGCAGCTCCTCAAATCTTTCTTGGCATGCTGGTGTCCATTGGAAGGCTTTTCCTTTCATTAGCAATTCCGTCATAGTTTTTGCTATCTTGGAGAAGTCCGTGATGAACCATCGGTAGTATCCAGCCATCCCAAGAAAACTCTGAATATCCCTCACGTTTTGCGGTTGGTTCCACTTTAGAACATCTCCCACTTTTCCGGGATCAACCGATACTCCTTCCTTGGAGATGATGTGGCCTAGGAACGATATCTCCTTTAGCCAAAATTAACACTTGCTGAGCTTGGCATACAATTGATGCTCTCGCAGCTTCTGTAAAGTCAATCTCAAGTGTTCTTCATGTTCCTCCTCGCTTTTCGAATACACCTTGATGTCGTCAATGAAAACCACGACGAACTTGTCCAAGTACCCCATGAAAACCTTGTTCATGAGGTACATGAAGTATGCGGGTGCATTCGTTAACCCAAAATACATCACGGTATATTCATACGAACCATACCGTGTTTGAAAGGCAGTCTTGGGTATGTCGGAGGGCTTAATCTTCAGCTGGAAGTATCCTGACCGAAGATCAATCTTGGAAAAGACTCGGGCTCCCTTCATTTGGTCGAACAGGTCCTCTATACGGGGCATAGGGTACTTGTTCTTGATCGTCACCTCATTGAGAGACCTATAGTCCATGCACATCCTTTGGGTCCCATCCTTCTTGTCTACGAAGAGCACGGGGGCTCCCCATGGTGACGAGCTTGGACGTATAAAACCCTTCTCCAGCTGCTCCTGAATTTGCTTCTTGAGCTCCACTAGTTCGTTAACGGGCATCCTATATGGTCTCTTTGCTATAGGTGCAGTTCCGGGTACCAAGTCAATGGAAAACTCAATGTCCCGGTCAGGTGGCATACTTGGAAGTTCTTTCGGGAACACGTCCGAGAATTCTTGAACCACTGGAATACTATCCAATGTTGCTCCTTCGACGTGGTTCAACGTGGCCTTCTCGGTTGTTGGCTGGGCTAACTCGAACTCGATACGGGTTCCGTGCTCGTTTGTCAACTGCACGTTCCTCTTAGCACATTGGATTACTCCGTTGTGCTTGCTTAGCCATCCATTTCGAGTATTATGTCAAGCCCTTGGGAATACAAGACAATGAGGTTGGCAAGGAAGTCTACCCCCCTTATTTCAAGATTTACTTTCGGACATACTATATTAGTCCTCATTTCTCCACCGGGAGAGTTAACCAACATAGTATATTTCAAGTGTGATATGGGTAGATTATACTTGGCAACATACTTGGATGATATGAATGAATGTGATGCTCCGGAATCAAATAAAATGGTGGATAGGTTGGAGTTGGCAAGGAACATACCAATCACGACGTCATCAGCCTGTTGCGCTTCCTCAGCAGAGACATGGTTCACGTTGCCGCGAGCGTAGTTCTGCTGTCCATGGTTTCCTTGATTGGCTCCTCCGTTCGGACGTGGGTTCTGCTTGGGCACGTGCTTGGTTGTCCAGGGCCTCTCTTCGGGAACTGGCTCGCAAAGTGTCCCGTTTCTCCGCATGCAAAGCATGCATTGTTGCCAAAGACAGCAGGAACGTTAGGGCGGGGTTTTTGAACAGGAGCGCCCATGTTGGGTCGGGGCGCAGGAGGCAAAGGCGCACGAGGTGCTTGCATGGCAGGACGTTGCTGTGGTGGATGGTTAGGGCGACAAGTAGATGTGGATGAGTCATACTATGGTGCAGCTGGGGGCATGTACCGGGGGCGTACGTTGCTCCCTTGTGGCTGGTATGGCATCTTTCTTTTGCCCTCTTGCTCGATCTCTCGGATCTTGCTCTCAACCACTATAGCTTTGTCAACTAGCTTCTGGAAGTTAGCATAGTCATTGTTGAGAAGCTGAACTTGGATCTCATTGTTCAACCCTCTCATGAACAAGTACTGCTTCCATTGGTCCGAGTTGACATCTTCGGGGGCATACCTTGACAGCTGCGTGAACTTGTTAAGGTACTCATTCACGCTCTTCTGTCCTTGGTGGAGACCTTCAAACTCTTGTCTCTTGAGCATCATGACTCCCATAGGGACGTAATGAGAGCGGAAACTCTCCTTGAACTCAGTCCAAGTAATAATCTCCGGGTTGTCATGAGCATTGCAAAGGCGTCCCACCAATCAGCGGCAGCTTCCATAAGTTGGTGCGATGTGAAGAGAACTTTCTCTCGGTCATTGCACTGAACTATGGCAAGCTTCTTCTCCATGGACTTCAACCAGTCATCAGCCTCCATGGGGTCATTAGCTTGTGAGAAAGTAGACGGTCGAGTTCTCATGAACTCTCCCAATCGGTTATGAGCCGGCGGTGGTGGCGGTGGTGGTGCCAGGGGTGCAGGAACGGGGTTATTGTTGTTGGCTTGCAGCTGACCCAAAGTTTGGATCATGGTTTGCATGAGCTGATTCTGCATGGCCATCAACCGTTCCACGTTGTTTGCACCAGCTCCGGGGTTGTCATTCTCAGGAACCTCAACGTGATCATCCTCTTGGTTGCCACGGATGTTCCTCCCTTGACAACCGGTGTTTCCTCTCACCATCTGTCAGAGGGAGTTGAGTAGAATAGAGGTTAGAAGTTTAGAGTGATCCCTCCCAACTATATGCATCAAGGTGGATGGACTATATATCATCCTATATGAGGATGTGAACAAGTGCCGAAGCATCTCAAAATCTCTCTACTATGTGTGGATATGGACAACGCTGAAACGTCCCACAACTCACACTAAGCCCTCAAGCACAACAATCATCACAAAAGTTCAGCACATAACTCCGGTTCAAGGCTTACTCAATGGGGGTCCTATGTGATTTGGGGTGATACCAATCTGTGACCAATCTGTGACTACCAATCTGTGACTTTGCCCTATGGTCAATGGGGTTCTAATGCCAATATATGTATTCTACCTAGGCTTGCATCCTATGTTCAGCGTGGCTCCTAATACCAATCTGCGACCGTGGTTCTGCTACCAATCTGTGATCAATCTAGGCTTGTGACCTACAGTCAACCGTTGTTTCTAAAGGCAATATGTGACCTATCTAGGCGTGTGACCTACGATCAACCGTGGCTCTGATGTCAATCTGTGACGCCCCTATCCCGAGAAGAAAAACCTCTCAGAACCGAGACTGATGCGTATGTGTGCCCAGGATGTTCATCACACATACACATATAATCCACAAACTGAATTCAGAATATATATAACCACGAATTAATAGATCCAAGTACTTTATTACACCAATCTTTATTGCAGCGGAAGTCTTATCTTAGCAGCAGAAGTCTTATTCTAGCAGCGGAAGTCTTCTAAACTATAGTGGAAGAAAACTAAGCAGCAGCAGCGGCTCCATCTCCACTCCACAGGCAAGGTTGAGGGCAGATTACACGCCAAATACTCCACGTGGTCTTCATAGTACTCCTCTCCTGTTGCTGTTGATGTATGACAATGCATGTTTGAGTACATGATGTACTCAGCAAGTGCGGAAAGTATGACATGTAGTTTTCAACAAGGTAGGTATAAAAGGCTCATTGCAAAAAACAAAGTTTATTTCACAAATCATGATAAAAACAGCAACTAGCTTTAAGTGAATTAAATCCCAACATCCACATACCTCCATCATATTTTACCTCTTTTCATGTCTCATCCAGACATTTATCTTTCTCATATTTCATCTCATGCTCATGAATACCATCTCGGATTCACTACCATCTCATCTCATGTTCAATTCCATCTCATAACCGAGATCAAATCTCATTGCCATGACTCAACAGTCATGCAACCAATCTCATTACCCGAACTCAACAGTCCTGAAAACCAAATCCAAAGACCAAACCATCACCAAACCAAATAACCAAACCAAATACCATCCCAATAACCATCCCATCTAATCATGTGGGTTGTCCAGGCGCTTGTGACCGGAAGCACGGCTATCATGATAGTTTTACACTCTGCAGAGTTTGCACCACTTTACCCACAAGTTTGTGATTACATCACCTGTCGGCGACTGCAGAACCTCCATTATACCAGTACACAACCGTTGGTGTATAGCCAAGAGATCACAAAATAGCCTTTACAAAGGGGCTACTAGATGTATGGACTCACTAAGGTTTTACCAGCAGGCTAGAATCTCCAATTCTCCCACCTACAGGCCCCCTCTTGTGCCATGCAGTTCCCAGGGCAGTCCTCACTCGACTCCCATTCCCCGCGCCTTCCACGGTCCATAACAATCTAGCAACTTACCTAATTAGTCAGCTAAGCCGCACCCATATTTGGCTTTGTGGCGGCACTGTTTTCCTGGCATGTGCTCGCATGAACCGGTCCTTATATCTACGGCAAGTAAACCACCATGTCATTCTACCACTTCCACAATCCAGACTTGCCTAGATCTCCCTCCGATTCATGTTCATTATCAACATCAGTTTCTCATTAACATTATTCATACGATTACAGTTAGCTAGACACATTCTATCGCTTCCCATATCCCGTAGATTAGCAAAGCAAAAAGCAAAACCGACCATACCCGACTCATCAACTGTCCCGGCTACAAGGGTGGTTAACAAAACTAGTAAACTCCTATGAAAGGGTTTCCCATCAAGTTGACTCAAGGACACACACCTTTTCGCAAATAAAACAGTTTCAAAAACATGGGATCAATATGGTCAAGGGGCACTTGCCTTGTTCATGTGGCTCTTGTTGCTCTTGTGTATCGATGTTCTGGTGTTGTAGTCCTTCGTAGGTAGCTCCCTGAGCTTGTCCTTCTAATTACGATCACGCACATACAAAGTTCATAGCAATCAATCATTATGAACAAACTTTACTCGAGATGCAATGGTGCATATGCATGCTAATCCTATGATGCTATTTTTATTAGATCGGTTTGTACTTGTTCTTGCATGTTTGCATGGCTTGCATGGGGTTTCACAATGAACAGAGGTGTAGAGATCAAATGTGGACGTGGCGATGATTTGGACTCAAGATCTAGATCAGACCGATCAACACGTGATCTATCCATGAAAAAGCTTCTGTTCAAAGGGATCGAAGAACAGATGCAAAGAAAACCGCGATGATATCGTCAGGTGGTACTGGAGACCTACCTTACTTCCTTCGGGTCCTTCCTCCAGAAAAACAGATCGTCGGCTCTTCTCCGGTGATGGCGATTGTGGTCCGGGCTCGTCGGCGGTCTCTCCGGTGGTCAAACTCCGGCGAAGGGGTTTAGCTTGGCGAGCTGGGGGCTAGGGCTTCTACGTTGTCGGCTTAGAAAAGATGTTACGACCAAGGGGTTGTTTCGGGTTCTATTTATAACTGGAAAAGAAGAGTCCTACTCTGATCAGAATTCGAATAAGAGTCCTATTCAAATTGTTTTTGAATCTTAACAACTTATCTTCAATTGATTTGGTGCGGTAGCAACGTGGAATTTGTGTCGGTTTCCTTCCGTGTCGGTATTCCCGCGCATACAGAAGCAAAAACCGCTTCAGATCTCGTCACCTCCGCGGTGATGAGCTTCGGAGGCTCCACGTGTCCAGCAGAGGCCGGGCCTCCCTTTTCCGCAGAGGCGGGCTCTGGTTGTGCCGCATGTCAGGCAGGCGAGACCTCCCTCTCCCTCAGAGGTGTGCTCCGCATGCGCCACGTGTCTGCTGGGTCAGGACCTCCCCTCTCAACCGAGGCGAGCTCCGAGGGTGCCACGTGTCAGAGCCGAACCTCCCCTCTCTTTGGAGGTGGGCTCCGAGAATGCCACGTGTCCAGTAGCGCCATACTTCCTTTCTCCTCAGATATGAGCTCCGAGGTCGACATGTGTCCAACAGTGACGGACCTCTCGGAGGTGAGCTCCGAGGTCGACACGTGTTCATCAGCGTCGGACCTTCAGGAGATGAGCTCTGGAGGTGACACGTGTCCAATTAGGACCGGACCTCTCGAAGGTTAGCTCCGAGAGCGACACGCGTCCCGCGTGGCTGGACCTCTCCTCCCCACAGCGACACGTGTCCTGCGGGGCTGGCCTCGCTCCTCCGCAGAGGCTAGCTCCGGGGGCAACACGTGTCCCACGGGGTCGGACCTCGCCCCTTCCGCAGAGACGAGCCCCGAGCCTGCCACGTAGTCAGTTAGCGGCGGACCTCTCCCCCTTTTGCGGGGATGAGCTCCGAAGGCGCCACGTGGCATGCGGCCGCGGGAGTTGTCTTCGGCGCTCTCCGTGGATTGGATTTGGCTCTTTTTGGCTATCTTTTTTTATTCTTTCTCTGTTTCCAATTTGTTTAAGATGTTTTCTCTACATGAATTATGTATGCATACATGATTATGAAATTGAGGGTGTCACAGTCGGGGAGCCAGAGCCGTAGAGCCTACGGAGGATGAAGCCCCGAGCTTGTTGGAGAAGTCGTGGTTCTAGCTTTTAGTCACTGTGAGGGAAGTTAGGACACTACGTAAGAACCTCAAATCAGAGACAAAGATCGGCGACGAGCGCAAAGGCGACCCTCCGATCTGGAAAAACGAGACGCGCCTGCATCAGCGAGGATCAAAACTGGCTCAGTTGAGTGGAGCCCCCAAGCCGGTGCTGGAGGGCATTCGATGCTCACCAGCATGATGGGAGTCCCCGAGCCACACGGCAGCACCACAGGCCTCAGGCTGGTCCTCGAGGTCACATCTAGTGGTGGCATTGACTTCAGCATCAAGGATGAGTTGGCACAGGCGACATTATTCCTAAGGTCAGTCTTGACAGCGATGATGCCGCTAGGGCCGCATATTCATCGTCAAATAGGCATATTGATCACCGCCATCAACTTGGCGACCAAGATGACATTTTAGGACATATCAAATGTCATCCATGTCGAAGATGAAGTTTTCTGCTCGGAAGTTGTGCCTGGTCCTGAACATGACTGGCAATGGTATGCATCCCCAAGATTGGCCACGACCTAGGAGGATATTGTAGAATGGATGGGCCGGCTCTAGGTCAGACCTGGATATCTGCATTTTCTCAAACACCCTTGGGCTCAAGAGGCTTATGCTGGCACCTCCGTCCACTAAGGTGCATTGACCCAAAGGTTGAGGATCATTGGGGAGACTACAAGGGGATGTTGTTCCTCAGAGTTGGCCATATGGGTAAGGTCAGTGTGCTCAACATGATGGAAATGTGTGACCACTTAACCGTGCATGGATAACCTTTGTCGACTACAATGACGCATACTTCCGTCATCAACAACTTCAGTTGACGGCGAGAGGTCAGAGTAGGCGAGCCGCATCTGATGACCGCTACAAAATGTTGTGTCTCTTGGATGACCTCGTGTACGGCTCCTAGATGAGGAGGGGGGCCAGCCCCCACGCTTCCACATGCAGGTGTCTAGAAGGAGTAGAGCCTGCTCGGAACCTGTCGCCAGCGAGTCTAGGCTGCGGATGGTCGTTTGCCATTGGGGGTCTCTATAGGACTGGGGGCAGCGCTGGCCTATGCCGGCCATCATTGGGAAATTGCTCCGGAAAGCAGCAAGGAAAACACTAAAAAAGCATGACGCGACCCCCTACCTGACATGCCAAATGTCAACATTTGTTGTCGATATTTAAAGTTATGCTAATCACCCATTGAGAATTCGGCCAAGGGCGTAACAGCTAGCTGGTGTCTGTGAGTATGAGACGGGTGTTTTACAAGGTTCTGGCCCCTGGAGGCTAATAGCCCTACATTCTGCTTTGTGGACTGTATTTGATGAAATGTGTGTGTGTGTGTGCGTGCGCGCGCGCGCATGCAAAAACAATCTTCCCCTGTTAATATGATATATTTAAATGAAAAAGAATTTGAGAATTATGCATTTCTCTATTTTCTCTTGTGTGTTACAACATGTGATCAATCTCCAAATGTATCTCATGTGCTTTCTCTGTTTTTTCTCCTTTTTCTCTTCTACCCCGTACTAGCCCAAGGGCTCCCCATTTACAGTCTAAGAGGGGCCCTTACAATGGCGAGCCAGTGAGGCTGCTATAACTTTGGTAGCTTCCCCATCACCTCGAACATATACCGTCTTCAAGGGCTTGTTGCTTCCTTGTGAAATCTAAGAAATTCTAGCAAGTGAATCAGCCGAATCATTAGGAAAATGAGGGGGAATTAAAACTTTGGAATATAAATGTGTGAGTTCAAAGTGCTGACTTATACTTGCAAAAACTTTCAAACATGGAGAGATAAATCCACAATTTGGTTCCCCATAAATCAAATAGTAACCCTGCAGAATTCCAGTTCATTTGGAGAGGGTTTACCATTTGTTTGGAATTAAGTAATGAAGCAATCCAAATTTGAATTCAAACTTCAGTTCCAAATTCAAAGTTAATCAAATTTCAAATTGGAGTTCACCAACGTGTTCAACATATTTGAAATAGCACCTCGGCCAAAATTCATTTCAATTGGGCTGGGTTTGCTATATATTTGAATCAATGGAAGAGGGAGGATTCAAATACAAATTCAAATTCAAATATCCAAATGCAATTCAAACTTCACCACGGAAACAGAATTCAGTGGAATTCAAATTCAAACACATGACTTTGGGAGGAAGCAAAGCTGTTAATTTGGAGGAAATATCAGCTGTAAATTAGGTGAAGTGGACCCCATCTGTCAGCCCCACAGTGAAGCAACCGACTCTGTTTTTCCCTTCTTCGGCAGAGAGAGCGCCAGTTCCCGGGTGAACCCTGGCCCGATGAAAGCCACCGCGCCACCTCGTGCTATGATGATCAGGATGCCGAGAGAGATATTCACCACTCCCCTGCCCACGTGAACGTCTCCTCACTCGGTCGTTCGACACCCCCTGCTCCGTTTGCGCCGTTTGCCGCCGCTCGGTTGCGCAGCGCCGCTCCTCCGTCGCCCGATGCATCCCGGCATTGTCACGCTCAGCTGTGACCGTAGGAAGGCGCGCAAGGTCCCCCTCGTCCTCCCCGACACCAGCAAACGACGATCCTTCGAGCCGCTCCCGAGAGCCGAGCGAAGTTTGTCTCCCGGCGCCCAACTTTGCCACCACGACGCCGCACCGTCGACCGGCCACCTCCGACGTGTTCACGGCCGACCAACCGGCATCCTAGGTTCGTCGTCAACCCCCTTTGCTGTCCTCCAAGTTTGGAGCTATACCCTAGCGTAGGCCAGCCGGAATTTGAAGATTCCCATGACAGTTTCTTTGAACCGCGGTGATGGAAATGGCAAATTCATCGCGCATGAGTAGTTAGGATTCATTCCGGTCTATGAGAAGCTTTGCTAGGTCGCTACGGTCCATCTCAATCAAATGGCGATAGAAACCATCAAGGATCAGGTAAGTTCTTCGAGTTTTCCATGCCGCTGCTAAAAAGCTCCTGGGTCGCACGGTGAACAACATGTTGAAGTGGCTTTCATCGCAGCTGCCGTTCTGATCCTTGGTCAGCATGTTCGTGCGGAGCTTTTGGCGTAATCCGTTGGCAAAAAGATGGACCTCTGACGAAACCCGAGCTCGCCGGAGTTTCATTTCCCGCTGTCACCGTCGTGAGAAGGTTTCTGGCCATTCCCGGCCATCGCCTACCCCCTCAGTGTATTCCCCGTGCGAACTTAGGCCCAGGCAGCGAGATTTTACAAGTTTCAAGCTGTGGAACGACGGGTGGCGAGCCTCGACGGAGTGCTCCACCGCAGGGGAGCGCGGGCGTCTCGAGGTTAAAGAAGGGCGATGCGCCCCGCCGGTCAGTGAGTAAAAAAGGTTCGGGTCAGATCCTTTGTGGCTACAGGATCGTGTGTGGCTACACGCTTTAAATCTGTGGCCCCATGTGCCTCGATTCTGAGTGGCTGGATTTAAAAAAGGTAGGCCTGGCCCCTGTTTAAAGGATTTCTAGTTCAAAAGAAATTCCAGATTCGGTTCAATATTTAGAAATTCATAAATCCCTGTAGAATCATCCAAAGTTAGTGAAATAAATTTTGTCGTCCTCATGGCAAGTCCTTTGCAGAGAAGCAATTTAATTGCTATGAAAGTCCCTAGATTTGGCTCATTAATTCCTTTAAGAAAAAAGTTAGGGATTTAATTCTAGGAGTTCTGTTAATTGGAAAATTTCCAATTTTGGTCAGAACCTTCATCTAAATATCTTTAAACTCCAGTAAAAATTTCAGAGTCATTTTACTTTAATTACTGGATCAAATTGGGTTTCCATCTTCTATGTCTCTGAAAAATGAGAAAAACAACAGAAACATTTCTCAGTTTTCTACAAATCTTGTAAAATCCATTTCCCCCTATAGATAACTTGAAAAATTATGAAACAAATTTTGCTAGAACAAGGGAGACCTACTCTAACCTGATATTCTACTGTCAGCTATGCCAAAGCTACGGAGTTAGGATCAAAATTCAGAGAAACCGATTACTTGTTGGAGGGTTAGAACCAACAAGCTTTCATGAAACTTTCTCGTTCTTGGCCCAACTCCTCCTCATGACATGTCTCTCTTGTAAAAATCTCAAAGCCAATTAAGAAACATTAGGAGCAGTAACTTTAATTAGAAGTTTGCTTCTTATAAATTAAATATCACTCATATACATATTTTGTTGCATATCATATGGAAGCTTCGGAGGCTTTGAACACCATTCCTCCAGAAGCTAACTTCCCTTTTGACTCGCAACCAGCCAAACCCTGGTTTGCATTTAGTTACTTTTGCAAAGTTATGATTAGTATTACTTATGTCTAGGATGAGATGCGTGCATCAGAGTTAAGGCGATTGAAACTCCACTTGCATGACCCCCAAATCCTATGGATTATTGGGTAGTATACAGCTCGATGAGTAGAAAATGCCATGCTAATGTTCTTAGGATCTCAGTAGAAGTCGAGTAGTTGGAATCTACTCGCGAGATAGGATTTTATCACACGGGATAGAGTGAATCAAAGAATGGTTTAAGAATATGAAATTGAGACCCAGCAGGGGGATAGGATGCGGCAATACAAGGTATCACGTGCGTAGCCCTACTAGTGTCGGTTGAGGACCGAGCCGTGCGCGGCCCTGCTGGACAAGTTTGAACAGTACCAGATGCATACTGGCTATACGGGAACCAAAAAACTGATGTAATTGGTTAACCTGGGTGTCGAGGCTTACCCAACCATTTTAAAGGAGTGGGTTGAGGGTAACAAGGTGTAAATCTGCCGGCGGGCACAGACACGCTCCACGCGGGGACCTCCTGCCCGTTACGGATGGACCGATTTGGCATTTGGGTTTCCTTTGAAACGTCGCTGCATACAACAGAGTAGGAAGGTGTGATTCGCTACACTTCTAAAATAGGTGTATGTGACGTGTTATCCGGGTGTCTATTGATTGCAATCACCGTCCCTCACGGTTATTTGAGCACCGCTTGTTCACTGCGCTGTGACATAGTAATTACTGAAAGAGGTCAGAAGAATATGATGCATTGAATTATTATTGTGTTGCAACCATGAGTGTTATATATTGTGCTCACTAAAGTTACTTGTTATGAACTCTTAACCTGCTGCTAATAACCATGAAAGTAAGGATCCACATGTACACGAGTTCTTTATCGCAATGTCATTTTCCTATGTTAGTATCACGGAATGTAGAATTTCATATTTTGGTGTGTCGGATCAGTCTTGCTGAGCCATCACGCTCACGGTTGCTATACTAGCTGCTGCAGGTGAAGCATATGAAGAAGGGTCCGAGGACGAGGCGATGCCTCCGTCGGGGTACACGGCCGAGTGGGAGCCCTGCACGCCGCCATGATCTCCATCTGTGTGCTTCTAGTGTGTAGCGTCCCCAGACTGGACGGCTACACTTTTGCATAGCTAGGCTGAGAGTTTAGCTATGAGTATATACTTCCGCTGTACATTAAGTTTATAAAATACTTCCGCTATTTTAAATCAATAAAAGTTGTATGTTTATCATATTCTTTTGGTGTGTGCTGTTGGGTGCCTCATCGCACGACACCACCCTCTGCAATTATGGAATGTGAGGACCCGGTCCCCCACATTCCTTGTGTCATTCTGCTTAGTGTGGGATGGCTTTTGGCGCATGCGGATGTGCCCACCACCTATTTTTTGAAGGCGCAGAGAGGTAAGTAGGGGCTCTTTGCAGGCTCCACGATTCGGTTCCATGCTTACACGTGCGGCGTAGCAAACGTGGTTTACTGGTTCCCCGTGCACTAGGGGGTAGTGGGTCAGTGTCATCCCATCAAGTCTTCTTCTCCATCGGCCGAAGGACATGGTAGGGTAGAGGATTCACTTCACCGGTCACCTCAGGCCTCCGCCTAAGGGTGCCGCCTTACACCACTTTCCTCTTCAAGAGTGTTCCTCCACTTGATCAATTGTTGATACTTAGAAGAGGTGCAAGACAGGTGTCAATAGAGCTTGAGCCTGACCTGGCCAGGTCAGGGCCAGCGAGCGCTCCCAGCAGTGCGTCATGCTTCGACCTTGGTAGGTGACATCACCAAGTCGGTTTGGGGGTGAACCCCAACGCTACGCCCTTCCGTTGGAGCTTGGTCTTCTGTCTTGTGGACTTTTCTTGACTTAGCCTGTGGCCACGCCCTTTTTCTTGAGGCTTCATGGAAGTGGCCCCGTGCTGTGTTGCCACTAATACCGATCAGTGGGAACCCCCGTTTCGAATACGTCGACACCACCTAACTTAAACCCATGTCGGGACCTGTTTAAAATCAACTTTTTTCACGTCCAAGTGCGTTAGAATCATGCCACAAACTTGAGACAAGTACAAGATTGAAGGATATGAGATCTGCTACCAGAGAGGGGTGAATGGTAGATGAAAAAAAATCAGCATAATACTTAACCCCTCAACAAAAAATAATCTACTACAAAAACAAGCTTTTGTGTGTGTGTGTGTGTTTCGTGACTGCCAACACAACCAAAAATCCATAAGTGATATATAATCAAGTTACAAAACCAATACAAAAAGAATCATCCCACTTGGTAAATTAGAATGCAACTTATGATAAAAAACGTGAGCAAAGGTCAGTTTGGCCTACCCGAGTGAAGAACCTATATGATAAGTTGCACAAACTCATATGTGACGTGCAAACCATGACTCCAATAACTTTGCAATCTCCACAAATGATCTAAAATAGAGTTTTGAAGCCAACACAAAAAGAATCACTCAATTAGATGGGTAACATAAAAGTTATGACTAAAATGGTGATCCAAGATCAACTGAAATTAGACAGACACGAGAAAGAGAATACATATGAAGAAAAACAGCGTCCGAATGCCCAAAAACGAAGGTTTCAGAAATCTTGTCACAAACACTTTTACTGCAAAACGCATGAAAGCCAACTGCGAGCGATGCCTGCAATGCAGCCAAGTCCTTTATATTTATATCCACAGCTCTCAGGCCAATGTAACCAATTAGAACACCTTCAAAGGAGTTATGTTCAAATAGGACACCTCATAACCTACATGGACTTTCTCTATTGTCAAATAGATCAGAATCATAATCTTGCAAGAATCTTTGGGCGCAGCCACAAGAGTCATGGATACAAACAACTCAATATCTGACCCTAACTTGGACTCTGTAGCCCAAACTCACAACCAACTCAAAATAAGCTGTTTTCTGGCCAAAACAGCATGATCTCCTACCAAAACGCGCGTCCGAATCCATCCGATTAAGAATCCAACTCGGATTCACGTTCGAATCTACCTTAAACCTACTTTTTACATCTGAACATGTTGTAATCACACCGCAAACCTATGTCAACCTCCACACACGTTCAAAGACCTTCACCACACCTTGGAACCATGTTGCCATGTCCATGCACTCCTTGCACACATTCACACCATCCAAATACGTTCAACCTTCACTTTTCATTGCCCAAACATGTTTGAATCATGTCACAACCTCGTGCGATCTTTGCATTTGTGCCAATGACTTCCACCCACATTTGAAACACCACTTGACACGTCTCAAGTACTTTTATATGCACCATTTTTTATCCAAACATATTGCATGACACCTTTGATCGCCTCAAACACAATTCCTCCTGAGTTTGTTTGTTGAACCTCAACTTCTCACTAAGTTTAGTTCAAGTATCACCATCACTAGCCATGTCTTGATCTCAAGCAACACCTGGACATGAGAAAACAACCAATTCTTTACGAGCATAAGTTCACGACTTGACTCTCGTTAGTCCAACCCCAACACTTTGCATTACAGCCTCACACAAACATGTTTCTCAAATTAAGACCACTACAACACATCAAAAATCAGTACATGAGCACCATGCATTCTCTCATAAACATTAAAGACAAGCTTAACACATCCCATGTCACATCTCAAGTCAAACATCACATGAATGATCAGAACTTTACATAAAATACGTCCCAAACCTTACTTGGACACGTTCCACACCCTCGCACATCCTGCCCTCTAGCCAACACATCCTACGAGGCATCCTTGACCATCACAACTATAACTCCTTCCAAACTCGATTTCTGAACCTTTCCTCTCCGAACCTACTTCGTGATCCCATCACCAACCATGTCTTGACCTACATAAACACCTACACATGAATAACCAAACAAACTTTGTTGGAGTTCGAGTCCACGATTTGACTCAAGTTAGACCACACAACACACCACAATACTTGCATGGTTTCACAATCTCTCCCTTGATGAAAAGAATTAGTAACATCATATAGATCATGAACATTAGCATTCACAATTACATGAAAAGTTTTGAAAAAAAATTCTCGCCCTTGAGAAAGAACAAGACCCCCCCAAGAAAAATCTTCCCCTTGGGTAGAACAAAAAAAAACACCACTTGTTTTCTTTTCTTTAGCACTTGTGAATGTGCAATATGTGACTATATTTTTCCCTTTTGATAATTTATTCATCAACATTACGAAAGAGAGAACAAAGTCTTGTTATGAGCACTTGAATGTTATATATAAGCATCATATGACACCTACCTATAAAACAAATATCATCTGAGTCATGCTATCAAGATACTTGCACCATCACGTCAATACACACATAATATAGTGCAAGCACGACTGGAGATCAAGTGTTTTTAACGACTTTTTACAAGTCACATTAAAACTTGCTTGTCAACATTTTTTCTTAAGTCCTAATTCGCCAATGTATTCAGTACATGGTTTCACAATCTCCCACTTGAAAAAAAAACATTGGCAACATCATGTAGATCGTTAACATTAGCATTAAAATTTTGAGTTGTATAAATTAAAAGAAAAGGCTGGCCAGATGAATTCGCTAATGAGCTAACTGCTGGTAGATTCCTTTCGCGCCGCGCCGCGACTGTGGCCGCACCTGGCTGACTCTGCAAGTTTTGTTGTGCGTGACGTGGGTTGCGCCATACATACCCGATCCGACGTTGATGATGATCACGGAGAACGGCGTACCCCACAGCGTGGGCGGTGTGGCACGACCGAATACGACACCCAGGCCACCACTACACTTTTCTTTCTTCTTCTCTGGCAATACCCACGTTGCTTTCAGTGGTTACTAGCAGCTCAATAATGGAGACGGGTTGGGCCATCCTTCCATTTCACAGCTCGCTCGACATGTGTCGTCCGTCTTGTGGACGCTGCAGGGCAGGTCAGTTTACGTGTGATTAAACCTTTAACAGCGATGCTACCATCGAATTATCTAACCATCATTGTACGTTCACTGACATGCGTACGTGGCCCCAGCAGGATGCCTAGATCAATTGGCGGGCCTGCTTTATCGAACTTTGCTTATGTTCATACGAGAATTCGGGTACAGTTAACAGCTGTTGATACAACTGCGGCAGCTCGCCTCATGTCCGCCCAAGGAGAGGATAGGATGGCCATCGTGCCTGCCATGTCGCGATTGGACTGTTGAGCCAACATCGCATTGGCCGGCGGGCACCGACACATCCACGTCAAACACTTGGATGAGGCGTGTCGCACGAAGGATCACGAAGGAAGAACCCCGAACATTTAATTTGCCGTCCACATGCCGCACACAGATCCAAAAGCGACCGTGTAAGTTTTAACAATTTGGAGGGTATATATAATTACTTTGAACAAAGCATGGGGCAGTCCAAACGATCGATCCTTATCGGTGCTAATAGAATAAGAAGATACGGGTTATTTTAAATATAAACCTCAAGAGAAGGGATACGAAGTAAACTTTTGAAAATGGATTTAGAACTGAGACAATGCACCTAAAGAGAAGTACACCTCAAAACGAAGTTCGAAAACGACTCAGATCTGATACCATACACCTCAAGGAAAGGGTAACTCAAAACAAAGACAATTTCTGAAAAAGAACTTAGATTTGAGACCATACACCTCAACTGAGCGAAGGGGTACGTCTCTCGAAATGAAGCTAAGTTCCGAAAAACAAACTCAACCCTCTTGAAAATGACTTATAGTCTAAATCATCTCATAAGCCATGCATATTTTATAGTAAAGTATGTTAACCATTCGCATACACTGTGGTGTCTATTTTAAGTGCATAAGGCTTAAAAACACCAACATCACGAACAACGAAGCATCCGATTATATGGCGAAACATCTACGCTCGGCTTATCCTAGATAGATGACAAAACATTCAATCATATAATAAAGTATTAAATCATATGACGAATCATTCATATCCAACGACATACACCCCACGCATAGTGAACCATATTATCACATGACGAAATATCTAACCATACGGCTAAGCATGTATTTTTATTAAATTACAAGCGTGATGAAGCATTTGGTAATGTATCAATGCATTCACAAGACTAAGGGTGCGTTTGAGTAGAACAAACATATTATATTCTAGACTGAATCAGTTGAAATGGTACCGAACAGCAAAAATGTGAAACACTTCAACAGTGAATCCATGAGAAACGATTCATATTTTATGTCTACGGATAAACGTTTAGAAAGGTAGTACACACCTTAAAACACATCGTATTATTGTACCTCCCCTTCAGTTTCATAATTATTTACAGTGATTTATCATCGTCTACCCTAATTCTCAATTGTCGCTATCGTTAGGATTCATATGTGCATGTGGATGATGGCATATATTTTATAATAACACTTATAAATAATTTATATTATAAGACTTTACTATATGTTATACCATAACAAAAATAATATAATCCATCTAAAGATAAATAGGTCATTTCAATCCTCTTCCTTTCTATGTTGAAATTGAAATCAGAAAACTAGACAAACAGTTTCTAAAGTGGATTTGTTTCAGTTGAGAAAAAATTGTACAGTGAAACTAAAATGTTTCTAATTCTAGGAGAATTTGAAACTATAACAAACGGAGCCTAAGTTTTTATCTTCAGCTATCAAAGTATTCTATTATCTATTAGCATTCATCGCAACATGAAGGCATAGAATAAGTTATCATAAAAATACAGATATAAGTACTACCAAGTTATATATATAAGTTATTGTAAAAAATTATGTATTTAAACCACCATAAAAAATTATTCATATTAGTTTGATAAAAGATTGCTAAAAATAAAAATAAATTTTTAGAAACGGAAAGAGGTGGGGCTGTCCCGTGCCTCAACTTGGAACAAGTAGATGTCAACTACAAATAGGGATGGCAATGGGTCGGGTCTGGGTCGGGTGGAGCAAAAACCCGCCCGAAACAAAAAAAAAGTTACGGGTGAAATTTGAGACCCGCACCCGTCGGGTTTGACTTTTTTATAAATATATTACAACATTTAATAAATAAGTTTAAAAAATAATCTATTTTGGAAGACAATGCAACAAAAAAAATATTAATTTGCTTATAAAGATTATAAACATACATTGCGATAAGTAAGATGAAATAACTAAACTATAAAAAACAATTAAATTTGACTTCAATATTATAAAGAGAAATTATTTTAGGTACCCGCGGATGCAAAATAAAACCCACACTCACGCTCGCGACAAGTCGAATCGGATACGGGTTAGACTCGCGGGTGGAAAATCCCACCCGCACCCGCACCCATCGGGTGCAAAACCCGTCGGGTACCCACACCCGCATGTGGGATTATCAGGCCCTGCAAATGGTCTGACTTGATTTCCACGGACAGGACCTTTCGATGCTAATGTCAGAACCAAATGAAATGAGCAGAAATGGGGATATGGGCATGACTTTCAGTGGTCAAAATATTAAGGCTTTTCTCCTACGGCGTAAATTAACATGCTATAACTCTTGAATAATTCATGCAATCCAAAACAAGTCATAACAATATGCTTGACAAAGCAAAGATAACCACGATAGGATATATCACACCCACTTTTCAGTCAGAAAAGGTTCTCCAGCACGTTTTTGTTTAATTTTAAACTAAAGAATCTATCCTAACGTCAAATAATTAGGAACAGAGGGAGTAATATACAAAGTTTGTCTTTTCAGTCAAATTATCAACGTAAGCATAGTCCTGTACTTCAAAACGATTGTAAAAATACTTTACATACTTGATAAAGCAAAAAAAAAATCGCAATACCGTGATAAAGAATGTAACATTCAGATTGACAAAATTGTAACACCCCCCTTGTCGTGTCACAGAAAAGTTGTAACATTCAGATTGGCAAAGAATGTGGTGACGAGGCATAGGTGTACAGACCTGCTCACAAATTCTACGCTTTCAGTCCAGGTCTAGCAAACATAAAAAACGACATGATTGCAAATTGAGCAAAGTCTTTGCATCCCTAGTTCACGATGGTGGTAACGAGATGTACTTTCTTGGGTTGTATTAGTCATAACATATACAAACCTTACTCCTTTCACCAAGAACAAAGATTCATGAGCCCTGGCTTATGTATGTAGAATGAAAACTCTGCATATGAAGCTCATATATCAACATCACCTGCGGAGCTGGCGGAATCACCATCACTGCCATCACTATCGCTGCTGCTGCTACCACTTCCACTCCCGCTTCCAGTACTGCTGCTACTGCTCCCGCTGGAGCTAGAACTATTCCGCTCCTGCTGCCCTTCTGCGTTCACTTGAGCACGAAGCGCCTCAGCTGCATTGAGGCCCTCATCAGCTTCATCATTTACATCCACATCAGCAATTTCATCATCCAAATCATGCTGATTTGGTAAGTTAACGTCGAGACCACAAACAGCTGTCCCTTGACCCGCAGCTACATTATCCAGCGAGCCATTATCATCATCATCATCACCAAGTATGTCCAGGTTCTCCTCTTGGTCCTCTGGATCAGGTGAAACTGCAAGGTTTGTGGTAACAAGCTGATATGTGGTACTAATGTTATTGTAACTTTGTCCTGCAATGGATATGAGAGCAATGAGCATATATTTATGTTGTCTGAGAAATCAGATATTTAGCAGAAATTAGACAACTAAGCAAGAACAATGAAAGTAATATATTTTCAATGGATTACTATATATGCCCCTGTAGCATGCACACAAGACAAGGAGGGGAGTAACCACAACCATCTTTATTAATACTTCTAATAAACTGTAACTGCAATTGTTTCATTTTTAGGTTACTGCCTTCTCACCGGGAAAATCATCAAGGCCATATATTCAGAGATGGAAATTCAATTTGGAAGAGGCCCCTTCTAATTCAATGTAAAAGGACTGAAATTCTGCATATTTCAAGAGTTTCCATATCTTAATATCCCATTGAGCACCTAGAAGACACCTTCACAGCGAGCATTGCCCTAGGGATTTGACCAACTTCCTAGTGGATATAATCGCAATGTTCAATGAAGTGAGTAAATTAATCATTCTTCATTCAAGAAAAAAAAATAGGTCACTACTGCAGACACAATTAGTCTCAGGGCTTCTGCAGGACTGCATCATCCAGTGATACCCCCTCTTAAGCCTGGCACATTGTTTTTGTGGTGTTGTATGATCCTGTGGCGACCAGCCCGCGCACAACACGTACTAGGTGGCACCTAGGCGTCATGGCATAACTAAAACTATGTGGTGTTTCATGGCGACCCACGACACTCACAACGCTTAGGTGATGCCACAAAAACATGGGTCTAGCGCTTTGCTGCCAAGGATTACGAAACAACGTTCTTACAAAATGAATCTTCTTTTGCATCAATGCCAATCTTGCCTCCATTGCCTTGAGGTATGTTGTCATCTAATCACAAGCATCGACAACACCATGATTTCCTTCAAATCATAAATGACTTTGGCTAGCATAGTTCCAATATTATATTGCCCGAACAGGAAAGACTTCTAGTTGAGGCCTAGAGGGTAAGATAAATGTCGAGTTATCCTTATTTTTGGATGAGAGTCAGATTAAGGCTGGCTGGTGCGGCTGAGGAGTACTCATCATATTGGTCTAGGTCACTGGTTTAGCAAAGAAATAAGGTTCTAGGAATAGAAATAATTGTTGCAGTTTTGAAATAGGTTTAAAGAGTTCTAGTAGAGCAGGAATAAAGAGTCTCAGTTCCACCGTGAGTCAAATCTTAGTAGTACTACACATGTACCCCTATATAAAAAGAGGAATTGAAGGGCTGCTGGACAATGAGAACCAACGCCAGATTTCCAACATTTGTTACTAGAGCTTAGGTTGAAGATCCAATCTCGCTGCCCTCGGGAGGATGTGCTCCCGCGGGTGGCCAATACAGCACACTGGTGAGGGCCAGCGACAGGAGCACGCAGGCCAAGAGGAGCTGCAACGTGCATGAACAACAAGGAGTTGCAGTGGCAACAAGAGGGCTGTCCTCAGCAAGGACGGCAAGTGGTTCCTCCAGAACAACACCGACGAGGTCGCTTGCCAAGCTGCGGTGGAGACAGTGCTGCAGCAGGAGGACGAGATTGCCAAGAAGGTAACACGTGAAGCAAAAGCATTGCGCAGAGATATGCAGGGGCATCCGGGAAGGCGTGGGCACAGTGAGCGAGGCAGCCGTGTCATGAGTGATTGAGGTATGCTCGGGATGAAGATGTCCCCATCCTTAGTTTAAGTGCAAGGTGGAAAAGTTGTATCGTCATCCTAGGGATGACAATGTACCCATCCCAAAATTGGGTGCAGGGTGAAAGTAGTGTCGCCATCCTGGGGATGAAGATGTGCATATCCCGAAATTGAGTGCAGGGTGGAGTGTTCGCCATCCTAGGATGGAAGAGGTGTGCTTGCCGTTATAAAATTTATGCAAGTGTGTGGACGATGAAGGAGTGTTCTTCATCCTGATTAAGGTGTGTCAAGATTAGAGTTCGTAAATGAAAACAAGTGTAAGAGTGATTGTTAGAGTTAACTTGTTTTTGATGTGAGTCGGATTAGGGTTGGCTCGTGCAGCTGAGTCCCCACCATATAGGTTTAGGTCTCTAGTTTAGGAAAAAAATAGAGTCCTAGGGATAAAAATAATTGCTGCAGTTTTGAAATAAACTTAAAAGTCCTAGTAGAGCAGGAATAAAGAGTCACAGTGAGATTGTAGGTCAAATCCTACTAGGACTACACATGTACCCCTATATAAGAAAAGTAATAGAGGGGCTGCTGTACTATGAGAACCAGCTTCAGATTTCCAATGGCAAAAGTTGGTAGGTGAAAGGGTGGACAAAGAATAGCGAAGAACTAGCCATGTTTCTCCAATATAGTGCTCCCTATCTTCAAAGCAGTGAAGGAAAATAACCTTTCACAACCTAATCATACAGAAACAATGGTTGCACAGTGCAGCAGAAAGCAGGCCAAGATGGGAGTATACATGCTTTGTCCTGCCTTGCAGAAGATTACCAGCCACATCTTCTATGTCTTCTATATAACCGTGACAGGTATCTTGACAGGCCATCAAGAAAAACAGATAGGGGTGGCAACAGAGGTAAGTGAGTGCCAGCCTGCCTAACAGTTTGGGGGGGGATCTAATAAATTAAATGTAAAAGGAAAAAGGAAAATAAAGCTACAGAAGTGAAAAGGTGAAAAAAGGCACCAAGGCACCCCACATCACCATACCAACCTCTAGACTCACACAATGGCACTCTGCCCTCAGCAAGGTCCAGAATACTAGAGGCACTGATGATACAAACACCCACTGTTATCGTTCCACCATCTGAGCTGCAGCAACACGCCATCCCTTTGGGTAACCTAATCATTGCAAGTACCTGCCTGAATACAGACACAAGGAGTGGCCTAGTGCAAGTTCCCTCGCTACCATGACATCTCAAATGGAATATTTCTAGAAATCGAAAGTACTAAAGAAGAAAGGGAAAAGGATGTACCCAGTACTGAAGGTTACCACACATTGTGGGGTCTAGTAAAGGGTTATTTCTATATCCGTGCTTTTGCAGAGACTGGTTTGAACCCAAAACCTCACGTCACAAGTGGAGACACACTACCACTGCGCCGGGTCAAGTACTAATGATAACAAGAAAACAATATTTATAAAAAAAATTGTATTTCCTTGCAGCAATTATGTATCTGTAGCCCTGTACTACAATTTTAATGCAAACCTAGCTTCACCACATGGCGCAAACACCAATCAAGTGGCACACAGGTCTCTAAATCCCTGGGTTCTTGCTCATCAGCAGTATGTGTGTAGTCAACAAAATACTCAGGCTGACATTATGTCAATCCCATTGAAGACATTTCAGGGTTGATATTCTGTTAAACACCGAGAGATAGACACCACAATTGCCTCAAGTTATATTAAGTGTGACACGGCCAATGGGCGATAGCATGACCTTCAATTGCATCCAAGGACTAGAGTGATGATATAATGATAATATGAGAGAGGGCTACAAAGAAGAATATATGAAGTGACATTTTTCTGCTTTTAACCGCTTCTTGATTCAAACCTTACAATTCATATAGGATGATTTTGGAAAATTAGTGGAAATTACCTAGTAATATGAAAACTAATACACAATGCAAATAATTAACCTACAACATTAAGAAACTAACTAACTAAGTATAAGGAATCTGCAGCTACCATGTTCCTTTTTACTATGAATGTCTAGCTCCACGTCACCACATTACACCCTTCCTGTGGGGTCATAAAATCCGTCGCTACTATAGCAGCCAAGGGTAAAGGAGGAGGGGGTTGTGATAGGCTTGGCGAGCCAACAACTTACACTTAGCCATTCTCATGGAAATGAAACCCAATAGAAATTCGTTGGGGCGTAACCCTCTTAGCGACGCGCCATATCGGAACCCGGGTATGGTGTTAAGTGGGCAAGGGCCGGGTCGCCACCGCCTTAGTGGCGCGCCATATTGGAACCCGGATATGGTGTTAAATGAGCAAGGGCCGGATCGCCACCACCTTAGTGGCGCGCTACATCATCGCCCGGATGTAGTGATAAGTGAGCAAGGGTCTTTGCATCTTACTCGACGGGTGCAAAGCGTAAGGAAGCTAGCCGAGGAACATAGATTTCGGGTGGGTAGTTGGAATGTAGAATCCTTGACGGGGAAGCTACGTGAGTTAGTAGATGTTGCCATTAGGAGACGAGTAAATATCCTTTGTGTACAAGAGACTAGATGGGCGGGTCAAAAGGCGAGAGAAGTCGAGAATACCGGTTTCAAGCTTTGGTATTCTGGTTCGGCTAGGACTAGGAATGGCGTAGGTGTTCTAATAGATAAGAGTCTTAAGGATGGAGTAGTGGATGTTCGAAGACGAGGGGATAGGATCATCTTAATCAAGATAGTAATTCGGGACATTGTCTTGAACGTCATTAGTGCTTATGCCCCACAAGTTGGGCTCAACATGAGTGCTAAGAGGCAATTTCGGGAGGACTTGGAGGATATGGTTAGTAGTGTACCGATAACCGAGAAACTCCTCATAGGGGGAGATCTCAACGGTCATGTGGGTGCAACTAATCTAGGATTTGAGGGAGTACATGGAGGTTTTGGATGCGGCGATAGAAATCAAGAGGGTAAGGACATCCTAGACTTTGTCGTAGCCTATGATCTGTTGATAGCTAACACCCTCTTTAGGAAGAGGCAATCTCACCTAGTGACCTTTAGTAGTGCCCAACACTCTAGCCAGATTGACTTTGTCCTCACTAGGAGAAAGGATAGACGGGAGTGTCTAGATTGTAAGGTGATCCCGGGGGAGTGTGTTGTGACACAACATAAGCTTGTGGTAGCTGACTTTCGCTTCCATACATGCTCTTTGCGGGACAAAGGTGTCAAAATCACAAGAACAAAGTGGTGGAAGTTGAAGGAAGAATCACAAGAATCCTTTAAAAATAGGGTGATCACAGAAGGACCCTGGGCAGAAAATGGAGATGCAGATAGTATGTGGATGAAGATGGCAACTTGCATTAGGAAGGTAGCTACTGAGGTGTTCGGTGTGACAAAGGGAAAGAAACTTGTAGATAAAGACACTTGGCGGTGGAATGAGGATGTACAAAAGTCCATTAAGGAGAAGAAGGAGTGTTACAAGAGTTGGCATAATGATAGAAGCGCAAGCAACATGCTTAAGTACAAAGAGGCTAAGAAGAATGCAAAGCGGGCTGTGAGTAAGACAAGAGGACAGGCCTATGATAAGTTATATGAGAGACTAGAGACAAAAGAAGGTGAAAAGGACATATACAAGGTAGCAAAAATCCGCAAGAGAAAGATGAGGGATCTCAATCAAGTTAAATGCATCAAAGATGAGACTGACCGCATTCTAGTGAAGGATGAAGAGATTAAGAATAGATGACGTGATTACTTTAATGGGCTATTCAATGATGGGAATGGGAGCACTATGGTTGAGTTGGATGACTCCTTTGATGACCCCAACAGGCGGTTCGTGCGGAGGATACAAGAGTTTGAGGTTAAGGAGGCCTTAAAAAGGATGAAAGGAGGAAAGGCCCTCGGCCCTGACGATGTCCCTATTGAGGTGTGGAGATGTCTTGGGGACATGGCAATAGTATGGCTCACAAAGCTATTCAACCACATTTTTCGGTCAAACAAGATGCCTGAAGAATGGAGGAAAAGTATATTAGTACCTATCTTCAAAAATAAAGGAGATATTCAAAGTTGTACTAATTATCGAGGCATTAAGCTTATGAGTCATACTATGAAGCTTTGGGAGAGAGTGATTGAACACCGCCTGAGGAAAGTGACCAATGTCACTAAAAACCAGTTTGGTTTTATGCCTGAGAGGTCTACAATGGAGGCGATTTTCTTGCTTCGTCAGCTTATGGAGAGATATAGGGAGCAGAAGAAGGACTTGCATATAGTGTTCATCGACTTGGAGAAGGCGTACGACAAGATACCAAGGTCAGTCATGTGGTGGGCACTAGAGAAACATAAAGTGCCAACAAAGTACATTACCCTTATCAAGGATATGTACAATAATGTTAGGACAAGTGTGCGCGTAAGTGATAGTGAGACTGATGTATTTTCTATCACGGTAGGACTACATCAAGGATCAGCTTTGAGCCCATACATCTTTTCCTTGGTGATGGATGAGGTGTCGAAGGATATACAAGGGGATATCCCTTGGTGCATGCTCTTTGCTGATGATGTAGTGCTAGTAGATGGAACTAGAGATGGTGTTGATAAGAAATTAGAGTTATGGAGACAAACCTTAGAGTCCAAAGGGTTTAGACTTAGTAGGACCAAAACCGAGTATATGAGGTGTGACTTTAGTGGTGTTGGTCTTGAAGAGGGAAATGTTAGTCTATAAGGACAAATAGTACCTAGAAGGGACTCTTTCCGATACTTAGGATCAATGTTACAAAGCAATGGCGATATTGCTGAGGATGTTTGCCACAGGATCAAGGTAGGGTGGATGAAATGGCGACAAGCCTCTGGAATCCTATGTGATAGGGTCCCACAAAAGCTAAAAGGGAAGTTCTATAGGATGGTGATCAGACCCACGATGCTCTATGGGGCGAAATGTTGGCCAACTAAACGGCAACATGTCCAACAAATGAGTGTCGCGGAGATGTGCATGCTACGGTGGATGTGCGGGCACACGAGAAGAGACCGAATAAGGAATGAGGTGATTCGAGATAAGGTAGGGGTGGCGCCGATTGAAGAGAAGTTAGTCCAACATCGACTTAGGTGGTTGGACATATACAACGGAGACCTCCAGAAGCACCGGTTAACAGTGGGATTTTAAGAGGTAGAGAAAATATTAGGAGGGGTAGAGGACGACCAAGGTTGACCTGGGAGGAGGTGGTAAAACGAGATTTGAGAGATTGGAATGTATCTAGAGACTTAGCTCATGATAGGACCGCATGGAAAGTAGCAATCCATGTGCCAGAATCGTAGTCTTGTTTTTTTTCTTTTTTCTTTTCTCTTTTCTTTTTTTCTTTTTTCTTTTCTCTTTTTCTTTTCTCTTTTTTTTTCTTTTTTTCTTTTTTTCTTTTTTTCTTTTTTCCTTTTTTTTCTTTTTTCCTTGCTCTTATAACTCTTCCTCTCTTTTACTTCATTGATATTGGGTTTCATGTCTAGCCGACCTCAACAGGCTTGGGATAAAGGCTTGGTTGTTGTTGTTGTTGTTGTACTATAGCAGCCAATGTTAATGTTAGACTGCACTTGTATTAGGGTACTATAGGGGCAGTTTAGTCCTTTTGTATTAGGTTCCTTGGCTCTTAAGTTTGTACCCATATATATGTACCTCTTGGCTGATTAATGGGATTGGCATTTCCCCCTCTAATTTGGTATCAGACACTCTCTCTCCTCTCTCTCTCCCGAAATGCAGTCGAGCGGGCTGAAGCCGCCGCCGCTGGCCCCCGCCCCTCCTTCCTCGGCCGAACAGGTCGCTTTCCATAACCTTCTCGGCGCCGCCGACCCTCCCTCCAACTCGAAGCGATGGCCGGAGTCGTCGGATCGAAGGCCCTCTTCGTGCTGGCCGTCCTGGCGGCCGCCGCCCTCTCCGTGGCCTACGCGCCGGCGCCCAGCCCCGTCTCCACCGCCGATGCCGCGTCCGCGACCTTGGCTGCCGCGACCGTTGCCTCCGCCACCGCCTTCCTTTTCGCGGCCGTGCGCCACTGAGCCACGGATGGGGTCGGGCGTGCCGTGTGCGCCTACCTCCGCTGTCGCCGCCCTGCCCTCGGGGTCGGCCACCGCTTGCTGAGGCGCGCCGCCCTGGGCCGCGGCCACCTCGCCAGTTCCGCGCGTGGCCGCCCCGCCCTTGGGGTCGGCCGCCGCCGGCTCGGCAGCGCCGCCCTGGGCCGCCGCCACCTCACCAGCGCCGCCCTGGGCCACCGCTGCCCCACCAGCCGCGCCGCCGCCGTCCGCCTGGGCCGCGTGGACTAGGCCGCCACCGCCGCCTGGTGGTCAGATCCGGCCGCCGCGGGGCACCGCCTACATCATGCTACCGCCGTCCGCCCGCGCCGCGCCACTGAGGGCCACCGCCGCCTCGCCTCGGCCGCCACCATCGGCCCACATCCGGTCATCACCGGCTCTGACCTGGCAGCCGACGCCGCCTTACGCCGTGCCGCCGTTTTCAGCCGACGCCGCCTTACGTCGTGTACCTGGATTGAGTGTTGCCTACTCTGTTGGCACCACCGTCGAGGATCCGAGCGTGTTGTCTTCCTTCCCAGCGCCGCCACCGCCGGGGCATGTCGCGACCCGTTCTACACCGTCGGTCTATCTGCAAGGTCTCACGCCGTTTGGCCCTGACTGGGTGGTGGACTCCGGTGCCTCGTACCACACCACCCCTGACGTCGGTATCCTCTCCTCTACCCGTCCTTCCCGTCCCTCTGATCCTTCATCTATCGTTGTTGGGAATGGGTCGGCTCTTCCAGTCACCTCAGTAGGTGACTTGGGTTCATCGGATTCGTTTCAGTTACGTGATGTTCTTGTTGCTCCTGACATCATTCATCACCTTCTTTCCGTTCGTTGTTTTACTACTAACAACCATGTTTCCCTTGAGTTTGATCCTTATGGTGTTATTGTGAAGGATCTTACTACTCGACGCATTCTCTTTCGCTGTGATAGTACGGGTCCCCAGTACATGATGCGTCTTCCTGCTTCTGCTCCGCCTATTACCCTGACTACGACAGCTTCTTCGACCATTTGGCATCGTCGGCTTGGCCACCCCTGTGTTGATGCTATGTCTAAGTTGTCTGGTAGTTCAGTGATTTCGTGTACTCGGGGTGCTCATGAGTCTCTTTGCCATGCTTGTCAGGTGGGTCGCCACGTTCGACTTCCTTTTCCGCATTCTGTCACTCGTGTCGAGCGCATCTTTGATTTGATTCACTGTGATCTTTGGACTTCACATGTTCTTAGTGTCTCTGGATATAAGTATTACTTGGTGGTCATTGATGATTTTTTGCACTATTCGTGGACTTTTCCCTTGCGACAGAAGGCTGATACGTTCGGCACTCTTTCTCACTTCTTCGCTTGGGTGTCCACTCAGTTTGAGCGCACGATCCGTGCGGTCCAATGCGATAACAGGCGCGAGTTTGACAACTCTACGTTCCGTGACTTTCTGCTTTCTCGCGGTGTTCAGTTGCGTATGTCTTGCCCATACACTTCCCCCAGAATGGCAAGGCTGAGCGCATGATTCGGATCACCAACGATGCCATGCGCTCCCTGATGTTTCAGTCTTCTACCCCTGCTCGCTACTGGGCAGAGGCGCTTCACACCGCCACCTACCTCATTAATCGCCTTCCTACTAAGGCGATTAGTGCTCCCACCCCTCACTTCGCTTTGTTCGGCACCCCTCCTCTCTACGACCACCTTCGAGTCTTCGGGTGCGCGTGCTACCCTAATCTCTCTGCCACCGCCCCTCATAAGCTCGCGCCTCGCTCGACTCGGTGTGTCTTCCTTGGGTACTACCCTGACCATAAGGGGTACCGGTGTCTCGACCTTACCACTCGCCGTATCTTGGTCTCCCGACACGTCGTGTTCGACGAGTCTTCCTTTCCCTTTTCCACCCCGTCTTCTGACTCCGTCGCTGAGTTGGATTCCCTCTTCTCCACTGACCCCGAGGCCGCTCCTGTACAGCGACCTTATCTTTTACCTCTTGCAGGTTACCCACCCGTCGCGCCACGCGCAACTTCGGCGTCTTCCACGCCACCTGCTGTGCCTTACGTGGCACCGACGTCCCTGACGCCACCTGTTGCGCCACGCGCGGCCCCGGCGTCCCCGACGTCGCCCGCCGTGCCACGCGCGCCCCGGCGTCCCTGACGTCGTCAGCCGCACCACGCGCGGCACCGACGTCGCCCGTCGTGCCACGTGCGGCCCCGGTGTCCCCGACGGTGTCCCCGACGTCGTCCGTCGCGCCTTGCGCAGCCCCGACGTCCACGACGGCGTCAGCCGTACCACCCGCGGCCCCTACACCGCGGTACACCGACCCCGTTCTCGTCTATCAGCGACGAGCGCGGGTTGGTGATCCGTCCTCTTCCCGTCCCGAGGATCTGGTGTACCACCCTCCGCTACTCCACCGGGACCCCCGTCACGTTCACCCGATGGTGACTCGACGGGCCGCCAGCGTTCTTCGACCGGGGGAGCGCTTCTCCGGGGTCGTTCTATCATCCTCGACCTCCCCGCCGCCTGCCTCGTCACCCATCTCGCCTATCCCCTCTTCTGTCCGTAGCGCCCTCACCGACTCTCACTGGCGTCGGGCTATGGAAGAAGAGTATGCGGCCCTGCTAGCCAACCGGACCTGGGACCTGGTTCCCCGTCCTGGTCGTGGCAATGTTGTCACGGGCAAGCGGGTGTTCACGCATAAGAGGAAGGCGGATGGGTCTCTTGAGAGGTACAAGGCACGGTGGGTGCTTCGCGGTTTCACGCAGCGTCCCGACGTCGACTACGACGAGACCTTCAGCTCGGTGGTGAAGCCGACGACGGTTCGCACCGTTCTGTCGCTGGCTCTGTCGCGTTCTTGGCCTGTCCACCAGCTGGACGTCAAGAACGCCTTCCTCCACGCGACGTTGACAGAGACGGTGTACTGCAGTCAGCTGATAGGGTTCGTTGTTTCAGCCCGTCCAGGCATGGTCTGTCGGCTGAACAAGTCCCTGTACGGGCTGAAGCAGGCACCTCGGGCTTGGTACAGCCGGTTCGCCTCCTTCCTGGTCTCGCTCGGCTTCGTCGAGGCCAAGTCGGACACTTCGCTCTTCGTCTACAGGCGTGAGGATGACACTGTCTACCTCCTTCTGTACGTGGACGATATTGTCCTCACGGCGTCCAGCCCGGCTCTTCTTCAGCGCACGATCTCCGCCCTGCAGCGCGAGTTCGCGATGAAGGATCTTGGCCAGCTCCACCACTTCCTGGGCGTTGCTGTAAGGCACCGCCCGGGCGCTCTGTTCCTCCACCAGCGCCAGTACTGCCTGGATATCTTCGAGCGAGCGGGCATGGCTGATTGCAAGCCGTGCTCCACTCAAGTGGACACCCAGGCGAAGGTGCCTTCGGCCGACGGCGCCCCGGTCGTCGACCCCAACTCTCCTGTCTTGCAGGTGCCCTGCAGTACCTCACCTTCACCAGGCCGGACATCTCCTACACGGTTCAGCAGGTGTGTCTCCACATGCATAATCCGCGGGAGCCGCATCTCACGGCAGTGAAGCGGATCCTTCGGTACCTGCGTGGCACCCACAACTACGGCTTTCTTCTGCGGCGCGACTCTGCCTCCGAGCTGGTCGTCTACACTGACGTTGACTGGGCAAGTTGCCCGAACACCTGCCGGTCCACCTCCGGCTACGCCGTCTTTCTGGGCGGCAACCTCGTCTCCTGGTCCTCGAAGCGGCAGCATGTGGTGTCCCGCTCAAGTGCCGAGGCGGAGTATCGCGCCGTGGCCAACGGCGTGGCCGAGTCCTCCTGGCTTCAGCAACTGCTTCAGGAGCTCCACCGCCCCCCCCTCGCCCGGAGTACGTTGGTCTATTGCGACAACGTCAGCGCCGTCTACCTCTCCACCAACCCGGTGCAGCATCAACACACGAAGCACGTGGAGATCAATCTTCACTTCGTTCATGAGCGGGTGGCTCTCGGGGAGGTGCGAGTCCTGCACGTTCCAACGTCGTCACAGTTCGCCGACATCTTCACGAAGGGGCTCCCTTCGACGGTGTTCACCGAGTTTCGGTCCAGTCTCAACGGCAGATGTTGAGACTGCGGGGGGGGGGGGGGGGGGGGCGGGGGGTGTT
This sequence comes from Neostapfia colusana, assembly GCA_030760725.1. Lineage (NCBI taxonomy): Eukaryota > Viridiplantae > Streptophyta > Magnoliopsida > Poales > Poaceae > Neostapfia > Neostapfia colusana. Next base: position 41,918,000 of record JASWHV010000018.1, on the reverse strand, counting down.
AGACTGCACTTGTATTAGGGTACTATAGAGGCAGTTTAGTCCTTTTGTATTAGGTTCCTTGGCCCTTAAGTTTGTACCCATATATATGTACCTCTTGGCTGATTAATGGGATTGACTTTTCCCCCTCTAATTGTTAACATTCTAGATAGTCACATGTACGTTACACTTTGTCAGAAGTATTTGTCTAGATAATAGCTTATTATAATCATAAGAAATAACTCATTCTCACAGCCACCGGCTTCCCACATTAAAAGCATCAATTCCATCCATCATTAGCTGGTTACCCGATCAGTTCAGCGTTACCCTCTCCAAACCATTGCCACCCAATTGACCAATTCAGGCAGCTAATCTCGACTTAGATCAACTAGTGGTTCCCTCCTACCAGGTCTATAGCAAAGAGCCACAGCAAGGAGAGAACCCTAATCAGAGGCCCTCAAATAGAAAGGAGGTTTGTGTACACAGGGATGGGAAAGGAACAAACTCCAGCCACCCCTTCCCTAGTTGCCCAATTTGTGAAGAGTATTTTTCCACCTGTATAGTGCCTTGATACTAACATGAAAGTATCTATATATACATATTCTATGGAGTCCTAAGACATTCTACCATAGGTATTGGAAATATCGCCACAAAACTTATGATACTCTGTTTTAACTCTTACGTACAGTTGTTTGGGCCCAAAATTGCCCCCTTTTCACATATGATAAACAAGAGGAATGATAAGAGCTAATTAAACAAGAATCCAGATTACAAAAGGTTTCAAATGTAGTAACTAACAAACAAGTTTAATGTGTTAAGCTACTATGCACCGACCATTTGATCTCAAAAACTTAAGCTAATGGGGAATGGTGGGTGATTCACTTATATTTCAACACTCTCCCCAAGTGCAACCTCTCTTGGGCCACATACATGGAATAGGAGTCGGCTGCAATTTTTTATTCTTTTTTAATTGCGTCCGCCGGGAGTCGAACTCGAGACCTCTGTCTCTGATACCATGTTAAGCTATTATACACCAACCATTTGACTCCAAAAGCTTAATCTGATGGGGAATGGTGGATAACTCACTTATATTTCACCCGACCTCGAATGGTTAAAGCCCGGGCAAATCCGCATGGTTCAAGTTCCACGAGGTGCGCCGACCAGCTCGGTCACCACGTGCCACTAGGGGCTACTACCCTTAAGGCACTTGCAAAAATTTTCTAAGTACTTCTTTCGCGCTTCGCAACCTACGGCTATAACTGTGAAAGTTCTCGGAGCTACGGATCGAGTGAAGTGTAGGAACGAAAGCAAGGTCCTGTTTTTCTGACCTAGTGTTCGCAACCCCCGAATAGAACTGCAAAAGTCCTCAAAACTACAAAACGAAAAAGCCACGAAGGGCTAGCACATTTGCATTACAAGTAAGTATTCCACTTTTCTTCATTAGAACCACGAAGGGCTAGTACATTTCTGATACAAAACAAAACGGGGCGGATGACCGAACAAAGGCTTACAGGAGGATGATTGATGTCAGCAAGAAAATTGATTATAGACAACATCCCCAATTCAACGTTCTTGCAAGTTCACTTGCCCCGTGGCAGGCGTTTTTGCAAGCTCACTTGCCTTCGGTCATCCCCTCTGCTTGTAACGCTTTGACTCACATCTGAACCACGACGAATCGCCGCCTGCACGCCTCCATGATATCCCAACGCCACTAGTCTCAAAGGACAAACGCCCGGCTCGTGAAGGACGGAAGCACCGGACCCTCGTCGTGGAGATAGGGCCAGTCTTGACGCCAGCTCTTCACAGACTTCGGCAGCGGCAAGTCGACACGCCACGGCTACACCCACCAAGGATGGACACAGGTGCCGCCAACCGTCGGGATCAAGAAGTCGATGGTCGAAGCACGCACTCAGAAGAAACGTCATCATAGCCTAAAACGAGGCTCGACGGAAAGGAGAACTACACATATCCTCTTTCAATCATCTCCTTTCCTAACCTACGTTACCAAGACTTGCACGAAAGCAAGAGCTTGAGAAGTCTGGAGCGGAAGAGGAAAACCCAGGCATGAAGACTTGCACCCCGAAGGCTGTTTATATAGTTGGCACGCGATGGCAACGAGTAAAGGCATCGAGGCCCACGAATGCACACGCCCCCACAACAACACCTCCCGTTCGCAGAGTGATCGCACGCCTCTCGAGACCTAAGGACACAACGCCCGTCATAATTACGGTCAGAGGAATCCGCCCCTTTGATATCTGCGACGACTCGAAGAGTCGCGCGCCACCTTTTCCTCTTCCGAAAAACCGCCTCTCCTCAGCACCTTCCCGCTATCCATGACGCGACGTCGACGGGCCGTACGAATCAAAGGCCCAGGTAAGTAGGTAAGTCTTTTATGACCCACTTTTGGGGCTTGACCGAAGTTCTAGATTCTAAGGTATATCTAACATGCAGGTCGAAAGGATCGCTCCAAACGAACCCGAGCGAAGGACAGACGATGCGGGGTGGTCATCAATGGCGCACTCGGGAACCCCAAAGCTACCGGTATCTCTAAGTATGATATTCGAGTCTTGTCTTGGCGACTCCCCGGTAGCCCCCTGAAGGGCCAGCATCGAGCCGCCCGGGTCCGCAAACGGCCCGGGATCCGTGCGAGTGTACCAAGAGGGATCTTATGGAACGCGGGCATCGAGTCTCGATCAGATCAACCTGATTCCCTAGCCCTTGCGGAAAGGCAGAGGGGTTCCACTTGGATTAACCCGTTAGGCAGCTCACCCAACCCGGTAATTCGACCGTCGAGATAAATCTCCGTTTGGCTCAACTCCTCCAAACCCGCGAACGGTTTGCGTACGGGGAGCGAAGTGGATTTGCTAAACGAACCAAGCCCGACCCGCAGAGAGGAGGGCTCGAAGGCTATTGAACGACTCAAAGTCACGATAAGATCGACGCTTACGGCTTTGAGCTCGGACGTGGCCACGAACCAAAATGAAACAACGATCTCACACAACTCTCGTTTTTCTCTTATCCTTTCAGGACCTCCGCCGTACGTGGAGATATGCCTACGACCGGTTCGGAAGAAACTCGGCCGAAGGCCTGGGGCTACTGACGGGATAACGTACCCTGGGTACCTGAGAAGCAATCAACCAAACAATCGCGAAAAGACATGTAACTCCACGTGCCACAACCTAAGGCACGAGCTTGAGATGACGCCACCACGAAGTCCGACCCTAAGGAACCGACCCACAATGACGGAAGTGACGTCCAACCTCCGAGCCCGGGCAACAAGACCGAAGGAAGTGATCCGGGCTAGAGCCCGAACCAGAGGCAGGCGGAGGACTTAAATGCCGACGTGATGGAACGGCAGAAGGAATTTAAGACGGAGTGGGAGGCCATGCGCAACAGGATGAGCATGACGTCAAGCCATCATCACCACCTGTCCCATCCCTCGGTGCGGGTGTACAGGGACAGAAAGTAGACGTACACGGGAGCAGGTGTACTCATTGCTCCTATACCGCTTTGGACCGTCTTAGATGATGACACACCATGTAAACCCCAGCCCCATTTATGAGGAGCCGGCAGTTAGGTATAGGCGTCCGAGCTATAAAAGGGGAGGCTCGGAACCTCCTCGTACGGCGGAAACAGCTCACACACACACTCGGGACTTAGGCTTTCTTTTCGCTCCCGCACGCGAGGAAGTCTCGCTTGTAACTGTCGTTCCTCGAACCACCTAAGGTAATACAAGGCCGACCAACATCCCAGACTGGACGTAGGACACGTTGTCCGAACCTGTATAAATCATTGTCTTTATTAGCTAGCCATCCAGATATAAAACATGAAGCATTCAATTACTAGACGGTGGTAAAAACACCGACAACCGCTAATATCAGAGATAGTTAACCACTCACATCAGGGAAAGCTAAGAAAGTAAATGAGTCATTAAACCACTCGTGAACTTCAACAAGCTAGGCAGGGCAACACGAGTGCACCCATGGTGATGAAAAAAATTAATGAGAAATCCTCAAATTTAGGCCCTTCTTAACCCTTCCAACCACACGAGACATTGCAGAATAAGTCAAAAGACCCCTTTAGGAGGCATTTGAAGATCCTTGTAAGGATCTAAAAGTTAGTCTCATAAGATTTAGTTTTAATGGTGTTATAGGCTTGGCGAGTCAGCATCAAAACCATGGTTATTAAGGCATCGCTTAAGCGCTAAGGCGACCAGGGACCGTAAGGCGTCCCTGTCGCCTTAGATCCGTCGTAAGGCGACCACGCGGGGGTAGCTCCGCCGGGAAAAAAGACCACGCGGGGGGAGATCCGCCGGGAAAGAGGGGGCGGGGGGTGGCGCCGCCGGTGAAGGAAGCCAATCGGGGGGAGGGGGGCGCGTTTACCTGTGCCTGGGGAAGAACGGCGAGCGCCTGCCGGGTAGGGGTCGGGGGAGGGCTGGAGGAGGTCCGATCTAGGGGGGGGAGGCGGCGGCGGGGCGGGGATCGGGGGGGCGGTGGGGTTGGGGTGACGGGGGGGGATCGGGTGGGGGCGGCTGGGGAGAATCGGGTGGGGGACTGGGGGCGGCAGTGATTTAGGGTGTGGAGCTGGGTCGGTAGTGTACCGGTGCTGGGCTGGGGACCAGTGGGCCTAGCTGGTCAGTGGGCCTAGCTGGTGGTGAAAATTCTTCTGTTTTTTTAATAACAATACATTTCTTAATATAAAATAATATTGTTGGTAATATTTTCCTAAATCTACATAATACTAAGGCGTCGCCTCGCCTTACGCCTTATCGCTTAAAAGGTAAAAAGGGGGTAGGTCGCCTTATGTCGCCTTACCGCCTTAATAACTATGATCAAAACCAGCCATTACTAAGGATATAATATGAAACCCACTCCCAATTTGGGTTTCATATCTAGCCTACCTCAACATGCTTGACACAAAGGCTTTGTAAAAGAAGAAAGAAGAAGGTGTTAATTACCTAGATTATCAGGTTCACCAATGTCAATGCGCTCAACTTCAACCTGCAAAGTTATCAAAATCAGAATTGTGATTAATAGACCTGAGAAACATAATATTAGGGATAAATCTGTATATGGTCATCAAAAAGGTGAGGAAAGTTTTTAAACAATGCTCTTGTGAGCATACGAAATCTTTATCATATACAGAATTGACTACAGATACTTATTTCCATTAACCAAAAGCAAGCGCCTTGAAGATTAAAAACCTGTGAAAATGATTTGGGAGTATGTATATAAACCTTGATTTAAAGAATTTGTTCAAAACATAATTCCCAGTTTACAGAGGTATAAATAAGTTTAAAATCCCTGTTGGTTGCTAAAAATAAAGCAGCACGTTCAGCAGAATCAGCTGCCACGGTTCAGAGTAACAATGAGTTGATGGCAGACTCAGTTCAAAAGGAAACCTGTTCGGCATTTTAAAAAATATAACAAATATAACTCCTGACATAAAATGAAGTCTTTTCTTAACCAAGTAGGCAAGTAACGGTCCTAAAATGTCATCATATGGACTGTCCTTCGAAAGTCAAGTTTCCCATCAAAACAAAAGTTTGCAGCAAGTAGAATAGCTCAACAGTTAGCAGAAGTTTCACCATGTTCCAAGGATGAGTTGAATACTATATCTTGTAGGTGAGCAAGCTTAACAATATTTATCCAATGTTATGACTTGTGGCATTTTGTCTATGTCCCAATTAAAAATGTGTGTAAAAAAGGGCAAGCCGGTGCATGTAACTCCCGCTTGCGCAGGTTCTTCTTCTTCTTTTACAAAGCCTTTGTCTCAGTGATCCAAAAGGCATTCTAAGGCTCCCGCCTAGGAACCACAATCGCGCGGGGGGGTGGGGCGGGGGGAGGGGGGATCGGTCGCGCCCAGGAATAAGTCGGGGGCGATTGCGGGGGCATCGTGAGTGGGAATCGGGAGTTGGGGTGAGGCACAGAGGAGAAACGGGTCGCGGAAAAACTAGCCTAGGACAACAGAGAGGAGAGACGGGCTAGGGAAAACCAGCCCAGGGCAACAAATAAACACATATATTTCTGTAATTGTTAATTTTTTTCAATCCACCATTGCTACAGTGTCTAACGCCTAGGCGTCACCTTTAAATGCCTAGGCTCTAGGCAGTGGGTCACAGCCCGCCTAGCGCCTTTTGAAACCTCGCTTTGTCTCAAGCATGTTGAGCTAGGCTAGATATGAAACCTAAACTGGGTTTCATATCCATAGTAATGCCTGGTTTTGACTACTCCTTTATCCGGACTTGCGCAGATACATCACTAGAATCAGATTTTGATTACTTTGTATGCCAACAATATAAAACTAATCGTGTGTCAGTGTGTGTAGCTCTAAGGGATGGTGACAATCTACTGGACTCAAAGGCCATGCTGACAGTCTATTGAACCCCAAGGGGATGTTGCCAGTGTATTCGAACTGATTGGATTTAAAGTTGTGCAAACACGTAACTTCTGACTCACAATTCATCATCACCTTTCAGTTTTCTTAAGGAAGATAATCAGATAGCAAACTTTACAAGTTACGACATTCCAATTTCCATTAATCTGCTAAGATTAAGACACTATCGATGAATATTATTTTAAGTACATGGAGATGATTGACAAATGGGCAATAATGACATTTCTGCCAAGGATATTATGCATTTACTACTTGTTAGTTTAAAGTGCACCTGTTAGAAGTATTCAAAGTTGTTGTTCAATGTTATATCTCAGTTATTTTCTTGTTGCTCAATGTAGGGCATCTAAATAAAATGTTAGAAGAACCTTACAGGAATTAAGGGAACAGCTGCTTTGCTCATGGACTGCGACTTGCCAACTTTTGGTAATGGAGGAGAATGAGATTCTGAACTCGTTCCAGTAGTTGTAGCTGGTAAATTAGATGCTGCAGACTCTCCCGGAACTCGGACATGCCTTAATCTCTTGACAGCTCGATGTAGCCTCTCCAAGCGAAAGGATTCACCGTCAAAGAACAGAACACCATCATTATCCTTGTACTCTTCCTGGCTCCCCTCAAATGTCACCTTTGGCTTGCCCGGCTGATTGTTATGGAATTCCACAGTAACTCGGTTATCTTTGGTACTCTGTAGGGACCCATCTTGACTCTTATCAATTGATGCTGGCTTAAATTCATCTGTCAGCAATTACATGAAAATGATTTAATTCGAACCTGAGTTTCAAATGTAACATAAAAGAATATGGATGTGCTTAGAAGATCACGAAGAGTTAAAAAAAACTAGGCTAATACTGTTATAGACTCCTTTTATGGGAGAAAATATTATAGGCGCAGAAAAGAGGGAAAAGAATAATTCTGTTATGGCCGATGAGGTCAGTTTAAAGATAGATTAGGATAAGATTCTGGTTAACAGAATATTTATATCTAAATAAGGGTGCCTGGTCTATAAAGGCTGTCAATTAGCCTGTACTAGGCATCGAGGAATAAAATGCCCTTCTTGAGTTTTCTTAGGTCGCCCTGGCTGGAAGTTCTTCCAGCCCTGGCGACAGTTCTGTTCCCCCTCAAAGATACCCAGTATCCCAGTCTCAAAGTCATCTGCTGCTAACATCTCCACTGCGCACGCCTAGGAGGATTCATACCAATACCCCTTTCACAAAGATCACAAAGAGTAAGCTAATGGGTTCCTGATGGCATGTGATATCTAGCTTTGGTTGATTCCTAGTCAACTAAGGCCACCATGACAATTTTTGCAGAAGTCTCGTATATAATGCATGAAAAGAAATAACAAAAAACTAGCAATAGTTTTATTAGTGTCTAGTTAAAATAAAGATGGCCTCAACTGCCTCACAGACATTAGAATACACAGGCAACCAAGAATATAAGATATAAGATAATTGTGCATGAATCAATTCGTCAAATATATGATAGCATGTCTATTTTTCCTAAAAACGTGTGACATCAAACTCAGATATTAAATATTAGAATATTCTGTATTTAGGCCTCATAAGTGCTATCATTACACCTCATTATTGCTGTTATCAGAGGCTATTATTAGGGGCTATTAGTGCTGTAATTACAGCCAGCGCATTGTGGTGCAATGATGTTGCCCTACATATGTACCCCTCCATCATATCAATTCACTCCATTCTTCGACAGTACATCTTCTATACCTTCTATCATAGTATCAAGAGACCTAGAATCTCGCTTCCACTCCCTTACAATAATTTAGACACCTTCCATTTTTTTTCTCCTCTCTCCAATCCAACCGGCTCTACTTCTAGCCAGCCATAGCAAGCCCCCCTACCGACGGCCTACGCCTCCTGCAGAAGCAAGAGGAGAAGACGGTTGCAGCTGTCGCGGCTGCCAAAGTAGGCAAGGACAAGAACCGGGCCGAACTGGTGATGGCAGTGGCCAAAGCTCATGAAGCCCTCTCCGCCACCCGCGCCCGTGAGCGCACAGCCACGCTCGCCTGAGAGGGGGAGAAGGCTGCCCTCGCCGAGCTCGAGCGCGTCGTCGCCACCGCCAAAAAGGTGGTCACGCCCACCATGAACGTCGATGACCGTCCTACTACCGTCGAGGGCAACGTCTTCGAGGCAACTGAGGTCACCAACCTCCATGTCCAAGCAGCGGTTGTTCATAACATCCGCTCCCTCGTGTCCTCATGCTCGACCCCCTCTCTCCCCACTACACGAGGTGACACGATCTCATCTCTCACCTTTGGCGCTTCGCTTTGGAGCAGCACGTCCTCAACAGCATCGTCCTCGACACTCCCTCTACCAGCTGGACGGCATCGTCCTCTCGTGGCTCTTCGGCACGATCACCGTCAAACTCAACAAGATCATCCGTGAGCCCAACGAGTCGGCGCGCCAAGCTTGGCTCACCATCAAAGCCCAGTTTCTCGACAATCATGAGACTAGGGTGCTTCACCTTGATGCTCAATTCCGTGTCTTTCAGCAACGCGATCTCAACGTCAACGACTATTGTCGACAGATGAAGAACATGGCTGACGCCATGCGCGCCCTCGGCGAAGACATGTTCGACCGTTCTCTTGATATCAACCTCCTACAAGGCTTGAACAACAAGTACGACCATGCCCTTCCCCTCCTTCCATGACATTTGGAATGATCTACCCCTAGAGGAGATCACTCTCGACTCCTCGCGACGCGCCGGTGCGGCAACAGCATTATACGGCTCTTCCTCCATCCACTAGCAACAGCGCGCCTCGAGTATGGCACCCCTGAACCCTAGCGCCACCCCACCAGCTGGTCAGCCCATCGCGCCCAACACCAACTCAAGCGGCCGTGGTGGTGATGGAGGCGGCGGCCGTGGCAAAGGGTGTGGCCGTGGACGCAAAACGGCAGCGGCCGTGGCAATGCGGCGGTGGAACTCCTCCACTCGCGGCGGCCAGGGCGCTTGGCCCTCCTACTACAACCATAGGACCAGCCACATCACCATCGAACGACGAGTCCAGCAGCCGAGCCCTCAGCAGCCGGCTTTCTTCACCGCCCCAGGCGTCGGCGGCGCCCCCAACAGCCTCGTGGGCCTCCAGCATAGCAGTCAGCACCGCAGCCATTGACACTGTGGACTGGTTGTTGAACCAGCAGTTGTTGACTACCCGTAGTTAGCCAACCACCTACCTCCTCAACCGACTACCCACCAAAGTTATAGCCGCATCATGCCCACACATTGCCCTCTATGACACACCTCCCTCCTACGAGCATCTACGGTTCTTTGGGTGTGCTTGCTATCCCAACATGTCCGCCACTGCCCCCCATAAGCTCGCTTCTCGCTCCTCCCGATGCGTCTTCCATGGCTACTCTTCTGATTATAAGGGGTGTCGTTGTCTTGATCTTTTCACAAACCGCAACATGATCTCCCGACACGTTGTTATTGATGAGGCCGACTTCCCCTTTGCGACCTCGACCACCTCTACAAATGATGATTTACACTTTTTGTTTGAATCGGAGCAACCTATTGGGACTCCACTCACTGTCGCAGGTACCTGGTGGTCCGCACCGCGGCGCACAACTCTAGCACCCCAGTCCAGCGCCGGTCTCACCTTCCAGCGGTGCCTAGCGCCTCCCTGCGCCATCAAGCGACGCCTTGAGTCCTGCGCAGGCCTCTCCATCCGATAGCGCGCCAGCCTATCCCTTCGATGTCGCCCCAGCCATCGCACGACTCTGCGCCGCCGCACGACGCTGCCACCCCGGCGCCTGGGCCACGACCGCCTCAGTCCGCGTCTACGCCTGTGGGACAGGTCCACTCCCCGGCCTCGGCTCCCCGGCCAGCCACCGGTCCCCCTCTCCAGCATCGCCACCAGACCTCAGGTCTCCGTACCTCGCCACCCACCGGTCCGCCGTCAGGGTTTGGCTCCTGTCGAGCTCGCCGGCGTCCCACGCCAGGCCGGTGACCACTTTGACAGCGGCACCGTCCGCCTCCCCACTACAAGTCTACACGCAACGTCAACTAGGGGTGGGCATTCAGTTAATACGGTTCGGTTAATTCGGTTAAGATAAATTTTGGTTATGAACAATTGATAACCGCATTTGATCCAAAAAAAGTCATAACCGCGCAATTCGATTGCGGTTAATTCGGTTTGGTTTTGCGGTTAACCGCATTTTAATGTGTAACATAGTTTATTGGGCAAAACTGATAATAAACACATAAAAAATAAGCAATGAATATACCAAAATTACATATATGTATCGATGATAGGTGAAAATTATTAAGATTAGGTTTTACTATGATCAAGTGCGGTTATCATTTTTGTGTATTTTGGTTAACCAAATTTTATGCGGTTATCATGTCATATTTTTTTGACTTATATGATAGTGTGGGTTAAAATTTTGGTTAAATCAGTTATTCGGTTAATACGACATGATAACCGCATAAAATTCGGTTAACCAAAATACACAAAAATGATAACCGCACTTGATCAAAAATTTTGGTTCACCGCGTATTTTGGTTCGGTTCGGTGCGATTCGGTTCGATTTTGCGGTTGACAGTTAAACATATCTACCCCTAGCGTCAACGCGCAGCACCGCCCCCCCCCCACCCCTCGGTGCCACTGAAAATCCGACGGCTCCTGTCCGGCACTGCCCGACCAGCAGGCACACGTCCCCGCAAGGGCGCCGTCCCGATTGCTCCGGTGAATAACCAACACGGCATGACCACCCGGGGGAAGCAGGTTTACCGACAGCCTGCCTACGCTCTCCTCACAGCACCCGCTGCTTTCTCCCCAGTACCCACTTCCTCCCACGCCGCCCTCGCCGACCCCAACTAGCGGCGCGCCATGGAGGACGAGTATGAAGCTTTGATGGCTAACCACACTTGGGACTTGGTGCCTCGTCCACCTAGTTCCAACGTCGTCAACGGCAAATGAATCTTCAAGCACAAGCTCAACGCCGACGATACTATGGAGCAGTACAAGGCACGCTAGGTCCCCCGCGGCTTAATCCAGCGGCCCAACGTCGACTACGACGAAACTTTCAGCACGGTTCTCAAGCCGGCCACGGTCTGCACTATACTCTCTCGCACTCTCGCGGGATTGGCCGGTTCACTAGCTCGACAGCAAGAACGTGTTCCTTCATGGTACGTTGTCCGAAACGGTCTTCTATGGTCAGCCCACACGCTTCGTCGACCTCGCTCAGCCTGGCATGGTCTGTCGCCTCTAGAGGTGGGCATGTTTAACCGATAACCGCAAAACCGAATCGAACCGCACCGAACCGAACCAAAATATGCGCTTCGCCGAAATTTTTGGTTAGGTGCGGTTATCATTTTTGTGTATTTTGGTTAACCTAAGAGGAGATCTCAATGGTCATGTGGATGCAACTAACCTAGGATTTGAGAGAGTACATGGAGGCTTTAGATGCGGGGATAGAAATCAAGAGGGTAAGGACATTGTCGAAGTGTGTAGTCGACACTTCCCCCGGGCCTGCTCTGGGCAGCCCGCGGAGGTTCTTTTTTGGAGGGGCTAGTCACTCACGGAGAGCTTCAGCGTTAAGGACAATCGAGGGAGAAGCTTGACACAAGGATTTTTACGTGGTTCAGGCCGCCGGAGCGTAAAACCCTACGTCCACGGTGAGCAGAGTTGCTCGTTGTATTGCTTGCTGCTCAGAACCGGAGTCCTGAGCTTGAGGGTGTAAGGTGTCGTATGGCTAGGGTGCGAGAGTGCGTAAGAGGCGAACCCTTGCTAACGTTGCCTACCCGAGCCTTTTATAGTCCAAGGCTCGAGCGGCTTACAAGGTGGGCCCGGGACCCGACAGGTGGTCCCGAGGAGATTGCCTGCCATCTACCGTATCTGCAGTTACGCCGGTAGTTGTCTCTGGCGAGGGCTTCCAAGTCTTCGTTCTACCGCTCTGCCCATGTCGCAAGCTAGTCGTAGTGGTTGATGATGGCAGGGGCGGCAGGGGATGTCTTGTCGCTGTGTTTAATAGTGGGCAGGCTCTGACACGGCGCGCCAGTCTGCGATGTGACTGGGCGCAACGGCACCTGACGGAGGCGTGCTCCGCGTCTCCGCGCCTTGGGAAGGCGCGGGTCTTGAATACCTTGTACGGGCAAGGTATGGCGCGTCTTTACTCTTGCTGCCTACCGCGCGGGGGCAGGCAGCGCTGCTCTGCTGGCCACGTGGCGGGCCCGGAGCTCTCCTCTGAGGAGAGGGAGGTCCGGCCCCGCGGGACACGTGGAGCCTTCGAAGCTCTCCCCGCGGAGGGTGGAGGTCCGGCTTCTGCTAGCCACGTGGCGGGCCCGGAGCTCTCCTCTGAGGAGAGGGAGGTCCAGCCCCGCAGGGCACGTGGAGCCTCCGGAGCTCTCCCCGCGGAGGGGGGGAGGTCCGGCTCAATTGGCCACGTGGCGGGTCCGGAGCTCTCCTCTAAGGAGAGGGAGGTCCGGCCTTGCTGGACACATGGCGCCTTCGGAGCTCTCCCTGCGGAGAAGGGCGAGGTCCTTAGGCATTTTCCCCTGTGCGCGGGGGTATCGCGTATTGAGGGTACCGACAGACATCCTAGACTTTGTCGTAGCCTATGATCTGTTGGTCGCTAACACCCTCTTTATGAAGAGGCAATCTCACCTAGTGACCTTTAGTAGTGCCCAACACTCTAGCCAGATTGACTTTGTCCTCACTAGGAGAAGGGATAGACAGGAGTGTCTAGATTGTAAGGTGATCCCCGGAGAGTGTTGTGACACAACATAAGCTTGTGGTAGTTGACTTTCGCTTCCATACATGTTCTTTGCGGGACAAAGGTGTCAAAATCACAACAACAAAGTGGTGGAAGTTGAAAGGAGAATCACAAGAATCTTTTAAAAATAGGGTGATCACAGAAGGACCCTAGGTAAAAAATGGAGATGCGGATAGTATGTGGGTGAAGATGACAACTTGCATTAGGAAGTTAGCTAGTGAAGTGTTCGGTGTGACAAAAGGAAAAGAAACTTGTAGATAAAGACACTTGGTGGTGGAATTAGGATGTACAAAAGGTCATTAAGGAGAAGAAGGAGTGTTATAAGAGTTGGCATAATGATAGAAGCGCAAGCAACATGCTTAAGTACAAAGAGGCCAAGAAAAATGCAAGGCGAGCTGTGAGTAAGGCAAGAGGACAGGCCTATGATGAGTTATATGAGAGACTAGAGACAAAAGAAGATGAAAAAGACATATACACGATAGCAAAAATCCGCGAGAGAAAGATGAGGGATTTCAATCAAGTTAAATGCATCAAATATGAGACTGACCGCATTCTAGTGAAGGATGAAGAAATTAAGAATAGATGGCGGGATTACTTTAATGGGCTATTCAATGAGAATGGGAGCACTATGGTTGAGTTAGATGACTCCTTTGATACTCCAACAGGCGGTTCGTGCGGAGGATACAAGAGTTTGAGGTTAAGAAGGCCTTAAAAGGATGAAAGGAGGAAAGGCCCTCGGCCCTGATGATGTCTCTATTGAGGTGTGGAGATGCCTTGGGGACGTGGCAATAGTATGACTCACAAAGCTATTCAACCACATTTTTCAGTCAAACAAGATGCCTGAAGAATGGAGGAAAAGTATATAGTACCTATCTTCAAAAATAAAGGAGATATTAAAGTTGTACTAATTATCGAGGGATTAAGCTTATGAGTCATACTATGAAGCTTTGGGAGAGAGTGATTGAACTCCGCCTGAGGAAAGTGACCAATGTGAATAAAAACCAGTTTGGTTTTATGTTTGGGAGGTCTACAATGGAGGTGATTTTCTTGTTTCGTTAGCTTATGGAGAGATATAGGGAGCAGAAGAAGGACTTGCATATGGTATTCAATGAATTGGAGAAGGCGTATGACAAGATATGAAGGTCAGTCATATGGTGGACACTAGAGAAACATAAAGTGCCAACAAAGTACATTACCCTTATCAAGGATATGTACGATAATGTTAGGACAAGTGTGCGCGTAAGTGATAGTGAGACTGATGCATTTCCTATCACGGTAGGACTACATCAAGGATCAGCTTTGAGCCCATACATCTTTTCCTTGGTGATGGATGAGGTGTCGAAGGATATACAAGGAGATATACCTTGGTGCATGTTCTTTGTCGATGATGTAGTGCTGGTAGATGAAACTAGGAATGGTGTTGATAAGAAATTAGAGTTATGGAGACAAGCCTTAGAGTCCAATGGGTTTAGACTTAGTAGGACCAAGACCGAGTATATGAGGTGTGACTTTAGTGGTGTTGATCGTGAAGAGGGAAATGTTAGTGTAAAAGGACAAATAGTACCTAGAAGAGACTCTTTCCGATACTTAGGATCAATGTTACAAAGCAATGGCGATATTGATGAGGATGTTGGCCACAGGATCAAGGTAGGATGGATGAACAAGCCTCTGGAATCCTATGTGATAGGAAGGTCCCACAAAAGCTAAAAGGGAAATTCTATAGGACGGTGATCAGACCCGCGATGCTTTATGGGGCGCAATGTTGGCCAACTAAATGGTAACATGTCCAACAAATGAGTGTCACATAGATGCGCGTGCTACGGTGGATGTGCGGGCACACGAGAAGAGACCGAATAAGGAATGAGACGATTCGTGATAGGGTAGGGGTGGCGTCGATTGAAGAGAAGTTAGTCCAACATCGACTAAGGTGGTTTCGACATATCCGGCGGAGACCTCCAGAAGCACCGGTTAACAGTGGGATTTTAAGAGGTAGAGAAAATATTAGGAGGGGTAGAGGACGACCAAGGTTGACCTGGAATGAGGCGGTAAAACGAGATTTGAGAGATTGGAATGTATCGAGAGACTTAGCTCATGATAGGACCGCATGGAAAGTAGCAATTCATGTGCCAAAATCTTAGTCTTGTTTTTTTCTTTTTTCCTTGTTGTTCTTATATCTCTTCCTCTCTCTTACTTCATTGATATATATATATATATATAATTATTGGGTTTCATGTCTAGCCGACCCCAACATGCTTGGGATAAAGGCTTGGTTGTTGTTGTTGTTGGTTAACCGAATTTTATGCGGTTATCACGTCGTATTAACCAGATAACCGATTTAACTGAAATTTAAACCCACACTATCCTATAAGCTAAAAATATAAAGCTCAATAGTACTAATCTTTATTCTCAACAAAGTTTTACTCACATTACAACCTAATTTTAATAATCTTCACCCTTCACCGACACATATATGTCATTTTGGTATATTTATTGCTTATTTTTTATGTGCTTATTTTCATTTTTGTTCAATAAATTATGTTACACATTAAAATGCGGTCAACCGCAAAACCGAACCGAATTAACCGTAACTAAAATTTCTCTTAACCAAATTTACCAAACTTAATTAACCGCATTAACTGAATGCCCACCCCTAGCCGCCTCAACAAATCCCTCTATGGACTTAAGCAGTGTTGGATACAAAAAATGTTGTATATTTTGTAGTTGAAAAGTGTTGAAAAACAGGATGTGGAAGGTCATTTATCGTGAAGACTCAAGGTGCAAGCATCTCAATATAAGAACCTATAGAGACCCAGAGTTCAACTTGCGAGAAGGAATTCAAGATACAAGTGTCTGGGTGAAGAGTTAGCCGAGAAGCCATATTTACCTCGCGACCGCAAGATACAAGAGCTGAGGCAGAACTTGAACGATTATCGGGTTAACTCGAACATTGTATCTTTATTATTCGTCATGTCATTTGTAATAGAGCTTCTACAAAGAGTCGGTACGATATGTTTGTGTACATACCTTAGAGATAGAGTTAAGATTAGGTAGTCCCGAGTTTAAACTTAGAATGGTAGAGGTTTCGAAAGATTTGTAACTAGGTCTATATAAGGGAGCCATCTGCCACGAATAAGAAGAGCCGAACCCGATCAAACAAATATGTTCCTTTACTTTATTTTTCATCGTTTTTAGTAGTTAGTAGCTTGTAGTATTTCTTTGTTGCATTGCCGAGAAAAGCATCCTGTATCTCTCCACGTAAGTGAGACTTACCACGTTCCTACAACAGGAACCGATCTCTTATCTATGTTTCGGTGGTTAACGTCGAAACAATCCATCACAGGCGACTCCAAACAATCTGTTACACTAACAGAATTGGCAACTCCGCTGGGAAGCGACGTCAACTGCATCAACCAACGCATCTACTCGACGATCACACCGTGAAGATCATGGCAGATGCATCTAGGAGGAAGGCCGATGGCAAAACCGACGCGAGCAACGTCATCGGCGTCCAGATCGAGGATCTCTCGTCGAAGGACCGTGAACGCATCCAAGCAGAGCTAGAGCGGTAGGTCCACGAAGAAAAGGTGGCATGTCTGCAGGCCAAGCTGGCATGTTTCCAAAAGACGCGAGGAGGCATCGTCTAGAAGGCCGACATACGTGAGTAAACTACACGCAAGGTAACTTCGAAGAACTAGTTCAACTCGTAGATGTATCGGTAGCCACCAAGTATAACGCTGACTTGGAGCAGATGGCATCTTCGGTAGCCCGGATAGGCTAAAGAATTCTTTCGACACGTTCAAAGCCGATGTAGAACATACCATAGATCGCAGCCTTCATCGGCAAACCCGATCTACCGTCTAACAAGTGCACGATGAGGTGGGGGCGGACGTGTAGACAGCAACACGAGTAGCAGCATAAATGTAGCCAGCACTTCGTCACCTTGCATGCCACCGATGTACAAACAAGCTAGGCAGCCGATTTTGAACATGCAGCAACCGTATTACCAAATGGTTGCATATGGACCAGCCATCCCACCCACGGGGAGTGGTGTACCTCTCGAGCCACTGCCTGACACGTACTTTCCTCCACCTTCATCAGTTGCAACTTGCACTTGCTTGAACCTCCCGTAGCACAAAACAATGCACCACAATGAACTCAGAGACCAAGTGGCTAGGGCACTTAGAGAGTTTGGGGTAACAACCAAAGCAAACATCAGAGCTTACCGAAAACCTTACCCGATCACTATGACAATGTTCCATACCCCAGGGGTTTCAGGGTGCCTGAGTTCTCTAAATTTAGTGGGGAGGATTCAAAAACTACTCAAGAACATGTAGGCCAATTCCTGATCAAGTGCAATGACATAGGAATCACAGATGTACACCGGATCTGATTGTTTTCCCTGTCCCTAATCGGCACGGCCTTTAACTGGTTTACCTCGCTAACTCCCAAGTGTCTGTTTGGAACAAAAGTTTCACAAGTACTTCACTAGAGAAACCGAACTTAGGTTGTTTCATATAGCTGCGGTGAGACAAAGACATAATGAACTCGTGACTGGCTACATCAAAAGGTTTAGAGAGACCCGGACAGGCTTGTGAATCACCGTCCGGACGCCTGGAAGCCCAGGCGGCCGGCGGCGACGGCAGCGCAAGGGAGGAGGAGGAGGAGGAGGAGGAGGAGGCGGCAAGGGGAGGACCCGGCGGCTACGGTGGCGGGGGGGCAAGAGGAGGAGGAGGCGGCAACAGCGGGAGGGCGAGGGGAGGAGGAGGCAGCGGCAGCAACGACGGTGGGGCGAGGATGCCCGATGGGAAGGCGGGCGCAAGGAGGGGCAGCGGCGGGCTGGGCTGGGAATAGGCCTGATACTTATCTAACGGTCCAGATCACAAATATAACATCCCTAAACCTAAAAAAGTCACTCAAACCCTTCTCCCCTTCTCCTCCCAACCGGCGCCGGCTGAGGAGGGGTGACCCCGCGGCGGCTAAGGTGGCGCAAGCTGACGGCGGCTGAGGCGGCGCGACCCGGCGGCGGCTGACGAGGCGCGATCCGTCGACCCGGGGGCGGCGCGACCCGGCGGCGGCAACGATGGCGGCAGCGGCGACTGCGGCGGTGGCGGCCAGTCGCCGGCTAGGCGAGTCGCCCGGCCATGGCGTCCGGGCTAGAGCGCCTGGACGCCTAGTCGCCGACTAGGCGTCGCCTAGTCGACGACTTGAAAACGTTGGACCTGGAACAAATGCTTTAGTCTAACAATAGGCGAAAAGGACTTGGCCGATTTAGCATTTGCAGAGCTTCTACCTTACTTCAAGGAGAAGATGGAGGGCAGCGAATTCAGAGATGTCAACCAAGTCCTACAACAAGCTCTGTCATGTGAGAATCGAGCCAAAGAAGCCAAGGCACACGGACGGTTCAAGGAAAATAACTACAGACATCGTGAGAAGCAGCAAGTTAACAGCCTCAAGGAAGACGGCTAGTGAGGACGAAGCCGACGTTTGCGTGGCCGAATGGGTCGAAAACCACAAGAACAAGCATTTGCCTTGTAGATTCTTAAAACCCAACCCTGGGTGGAAAGAAGGGATCAAGTACACCTTTGACGTGACAAAGTGTGATAAACTCTTCGACGTGCTCTTACAAAACCGGGTGATCAAGCTCAAGAGTGGTCACGTCATTCCATCATCCGAGCAGCTCGCCAACAAGCGCTATTGTAAGTGGCACGACTCATATTCACATTCGGCTAATGATTGCAACTTTTTTCGTCGATAGGTACAATCGGCTCTCAACTATGGCCGGTTGACACTCGGTTACAACCACCGAATAAAGCTGGATATCGACCCCTTCCCCGTCAACATGGTGAACCTCGAGGGGGAAGAAGATCCTTGTGAGAACCGATCAGACTTCCACAACAAAAGGGGAGAACATGATCATGTCTGATGATCTACATAAGAAGATGATCAAACCTCTGAACCTCGAGGTCGGCGTATGGAAGCTTAATGAACCGAGGAAGACGACCTTGTTCAAGTCGATCTCAAAATATTTGATCACCAAGTACGTAAGGAGAGGATAGAGGAAGAGTTGAAAGATTGTAGGTGTGACGAGTCCACGGCCTTCACTAGCAAAAGACTTGGAACCACTCTCGGCAGAACCGAGCTCGGGAACCATCGGTATCTAGATAAACCAATGATTTTCCAAGATACACAGCTTCCTAGAGGGCTCGGGGGGCACGACCGGGGAACTATAGGCATGTTGAGATGTCGATGGTTTTTCAAGGTAAGAGACCTTTCCGAGAGGCTCAGGAAACTCCAATGTTTTTAAGTCGACCCTAGTCGCCTTAGGGGCGACTAGGTCGACTAGGGCGATTAATCGTCGACTAGGGCGACTAGTCGCCCCTAGTCGACCCCTAGTCGAGGTCCTAGTCGTCCAACATTTTTTTATAACAGTTTCTAGTCGATGCTTATTTATATCGACATATATATACACACACATATATATACAACAATTCAGTAGCACAGATTGAAAACAGACCCGTTTAGTGGCAGTCCAGCAAGTAGCAGGTGGTGGCCCTCTCCTCTTGTGAGGTAGAATATATTGCAGCAGCTCAAGGGGCATTGTCAAGGTGTATGGATGGCATCCCTGATGGAGGAATTGGCTGAAAAGGTGAAGGCGCCGGTGTTGTGGGTTGATAACAAGTCAGCTATAGACTTGAGCAAGAACCCGATACACCATGATAGAAGCAAGCACATCGATGTCAAGTACCACTACATACAGGAGTGTGTGGACAGCGGTACTATTGTGCTTGAACAAATCTCCACCCAGGACCAGATGGCGGACATCTTGACCCAGACACTTGGAAGCAGAAGTTCGTGTAGATGAGAAGAAGGATTGGGATCCTCGACATGTGCCAGCATCAGGATCAGGAGGAGAATATTGGGTGACCTGCCCGCTGGGCTCTGGGCGGCCAGAACAGGGGGGCCAAAGCAGAACCCCTCTGACAGGCGTGCGCCTAGGATCAGGGGTCGGATCCCCTTTTGTGGCGCGGCAGCACCATTTTCAGGAAGTCTTGAAATTTTTTCTATTGAAATAGAGTAGGACTCTTGTAAGAGGGACTATAAAATGAAAGCCATAACACCCCAAAAATTATCAGATCAATAAAGAGTTTATTCCTCCAACAGAAACTCTAGCCGCCGCCACCCCTTGGAACTCTAGCCGCCGCCCAAGCTAGAAATCTTAGCCGTCGCCCCTGCCTCTCCCCTGGTTTGCGCTTCCTGATCTAAGAACAGGTCGGCGGCTTCTGATCTCCCCTGTTCTATTCTGCTGGAACAGAACCAGGCGTGCCCTCTTATCCCTCTGTTCTAGATTGTGCAGCACAAGACCAGAGGCAGGATCAAGCCTGTGGCTGTTCTGTTTGCCCAAGAACAGAATAGATCTCTCTCTGCTCCCTCTCTGTTTTCTTAAGTCAGCAAGAACAGGACCGGAATTGCAACAAAGTCAGGTCGTAGCTGACTTCATCATGGAGCATGATGTGCAACTCAAGGAAGAATGCATGGTTGAGATATGTCCCTGGAAACTCTTCTTCGATGGTCGGTTTGCAACAAGGGTTAAGGGATCAGATACATGTTGGTTTCATCCACAAAGACAGTGTATGAATTCTCTATTCGGCTTAACTTCGCATGCACCAACAACCAAGCCGAATACGAGGCACTATTGAATGGCTTAGGACATCTGGTTGATATGAGGATCAAAGACATCGAAGCTTTCGGTGATTCCAAGCTCATCATCCACCAAGTCGGTGGTGAAAGTCAATGCTATGATAGAACTTTGAATGACTACCGAGAACGATGACTGGAATATCATCAAGACTTTAGATACATTTTGTGCCAAACACATTCCTAGGGAGGAAAACTGGAAAGCAAACAATTTAGCACAGGAGGCATTGGGCTATGAGGTGAAAAGAGGGAAGTTTCAATTAAAGACAAGGCCGACATTGTACAAGATAGAACTACGAAGAAAAAGAGCAATTCGGCCAGTCCTGACGTGTTAATAATCGAAGATTGGAGGCCAACGATCATAGGGTGCATCAAGGACCCAAATACGTGCAAATGCAGGAAGGTTTGACGGCAAGCTTTGAAGTATACATTGATTGACGACGAGTTATACCGCCGAACAATAGATGGGCTCTTCCTGAGATGCCTAGATAAAGATCAAACAAAAGAGGTCATGGGAGAGGTGCTCGAAGGGCTTTGGGCACGCATCAGTCTATCCACAAGATAAAGTGGATGCTCAAACGAGTTGGTTTCTATTGGCCAACCATGCAGGAGGGTTGTTTAAGGTATTTCAAAGTGTGTGAAGCCTGCCAGAAGTTTGGAGACATCCAACAAGCTCCGGCTAGCATGCTTCATCCCATCGTGAAGTCGTGGCCTTTTCAAGGATGAGGTATGGACTTCATCGGGGAGATACACCCTGCGTCATCGAAGAAGCATCGCTTCGTATTGGTGGCTACGAACTACTTCACCAAGTGGACAAAGGTCATCCCACCCACTCAAGAACAACACGTACAAAGAGGTAGCAAGCTTTGTCATTGAGCATATTATCTACCGATTCGGTGCTTCACAAACTCTAACTACGGATCAAGGAGGGGCATTCATATCCTCTCAGTTTATAGAGTTTGCCGAATCACTTGGAATAAAACTGTCAAACTCTTCAATGCATTATGCTCAAACCAACGGGCAAGCTGAGGCTAGCAACAAAATATTGATCAAGCTCATCAAAAAGAAAATCAAGGAGAACCCAAGACGATGGCACGAGACGATGAACGGAGCTCTATGGGCTTATAGATTATCAAGACACGGCGCCACTAAGGTAACTCCTTTTGAGCTTGTATATGGGCAAGAAGTCATGTTACCCGTGGGGATCAAGATGAAAGCATGTCGAGTATCTCAACAAGATGAACTTTTTCGTCTGTGGATTATCAAGAACGGATGATGGACAAGCTGAATGAGGTATCCGAAAGCCGAATGGAAGCCTTGAAACAGATCGAGAAAGAGAAACTCAGTGTGGGCAAGGCTTACAATGAACGGGTTCAAGAAAAATCAAGTTGGAGATCTCGTATGGAAAACGATTTTACCTCTAGGGACCCGAGATAAAAAAAATGGTCACCGAGTTGGGAGGGACCTATCAAGATTGTAGGAATTGTCACTGGGAATGCTAATTTGTGGAGACCTTGCAAGGAGAGAACTCGGAAAAAGCCATCAATGGAAGATAGTTTTACCCCAGTGTGTGGCAAGAAAGTTGAAATATCTAAAATTTGCGAGGTAAAACAGCAGATTTTCTTGATAAATCGTAGCTAAAATAGAGTTTTTCGACATACTCTGTTTGCCAAAAACAGGGAGCATGTGTTGGATACAAAAAATGGTTGTATGTTTTGCAGGTGAAAAGTGCCGAAAAACAGGTTGTGGAAGGTCATTTATCTTGAAGACTCAAGGTCCAAGCATCTCAACAAAAGAACCTACCGAGACCCGGATCTCAAGGTTGTGGAAGGTCATTTATCTTGAAGACTCAAGGTGCAAGCATCTCAAGGTTCAACTTGCGAGAAGGCAATTTACCTCATAAATTCAAGATGCAAACGCCTGGGTGGAGAGTTAGCCGAGAAGTCATATTTACCTTGCGACCGCAAGATAAAAGAGTTAAACCACAAGATACAAGGGCCTAGGCAGAACTTGAGTGATTCTCAGGTTAACTCGAACATTGTATCTTTACATTTTGTCGTGTCATTTGTAATAGAGCTTCTAGAAAGAGTCGGTACGATATGCTTGTGTATGTACCCTTAAAGCTAGAGTTGAGATTAGGAAGTCCCGAGTTTAACTTAGAATGGTCGGGGTTTCCAAAGACTTGTAACTAGGTCTATATAAGGGCAGCCATCTACCACGAATAAGAGAGCCGAACCCGATCAAACACATTCGTTCCTTTACTTTTCTTTAATTTCGTCGTTCTTAGGAGTAGTTCATAGCTTGTAATTTATCTTTGTTGCTTTGGCGAGAAAAGCATTTGGGATCTCTCCACGTAAGTGAGACTTGCCACATTCCTACATCAGGAATCGATCTCTTATCTAAGTTTCGGTGGTTAACGCCGAAAAAATCCATCACAGGCGACTCCATTCACCAAAGGTGACTCCAAACCATCTGTTATGCCAACAAGCAGGACCCCCGAGTCTGGTACAGCCGCTTCACCAATTTTTTCGTCTATCGCCGAGGTTTCGACATGGCCTCCCTGCTGCTATATGTGGATGAAATTGTATTTGACTGCCTACAGCTCGACCTTGCTTCATCACATCATTGCAGCTCTTCAGCAGGAGTTCTCCATGAAGGACCTAGGCGCCCTCCACCACTTCCTGGGAGTCTCTGTGACAGACCTACGCCCGCGACATCGTCGAGCCGGCTAGCCTATCTCCACGCCTATCGATACCCAGGCCAAGATCTCCACTTTCTCCGATGCTGCTCTTATAAAGGACGTCACCCACTACCACAGTCTGGTCGACGCCCTACAGTACCTCACCTTCACCACGCCTGACATCTCTTACGCAGTTCAGTAGGTCTGCCTCTACATGCACGATCCTCAAGAGCCCCACTTGACAGCGGTCAAGCGCATCCTGCGCTACCGCTACATTCAGAGGACTCTCGACCATGGCTTTCTCCTTGGGCGCTCCACGACGTCAGACCTTCTAGTCTACACCGACGCTGACTGGGTTGGGCGCCCCAACATACGCCACTCCACATCGGGGTACCTTGTGTTCCTCGGTGACAATCTGGTCTCCTAGTACTCAAAGTGCCAGCACACCATCTCCAGGTCCAGTGCAGAAGCTGAATACCGTGTCGTTGCCAATGGCGTCGCCAAGGCGTCCTTGCTCCGCCAGCTACTACAGGAGATCAACAACCCCCACACCCGCAGCACCTTAGTCTACTACGACAACACCAGCGCCGTCTAATTCTCCAACCCGGTTCAGCACCAGCGGACCAAACATGTGGAGATCGATCTACACTTCGTCCGCGACCGAGTAGCCATCAGAGAGATACGCATCCTTCGTATGCCGACGATGTCTCAGTTCGCCGACATCTTCACCAAAGGCCTACCATTCTCCATCTTCAACGACTTTAGGTCTAGTCTCAACATCCGCAATGGCTAGAGTTGGAACTGCGGAGTGTTAGAATATTTTGTATTTAGGCCTCATTAGTGTTGTCATTAGACCTCATTACTGCTATTATTAGGGGTCATTAGTGTTGTCATTAGAGGTTGTTATTAGGGGGTCATTGGTGTTGTGATCATAGTTATTAAGGCGATAAGGCGGCATAAGGCGACGCACCCCCTTTTTATCTTTTAAGCGGTAAGGCGTAAGGCGAGGCGACGCTTTACTTATATTTAAATATAGCAAAAAATTAGAGTAGCAATAAAATGGAAAAGAAATAAAAAAGAAAAAACTACATTTCAGTAGCCTATCCAGCCCACTAGCACCAGCCCATCTTTAACAATCCCCCAACCCTAGCCTCCGGTCCCCACCCGCCTACCTCCTCGCACACTCGTGCGAGAGCAGCAGCCGCCGCCGCCACCGCCGCACATCTCTGTCTGCAGCCGCCGCCGCCACCACCGCGGATCACCTGGCGGTGCCTTCCTCCGCCGATGCCCCACCCCCTCCCGATTCCGAGCGGACTCCACAGGCACTGGCCTCCCCCCGAGACTTCCGTCGATCCACCGGCGCCCCCCTCCGATCCGCGGCGGCCTCCCCAGGCGAATGTCAGCGCCCGCCCCCCTCCCCCCCCCCCCCCCACAATTGGATCTCCCCAGCCCCCTTCCCTGCGGCGTTGGCTTCGTCTGCCGGCAGCGCCACCCCCCTTCCCCCCCCCCCCCCCCCCCCGCCGGTCGCCTTAGGCCGGATCTAAGGCGACACGGACGCCTTACGTCCCCGGGGCGCCTTAGTGCTTAAGCGACGCTAAGGCGACGCCTTAATATCTATGGTTGTGATTACAGCCAGGTTGCTGCCCTATATATGTATACCCTCCTCCATCATGTCAATTCATTCCATTCTTCTGCGGTACACCTTCTATACCTTTTATCAAAGTGGACAATTACATGGAAGGGAATTCTAGAATGATGAAAATCCGTCACTGGTTCTCCTTGTTCAGCAGGCTCTCTATTCCTTTTCTTATAAAGGGAAGTTCTATAGGACGGTGATCAGACCCGCGATGCTATATGGGGCGGAATGTTGGCCAGCTAAATGGCAATATGTCCAACAAATGAGCGTCGCGGAGATGCGCATGCTATAGTGGATGTGCGGGCACACGAGAAGAGACCGAATAAGGACTGAGACGATTCGTGATAGGGTAGGGGTGGCGCCGATTGAAGAGAAGTTAGTCCAACATCAACTAAGGTGGTTTGGACATATCCAGCGGAGACCTACAGGAGCACCAGTTAACAGTGGAATTTTAAGAGGTAAAGATAATATTAGGAGGGGTAGAGGACGACCAAGGTTGACCTGGGAGGAGGCGGTAAAAAGAGATTTGAGAGATTGGAATGTATTCAGAGACTTAGCTCATGATAGGACCGCATGTAAAGTAGCAATTCATGCGTCAGAATCAGTCTTTTTTTTTCTTTTCTTTTTTCTAGTTACTCTTATATCTCTTACTCTCTTTTACTTCATTGAAATATATATATATATAATTATTGGGTTTCATGTCTAGCCGACCCCAATATGCTTAGGATAAAGGCTTGGTTGTTGTTGTTGTATATAGGGGTACATGTGTAGTCCTACTAAGACTTGACTCATAGTCCGACTAGAACTCTTTATTCCTGCTCTAATAGGACTCTTTAAACCTATTCCAAACTGCATAAACTATTTATATCCTTAGGACTCGTTAATTCTTTCCTGAACTAGAGACCAAGACCAATACGGCAAGGACTCCTTAGCCGCACTAGTCATCCCCAATCCGACTCGCAACCAAAATAATTCTAACATAGAAAGCATTAAACAGAAAGCTGATTACACTAGGCTTCTATTGAAGCAACCTGGCCAGTTAAGAATAGCAATAGGGAACAGTAAGCACTGCCCAGGACTGCTATCAACTAGGACAGTTGTCACACAATTTCAAAACCATCAGGGAGAAGAAAAAAAACTGTCAGCCTGTTCGGATAAAGAAGATTTATATCCGAATTCTTTGACACTTTCTCGCAGATTCAAAATGATCAGTATTGACTGTCAGCCTGTCAATGATCAATGATGTAATTTACGGGACCGATAAAATTTCAATATAACAAGATTCCATGAGAGCAATACAAACTTAAAAAGAAAGTTTAGTGAAAGAACCTACTACAACAACAGCCAAGCCTTCATCCCAAGCACGTCGGGGTAGGCCATGTGAAAGAACCTACTAAGAAGATTTTTTTAGTCCAATCATTTTTTAAGTAAAAAAAGGTGAAGGGGTGTACATGAAATCCACATCAGGAGCAAAGTTTCCATGAAATTAAGGGGTAATCATTCAAAGGGGCAAACTAGCATACAAAATATATGGTTATTTTCATTTTCTAGAAGCTGACCAAGTTTGTGACACTTTCCCTAAGGGACGTCAACCCACACCAAGCTCTGTGATGTCCAAAACTACTTTGTGCAAACTGCAAAACCAATATTCACATAATTTATTTCCTAAAAAACTCATGAAAGAATCAGTCTTGAGCTATAGCCTGACTTGAATATATAAATTCACTGATGGAGAACTTAAAAGCCTTGACTCGATGCTAGTTCACACTCATGTAAAAGTGAACCTTAACGTGGGGATCATGTTTGATGGGATCAAATAGCAAAAAATGCATAAGCCATTAGTCAACAAGGAGGAATACGAAGAGTATAATGTAGCTCACAAAAGAGACATATATTCTATGACAAAGTTTAAACTGTGACATAGATTCAAGCCCAGAGACAGATTGACATAAGTTTATGCAAACAAAAAATCATATTCCATAATATCTACCACACAATTGGGCACAATAATTTTAAGGGATACTAATTTTCAATCAGCTAAAAATAGGGGGTCCTTTCACTCAACATTCACAGACCTTAGATTTATATCTAACAGCTACAACTTACAACTTTTTCTATAGTCAATACATAATCCTAGTCTACACCCTACGTGCTTGGGACAAAGGCTTTGATGTTGTTGTTGTTGTTGTTGTTGTTGTTGTTGTTGTTGTCAATACATAATCCTATAAAGACAAAAAAAATCTAACAACAAACACACGAATCTTGAAATAGATGACGTTTCGCACATTGAGTGAAAGGACACCAAATTTCAGCCGATTGGAAATTAGCATTCCTATAATTTTAACAGTCAAGCCTTTTCATGTAACTTTTATAGTTTTATTATCGTTACCAAACTTGTCCATACATCAAGGGCCACAACAATTGATTCTCGTTAAAACAAAGAAAAATGCATTTGGCAGAATAAAAGCAATTGACTGACACAGATAGCCGTGAAAGATAACTGATAATGAGTAAGTTTTGGCGAATGAAGGCAGAGCGCCCTGCTGTGATGATGGATGCAAATCCAAACATTAGCAGCAGAGAAGGCTGTTGTTGCTAATTTAACAAGTTCTAGGCCTTGAATTGCACGCCACCACTACGCACCGTTCACTGCAAAAAGTCTCTGGCTTCCCATGGCGCTAACCAACGCTCCAATTGCCGCGATGTGTCCTACGCAGCGGCCGCACACACTGGGCGCGCGTGCTTGACGTGAGGCCGACGTGATTCGCGAGTAACTAGGAAGAAGGGGAGGAGGAGATTACAGCGGAGGGTGCAGAACTTGGCGGCGGTGGGGGAGGGGTCGCGGCAAGAGGATCCCAGCCGGAGGTCGTACCACCGGTTCGGCTGCGGGGCCGTGCTCGGCTCGCCGCTGCTGCTACTCGCCATCCCACCAGCTCCGAAAGTCGGCGCTGGCGGCGGCGCTCGATTGAATTCGGGATCGGCCGGGCCACGGATCAAGCCCTAAGAATCTGCATTCATCGCTAAGACACCCCGCTTTTGGTGTTGGTTACATGGCAAATTTTGAGTTGCCCCAAGGAGACACACATAATTTCGAATATGTCCCAAGTTCTAGGCAGTGTTGTTTCTTTTTTCGTTATCCTCTTCTACCATATCTCCTTCCTTCTCTTATAAAAAAATTATAAGGGGCTTGGAGAGATTGCAATAGAGTTACAGCAGGTAGGAGAGGCTCAATTCCACCCAGCTGCCCCTGGCACAGCCATTGTAGCAGCTTTTCATAAAAATAAATAGAAGATGTGTCAAACAATTAGCTTTTTAGCAGCTTATTAATTCAGCTGCATATTAAAATGAACTAAAAGCATAATATAAGTTAAAGATATTTTTCACCTGCTTTTTAAATAAATTGTTTTTAGCAAGTTCAAGTTATACCAAACAGCGTCGGGTCTGAGGCAATTGTAATAATGTTCCCAACCAGACACACACCCATCTCGACAGAGCACGTAATTGCCAGCCTTAACACGAGTCGTAGGGTCAACGTAGTCCAATACCCTCATATCCCTTGTTGCGGTCTTACACTATGTGGCATCCATCTTAACAAACACTCACTAACCTGACTAGACCTTTCAAAATGGTTCATTCCCTTGTCAATCATCACATGAAACCTTTTTCTTTTCTAGAAAATGTCAAGCGAAAACTTGAACGGATTGGTAGTGGACAAAATATTGGCAAGGGGATAGTTACCCGGTAGGCCAAGTTCAAGAAATTGAAAAAGTCAAGCCTATGAAGCCCCACGTGACTTAGGGTTCACGTAACGAATATACCAAGAAGGCTCGAACTGTGTTCTCGCCTGGAAGGTGGAGTTCGGATGGAGATACAATCTGAATTCTATGATTATAAGGAAAGAAATCATCACCTCAAGATTCGTTATAGCAAATTATAAGTAGAATTCGAATTAGATGAATTGCACATGATAACTCTCGTCATGGCTTGGTACCCTTGAATCTATAAAAGCAGGGGAAGGCAACGAGTCAGGCGTCTAGTGAATTACCCAATACTCAACCCTTAGTTGATAGACAACCTACATACATCATGGTAATTTTGATTTCAACACAATATCAATCAAACAGAAGCAGCTTGTTACCTTAACGCAAAGGGCACGAACCTAGATAATCTTTGCCTTATGTTACTGTTGTGATCATCAACATGTAGATAACTTATTGAATTCTACATAACGTGTCTACAAAT
This sequence comes from Neostapfia colusana, assembly GCA_030760725.1. NCBI lineage: Eukaryota > Viridiplantae > Streptophyta > Magnoliopsida > Poales > Poaceae > Neostapfia > Neostapfia colusana. Next base: position 41,888,644 of record JASWHV010000018.1, on the reverse strand, counting down.
TCTATTGTCGTGAAATACCCGCAACAATTAGCACGCCAAGTAGAGAATTCACGCATTACAATAATTTCAATGGATACAATCTCGAAGACTTTAGACTCGTCAAGTTATGATTGGTCCATTCGCATCGGTTCACTCGACTACATAGCTCATTAGTCGACCTTATGCACGACGTTCGCCTCTACCAAAGGCATGGATCTCAAAATTAGATGATTCAGTCTCCATGTGAATCAAGCTAGTATGATATCCCTGCCTGAGCTGGCTCTAGACGTCAGGGAGTTGTTGAACTCATTAAACCTCGACGATGTGAGACCTAGGTGTGTTGAATACATTGACAAATGGTGTTCAAATTGAAGTTTTCATGTAAAATTTTGTTCATTCACGTGGTGATTGACGTGTGGTGTGACATGGTGTTGGGTATCAAGTATGGTAATCTGTTTTGCAGGTGAAAAGTGACGAAAAACTTGGTGCGGGGGGCGGTTTTATCTTGGAAATCCAAGGTGCAAGTGTGTGGGTGGGGGAATTAGTCAGGAACCGAGATTTAACCGTTAGCAGCGAGATAAAAGTGTCAAAACTGCAAAATAACAATGCCAAAGGAAGATTCAAGAGATTTTGAACTAAACTTGATAATGTACCACTACACACTTGTACGATATATTGGAAAATAGGTTCCAGAAGGTGGAGACGTGACATATTCATGTGTACATGTCGAAGAGATAAATTAGAGACAGGATAGCTTAGGATTTAAGTTTGAGATAAAGAATGATTGTAGTTCGCTAAGATTCTTAGATGTTCGGGTCTATTTAAAGGCAACCTATGGCCGAGATGAATAGCAATCTCATATTTGATCAAACTATTCGTACTTCTTTACATTTCCTTAGTTTCCTTAGTTAGTTCATAGTCCTTTATTGCTTTGCCGAGAAAAGCATCCGGTCTTCTACCCGAAAGTGAGAAGATTATCTTGTTGAAAGTGCATCTAGGCTAAATCCCCGTGGTTTTTGATGATTAATGACAACACTTAAAGGACTAATGAGCATTACAAGTGTAAGTACAGCTAATTAAGAAATCGACAAAGATGGATGCACTCAAAAAGGAAAAATAGGAGAAAAGACAGGCATACAAGAAGAGTAGAATTGAGGGTTTAAAATCTCTTGTGTTGAGTTTATCCTTTAAGTATGAGTGTGTTCATAGAGTCAAAGTGTTGAGAATCATCTAAGAGCTCTTAGTCCGAGTCTAGGTTGAGTGGAGTGAAGATTTGAGACGGCCCTGAGAAAAGGGCTGGACTTGTCCGAGCAGGAAGGCCGGACTAGTCCGGTACATCAGACTAATCCGATGTAGGACGGACCAAGAGGTTTTGTGTGAGTTCAGACTTGTCCAGGCTGGAAGGCCAGACTAGTCCGGAACATCGGACTAATCTGATGTAGGACGGACCAAGAGGTTTCGTGTGAGTTCGGACTTGTTTGTTTGGGGACGGACTAGTCGTTGAGAGTGTGTCTGAGCTCTTCAGGAGCTAAGTTCTGAAGGACTGGACTAGTCCGCCCCTTGAGGTCAGACTAGTCCGCGGGCTCAGACTTGTCCATTTTGAACTGGAACAAGAGGTTCTGTGTGAGATTAGACTAGTCCTCTGTGAGTCAGACTAGACCATTTAAAACTTGGAAGTAGCTGCAGGGACTAAGTCCTAGATGGCCAGACTGGTCCGCCCCTTAACACCGAACAAGTCCGGTGGACCAGACTTGTCCGTTCTCAACCAGAACAGTTGTTTCTGTGTGAGATCAGACTAGTCCATTGTGGGTCAAACTAGTCTGTGGTGTTGTGATCATTTGAATTCAAAAGGAGGCAGGTGACCGTTTAGTTGGTAGGATATGACCATTTAGTAGGTGAAGTGTGATGTCACCTGTCCCCGTAGGTCGGACTAGTTCGGGGTTAAAGGCCGGACTAGTCCGGATCTTTTTTGGTGGCAACGGCTAGCTCCCGGGACCTCTATAAAAAGGGGATGCCCGGACCTCAAAGGAGGTGAAAAGAACCCTAACGCCGAAATAGACTTCCTAGAGCTTTTCTAGTCCACTCTCTTCAATTCTTGGAGCCCTAAGAGTGATTCTTGAGGGTTTGGGAGTTTTGGGAAGAGGAGAAAAAGGGGAGTGAGCAGCATTGAGATCTTGGTTGATTCTCTCACACTAAGTGGCCAGTGTGTTGTTAAGGGTGCTGATTTGTAAGTGCTTTGAGCTAAAAGCTTGTGGGAGCCTCAAGTTGTGAGTCGCCCCACGAATTATTGTGAAGTCTTTGTGATCTAGTGAAAGAACAAGCCAACCTTTGTGGTGGCTTGGTGAGGAAAAGGTTGAGAGCAACCTGGTCCTTTGTGGACTCCTCAACGTGGACGTAGGCTTCTTTGTGAAGATGAACCACAGGATAAATCGTGTGTTTTGTGTCTCTTGAGTTAAATTTCTCTGTCACCGGTCTAGTCCGCCCTCAGGACCGGACTAGTCTGCACTCTGTGAACTGATCAGTTTTATTAAGCCGTATTTCATATTTTCCGCATATTCACCCCCCTCTAGGCAACTTTCAATTAGTATCAAAGCCAAACTCTCTTAAAAGCTTAACCTCTTGGAGAGGAGATGGGGGAAAACGAAAAGAAGGACTTACTGTCCATCGACACCACCGACACCGGCGTGAATAGCACCCATGGCAATGAAGGACCTAAGTTCTCGCCCCACAAGACTGTCAACTCAAACAAGGACATGCCAAGGTTCCCTCCCTTCGATTTGGAGACCGATGATGAAGATGAATAAGTGAAGCGCCTTGCAGATCTTCTTCAAAGAGCAAAAGATGAAGCTAGAAGGAGGAGGAGACTTGAGAAAGAAAAGAAACTCAAGAAGCCCGAAGAGGACTACACTCGATATCCTTTCAATTATGAGTGCTTAAATTCACACACAAATTATTTATCTATTGCCTTGGGCAAACCTCCACATTTTGATGGCACTAACTATACAATGTGGAAACATAACATGAAAGTGCACCTTATTTCTCTCAGCCCTACGCTTTGGCACATTGTTTGTACATGTGTAGATATCCCCGTGGATGATGAAGTGCTTACACCAGAGCAAGAACAACTCATCCACCGCAATGCTCAAGCGGCGGTCGTGCTCAACTCTTCCTTGAGCCAAGAAGAATTCAACAAGGTGGATGGGTTAGAACAAGCCAAAGAAATATGGGATACGCTCAAAATTGCGCATGAAGGCAACCGCTTTGTCCAAGAAGCAAATATTGAGATGATTGAGGGGGAGCTTGGAAGATTTTCTATGGAAGATGATGAGACCCCTCAAGAGATGTGGATGATGAAGAAAGTGATGAAGAAAGTGAAGAAGAAAGCCTCAAGTGATGATGAAGAAAGTGAAGAAGAAAGCACCGATATGGATGATGAGGAGTTAGTCTTCTTCATCAAGAGATTCAAAAGAATGATGAAGAAAAGAAGAGGTCCAAACTTTGAGAGCAGGGGCAAGGACAAAAGCAAGTCAAGAACCAAGAAAGCTTGCTATAATTGTGGCGGTTATGGGCATTACATCGTTAATTGCTTATACGAAAGGGAAGAGGACAAGAAGAAGAGGAACAAGGATGACAAGTTGCAAGGGAAGAGGATATTCAAGAAAAAGAAGGCACATGGGCACGCTCATGTTGGCAAAGAGTGGGATTCCAATGATGAGTCCTCCTCCGATGATGAAGCAGAAGTGGCAACCGTCACCATCAAGAAACTAACAATGAAGAAGACTATCCTGCCTAACAAGGGAGAGTGGAAGAGATTAAACCACACATGTCTCATGGCAAAGGAGGGAAAGCGAAAGGTAAAAACTAAACTCTCCCTGCGTTCTATTAAAGATGAAGATTTTGATAGTGATAATGAAAATGAATATATGTTTGAAGGATTGAGTAAAAATGCCCTAATAAAAATTAAAATGCTCTTCGATGAAATTCTAGATAAGGAGGAACTTCTTGAGAGACAAGATGACTTGCTTATCAAAGAGAAGCAAAAGAATCTTGACCTTGAGAAGCTCCTCGAGCTTGAGAAGGAGAAAAACATGGCGCTTGAACTTGAACTTGCGGAATGCAAGGAGACCTCATCATGTCTCAAAAGTTCAAATGTTGTGCTCCAAGATGAGCTTGTGAGTTTGAACAAAGCTCACAAGAATCTTGAAGCACAGCTCGCAACTCCCAAGTCGAGTGTTATCTCTTCCGCCTCAACGAGTCCAAACTTGTCAAATTTAGAGTCAAACACTAAAACCTGTAAATGTATAAAACCTGTATCTAATTTAAAAGATGAGCTCAACATGGCAAAGAGCAAGGGTACACCTAAGAGTGGCATCTTTGACAAGGAGAAGATTAAGTACGCATGCAGTGCATACTCAATTGCAAGGTCTCTCTTGATCAAATATGGTCTTGGCTATTCAAGGGAAGCAAAGCAAAATGCAAATATCCTTAAGAATAACAAAATGCATTGCCTTTGTCAAGGAAGGATCATACCAAACTATGAATGAATGTCATGTTTCTACCTCTCCTAAAATGGCAAAATTTGATAAATGTACTAAAGATGCTAATAGTTCTAAGAATATCAACCTAACTTTATTCCATGATTTTAATGCATCTTATGAACTAATGAGAAACCAATTTAAGTATGTCTATGCAAAATATGTTGGGCCACTCCGCAAGAGCTCAAAACCTTGTGTATGGGTACCCAAAACTCTTGTCACTAACCTCAAAGGACCTAACCAAGCTTGGGTACCTAAAACCAAAGCCTAAACTTGTGTTTGTAGGCGTACTCCTCCGGCGGTACAAAGTGGGTATTAGATAGTGGCTGCACCAACCACATGATCGAAGCGAGAAAAATGTTTGTAGAGTATGAAGAAACCAATGTTCCAAGTCAAGGTATTTATTTCAGTGAATAGCCAAGGAAGGGATATTAGGCGTGGTTGTCACTAGAAGAGTATATAACTCAATTGCCTTCAAAGGTGTGCTCAAAGGAAAACTTTATCGTGTGGACTTCTCTACGGATAAAACTCAACTTGACACATGCTTGATGGCGAAGACTAACATGGGATGGATGTGGCATCGTAGGCTAGCCCATGTTGGTATGAGAGATCTTTAAAAACTTCTAAAAGGTAATCACATCCGAGTTATTAAGAATGTTGTTTTTGAGAAAGATAGACTTTTTTGTGCATGCCAAGCCGAGAAACAAGTTGGAGTAACTCATCCCGCCAAGAATGTGATGACGACAACAAGACCACTAGAGATGCTTCACATGAACCTCTTTGGTCCTATTGCTTACATAAGCATTGGCGGTAATAAATATAGTCTAGTCATTGTCGATGATTTTTCTCGCTTCACTTGGGTATTTTTATTGCATGATAAGGGTGAACCTCAAGGTGTCCTTAAGATTTTCTTGAGATAGCCCAAAATGAGTTCTCTTTGAGAATCAAGAAGATAAGAAGCGACAACGACACCGAATCCAAGAACACCCAAGTAGAAGATTACTTGGACGAGGTGGGCATCAAGCATGAGTTTTCGGCACCCTACACACCTGAACAAAATGGGGTGGCCGAAATAAAGAACCGAACTCTAGTAGAGATGTCAAGGACAATGCTTGATGAGCACAAGACATCTGATCGGTTTCGGGCTGAAGCGGTTAATATCGCTTGCCATGCCACAAACCGTCTTTACCTCCATCATTTCTTGAAGAAGACTCCCTATGAACTCCTAACGGGTAACAAACCGAATATCTCCTACTTTAGAGTCTTTGGTAGCATGTGCTATATTTTTAACAACAAGCCTCGAGTTTCGAAGTTCGCCTCGAAATTCGATGAAGGTTTTTTTCCTTGGTTATGATTCAAACACTTACGCCTATCGTGTATTCAACAAAACCTCCGACTGTGTTGAAATCACACGTGACGTAGTGTTTGATGAAACTGATGGCTCCCAAAGGGAGCAAGTTGATCAATGTGCACTAGACGAAGAAGAAGCACCATGTATGGCATTAAGGAGGATGGCACTTGGTGACATACGACCACAAGAGCTACAAGACCCAAGTGACCCATCCTCGTCACAAGAAGTGACCCAAACACAAGAACAAGCACAAGATCCCCTATATCAAGAACAAGATCAAGATCACCACATTCAAGACATCGAAGGCCACGATGGTGGTAGCGATCAAGGGGGAGATAAAGAAGAAGAAGTTCACTCAAGACCAAGTGTGCCACATCCTAGAGTCCATTAATGTGTACAACGAGATCATCCCGTTGATAATATACTTGGAGACATCTCCAAGGGGGTAATGACTCGCTCTCGTATGGCTAACTTTTGTGCTCACTACTCTTTTGTGTCTTCTTTGGAGCCTTTCAAGGTTGAAGATGCCCTATGAGATGTGGATTGGGTGATGGAAATGTAAGAGGAGCTCAACAACTTTAAAAGAAACAAAGTGTGGGAGCTTGTGGAAAGACCAAATGCTAACGTAGTAAGCACCAAGTGGGTCTTTCTCAACAAGCGAGATGAGAATGGAGTACTGACAAGAAACAAAGCTAGACTTGTGGACAATGGATACTCATAAGTCGAAGGTTTGGACTTCGACGAAACCTTTGCTCCCGTAGCTATACTTGAATCAATTCGTATATTATTAGCCTATGCTACTCACAATGATTTCAAGTTGTATCAAATGAACTTTAAAAGCGTCTTCCTCAATGGACCGATCAAGGAGGAGGTGTATGTGGAGCAACTACCTTGCTTTGAAGATGATAAGTATCCTAACCATGTTTTTAAGCTTTACAAATACCTCTACAGCCTCATACAAGCTCCTAGAGTTTGGTATGAGTGTCTTAGAGATTTCCTTATTGACAATGGTTTTAGGATAGGAAAGGCCGACTATACAGTTTTCACAAAAAACTTGGACAATGACTTATTTGCATATCGAATTTATGTCGATGACATAATATTTGGTTCTACTAATCATCTTTTTGTGAAGAATTTAGCAAAATCATGACAGAGAGGTTTGAGATGTCGATGACGGGAGAATTGAAGTTCTTTCTAGGTTTCCAAGTGAAACAACTAAAGGAAGGCACCTTCATATGTCAAACCAAGTACACTCAAAACATACTTAAGAAGTTTGACATCGAGAAGGCCAAGCCCATAAAAAGGCCAATGACGACAAACGGACACCTCGACCTCAACAAAGACAGCTCTAGCATGGATCAAAAGGTATACCGTTCCATGATTAGATCCCTTCTTTACCTTTGTGGATCTAGACCCGATATTACGTTAAGTGTATGCATGTGTGCAAGGTTTCATGCCGCTCCTAAAGAGTGTCATCTAACAGCTGTAAAGAGAATCTTGTGCTATCTAGTTCATACACCTAACCTAGGGTCGTGGTATCCTAAAGAGTCCAAGTTCAATCTCATCAGATACTCCGATGATGATTATATTCAGGATGCAAAGTGGATAGGAAAAGTACCTCCGACACCTATAAAGTTTTAGGCAGGTCCCTAGTGTCATGGCCATCTAAGAAACAAAATTCCATTGCCCTATCCACAGCTGAAGCAGAGTATGTTGCAGCCGTAAGTTGTTGTGCACAACTTCTTTGGATGCGACAAACTCTAAGAGACTATGGTCTCAATATAAATCATGATCCACTCCTATGTGATAATGAGAGTGCTATTAAGATTTCCTATAACCCTGTTGACCACTATAGGACCAAACACATTGACATTCGACACCATTTCCTCAGAGATCACTGAATAAAGGGGGATATAGTTATTTGACATGTTAGAATAGAAAAACAACTAGCCGACATCTTCACCAAGCCACTAGATGAAAAACGCTTTTGCGAACATAGGAATGAGCTAAATATTCTTGACTCTCGGAATGTGGCTTGATATGGTGTACATCTGATTGTTAATTATTTGATCTCTTCAAAACTAAGCATGTTTTTCAAAAAAAAACCGTCTTTCTCAATTTTCTATCAAATTATTTTCGATTATCATCTCCTTGAAGAACGTTTGTGTGCTCTACTCGCCATGTTCATTGAGAATACTTGTGAAAAATTAGTCTACATGGATCAAATCCTGCATATATATGTCAAGGGACGGACTAATCCGCCCAAGTGGTCGGACTAGTCCGGAGTCCTAGATAGGCCTGGCTAGGTTTAGACGAGCCTACATCAGACTAGTCCACCCTTCACCGGACTAGTCCGTACTATCAGATTAGTCCAGACCTGGTCCGACAACTGGACTTGTCTGATATCTACGACCGGACTAGTACGGACGGTTGGGACTTAACCCAACCGCCAGGGCCGAGACCCCCACTTCACTCATATCGCATCTCAACACACGCCTGCACTCAAAGTCGCCCCCATTGGCGATTTTTGATACTTTCCACCAAAAGTTTCAAAGGATCCGAGTCCTCTATCCGTTGGAGCCTCGGGAAGTCAATCTTTGGACTTCTCCGCTCTTCAATTCGGTGATTTCCTCGGATTTGAACAATCAAGGTGTGTTCTTGGGGCAAAACCTAATCTCTTCAAATCTCTCGATTCTAGGATGTTTCTCCCATAAACTAGGATGTCTAGTGCTCCATAACGTTCATGCGATTCCTCCCTAGGGTTATTGCAAACTATTGATAGGATTTGCAGAAAATTCACATAGTTAGGGATTAACCCCAGGTAGTCCGCCTGACAAAAAAGCGGACAAGTCCGTTCCTAACCGGACTAGTCCGGTGAGAGACCAGACAATTCTGACCAAACCTTGAGTAACCCCTAACTTAGTGTTTTTGCTGCACCTTTGTCGTGATAATCTTCTATTCTAAACTCATATCTTTGCTCAATTGCTCTTCCAACATGTCTCAACACGACAACTCTCCACCCCTCTCCGATCGGGAGCGAGAAGCGGCTCGGCAAGAGCTTTACCGCCGTCGGGAGGAGGAGGACGCGACAATTGCGCAAGAGCTGGCTCGTCGAGAAGCTAGAACCAAGAAGCAACATGAAAGAGAAGCAACTCAAGCTCAAGCTGAAGAAGAGCGATCTAGCCAAAGAAAGAGGATAGTCTCCATGGGTGGAAAAGAAAGGGCACAAGCAGCCGACAAAGGAAAAGGACCTATGAATGAAGGGGAAGCGGCCAAGAGGAAAGGCAAGGCCCCGGTTCAGAAGGTGCCTGTCAAAAGGGAAACACCAAGGAGAAAGGCACCTGCTAGCGGGGGACTCGTCATTTGAGACCGTCCCGTGGGGTCAAGTGCTCCCCCACGAGGCCCCATTGGGCCCTTGGTCATGACACCTCCCATGAATAACCCCAACCGGCAACCGGACCTTTCGAGCAACAGCTTGCATGGGAAAGGCTCTAAAAAGGCGAGAAGATTTAGGGAAAAGGATCCATACAAGTATGAGAAGGCCACATTGGAACATCATTTTTGGTGTGACTTCCATTATGACTGCTATCGCCTTTTCTACTTGAGAATGAAGACGCTAGTTGCTGATGCCTAGTAGGTTGATTGGCCCTATATGGAAAAGAAAAATCATCAAGCCTTCAATGCAGTTGTACAAGCCGCTGAGCATCACAGTTTGAAGGATCTCCTTGCCTTTCAATATGACTGGAACACAGAGGTGGTGGCTCAGTTTTACACCACCTGCTACATCTCCACCTATGGGGATAGGAAGATTTCATGGATGATGGACGAAGTCCAGTACTCCATCCTATATGGTGAGTTTGCATGGATTCTCGGACTTGAGGAGTTCCTGAGCCATGAGTTGATCATTCACAATCTCACGGCGATAGACTTGGGGGAGATAGAATTCATGTACGAGGTTGGTTTTTATAATCCTCCCACAACCAAAATCCTCCGTCCATTCTTTAGTGTGCTAAACCGGATCTTGAGAAAGACTTTAGCACCTAAAGACGGAGATGCGGGGATATCCAGGGACACCTCCGCCACCTGTTGAAGCTGATTTGTGAAGATGAAAAATTCAATGTGTATGACTACATCTACAACGACATCTTCAACATATCTCACACCCCCAACCGCTCATGTGGTTATGCTCCATTCATTATGTGCCTCATTGAGAAGGTGTCAGTATTGGAGTTTGTGAAGGACGTCAAGCATAGACCCCTTCACCCTCAAATTCCTCCTATCGTGCCAAAGATTGGTGGAGCTTCTAGGAGGGATGCTTTCGATGCACCTCCTCCTCCACCCGCTCCTGCCTCTTCCTATTACAGAGACTCTTCTAGTGCCATCCTAAAATTCTTGAAATCTATCTTCACCTCTTGCCGAAAAGTTGAAGTCAAAACTCATAAAATGGCTAGAAGGCAAGACAAGTACCTGAAGAATCTCTGTGAGAAGGCAAACATTGCTATGTCTCCGGAGGCTTTCGATGACGAGGAGCTAACTCCCTTCCCGGATCTCACGGAGGTGGAGGCTGCTCTTCCTGAGGGTGACCCCTCTAGTTCTTCTCCTGTCGTTGAGGAAGAAGAGAAAGATCAAGATGATGAGGAGGAAGATGATGAAGCAACCCAAAGCGATGAAGATCGTGGTGAGGAGAGTGAGAGCGATGACGACTAGACATAAGCTCTCTTCTTTTCCTTTTTGGTGTCTTGATGTCAAAGGGGGAGAGATTGAGGGGGAGTAACTATGTCAACTCTTCAGTTGTAATATTGCTAAACTTTCATATTTGGGTCGTAAAAACTTTATGCTATGTTACTCTATGTTAACTTTATTGAATATCACTCTACTTTGGATTACGTATGTGTGATGATCTTTAATTTCAATTTGAGATGCATGTTTCCCTTCTATTTATCACATCTCAACACTTGCATCACACGTAGGCACCCCACCGTAACATACAACTCTATAAATCTCCCATAAGGTTCACTCTCGTGCATTACTTTTATTGCAAATTATTCATGCACACACTTAGGGGGTGCTATTTATACACTTTTTTGTTATGAAAACCAACTCATTTACATTTTTATCAAAAACCTCAATGTGTTGTCATCAAATCACCAAAAAGGGGGAGATTGAAAGTGCATCTAGGCTAAATCCCCGTGAGTTTTGATGATTAATGACAACAATTAAGGGACTAATAAGCATTACAAGTGTAAGTATAGGTGATTAAGAAATCAATGAAGATGGATGCACTCAAAAAGGAAAAAGAGGAGAAAAAGACAAACATACAAGAAGAGTAGAATTGAGGGTTTAAATTCTCTTGCATTGAGTTTAGCCTTTAAGTATGAGTGTGTTCATAGAGTCAAAGTGTTGAGAATCATCTAAGAGCTCTTAGTCCGAGTCTAGGTTGAGTGGAGTGAAGATTTGAGACAACCCTGAGAAAAGGGCCGGACTTGTCCGGGCAAGATGGCCGGACTAGTTCGGTACATCGTACTAATCCGATGTAGGACGGTCCAAGAGGTTCTGTGTGAGTTCGGACTTGTGCGGGCTGGAATGCCGAACTAGTCTGAAACATCGGACTAACCGATGTAGGACGGACCAAGAGGTTCTGTGTGAGTTCGAACTTATCCGTTTGGGGACGTACTAGTCCATTGAGAGTGTGTCTGAGCTATTCAGGAGCTAAGTCCTGAAGGACCGGACTAGTCGGTCGCTTGATGTCGGACTAGCCCGCATGCTCATACTAGTCTGTTTCAATCCGGAACAAGAGGTTTTGTGTGAGATCGGACAAGTCCTCTGTGAGTCAGACTAGTATGTTTGAAACTTGGAAGTACCTGCAGGGACTAAGTCCTAGATGGCCGGACTTGTCCGCCCCTTGAGGTCGGACTAGTCCGGTGGACCAGACTTCTCCGTTTTTAACCGGAACAGTTGTTTCCGTGTGAGATTAGACTGGTCCATTGTGGATTGGACTAGTCTGTGGTGTTGTGATTATTTGAATTCAAAAGGAGGCTGGTGACCGTTTAGTTGGTAGGATATTACCGTTTAGTAGGTGAAGTGTGATGTCACCGGTCCCCGCAGGCCGGACTAGTCCGGGGTTAAAGGTCGGACTAGTCCAAACCTTTTTTGGTGGCAACGGCTAGCTCCCGGGACCTCTATAAAAAGGGGATGCCCGGACCTCAAAGGAGGTGACAAGAACCCTAACACCGAAATATCCTTCCTAGAGCTTTTCTAGCCCCCTATCTTCAATTCTTGGAGCCCTAAGAGTGATTCTTGAGGGTTTGGGGGTTTTGGGAAGAGGAGAAAAAGGGGAGTGAGCAGCATTGAGCTCTTGGTTGATTCTCTCACACTAAGTGGACAGTGTGTTGTTGAGGGTGCTGATTTGTAAGTGCTTTGAGCTGAAAGCTTGTGGGAGCCTCAAGTTGTGAGTCGCCCCACGAATTGTTGTGAAGTCTTTGTGATCTAGTGGAAGAACAAGCCAACCTTTGTGGTGGCTTGGTGAGGAAAAGGTTGAGAGCAACCTGGTCCTTTGTGGACTCCTCAACATGGACGTTGGCTTCTTTGTGAAGCTGAACCACGGGATAAATCATGTGTTCTGTCTCTCTTGAGTTAAATTTCTCTATCACCAGACTAGTCCGCCCTCAAGACCGGACTAGTTCGCACTCTGTGAACTTATCAGTTTTATTAAGCCGTATTTCAAATTTTCTGCCTATTCACCCCCTCTAGGCAACCTTCAATTGGTCATCGCCGAAACACTAACTTTTCATCTAAGTTTTGGAGCCTACCGTCAAGCACACTAACAAAATTGGCGACTCCGCTTGGGACGATGGTGTGTTAGTCAAATCTTAACGAGCTACTCGACGATCGGCGTTGCTCAAACACCGATTAGCAGGAGAAGAGATGGTTGAAGCATCAAGGAGGAAAGCCGACAGCTTGGCCGTTGATGCTAGCAACATTATCGAAGTCCAACTGGAATATCTCACGTAGGAGGATCAGTAGAGGATCCAGGAGAAGCTTGAGCGCGAGATCGAGCAAGAAAAGGTGGCGAGACTCCAGAACAAGTTGGCGTGCTTCCAAAAGACCCGAGGAGGCATAGTCCAAAAGGCCAACACGGTGGAAGCCACGACTCATAAGGTAAACTTATCTTTCACACTCGAGGAACTTGTCCATGTGGTAGACATGTCTGTTGCCAACAAGTATGTGGACGACTTCGAACGTCTTGCACACACAATGATAGATGGATTGAAGAATTCTTTCGATTCTTTAAAAGCCGAGTTCGAGCAGAATGTAGATAGTAACTTGCATTGGCAGATCCGATCTATGATCCAGCAAGTGAAAGATGAGGTCTGGGGGGAACGTGTAGATTGCAACGTGAATTACGTACCAACTAACTAAGCAAGCGTTCCACCACCTTACGTCCCACCTAGGCAACGGGGATGGATGTCCAACAACCATATTACCAAACCATTGCCTACGAACCCATCATTCCTCCTATGGGAAATGGTGTAGCACTAGGTCGGTACCCGACACATTTTCTCAAGTACAACCCCAAACTGCACCCTACATCCTTCCCAATCCTCCCATTGATGTACCCTACAGCCTTCTCAAGGATCAGGTAGCCAAAACACTTAGATAACTTGGCATTACACCTAAGGGACATACTAGGACTTACAAGAAATCGTACCCCGAGTACTTTGACACCATGTCGTATCCTAGAGGGTTTAGGATTCCTTTTTTTTCTAATTTTTCTGGGGAGGACTCAAACAACCCATGAACTGATAGGCCAATTCCTAATCCAAGCAAGTGATGTAGGCATAGCCGATATTCACAAGATCGCTGTCTAGCACGACCTTCAATTGGTTTACTTCTTTGCCTCCATACTCCATAAACACATGGTCGTGCCTTGAACAGAAGTTTGATGAGTACTTCTATAATGGTGAAAGCGAGCTTAGACTGTTTCATCTAACTACTGTCAAACATAAGTATAATAAAACTGCTGCTGATTATATCAAAAGGTTTAGGGAGACTAGAAACAAATGTTTTAGCCTAACCATAGGAGAAAAGGATTTGGCCGATCTAGCTTTTGCAGGATTATTGCCATACTTGAAGGAGAAGCTAGAAGGGATAGAATTTGGAGATGTTAACCAGGTTCTACAACGTGTTGTGGCGTACAAGAATCGTGCCAAGGATAAGAGGATGCATGGCTGGTTCAGAGAGGGAAACCACTGATACAAAGAGAAGCAGAACGTCAACCTCCTAGGTGAGGATTAAACCAGCGACAATGACATGGAAGTGTGCATGGCCGAATGGGCAGAAAACCACAAAAACAAGCCTCTTGCTTGCACATTCTTGAAGCCCAGCCCCGAGAAAAGAGAGGAGATGAAGTTCACTTTTGACGTGACTAAGTGTGACAAGCTATTTGATGTTCTGCTAAAAAACAAAGTGATAAAACTCAAGGACGGTACGTTATTCCATCACCCTAGTAGCTGGCGAAAAGGAGATATTGTAAGTGGCATGACTCTTATTGTGGCAGTTCTCTCTAGTACCATAGACTAGCCCCACAGACTAACACTAGTCCTTTCTGCGCACTTTTGTCCTCATTCGTGCGCACCCGGGAAGACTTCCCGGTCAGTCACCCATCCCTAAATTTCTCCAGGCCAAGCATGCTTAACCTTGGAGTCCTTTGCAGGTGCGCTTCCGAAAAAGAAGGTATACCTTGATGGTATGAGTATTCTATCAATCCTATTAAGCCGAGAGCCAGGATGTCACAATCCACCCCGCCTTAGAAAACCGACGTCCTCGTCGGTCCACGGCTCCATGCCAAGACATGAATGTCCCCTCTTAGTCACGTCCGTACGTTCAGTATTGGCATACGCATACCATACATCTTGTTAACAACATACATACCATACCGTATCCCTCACAGAGGACCCACACGTCATGTGTACGTACCCACGTCCCTGACCCGTACGCTATCATATCCTTCTCGCTAAGCCGTACGCACCCGTGAAACTGCGAGGGTCGGTTCTGATACCATTTGTGGCGTCTCTCTCTAGGATCATAGACTAGTCCCACAAACCAAAACTAGTCTTTTTAGGCATTTTTCCTCACTCGTGTGCACCCGAGAGGACTTCCCGGTCGGTCACCCATCCCTAAATTTCTTCGGGCCAAACACGCTTAACCCCAGAGTCCTTTGCAGGCGGGCTTCTAGAAAAGAATGTATACCTTGATGGTATGAGTATTCTATCAATCCTATTAAGCTGGGAGCCAGGATGTCACACTTATTCTCATAAAACTAATGAATGCAACTTCTTTCGTAGGCAAGTACAATCAGCTATGAATGATGGACGATTGACCTTAGGTGATGGTAACAATACAAAGCTAGATGTGGATCCCTTCCTAGTGAATATGGTTAACTTCGAAGAGAATAGGATCCTGGTGAGGACCGGTCAAGCAGAAACAACTAAAGGGAAGAAGGTGATCGTGTCTTATGACCAGAGAATGAGAATGATCAAGCCAGGAAATCCCGAGGTTGGAGTGTGGAAGGTTAATGAGCCAAGGAAAACCACAATGCTTAGGATCAGTTTGGATTTCTTGATAAGCAAGTACCTGAGACAACAAAAGGGGAGTGTGTTCTAAAGACTAAGTGAATACAAGAGGGATAGGTCCCCAAGTTACATCACTAGAAGCCTCGAGGGCACTCTAGGTGGAAAAGGACAAGGAAGCTATTGGTATCAATAGAAACTGATATAATTCTATGATAAACGACCTTCCCAAGGGTCTCGGGGCACGGAAAGGATGTTGGCAGCAAACTGGATGTGAGAACATCAAGTTAACATGGAAACCAAAGCAAATACGTCCAAGCAGTGGTGTGTCTACCGCTTTGCCCCAAGAACATGATCTGAAGGTGCAAGCTGAGGAGAACGCAAGGTCAAAACAAAACTTGCTTATGATTGGCACGATACCTTGCATGATTTGACAGGAGTTTAGTTTAACTATGCCACGACTAAGAAGAAGCTCCTTAGCATTGTTTTTTCTAATGATAAGTTTAGGTCTTACTTTGTGATTCTTCTACTCCAAGCATTTGATTTTGAAATTAAAAGGGAGTAGAAAATTTAGCAGACCATTTGTCACGTATGGAAATCTCTAACGTTAAGGAAATATCAATCAATTACTTATTCGATGACATATTGCTCAACCAAGTTGTTTCCTGAAAGTGCATCTAGGTCCCTGTGTGGGTTTTGGAAGATTGATGACAAACAATTAAAATGCTAATGGGTTGAAATGAGCATATCTGCAGATAGGTTGGACGACAAGAAGAGATTGAGGGCTTTTCAAAAAGGGAAAAGGAGATGCAACTATACAATAGAGTTAGGGTTTTTATTTTTCTTGAGTATAGGAATGCCGCACTATTCAGAGGGACACGACACACAGCAAAGAAAAGCAAGCTTAACCCCATCAAACAACCCTATGTGTAGAAAAAAGTCTTAGGTCAGTAACCTCGAACAAAGATTCTGATAAGTGCTCTCTGTGTTGACTCGGACATGTCCGAGGGTTTTAGAGAAGTAGTCTCTGAGTAGACTCGGACATATCTGAAGAAATTCGAACATGTCCGAAGTCTAGGGTTTCTTGGAGTTTCTAAGTCCAAAGGGTCGGACATGTCTAAAAATGTCCGAAATGTACTTTCTGTGTAGGGTCGGACATGTCCGAAGAAGTCGTACATGTGCTTTCTGTTTAGGGTTAGACATGTCCGAAGTGGAGTTCGGACATTCCTGAATTTTAGTGGTTGGCAACGGTAACATTTTAGGGATCCCTATAAAAGAAGGGATCTTGTCCCCATTTCATGAGTAATCAACCCCAGAGCTTTCACTAGTGTTCTTGAGCATTCCTAGACCTCTCTCACATCCTCTAGCACTCAATCTTAGATCTTGTGAGGATTTGAGGCCTTGTAAGGAGATTCAAGAAGAGGAACACTTAGGGTGGAGCTTGCTGAGCTGTACACCTTCTTGCTGCATGGTCTGTATTTTTTACTCTTGGAGCATTGTTCCTAGGCGGCCAGGTGTCGCTTGGTAACTCCCAACTTGTGGTGAGAGTCAGGAAGTTTGTATCACCCTTGGTTTGATATTGTGAGGGACCACCCCGTGGTTCACCCACTCCGGGATCACAGAGGGTGGTGCCGTGCGATGCGGCACCCAACAACACACAAGAAAAGATTAAGACAACATACAAACTTTTATTTGATATAAAACATCGGAAGTCTTTTACAAAACATAATTATACAGCGGAAGTATTCTTTATAACTACTCTCTCATCCTAACTAAGCAAAAAGTGTACCCGTCCAGCCCGGGGACGCTACAGACTAGCAACATGGAACCGAAGATCACGGCGGCGTGTAGGGCTCTAGCTCGGTCGTGTACCCCGACGGGGGCATCGCCTCGTCCTCGGAACCTTCCTCATAACTCTCACCTGCACACAGCTCAAATATTGCAACTGTGAGCATGATGGCTTAGCAAGGCTTAACCGACAACCCTATTCATGGAACTCTACATGCAGGGATTAGTAATATGGGATAAAGATATTGCAATAAAGATACGCCTATATGTTAATCCTTACTTTCAGTTTTATAGCAGCAGTTTAATGAGCCTTAGGCGGCCTTCACATCGGAAGTCCACAATCAAACAAGAAACGCTTTCCTCCGATGTGGTGATGCCTAAAGTGGAAATTACACTTAATTAGCTCTACAACTACAACATACATGATAACAAGACAACATTAATTCAATACAACACATTCATCTGGCCTATTTCACTTCTTACTACGTCACACCGCAGTGAACATGTGGTACTCAAATAACCGCATGGGATGATGATTGCAATCAGGAGACACCCGGACAACACGTCACATACACCCACTTTCAGAAGTGTAGTGCTTCACACCTTCCTACTCTGTTGTATGCAACAACCTTTCAAAGACAACCCAAATGCCGAACTGGTCCATTCGTAACGGGAAGGAGGTCCCCACGTGGAGCATGTCTGTGCCCACCGGCAGATTTACACCTTGCTACCCTCAACCCATTCCTATAAAATGGTTGGGTAAGCCTCGGCACCTAGGTTAACCAATTACATCGGTTTCCTGGTTCCCTTATGCCAGTATGCATCCGGTACTGTTCGATACTTATCCAACAGGGCCACACACGGCTCGGTCCTCAATCAACACCAACAGAGCTACGCACGTGAGACCGCCGCTCACTGCATCCTATCCCCCCTGCTGGGTCTCAGTTTCACGATCTTAAATCATTATCTACCTCTTTCCATACCTTGTGCACAAATACCTATCTCGCGAGTAGATTCCAACCACTCGACTTCTACCGAGATCCTAAGAACATTAGCATGGCATTCTATACTCGTCGGGTTTTTAAACTACCCAACCCTCCATAGGATTTAAAAGTTATGCAAGTGGGGTTTCAATCACCCTAACTCTAATGCAAGCAATTCACCCTAAACATAAGTGATACAAATGAAGAATTTGCAAAAGTACTTAAATGCAAACCGGGGCTTTCTTGGTTGTGAGTCAAAAGAGAAATTAGCGTCGGGTGGGAGGACATCCAACGGCTCCGGTGCATACTCAACTTCGGTCACTATATATGAAATGTAGCAAAATATATGTATAAGTGCAAATGAAATATACGAATTAACTTCTGTTCATATCTACTGCCATTTATGTTCCTTAATTGGCTTTGGGATTTTTACAGTGGATACTAGACTCTCTAAGGATGATCTGAGCAAAATATGGAGAAATTTCATTGCACCTTGTGGTCTCCATAATTCCCACAAGTACAAGACTTCTATTAATTTTGAGCCCAAATATGGAGCTTTAACATGTTTAACAGTAGAAGATCTAATTAGGGTAAGTCTCCATGGTTCTAACAAAATTTGTTTCACCATTTTTGGAGCTACCATCAGGGAGATATGAATTTTTGAAGTTGGGTAGGAGTTCTGAAAAGTTTCTGTTTAGAATTTGAATTTCCAAATAAAGGCTGAAATTTGGAAGAAAATTTAGCCTAGCAAATGAACTCCAATGAAGCTCAAATTTTTACTGGAGATCAGTAATTATGAAAAGGACTAGATGCCCAAATTTGGGAATGTTTCATAAAGAATTGGTCCTGAAATAAATTTCTAAATGATTTAGTAAAAACAATTCCACAGAAATTCCTGGGCATTTTCATAGCAAGCAATTTGTTCCTTTGTGAAGTACTCCTTATGAGGATTCCAGCAAAATTGGTATCACCCTTTTTGTAGTTCCCACACAAATTTATGGATTTTTCAAATGTGAAGAACACTCTGTTTGTAAGTCTACACAGAGAACTCAATTGTGGGGCCCACGAGTCAGTCGTCTTCAACCTCTCGACAGACCCCGCTCGCTCACGCCGGAACCGATGATGGCGCGCCTTGTTCTCACTCGTTTCTCAAGCATTCTCCATGCGGTTTTGTGCTACACCACCTTAAGATCACGACCTAGCAGCCGGGCAAGGTTTCGAGGCATGAGAACGCCGGGAAACCCATCAGCAATGATTAAGCGGCTCGGCGGCGCGGAGCCGGCGAGGAACAGCACATCCCAAGCTTCAACCGGCAAGCTAAGGGGCCGTACACCATCCCTAGAGTACGTAGAACAATATGCTACCCCTGGCCCGAGCCGAAAACGCCCGCAAATGGGAGCTCGACGGTGAGCCGAGCCGTTTCGGCCTGTGGCGATGGATTCTCGCCGCCCAGGGTGTAGAAGGGATGATCTGCTTTGTGCCTCGGCGTGGGAGGGCGCTAGGAGCTCTAGTAGCTGTGTCTAGGACCGGAGAACCGATGATCAAACGTGTGGGGAGAATTTCGCAAAGTTATTTTGATCGGTCCTCCACGTGCACCGTCGGTAATCCACAAATTCTGGCTATTCGGCGATGGTAAAGCACAAAAGGACGTCGGTATGAGAAACTAAACTCCATGACGCACCTCCCATAGCTAGGCTTGAGTTAATTCGTATTTTATTAGCCTATCTCACCATGATTTTAAGCTTTATCAAATGGTTGTGAAAAGTGCCTTCCTAAAAGGACCAATCAAGGAGGAAGTATATGTAGAGCAACCCCCGGGATTTGAAGATCAAGAATATCCTAACCACGTTTACAAGTTGCACAAAGCTCTCTATGGCCTCAAACAAGATCCTAGAGCTTGGTATGAGTGTCTTAGAGACTTTCTATTTAAAAAGGGCTTTAGGATAGAAAAAGCTGATTATACCCTATTTACAAAGCATTTTGATGATGACCTATTTGTATGCCAAATATATGTCGGTGATATTATATTTGGTTCCACTAACAAGTCATTTTTTTGATGAATTTAGCAAGATAATGATGGAAAGGTTTGAGATGTTCTTGATGGGGGAGTTGAAGTTTTGGTTAGGTTTTCAAGTCAAGCAACCCAAGGATGGCATGTTCATAAGTCAAACCAAGTACACTCAAGATATACTCAAGAAGTTTGACATGGACAAGGCCAAACCCATCAAGACACCCATGGGAACAAATGGACATCTTGACCTTAATGAAGATGGAACAAGCGTGGACCAAAAGATATATCGTTCCATGATTGACTCTTTACTTTATCTTTGTGTATCTAGGCCCGATATTTTGCTTAGTGTGTTTATGTGTGCTAGATTCCAAGCTGCCCCTAAAGAATGTCATTTAAGAGTTGTTAAAAGAATTTTAGATATCTCATGCACACACCAAATGTAGGGTTGTGGTATCCAAAAGGTTCGAAATTTGACCTAATAGGATGTTCCGATGCGGACTATGCCGGATGTAAAGTTCATAGGAAAAGGACATCTAGAACATGTCAATTTTTAGGTAGATATCTTGTGTCATGGTCCTCAAAGAAACAAAACTCCATTGCTCTTTCCATAGCGGAAGCGGAGTATGTCGCAGCCGAAAGTTGTTGTGCACAACTTCTTTGGATGAAACAAACTGTAAAGGATTATGGCCATAATATGACCCATATCCCACTTCTTTGCGACAATGAGAGTGCCATTAAAATTGCCCATAACCCGTTTTGCACTCTAGGACCAAATACATAGATATCCAGCATCATTTTCTAAGAGATCACTCACTTTAGGGAGACATAGTCATTTCTCATGTAAGAACTGAAAAACAGCTAGCCGACATATTTACCAAGCCAGTAGATGAAAGACATTTTTGTGGACTAAGGAATGAGCTAAACATACTAGACTTTAGGAATGTGGCTTGATGTGCTGAACATATGCTGTGAATAGCGACGAATATGATAAATGGATCCTTGGAATAGATCATCATGTCATGTTTTGCAAATTTTTAGCTTTTATCCTCAAAATGCTTTTTCATGGCTGACGTAGGCAAAATGGTAACCTTGATTGAAAATTAGTCAAATTTAACAAGTATGTGTGTGAAAACCATATTATAATGCTTGGTAATGATATATATATATATATATATATATATATATATACACCTTAAATACCTTATATACCATAGGTATGCGTATATACATACATATGCCCTTTTAAAATGCTATTAAGGACCTTTTTCTAAATAACTCGGACATGTCTGAACTGAAGTCGGACATGTCCGAACAATCGGGAAAGTCCGAAGCTTCGCACTTATCAGAAAAAGTCAGACATGTCCGAATTCGAGTTCGGACATATCCGACTTCCGGGTATAAGGACCCCTGGCCGAGCCCGAACGGTTTTATTCTCCTTTCTTCTTCTCTCACAACCGGTTCTTCTCGCGCCCAAGGCGATTTTTGCTTCCCACCGGCGATTCCTTCGTTCACCTACCGGTTTCTTGAAGGATTGAAGCCCGCGAAACCTTCCCTGGACCCCTCCTCTTGACCTCGGCGTGGATCATTAGGGTTTCACCCCTTTTGAAGGTACTTTGCCCTCTTTTTGATTTGTCGAATCCCTCGACTTTTTGTCAAGTCTCTGCATAGAAATACCCTCTAGATGATGTTAGGGATCCTTCTAGACAATCTTGTGTCAATCAGACTCGAATTAGGCAAGATTTGAATAATTTAGAGTTCAAAACTGTACAAACTTGGACATGTCCGAGATCGACCTAGGACAAGTCCAAAAATTTTCGGACATATACCAACCTGTACAGAATGAACTTTAAATAATGTTGCTGCCTACTCCAATTTGGTTCCAAATTCCTTCATAATCATCTCACAACTGTCCCATTATTCAGGCATCATGTCGGACACTCGTCCACGTGAAATCTGAAGCAAGAAGAGAAATGATCGTGTGGAGTCTCCACCGGCCGTCAACGCCTACACCCGGCGTAAGAGGACAGTCCGCAAAGTGGCAAGGACAGTGGATGGGATAGGAAAGGCTGTTTGGATTATGCTTGAGAGCCATGAGGGGTCAGAGGAACCACGACAAGAAAATCCGGGAGACATTGGCCCGTTACACTTGGTGGTGCCAATTAGAGATCCTCGTAGGACGACCCCGATTATGGATTACCGAAGGAACATATGAGGGGCTCAGAAGCAGAGGGGAGAAAATATTTATGAGTATGAGAAGATGGCAGCTGACTTCCGCTTCTGGAGTGACTTTCATGTGGATTATTATCGTTCAGTTCTCATGAGCAAGAAGCATCCAGTAATTGACATGCAATGGATTGACTGAAAATACATGAAGAACATAAACAATGAAATCTTCAAGGAAGTCATAGATACTTGTGAGTATCGTGGGATAAAGGACTTCATGGCCATTGAGTATGGATGGAATGTGGAGGTCATTTGCCAGTTTTGTGCCATATTCTTTTTCCATCCCGAGGGGAGTCAAGGATTACATGTATTACTAATGGTGAGAGGTACACTGTCACATATGATGAGTTTGCCAAGATTCTTGGACTCCAGGGACGTTGAAGTTCAATTACAAGATCCATGAGGAGCCCATCCTAAAAAACAATGAGATTGACTTCTTGTATGATACTCATTTCTACTTCAACCATCCTCACACCTAGGGACTCCTTTCCTTTCTCCCAAGTGCTCAACGGGATTACTAGGAAGACCTTGGCACCAAAGGATGGAGATGCAACAAGAATTAACTCAAACTCCAGAAATCTGCTAAAGTGGCTCAGAGAGGAGAAAAGATTCAATGTGTTTGATTTCATCTATATGGAGATTTACTCGACATTTGAGACTCCTTCGAGGTCGTGCGTCTATGCACCCTATATCATGAAGATGATCGATAAGGTGCCAGGAAAGACTTTTGTGAAGGATGTAGCACATAAGAAGCTACAACCTTAGGCAGCGACACCACAGCTCCACCCCTCTGACAGACTTCATGCTAGTCACGCTCGTGCGGCAGCGGCCTCTGCCCCTCCTCCAACTCAGCCTGAGAGAGCCCCAACCTCCTCTAGTGGTTTTCTCAAGGTACTTCGCTCCATCTTCGCCATATGTAGGAGTACCCATGTGAAGGTTCAGAAGAATGAGAAGGCCATCAAGGAGTTGAGGAGGGACATGCATGAAGTGAATACAATGCTTGAGCTTCCCACTGACCCCCTATTTCCGAGGACAGCGAGGATGACACACCTCTGGAGTTTCCGGAGCTCACCTCCGAGGAGTTAGCTTTCTTTGGCGACACCAGTGCTAGTTCGAGTGCCGCTTAAGCTGCTCCTGCTGCCGATGACGACGATGAGGAGTACGAGGACGAGGACGACGATGCTTAGCTCCACCCTCTCCTTGCTCTATTTCCCTTTTTGGTGCCTCGATGCCAAAGGGGGAGAGAGAGTAGTCCTATTTATTTTATATTCTATGTTTTAATTTCTTAAGCAATGTGTAATGATGGGCATATGGACCTATATTATGTATGACGCTATGTTGATGTATGACTATGTGGTGTCATTGCTCTATGACTACTGTGATATGTTGTATGCCTATTGTAATATGTGAAACGCTCTTCTCATATGTGATGTGCTATTCGTATGCATATATCTCTCGCCTCACACGTAATTATCATATTGCCACACATTGCATTTAGGCACCCCACGATCATGATGTATATATGAAAACCCCATTTTCATAAATCATACATTTAGGGGGAGTTCATTCATACAAACATCATGATCAAAACTCATATTTTTATTCTCTAATTGAAAATTTTAATTGATTGTCATCAATCACCAAAAAAAGGGAGATTGAAAGTGCATCTAGGTCCCCGTGTGGGTTTTGGAAGATTGATGACGAACAATTAAAATGCTAATGAGTTGAAATGAGCATGTGTGCAGATAGGTTGGACGACAAGAAGAGATTGAGGGTTTTTCAAATAGCAAATGGAGAAGAAGGTGTGAATCTATACAATAGAGTTAGGGTTTTTATTTTTCTTGTGTATAAGAACGCCATACTATTAAGAGAGACACGAATCACAGCAAACAAAAGCAAGCTCAATCCCATCAAACAACCCTTATTGTAGAAAAGAGCCTTAGTTCATTAATCTCGGACATGTCAGAGAGATTCGGATAAGTGCTCTCTATGTAGACTCGGACATGTGTGAAGGTTTCGGAGAAGTACTCTCTGAGTAGACTCGGACATATACGAAGAAATTCAGACATGTCCAAAGTCTAGGGTTTTTGGGAGTTCCTAAGTCTAGGGGTCGGACATGTCTAAAAATGTCAGAAATGTACCTTCAGTGTAGGGTCAGGCATATCTGAAGAAGTCGGACAAGTACCCTCTGTATAGGTCCGGACATGTCCGAACACTTCGGACATGTACTTTCTGTTTAGGGTCGGACATGTCCGAAGTGGAGTTTGGACATGTCCGAAGTCTGAGGATATCCGAAGACTTGCTCGGATATGACACGAACCCACGGTCTTGTCAAGCCAGGATCACGCTGAGGGGTGCTGCGTTGCACATCACCGAATAACACATATCAAAGGTACAAAGCGGAAGCAAAACTTTTATTACATAAAGTGGTTTATGAACATTTTTTCATCAAAATAGGTCCAGTCTACACTCACGGGTGTAGACTACGCATCAAGTTCACGTTCAGCCCGTGAACGTGTCCTTGCTAGCACGCACACACACTAACACGGTGGCGTGCACGACTCCCACTCGACGGGATTCCCCTCCTGGGGTTCCGCCTCCTCTTCGGAAGTCCCTTCCTCATAGAACCCTGCAAAAGCTTCAAACACAAGCAGTGAGCACGAAGGCTCAGCAAGACTGACCCGTCTCTCCTAAACATGGAACTTCTACATGAGGGGTGATGGGTACATGAGATAAAAACAAGTTGCAAGGACCCGCCTAATTAGTGGAACCTTACTTTCAAGTTTTAGCAGCAGGTTGTGGAGAACCTTACGCTAAGGCACATGAGAGATCCGCAATCAAACAAGAAACGCATTTCTCTCATGTACTTTGCCCAAAGTTGAAAGGAACTTTAATTATCTCTAAACTACAACAAATCATTAACAATCAAAGTCCATCTTTCAATCAGCAACATTTTAACATGTATCTAGCCTGTTCTTTCAACGTCACGGTACAATGAACAAGTGGTACTCATTGACCGCGAGGGACGGCGATTATAATCGATTTACACCTGCAGGGTTACCCGAACAACCCGTCACGTACGCCCGTACTCGATGTTGCTTACAGCAACCATCACGGACGCCGTACGCAACCACCTTTCACCCATTTGCCAAATGTTGAACCGGTCCAATCGTCCCGAGCAAGAGGTCTCTGCACGCGCATCTCAGTGCCGCCTGCCGATTTACACCTCGAGCTCTCAACCTACACTCTGAATGACCAGCTATGCCTCAACACCTAGCTACCCGAGTTACATCGGTTTCCCGGTTCCCATATAGCCGGTAGGTCTTCGGTACTGTTCTAGCTTGTTCAACAGGCCCGCACACGGCTCGGTTCTCAATCGACACAAGCGGAGCTACAACACACAGGCCCCAAAGTCCTGCTGCCCTTACTCCCCGCTCGGTCTCATTTTTCTTGCCATGTGTATCATGTGCTATCTCTACCCGAGTCGAGTGCTTCTAGCCTATGCTCGCGAGTAGTTCCAACTACTCGACTTGTACCGAATCCTACACTATCTTAGCATTGCAGTAGCTAACGGGGTTTTCAATCCTAATCCCAGCCCATTGCATTCTTGGCTATGCAATTGGGTTTCCAAACAAGACTCTAGTGCAAGAAATAATGATACTCAAGTAAGTGCTCAAAACACTAGAACTTTATAAAAGGTGAATGCAAACCGGAGCTTGGCTTGCTGCTCTTGGTCATAGGCTAGCTGCTCCTCCGGAGTAACGAAGTCTAGGACTTCGGGTTCCTCCTCGACCTTAGCGACTACATGATATAAGAAGTACATGCATTAATTAAATGCATTTGAATTGAGTTTTAAACTTGTGACCCTTCTAAGTCTCACTAGAGAGATGCAAAGACTGAAACTTTTACTGTGGCTTGGTTACAACCGAAACAGAAACTTGGTCAAGTTTTAGTTGCAGCACAGCTCAATTGAGCCCTCCACAAATAATCATGTCTTTGACCCTAATTGGAACTCTTAGTGTGTTCTAGGGATTTTCATGGAGCAAGCCATGCCTTTCTTGAAAAATAGATTTTCAGAGGGTTCTAATGGAGTTGGTCTCACTTAGTTTGAAGGTTCCTAGCTAAAGATATGAGCTAAACAATTTCAGAGAAAATTCTGAAAAATGTTTCTGAACATTTTCTATTTTCTCTAGAGAAGTTTCACTCGTCACACCATTAGGTGGATCAAATGGGCTCAAATGGATCTGAATTTTTTATGGTGGTTCAGGGATATTTTGGTGAACCTCCCAGCAAAATTTCAGAATTTTCCTCCAAGGGATTCTCCAGTTAAAATTCCACACAGTTTAAACTTTGAGGAATTAATTCTGGAGAAATAAAGATTTTCATTAAGTGAAACTTGATTTGCTGGAAAGTACTCAGAGAGCTGAATCCAACAAAATTTGGTTCACTCAAGTTGGAGCTTCCTAGCCAAAGTTATGAGGATTTGAAGTTTGAACTAAAACTGAAATTCGGGGAAAAGTTTAAACTTCTGCCCGTGGGCCCCGCATACAGTGCGTCTTCTCCCTCCTTGCACCAACTGCTTGGCGGCGGTGGTCTCCGGCGACCTTCACCGGAATTGAGTCGCTTTGGCCACCCCCTGGCCCGAAACTCGCCGCCTGCCCCTTTTCTGACCTCCCGGACTCGATGGTGGGCTAGCCGGCCGCCGACGATGAGCGGAAACCCGTGCGCACCGGTGACAGCACCTGCTAGGGTTCCGGTGAGGTCGATTTTTCTCTCCTAGGCACCAAATCGATTGGGAATCGGTCAGAGAGCATCAGTGGAGCACGGGGAACATGAACCAGGACTGGGTGGAAGCTAGAAATGCCGACAACTATGCTCTCGACGGTGAGCCGAGGTGCTCAGCCATGGCGGCGGGAAAACGGCCATATTACGGCCGATTCTCGATGGTTTTCTTTGATTCTAGCTCGAGCGTGGGCGCTAACATGTGTAGAATCTACTGGGTAACGGGTTTGACCAACCTTAGCGTGTAGAACACAAATTTCACTCAAAGGTGAGCTCGACTCTTATGAACTGGCCGAGAGTAAATTTGGAAATTCTCGACCGATGGTTGATCAATTGCCAAACGGCTTTCGGCTACTCCATCTGCATACAATCACGCACCTTTCTTGTGTAGAGAAGTGGATGTGACAACGGTTGTGTCATGCTATCCACGAGAGCCCGGTCGGCGGCGATGCTTGGTCCGTCGGAGATGAGGTCCGGTGTAGCTCGAGGACGCCTGCTAACTGGCCAACACGGGGTCTAGGAGGTTTCTCACGATCTCCCGGTGCCGTTTTGCTGCGGAGGAGGCTGTGTTCGCGAGTGATCGGATTGATCAAGCGCAAGATCGAGAGGCGGCGGGTTGAAGTGGAGCTCGGGTGGAAAAACAGGCCGAGCGCGTCGGGAACTCGGGAGGTAAGCGACGGGAGCACGCCGGGGAGGGATAAGAAGCCCGGGCGACTGGTCTTCGGCTCGGGGCACGCAGAAGGAGCTGGCGCCGGCCGCCCCTCGGTCACGCGTGCGCACTGCACCCGGGAACCGAGTGTGCTGAGTTTTATTCGGTTTGATTTGAACTAGTGGCTGACATGTGGGTCCCACTTTCAATTTTAACCTCTGAACTTAACCCCAAATCACTGTTGTAAACAGTAGTTCCCACAAAGCCCCTGGTGATTTGAATTACCTACCCTTGAGCCATTTGAATTGGTTAAAATTCAAATTGGGTTTGGTTTGGATAAATTTCAGCACATGTTCAGTTTGAAATTCAAATAAAGTTTGAATTTGCCCCACTTAGCTCATGTCAAGATCAACTCAAAATGGAGTAAAAATTGGTGTGTGAGCTCACAAAAATATGCTGAGTAAGAATATGCCTCCCACTTTTTAATTCATGGGATCAAAACAGTTTGAATTTGAATTTGAGTTCAAACTACCCTCTTTCCATCTATACCTAAAAGAACCTCAAAAGGGTTTTGAATTTGGGTGAAACTTGGCATGGACATTCCTAGCACTGTGTAGGAGTTTTCATATGCCCAGCCCCTATATATCACATGTGAGAAATACCACTTTTGCAACATGTGAGTTTGTACTCTAATGAGCATGTTGATGGTGGTTACATGCTCTTCAAATGTGTTCATCCACTTGCTTCAAATGAGGTGTGTGTGTGTGGTGATGAACACTTCAAACATGTGTCAAAAACTGAGGCCCTTACATTCCTCCCCCCTTAAAAGAATCTCATCCCGAGATTATAAGGTAGAAATGAGAGAGAGGACGGTGGAAAATTACCGGATATGCGACGTGAAAAAGTCGGGGTAGTTAGCGCGAAGAAATCCCTCGCTCTCCCATGTCGCTTCGTCCACGGAGTGATTACTCCATAGAACTTTGTAGAACCACAACGTGCGGCTGCGTGTGGTTCGGGCCTTTTCATCAATAACCTAAACCGGTTCCTCCCGATAGGTGAGATCCGGTTTCAGTTCCTCTATGTCCTCCAGCTGAATGGTAGTTTATAGCTTGAGACACTTCCTCAGCTGGGAAATATAAAAGATGTCGTGCACACCGGAAAGTGCTTCTGGTAATTTCAGCCGGTATTCTACTGATCCACATCATTCAGTAATCTGGAATGGACCGATGAACCGGGGTGCCAACTTTCCTCTCACCCCAAATCTGTTTACGCCCTTCATTGTAGATACACGTAAGTATACGTGATCCCCGACTTCGAATTGTAGTGGGCGCCTTCTCCGGTCCGCATATTGCTTCTGTCGGGATTGGGCGGCTTTTAGGTTCGCTTGAATCAGCCGAACTTTTTCTTTCGCGTTGTTGACAAGGTCAATCCCGAAGGTAACCCTTTCGCCAGACTCACACCAATTCAATGGTGTGCGACATTTCCTCCCGTAGAGCGCCTCATAAGGCGCCATCTTGATGCTGGCTTGGTACCCATTGTTGTACGAGAACTCGGCTAACGGCAAGTGATCATCCCAATTCTTGCCGTGGTTGATAGCACAAGCTCGTAGCATGTCTTCTATGATCTGATTTGCCCGCTCGGTTTGCTCATCCGTCTGCGGGTGGTAGGCTGAACTACGGATCAGCTTCGTCCCCAATGCAGCGTGTAGCTGCTCCCAAAAACGGGACACAAATAAAGTGCCCCGATCCGATATGATGGTACGGGGTATGCCGCACAAGCAGAGAATCCGTGAGATGTACAGTTCAGCGTACTTCTTGGCGTTGTAGTTGGTGTTGACCGGGATGAAATGGGCAACTTTGGTGAGCCGGTCGATGATTACCCTCACAGAATCATGTTTCTGAAAAGTGGTGGATAAACCGACGATGAAGTCCATGCTCACATCTTCCCACTTCCAGGCAGGAACTCCCAGTGGTTGTAGCAGTCCTGGTTTCCGCATATGATCTGCCTTCACCCTTCGACATGTATCACACTCGGACACGTACTTTGTGATTTCCCGCTTCATCCGTGTCCACCAAAACTTGCTTCTGAGTTCTTGATACATTTTGTTGCTGCCGGGGTGAATAGAAAACTTTGACAAGTGAGCCTCATCAAAGATTTTCTTCCGTAACTCCGGGTTACGGGGTACGACGATCCGGTCCTTGAACCATAGAACGCCGTCTCCGTCCTTCCTGAAACATTTCAGCTCCCCACTGTCTACACGTCTCCGTAAATGCGACATGCCCTTGTCATGTTTCTGAGCTGCCGCTATCTCTTCACGGATGGTGGGGATCAAAGCTAGGTTGTAGAGAGCCCCATGTGGGATCATATGCAGTGGTGGTTCGCTCTCTTCCAATGGCGTGATGGTCAGATTGTTGACGTGTGATTTGCGACTCAGCGCATCCGCCACTATGTTTGCTTTGCCGGGGTGATAATGGATCTCTATTTCGTAATCTTTTATCAGTTCCAACCATCTTCGCTGCCTCATGTTCAGCTCCTTCTGAGTGAATATGTACTTGAGGCTCTTGTGGTTGGTATATAAATGTACGAGGTTACCGAGTAGGTAGTGCCTCCACATTTTCAGTGCAAGTACCACGGAAGCGAGCTCCAAGTTGTGAGTTGGATAATTCTGCTCATGGTTTCTAAGCTTCCGTGATCCATACGCGACCACCCTCCGGTCTTGCATCAGCACACATCCGAGCCCAATGCCGGATGCATCGCAGTACACATCGAACGGTTTTGTTGTGTCTTGCTGTGCCAAAACCAGTGCTGATGTCAGGTGCTTCACTAATGCCTTGAATGCTGCTTCACATGCTGGACTCCAAACATATTTGGTAGCCTTCTTTAGCAGCTCCGTCATAGGCTTGGCAATCTTCGAGAAGTTCGGAATGAACCTCCGATAATATCCCGCGAGTCCGAGGAAACTCCGTACCTCGTGAACAGTTCTCGAGGATTTCCAATTCAGCACTTGTGTGATCTTACTCGGGTCTACGGCAACACCCTCCGCTGAGATGATATGCCCGAGAAAAGGCACTTGCGATATCCAGAATTCACACTTGCTGAATTTCGCGTATAGCTTGTGATCCCGCAGCCGTTGCAAGACTATACGCAGATGTTTCTTGTGCTCTTCCTCCGACTTGGAGTATACCAGTATGTCGTCGATGAAGACCACGAAAAACTTGTCTAGCTCCGGCATGAATACCGAGTTCATCAGGTACATGAAATGAGCTGGAGCATTGGTGAGGCTGAAGGACATGACCAGGTACTCATAAAGCCCGTACCTTGCCGAGAAAGCCGTCTTCAGAATGTCCTCAACCCGTATTTTAATCTGGTGGTACCCGGATCTTAAATCCATCTTGGAAAAGATCTTTGCTTCGACCAACTGATCAAACAACATGTCGATTCGTGGCAACGGGTACTTGTTCTTGATGGTTACGGCGTTTAATGGACGATAGTCCACACAAAGCCGCAACGTCTCATCCTTCTTCTTCACAAATAATGCCGAACAGCCCCATGGCGAGGAGCTCGGCCTAATAAAACCCTTCTGCAGCAGATCCGTTAGCTGAGTCTTCAGTTCAGCCAATTCCTTGGGCGCCATCTTGTATGGCCTTCGGGATATTGGCATGGTTCCCGGTGCAAGTTCAATCTTGAACTTTACCTCTCTATCGGGCGACATCCCCGGTAAATCATCCGAGAACACGTCCGGGAACTCTCGGACCACTGGAATATCTTCCAATCTGATGGTTGCGGATTGATAGACACTTGGAAGTTTTATTTCTGGACTGTCCAGAAATAAGGAATGAGACTCGTGCACTTCTGAGTTCAAGTGCACAACTCGGAGGACGGTGTCTAAAACAGCGCCGTGGCGGGTTAACCACGACATCCTTAATATGACATCGACCTTTTGTCCTTCTAAAATTATGAGAGACGTAGGGTATACTCTACCCTCTAAGCACAATGGCGCTTTTTGGACCATCATGCTTGCTGAAATTTTCCCACCCGGTGAACAGATCACATAAGGACTATCGGTTGGTAGTGTTTGCAAGCTATATCTATCAATGAAAGCTTGGCTAATGAAGCTATGCGTGGCGCATGAATCAAATAATACTATGGCGGGATGCTGGTGGAGTTGGAACATACCCGCAAGGATTGGCTCACCCTCCGGCACATCCTCTATGGCAAGCTGGTGGACAGTGCCGGGCCTAGGGTTTGCCCGCCGCACATTAGTAGGGTTCCGGGGCTGATTCCTCCCCGGAAGTTGTGGTGTAACTCCGCCGCCTTGTCTCTCCGGACAACTGCTGGCGAAGTGTCCTGGGCGACCACATTTATAGCATGTGACCGCTGCTTGTCCGGTGCTTGGGAGACGAAAGCCTGGCATGCGCTGCTGAGGTGCATACGCACGCGGCATCGCCCGCTGCTGCTGTTGTTGTTGCGGAGGTGGTGCTGGCAGTGCCGGCCTGAATGCCGGTGAAGGATACGGCCGACTGCGGAATGGCATCGGCCTTTGTGGTGGCTGCCAGCGTGGACCTGATGGTGGGCGATTCACCATCCGAAACTTCTGAGAAGGACCGCCTCCTTCTCCGCTGCTTTGCGGCGCGCTTCGCTTTCTCTCCGCCGCCGCTAACTCCTTGCCTGAGTCCTCCTGGACAATCGCAGCATCAATGATGTCGTTGAGGCTACCGCGATTGA
Source organism: Neostapfia colusana (assembly GCA_030760725.1). Taxonomy (NCBI): domain Eukaryota; kingdom Viridiplantae; phylum Streptophyta; class Magnoliopsida; order Poales; family Poaceae; genus Neostapfia; species Neostapfia colusana. The sequence goes on along the minus strand of JASWHV010000018.1, from coordinate 41,856,049 downwards.
ACATCGCCAATTTGTCCTTCAGGAGCGGGTTAAGCCCCTGGTAAAAGTGGTCCCACCGCTTCTCATCAGTATCAGCGTGATATGACGCATAAAGCGCGAGATCATTGAACGCCCTGGAGTATTCCAGCGCGTTCCGACTCCCTTGTTGCAGGTGTAAGAATTCCTGCGTCTTCCTCTTCATCAGACCCGGCGGTATGTGATAGGCCCTGAAGGCCATCCGGAACTCCGCCCAGGTCATAACTCGGTCGGTGGGCTGTGAAGCACAGAAGTTTGCCCACCACGTGCTCGCGGATCCCTGGAGCTGCTGGACCGCGACTGAGTCTTGCGCTGCTCACTTAGTTGAAGCAGCCCAAACTTTATTTCTATCGCGTGGAGCCAGTTGTCCGTGTCGAGAGGTTCATCCGCCCTTGAGAATACCGGGGGATGAGTCGCTAGGAAGTCGGAGTAGGATCTCTGTTGACGCTCCTCACGGTCTTGACGTCTCTCTGGGCGAGACGTATTGGCGATGAGAGTTTGTAGCAACTCCTTGTGCTGCTGATGAGAACCCGCCATTGCCTCCACGATGTCGGCCAATGTAACCGTTGGCAGTGGCGGTGGCGGTGTTTGCTGTTGCTGTTGCTGCTGCTGTCCCGAGGAGTCCTCGGGAGGCTGTTGGGAGGTTTCCCCCCCTTGACTGGAACCCCCAACGTCAAGGTTGGCACGAGTACGAGTCATTCTGAAATTTAAAACAGCAGCGATTAGCACATGTCATACTTAAAATTCCATATGCATCAGTAGGTATTGAAGTGACACATGAATAATTTGCACAACATTCATATATATTGATAAAGCATACACTTTATACAAGATACATTATTCTCGGATCTCCGAGAAGTCGTGCTCATGTCGTCACTACCTATACATACGCTACTGCCTACACGACATGTCACCGGATACAAAAGTTTGGGTCATACTACTCTGGTTGCCCTACTTGGCAACGGTAACCCCCTACTCGGAGTAGAACTCGACCTCCTGCGGGTCGTCCTCCTCCGGCACCTCTGCTGGTGGCTCCGGATCTACCACCTCTTCTCCCATCTCAGGTTCTCCCATTGCCGGAAGACCCAAGACCACCGGTATACCCAATACCGGAGGTACGAGGTCCTGCAATGCATGCACCTCGTCCATGGCCTGGTTGTAGTCTTCTTCCCAGCCTTGCCCTTCCTCAATAGCGTCATCCCGCTCTTGAGCAAGGTCCTCATTCTGCCGGGTTAGAGTCTGCACCAGTTCTTGCAACGCCGCGATGTCGACACGGCTTTTCTTCTTCGCCTTCTTCAGACGTTGCAACTGATTATGCTGCTCGTTCAGTCGCTTGATCGTCGGAAGGAGCACATTGCGGAGTGCGCTGTGAGCACTCTCGAAATGGTCTCCACGGCTTGTGCTCTACTTGAGCTTTGCGGCAAGATGCTCCGTATGAACAGCTTGGCTGTCCATCACGGCCTTTCCTGCCCTCATTTAGAGGCTGAGGTTTGCCTCCGCGGGACTGTACCTTGGGCAACCCGGGTCTGTTGCCTCCCGGTACCTCCCTTCCCATACATGATGAGCCTGTCCCTCCACCGGAAAGAGCACGTATGGAGTGCCCTCCATCGCTCTCATGTGTAGCTGGCAGAAACGTGACATAGTGTCACGGGCTGCCACTTGCCACCTTCCCTCGGGTTGTCTACCTCTTACCGTGACGGTGAACGGTGCCCACCCGGGTGGCGTAGGTCCTGCAGGAACTTCGACATGGATAATCCACGTATTGTTCCTTTCCTCGCCTTCTTCCTTGGCAATGTACTGCGGCATCTGGTGGTACCTGAAATATTGAAGCATCTGCCTCAATGCTTCCGGATAGCCGCTGTGGTGAGAACAGTGAGATTTCACCCACCCGTTCTCGAACTGTTTATCCACTGTCATCTGTAAAAATATATTTGAGAAATGTCAAATATTTATTTAAACAGTAAACCATTGAGTTATAACATAAAACATGTCATTGAACCCATAAAACTTGGAAACATAGTTCAAATTTAAACAAATTTGACTGCTGATCTGCTGCCCAACATGACAGCCCTGATCAGTTTCCATTTCAGCCTGATTTAGACCATGCTAACGGCAAAACAAATTCTGGAGCTCAACATCAAAGTTAAAGCTAACTTCAATAGCTTTCCAGAAAGTATCTGCTTGGCCTAAGATCTGTCCTAGTTCAAAAGTTATGAGAGGTCAAAGTTAACAGAATTTCTGGAGAAAATTGGACAGCACCTCCCTGCTTTAGGTACTGATTTGATCCAAGAATTCCAGTTAATTCTGCTCCCAATCTGACAAAACTTTCTGTTACAAAGTTTTAACCCATCTCATAAGCTTTCCAGAACTACCTCATTTTCTATTTTTAGATTGTTATGCAGGAAGTTATGCTCAATTTACCGAGAGTTTACAGAGAGTGTTTGCTCTGTCCTGTTTTCTGGACAGTTTCAACTCTACTGCATTTTTTGATCGGTTAACGGTTGAAACACCTCTGGACATCAACAGAAAAGTTGTAAAGCTCTTCCAAATATTTCCAGAAATTATCATATGACCCCAACCTCGAAATAACTCAACCTCTAACCCCTGATTAACTTCAGCCATGATTCAGCTGAAAACAGGGTGCTCTGTCCTTAGCAACCTATAAGTTGAAAACTTGTTAACTTTGAATATCCTGATTAAGGGAAGGAGTTACATCAAAGTTTTAGTGCTCTGGATTAACTTTCAAGTTTTACAATGATGTTGCTCATTTAGTGGCGTGTGACGTCGATGCGTCATCAGATCATGTCAGTACTACGTGCTCACAAAGAAAACCTATACCGGACTTAGCCGGCTTCGTTAGTTCAGTGGCACTAAACGTCTCTCGCACACGGATACTACACGTATACTGTTTCATGGTTAGACTACCTGCATATAATTCACACAATCGTCAGACTCGGCTGCACACCGAGCCCGGTATCCATACAGTTCGTACAACCGGCCGTCATCACTCGTCCGGATGTTCTCAAGCCAATCACGCCTTGAGTTACGTGTTCACGTTTTAGACCACGTGACAAGGTCTCCCAAATTGCACCACGCATGCCAGGGACAGACGTTGCTCGAATACCCCAAACGACATGAAGAGTCGTAGAAGATATCAAAGCGGGTCGGGTTACCTACCACCCGTGGGGCTCCACCCTTCAGCTTGTGCGCACTGGTGGACAGCGCTTACGTGCACCCCCCAAGACATAAAGCGTCCCGAGATGCACGATTTTCCGACATAAGCAAATATATTAGTATGCCACTTTCTATACACTAATAACATCCTTATATGGGCTACTAACTCGTTCCTCACTGGATTTTTGAAAAAGATGCCCTTTTTAGTGCGTTAAACCTCAAGCGAGCTCTGATACCAGCGCTGACACGACCCCACGGTCTTGTCGAGCCAGGATCACGTTGAGGGGTGCTGCGTTGCACAGCACCGAATAACACACATCAAAGGTACAAAGCGGAAGCAAAACTTTTATTACATAAAGTGGTTTATGAACATTTTTACATCAAAATAGGTCCAGTCTACACTCACGGGCGTAGACTGTAAGGTCTCAGTTTTTGACACACATTTGCAGTGTTCATCACCACACCACACACCTCATTTGAGGAAGAATGATGAACACAAATGAAGAGCAAGTAACAATTATCAACATGCTCATTAGAGAACAAACTTACACATTGCAAAGGTGGTATTTCCCACATGTGATATAGATGGGCTGGACATATGAAAACTCCTACACTTTGCTAAGGATGTCCATGCCAAGTTTCACCCAAATTCAAAACCTTTTGGAGGTCAGTTTGGGTATAGTTAGGAAGAGGGCAGTTTGAAACCATATTCAAATTCAAACTGTTTTTATCCCATGAATTTAAAAGTGGAAGGCATATTCTTACTCAGCACATTTTTGTGAGCTCACACACCAATTTTCACTCCATTTGGAGTTGATCTTGACATGAGCTAAGGGGGAGAAATTCAAACTTTATTTGAATTTCAAACTGAACTTGTGCTGAAATTCATTCAAACCAAACCTCATTTGAACTTGGATCAAGTCAAATGGCTCATGGGTGAATAATTTGAATTGCCAAGGGTAGTATGGGGTTCACTGTTTACAACAGTGATTAGGAGTAAATTTCAGAGGTTAAAATGGGGGGTGGGACCCACATGTCAGCCTCTACTTCAACACAAACCGACTGAAACATAGCTCAATCGGTTCCCGGGTGCAGTGTGCGCGCGCCACCGAGGGGGGGCAGCCGGCGCCAGCTCCTGCTGCGCGCCCCAAGCCGGAGACCAGTCGCCGGGCTACTTATTCCCTCCCCGACGTGCTTCGATCACCCATTCCCCGAGCTGCCGACGTGCGCGACCTGTTCTTCCACTGCCATCGCCGCCGCCCGAGCTCACGTTTGATCAAGCCCGATCACTCGCGAGCACAGCCTCCTCCACAGCAAAACGGCACCGGGAGATCGTAAGCAACCTCCTAGGCACCGTGTTGGCCAGTGAGCAAGCGTCCTCGAGCTGTACCGAACCGTTTCTCTGGCGAACCAAGCATCGCCGCCGATCGGGCTCTCGTGGACAGCACGGCACAGCCGTTGTCACGTCCTCTTCTCTACACAAGAAAGGTTCATGATTGTATGTAGATGGAGTAGCCGAAAGCCGTTTGGCGATTGATCAAACCTCGGCCGAGAATTTCCAAGTTTACTCGTGATCAGTTCATAAGGACCGAGCTCACCTTCGGGTGAAATTCGCGCTCTATACACGAGGGTTGGACAAGCTCGTTACCTAGTAGCTTCTACGCACGATAGCGCCCACGCTCGAACAGGAATTAGAGAAAACCATCGAGAATCGGCCATGATATGGCCGTTTTCCCCGCCGCCATGGCTGAACACCTCGGCTCACCGTCGAGAGCCTAGTTGCCGGTATTTCTAGCTTCCACCCAGCCCTGGTTCGTGTTTCCCATGCTCTACTGATGCTCTCCGACCGATTCCCGGTCGATTTGGTGTACGGGAGAGCGGGACCGACCTCACCGGAACCCTAGCAGGTGCTGTCACCGGTGCGCACGGGTTTCCGGTCATCGCCGGCGGCCGGCGACCCCACCAGCGAGTCCAGGGGGTCAGTAAAGGGGCAGGCGGCGAGTTTCGGGCCGGGGGGTGGCCGGGAACTCAGTTCCGGCGAGGGTCGCCGGAGATCGCCGCCGCCGCACAGTTGGCGCGAGGAAGGAGACGACGCACTGTGTGCGGGGCCCACAAGCCAGAGTTTAAACTTTTTCCCCGAATTTCAGTTTCAGTTCAAACTTCAAAGCCATATAACTTTGGCTAGAAAGCTCCAAATTGAGTGAACCAAATTTTGCTGGATTCAGCTCTCTGAGTACTTTCCAGAAAATCAAGTTTCACTTTATGAAATTCCTTATTTCCCCAGAATTAATTCCTCAAATTTTAAACTGTTAGGAATTTTAACTGGAGAATCCTTTGGAGGAAAATCCTGAAATTTTGCTGAGATGTTCACCAAAATATCCTTGAACTACCATAAAAATTTCAGATCCATTTGAGCTCATTTAATCAACCTAATGGTGTGATTAGTGAAACTGTTCCAGAGAAAATAGAAAATGTTCAGAAACATTTTCAGAATTTTCTCTGAAATTGTTTAGCTCATATCTTTAGTTAGAGACTTCCAAATTAAGTGAGACCAACTCCATTAGAACCCTCTGAAAATCTAGTTTTCAGAAAGTCATAGTTTGTTTCATGAAAATTCCTAGAACACCCTAAGAGTTCCAATTAAGGTCAAGGAAATAATTAATTGTGGAGGGCTCAAATGAGCTTTGCTGCAACTAAAACTTGACCAGGTCTCTGTTTAGGTTGTAACCAGGCCACCGTAAAAGTTTCACAGTCATTAGGTCTATCTAGCAAAGGTTATAGACTTCACAACTTCAAACTTAATACAAATGCATTAAATTAATACATGTATTGTTTCTATCATGTAGTCGCTAAGGTCGAGGAGGAACCCGAAGTCCTAGACTTCGTTACTCCGGAGGAACAGCTAGCCTACGACCAAGAGCAGCAAGGCAAGCCCCGGTTTGCATTAACCTTTTTACAAATGTTTATTGTTTTGAGCACATCTTTGAATATTGTTCTTTGCATTAGAGTCTTGATTGGAAACCCAACTGCACAGCCAAGAAAACCATGGGTTGGGTTTAGGATTGAAAACCCCGTTAGCCACTGCATTGCTAGGATAGAGTAGGATTCGGTACAAGTCAAGTAGTTGGAACTACTCGCGAGAATAGGCTAGAGGCACATTGCTCGGGTAGAGATAGTACATGATACACATGGCAAGAAAATGAGACCGAGCGGAGGGTAAGGGCAGCAGGACTTTGGGGCCTGTGTGCTGTAGCTCCGCTTGTGTCGATTGAGGACCGAGCCGTGTGCGGGCCTGTTGAACAAGCTAGAACAGTACCGAAGACCTACCGGCTATATGGGAACCGGGAAACTGATGTAACTCGGGTAGCTGGGTATTGAGGCATTGCCCGTCGTTCAGAGGGTAGGTTGAGAGCTCGAGGTGTAAATTGGCTGGCGGCACGGAGATGCGCGTGCAGAGACCTCTTGCTCGGGACGATGGGACCGGTTCAATATTTGGCTAACGGGTGAAAGGTAGTCGCGTACGGCGTCCGTGATGGTTGTTGTAGGCAACATCGAGTACGGGCGTACGTGACGGGTTGTTCGGGTAACCCTGCAGGTGTAAATCGATTATAATCGCCGTCCCTCGCGGTCAGTGAGTACCACTTGTTCACTGTACCGTGACGTAGAAAGAACAGGCTAGTTACATGTTAAAATGTTGCTGATTGAAAGCTGGACATTGATTGTTAATGATATGCTGTAGCTTAGAGCTAATTAAAGTTCTTTTCAACTTTGGGCAAAGTACATGGGAGAAATGCGTTTCTTGTTTGATTGCGGCTCTCTCATGTGCCTTAGCGTAAGGTTCTCCACAACCTGCTGCTAAAACTTGAAAGTAAGGTTCTACTAATTAGGCGAGTCCTTGCAAATGATTTTTACCTCATGCAACCCATTATCCTCATGTAGAAGTTCCATGTTTAGGTGAGACGGGTCAGACTTGCTGAGCCTTCGTGCTCACTGCTTGTGTTTGAAGCTTTTGCAGGGTTCTATGAGGAAGGGACTCCCGAAGAAGAGACGGAACCCCAGGAGGGGAACCCCGTCGAGTGGGAGTCGTGCACGCCACAGAGTTAGTGTGCGTGTGTGCTAGCAAGGACACGTTTGAGGGCTGAACGTGCACTTGATGCTTAGTCTACGCCCGCGAGTGTAGACTGAACTTATTTTGATGTAAACATGTTCATAAACTTGTTTATGTAATAAAACTTCCGCTTCCGCTTTGCACCTTTGACGTGTGTTATACGGTGCTGTGCAACGCAGCACCCCTCAGCGTGATCCTGGCTCGACAGGACCAATGGGGTCGTGTCATAGACTACGCATCAAGTTCACGTTCAGCCCGTGAACGTGTCCTTGCTAGCACGCACGCACACTAACACGGCGGCATGCACGACTCCCACTCGACGGGATTCCCCTCCTGGGGTTCCGCCTCCTCTTCGGAAGTCCCTCATAGAACCCTGCAAAAGTTTCAAACACAAGCATTGAGCACGAAGGCTCAGCAAGACTGACCCGTCTCTCCTAAACACGGAACTTCTACATGAGGGGTGATGGGTACATGAGATAAAAACAAGTTGCAAGGACCCGCCTAATTAGTGGAACCTTACTTTCAAGTTTTAGCAGCAGGTTGTGGAGAACCTTACGCTAAGGCACATGAGAGATCCGCAATCAAACAAGAAACGCATTTCTCTCATGTACTTTGCCCAAAGTTGAAAGGAACTTTAATTAGCTCTAAACTACAACAAATCATTAACAATCAAAGTCCATCTTTCAATCAGCAACATTTTAACATGTATCTAGCCTGTTCTTTCTACGTCACGGTACAGTGAACAAGTGGTACTCATTGACCATGAGGGACGGCGATTATAATCGACTTACACCTGCAGGGTTACCCGAACAACCCGTCATGTACGCCCGTACTCGATGTTACCTAGAGCAACCATCACGGACGCCGTACGCAACCACCTTTCACCCGTTAGCCAAATGTTGAACTGGTCCAATCGTCCCGAGCAAGAGGTCTCTGCACGCGCATCTCAGTGCCGCCAGCCGATTTACACCTCAAGCTCTCAACCTACCCTCTGAATGACCAGCTATGCCTCAACACCTAGCTACCCGAGTTACATCGGTTTCCCGGTTCCCATATAGCCGGTAGGTCTTCGGTACTATTCTAGCTTGTTCAACAGGCCCGCACACGGATCGGTCCTCAATCGACAGAAGCGGAGCTACAACACACAGCCCCCAAAGTCCTGCTGCCCTTACTCCCCGCTCGGTCTCATTTTTCTTGCCATGTGTATCATGTGGTATCTCTACCCGAGTCGAGTGCTTCTAGCCTATGCTCGTGAGTAGTTCCAACTACTCGACTTGTACCGAATCCTACACTATCTTAGCATTGCAGTAGCTAACGGGGTTTTCAATCCTAATCCCAGCCCATGGCTTTCTTGGCTATGCAATTGGGTTTCCAAACAAGACTCTAGTGCAAGAAATAATGATACTCAAGTAAGTGCTCAAAACAATAGAACTTTATAAAGGTGAATGCAAACCGGAGCTTGCCTTGCTGTTCTTGGTCGTAGGCTAGCTGCTCCTCCGGAGTAACGAAGTCTAGGACTTCGGGTTCCTCCTCGACCTTAGCGACTACATGATATAAGAAGTACATGTATTAATTAAATGCATTTGAATTGAGTTTTAAACTTGTGAACCTTCTAAGTCTCACTAGACAGATCCAAAGACTGTGAAACTTTTACTGTGGCTTGGTTACAACCTAATCAGAAACTTAGTCAAGTTTTAGTTGTAGCACAGCTCAATTGAGCCCTCCACAAATAATCATGTCCTTGACCTTAATTGGAACTCTTAGGGTGTTCTAGGGATTTTCATGGAGCAAGCCATGCCTTTCTTGAAAACTATATTTTCAGAGGGTTCTAATGGAGTTGGTCTCACTTAATTTGAAGGTTCCTAGCTAAAGATATGAGCTAAACAATTTCAGAGAAAATTCTGAAAATGTTTCTGAACATTTTCTATTTTCTCTGGAGCAGTTTCACTCATCACACCATTAGGGGATCAAATGATCTAAAATGGATCTGAAATTTTTATGGTAGTTCAGGGATATTTTGGTGAACCTCCCAGCAAAATTTCAGAATTTTCCTCCAAGGGATTCTCCAGTTAAAATTCCACACAGTTTAAACTTTGAGGAATTAATTTTGGAGAAATAAGGATTTTCATTAAGTGAAACTTGATTTGCTGGAAAGTACTCAGAGAGCTGAATTCAACAAAATTTGGTTCACTCAAGTTGGAGCTTCCTAGCCAAAGTTATGAGGATTTGAAGTTTGAACTAAAACTGAAATTCGGGGAAAAGTTTAAACTCTTGACCGTGGGCCCCGCATACAGTGCGTCTTCTCCCTCCTCGCGCCAACTGCTTGGCGGCGGCGGTCTCCGGCGACCTTCACCGGAATTGAGTCCCCGGCCACCCCCTGGCCCGAAACTCGCCGCCTGCCCCTTTTCTGACCTCCCGGACTCGATGGTGGGCTCGCCGGCCGCCGGCGATGAGCGGAAACCCGTGCGCACCGGTGACAGCACCTGCTAGGGTTTCGGTGAGGTCGGTTTTTCTCTCCTGTGCACCAAATCGATCGGGAATCTGTCGGAGAGCATCAGTGGAGCACGGGGAACATGAACCAGGACGGGGTGGAAGCTAGAAATGCCGCCAACTATGCTCTCGACGGTGAGCCGAGGTGCTCAGCCATGGCGGCGGGGAAAACGGCCATATTACGGCCGATTCTTGATGGTTTTCTTTGATTCCAGTTCGAGCATGGGCGCTAACATGTGTAGAATCTACTGGGTAACGGGTTTGACCAACCTTAGCGTGTGGAGCACGAATTTCACTCAAAGGTGAGCTCGACTCTTATGAACTGGCCGAGAGTAAATTTGGAAATTCTCGACCGATGGTTGATCAATTGCCAAACGGCTTTCGGCTACTCCATCTGCATACAATCATGCACCTTTCTTGTGTAGAGAAGTGGATGTGACAACGGCTGTGTCGTGCTGTCCACGAGAGCCCGATCGGTGGCGATGCTTGGTCCGTCGGAGATGAGGTCCGGTGTAGCTCGAGGACGCCTGCTCACTGGCCAACACGGGGTCTAGGAGGTTGCTCACGATCTCCCGGTGCCGTTTTGCTGCGGAGGAGGCTGTGCTCGCGAGTGATCGGACTGATCAAGCGCAAGATCGAGAGGCGGCGGGTTGTAGTGGAGCTCGGGTGGAAAAACAGGCCGAGCGCGTCGGGAACTCGGGAGGTAAGCGACGGGAGCACGCCGGGGAGGGGATAAGAAGCCCGGGCGACTGGTCTCCGGCTCGGGGCACGCAGCAGGAGCTGGCGCCGGCCGCCCCTCGGTGGCACACGCGCACTGCACCCGGGAACCGAGTGTGCTGAGTTTCAGTCGGTTTGATTTGAACCAGTGGCTGACATGTGGGTCCCACTTTCAATTTTAACCTCTGACCTTAACTCCAAATCACTGTTGTAAACAGTAGTTCCCACAAAGCCCCTGGTGATTTGAATTACCTACCCTTGAGCCATTTGAATTGGTTAAAATTCAAATTGGGTTTGGTTTGGATAAATTTCAGCACATGTTCAGTTTGAAATTCAAATAAAGTTTGAATTTGACCCACTTAGCTCATGTCAAGATCAACTCTAAATGGAGTGAAAATTGGTGTGTGAGCTCACAAAAATGTGCTGAGTAAGAATATGCCTCCCACTTTTTAATTCATGGGAGCAAAACAGTTTGAATTTGAATTTGAGTTCAAACTACCCTCTTTCCATCTATACCCAAAAGAACCTCAAAAAGGTTTTGAATTTGGGTGAAACTTGGCATGGACATTCCTAGCACTGTGTAGGAGCTTTATATGCCTAGCCCCTATATATCACATGTGGGAAATACCACTTTTGCAACATGTGAGTTTGTTCTCTAATGAGCATGTTGATGGTGGTTACTTGCTCTTCAAATGTGTTTATCCACTTGCTTCAAATGAGGTGTGTGTGTGTGTGGTGACGAACACTTCAAACATGTGTCAAAAACTGAGGCCCTTACAGGATATGTCAGCTCGGACATGTCCGAAGTGGAATCAATAGGACAGTCTGATTTAGTGTCAGTTGAGGACGTCATTTTACCATTGATGGTCCCCAATCTCGTACATGTTAGAAGTGGAGTTCGCACATGTCCGAACTTTAGTGGGTGACAACGGTAACATTTTGGGGAGCCAAGGAGGGATCTCGTCCCCATTTTGTGAGTGATCAACCCCAGAGCTTTCACTAGTGTTCTTGAGCATTTCTAGACCTCTCTCACACCATTTAGCACTCAAACTTTGATCTTGTGAGGATTTGAGGCTTTGTGAGGAGATTCAAGAAGAGGAGCACTTAGGGTTGAGCTTGCTGAGCTACACACCTTCTTGCTGCGTGGTTTGTGTTTTTTACTCTTGGAGCATTGATCCTAGGTGGCTAGGTGTCGCCCGGTGACTCCCAACTTGTGGTGAGACCCGAGAATTTTGTATCACCCTTGGTTTGATAGTGGGACAACCAAGTTTGATCTTAGTGATCACTTAGTGAGGGTTAGAGCTGAAAGAGACTCGGTCCTTTGTGGACACCTCAACGGAGACGTAGATTCCTGTGTAGAATCAAACTTCGGTAAACAAACCCTCGTATTCACTTGTGTTCATTTACTTATTCTTCAATTTTCATATCGTCGCTCTTGCTTGTGATTGATCAAACCTTAGTGTTGAACTAATTTAGTATATAGATCATCAAACTTGCTTAATATGTTGCTAGTCTTGTTTAAGAGTTATTCCTAGATCATCTCACTCATACACTTGATCTAGAACTAGTTAATTTTATTTCCGTTGCAACTAACTTCGAACAAGTCTGATTTCATCAGACTTATCCGAAAATCTCGGACTTGTCCGAAGTATTCTCAGACTTGTCTGAACCTGACAGAACAAAGTTGTTAATTATTGTGTTTTCGATTTAAATTAGCCTATTCACCCCCTCTTGGCAACTTTATGTCCCAAGTCTTGGATAAACATATGCTTGCGAACCTAGTAGCGGAGGGAAAATTGTGAGAGGGTCGAGCTAAAGAACAATCTCGAGACCCTTAAGGGTCGACATGTGCGCTACAATCAAGTGCATGTGCTTTCCTACTCCATTAGTGTGACACCCTCATTTTTGGTTTCTACATGTATTCATGTTTCATGAAGAGAAAACAATTTAAAGGAAGTAGGAACAGAGAAAGAATTAAAAGGATAGCCAAAAAGAACAAGAATCCAGTTCACAAAGAGCACCGAAGACAACTCCCGCGGCCTGCTGGCCATGTGGCATGTTCGGAGCTCATTCCTGCGAAGTGGGGAGAGGTCTGCCGCTAAACTGGCTATGTGGCAGGCTCGGGGCTCATCTCCGCAAAAGGGGGAGAGGTCCGACCCTGTGGGACACATGTTGCCCTAGAAGCTAGCCTCTGCGGAAGAAGAAAAGACAGTACCGCAGGACACATGTCACTTTCAGAGCTAGTCACCGCGAACCCGTCCCGCGGGATACGTGTCGATCTCAGAGATCACCCCCGAGAAGTCCGGTTCTATTGGACACGTGTCACCACCGGAGCTTATCTCCGGGAGGTCCGTCACTGTTGGACACGTGTTTACCTCGGAGCTCGTCTCTGAGGAAAAAGGAAAGACCAGCGCTACTTGACGCGTGGCATTCACAGATCACCCCCGAAGAGAGGGAGGTCCGGAATGGATACGTGGCACACTCGGAGCCACCTCCGAAAAGAGGAAAGGTCCGACACTGACACGTGGCGTGCGCGGAGCCACCTCTGAATAAAGAGGAGGTCCCGACCGCCAGGATACGTGGCGCACACAGAGCTCACCTCCGAAGGGGAAGGAGGTCTCGCTCGCTTGACACGCGGCACAACCGGAGCTCATCTCTGCGGAAAAGGGGAGACCAGGCCGCGGTGGACACGTGGAGTTTCCGGAGCTCATCACCGCAGAGGTAACCAGTTCTGGAGCGGTTTTTGGATTCTGTACGCATAGAAATATCGGTAAGGAGAGGAAACCGACCTGAAATCCACAATGTTACCACACAAATCAACTAAAGATAAGTTGTTAAGATTCAACGACAATCTGAATAGAACTCTTGCTCGAAGTCCAATCAGATTAGGACTCTTTTTCTCCCGATTATAAATAGAACCCAGAACCTCTGGCCGAAACCACAACCTTCTTTTCCAACTCCTGAGCCGACGACTTAGAGCCCTAGCCCCAACTCGCCGAGTAAGCCATCGCCGGAGATCAGCGAGGAAGATCGCCGGAAGAGAGCCCCAACGATCTGTCTGATCAGAGAAGGACCCTGAGACCGAGAAGAACGTAAGGTAGGTCTCCAATACCACCTTACGACATCGTTGTGTTTTCTTTGCATCTGTTCTTCGATTCCTTTTGAACAGAAGCTTTCTCGTGGACAATCACTTGTTGATCGGGTTGATCTAAAGACAAGGTCATCGCCACTTCCACATCTGATCCGAACACCTCTGTTCATCATAAAACCATGCAAGAACACGTACAAACCGACCTAATAAAACTAAACTGATTATAGGATAGCATGCATATGCATCATCGCATCTAGTTTAAAGTTTGTGCATGATATTGATTGTTGTGGATCTTGTATGTGCGTGATCCTGTATAGCAGGACAAGCTCAGGGAGCTGTCTACGACGAACTGCAACAACAAGGTTTTGAGATCCAAGAGCAACCGGAACCGCAAGAACAAGGAAAGTGCTCCTTGACCATATTGATCCTATGTTTTTGGGGAAAAATTGTTTTGTTTTGCGAAAAGGTGTGTGTGTGCTGAGTCAAACATGATGGGAAACCCTTTTATAGGAGTTTACTAGTTTTGGTTAAACCACCCTTGTCGCCAGGGATGTTTATGAGTCGGGTATGGTTTTTACTATTATGCTTCGCTGAGTCCATGGGATTGGGAAGCGAGATAGATGTGTCTAGCTAACTGCACTCGTAATGATAATGAGAAACTGATGTTGTTAATGAACATGGATCGAAGGGAGATCTAGGCAAGACTGGGTTTGTGTATGAGGTAGCATGAGATGATGGTTTACTTGCCGTAGATCTAAGGACCGGTTCATGCGAGCACATGCCAGGATAACAGTGCCACCACAAGGCCAAGTATGGGTGCGGCTTAGCTGAGTAATTAGGTAAGTTGCTAGATTGTTATGGACCGTGGAAGGCGCGGGGAATGGGAGTCGAGTGTGGACTACCCTGGGAACTGCATGGCACAAGAGGGGGCCCGTGGGTGGGAGAATTGGAGATTCTAGCCTGCTGGTGAAACCTTAGTGAGTCCATACATCTAGTAGCCCCTTTGTAAAGGCTATTTTGTGATCTCTTGGCCATACACCGACGGTTGTGTACTGGTATAAGGGAGGTTCTGCAGTCGCCAACGGGTGACGAAATCACAAACTTGTGGGTAAAGAGGTGCAAACTCTGCAGAGTCTTAAAACTATCATGATAGCCGAGCTTACGGTCACGAGCGCCTGGCCAACTTCCATGATTAGTTGGGATGATTATTGGATATGGTTATTGGTTATGGTTTTGGATGGTTTGGTTTTCGGGACTGTTGAGTCCGGGTGATAAGATGGGTTGCATGACTGTTGAGTCATGGCAACAAGGTTGGTCTCGGTGTGAGACGAAGTTGTTTATTAAATGGTAGCGAATACGAGATGGTATTCGTGAGATGGTAGCGAATACGAGGAGGTATTCGTGAGCAAGAATGAGGTTGATTGATGACTGGTTGTGACATGGAAGGTAATGAACATAATGGAGGTACGATTGGTATTTTAATACATGTTGGGATTACATTCACTTAAAGATGAGTTGCTGTTTTATCGTGGTTTTGATAAATAACTTTGCTTTCTGCAATGAGCCTTTTATACCTACCTTGTTATGAGCTACATATCATATTTTCCCGCACTTGCTGAGTACATCATTGTACTCAAACTTGTGTTATTATTTCATCATCAGCAATAGGAGAAGATTTCTATGAAGACCAAGTGGAGCATTAGGCATGTGATCTGTTCTCAACCTTGCCTGTGGAGATGGAGTAGAGATGGAGCCGCTACTGCTTAGAATTGCTTCCACACTAGTTAGAAGACTTCCGCTGCATAGAAATAAGACTTCCGCTGTTAGATTAAGACTTCCGCTGTGAGCATGAGTCCAAGACTCATGAGACATTGTAATAAACTCTGTTATTCGTGATAATATATAATCTGAATTAAGTTTGTGGAACATATGTGTATGTGTGATGAACATCCTGGGCACACATATGCATTAGTTCTCGGTTCCGTTGTTTTCCACAGAATTGAGGGCGTCACAGATTGATATCAGAGCCACGGTTGACAGTTGGTTACACGCCTAAATAGGAAACACATATTGGTATCCGACACAGATTGGTATGTCACACCCGGTTTCTCCGAAGAACAACCGAGTGAATATCACATGTATGCCAGGATCAGTTTCTCATACATGTGACGACAAATAGTGAAGCATCATCATATTACAAGCTAGGTGTTTGAATATAAAATAAGTATTACATAGCATACGTCTCGATGGACGATAATAAGTTCATAACATGTAAATAAAACAACAGCGGAATATAAATCTTGTGGGCTCCGTCACAGGCGTTGCTCAGGGGACTCCGTGAACCTAGAATCCTTCCTCGGGACCAAAGTCTTGGACATTAAATACTACATCATTCTCTTGACCTGAGCAGCAATATAAACCAACAGAAAAGCGAGTTTGAGTACCGTGGGTACTCAGCAAGTGTGGGAAAGTTATGTCATGCATGGCTAGAGCAAGGAGAGGTTGAAATCATGGTTAAAGCACTACACAATTAATACCTATCACCTTAGCTTATTAAGCACCTACATTACTACACAGGTGAAATGGTCCCAATCTCCCAACCCATCATCAACATCAAGTAACCATAACATCATTTCCAATGTTAAGCTCCCCGCTTAACATCCTCAACTTCCAAATTCATCATCCTCCAATCATGAATAAGTCCAAGCCGCTCTTGACCGTGAGCACGGCTGTCATGACAGTTTTGACTCTGCAGAGTTTGCACCATTGTACCCACATGTAGTGATTTCATCCCCCGATGCCGGGTGGACTAAAAGAACCTCCATTATGCTAGTGGCCGCGAACCACGTTCACACTTCCCAGGTGTGTAGCCAGGAGATCACTACGAGGCCTTTACAAAGGGATTCCCGACAAGCGTGGGCCCACTGAGGTTTCACCCCTAACAGCATACAAGAGGCTCCAACCCCGCTGCAGTGGCCCCCTCTTGAGCCTTGCGGTTCATATGGTAGTCCAGCTGACACCTATTCCCCGCACTATCAAAAACACCCATACTACGCCGGGGATACACCTAATTAATTGACCAAGCTGCCCCATCTCAGCATGTGGTTGGCACGGTAAAGCCAGGTTACATGCTCCATGAACCGGTCCTTAGGATCCAGGCAAGTACTAAACACAAACCCGAGTCTCGTGCACCCAGCACCAACCAAATCATCCAACTTGCCTCGATACCTACCTCTACATAACTCATAATGTCTCATTCAAGAGTAAGGTAAACAAGTTGATGATCTCACATCCCACTTATTCCATTCTAAGCATGGCTAAGCATAAGTAATATGAATGAATGACATAATAAAACAAATCCCAACCCAAGCTACAAGGAAACAAGATAATGCAATTCTAGGGAAACTTCCTAGCATGGGTTTCATATTTCAATTGACAATGCAAATAATTCTATCTACAGATCCTAGCATAGGATCAAAGTGGTCAAGGACACTTGCCTTCTTCCTGCTGCTCTGGGAATGGAAAGTCTTCGTCTTGGAAGGGGAGAACTTGCTCTGGGGCAGGTTCTACTCATGCCAATACACATAGCAAAAGAAAACAACAATCCATAAGCCATAGTTCATACTTTCACTCATGCAAACCACACACATACATACATATGGGAGTCATTCACATTTCTAAGTGTTGTGGTTACCCTATATATTATTTCTAACTTTTGTATTCAGATTTCTATTTGCACGCTATATATGAATTTCCAATTTGAACAATTTCTTTATATTTAATTAATACACTTCTTAGCCCCAAAGTTTGCACGAAAGAAAGTTTCCTACTCCAAATAGGTTTTAGATCTTCTACAGAATCTTAATTTGAAGTTTTTGAAAATAAAGACCTGATTTAACATCTTCAAACCATGCATACTTATTTTCCTATATTTTCAGATTTAATTTCTATACCTAAAAGTGAATTTTAATATTAAAATAGTAAGACATATCATCTAAACAGAATAGGTTCTGATCTCAAATGTTCAATAATATATTTTTGAACTTCCTCTCTGATGTGAACCAACTTAAATTTATTTTACCAGTTTTCAGAATTATTTCCTAGCCCAAAAATAGGTTTCTAGAAACAATAAAAATGAGCAACACTTAGGCAGATCTCATTTCAGCCTAAAATAAATTCTTAACTCTTTCTAAAGGTTTTCCAAGTGCTAGGAGAGTTTAAATTTGCATTTGCACATGTGTTTGCCTCACCTTTTAAATTTAAATCCTAGTCACATATTCAAATTTCTGAATTTAATATCCTATAGGGTATAAAAGGCAAATCCACCCTACTACAGGGTTTAATTTACTATTTCCTAAATTTTCAGGGGCCTAGTTACACATAACAGAGGGGTTTTTCCTAATTTTTATTAAGTCCAGGGGCTAAAACTGATTTTTAAATGAATTTACATGAATTTCTGAAGGTCCAGGGGCTAGATCAGAAGTTTCTGGGGCTAGCTCGTGTTTTCCGAGATCCCCAGGGGGTAGCACGTAAGAATCCCGACCTTCATAATACGGGGCTGACATGGGCCGTTGGATTTAAAACGGAAGGCTCAGATTAGATTGCCAAAGCGGTACGCGTCGATTTAATTTCTACCGTGCGATTTAAAATGGACGGCCCTCAAGGGGCCACGTCGCCCTGGCCAGAGCCAGCCCGCGCGCGGCGGCGCACGGCGGCGGGGGTGGCGATCTCACCGGTGCAGCCTCGGTTTTTGCCGCTACACGCTAGGACTCGCATGTTTTTGCACGGATCGGCTGCGGAGGGTTAGGGGATGCTCACCGAGGGGTTTTCCAGCACTCGGAGGCCCTGGAAGTCGGTCGGCGGCGAGCTTCAACGGCGATGGTCTTCGGTGCACGTCGAAGTGGCAGTTGGGGCGGTGATCCCTTCGAGCTCTCGGGTTGTAACGCTTCACTGGGGTCTAGAGATGGCACACCGATGATTAGGGTGGGTCGATACCGTGTAATTCGAAGGTTTCACCGGCGGGCGGCGGCGGTACTCACCGGCGAGTGTCGGGTCGGTCGTTCTCGGCGGCGTTTCCTTCCGGGATCGGCGTATACAGCTTGTACGGGGTGCTGCGGGGTCACTAGATCGGTTGGACAGGGGGAAGCGGCGATGCCCTCGGGAATTTCTAAACTCAACGGCGGCGACGCTCACCGGGAGAGAAACTGCTCGTGCGAGGGGTGGGCGGCGGGGACATCTGTTTTTATCAGGGTTGGGGGCGCGGGGGTTTGTTGCGATCGAGTAGGACGGCGCGAGGGATTCGGGGTTGGGTCGAGCACGAGGAAGCCGGGAGCGTCGGGTGTGATCGGCGCGAAGGAACCGGAGCGGTTGGGGGCGCGCGAGGTGAGGGATGACACGCGGGCCCCGCGTGTCAGTGAGAGGGAGAGAGAGGGGGTGTGGGTTTGGGCTGGCGCGGAGGGGTCTTGGCCCAGCAGAGCAGGTTTCGGCCCACTGGCCATTTTCTTTTTCCTTTTCCTTTTCTTTTTCTGTTTTGATTTGAACTTAAATTCCAATTTGAATTTGAAATTCTTCATCACATGCATTACGTCCTAAAAATTTTAGATTCCCCTCTTTAGCAGGTTTTGGGGTGTTACAGCTCTACCCCCCTTAAAAGAAATCTCGTCCTCGAGATTGGTGGTTCTAGGAAAACAATTCCGGAAACTGTGCCTTAAGCTTGTCTTCTCGCTCCCATGTGGCTTCCGCTTTCGAGTGATGCTTCCACTGCACCTTGCACATCCGGATTCTTTTATTTCTTGTGAGGCGTTCCATTGTCTCCAAAACCTTGATCGGTTGCTCTACATAAGACAGATCCTCTCGTATGTCAACCTCATTCATGGGTAACATCTCTTCAGGCGTCCTTAGACATTTCTTGAGCTGTGACACATGGAATACATCGTGCACATCCGATAGGCGAGCTGGTAGTTCTAGTTGATATGCCACTTCGCCTTTCCTCTCGAGAATTTGAAAGGGTCCGATGTATCGAGGTGATAATTTCCCTTTCACCTTGAACCGACGAAGTCCTCGGATAGGGGACACCTTGAGATAGACATAGTCCCCCATGTTGAAAACGAGCTCTCTTCTCCGTACATCGGCATAGCTCTTTTGTCGGGTCTATGCTATCCTCAAGTTGTTGCGGATTTCCCTCACTTTCGCCTCGGCTTCTTGTAGTACTTCGGGCCCAAACACTTTACTTTCCCCTGTTTGGTTCCAAAATAGTGGAGTCCTGCACTTCCTTCCATACAACGCCTCAAATGGTGACATCTTCATACTAGCCTGATAGTTGTTGTTATAGGAGAACTCCGCATACGGTAAGTTCTTATCCCAACTCCTATTGTTCTTGAGCGCACACGCTCTTAGCATATCCTCAAGGATCTGATTGGTTCTTTCTGTCTGCCCGTCAGTCTTGGGGTGATAGACAGAACTAAAATTCAGATGAGTTCCCATGGTTTCATGTAACTTCTGCTAGAACCTTGAGGTGAACTGTGTCCCTCGATCCGACACTATCTTCTTTGGCACTCCATGGAAACACACGATCCTTGACATGTACAATTCCACCAATTTGGATCCGCTGTAGTTTTCTTTCACGGGATGAAATGAGCTACCTTGGTTAGCCTGTCGATGATGACCCATATCGAATCATATCCCGATTGGGTCCTGGGTAGTCCCACTATGAAGTCCATACCTATTTCTTCCCATTTCCATTCAGGCACTTTGAGTGGTTGCAATAATCTCGCGGGTCGTTGATGTTCTGCTTTCACCAACTGACATGTGTCACATAGGGCAACATGTTCCGCGACGTCTCGTTTCATGCCATACCACCAATATCTGCTCTTGAGGTCCTGATACATCTTTGTACTCCCAGGATGAATGGAATAGTCGGAATCATGAGCCTCCTTCAAAATCAATTCACGGATCTCCTTCACCTCAGGCACACAGATTCTTTTCCCATGCCACACCGTACCTTGCTCATCCTCTCTGAACCCAGGGGCTTTATTTTCTTTGATGAGTTCTCTAATCTCTTGTATCTTCTCGTCATCGTCTGACCGTTGCGTATGTCTTGCTCTAATGTGGAGTCCACTTCCATTGCGATGGCCTCACCACTATTCACCAGACATAGATTGAGTTTTGCAATCTCTTCCTTCAATTCTGTAGGCATGTCCTTCGAACTCAACATGTGGACCTGCACTTTCTGGCTTAAAGCATCCGCTACGACGTTCGCTTTCCCAAGATGATAGTTGATGCCCACATCAAAGTCGTTGATTAGCTCTAACCATCTCCTTTGTCTGAGGTTGAGATCTGGCTGTGTGAAAATGTACTTTAAGCTCTTATGATCCGTATATATCTCTGTCCTCTTCCCCATCAAGTAATGCCGCCAAATCTTCAATGCGTGTACCACTGCGGCTAGCTCTAGGTCATGTGTAGGATAGTTCTTCTCGTGTTTTCAGAGCTGCCGGGACGCATAAGCCACGACATGCCCCTCTTGCATGAGAACACATCCCAACTCGTGTTCCGAGGCATTGCAGTACACTGAAAAATTCTTCTGCATATCTGGCATAACTAGCACTGGGGCTGTTGTCAATCTTTTCTTCAGTTCTTGAAAACTCGTCTCACACTGCGATGTCCATGTGAATGTGATTCCCTTCTCTAACAATTTGGTGAGGGGTCTCAAAACCTTGGAGAAACCCTCGATAAACCGTTGATAATACCCAGCCAATCCTAAGAAGCTTCGAACTTCCCCGACATTTTCAGGGGTCTTCCACTTCTGCACATCCTCGATCTTAGCGGGATCTACCGAGATTCCTCCCTCCGAGATTATATGTCCTAAGAAGGGAACTCTCTTCAGCCAAAATTCACACTTGCTCAGCTTGGCATACAGTTGGTGTTCTCTCAACTTTTGCAACACCAATCTTAAATGTCCCTCATGTTCTCCTTCATCTTTGGAGAAGACGAGAATGTCATCAATTAAAACCACCACAAATTTGTCCAGATATTCCATGAATACCTTGTTCATAAGATACATGAAGTATGCCGGGGCATTAGTTAGCCCGAACGGCATGACGGTGTATTCATACAGCCCGCACCGAGATACGAAAGCTGTCTTTGGAATGTCGGTTTGCCTTATCTTCAGTTGGTGGTATCCCGACCTGAGATCAATTTTTGAGAACACACAAGCTCCCCTCAACTGATCAAATAAGTCTTCAATGCGGGGTAATGGGTACTTGTTCTTGATGGTTACTTCATTCAACGCACGGTAGTCTACGCATAACCTTTGGGTTCCGTCCTTCTTGGTCACAAATATCACTGGAGCTCCCCATGGTGAGGAACTAGGACGAATATACCCCTTCTCCGTCAATTCTCTTATATGTTCCTTGAGCTCTTCCAGCTGTTTGGAGTCCATCCGATAAGGCCTCTTGTATATCGGGGCTGTTCCAGGCACTAGTTCAATCGCGAATTCTACTTCACGATCGGGGGGCATACCTGGCAACTCCTCCGGAAAAACGTCTGGATATTCCCTGATAATCCTGATCTCTTCCACTTCCACCTCAACGTGATTGAGTTTAAGGTCCCTCCTAGGTTCTTGTACAGTTATGAACTTCACTCTTGTGCCACTAGGGTGAGTTAGTTCCACCGTTCTTGTCGAACAATGGATGATTCCTTTATGTTTGGTCAACCAATCCATACCCAAAATAATATCTATCCCTTGTGAGTCTATCACTATGAGGTTTGCAGTAAATACTACCCCATTAATGTCTAGATTCACCTTGGGACACACTTGTCTTGTCCTTATTTCTCCCCCTGGAGAGTTCACTGCTAACATATGGTTCATTTGTATTGTTGGTGGGGTTGGCACCACGACCTTTTCCTCTTCCAGCCGTCTATCATGATCAACCAAATGTTAACTTAAAGCATTACGTATTAACTTCCCAAATTGCTTGTTTAAACTTATTTTGAGGCCCTAATATTTAAACAATTTCTTAAGATTTTACATAGATCTTTGGGCTTCACGTTTCACGCGAAAATAAAATGCACTATTGATTCATAAGGGTTCACACACCAAAGCAAAGCAACCTAAAGACGAGGTTGTGGACAAATGCCCATGGCTTCCACAACTCACGTCACACACCAAACATTAACAAACAAATAAATAAGGTAGTGACTCGACTACTCGATAACCTGCTGAAATAAGGGAAAGGACTCTAAACGACTCGTATCACTGAGCTGGCTCTTCGGGGTCTTCCTCATTATTGCGGCCGCCCTCTGATTCCGCTTTGGATGGGGAAGCAGCTGGTGGAGACGTGCGGTGACGCCTGCTCACCCGGCAGTCTGGGGAGTCAGGAGTCCACGTGTCATTCACGGTGACACACAATTCATTCCCATCTCCCCTTTCTCTCGCCCTCAGGCTGGCGCGAAGCAACGCCTCAGTCTCCTTCAGGGTGTCACGAACATCCTGAAGCTCTTGCTGGCACTCCTGCAGTCGAGTGCTGAGCATAGCAGCATCCTCCAAGCACAGGTCCATGTGCTCATGGGAAGTCCCCTGCTGCACTGGCGGGTACTTGTACTCCGCTGTACCACTCTCACGCTGGAGGACATACATGTACTCAGTCCTGTCCAGGTGGCGACGGTTGATGTAACTCTGGCAGGTGATGACCTCCCAAGTGACATCCTTCTCAGCATCGGCCTGAGTCGCCCGACAAGCTGGAGAGCGGTGGATCTTGAGCAGCTGATTTTCATGGATAATCCTCATATCTGAGCTCCATTCTTCCCGCTTCTCACGGATGGTCCTGGTGGAGCTGTAGTGTATGATCAGCTTGCCAACATTGCCGGCGGCGTGGAGCATACGCCGAAGACGGCGCAACAAGCCTCCTACTGCCAATCCGTAGGAGTGGTACGTCATCGGACGGTTCTCCTCTCTTAGGGCAAGGGCAACTACAGGAACTCTCCCTCCGGTGGACTTGCGGGTGGTGCGGATCATGCGAACCATCTAAAACATAAATCATTTAAAATTAAGTTAGATAAGAATTCAATAAAGATTGTATTTTGAATAAAAGTTGGGACAAGATGAATAAAGTGACCCCATTAAATAACACTTTCAACCCACACCTTTGTAAAATAGTTTTTTATAAAATAGGGTCCTTAATTACGTCCATTTCTACCTAGGTCCACGTTCCTACAGGCAACCTTGGCTCTGATACCACTTCTGTCACACCCGGTTTCTCCGAAGAACAACCGAGTGAATATCACATGTATGTCAGGATCAGTTTCTCATACATGTGACAACAAATAGTGAAGCATCATCATATTACAAGCCAGGTGTTCGAATATAAAATAAGTATTACATAGCATACGTCTCGATGGACGATAATAAGTTCATAACATATAAATAAAACAGCAGCGGAATATAAATCTTGTGGGCTCCGTCACAGGCGTTGCCCGGGGGACTCCGTGAACCTAGAATCCTTCCTCGGGACCAAAGTCTTGGTCATTAAACACCACATCATTCTCTTGACCTGAGCAGCAATATAAACCAACAGAAAAGCGAGTTTGAGTACCGTGGGTACTCAGCAAGTGTGGGAAAGTTATGTCATGCATGGCTAGAGCAAGGAGAGGTTGAACTCATGGTTAAAGCACTACGCAATTAATACCTATCACCTTAGCTTATTAAGCACCTACATTACTACACAGGTGAAATGGTCCCAATCTCCCAACCCATCATCAACATCAAGTAACCATAACATCATTTCCAATGTTAAGCTCCCCGCTTAACATCCTCAACTTCCAAATTCATCATCCTCTAATCATGAATAAGTCCAAGCCGCTCTTGACCGTGAGCACGGCTGTCATGACAGTTTTGACTCTGCAGAGTTTGCACCATTGTACCCACATGTAGTGATTTCATCCCCCGATGCTGGGTGGACTAAAAGAACCTCCATTATACCAGTGGCCGCGAACCACGTTCACACTTCCCAGGTGTGTAGCCAGGAGATCACTACGAGGCCTTTACAAAGGGATTCCCGACGAGCATGGGCCCACTGAGGTTTCACCCCTAACAGCATACAAGAGGCTCCAACCCCACTACAGTGGCCCCCTCTTGAGCCTTGCGGTTCATATGGTAGTCCAGCTGACACCTATTCCCCGCACCATCCAAAACATCCATACTACGCCGGGGATACACCTAATTAATTGGCCAAGCTGCCCCATCTCAGCATGTGGTTGGCACGGTAAAGCCAGGTTACATGCTCTATGAACCGGTCCTTAGGATCCAGGCAAGTACTAAACACAAACCCGAGTCTCGTGCACCTAGCACCAACCAAATCATCCAACTTGCCTCGATCCCTACCTCTACATAACTCATAATGTCTCATTCAAGAGTAAGGTAAACAAGTTGATGATCTCATATCCCACTTATCCCATTCTAAGCATGGCTAAGCATAAGTAATATGAATGAATGACATAATAAAATAAATCCCAACACAAGCTACAAGGAAACAAGATAATGCAATTCTAGGGAAACTTCCTAGCATGGGTTTCATATTTCAATTGACAATGCAAATAATTCTATCTACACATCCTAGCATAGGATCAAAGTGGTCAAGGACACTTGCCTTCTTCCTGCTGCTCTGGGAATGGAAAGTCTTGGTCTTAGAAGGGGAAAACTTGCTCTGGGGCAGGTTCTACTCATGCCAATACACATAGCAAAAGAAAACAACAATTCATAAGCCATAGTTCACACTTTCAATCATGCAAACCACACACATACATACATATGGGAGTCATTCACATTTCTAAGTGTTGTGGTTACCCTAGATGTGTTGACTTTTGGCCTACATGCACTTTTAAACATATATATATATATATATATATTATTTCTAACTTTTGTATTCAGATTTCTATTTGCACACTATATATGAATTTCCAATTTGAACAATTTCTTTATATTTAATTAATACACTTCTTAGCCCCAAAGTTTGCATGAAAGAAAGTTTCCTACTCCAAATAGGTTTTAGATCTTCTACAAAATCTTAATTTGAAGTTTTTGAAAATAAAGACCTGATTTAACGTCTTCAAACCATGCATACTTATTTTCCTATATTTTCAGATTTAATTTCTATACCTAAAAGTGAATTTTAATATTAAAATAGTAAGACATATCATCTAAACAGAATAGGTTCTGATCTAAAATGTTCAATAATATATTTTTGAACTTCCTCTCTGATGTGAACCAATTTAAATTTATTTTACCAGTTTTCAGAATTATTTCCTAGCCCAAAAATAGGTTTCTAGAAACAATAAAAATGAGCAACACTTAGGCAGATCTTATTTCAGCCTAAAATAAATTCTTAACTTATTCTAAAGGTTTTCCATGTGCTAGGAGAGTTTAAATTTGCATTTGCACATGTGTTAGCCTCACCTTTTAAATTTAAATCCTAGTCACATATTCAAATTTCTGAATTTAATATCCTATAGGGTCTATAAGGCAAATCCACCCTACTACAGGGTTTAATATACTATTTCCTAAATTTTCAGGGGCCTAGTTACACATAACAGAGGGGTTTTTCCTAATTTTTATTATTCCAGGGGCTGAAATTGATTTTTAAATGAATTTACATGAATTTCTGAAGGTCCAGGGGCTAGATCAGAAGTTTCCGGGGCTAGCTCATGTTTTCCGAGATCCCCAGGGGGTAGCACGTAAGAATCCCGACCTTTATAATGCGGGGCTGACATGGGCCGTTGGATTTAAAACGGACGGCTCAGATTAGATTGCTGAAGCGGTACGCGTCGATTTAATTTCTACCGTGCGATTTAAAATAGGCGGCCCTCAAGGGGCCACGTCGCCCTGGCCGGAGCCAGCCCGTGCGCGCGGCGGCAGGGGTGGCGATCTCGCCAGCACATCCTCGGTTTTTGCCGCTACACGCTAGAACTCGCATCTTTTTGCACAGATCGGCTGCGGAGTGTTAGGGGATGCTCACCGAGGGGTTTTCCAGCACTCGGAGGCCCTGGAAGTCGGTCGGCGGCGAGCTTCAACGGCGATGGTCTTCGGTGCACGTCGAAGTGGCAGTTGGGGTGGTGATCCCTTCGAGCTCTCAGGTTGTAACGCTTCACTGGGGTCTAGAGATGGCACACCGATGATTAGGGTGGGTCGATACCGTGTAATTCGAAGGTTTCACCGAAAGGCAGCGACAGTACTCACCGGCGAGTGTCGGGTCGGTCGTTCTCGGCGGTGTTTCCTTCCGGGATCGGCGTCTACAGCTTGTACGCGGTGCTGCAGGGTCACTAGATCGGTTGGACAGAGGGAAGCGGCGATGCCCTCGGGAATTTCTAAACTCAACGGCGGCGGCGCTCACCGGGAGAGAAACTGCTCGTGCGAGGGGTGGGCGGCGGGGACATCTGTTTTTATCAGGGCCGGGGGCGCGGGGGTTAGTTACGATCGAGCAGGACGGCGTGAGGGATTCGGGGTTGGGTCGAGCGCGAGGAATCCGGGAGCGTCGGGTGTGATCGGCGCGAAGGAACCGGAGCGGTTGGGGGCGCGCGCGAGGTGAGGGATGACACGCGGGCCCTGCGTGTCAGTGAGAGGGAGAGAGAGGGGGCGCGGGTTTGGGCTGGCGCGGGGCGGTCTTGGGCCGGCAGAGCAGGTTTCGACCCACTAGCCATTTTCTTTTTCCTTTTCCTTTTCTTTTTCTGTTTTGATTTGAATTTAAATTCCAGTTTGAATTTGAATTGCTTCATCACATGCATTACGTCCAAAAAATTTTAAATTCCCCTCTTTAGCAGGTTTTAGGGTGTTACATGGTACCAGAACCACGGGTTGATGGTAGGTTACACACCTAGATACAGTTACAGATTGGTATCAACCTGCCACGGATAGATAACACAACCTAGATAGATCACAGATTGGTAGCCAAGCCACGCTGACCATAGGATGCAAGCCTAGGATGCATAGGTTGGCCTTAAAATTACCTTGACATAGGATACAAGCCTAGGAGAAGCCATAGTTGGATCACAGATTTGACATCACCCAAGGCCATATAGGACCCCCATTGAACAAGCCTTGAATAGGAGTTGTGTGAGCCCATGTAATAATTGTTTTAGAATTGTGTGGTTTGTGTGAGTCGTGGGACGTCTCAAAGCATTGTCCACATCCACACATAAGTAGAAAGAGGTGTGAGATGTCTCGGCACTTGCTCACATCCTCGTATGGGCTAATATATATATAGTCCAACCCACCTTGATGCATATAGTTGGGGGGATCTACCTAACCTTCTAACCTTCTATTCTATTTCGATCTCTCTCACAGATGGTGAGAGGAAACGCCGGCCAAAGGAACGTCCGTGACAACCAAGAGGATGTCCATGATGAAGTTCCTGTTAACCCCGGAGCTGGTGAGAACCACCTGGAACGGTTGATGGCCATGCAGAACCAACTTATGCAAACCATGATCCAAACTTTGGGTCAGTTGCAGGCCAACAACAACCCCGTTCCAGCACCACCGCCACCACCACCGCCGGCTCATAACAGACTGGGTGAGTTCATGAGGACTTGACCACCCACCTTTGCTCAAGCTAATGACCCCATGGAGGCCGACGACTGGTTGAAATCCATGGAGAAGAAGCTTGCCATAGTGCAGTGCAATGACCGAGAGAAGGTCTTCTTTGCATCGCACCAACTTTTGGGAGCTGCCGCTGACTGGTGGGATGCCCTATGCAACGCTCATGTCGACCCGGAGACGATCACTTGGACTGAGTTCAAGGAAAGTTTCTGCTCTCATTACATCCCTGTTGGTGTAATGATACTCAAGAGACAGGAGTTTGAAGGTCTCCGCCAAGGACAGAGAAGCGTGAATGAGTATCTCAACAAGTTCACACAACTGTACCGGTATGCCCTCGAAGATGTCAACTCAGACTAGAGGAAGCAATACCTGTTCATGAGAGGGTTGAACAATGAGATCCAGGTCCAGCTCCTCAACAATGACTACGCAAGCTTTCAGAAGCTAGTTGACAAGGCTATAGTGGTTGAAAGCAAGATCTGAGAGATCGAGCGAGAGTGGAAGAGGAAGATGCCATACTAGCCCCAAGGGAGCAACGTACGACCTCGGTACATGCCCCCGGCCGCACCGCAGTATGGATCGACCACTCCTGCATACCGCCCTAGTCAGCCACCACAACAATGACCCGTTGCACTAGCACCTCGTGTTCCCATGCCTCCTGCGCCCCGACCTAACATGGGCGCTCCTGTTCAAAACCCCTACCCCAATGTACCTGCTGCCGTAGGCAACAGGGCATGCTTTGCATGTGGGGAAACAGGACACTTCGTGAACCAGTGCCCGAGGAGAGGCCCTGGACAGCAAGGCAACGTGCCCAAATAGAACCCGCGACCGAACGGAGGGGACAATCAAGGAAACCGGGGACAGCAGAACTATGCTCGTGGCAACGTGAACCATGTCTCTGCTGAGGAAGCACAACAGGCTGAGGACGTCGTAATTGGTATGTTCCTTGCCAACTCCAATCCAGCCACCATCTTATTTGATTCTGGAGCATCACATTCCTTCATATCATCCAAGTATGTTGCCAAGCATAATCTACCCATATCCCACTTAAAATGTGCTATGTTAGTTAATTCTCCCGGAGGAGAAATGAGGACTAATATAGTATGTACGAAAGTAAGCCTTAAAATAGGGGGTAGACTTCCTTGCCAACCTTATTGTCTTGGATTCCCAAGGGATTGACATTATACTCGGGATGGATTGGTTAAGCAAGCACAACGGGGTAATCCAATGTGCTGAAAGAAGCGTGCAGTTAACAAATGAGCACGGTATTCGTGTCGAGTTTGAGTCATCCCAACAAACAACCGAAAGGGCAATCTTGAACCACGTTGAAGGAGCAACATTGGACATCATTCCAGTGGTTCAAGAATTCTCGGACATGTTTCGAGAGGAGCTTCCAGATATGCCCCCTGATCGGGACATTGAGTTTGCCATTGATTTGGTACCCGGAACTGCACCCATAGCAAAGAGACCCTATAGGATGCCTGTCAATGAGCTAGTAGAACTCAAGAAGCAAATCCAAGAACAGTTGGAGAAGGGTTTTATACGTCCAAGCTCGTCACCATGGGGAGCTCCTGTGCTCTTCGTAGACAAGAAGGATGGGACCCAAAGGATGTGCGTGGACTATAGGTCTCTCAACGAGGTGACAATCAAGAACAAATACCCTCTGCCCCGTATAGAGGACCTATTCGACCAAATGAAAGGAGCCTGAGTGTTCTCCAAGATTGATCTTCGGTCGGGATATTTCCAG
This sequence comes from Neostapfia colusana, assembly GCA_030760725.1. Classification (NCBI taxonomy): domain Eukaryota; kingdom Viridiplantae; phylum Streptophyta; class Magnoliopsida; order Poales; family Poaceae; genus Neostapfia; species Neostapfia colusana. The sequence continues at coordinate 41,826,126 of JASWHV010000018.1, read as the reverse complement.
CTGAAGATTAAGCCCTCCGATATACCCAAGACTGCCTTTCGAACACGGTATGGTTCGTATGAATATACTGTCATGTCTTTTGGGTTAACAAATGCACCCGCATACTTCATGTACCTCATGAACAAGGTTTTCATGGAGTACTTGGATAAGTTCATCGTGGTTTTCATCGACGACATTATGGTGTATTCAAAAAGTGAGGAGGAGCATGAAGAACATTTGAAATTGACCTTGCAGAAAATGCGTGAGCATCAATTGTATGCCAAGCTTAACAAGTGTCAATTTTGGCTAAAGGAAATATCGTTCCTAGGCCACATTATCTCTGAAGAAGGGGTATCGATTGATCCCGGAAAAGTGAGGGATGTTCTGAAGTGGGACCAACCGCAAAACGTGAGGGATATTCGGAGTTTTCTTGGGATGGCTGGATACTACCGACGCTTCATTAAGGACTTCTCTAAGATAGCAAAGCCTATGACGGAGTTGCTAACGAAGGGGAAAGCCTTTCGATGGACACCAGCATGCCAAGAAAGTTTTGAGGAACTCAAGAAGAGGCTAACCACAGCGCCGGTTTTGGTATTACCGGACGTAAGCAAGAGCTTTGACATATATTGTGACGCATCCAGACAGGGGCTCGGATGTGTGCTCATGCAAGAAGGACGAGTGGTAGCCTATGCCTCACGACAATTAAAGAAGCACGAGCTTAATTATCCTACACATGACTTGGAGCTAGCAGCAGTAGTGCATGCGTTGAAGATTTGGAGACATTATATCCTTGGTCATCGATGTGAGATCTATACGGATCATAAAAGCCTCAAGTACATATTTACACAAACGGACTTGAATTTGAGGCAAAGTCGATGGTTGGAACTCATCAAGGATTACGATGTTGGAATCAACTACCACCCTGGGAAGGCCAATGTAGTAGCTGATGCATTGAGCCGGAAGGGAGCATGTCATCAACTCACGGTTCGGGAGCTACCACCCGAACTACGTAAGGAGTTTGAACGATTACACCTCGGATTCTTGAACAAAATGGAAATGATGGAGATCCACTCTTCATTGGAGCAAGAGATAAGAGATGGCCAAGCAACGGATGAGGAGATCAAGGAAAGAATTTGACAAGGAATAGAGAAGGATTTCAAAGAAGGTGAGCAGGGTACGCTTTGGCTAGGAAAAAGGATTTGTGTGCCTAACGTGAAGCACCTCCGCGACATGATATTAAAAGAGGCACATGATTCACCCTATTCCATACATCCCGGAAGTACCAAAATGTACAAGGACTTGAAGACTTGTTACTGGTGGGATGGTATGAAAAGGGATATAGCCGAATACGTTGCCCTATGCGACACATGCCAGCGGGTGAAGGCCGAACATCAAAGATCCGCTGGATTGTTGCAACCTTTGAAGGTACCCGAGTGGAAGTGGGAGGACATCAGTATGGATTTCATTGTCGGATTGCCACGTACTCAGTCGGGTTACGACTATCTGGGTTATCGTGGACTGATTGACGAAAACAGCCCATTTTCTCCCTATAAGGGCCAAGTACAACGTTACGCAATTAGCCGCTTTGTACATGGAGCAGATCGTGTGCCGTCATGGAGTCCCGAGGAGGATAGTCTCAGATCGAGGTTCTCAGTTTACCTCTAGATTTTGGGGGAAGCTGCAGAAAGCTATGGGTACACGACTGGATTTTAGCTCCGCCTATCACCCACAAACCGATGGGCAAACCGAAAGGACAAACCAAATTTTGGAGGACATGTTGAGAGCTTACGCCTTGAAACGTGGGCGTAGTTGGGATAGGAGTTTACCGTATGCCGAATTCTTCTATAACAACAACTATCAAGCTAGCTTGAAGATGTTGCCTTTCGAAGCATTGTACGGTAGATGGTGTAGAACGCCGCTGTTCTGGAACGAAACCGGAGAGAACCAGGTGTTTGGACCCGAAGTGCTACAAGAAGCTGAAAAACAAGTCCAAACGATACGGGAGAACTTAAAGGCTGCTCAGTCACGACAGAAAGGCTATGCGGACAATAGGCAAAGGAAGTTGACCTTCGAAGTGGGAGACCTCGTATACCTTAAGGTATCGCCTATCCGTGGTCAACGACGTTTCAACGTCAAAGACAAGCTAGCACCTCGCTACGTCGGACCATTTAAAATTTTGGACAAGCGAGGAGAAGTATATCAACTAGAGCTCCCAACATATCTCTCTGACGTACATGACGCGTTTCATGTATCCCAACTCAAGAAGTGTTTGAGAGTACCAGAAGAGCAAATACCAATGGAAGAACTTGAACTTCAAGAGGACCTGACTTATATGGAGCACCCTGTCTGAATTTTGGACGTAAAGGAAAGGGTCACCAGGAACAAAGTGATCATATGGTGCAAGGTACAATGGAGCCATCACATCGAAGCTGAAGCCACATGGGAGCGTGAAGAAGACATCAGGGCAGAATTTCCTCATCTATTCTCTACCAACGAATCTCGAGGGCGAGATTAAATTTAAGGGGGGTAGATTTGTGACACCCTCATTTTTGGTTTCTGCATGTATTCATGTTTCATGAAGAGAAAACATTTTAAAGGAAGTAGGAACAGAAAGAATTAAAAGGATAGCCAAAAATAACAAGAATCAAGTTCACAGAGAGCACCGAAGACAACTCCCGCGGCCTGCTGGCCATGTGGCATGTTCGGAGCTCATTCCTGCGAAGTGGGGAGAGGTCCGCCGCTACACTGGCTACGTGGCAGGCTCGGGGCTCATCTCCGCAAAAGGGGGAGAGGTCCGACCCTGTGGGACACGTGTTGCCCCAGGAGCTAGCCTCCGCGGAAGAAGCAAAGGCAGTTCTGCAGGACACATGTCACCTTCGGAGCTAGTCACTGCGAACCCGTCCCGCGGGATACGTGTCGATCTCGTAGATCACCCCCGAGAAGTCCGATTCTATTGGACACGTGTCGCCACCGGAGCTTATCTCCGGGAGGTCCTTCACTGTTGGCACGTGTTTACCTCGGAGCTCGTCTCTGAGGAAAAAGGAAAGACCGGCGCTACTTGACGCGTGGCATTCACGGAGCTCACCCCCGAAGAGAGGGAGGTCCGGAATGGATACGTGGCACACCCGGAGCCACCTTCGGAGAGAGGAAAGGTCCGGCACTGACACATGGCGTGCACGGAGCCACCTCCGAATAAAGAGGAGGTCCTGACCGCCAGGATACGTGGCGCACGCGGAGCTCACCTCCGAAGGGGAAGGAGGTCTCACTCGCTTGACACGCGGCACAACCGGATCTCATCTCTGCGGAAAAGGGGAGACCAGGCCCCAGTGGACACGTGGAGTTTCCGGAGCTCATCACCGCGGAGGTAACGAGTTCTTGAGTGGTTTTTGTATTCTGTAGGCATAGAAATATCGGTACGGAGAGGAAACCGACCTGAATTCCACAATGTTACCGCACCAAATCAACTAAAGATAAGTTGTTAAGATTCAACGACAATCTGAATAGAACTCTTGCTCGAAGTCCAATCAGATTAGGACTTTTCTTCTCCCGATTATAAATAGAACCCAGAACCTTTGGCCGAAACCACAGCCTTCTTTTCCAACTCCTGAGCCGACGACTTAGAGCCCTAGCCCCAACTCACCAAGTAAGCCATCGCCGGAGATCAGCGAGGAAGATCGCCGAAAGGGAGGCCCAACGATCTGTCTGATCAGAGAAGGACCCCGAGACCGAGAAGAACGTAAGGTAGGTCTCCAATACCACCTTACGACATCGTTGTGTTTTCTTTGCATCTGTTCTTCGATTCCTTTCGAACATAAGCTTTCTCGTGGACAATCACTTGTTGATCGGGTTGATCTAAAGACAAGGTCATCGCCACGTCCACATCTGATCTGAACACCTCTGTTCATCATAAAACCATGCAAGAACACGTACAAACCGACATAATAAAACTAAACTGATTATAGGATAGCATGCATATGCATCATCGCATCTAGTTTAAAGTTTGTGCATGATATTGATTGCCGTGGATCTTGTATGTGTGTGATCCTGTATAGCAGGACAAGCTCAGGGAGTTGTCTACGACGAACTGCAACAACAAGGTTTCGAGATCCAAGAGCAACTGGAACCGCAAGAACAAGGCAAGTGCTCCTTGACCATATTGATCCTATGTTTTTGAGGAAAAACTGTTTTGTTTTGCGAAAAGGTGTGTGTGCTAAGTCAAACATGATGGGAAACCCTTTTATAGGAGTTTACTAGTTTTGGTTAAACCACCCTTGTCGCCAGGGATGTTTATGAGTCGGGTATGGTTTTTACTATTATGCTTCGCTGAGTCCATGGGATTGGGAAGCGATATAGATGTGTCTAGCTAACTGCACTCGTAATGATAATGAGAAACTGGTGTTGTTAATAAACATGGATCAGAGGGATATCTAGGCAAGACTGGGTTTGTGTATGAGGTAGCATGAGATGGTGGTTTACTTGCCGTAGATCTAAGGACCGGTTCATACAAGCACATGCCAGGATAAAAGTGCCACCACAAGGTCAAGTATGGGTGCGGCTTAGCTGAGTAATTAGGTAAGTTGCTAGATTGTTATGGACCGTGGAAGGCGCGGGGAATGGGAGTCGAGTGAGGACTGCCCTGGGAACTGCATGGCACAAGAGGGGGCCCGTGGGTGGGAGAATTGGAGATTCTAGCCTGCCGGTGAAACCTTAGTGAGTCCATACATCTAGTAGCCCCATTGTAAAGGCTATTTTGTGATCTCTTGGCCATACACCGACGGTTGTGTACTGGTATAATGGAGGATCTGCAGTCGCCGACGGGTGACGAAATCACAAACTTGTGGGTAAAGAGGTGCAAACTCTGCAGAGTCTTAAAACTATCACGATAGCCGAGCTTACGGTCACGAGCGCCTAGCCAACTTCCATGATTAGTTGGGATGGTTATTGGATATGGTTATTGGTTATGGTTTTGGATGGTTTGGTTTTCGGGACTGTTGAGTCCAGGTGATAAGATGGGTTTTATGACTGTGAGTCATGGCAACAAGGTTGGTCTCGGTGTGAGACGAAGTTGTTTATGAAATGGTAGCGAATACGAGATGGTAGCGAATACGAGGAGGTATTCGTGAGCAAGAATGAGGTTGATTGATGACTGGTTGTGACATGGAAGGTAATGAACATAATGGAGGTATGATTGGTATTTTAATACATGTTGGGATTACATTCACTTAAAGATGAGTTGCTGTTTTATCATGGTTTTGATAAATAACTTTGCTTTCTGCATGAGCCTTTTTATACCTACCTTGTTATGAGCTACATATCATATTTTCCCGCACTTGCTGAGTACATCATTGTACTCAAACTTGCGCTATTATTTCATCATCAGCAACAGGAGATGATTTCTATGAAGACCAAGTGGAGCATTAGGCGTGTGATCTGTTCTCAACCTTGCGTGTTGGGATGGAGTAGAGATGGAGCTGCTACTGCTTAGAATTGCTTCCACACTAGTTAGAAGACTTCCGCTGTTAGATTAAGACTTCCGCTGTGAGCATGAGTACAAGACTCATGAGACATTGTAATAAACTCTGTTATTCGTGGTAATATATAATCTGAATTCAGTTTGTGGAACATATGTGTATGTGTGATGAACATCCTGGGCACACATATGCATTAGTTCTCGGTTCCGTGGTTTTCCACAGAATTGAGGGTGTCACAATTAAATATTTATTAGACACTTATTTTCCTATTTCATTCCATCATGTTACAAGCACCTTCATTAAAATTTCTACCAAGGTCATATGATGCATATAATGTTATTGTATTAAACTTTGTCAAATTGTTATGACCCTTATGTGTAAATTTACATGATTTCTTGATCAATAATTACGTGCACCCCATTATGCTTAACTTCTACACTATAAGTAGCAAATCATAATTTTCCATCTATCCATTAAATAAAGTACTCAACTAATTCAGTACTCTCTCTCCAAGAAAGCTTTGTTGTCAAAATAGACATGGGCCCATAAAAATAAAGAAAAAGAAATAGCCCATGATCTCAAATGATTGGGAGAGAGAGAGTATCCCCAAAAAAAGGAGCCTCATTACACGTGCATGTTCTTGATCAAATCTCATGCATTGTTTCCTCCCTGGATCCGATTTTTTACTTAGTAACATACGACATACAAGTATGCTTCCTTTTACCATATCGTGAGCTGCACATAATCCATTTATAGGAGTAGGGAAAAGAGATAAAATCTATGCCAATGTAAGGAATGATACACCATGAGTTACTTGAGAGAATCGTTGGAGGAGTGTAGCTATGATTTGTTTTGAAAACTATCAAAATCAAAGTGACTTAGCAGAAGAAGTGGAGATGATCGGCATGAGTATTGTTTCATCTCTCAAACACCCAAGGTGATGTGATAGGCACATCAAAGTCCTTCAGCACTGACTAGATTTTTAATAACTTGGATGCTAACATTGTACCAGAAATTGAGTTATGATCTAGCTTAGTCCTTCACCTTCACCCGAGTACAAGTAACGGGCTAAGTGTGGGAGAGATAGTTGAGCGTCAAATTTGACCATCAAATCCTCGCATAAAAACCTAAAAATAAATAACCAACATAGTAATAATTTCTAATAATTTCTGAGTGTTGGTATTCGTATGCAGATGATTTTACCTAGAATTAAAGTAAAATACATGTGTCAAATAAATAAAAATATTTTCTTGGAAATTAGGAGAGAGTACACACATTTATAGGCCTGCTTGGTGGAGGAAATTAATGCAATTGCACCTAAACATTGCATACCTAGGCCAAGGACCAACTTGTGAACCTCACAGATGAACGGAGCCAAGACTGGTTCGACCGGACCAGAGGCGCGGTGGAACCAGTCTTGTACCATTTTTGTCACGCCACCAAGTGTTGGCCCTTGGTGCCATGCAGAAGATGGTGCCGCCTGATTTCTGGGAAGATTTGCACGAGAAATCGTCTGATGGAGACTATAAAAATGGGAGAGTGGTTCACATATCTACACACACAAGAATCAAAATTTTTGAGCTCCACTCTAAGGCGCAGCGGTGCCTCAGTAGTGCTTACAAAATAGGGAGAGGGTGAGGGTGAGGAGGAGGCTCAGGCTTGTCGAGCTTCCTCCATTTAGAGCTCCACTCTAAGGCGCAGCGGTGCCTCCGTAGTGCTTACAGTATAGGGAGAGAGTGAGGGTGAGGAGGAGAAGGCTCAGGCTTGTCGAGCTTCCTCTATTTAAGAAGGAGGCTCGGGTTTGCTGAGCATCCTACATACTTGTACTTTGATGGATGCTTCTTTTTTAAGTAAGTATTTGTGACTTTCTTTTGAATTAAGTTTCTTTATTTAAGTAAGTTATTTTCTTTATTTGCTTGTTCACTCATCGCTCTATTCAGATAGAGTCCTTAGTCTTGGCTCATCACGTACGGAGATTAAATAGTACTTGATAGCAAAGATGCGCTATCTAGGCTAGAGATTACCTTTGTTTACCGTGTACTCCCCAGGTTGTAGAGATAGGTGGTTGGTGATGACAGCACTATTATTCATTGTAATCCTCCACACTCGGATACATTGTAAGCCACTTTGCATATGTCGCTTGGCAGACCAGGGGTAAGTCTATGCCCAATACAAGCAACTACTGGATAGCTTATATTAATATAGACACCCGATCACTACAGGAATATGATCAATTAACGACGGCTAGAAATCGTCGTTAATAAAGGTCAAACCGTCGTGAATAGGTCATTCATGACGGGGAGGCCTTACTCGTGATGGTTTTCAGCCGTAACTGATAATTAATCGTAAATAAGATTGTTAAGGACGACTCCCGTCGTAAATAAGTTTATTCGTGACGGCTAAAAAATCCCGTCACGAATAAGTTTCCCCGACTGCCACGTGGCTGGGGGAATTTATTCACGACGGGCCGTCATGAATTGACCCATTATTTACGACGGCCGACACTGTCACACCCGGTTTTTCCGAAGAACAACCAAGTGAAATCACATGTATGCCAGGATCATTTTCTCATACATGTGATGACAAATAGTGAAGCATCATTTATTACAAGCCAGGTGTCGAATATAAGTAAGTCTTACATAGTAAATGTCTTGATGGACAATAATAAGTTCATCACAAGTAAATTAACTAGCAGCGGAATATTATTCTTGAGGGCTCCATCACAGGCGTTGCCCGGGGGTCTCCATGAACCTAGAAACCTTCTTCGGGTCCAAAGTCTTGGTCATTATACACCACCTCATTATCTTGACCTGAGCAGCAATATAAACCAACAAATATGCAAGGTTGAGTACCAATGGTACTCAGCAAGTGTGGGAAAATTATGTCATGTATGGCTAGAACAAGGAGAGGTTGAACTCATGGTTAAAGCACTATGCAATTAATACCTATCACCTTAGCTTATTAAGCACCTACATTACTACACAGGTGAAATGGTCCCAATCTCCCTTCCCATCATCATAACCAAATAACCATAACATCATTTTCAAATGTTAAGCTCCCCGCTTAACATCCTCAACTTCCAAAACCATCACTCCTCTAATCATGAATAAGTCCAAGCCGCTCTTGACCGTGAGCACGGCTGTCATGACAGTTTTGACTCTGCAGAGTTTGTACTACTGTACACACATGTAGTGATTTCATCCCCCGTTGCCGGGTGGACTAAAAGAACCTCCATTATGCCAGTGGCTACGAACCACATTCACACTTCCCAGGTGTGTAGCCAGGAGATCACTACGAAGCCTTTACAAAGGGATTCCCGACGAGCGTGGGCCCACTGAGGTTTCACCCCTAACAGCATACAAGAGGCTCCAACCCCGCTGCAGTGGCCCCCTCTTGAGCCTTGCGGTTCATATGGTAGTCCAGCTGACACCTATTCCCCGCACCATCCAACACACCCATACTACGCCGGGGATACACCCTATTAATTGGCCAAGCTGCCCCATCTCAGCATGTGGTTGGCACTGTAAAGCCAGGTTACATGCTCCATGAACCGGTCCTTAGGATCCAGGCAAGTACTAAACACAAACCCGAGTCTCGTGCACCCAGCACACAACCAAAACATCCAACTTGCCTTGATCCCTACCTCTACATAACTCACAATATCTCATTCAAGAGTATGGTAAAATAAACTGATGATCTCATATCCCAAATATCCCATATAAGCATGGCTAAGCATATGCATAATAATAAATGACATGATAAAATAAATCCCAACCCAAGCTACAAGGAAACAAGGTAATGCAATTCTAGGGAAACTTTCTAGCATGGGTTTCATATTTCATTTGACAATGCAAATAATTCTATCTACACATCCTAGCATAGGATCAAAGTGGTCAAGGACACTTGCCTCCTTCTTGCTGCTCTTGAAATGGGTAGTCCTGATCTTGGAAAGGAATAACTTGCTCTTGAGCAGGTTCTACATCATACCACCACACATAGCAAAAGAAAAACAACAATCCATAAGACATAGTTCACACTTCCACTTCATACAAACCACACATTCATATTTATGAAAGTCATTCACCATTATATGTGTTGTGGTTACTCTATGTGTGTTGATTTGTGGCTTGCATACACTTTTAATCATGTGTATATGATTCCTACTTTGGTGTTCATATTTATACTTACCTACTATATATATATATATGAGTTTCCAATTTAAATAAATTCCTTATATTCAACTACTACACCTTTTTACTACCAAGTATGTATCAAAGATATTTTTCTTCTCCATATGTGCCTTCAGAAATTCTACCAACCCTAAACTGAATTCTTTGGATTTTAGAAACTCCATTTATCATTTACTAGTTGCTATATTTTCAGATTTATTTTCCTATGCATACATGTGTGCTTTACTATGAAATTAGTAATACACATCATCTAAACAGAATAGGTTCTGGTCCTAAATAATTTAATAACATATTTTGACCTTGGCCTCTGATGTAAACTATTTCACAATTATTTTCCCTATTTTCTAAAACTATTCATTACTTAAAAATGTGTCCCTAAATGTGAATAATAAATTAAACAGATTCAATTCAGCCCAAAATATGTTTTTGTCTCACTCCAAAGTTTCCTAAATACTGAGAAAGTCTTTAATTAAATTTTGACAATATGATTGTCCCACTTTTTAATTTTTTTAACACTAGCCACATATTCAATTTCCTAAATTAAATACGAAACAGGTCTAAAAAGGTAAACTTACCCCACTACAGGGTCTATAATATTATTTTCAGAATTTCCAGGGGTATATCTACACTTATCAGAGGTGTTTTTCCTAATTTTTATTAAGTCCAGGGGCTAAAACTGATTTTTAAATGAATTTACATGATTTTCTGGAGTTCCAGGGGCTAGATCAGAAGTTTCCGGGGCTAGCTCTTATTTCCCGAGAACCCCAGGGGGTAGCACGTAAGAATTCCAGTCTTTATAACGCGGGGCTGACGTGGACCGTCCGATTTTAAACCGACGGCTGAGATTATAACGCCGAACCGGTACGCGGGGGTTTAAACCCTACCGTGCGATTTAAAATAAACGGCGCACAAGCGGCCACGTCGCTCTGATCGAGCGCGGGCGGCGCTGCCGGCGGCGGGAAGCGGCGATCTCGCCGGAAACTTTGGATCTTCAGGAATTCTTCCTAGAACTGTGATTTTATGGCACAGATCGGTAGAGGAGAGGTCGGGGATCTCACCTCGGGGGTTTTCTTGAGCTCGGAGGTCCTGGAAGGTGATCGGCGACGAGGTCCGAGGCAAAACCACGGCGAAGCTCGTCGGCGCTGCGTTTACACCGCAAATCACCGAGTTTTCTGCACCTGCAAGGTTCCCCGGAGGCGGTGGATCAAGACCAGCGAGTTAGATCGGAATTTCTGAGCTTAGATCGGCCAGAATTCGCCGGAGAAGTCTCGGTTCTCACCGGAGGAAAAATCGGCGATCGCGTGGGAAAAACAGAACGAGGCCGGGGTTTTTATAGACGGGGGAGGGCGGCGGGGTGGTTTAGATCATGTCCGCGTCGCCTACGAATAGAATTCAGCGGGGATACGCCGAAATCCCGATCGGTTTTGATTGGGGCGAGGGAGTCCGGCGCGGCGCGAGGTAGACGAAGATCGGGTGGGTCCCGCCTGTCAGTGTGAGGCAGCAGCGCGCGCGGCTGCGGGCTGGCGCGGGCGCTGGCTGGGCCGGCTGGTGGGTTCGGCCCACTGGCCTGTTTTTTTTCTGTTTTCTCTTTTTTTTTTCTATTTTTTTCCTGATTTGAGTTTAATTTGAATTCCAATTTGAATTTGAATTTTTGCAAAACATGCAACACGTCCAAAAATTTTAAATTCCCCTCTTAACATGATTTAGGGCTTTGAATCAAAATTTTGGGGTGTTACAGACACCAGCCGTCGTAAATACCAGTGGCTTAATTACGATGGCTGGTCTTGGCCGTCGTAAGTACTAATGGCTTATTTACGACGGCCAACACCAGGAAACCGTCGTAAATAAGTTTGGTAATTTTATTTTTAAATTAGAAAATAATACCCTGCCTTCGAGGCCAGCCCTGGCTCGATGGCCAGCTCACACAGGCAGTCAACAACAACAACAATATGCAGAGAAAATATTATAAACATCTATACTCGCTAGGAACACACACCACACTACACACTACCACGTGCGCTACCTCCAGAACCCGGGAACTCATCCTCTAGCCTTCGTCCTCCCGGTAGTTGCGGCGATGACGTGTGAGCCTCGGTCACGGAGCTCTGTTATGTATAAGTGTAGTTAGACAAGTTATAAGTTTTAAAATATATATTTGCCTAAGTGAGCTTATTATAACCTATAATTGATCAAGTGAAACTAGTTTTGGCTATGTTTGACTAAGTTTGGTGATATTCTAAAAAAATTTGGCTAAATTTCATCAAATATGGCTATGTTGTGGAAGTTTGAGTAAATTTGTACCTCTGCTCCTGTAAACGGGGCATGTGGGTCCTGTGGGGGCTGCTACTATGGAAAGATGTGGGGGCTGCTACTGTGGAAAGATGACCGGTTGCCCTGTCACCATAGTCTGTGAACAGAAAACATTATCATACAACCATCATTGATATGTTAGAAATATTAATTAAAATGACTGTTACATACCTGCATTGCCGTTTGCATCTGTAGCATGAATGAGACTTGATACTCGTCCCGGGCCCTGGTTGCCGTGGCTTGACACTCCCTTTCTAGCCGGAGCTCCTCCTGTGTCCTGCGCATCTCATCTCGGACACTCTGAAGCTCCAGGGAGCTAGGCTGTCTCGATCCCGCCTGCCGCGATGAAGAGCCACTCGAGGAAGGTCGTGCCTCCCTTGAGGCGACAACTCCATCGAAGATAGAGAACCTACAAAAGAAGAAAGATTATTAAATTTTCAAATCTCAAATTCATTAACATTAATTAAAAAAGAGAACTTACCGTCCGTGAGGTTTACCGCCTCCGGTTGCATATGCGGCTTCTAGGATGATTGGCGCGCTCTGCCAATCGAAGCTTTCACCGTGAAGTCGCTCTGCCTCGTGACCATACCTTGCCTACAAAGACGGAAAGATAATATCATCAAAACTATTTAAGAAAACTCAATACAAATACAAAACAACTCACCAGTGCGTCCAATATCGCCTAAGAACACAGTTGGTCAGGATGTGACGGGTCACTTCCCCTGTGACCCCTCTTCCAGACCTGAATCGGAGTCGGCTTTTGACCGCTATCGTGCTCCTATGTATATGTGTTAGTTCAATGAATAATTTTAACATATTCCAAAACAATAGTAATCACACTTACCATGCGTTTAGCCAGACGTAAGTAGCCATCCGTACCAAACGTGTCTTCCCATCCGTCCCTCTGCTCTGTCGACGGGTCCAAGAAACTTCCTGGAACCCCTGACTCGCCCACAGAGCACACAGAGCACAGTAGTCCTTCGGACGACCGTCTAACCACGCTACACCGACCTGCATACATTTATTATTAGGTTATAGACTATTTACCTATTGTGCTTCTTCCACATTTTAAAATAAACATTTTACAATTTACCTCTGCGTACTGCTCCGCCGTCAAGTACCTGGAAGCCTCGTTTCTGAGTGCCCCCAGCTCGCCCTCTTCTGGATGCAGCTTCATGTACGCTCTCGTCGCTTGAATTCTTGCATTCGATAGCGACTGCGTAACGTGCTTCCGAGCATTCTTCTAGAACACGGCTCGGGCGTAGTCCACCTCGACCTCGTCCTCCAAACAGTACCGTGCCTAAAAACATATTTATACATCATTGATATTAACCATATTTTTGACTTGTATTACAAAAATATATAATTCATGCTTACCATAAAGTCGGACCACACAGCCTCTTGGTGGTTGCTGTGAGCAACGTGCTGGGCGGTGGCGTAATCGTCCCACGACATGGTGGGGAGACCGTCCACTACACTGGGGTAGCGCAAACAGATAAGCCACCCGAGGACACTGTTCACCTGCTTGTGGCGTCCTTGACCCGTGAACGAGTCATCGCACCAAGACCTGATAAAGAATGATAAATCAATACATATAGAACACTGAAATAATCTAAATTGAAGAGTTAGAGATTTACTTACATATCACTAACCAAACGAATAACTATCCGGTCATATGGTTTTGCAGGAGCTGGAGGAGGAGCCACATAGGGACTCCTCCTAGTCCGACGCCTCTGAGGTGGCTCGACGTCAGGTGACCCGGAGGAGTGTTCACCGGAAGAGTCCATAGGAAGGTCCACAAGCTGGCTACCCAACCCCGAAGGGTGGTCAGCCTGTGCTGGCTGCAGAGGACCTCTCGTCTCTGAGTCCTCGAACCTAGAGTCCTCCTGATAATTTAAAAGAACCGTAGTGTAGATGAATGATGTAATTATTGACATTATAAGATTCACGAAATGTTATTTATCTCGTCTGATCGTTGTATGACGACTACTGCGCTTCTCAGCTTCGGTAGCTGACTCATCAAATCAGCCCGTCTAGCAGAAGGTCCGCTGGACGTACTGCCCTGAAAGACGTCAGCTTCCCTACGCAAGAAACCTCTAGCTAGACTCCTCGCCTTTCCCTTTCCTCTACCACTGCTCGATGACATTCTATTGAAAAGAAATATTGTTAATGAATGTAAAGGAAAATATATAAGATGAAAGAAGAGAGATAAGATGTTACTTGAAAATATATAAGACGTTACTCAAAATCTGTTTCAAAACTCATCAATATCATGACCATGAAATCTACTCCTTAATCCGGACCACCGATCTTCTATCGTGATTGTTTTTCGTTTTTGTTTTCGCATTTCACGAGTCTCTGAATCTTGAGCATCTCCAACTAACTCATCGAGACCTAGACCAGGTTCAATGACAAAAGAGTCCGACAACTCTTGTTCTTAATAAATCTCATCGATCAAAACGTTCAATAAACTGTCTTGGTACCCAACATCATCTGGTGTATATAACTGTTCACGAGGATTCACCTTGTGTACAACCCACCAAGCATGTAGATTTTTGCACGGATAATGTAAATAATACACCTGTTGGACTTGATATGCAAGGACGAAGGTGTCGTGGCCTCGTAGGCGTTCGTTGTATTTGACTTCTATCATGCCAAATTGGTTATGTTGAGTTCCGTTATTGTTGTCAAACCATTCACAATCAAAGAAGACTACTTTAAGTTGCTTATTCCCGGCAAAACTGAATTCAAGGATATTTTTAATGATCCCATAATAATTAGTTTCCCGTCCTTCGGCGTCAACAGCCGTAGTCACAACACCGGTATTACAAGTTGCCGCAAGTGGACGAAGAGCTTCAGATTCAGTTGAACGGAATCGAAAACCATTAACGTCGTATCGACCATAACTTCTAACTTTAATAGATCCGTAGGACAGATGACGCAAGTCCTCATGGACACCGACATCTTTTTTGCACTGTCCAAAATATAGACGTTAGAAGACTATATCGAGCAATACTTGTAAGTCATATGAGAATAAAGACAATAAAACGTTACATGATCTCTAAACCAAGAATGAAAGTTAGGCCCTCCATTTAGTCCATAATGTCGCATCGTTTCTACTTGCTTGCTCGTAGGTTGATGTTTAGATTTCTAATTTTGGCGATCAAACTCACAACATATATAATAAAAAATAACGATTATAATATATGTATGGCAAATTTGTACCAATTAGTATAGCTGATGAACAAACACTTGAATTATTTGTCCATCCCATCTATATTAGCATACATATAGAGCAAAATAGTCGTCTATTCTTCTGTTGTGGCATCGTAGCTCATGCTACTACCAACGGTAGTGCCTCTTGTTTGAAAAATGGAGAGGTCGCTACAAGGGGGTGCTTCATCGACATTGTATCGCAACATAGGAGCATTAACACTGTGTTATTCTGCAAAGTAAACACTTTAGAAGTAGCCTATCTCCTGAAATGTAAATGCTTCAGCGATGCATCCTTCAACCCTTGCTCTATTGCGAACCATTGGTTTAAGACACCTGAGTGCTCTTTCAATGTGGTACATCCACCTGTATTGAATATGGCCGCCCACTTTAGTTTCATATGGAAGATGGATTAGAAGGTGTTGCATTGGGTTGAAGAACACTGGAGGGAAAACTTTTTTCATCTTACATACCAAAACTAGTATCTCATTTTCCAACTTCTCCATCATCTCCTTTGTGATTTCTTTAGCACAAAGATGTCTATAAAAATAGCTCCGCTCGGCTAACACCTTCCACACTGCATCGTCAAGGTAGCCCCGTAACATAACCAACAAAAGTCATTCCATGATTATGTGATAATCATGACTTTTCAACTCAGTGAGCTTTCCTGTCTTAACATTCACAACTTGTCTCACGCTAGCTGCATAACCATTTGGGAACTTCAACTTTTTCATTCACCGCAACACTTTTTTCTTTTCTTTAGGTCTAAGACAAAAAGTAGCACGTGGTTTGCCACCAGTTTCAGAGAGTTCAAGACTTGGACGGTTAAAAACCTTTGCCAAATATTTTCGAGCCTTAATATTGTCTTTTGTTTTGCCCATCACATCCAAGCATGTGCTTATGATGCATTCACTCATAAAATGCTCCTGGTGCATGACATCAATGTTATGCATTAGAATTAAGGACTTCACATACGGTAGTTCCCATAATACACATACATGAGTCCAATTGTGGTCCTCTCTGTAACCAACAAAATATCCAGGACAATTTTCATCTAGCACTAGCTTGTCCAACATGGATAATATCTGTGACCCGTTCAAACGTTGCGGTGGTCCTTTTGTGGCAATGGTGTTCTTTCTGAAGGCATTCCTATGTTGTCTAAATATGTGTTTCGGAGGTAGCCAACGTTGATGACAATCGAAGGAACATATCTTGCCACCATGACTAAGACAAAAACATTCCATGTCCGCAGCACATATTGGACATTTCAGACGACCATGAGTACTCCAGCCGGAAAACATGCTGTATGCTGGAAAATCATAAACAGACCACAAGTATGCAGCTCAAAGATTGAATTTCTGCTTTTTGTGACAATCGTACGCTTCGATTTCTGTCCATAACAATTTCAACTCTTCAATCAACGTCTTCAACATCACGTTGAGTCGTGAACCAGGATGATCTGGTCCAGGAACGATGAGGCAAAGGAACATAAATTCATACTTCATACAGAGAGATGGCGGTAAGTTGTACGGAATAACGAACACGGACCAACATGAGTATGGTGTGGCGTTTGTACCAAACGGTGAGAAGCCATCTGTCGCTAACCCGATGCGAACATTTCTTGCATCGTTGACAAAATCTAGATTGAAGCGGTCCAATGCCTTCCATGCCTCACCGTCGGATGGGTGCACCATGACTCCGAGGTTCTCACGTACACCTTCTTTGTGCCATCTCATATATGTCTGACAGTTCTTTTCGAGAGAAACAAACGCTTCAACCGAGGTGTGACAGGCAAGTAATGAAGCTGCTTATGTGCGACTTCAGTCTGTACACGCTCTCCTTCGTCATTTTTGACGCGGCCCCACGGCCTCGTCGAGCCAGGATCACGCTGAGGGGTGCTGCATTGCACAACACCGGATAGCACACATAAAATAGTACAAAGCGGAAGCAAAGTTTTATTACATAAACGAGTTTATGAACATTTTTACAACAAAATATGTTTAATCTACACTCACGGGCGTAGACTACGCATCGAGTTCACGCTCAGCCCGTGAGCATGTCCCCGCTAGCACACACACACACTAACACGGTGGCGTGCACGACTCCCACTCGACAGGGTTTCCCTCTTGGAGTTCCGTCTCTTCCCCGGGAGTCCCTTCCTCATAACATCCTGCAAAAGCTTCAAACACAAGCAGTGAGCATGATGGCCCAGCAAGTCTGACCCGTCTCTCCTATATATGAAACTTATACATGAGGAATTACCGGGTACATGAGGTAAATAAGTTGCAAAGGACCCGCCTAATTAATTGAACCTTACTTTTAAGTTTTAGCAGCAAGTGTGGAGAAAACCTCATACCAAGACACATAAGAGAGCCGCAATCAAACAAGAAACGCATTTCTCTCATGTGCTTTGCCTAAGGTTGAAAGTAACTTTAATTAGCTCTAAACTACAGCAAATCATTAACAATCAAAGTCCATCTTTCAATCAGCAACATTTTAAAATGCAACTATCCTGTTCTTTCTACGTCACGGTACAGTGAACAAGTGGTACTCACTGACCGTGAGGGACGACGATTATAGTCTATTTACACCTGCAGGGTTACCGAATAATGTAAAAGCCCAAGAAAAGGGACTTGCAAAATTTTCTCTTCACCTCACAACACCACAGTTTTTATTGTGGATATCTTAGGAAAAAGTGTGAAGAGCAAGTAACCTCCATCAAAAGGGTAATTATAGGGGAAAGTCTACACTTTCACAAAGTAGAATTTCTACACATGAACATGAGAGCTTGAGCTCACCCCTAGGACTTGAAAAGTCTTAGGAAGGTTCAAGCCAAATTTCATGTAAATCCAACACTTTTTGAGGCACTTTTGGAGGTGATTGAAAAAGAGGCCAATTTGAATGTGAATTCAAATTGCAGCAACTTTCACCACTCAAATTCAAAAGTTAGCTTCATATTCAAACTCAGCACATTTTTCTGAGTAAGCTCACCAATTTTCATCTCCATTGGAGCTCATCTTGTCAAGAGCTAAATTTGCAAGAATTCAAAACTGAATTTGAATTTCAGTTTAAATATGAAGCACATTTAACCAAACAAAGTTTGAATTTGAGAATTCAAATTCAAACAAAGACTTGGGAGCTAAGTCTCACATTAAATTGTGAGTAGCTGGTGGGATAATTAACAGAAACAGAAAAGAAATATTAGGGAAAAAGGAGAAAGGGGGAGGCCCACAGGTCAGTGGCACACATGAGGGGCAGTCGGTTGCTGCAGCCGACCCCGACTTCGCGCGCAAGCCAGGGAACGGCGGCGAGCCACCGAGGCAGCAATCGGCCACCTCACGGTGCCAAACCGCGGCTTAAAGGCCAGCGCACAGCCCACGCCGCCTTCCTCCTGCTTTCCAAACGAGAACCCCCCCCTACCGAGCTCCTTCCTCGTTTCCGCGCGAGCACAGAAACGCCGCCCTCTCTGATCGCCGGCGTCCGGCCAGCACAGGCGCGCTCGTGCCCGACGAGCCACACAAGAAAGGACCGCCTTAAGGTGCTGATTCTTCTAGCCCCTACCGTTCTTCATTTACTGGGCTGTCGATGGAGTATTTCGCCGGGAAAGCTTCGGGTGTCTTGAGGCCGAGCTCCCACAAAATCCCAAAATTCGTGGGGGTTAGATCATCACCGGGCAAACCGAGTCATGCACACGCTCTATACACGGCCACGACCACCTAGGATCGAAAACCAGTAAGAACCGTGGGCTAGGTTTACGGTTCTCTGAAGTTTTCTGAAGCACAGCCGATATCCGGCCTAGGTCGCCGATGAGGTCGTGGTTACCGCCATTTTCACGGGGATCGGTGTCCATGTCCGTGACCAGCAGGTGTCAGCGGAGCTCCCCGAGCAAACCGCATCGAAAAAGGTGCGTGGGATGCCGAGTTGCACGTCGCCGGTGAGCTCCCGGCCGCTGTTGCCGTCGGGAGCACTGTTCCGGTGGTTTTCAAGTTCTGGGGAGGGCACCACCGTGTTCCTCAGGCCGAGATAGGCACTGGCGGCGAGATTCAGCAAGCTCCGAGGACCGGAACCCCTCTCCGGCGAGAGCTCCGGCGCGCTTGGCGGCGGGGTCGCGTGTGGCCGGAGGAAGACGAAGGGGTAGGCCCCACGCGTCAGCGGCCGGAGATAAATGGGTGGGATTCTCTTTGGTCCGGGATCCAGTGCGGCCGCGCGGGAAGGAGTCTGTGGCCCCGTGTGGCTCGGATCCAGCGGTCGACACGTGTACGTGGACCCACCCGCAGGATTTAAACATTTCTGGAATTTCCAGTTTTAGTGCAAACTTTAGAACCCCATAACTTTTGCTAGGAAGCTCCAAATTTAGTGATTCAAATTGGTTTGGATTCATCTTGCCTAGCTCTGTCGAGATATACAACCCAATTTGTATGAAACCCATTAATTAATTCTGGAAAATTCTTTAAAGATTTTCAGCAAAAGAATTTTAGAGGGAGTTTGGTTCATCCAAAAATCCCCATATTTTGCCAGAATGTTCTTTAGGACATTAGTAAACCCCTGTAAAAGTTTCAGACCATTTGGAGTTGATTTGGTCAGAGCAATTCAAATTGGAAGGTGCTGTGTTCATGTGAATACAGAAACATTTTCAGAGAATTTCCAGAACTTGGAAATTCGGTTCTGGGCAAATCTTAACTCCAAAAATGTTAGGAAAATTCATGCAAATTCTATGAGCTATAATTGAAATTGTAGTTCATTAAGTTGAGCATGAACAGGGGTATTATCTCAGAATAAATTCTTCCTTGCTGATTTGCCAAGAGAATTATTCTGAGCAAACCACTCCATGAAAAGTGCTAATGTTTGGTCCAGAGAGTTTTCTTGTGACAATGAACTCACACAAAAATTCTCAGCTACATTGGAGCTCTAGATCACCCCTGTTTTGTTTAACCACTTAAAGGATTAATATGGAAAAGGGGGAAAACCACTTAGCATTTAACCATGTGATTAAGTCCAAGCCAAACCACCAACACCAGTTCATCTTTAAATTCTTAAACAAAGTTCCAGGTGTTAGAGGCTGGTTATTAGAACTAATAGTAGAAGTCTTACTCTAAAACTCACATTTGCATCTAAATTAACATGTAGTATTTCATTAACGTGTAGCCGTTGAAGAAGAGACTCCGGAAGTGCTGGACTTCCTTCTTCCGGACGAAGACTTAACCCCTGACCAGCAGCAACAAGGCAAGCCCCGGTTTGCATTAACCTTTTTATAAGTTTTAATTTGTTTACATGTGTCATGTGAAGTATGATTGTGCATTAGGTATAGGCTGGATGGAACCCCACTTGCATAACCAAAGGTTCCTAAAAGAGTGAGGGTAGTGTCTAAGACCTCGAGTAGACCGGCTATGCTTAATGAGTCATAGGACTTCAGTACAAGTCGAGTAGTTGGAATCTACTCGCGAGATAGGCTTGGGACACACGGGTTTGGTTGAGTGATGTGAGATCATTTTAGTAATGAAAATGAGACTAGGCAGGGGCTAGGGCGCAGCAAGAGGGAGTCTTGTGTGCGCAGCCCTGTCCGTGTCGATTGAGGACCGAGCCGTGTGCGGCCCACGCTGATCAAGTTTGAACGTACCGAAGGCACATCGGATATATGGGCCCCGATAAACCGATGTAGCCTAAACCTCCGGGCGTCGAGGCATAACGCACTGATTTATAGGTGTAGGCTGAGGGCAGCAAGGTGGAAATCTGCCAACGGGCATAGAGAGATGCTCCATGTGGGGAACCTCCTGCTCATTTCGGTGCGACCGGTTTGACATTTGGGCTGTTGGGTGAAAGCTTGTCCCGTACGACATCGAGTGAGCGTGCTGTGCAGCTCCGCGGATGGGCGTATGTGACGTGCTCTTTGGGTTTCCCTAAAGGTGTATATCGAGTCGATTCGCCGTCCCTCGCGGTGAAGAGTACCACTTGGTCACTGAGTCGTGACGTAGATTAATGGATGAAACATGTTGATTCAATATTGCTGGTTGATATAATTGTATTGCTACATGTGTGCCACCAAATACTGCTTACTAAATTTCAGATTTCATGAACTGTTAACTTGTTGCTAAAAGATGAACTAAGGATGAACTTGTAGGCGTGTCCTTTTGCTGAAATGTTACTATCCTATGTCCATTGTACACCTCATGTAGAGTTTCATGCTTAGGTGAGTCGGTTAAGCCTTGCTGAGCCTTCGTGCTCATGGTTGCTGCTTAAGTGTTTTTCAGGTGAGGAGCCACCCACGGACTCGGGGTACGAGTCCACCGGCGAGGATTACCCTCCGTCGGGGACCACGGCTGAGTGGGAGCCGTACACGCCGCGCTGAGCTGAGGAGTGCAGCTAGTGTGGGTTGCCCTAGGGTTGGGCAACCAACTTTTGCTAAATAGGCGGGCGTGAGTTGTATAGTGTAGACTTCCGCTGTGTAATATAAACAATAGTTGTAACTGAAGTTTGTACCTGTTTGTACAGTTTCAGTTGTTGTTCCCATGTAATATATTATGTTCTTATGACTTGTGCTGTCGGGTGTCGCATCGCGTGGCACCACCCTCTGCGATCCTGGATGAGCGGATTCCGGTCTGCCACAAATAACCCGTCACGTAGGCCCATACTCGATGTTGCCTACAACAACCATCACGGACGTCGTACGCAACCACCTTTCATCGGTCAGCCAAATGTTGAACCGGTCCTATCGTCCCGAGCAAGAGGTCTCTGCGTGCGCATCTGTAATGCCGCCAGCCAATTTACACCTCAAGCTCTCAACCTACCCTCTGGACGACAAGCGATGCCTCAACACCCAGCTACCCGAATTACATCGGTTTCCCGGTTCCCATATATCCGATAGGTCTTCGATACTATTCTAGCTTGTTCAACAGGCCCGCACACGGCTTGGTCCTCAATCGACACAAGCGGAGCTATGGAACCCAGGCCCCGACGTCCTGCTACCCTTACTCTCCCCCCGGTCTCATTTTTCTTGCCATGTGTTTCATTTGCTATCTTTACCCGAGTAGTGTGCCTCTAGCCTATTCTCACGAGCAGTTCCAACTACTCGACTTGTACCGAATCCTACACTGTCTTAGCACCGCAGTAACTAATCGAGGTTCAAAAACCTAAGCCCAACCCAAGGTTTTCTTGGTTATGCATTTGGATTTTTAAACAAGACTCTAATGCAAAATTGAAGTGGATGCTCAAAGTATGTTCTCAAAACAGTAAAATTTAATAAAATGCTAATGCAAACCGGAGCTTGTCTTGCTGCTGTTGGTCGTAGGCTAGCTGTTCCTCTGGAGTTATGAAGTCTAAGACTTTGGGCTCCTCCTCAACCTTAGCGACTACATGAGATAATACATATGTGTATTAATTCAAATGCATTTGAATTGAAGTTGAATTTGTTAAGATTATAAGTACTACTAGACACTCCCAATGACTCTGAAATTTTTAATGTGGGATGGAAACAACCTAAGCAGGGACTTGGCCAAGTTTCATTTGCAGCAAAGCTCATCTGAGCTCTCCACAAATAATTATGTGCTTGGCCTTAATTGGAGCTCTTAGGGTGTTCTAGGGATTTTCATGGAGCAAGCCACGACTTTATGAAAACTAGATTTTTAGAGGGTTTAATGGAATTGGTTTCACTTAATTTGAAGGTTCCTATCTAAAGATATGAGCTAAACAATTTTAGGGAAATTCTAAAAATGTTTCTGGATATTTTCTATTTTCTCTGGAACAGTTTTATTAACCACACCATTAGGTGGATCAAATGAGCTCAAACGGATATGAAAATTTTGTGGTAGCTCAGGGATATTTTGGTGAACATCCTAGCCAAATTTCAGAATTTTCCTCCAAATGGTTCTCCAGTTAAAATTCTAAACAGTTTAAAATTTGAAAAATTAATTCTGGAGAAATAAGGATTTTCATAAAGTGAAAATTGATTTGTTGGAATGTACTCAGAGAGATTAATCCAAAAAAATTTGGTTCACTTGATTTGGAGTTTCCTAGCCAAAGTTATGTGGGTTTGAAATTTGAACTAAATATGACAACCGGGGAAAAGTTTAAATCGCTGCGCGTGGGACCGGGGCTACGTGTCAATTTCTCAGGGGCTGACACACGGGGTCTCGGAGTATTTCACGTGCAGCCACATCAGATCCAGTGCCACAGCTGATCCCCGGTTTAAATACCTGGCCACTGACACGTGGGATCGGGGGCTTCGTCTACCTCCCGACCTCCCGCGCTTGGCCGCCGCCCCCCTCGCCTGAGTGCTCGTCGGTGGGGCTTTGCCGTGTGCCAAACTCCATGATTTTTGCGGCCTCTGCCTAATCCCACATGGGGAACGCGGTGCTGGACTTAGCTCGACATGACATCCACTGGAACATGGCCGGCGACGAGCGGCGGCTTCGGAAGAACTTCGGCCGTGTCGGTCAGGCTTCCTAGCACCCCAAACGATCGAGCAAAAGGCCGCAGAGCATCAGTGCATCCTAGGGAAGATCGACATGAACTCAAAGGAGCTTGGAAACGGCCGCAACTAGGCTGGCACCGTGTGACCTAGGTCAGAAACCAGAAATTCTAGTAAAACTCAAAGAAAGTGACTACACCCAACGGTTCTTCGAAGTTCCGGATCCTATAGACCCGCACGGACGTCTATAAGTGGTTCTCTACGTTAGGTGATGAGTGGTGCGGTGTGTATCACGAATTTTGTGAATCACTCCGGCTGTCTCTTTTGTACATCGGCGCAAAATCGTGAAATTTCGGCATTGGCAACTCATGTCACGCCACCGGAGCTTGCGGTAATGATAGAGGGATCGACTGCGAACCTCTTTGCTGTTCACAGCTCGGAGAAAGGTGGGCTGTGGTGGCCGGACGAGTTGTTCCCATGACGGTGGCTCGGGTTGAACCGAGGAAGAAAGAATGACACGGTGGAGCTCGAGGAGGGTCGGTCACAGTTTGGAACCGGTGCGAGAACGTCAAGTAAGGCTTGGCGCACTTGGTTGCGGTCTCAGATTGCCGTGACAACCACAGGTTTGGCCGGGCGACGGTGGAACCGAGAGCTCGGAAGAGCGGCGAGGTGTATCGAAGTTTCTGTGTGGGAGGGCGTCGAGACAGCGATGAAGTGAAGCTGGGATGGTACGGGCGCGAGGATAAGAGGGCAGCGAGGCGGTTCGGTGACCAGAGGCGGCAACCAGCTTCTGTCCTCGCCGTTTCTCGCCGTGGTGCCCGCTCTGTCGAGCGCAAGAAACCGAGCTCAGTGGTTTCACTCGGTTTGATCACTGGTTAGGCTGACAGGTGGCCCCCCTTCCATCTTAACCTCTGAAATTAACTTTCTCCCACTGCTCTAAACAGTAGTTCCACTAATACCCTTTGAAATTTGAAATATATACCAAATGCCCCTATGAACTTGATAGAATTCAAATTGAGAAGTGTTTTGAAAGTGTATTTAGTCATCCCTTGTGGTTTTTGGTTGATTCATGACAAACAAATGAGACCCTAACAAAATTGTTGAGATGACACAGGTTCTCAAAGAAGTTAGGAAGAAAGCGCAAAAAGAAAAGAGAAGGAGGATCCAAATTGATAAGAGCTCAAAAGCTGAAAAGATTAGATTACGTAGTATAGAGTGTGTTGGAGAAACACATCCCAAGAGCTCAAGTGGAAGAAATCACACTAACTGCAAAAATTCAACATGTGCGGACTAGTCCGATATCAACCGGACTAGTCCGATTTTCTTACTGACCACAAAACGGACTAGTCCGATATGGACCGGACTAATACGATATATCTCTGAGTAGACATCGGACTAGTCCGCACTCCTACAGACTAGTCCGGTATCTCACAACACTTAGGGTTTTCTACACACCACACACCGGACTAGTCCGGAGTCAACCACGGACTAG
Organism: Neostapfia colusana; assembly: GCA_030760725.1. Taxonomy (NCBI): domain Eukaryota; kingdom Viridiplantae; phylum Streptophyta; class Magnoliopsida; order Poales; family Poaceae; genus Neostapfia; species Neostapfia colusana. The sequence goes on along the minus strand of JASWHV010000018.1, from coordinate 41,801,067 downwards.
TCCGGACATCGCAAACCCTAAAGTAACCATTGGAAACCCTACTATAAAAAGAGGTGTACGGCCATACCAACATAACACTTCGACCTCCTGCGCCGTCACACCTCCCAAGAGCCCAAAATTCACATCTCTCCACACATTCTAACCCAAAAAGGATCAAATCTTTGGGGATTAGCAATTGATCAAAGGAGAGACTTGTTCTACATATCTTGAGCTCTTGGGTTTGATCTCTCGCACACTCTTGTTCGTCAATTTTTCATCTTTTGAGTGTGTTTGGTTGTGTTCATTCATTGTAACTCTTGCGGAGCCCTCAACTTGTGAGAAGGCCCCTTGAACGATTTATTTGCCCTTTGTGATTAGTGGAAGAGAATCGGCCTTCGTGGCGATTCGACGAGGGTAGGGTTGGTGAAGACCCGGTCCTTAGTGGACTCCTAAACGGGGACATAGATTTCCTTCGTGGAATCGAACCTCGGGATAAACACTTGTCTCCTACTCTCGTTCATTCATTGTTCATCATATTCTAGTGTTTAATTAATCTTGTGCAATTTACATTGAAGCATTGAAACAAAAGTTGATCTCTGTCATTCATTGTTTAACTTTGCAATACATCTAAGTATCAAATTAATTTCCACTGCATAAAGTACTAGAAGTGAGAATATTGATCAATTTTGATATCTCTAGTCCACGCATACCGGACTAGTCCACACAGTACCGGACTAGTCTGATTTTTCTCTGTGTAGAAAACAGACTAGTCCGCACTCTACCGGACTAGTCCAATTTCCCTGTATTTGATAAACCTACCAAGTATTTCAGGGATTAATAAAGCATCAAAAAGCCATTCCCCCCTCTAGGCTACATTCAATTGGTATCAGAGCCAAACTCTTCAAAAGAGACTCACCGCTCGAAGAGACGATATGTACGTCAAGGATGTACACAAGGAGATCGACGACGAAAAGAGTAATGGTGAAAGGACTCAAAAGCTAAAGAAGCTACTCGACGCCATTCAAGATAGTGAGGACGATGATGAGGAGGTGCTCCAACTCAAGGCCCTTCTACAGAAGAAGGTAATCTCTCCAAAAGGGAAGAAGAACATCGATGATGAAAAGAAGAAGAAACGGGGTAGTCACACAGACTACTCCCGATACCCTTTTGATTATGAGCGTTTGAATTCTAACAACAGTCATTACTTATCAATTCCTCTAGGGAAAGCACCTTACTTTGATGGTAATGATTATTCAATGTGGAGACAAAACATGAAAATGCACCTTATATCTCTTAACCCAAGTTTGTGGCACATAGTGTGTACAGGGATAGATATATCCTGGATATGCTGAAGAGCTGACCCCAAGCCAAGAACAAGCCATTCATCGGAATGCTCAAGCTGCAGCTGTGATCACGTCATCACTAAGCCGAGACGAGTTTACCAAGGTGGATGGACTCGAAATTGGCAAGGAGATATGGGACACACTACAAACTGCACATGAAGGTGACCGTCACGTACGCGAAGCCAAGATAGAAATGATTGAAGGTGAATTGGGAAGATTCGTGATAGAAGAAGATGAATCACCACAAGATATGTACAATCGACTGAAGAATCTTATCAACAAAGTCCGAGCTTATGGCAGCAAGAAGTGGAATGATCATGAGGTCGTGAAGTTGATTCTCAGAGCATTCATGCCTCGCAACGTGACTCTTTGCTCTATGATTAGAGAAAGCCCCGGGTACCGGAAATTGACCCCAGACGAACTTCTTGGCAAGATCATCAACTTTGAGATGATGGAGAAGAAAGCCAAGCATGTCAAGGAAATTGCCGATCTCACCTCGGCAAAGAAGAAAGGAGTTGCTTTGAAGTAAACTTGTAAACCCGTATCAAAGGAAGCTCGAGAAGCTTATGGAGAAGACGACAACGATGATGAAAGTAGTGATATCGATGAAGAAGACATGATCTTGTTCATGAAGAAGTTCAAGAAAATGATGAGAAGAAGAAAGGGTAGCAGCTCAAATGAAGGAAGACAAAGGGACAAACAAAGACCCAAGATGAGACGGGCGTGCTATAACTGCGGAGAATACGATCACTTCATAGTAGATTGTCCATATGATGAAAACAAGAAGAAGACAAAAGACAACAAGCCTCAACCAAAGAAAATGTTCAAGAAGAAGAAGCAATATGGTCAAGCGCATCTAGGAAAGGAGTGGGACTCCAATGATGAATCCTCATCCGAAGAAGAAGAGGAGATGGTCACCATAGCCATAAAGAAGACTACCAAGAAATTCATTCTCTTCCCAACCATGGGCGCATGGAAGGACACCGACAACACTTGTCTAATGACAAAGGAAGGTAAACGAAAGGTACCAACTAAATCTTCCTTCTCGCATTCTTTTACTAGTGATAGTGATATTTCTAGTGAGGACGATAGCAGTGATGAAAATGATCATATGCTTAGGGGTTTAGACAAAAAGACAGCTGCTAAGATGAAATTTCTACTTGATAAGCTTGTTGATATGGAGAAGTTAGTCAATCGTCAGGAAGATATGATCATCTCCCAAAAGGAGGAATATCTTGAGATTGAAAAGCTTCTTGAACTTGAAAAGGAACAAAATAAATCACTAGAGCTTGAGTTAGCTTCAAGCAAGGAAGCTTGCTTGAAGTTAAAAGACTCAAACACCATCATCAAGGATGAACTTGCTAACTTAACCAAAGTTAACGAGATCCTTGAGGTACAAGTTGAGTCACTCAAGCAAAATGGTTTTTCATCAACTTCTAGCTCACCTTCTCAACACATAAAGTCTGTAACTAGTATTACTTGTACTTGTGCCAAAAGTGACACTAACATGAAGATAAAACCAAACTTGACAAAGGACAAGCAATCTTCTAAAAGTGGCATATTTGACAAGGAGAAGATCAAGTATGCACGCAGTGCATACTCGGTCACAAGACCTCCTAATGTCAAATATGGCGTTGGATATTCTAATGGTGAAAAGAAAAACGCTAAAAGCCACAAGAATAACAAGAGTTGCATTGCCTTTGTCAAGGGAAACTCTTCTCAAGTTAGAAAACTTAATAATGTTGATAAATTTAACACTGTGAACACATATGAACAACAACTTATATTTATAACTTTTGATGCTTCATATGTACTTATGAAAAGTAATCTTGGAAGAGTTTATGCTAAATATGTTGGGCCACGCCATGGGAACACCAAGTCTCATGTGTGGGTGTCCAAATCACTTGTGGCTAACCTCAAAGGACCCAAGCAAGCTTGGGTACCTAAGACCAAGACATAAATTGTTTTTGCAGACTTACTCATCCGGTGGAGCAAAATGGGTGCTACATAGTGGTTGCACAAATCACATGACCGGAGAAAGAAGAATGTTCATGGAATATGAAGAAAATGAAGATCCAAATGAAGGCATTTATTTTGGTGATAATAGTCAAGGAAAAGTGCTTGGTACCGAAGGAATGATAACTCAATTACATTCAAGGGTGTGTTGAAGGGAAAACTTTATCTAGTTGACTTCAAAAAAGATAAAGCCGAACTTGACACATGCTTGATTGCAAAGACCAACATGGGTTGGCTGTGGCATAGACGGCTAGCACATGTTGGTATGAGGAATCTTCAAAAACTCCTCCAAGGCAATCACATCCGAGGTTTAAAGGATGTCGTTTTTGAGAAAGACAGGTCGTGTAGAGCATGCCAAGCAGGGAAGCAAGTAGGAACACCCCATCCCGCAAAGAATGTCATGACTACAACAAGACCGCTTGAGCTCCTCCACATGAATCTATTTGGTCCAATTGCTTACATAAGCATCAACGGTAACAAATACGGTCTAGTCATTGTTGATGAATTTTCACGCTTCACGTGGGTTTTCTTTTTGCATGATAAGACAGAAACTCAAGGAACCCTCAAGAAGTTTATCAAGCATGCCCAAAATGAATTCTCATTGAAGATAAAAAAACATACGAAGTGACAATGGGACAAAATTCAAGAACACCCAGGTTGAGGAGTATCTAGATGAAGAAGGAATAAAGCATGAATTTTCAGCACCATATACTCCTCAACAAAACGGAGTAGCCGAAAGGAAGAACAGAACTCTCATTGAGATGAGGAGGACACTGCTCGATGAATACAAGACTTTGAATAGGTTTTGGGATGAAGCGGTTAACACCGCTTGTCACGTCATAAACCGACTATATCTTCATCGATTACTCAAGAAAACTTCATATGAACTACTCACGGGTAACAAGCCGAACATTTCATATTTTTGAGTTTTTGGTTCAAAATGTTATATTTTAAATAAGAAGCCAAGGGCTTCAAAGTTTGCTTCGAAGTCCGATGAAGGTTTCTTACTTGGCTATGATTCGAACTCCTACGCTTATCGTGTCTTCAACAAAAACTCCGGACTTGTTGAAGTAGCACGTGACGTAGTGTTCGATGAAACTAACGGCTCTCAAGAAGAGCAAGTTGATCAGTGTGTGATAGATCAAGAAGAAGCTCCATGTCAAGCATTGAGAAGAATGGCATTGGGAGATGTTCGACCACAAGTGCCAATTTCAAATGGGAATGAAGAAAATGAACCACAGATGGAGGAAAATGATCAAGGGGGAGCTTCTATACAAGATCAACCTCAAGAAAATCAAGAAGACCAAAACATCAATGAGGGCAACTATCCAGGGGGAGAAGAAGATGATAATGAAGAATCAAGACCCAAGTGCCACATCCAAGAGTACACCAAAGCATCCAAAGAGATCACCCCGTTGACAACATAATCGGTGACATCCGAAAGGGAGTAATAACTCGATCTCGCATAGCTAATTTTTGTGAACACTATTCCTTTGTATCTTCTTTGGAACCATACAGGGTTGAGGATGCATTAAAATATCCGGATTGGGTGATGGCGATGCAAGAAGAATTGAAAAACTTCAAAAGGAACGAAGTGTGGGAGCTTGTTGAAAGACCCAAGTCCAATGTTGTCGGCACTAAATGGGTCTTCTGCAACAAGCAAGACGAACATGGAGTGGTAACAAGGAACAAGGCATGACTTGTGGCAAAAGGGTACTCACAAGTCGAAGGTTTGGATTTCGATGAGACTTTTGCTCCCGTAGCTAGGCTTGAATCGATTCGTATATTACTTGCATATGCTACTCACCATGATTTCAAGCTTTATCAAATGGATGTGAAAAGCGCCTTTCTCAACGGACCAATCAAGGAGGAGGTGTATGTGGAGCAACCACCCAGTTTTGAAGATCAAGAGCACCCCGACTATATGTTCAAACTGTGTAAGGCTCTCTATGGCCTCAAACAAGCTCCTAGAGCTTGGTATGAGTGCTTTAGATATTTTTTGATTGAAAATGACTTCAAGATTGGAAAAGATGATTACACCTTGTTCACTAAACACTTTGATGATGATCTCTTCATTTGCCAAATCTATGTTGGCGATATTATATTTGGTTCAACTAACAAATCCTTTTGTCAAGAATTTAGCAAGATTATGACAGATAGATTCGAGATGTCCATGATGGGAGAGTTGAGGTACTTCTTGGGATTCCAAGTGAAGCAACAAAAGGACGGGACGTTCATAAGATAAACAAAGTACACTCAAGACATTCTCAAGAAGTTTTGAATGGACAAAGCAAAGCCTATAAAGACTCCCATGGCGACAAATGGACACTTGGATCTAAATGAAGACGGACCAAATGTGGATCAAAAGGTATATCGTTCCATGATTGGCTCCTTACTCTATTTATGTGCATCTAAGCCTGATATCATGTTGAGTGTATGTTTGTGTGCAAGGTTTCAAGCCAATCCTAAGGAATGTCATTTGACAGCCGTTAAAAGGATCTTGAGATATTTAGTTCATACACCCAACCTAGGCCTTTGGTATCCCAAAGGTTTAAAATTCAATCTCATTGGATACTTCGATGCAGATTATGCCGGATGCAAGGTAGATAGAAAAAGTACTTCCGGTACTTGCCAATTCCTAGGTAGATCCCTAGTTTCTTGGCCCTCCAAGAAACAAAATTCAATTGCCCTATCCACAGCCGAAGCGGAGTATGTTGCAGCTGGGAGTTGTTGTGCACAACTCCTTTGGATGCGACAAACTTTAAGGGATTATGGTTACAATATGAGCCGCATTCCACTCCTTTGTGACAATGAGAGTGCAATTAAAATTGCCCATAACCCTGTTGAGCACTCTAGAACCAAACACATAGATATCCGGCATCATTTTTTGAGAGATCACTCAATGAAAGGAGACATAGCCATTTCCCATATCTACACTGAAAAACAACTAGCCGATATCTTTACCAAGCCACTTGATGAAAAACGCTTTTGTGAGCTCCGAAATGAACTAAATATCCTTGATGCTCGAAACGTGGCTTGAAAACTTGTATACCTGTATGCCATCCTCAAATTCATGCTAATTATGTTGAAAAATCATCTCTCTCTCTATTTTTTCTCCTAAAAACTATGTTAGTTACTTGATCCTGGTGAATCATGGTCAAAGCTTGATTGTTGTATGTTTACTGATCATATTCATCAAGAATATCTATGTGCCTTTGTCCCTTATCCCTTAATAGGAACATTTGAATACATACATATATATGTTTTGTACACTTCTATACAAGGGACCACAGACTAGTCCGTGGTTACCCCGGACTAGTCCGCACTTGCAGACTAGTCCACACTAGGTCCGTTAGTCCGGACTAGTCCGGACAACCACGGACTAGTCCAATTTTCTCTCTGATCAGAAAATGGACTAATCCGATATTTTGACTCCATAACCCTAAGGCCGGCTCAAACCTAATCTTCTTCATCCTCACAACCCTTCCCACTCTCTCTCCTCACTCAAGTGCTCCCAAGGCGGATTTGCAAGTTCTCCATCAAAACCACCCAAATTTCCGTGGGAATCGATCCCCACCGCAAAGGGATCAAAAACCTCGGACTAGTCCAGATCAAGAATTCCTTCAACGCCTGAAATCGAAGGATTTGGTTAACTCCACTCCAAACCCTAGAACCTTCGATTTTCCTTGTTTTTCTCAATTAGCTCAGCTCCTCTAGTCAATATATGCTCTATTGATGTATTCCATGTACCCTAGATCATATTTGCATTGAATAATCTCAAATTTCGACAAGTTAGGGCTTGAGCAGCCTCATAACGGACTAGTCCGTTCTTAGGGCGGACAAGTCCGGTACTCCAGACTAGTCCGACCCTGAACACCGAACTAGTATGGTATACCATGATTTAGGGATTTTGTCAGGGAATCCTACCTTATGTCAATTCAATGCAATTCCTTGCCATCCTTGATTATTCATACCCTCGATATCTCCCTTGTCAGAAATCATGTGGGATCGAATGAGAGTCTCTCCGACTTTGAGGCCGAGATGGATCAAGTTCAAGATGTGATGTCTCATCCTCCGGAGACTCGCTCCAACAAGCGACAAGAGCGTGCTGTCGAGCCTTCGCTCACCCCACCTAGGGTGCGTCGAAAGGTTACAATCAAGAGACCAGCTTCAAAAGCAAATGTGGTTGGTTCTAGCTCGACGGCTCAACGCCAAACCAAGGGCAAGGGTAAGGGGCTTGCTTCCGGCCCAATTGGTCCCCTTAAGATGACAGCTCCAAGGCAGGGAAATAGGGATCCCTCAGAGTAGAAGTTCAATGGCAAGGGGAGTGATGTGGCATGGAACCTGAGGAAGGTTGATGCCTATAGCTCCGGCAAAAGGGCAGCCGACAAGAGATTTTGGAGCAACTTTCACTCGGACTACTACAGTTCGGTGTACCTCCAAATGAAGACTCCAGTGGTCCGAAGTCAATGGATCGACTGGACATACTTTGAAAGGAAGAGTTGTGAAGCCTTTGAGGTCATAGAGGCTGCAGAGAGACACGAACTCAAGGACCTGCTCACCTTCAGATACAACTGGAATGATGAGATCATTGCCCAGTTCTATGCAACTTGCCACTTTGCCCATGATGGAGAAGACAAAGTGACTTGGATGACACATGGATCCAACAATTTCCTACACTGAGTTTGCTAGACTGCTGCACCTTGAGGACACCGGCAGTGATGTGATTGTGATTCACAATCTGGGAGTGGTGGAGAAGGACAAGATGGAGTTTCTCTATAATACTCGACTACCATACAATCATCCCTCAACCAAGAACATGAAGCCCTTCTTCATTGTTCTCAACAGAGTGCTCCGGAAGACCATTGCTCCAAAGGATGGAGATGCCGGGAGTGTCCAAGGTTACTTGAGAACCTTGATGAAAGTAATCAGCAAGAGGAGAAGATTTGATATATTCGATTACATCTAGAATGACATGGTAAACATATCCTGCACACCAAACCGTTCCTGTGACTATGCACCTTACTTGATGTTCATGATTGAGAAAGTCACAGGAATTGAGTTTGTGTAGGATGTAGAGCACACTGCTCTAAGGCCTTAGAAGCCTCCTCAGGCCTCCCTCCAAGCTGCCTCCTCACCTGAATCACCTGAAGAACATCCAAAGAGAGCTCAAGAAGATGCAAGGCCTTCATCCAATACTAGGGCCTCTCCACACAAAGGTTCCTCTAGTGGAGTTATGAAGTTTTTGGCTGCTATTTTCAGTTCTTGCCGCAAAACTGAGGTGAAGCTTCATAAGATGAACAAGGCAATAAAAGAAGAAATGAGATACATGAAGGCCAATGTCAAAGAAATATGCCAAAAACTGGAGATTGAGCCCACTGGATCCCCGGTCATCTCAGAGGACTCCGCATCTGATTTTACAGAGCTTCCTCCTCTCTCTTCATCAGAGCATGCCTACTTTGGCATGACGAGTGGTTCCTCTCCTCCTCCTCCTCCTCCTCCTCCTCCTCCTCCTCAGCCCGATGATGAAGACGAAGAGGACCGACAGCGAGGAGTGAGTTGGCGACGACAAGCAGATCCCTCTTCTCCTTCTTTTTGGTGCCTTGATGCCAAAGGGGGAGAGATTGAGGGGGAGTCTTAGGTCGTAGGTCTTCCCTTTCTTGTCCTAGCTTAAGAAATGAGCTTTTGTAAGACCTATGCTATTATTATGCTTTTGTAAGACTTATGTTATCATTATGCTTTTTGTGAGATGACTATGTTATGCTTATGATTAATGATGTATGTTTAAAACTGTTATGATTATGCTCATTATGATATTCACATCAAAATTATTGCTCACACATGTAGTTTTGTACCCCACCATAAAGTGCACATATGTCTTATGTCTTCATTGCCTATTTTGTTCAAAACTCATATGTGCACACTTTATGAAAATCTGAACTTTTCTTATTATATTTGTGTGATCTCAATTGGTTGTCATCAATCACCAAAAAGGGGGAGATTGGAAGTGCATCTAGGCATCCCTTGTGGGTTTTAGTTGATTTATGACAAACAAATGATACCTTAACAATATTATTGAGATGAGCACAGGTTCTCAAAGAAGTTAGGAAGAAAGCGCAAAAAGAAAAGAGAAGGAGGATCCAAATTGATAAGAGCTCAAAAGCTGAAAAGATTAGATTACCTAGTATAGAGTGTGTTGGAGAAACACACCCCAAGAGCTCAAGTGGAAGAAATCACACTAACTACAAAAATTCAGCATGTGCGGACTAGTCCGATATCAACCGGACTAGTCCAATTTTCTTTTTGACCACAAAACGGACTAGTACGATATGGACAGGACTAGTCCGCTGAGTAGACATCGGACTAGTCCGCACTCCTACGGACTTGTTCGGTATCTCACAACACTTAGGGTTTTCTACACACCGCACACCGGACTAGTACGGAGTCAACAACGGACTAGTCCGGACATCGCAAACCCAAACGTAACCATTGGAAACCCTACTATAAAAAGAGGTGTACGACCATACCAACATAACACTTCGACCTCCTGCGCCGTCACACCTCCCAAGAGCCCAAAATTCACATCTCTCCACACATTCTAACCCAAAAAGGATCAAATCTTTAGGGATTAGCAATTGATCAAAGGAGAGACTTGTTCTACACATCTTGAGCTCTTGGGTTTGATATCTCGCACACTCTTGTTCGTCAATTGTTCATCTGTTGAGTGTGTTTGGTTGTGTTCATTCATCGTAACTCTTGGGGAGCCCTCAACTTCTGAGAAGGCCCCTTGAACGATTTATTTGCCCTTTGTGATTAGTGGAAGAGAATCGGCCTTCGTGGCGATTCGACGAGGGTAGGGTTGGTGAAGAGCCGGTCCTTAGCGGACCCCTCAATGGGGACGTAGATTTCCTTCGAGGAATCGAACCTTGGGATAAAAACTTGTCTCCTACTCTCGTTCATTCATTGTTCATCATATTCTAGTGTTTAATTAATCTTTTGCAATTTACATTGAAGCATTGAAACAAAAGTTGATCTCTGTCATTCATTGTTTAACTTTGCAATACATCTAAGTATCAAATTAATTTCCGCTGCATAAAGTACTAGAAGTGAGAATATTGATCAATTTTGATATCTCTAGTCCATGCATACCGGACTAGTCCGCACAGTACCGGACTAGTCCGATTTTTCTCTGTGTAGAAAACGGACTAGTCCGCACTCTAGCGGACTAGTCCGATTTCCCTGTATTTGATAAACCTACCAAGTGTTTCAGGGATTAATAAAGCATCGAAAAGCATATTCAACCCCCCTCTAGGCTACATTCATGTTTGAATATATTTACAACACATATGTAGTTTGAAATTCAAATTGAATTTGAATTTGCTAAAAATGGCTCATGTCAATATCAACTCCAAATGGAGTGAAAATTGGTGTGTGAGCTCACAAAAATTTGTTGAGTGTGAATATGAATCCCACTTTTAAAATCATTGGATGAAAGGAGCTTGAATTTGAATTTGAGTTGAAACTAGCCTCTTTCTTATTATACCCAAAATACCTCAAAAAGGTTTTGGATTTGGGTGAAATTTGGTATGAACATTCCTAGCAAGTTGTAGGGGGGTTTTCATATGCTCATCTCTTATATGATGCATGTGGGAAATACCACTTTTGCATTTTGTGAGTTCATCCTCTAATGATCATATTGATTGTGGTTACTTGCTCTTCAAATGTGTTCATAAGTTGTCCTCAAATGAGGTGTGCGTGCTGTGATTGAACACTTTGATTGTGTGCAAAAACTTAGGCCCTTACAATTATCAACCTCGACAAACCTCGATTTGCCACATTGTAAGCACTTGTTCTCATTGGCATGCTCTTTCCAAAAAAACATACAGTTGTCTGGGCAGACATCAATCTTCTCATATTTCATACCAAGACTAGAAATCAATTTCTTGGACCGGAACATATCTTTCGGCACTTTATGCGGTTGAGGAAGGATATCGCTGATCAATTTGATGAGATTGTTGTAACAGTTGTTGGAGAAGAAATACTTAGACTTAATTGTCATAAGTATGGTGACACGACCCCGTTGGTCCTGTCGAGCCAGGATCACGCTGAGGGGTGCTGCGTTGCACAGCACCGTATAACACACGTCAAAGGTGCAAAGCGGAAGCGGAAGTTTTATTACATAAACAAGTTTATGAACATGTTTACATCAAAATAAGTTCAGTCTACACTCGCGGGCGTAGACTAAGCATCAAGTGCACGTTCAGCCCTCGAACGTGTCCTTGCTAGCACACACGCACACTAACTCTGCGGCGTGCACGACTCCCACTCGACGGGGTTCCCCTCCTGGGGTTCCGTCTCCTCTTCGGGAGTCCCTTCCTCATAGAACCCTGCAAAAGCTTCAAACACAAGCAGTGAGCACGAAGGCTCAGCAAGTCTGACCCGTCTCACCTAAACATGGAACTTCTACATGAGGGTAATGGGTTGCATGAGGTAAAAATCATTTGCAAGGACTCGCCTAATTAGTAGAACCTTACTTTCAAGTTTTAGCAGCAGGTTGTGGAGAACCTTACGCTAAGGCACATGAGAGAGCCGCAATCAAACAAGAAACGCATTTCTCTCATGTACTTTGCCCAAAGTTGAAAAGAACTTTAATTAGCTCTAAGCTACAGCATATCATTAACAATCAATGTCCAGCTTTCAATCAGCAACATTTTAACATGTAACTAGCCTGTTCTTTCTACGTCACGGTACAGTGAACAAGTGGTACTCACTGACCACGAGGGACGGCGATTATAATCGATTTACACCTGCAGGGTTACCCGAACAACCCGTCACGTACGCCCGTACTCGATGTTGCCTACAACAACCATCACGGACGCCGTACGCGACTACCTTTCACCCGTTAGCCAAATATTGAACCGGTCCCATCGTCCCGAGCAAGAGGTCTCTGCACGCGCATCTCCGTGCCGCCAGCCGATTTACACCTTGAGCTCTCAACCTACCCTCTGAACGACGGGCAATGCCTCAATACCCAGCTACCCGAGTTACATCAGTTTCCCGGTTCCCATATAGCCGGTAGGTCTTCGGTACTGTTCTAGCTTGTTCAACAGGCCCGCACACGGCTCGGTCCTCAATCGACACAAGCGGAGCTACAGCACACAGGCCCCAAAGTCCTGCTGCCCTTACCCTCCGCTCGGTCTCATTTTCTTGCCATGTGTATCATGTACTATCTCTACCCGAGCAATGTGCCTCTAGCCTATTCTCGCGAGTAGTTCCAACTACTCGACTTGTACCGAATCCTACTCTATCCTAGCAATGCAGTGGCTAACGGGGTTTTCAATCCTAAACCCAACCCATGGTTTTCTTGGCTGTGCAGTTGGGTTTCCAAATAAGCTACTAGGTAACGAGCTCGTCCAACCCTCGTGCATAGAGCACGAATTTCACCCGAAGGTGAGCTCGGTCCTTATAAACTGATCAAGAGTAAATTTGGAAATTCTCGGCCGAGGGTTGATCAATCGCCAAACGGCTTTCGGCTACTCCATCTACATACAATCACGCACCTTTCTTGTGTAGAGAAGAGGACGTGACAACGGCTGTGCCGTGCTGTCCACGGGAGCCCGATCGGCGGCGATGTTCGGCTCGCCGGAGAAATGGCTCGTACAGCTCGAGGACGCTTGCTCACTGGACAACACGGGGTCTAGGAGGTTGCTCACGACCTCTTGGTGCCGTTTTGCTGTGGAGGAGGCTGTGCTCGCGAGTGATCGGCTTGATCAAGCGTGAGCTCGAGCGGCGGCGGTTGCAGTGGAAGAACAGGCCGAGTATGTCGGCAGCTCGGGGAATGGGCGATCGGAGCACGCCGGGGAGGGGATAAGTAGCCCGGCGACTGGTCTCCGGCTTGTGGCGCGCAGCAGGAGCTGGCGCCGGCTGCCACCCTCGGTGGCGCGCGCACGCTGCACCCGGGAACCGACTGAGCTGTGTTTCAGTCGGTTTGTGTTGAAGTAGAGGCTGACATGTGGGTCCCACCCCCCATTTTAACCTCTGAAATTTACTCCTAATCACTGTTGTAAACAGTGAACCCCATACTACCCTTGGCAATTCAAATTATTCACCCATGAGCCATTTGAATTGATCAAAGTTCAAATGAGGTTTGGTTTGAATGAATTTCAGCACAAGTTCAGTTTGAAATTCAAATAAAGTTTGAATTTCTCCCACTTAGCTCATGTCAAGATCAACTCCAAATGGAGTGAAAATTGGTGTGTGAGCTCACAAAAATGTGCTGAGTAAGAATATGCCCCCCACTTTTAAATTCATTGGACAAAAACAGTTTGAATTTGAATATGGTTTCAAACTGCCCTCTTCCTAACTATACCCAAACTGACCTCAAAAAGGTTTTGAATTTGGGTGAAACTTGGCATGGACATCCTTAGTAAAGTGTAGGAGTTTTCATATGTCCAGCCCATCTATATCACATGTGGGAAATACCACTTTTGCAATGTGTAAGTTTGTTCTCTAATGAGCATGTTGATAATTGTTACTTGCTCTTCATTTGTGTTCATCATTCTTCCTCAAATGAGGTGTGTGGTGTGGTGATGAACACTGCAAATGTGTGTCAAAAACTGAGGCCCTTACATTCCTCCCCCCTTAAAAGAATCTCGTCCCGAGATTATAAAGTGAAAATGAGAGAGAGGACGGTGGAAAATTACAGGATATGCAACGTGAAAAAGTCGGGGTAGTTAGTGCGAAGGAATTCTTCGCTCTCCCATGTCGCTTCGTCCATGGAGTGATTACTCCATAGAACCTTGTAGAACTACAACGTACGGTTGCGTGTGGTTCGGGCCTTTTCATCAATAATCTGCACCGGTTCCTCCCGATAGGTGAGATCCGGTTGCAGTTCTTCAATGTCTTCCAGCTGAACGGTAGTTGATAGCTTGAGACACTTCCTCAGCTGGGAAATGTGAAAGACGTAGTGCACACCGGAAACTGCTTCTGGTAATTTCAGCCGGTATGCCACCGATCCACATCTCTCGGTAATCTGGAATGGACCGATGAAGCGGGGTGCTAACTTTCCCCTCACCCCAAATCTGTTTACACCCTTCATTGGAGACACCCGTAGATACACGTGATCCCCAACTTCGAATTGTAATGGGCGCCTTCTCCGGTCCGCATACTGTTTCTGACGGGATTGAGCGGCTTTTAGGTTCGCTTGAATTAGTCGAACCTTTTCTTCCGCGTTGTTGACAAGGTCAATCCCGAAGGTAACCCTTTCGCCAGACTCACACCAATTCAATGGTGTGCGGCATTTTCTCCCGTATAGCGCCTCGTAGGGCGCCATCTTGATGCTGGCTTGGTACCCATTGTTGTACGAGAACTCGGCTAACGGCAGGTGATCATCCCAATTCTTGCCGTGGTCGATAGCGCAAGCTCGTAGCATGTCTTCTAGAATCTGATTTACCCGCTCGGTTTGTCCATCCGTCTGCGGGTGGTAGGCTGAACTACGGATCAGCTTCGTCCCCAAGGCAGCGTGTAGCTGCTCCCAAAAACGGGACACAAATAAAGTGCACGGTCCGATATGATGGTACGGGGTACGCCGTATAAGCATAGGATCCGTGAGATGTACAGTTCAGCGTACTTCTTGGCGTTGTAGTTGGTGTTGACCGGGATGAAATGGGCAACTTTGGTGAGCCGATCGATGATCACCCACACCGAATCATGTTTCTGTAAGGTGGTGGGTAAACCGACGACGAAATCCATGCTCACGTCCTCCCACTTCCAGGCAGGAATGCCCAGTGGTTGCAGCAGTCCCGGTTTCCGCATATGATCCGCCTTCACCCTTCGACATGTATCACACTCGGACACGTATTTTGCAGTCTCCCGCTTCATCCGTGTCCACCAAAACTTGTTTCTGAGTTCTTGATACATCTTGTTGCTGCCAGGGTGAATAGAGAGCTTTGATAAGTGAGCCTCATCAAAGATCTTCTTCTGTAGTTCCGGGTTACGGGGTACGACGATCCGGTCCTTGAACCATAGGACGCCGTCTCCGTCTTTCCGGAAACATTTTAGCTCCCCACTATCTACACGTCTCCGCAAGTGTGACATGCCCTTGTCATTCTTCTGGGCTGCCGCTATCTCTTCACGGATGGTGGGGATCAAAGCTAGGTTGTAGAGAGCTCCGTATGGAATCACACGTAGTGGTGGTTCGCTCTCTTCCACCGGTGTGATGGTCAGATTGTTGACGTGTGACTTGCGGCTCAGCGCATCTGCCACAACGTTTGCCTTGCCCGGATGATAATGGATCTCTATCTCGTAATCCTTTATCAGTTCTAACCATCTTCGTTGCCTCATGTTCAGCTCTTTCTGGGTGAATATGTACTTGAGGCTTTTGTGGTCGGTATATAAATGTACGAGGTTACCGAGTAGGTAGTGCCTCCACATCTTCAGTGCAAGTACCACGGCAGCGAGCTCCAAGTCGTGAGTTGGATAATTCTGCTCATGGTTCCTAAGCTGCCGTGATCCATACGCGACCACTCTTCGGTCTTGCATCAGCACACACCCGAGCCCAATGCCGGATGCATCGCAGTACACATCGAACGGTTTTGTTGTGTCTGGCTGCGCCGAAACCGGTGCTGATGTCAGGTGCTTGACTAAAGCCTTGAATGCTGCTTCACATGCTGGACTCCAAACATATTTGGTAGCCTTCTTCAGCAGCTCTGTCATTGGCTTGGCAATCTTCGAGAAGTTCGGAATGAACCTCCGATAATATCCCGCGAGTCCGAGGAAACTCCGTACCTCATGAACAGTTCTCAGGGATTTCCAATTCAGCACTTGCGTGATCTTGCTCGGGTCCACAGCGATACCCTCTGCTGAGATGATATGCCCGAGGAAAGGCACTTGCAATATCCAAAACTCGCATTTGCTGAATTTTGCGTATAACTTGTGATCCCACAGCCGTTGCAAGACTATACGCAGATGTTTCTTGTGATCTTCCTCCGACTTGGAATATACCAGGATGTCGTCGATGAAGACCACGACAAACTTGTCCAGCTCCGGCATGAACACCGAGTTCATTAAATACATGAAGTGAGCTGGAGCATTGGTGAGGCCGAAGGACATGACCAGGTACTCATAAAGTCCGTACCTTGTCGAGAAAGCTGTCTTTGGAATGTCCTCCGCTCTTATCTTAATCTGATGGTACCCGGATCTTAAATCCATCTTGGAAAAGATCTTTGCTTCGACCAACTGATCAAACAACATGTCGATCCGTGGCAACGGGTACTTGTTCTTGATGGTTACGGCATTTAATGGACGGTAGTCCATGCAAAGCCGCAGCGTCTCATCCTTCTTCTTGACAAATAATGCCGAACAGCCCCATGGGGAGGAGCTCGGCCTAATAAAACCCTTCTCCAGAAGGTCCGTGAGCTGAGTCTTCAGTTCAGCCAACTCCTTGGGCGCCATCTTGTACGGCCTTCGGGATATTGGCATGGTTCCCGGTGCAAGCTCAATCTTGAACTCCACCTCTCTATCGGGTGGCATCCCCGGCAAATCGTCCGGGAATACATCAGGGAACTCTCGGACCACTGGAATGTCTTCCAATCTGATGGTTGTGGCTTGATAGACACTTGGAAGTTTTACTTCTGGACTGTCCAGAAATAATGAGTGAGAACCGTGCACTTCTGAGTTTAAGTGCACGACTCGAAGGACGGTGTCTAAAACAGCGCCGTGGCGGGTTAATCACGACATCCCTAGGATGACATCGACCTTCTGTCCCTCTAAGATAATGAGAGACGTGGGGTACACTCTACCCGCTAAGCATAATGGTGCTTTGGAGACCATTACGCTTGCTGAAATCTTCCCACCCGGTGAGCAAATTAAATATGGACTATCGGTGGGTAGTATTTGCAAACTGTGTTTAGCAATGAAAGCTTGGCTAACAAAATTATGCGTGGCGCCTGAATCAAACAGTACTATAGCGGGATGCTGGTGGAGTCGGAACATACCCGCAAGGATTGGCTTGCCCTCCGGCACGTCCTCAATGGCAAGCTGGTGGACAGTGCCGGGCCTAGGGTTTGCCCGCCGCGCATTAGTAGGGTTCCGGGGTTGATTCCTCCCCGGAAACTGTGGTGCCACTCCGCCGCCTTGCCTCTCCGGGCAACTGCTTGCGAAGTGTCCTGGACGACCACACTTGTAACATGTGGCCGCTGCTGGTGGAGTACTCGGTGGACGAAAGCCCGGCATGCGTTGCGGAGGTGCAAACGCACGCGGCATCGCCCGCTGCTGCTGTTGTTGTTGCGGTGGTGCTGGCAGTGCCGGCCGGAATGCCGGTGAAGAGTACGGCCGACTGCGGAACGGCGTCGACCGCTGTGGTGGTTGCCAGCGTGGGCCTGATGGTGGGCGATTCACCATCCGAAACTTCTGAGAAGGACCGTCTCCTTCTCCGCTGCTCTGCGGCGTGCTTCGCTTTCGCTCTGCCGCCGCCAACTCCTTGCCGGAGTCCTCCTGAACAATCGCAGCATCAATGATGTCGTTGAGGCTGCCGCGATTGAACATCGCCAACTTGTCCTTCAGGAGCGGGTTAAGCCCCTGGTAAAAGTGGTCCCGCCGCTTCTCGTCCGTATCTGCGTGATACGACGCGTAGAGCGCGAGATCGTTGAACGCCCTGGAATATTCCAGCGCATTCCGGCTCCCTTGTTGCAGGTGTAAGAACTCCTGCGTCTTCCTCTTCATCAGACCTGGCGGTATATGATAGGCCCTGAAGGCCGTCCGGAACTCCGCCCAGGTCATCACTCGGTCGGTGGGTTGTGAAGCACAGAAGTTGGCCCACCACGTGCTCGCAGATCCTTGGAGCTGCTGGACCGCAAACTGAGTCTTGCGCTGCTCGCTGATTTGGAGCAGCCCGAACTTCATCTCTATGGCGCCGAGCCAGTTGTCCGCGTCAAGTGGTTCATCCGCCCTTGAGAATACAGGGGGATGAGTCGCCAGGAAGTCGGAGTAGGAGCTCTGTTGGCGCTCCTCACGATCTTGACGTCTCTCTGGGCGAGACGTATTGGCGATGAGAGTCTGCAGCAACTCTGTGTGCTGCTGATGCGAGCCCGCCATTGCCGCGACAATGTCGGCCAATGTAACCGTTGGCAGTGGCTGTGGCGGTGTTTGCTGTTGCTGTTGCTGCTGCTGTCCCGAGGAGTCCTCGGGAGGTGGTTGGGAGGTCTCTCCCCCTTGACTGGTACCCCCAACGTCAGGGTTGGCACGAGTACGCGTCATTCTGAAATTCAAAACAGCAGCAATTAGCACATGTCTTACTTAAAATTCCATACGCAACAGTAGGTATTGAAGTGACACATGATTAATTTGCACAACATTCACATATGTTAATAAAGCATAAACTTTATAGAAGATACATTATTCTCGGATCTCCGAGAAGTCGTGCTCATGTCGTCACTACCTATACATACGCTACTGTCTACACGACCTGTCACCGCTTACAAAAGTTGGGTTACGCTACCCTAGCTGCCCTACTTGGCAACCGTAACCCCCTACTCGGAGTAGAACTCGACCTCCTGTGGGTCGTCCTCCTCCGGTACCTCTGCTGGTGGCTCGGGGTCTACCACCTCTTCTCCCATTCCAGGTTCTCCCATGGCTGGAAGACCCAAGACTACCGGTACGCCCAATACCGGGGGTACGAGGTCCTGCAAGGCATGCACCTCGTCCATAGCTTGGTTGTAGTCCTCTTCCCAGCCTTGGCCTTCCTCGATAGCGTCGTCCCGCTCCTGAGCAAGGTCCTCATTCTGCTGGGTTAGGGTCTGCACCAGCTCTTGCAACGCCGCGATGTCAACACGGCTCTTCTTCTTTGCCTTCTTCAGACGACGCAACTGATTGTGTTGTTCATTCAGTCGCTTGATTGTCGGAAGGAGCACATTGCGGAGTGCGCTGTGAGCACTATAGAAATGATCTCCACAGCTTGTGCTCTCCTTGAGCTTGGTGGCGAGATGCTCCATATGAACAGCTTGGCTGTCCATCACAGCGTTTCCCGCCCTCATTTGGAGGCTGAGATTTGCCTCCGTGGGGTTGTACCTTGGGCAACTTGGGTCTGTTGCCTCCAGGTACCTCTCTTCCCACACATGCTGAGCTCGTCCCTCCACCGGAACGAGTGCGTATGGTGTGCCCTCCATAGCCTGCACGTGCAGTTGGCAGAAACGTGACATAGTGCCGCGGGCTGCCACTTGCCACATCCCTTCCGGT
Organism: Neostapfia colusana; assembly: GCA_030760725.1. Classification (NCBI taxonomy): domain Eukaryota; kingdom Viridiplantae; phylum Streptophyta; class Magnoliopsida; order Poales; family Poaceae; genus Neostapfia; species Neostapfia colusana. The sequence goes on along the minus strand of JASWHV010000018.1, from coordinate 41,781,496 downwards.
TGTCTTCCTCTCACCGTGACGGTGAATGGCACCCAACCGGGTGGCGTAGGCCCTGCAGGAACCTCGACATGGATCGTCCACGTCTTGTTCCCCTCTTCGCCTTCTTCCTTGGCGAAGTATTGCGGCATCTGATTGTACCCGAAATATTGGAGCATTTGCCACAATGCTTCCGGGTAGCCCCTACGGTCAGAACAGTGGGAAGCCACCCACCCGTTCTCCAACTGTTTATCTGCTGCCATCTGTAAAAATATATTTGAGAATTGTCAAATATTTATTTAAACAGTAAATCCCTGAGTTATAACATAAAACATGTCATTGAACCCATAAAACTTGGAAACATAGTTCAAATTTTAAACAAATTTGACTGCTGATCTGCTGTTCCCATGACAGCCTTGACCAGTTTCCATATCAACCTGATTTAGGCCATGTTAAAGGCAAACCAATTCTGGAGCTCAACATCAAAGTTAAAGTTAACTTCAATAGCTTTCCAGAAAGTATTTGGTTGACCTAAGATCTGTCCTGGTTCAAAAGTTATGAGATGTCAAAGTTAACAGAATTTCTGGAATCAATTGGACAGCACCTCCCTGCTTTAGGTACTGAATTGATCCAAGAATCCCAGTTAATTCTGTTCCCAATCTGACAAAACTTTCTGTTACAAAGTCGTAACCCATCTCATAAGCTTTCCAGAAGTACCTCATTTCCTATTTTTGGATTTTTAAGCAGGAAGTTATGCTTAATTTACAGAGAGTTTACAGAGAGTCTTTGCTCTGTCCTGTTTTCTGGACAGTTTCAACTCTACTGCATTTTTCGAGTGGTTAAGGGATGAAACACCTCTGGACCTCAAAAGAAGAGTTGTAAAGCTCTTCCAACGCTTTCCAGAAATGTATCATACGACCCCAACCTCGAAAGAACTCAACCTCTAACCTCTGATTAACTTCAGCCTTGATTCAGCTGAAAACAGAGTGCTCTGTCCTTAACATCCTATAAGTTGAAAGCTTGTTAACTTTGAATATCCTGTTCAAGGGAAGGAGTTACATCAAGTTTTACTACTTTGGATCAAAACCTTCAAGTTTTTAAATGAAGTTGTTCATTTAGTTGGGTGTGACGTCGATGCGTCACCAGATTATGTCGGTACTACGTCCTCACAAAGAAAAACCTATACCGGACTTAGCCGGCTTCGTTATTTCAGTGGCACTAAACGTCACTCGCACACGGATGCTACATGTCTACCGTTTCGTGGTCAGGCTACCTGCAGAAACTCAAACAATCATCAGACTCGGCTGCACACCGAGCCCGGAATCCATACAGTTCGTACACCCGGCCGTCATCACTCGCCCGGATGTTCTCAAGCCAAACACGCCTTGAGTTGCGTGTTCACGTTTCAGACCACGTGACGGGGTCTCCCAGGTTGCACCACGCACGCCAGGGACAGACGTTGCTCGAATACCCCAAACGACATTAAGAGTCATAGAGGATATCAAAGCGGGTCGGGTTACCTGCCACCCGTGGGGCTCCACCCTTCAGCTTGTGCGCACTGGTGGACAGCGCTTACGTGCACCCCCCAAGACATGAACGTCCCGAGATGCACGATTTTCCAACATAACAAATAGGTTAATAAGCCACTTTCTATATACTAATAACATCCTTATACGGGCTACTAACTCGTTCCTCACTGGATTTTTGAAAAAGAAGACCTTTGTACTGTGTTAAACCTCAAGCGAGCTCTGATACCACGCTGACACGACCCCATTGGTCATGTCGAGCCAGGATCACGCTGAGGGGTGCTGCGTTGCACAGCACCGTATAACACACGTCAAAGGTGCAAAGCGGAAGCGGAAGTTTTATTACATAAACAAGTTTATGAACATGTTTACATCAAAATAAGTTCAGTCTACACTCGCGGGCGTAGACTAAGCATCAAGTGCACGTTCAGCCCTCGAACGTGTCCTTGCTAGCACACACGCACACTAACTCTGCGGCGTGCACGACTCCCACTCGACGGGGTTCCCCTCCTGGGGTTCCGTCTCCTCTTCGGAAGTCCCTTCCTCATAGAACCCTGCAAAAGCTTCAAACACAAGCAGTGAGCACGAAGGCTCAGCAAGTCTGACCCGTCTCACCTAAACATGGAACTTCTACATGAGGGTAATGGGTTGCATGAGGTAAAAATCATTTGCAAGGACTCGCCTAATTAGTAGAACCTTACTTTCAAGTTTTAGCAGCAGGTTGTGGACAACCTTACGCTAAGGCACATGAGAGAGCCGCAATCAAACAAGAAACGCATTTCTCCCATGTACTTTGCCCAAAGTTGAAAAGAACTTTAATTAGCTCTAAGCTACAGCATATCATTAACAATCAATGTCCAGCTTTCAATCAGCAACATTTTAACATGTAACTAGCCTGTTCTTTCTACGTCACGGTACAGTGAACAAGTGGTACTCACTGACCGCGAGGGACGGCGATTATAATCGATTTACACCTGCAGGGTTACCCGAACAACCCGTCACGTACGCCCGTACTCGATGTTGCCTACAACAACCATCACGGACGCCGTACGCGACTACCTTTCACCCGTTAGCCAAATATTGAACCGGTCCCATCGTCCCGAGCAAGAGGTCTCTGCACGCGCATCTCCGTGCCGCCAGCCGATTTACACCTCGAGCTCTCAACCTACCCTCTGAACGACGGGCAATGCCTCAATACCCAGCTACCCGAGTTACATCAGTTTCCCGGTTCCCATATAGCCGGTAGGTCTTTGGTATTGTTCTAGCTTGTTCAACAGGCCCGCACACGGCTCGGTCCTCAATCGACACAAGCGGAGCTACAGCACACAGGCCCCAAAGTCCTGCTGCCCTTACCCTCCGCTCGGTCTCATTTTCTTGCCATGTGTATCATGTACTATCTCTACCCGAGCAATGTGCCTCTAGCCTATTCTCGCGAGTAGTTCCAACTACTCGACTTGTACCGAATCCTACTCTATCCTAGCAATGCAGTGGCTAACGGGGTTTTCAATCCTAAACCCAACCCATGGTTTTCTTGGCTGTGCAGTTGGGTTTCCAATCAAGACTCTAATGCAAAGAACAATATTCAAAGATGTGCTCAAAACAATAACATTTGTAAAAAGGTTAATGCAAACCGGGGCTTGCGTTGCTGCTCTTGGTCGTAGGCTAGCTGTTCCTCCGGAGTAACGAAGTCTAGGACTTCGGGTTCCTCCTCGACCTTAGCAACTACATGATAGAAACAGTACATGTATTAATTTAATGCATTTGTATTAAGTTTGAAGTTGTGAAGTCTATAACCTTTGCTAGATAGACCTAATGACTGTGAAACTTTTACGGTGGCCTGGTTACAACCTAAACAGAGACCTGGTCAAGTTTTAGTTGCAGCAAAGCTCATTTGAGCCCTCCACAAATAATTATGTCCTTGACCTTAATTAGAACTCTTAGGGTGTTCTAGGAATTTTCATGAGACAAACTATGACTTTCTGAAAACTAGATTTTCAGAGGGTTCTAATGGAGTTTGTCTCACTTAATTTGGAAGTCCCTAACTAAAGATATGAGCTAAACAATTTCAGAGAAAATTCTGAAAATGTTTCTGAACATTTTCTATTTTCTCTGGAACAGTTTCACTAATCACACCATTAGGTGGACTAAATGAGCTCAAATGGATCTGCAATTTTTATGGTAGTTCAGGGATATTTTGGTGAATATCCCAGCAAAATTTCAGGATTTTCCTCCACAGGATTCTCCAGTTAAAATTCCTAACAGTTTAAACTTTGAGGAATTAATTCTGGAAAATTAAGGGTTTTCATGAAGTGAAACTTGGTTTGCTGGAAAGTACTCGGAGAGCTGAATCCAGAAAAATTTGGTTCACTCAATTTGGAGCTTTCTAGCCAAAGTTATAAGGATTTGAAGTTTGAACTGAAACTGAAATTCGGGAAAAAGTTTAAACTCTGGCTTGTGGGCCCCGCACACAGTGCGTCGTCTCCCTCCTCGCGCCAACTGCGCGGCGGCGGCGATCTCTGGCGACCCTCGCCGGAACTGAGTTCCCGGCCACCCCCCGGCCCGAAACTTGCCGCCTGCCCCTTTACTGACCCCCTGGACTCGATGGTGGGGTCGCCGGCCGCCGGCGATGACCGGAAACCCGTGCGCACCGATGACAGCACCTGCTAGGGTTCCGGTGAGGTCGGTACCGCTCTCTCGTGCACCAAATTGACCGGAAATCGGTCGGAGAGCATCAGTAGAGCATGGGAAACACGAACCAGGGCTGGGTGGAAGCTAGAAATACCGGCAACTAGGCTCTCGACGGTGAGCCGAGGTGTTCAGCTATGACGGCGGGGAAAACAGCCATATCATGGCCGATTCTCGATGGTTTTCTCTAATTCCAGTTCGAGCGTGGGCGCTATCGTGCGTAGAAGCTACTAGGTAACGAGCTCGTCCAACCCTCGTGCATAGAGCACGAATTTCACCCGAAGGTGAGCTCGGTCCTTATAAACTGATCAAGAGTAAATTTGGAAATTCTCGGCTGAGGGTTGATCAATCGCCAAACGGCTTTCGGCTACTCCATCTACATACAATCACACACCTTTCTTGTGTAGAGAAGAGGACGTGACAACGGCTGTGCCGTGCTGTCCACGGGAGCCCGATCGGCGGCGATGTTCGGCTCGCCGGAGAAATGGCTTGTACAGCTCGAGGACGCTTGCTCACTGGACAACACGGGGTCTAGGAGGTTTCTCACGACGTCTTGGTGCCGTTTTGCTGTGGAGGAGGCTGTGCTCGCGAGTGATCGGCTTGATCAAGCGTGAGCTCGAGCGGCGGCGGTTGCAGTGGAAGAACAGGCCGAGTATGTCGGCAGCTCGGGGAATGGGCGATCGGAGCACACCGGGGAGGGGATAAGTAGCCCGGCGACTGGTCTCCGGCTTGGGGCGCGCAGCAGGAGCTGGCGCCGGCTGCCCCCCTCGGTGGCGCGCGCACACTGCACCCGGGAACCGACTGAGCTGTGTTTCAGTCGGTTTGTGTTGAAGTAGAGGCTGACATGTGGGTCCCACCCCCCATTTTAACCTCTGAAATTTACTCCTAATCACTGTTGTAAACAGTGAACCCCATACTACCCTTGGCAATTCAAATTATTCACCCATGAGCCATTTGAATTGATCAAAGTTCAAATGAGGTTTGGTTTGAATGAATTTCAGCACAAGTTCAGTTTGAAATTCAAATAAAGTTTGAATTTCTCCCACTTAGCTCATGTCAAGATCAACTCCAAATGGAGTGAAAATTGGTGTGTGAGCTCACAAAAATGTGCTGAGTAAGAATATGCCCCCCACTTTTAAATTCATTGGACAAAAACAGTTTGAATTTGAATATGGTTTCAAACTGCCCTCTTCCTAACTATACCCAAACTGACCTCAAAAAGGTTTTGAATTTGGGTGAAACTTGGCATGGACATACTTAGTAAAGTGTAGGAGTTTTCATATGTCCAGCCCATCTATATCACATGTGGGAAATACCACTTTTGCAATGTGTAAGTTTGTTCTCTAATGAGCATGTTGATAATTGTTACTTGCTCTTCATTTGTGTTCATCATTCTTCCTCAAATGAGGTGTGTGGTGTGGTGATGAACACTGCAAATGTGTGTCAAAAACTGAGGCCCTTACATTCCTCCCCCCTTAAAAGAATCTCGTCCCGAGATTATAAAGTGAAAATGAGAGAGAGGACGGTGGAAAATTACCGGATATGCGACGTGAAAAAGTCGGGGTAGTTAGTGCGAAGGAATTCTTCGCTCTCCCATGTCGCTTCGTCCATGGAGTGATTACTCCATAGAACCTTGTAGAACCACAACGTACGGTTGCGTGTGGTTCGGGCCTTTTCATCAATAATCTGCACCGGTTCCTCCCGATAGGTGAGATCCGGTTGCAGTTCTTCAATGTCTTCCAGCTGAACGGTAGTTGATAGCTTGAGACACTTCCTCAGCTGGGAAATGTGAAAGACGTAGTGCACACCGGAAAGTGCTTCTGGTAATTTCAGCCGGTATGCCACCGATCCACATCTCTCGGTAATCTGGAATGGACCGATGAAGCGGGGTGCTAACTTTCCCCTCACCCCAAATCTGTTTACACCCTTCATTGGAGACACCCGTAGATATACGTGATCCCCAACTTCGAATTGTAATGGGCGCCTTCTCCGGTCCGCATACTGTTTCTGACGGGATTGAGCGGCTTTTAGGTTCGCTTGAATTAGTCGAACCTTTTCTTCCGCGTTGTTGACAAGGTCAATCCCGAAGGTAACCCTTTCGCCAGACTCACACCAATTCAATGGTGTGCGGCATTTTCTCCCGTATAGCGCCTCGTAGGGCGCCATCTTGATGCTGGCTTGGTACCCATTGTTGTACGAGAACTCGGCTAACGGCAGGTGATCATCCCAATTCTTGCCGTGGTCGATAGCGCAAGCTCGTAGCATGTCTTCTAGAATCTGATTTACCCGCTCGGTTTGTCCATCCGTCTGCGGGTGGTAGGCTGAACTACGGATCAGCTTCGTCCCCAAGGCAGCGTGTAGCTGCTCCCAAAAACGGGACACAAATAAAGTGCCCGGTCCGATATGATGGTACGGGGTACGCCGTATAAGCATAGGATCCGTGAGATGTACAGTTCAGCGTACTTCTTGGCGTTGTAGTTGGTGTTGACCGGGATGAAATGGGCAACTTTGGTGAGCCGATCGATGATCACCCACACCGAATCATGTTTCTGTAAGGTGGTGGGTAAACCGACGACGAAATCCATGCTCACGTCCTCCCACTTCCAGGCAGGAATGCCCAGTGGTTGCAGCAGTCCCGGTTTCCGCATATGATCCGCCTTCACCCTTCGACATGTATCACACTCGGACACGTATTTTGCAGTCTCCCGCTTCATCCGTGTCCATCAAAACTTGTTTCTGAGTTCTTGATACATCTTGTTGCTGCCGGGGTGAATAGAGAGCTTTGATAAGTGAGCCTCATCAAAGATCTTCTTCTGTAGTTCTGGGTTACGGGGTACGACGATCCGGTCCTTGAACCATAGGACGCCGTCTCCGTCTTTCCGGAAACATTTTAGCTCCCCACTATCTACACGTCTCCGCAAGTGTGACTTGCCCTTGTCATTCTTCTGGGCTGCCGCTATCTCTTCACGGATGGTGGGGATCAAAGCTAGGTTGTAGAGAGCTCCGTATGGAATCACACGTAGTGGTGGTTCGCTCTCTTCCACCGGTGTGATGGTCAGATTGTTGACGTGTGACTTGCGGCTCAGCGCATCTGCCACAACGTTTGCCTTGCCCGGATGATAATGGATCTCTATCTCGTAATCCTTTATCAGTTCTAACCATCTTCGTTGCCTCATGTTCAGCTCCTTCTGGGTGAATATGTACTTGAGGCTTTTGTGGTCGGTATATAAATGTACGAGGTTACCGAGTAGGTAGTGCCTCCACATCTTCAGTGCAAGTACCACGGCAGCGAGCTCCAAGTCGTGAGTTGGATAATTCTGCTCATGGTTCCTAAGATGCCGTGATCCATACGCGACCACTCTTCGGTCTTGCATCAGCACACACCCGAGCCCAATGCCGGATGCATCGCAGTACACATCGAACGGTTTTGTTGTGTCTGGCTGCGCCAAAACCGGTGCTGATGTCAGGTGCTTGACTAAAGCCTTGAATGCTGCTTCACATGCTGGACTCCAAACATATTTGGTAGCCTTCTTCAGCAGCTCTGTCATTGGCTTGGCAATCTTCGAGAAGTTCGGAATGAACCTCCGATAATATCCCGCGAGTCCGAGGAAACTCCGTACCTCATGAACAGTTCTCGGGGATTTCCAATTCAGCACTTGCGTGATCTTGCTCGGGTCCACAGCGATACCCTCTGCTGAGATGATATGCCCGAAGAAAGGCACTTGCGATATCCAAAACTCGCATTTGCTGAATTTTGCATATAACTTGTGATCCCGCAGCCGTTGCAAGACTATACGCAGATGTTTCTTGTGATCTTCCTCCGACTTGGAATATACCAGGATGTCGTCGATGAAGACCACGACAAAATTGTCCAGCTCCGGCATGAACACCGAGTTCATTAAATACATGAAGTGAGCTGGAGCATTGGTGAGGCCGAAGGACATGACCAGGTACTCATAAAGTCCGTACCTTGTCGAGAAAGCTGTCTTTGGAATGTCCTCCGCCCTTATCTTAATCTGATGGTACCCGGATCTTAAATCCATCTTGGAAAAGATCTTTGCTTCGACCAACTGATCAAACAACATGTCGATCCGTGGCAACGGGTACTTGTTCTTGATGGTTACGGCATTTAATGGACGGTAGTCCACGCAAAGCCGCAGCGTCTCATCCTTCTTCTTGACAAATAATGCCGAACAGCCCCATGGGGAGGAGCTCGGCCTAATAAAACCCTTCTCCAGAAGGTCCGTGAGCTGAGTCTTCAGTTCAGCCAACTCCTTGGGCGCCATCTTGTACGGCCTTCGGGATATTGGCATGGTTCCCGGTGCAAGCTCAATCTTGAACTCCACCTCTCTATCGGGTGGCATCCCCGGCAAATCGTCCGGGAATACATCAGGGAACTCTCGGACCACTGGAATGTCTTCCAATCTGATGGTTGTGGCTTGATAGACACTTGGAAGTTTTACTTATGGACTGTCCAGAAATAATGAGTGAGAACCGTGCACTTCTGAGTTTAAGTGCACGACTCGAAGGACGGTGTCTAAAACAGCGCCGTGGCGGGTTAACCACGACATCCCTAGGATGACATCGACCTTCTGCCCCTCTAAGATAATGAGAGACGTGGGGTACACTCTACCCGCTAAGCATAATGGTGCTTTGGAGACCATTACGCTTGCTGAAATCTTCCCACCCGGTGAGCAAATTAAATATGGACTATCGGTGGGTAGTATTGGCAAACTGTGTTTAGCAATGAAAGCTTGGCTAACAAAATTATGCGTGGCGCCTGAATCAAACAGTACTATAGCGGGATGCTGGTGGAGTCGGAACACACCCGCAAGGATTGGCTTGCCCTCCGGCACGTCCTCAATGGCAAGCTGGTGGACAGTGCCGGGCCTAGGGTTTGCCCGCCGCGCATTAGTAGGGTTCCGGGGTTGATTCCTCCCCGGAAACTGTGGTGCCACTCCGCCGCCTTGCCTCTCCGGGCAACTGCTTGCGAAGTGTCCTGGACGACCACACTTGTAACATGTGGCCGCTGCTGGTGGAGTACTCGGTGGACGAAAGCCCGGCATGCGTTGCGGAGGTGCAAACGCACGCGGCATCGCCCGCTGCTGCTGTTGTTGTTGCGGTGGTGCTGGCAGTGCCGGCCGGAATGCCGGTGAAGAGTACGGCCGACTGCGGAACGGCGTCGACCGCTGTGGTGGTTGCCAGCGTGGGCCTGATGGTGGGCGATTCAATATCCGAAACTTCTGAGAAGGACCGCCTCCTTCTCCGCTGCTCTGCGGCGTGCTTCGCTTTCGCTCTGCTGCCGCCAACTCCTTGCCGGAGTCCTCCTGAACAATCGCAGCATCAATGATGTCGTTGAGGCTGCCGCGATTGAACATCGCCAACTTGTCCTTCAGGAGCGGGTTAAGCCCCTGGTAAAAGTGGTCCCGCCGCTTCTCGTCCGTATCTGCGTGATACGACGCGTAGAGCGCGAGATCGTTGAACGCCCTGGAATATTCCAGCGCGTTCCGGCTCCCTTGTTGCAGGTGTAAGAACTCCTGTGTCTTCCTCTTCATCAGACCTGGCGGTATATGATAGGCCCTGAAGGCCGTCCGGAACTCCGCCCAGGTCATCACTCGGTCGGTGGGTTGTGAAGCACAGAAGTTGGCCCACCACGCGCTCGCGGATCCTTGGAGCTGCTGGACCGCGAACTGAGTCTTGCGCTGCTCGCTGATTTGGAGCAGCCCGAACTTCATCTCTATGGCACGGAGCCAGTTGTCCGCGTCAAGTGGTTCATCCGCCCTTGAGAATACAGGGGGATGAGTCGCTAGGAAGTCGGAGTAGGAGCTCTGTTGGCGCTCCTCACGATCTTGACGTCTCTCTGGGCGAGACGTATTGGCGATGAGAGTCTGCAGCAACTCTGTGTGCTGCTGATGCGAGCCCGCCATTGCCGCGACAATGTCGGCCAATGTAACCGTTGGCAGTGGCGGTGGCGGTGTTTGCTGTTGCTGTTGCTGCTGCTGTCCCGAGGAGTCCTCGGGAGGTGGTTGGGAGGTCTCTCCCCCTTGACTGGTACCCCCAACGTCAGGGTTGGCACGAGTACGCGTCATTCTGAAATTCAAAACAGCAGCAATTAGCACATGTCTTACCTAAAATTCCATACGCAACAGTAGGTATTGAAGTGACACATGATTAATTTGCACAACATTCACATATGTTAATAAAGCATAAACTTTATACAAGATACATTATTCTCGGATCTCCGAGAAGTCGTGCTCATGTCGTCACTACCTATACATACGCTACTGTCTACACGACCGGTCACCGCTTACAAAAGTTGGGTTACGCTACCCTAGCTGCCCTACTTGGCAACCGTAACCCCCTACTCGGAGTAGAACTCGACCTCCTGTGGGTCGTCCTCCTCCGGTACCTCTGCTGGTGGCTCGGGGTCTACCACCTCTTCTCCCATTCCAGGTTCTCCCACGGCTGGAAGACCCAAGACTACCGGTACGCCCAATACCGGGGGTACGAGGTCCTGCAAGGCATGCACCTCGTCCATAGCTTGGTTGTAGTCCTCTTCCCAGCCTTGGCCTTCCTCGATAGCGTCGTCCCGCTCCTGAGCAAGGTCCTCATTCTGCTGGGTTAGGGTCTGCACCAGCTCTTGCAACGCCGCGATGTCAACACGGCTCTTCTTCTTTGCCTTCTTCAGACGACGCAACTGATTGTGTTGTTCATTCAGTCGCTTGATCGTCGGAAGGAGCACATTGCAAAGTGCGCTGTGAGCACTCTCGAAATGATCTCCACGGCTTGTGCTCTCCTTGAGCTTGGTGGCGAGATGCTCCGTATGAACAGCTTGGCTGTCCATCACAGCGTTTCCCGCCCTCATTTGGAGGCTGAGATTTGCCTCCGTGGGGTTGTACCTTGGGCAACTCGGGTCTGTTGCCTCCAGGTACCTCTCTTCCCACACATGCTGAGCTCGTCCCTCCACCGGAACGAGTGCGTATGGTGTGCCCTCCATAGCCTGCACGTGCAGTTGGCAGAAACGTGACATAGTGTCGCGGGCTGCCACTTGCCACATCCCTTCCGGTTGTCTTCCTCTCACCGTGACGGTGAATGGCACCCAACCGGGTGGCGTAGGCCCTGCAGGAACCTCGACATGGATCGTCCACGTCTTGTTCCCCTCTTCGCCTTCTTCCTTGGCGAAGTATTGCGGCATCTGATTGTACCCGAAATATTGGAGCATTTGCCACAATGCTTCCGGGTAGCCGCTACGGTCAGAACAGTGGGAAGCCACCCACCCATTCTCCAACTGTTTATCTGCTGCCATCTGTAAAAATATATTTGAGAATTGTCAAATATTTATTTAAACAGTAAACCCCTGAGTTATAACATAAAACATGTCATTGAACCCATAAAACTTGGAAACATAGTTCAAATTTTAAACAAATTTGACTGCTGATCTGCTGTTCCCATGACAGCCTTGACCAGTTTCCATATCAACCTGATTTAGGCCATGTTAAAGGCAAACCAATTCTGGAGCTCAACATCAAAGTTAAATTTAACTTCAATAGCTTTCCAGAAAGTATTTGGTTGACCTAAGATCTGTCCTGGTTCAAAAGTTATGAGATGTCAAAGTTAACAGAATTTCTGGAATCAATTGGACAGCACCTCCCTGCTTTAGGTACTGAATTGATCCAAGAATCCCAGTTAATTCTGTTCCCAATCTGACAAAACTTTCTGTTACAAAGTCGTAACCCATCTCATAAGCTTTCCAGAAGTACCTCATTTCCTATTTTTGGATTTTTAAGCAGGAAGTTATGCTTAATTTACAGAGAGTTTACAGAGAGTCTTTGCTCTGTCCTGTTTTCTGGACAGTTTCAACTCTACTGCATTTTTCGAGTGGTTAAGGGATGAAACACCTCTGGACCTCAACAGAAGAGTTGTAAATCTCTTCCAACGCTTTCCAGAAATGTATCGTACGATCCCAACCTCGAAAGAACTCAACCTCTAACCTCTGATTAACTTCAGCCTTGATTCAGCTGAAAACAGAGTGCTCTGTCCTTAACATCCTATAAGTTGAAAGCTTGTTAACTTTGAATATCCTGTTCAAGGGAAGGAGTTACATCAAGTTTTACTACTTTGGATCAAAACCTTCAAGTTTTTAAATGAAGTTGTTCATTTAGTTGGGTGTGACGTCGATGCGTCACCAGATTATGTCGGTACTACGTCCTCACAAAGAAAAACCTATACCGGACTTAGCCGGCTTCGTTATTTCAGTGGCACTAAACGTCACTCGCACACGGATGCTACATGTATACCGTTTCGTGGTCAGGCTACCTGCAGAAACTCAAACAATCATCAGACTCGGCTGCACACCGAGCCCGGAATCCATACAGTTCGTACACCCGGCCGTCATCACTCGCCCGGATGTTCTCAAGCCAAACACGCCTTGAGTTGCGTGTTCACGTTTCAGACCACGTGACGGGGTCTCCCAGGTTGCACCACGCACGCCAGGGACAGACGTTGCTCGAATACCCCAAACGACATTAAGAGTCATAGAGGATATCAAAGCGGGTCGGGTTACCTGCCACCCGTGGGGCTCCACCCTTCAGCTTGTGCGCACTGGTGGACAGCGCTTACGTGCACCCCCCAAGACATGAACGTCCCGAGATGCACGATTTTCCAACATAACAAATAGGTTAATAAGCCACTTTCTATATACTAATAACATCCTTATACGGGCTACTAACTCGTTCCTCACTGGATTTTTGAAAAAGAAGACCTTTGTACTGTGTTAAACCTCAAGCGAGCTCTGATACCACGCTGACACGACCCCATTGGTCCTGTCGAGCCAGGATCACGCTGATGGGTGATGCGTTGCACAGCACCGTATAACACACGTCAAAGGTGCAAAGCGGAAGCGGAAGTTTTATTACATAAACAAGTTTATGAACATGTTTACATCAAAATAAGTTCAGTCTACACTCGCGGGCGTAGACTAAGCATCAAGTGCACGTTCAGCCCTCGAACGTGTCCTTGCTAGCACACACGCACACTAACTCTGCGGCGTGCACGACTCCCACTCGACGGGGTTCCCCTCCTGGGGTTCCGTCTCCTCTTCGGGAGTCCCTTCCTCATAGAACCCTGCAAAAGCTTCAAACACAAGCAGTGAGCACGAAGGCTCAGCAAGTCTGACCCGTCTCACCTAAACATGGAACTTCTACATGAGGGTAATGGGTTGCATGAGGTAAAAATCATTTGCAAGGACTCGCCTAATTAGTAGAACCTTACTTTCAAGTTTTAGCAGCAGGTTGTGGAGAACCTTACGCTAAGGCACATGAGAGAGCCGCAATCAAACAAGAAACGCATTTCTCCCATGTACTTTGCCCAAAGTTGAAAAGAACTTTAATTAGCTCTAAGCTACAGCATATCATTAACAATCAATGTCCAGCTTTCAATTAGCAACATTTTAACATGTAACTAGCCTGTTCTTTCTACGTCACGGTACAGTGAACAATTGGTACTCACTGACCGCGAGGGACGGCGATTATAATCGATTTACACCTGCAGGGTTACCCGAACAACCCGTCACGTACGCCCGTACTCGATGTTGCCTACAACAACCATCACAGACGCCGTACGCGACTACCTTTCACCCGTTAGCCAAATATTGAACCGGTCCCATCGTCCCGAGCAAGAGGTCTCTGCACGCGCATCTCCGTGCCGCCAGCCGATTTACACCTCGAGCTCTCAACCTACCCTCTGAACGACGGGCAATGCCTCAATACCCAGCTACCCGAGTTACATCAGTTTCCCGGTTCCCATATAGCCGGTAGGTCTTCGGTACTGTTCTAGCTTGTTCAACAGGCCCGCACACGGCTCGGTCCTCAATCGACACAAGCGGAGCTACAGCACACAGGCCCCAAAGTCCTGCTGCCCTTACCCTCTGCTCGGTCTCATTTTCTTGCCATGTGTATCATGTACTATCTCTACCCGAGCAATGTGCCTCTAGCCTATTCTCGCGAGTAGTTCCAACTACTCGACTTGTACCGAATCCTACTCTATCCTAGCAATGCAGTGGCTAACGGGGTTTTCAATCCTAAACCCAACCCATGGTTTTCTTGGCTGTGCAGTTGGGTTTCCAATCAAGACTCTAATGCAAAGAACAATATTCAAAGATGTGCTCAAAACAATAAACATTTGTAAAAAGGTTAATGCAAACCGGGGCTTGCCTTGCTGCTCTTGGTCGTAGGCTAGCTGTTCCTCCGGAGTAACGAAGTCTAGGACTTCGGGTTCCTCCTCGACCTTAGCGACTACATGATAGAAACAATACATGTATTAATTTAATGCATTTGTATTAAGTTTGAAGTTGTGAAGTCTATAACCTTTGCTAGATAGACCTAATGACTGTGAAACTTTTACGGTGGCCTGGTTACAACCTAAACAGAGACCTGGTCAAGTTTTAGTTGCAGCAAAGCTCATTTGAGCCCTCCACAAATAATTATGTCCTTGACCTTAATTAGAACTCTTAGGGTGTTCTAGGAATTTTCATGAGACAAACTATGACTTTCTGAAAACTAGATTTTCAGAGGGTTCTAATGGAGTTGGTCTCACTTAATTTGGAAGTCCCTAACTAAAGATATGAGCTAAACAATTTCAGAGAAAATTCTGAAAATGTTTCTGAACATTTTCTATTTTCTCTGGAACAGTTTCACTAATCACACCATTAGGTGGACTAAATGAGCTCAAATGGATCTGAAATTCTTATGGTAGTTCAGGGATATTTTGGTGAATATCCCAGCAAAATTTCAGGATTTTCCTCCACAGGATTCTCCAGTTAAAATTCCTAACAGTTTAAACTTTGAGGAATTAATTCTGGAAAATTAAGGGTTTTCATGAAGTGAAACTTGGTTTGCTGGAAAGTACTCGGAGAGCTGAATCCAGAAAAATTTGGTTCACTCAATTTGGAGCTTTCTAGCCAAAGTTATAAGGATTTGAAGTTTGAACTGAAACTGAAATTCGGGAAAAAGTTTAAACTCTGGCTTGTGGGCCCCGCACACAGTGCGTCGTCTCCCTCCTCGCGCCAACTGCGCGGCGGCGGCGATCTCCGGCGACCCTCGCCGGAACTGAGTTCCCGGCCACCCCCCGGCCCGAAACTTGCCGCCTGCCCCTTTACTGACCCCCTGGACTCGATGGTGGGGTCGCCGGCCGCCGGCGATGACCGGAAACCCGTGCGCACCGATGACAGCACCTGCTAGGGTTCCGGTGAGGTCGGTACCGCTCTCCCGTGCACCAAATTGACCGGAAATCGGTCGGAGAGCATCAGTAGAGCATGGGAAACACGAACCAGGGCTGGGTGGAAGCTAGAAATACCGGCAACTAGGCTCTCGACGGTGAGCCGAGGTGTTCAGCTATGGCGGCGGGGAAAACAGCCATATCATGGCCGATTCTCGATGGTTTTCTCTAATTCCAGTTCGAGCGTGGTCGCTATCGTGCGTAGAAGCTACTAGGTAACGAGCTCGTCCATCCCTCGTGCATAGAGCACGAATTTCACCCGAAGGTGAGCTCGGTCCTTATAAACTGATCAAGAGTAAATTTGGAAATTCTCGGCCGAGGGTTGATCAATCGCCAAACGGCTTTCGGCTACTCCATCAACATACAATCACGCACCTTTCTTGTGTAGAGAAGAGGACGTGACAACGGCTGTGCCGTGCTGTCCACGGGAGCCCGATCGGCGGCGATGTTCGGCTCGCCGGAGAAATGGCTCGTACAGCTCGAGGACGCTTGCTCACTGGACAACACGGGGTCTAGGAGGTTGCTCACGACCTCTTGGTGCCGTTTTGCTGTGGAGGAGGCTGTGCTCGCGAGTGATCGGCTTGATCAAGCGTGAGCTCGAGCGGCGGCGGTTGCAGTGGAAGAACAGGCCGAGTATGTCGGCAGCTCGGGGAATGGGCGATCGGAGCACGCCGGGGAGAGGATAAGTAGCCCGGCGACTGGTCTCCGGCTTGGGGCGCGCAGCAGGAGCTGGCGCCGGCTGCCCCCCTCGGTGGCGCGCGCACACTGCACCCGGGAACCGACTGAGCTGTGTTTCAGTCGGTTTGTGTTGAAGTAGAGGCTGACATGTGGGTCCCACCCCCCATTTTAACCTCTGAAATTTACTCCTAATCACTGTTGTAAACAGTGAACCCCATACTACCCTTGGCAATTCAAATTATTCACCAATGAGCCATTTGAATTGATCAAAGTTCAAATGAGGTTTGGTTTGAATGAATTTCAGCACAAGTTCAGTTTGAAATTCAAATAAAGTTTGAATTTCTCCCACTTAGCTCATGTCAAGATCAACTCCAAATGGAGTGAAAATTGGTGTGTGAGCTCACAAAAATGTGCTGAGTAAGAATATGCCCCCCACTTTTAAATTCATTGGACACAAACAGTTTGAATTTGAATATGGTTTCAAACTGCCCTCTTCCTAACTATACCCAAACTGACCTCAAAAAGGTTTTGAATTTGGGTGAAACTTGGCATGGACATCCTTAGTAAAGTGTAGGAGTTTTCATATGTCCAGCCCATCTATATCACATGTGGGAAATACCACTTTTGCAATGTGTAAGTTTGTTCTCTAATGAGCATGTTGATAATTGTTACTTGCTCTTCATTTGTGTTCATCATTCTTCCTCAAATGAGGTGTGTGGTGTGGTGATGAACACTGCAAATGTGTGTCAAAAACTGAGGCCCTTACATATGGTCATGAAATTAAGAAGGCTCACTTTTGTGTGTTCATGCAGCGGCTCTTCTGAAGCTTTGAGAAGCTCAAAGAACGTTTGAACCTCCATTGTAGGAACATCCTCCGTCAACTCAGGATCTATGGATTGAAGCATCTCGTCTATCCTATCGACTCCCATGCTATCATCCACTACTTCATCTTCTACAGCTTCAGAACGTGTATCACCGTAAAAGTACCATACCTCATACTTTTGCATGAAACCGTTTCGACACAAGTGAAACGTCAATGTCGCCTTGTCGAAAAATTTTGCATTCTGACATTTGGTACATGGGCACCGCACCTTGCTGCCGTTGCACAACGAAAAAGCTCGTTGTATAAAAGCATCTGTCTTGGTGAACCACTCCTCTGAGTGATGCCCGTTCTTTTTCCAACTAGAATACATCCAAGTCCGGTCTTCAGCCATGTCCGAGATTATACCTTCAAAGCGGACAAATCATTATTAGTACATTTTTATGTCTTGTCCCGGCCCCTACAACTAGGCAGATAGGTGCTAAACCCACCTAAGTGTGACCGAGGTAACGTTCTTATGACGAGACACGATGTCTGAATCTGGATGAAATTTCAGCAGCATAACCCCGCTGTTCTCCAACTGCACGCCGCAAAATGGTGCAGCAGAGAACATTACGGTTATGCTGTCAAAATCACATTCAGATCCAGACTCCGTACCTAACTCGTCAAAAGCACATCCTCAGTCACTCTCAGGCTGTCCAAAAAGGGACAATTTCAAACCTGCACGCCTCACATGCCTATCTCATTTGAGATGTACAGATTCAAAACGGCTAATAAATTCTATAGGTTATGTTACTCATTTTCATTTTTCAGTCATTTTACAAGATAGGAAAGAACGAGAACGAGGGGGTAAGTTGGTCAGAGTTGAAAGTTCAAAGGAGCGACGCGTCACCGTTGAAAGTTACAAGTCATTGTCGCCGTTCGCCTTCGTGCTTGTATCGACACATAAGTTGCGACTAAAACCATCTGGGCCGTGCTGGGTCAGGTCGGGATTGGGTCGTGCCGGGTCGGGCCAGATTGGGCCTATCCAGGTTCGTCTGGTTTGGGCCGTGCCGGGTCGAGATTGGGCCATGTCAGGTCAGGCCGGATTGGGCCTTGCCGGGTTGGGCCGTGTCGGGTTGGGTCGTGCCGGGTCGGACCGGCTCGAAACATGTTAATATACGTATAAATAGTACACACTCATAATCAAGCAATTAACTAATTGTAATCTAATTGAACAATTCAAAGCAAAATAAACAATTAAATAATTTAAACAACAGTAAGCTAGCGGGCAGGGCAGGGACCTGGCGGGCGGGGCTGGCAGGGCAGGGACCCGACAAACATGGCGGGTAGGGAGCCAACGGCAGTGGGCGGGGCCGGGAGCCGGCGGTGGCGAGCGGGGCCGGGGCGTGAGCCGGCAGCGGCGGGCAGGGAGCTGGCTCCGGCGGGCGGGGAGGCCGGGGTGGGCGGCGGTGGCGGCGGAACCGGTCGGGAACGACGAGGGCGTGAATGACCGCACCGACCCCAACTCGGGTGGGTTGAATAAGCTAAACTAAACTAATTTAAAGTAATTAAGCTAAACTAAACTAATTAAAATAACCTAATTACAACTATATATTTAAATTAAACTAAACTAAACTAAAATAAGCTAATTAATTAAAACAAATTAAAAAAAATCGATGGGCCGGGCTGGGGCGGAGTGGTGCCGGGTCGGGGTCGTGAATATAGCCTAGAGGGGTGGTGAATAGGCTTTTCGATTCTTTGTTAATCCTTGAAACACTTAATAGATTTATCAATGTTTCAACGTGAATTACACAAGATTAAGTAAACCCTAGAATATGATGAACAATAAAACATAAGAGCAAGAGACAAGATTTTATCCCGAGGTTCGATTCCACGAGGAAATCTACGTCCCCGTTGAGGAGTCCACGAAGGACCGGGTCTTCACCAACCCTACCCTCGTCGAATCGCCACAGAGTCCGATTCTCTTCCACTAATCACAAAGGGCAAATAAATCGTTCAAGGGGCCTTCTCACAAGTTGAGGACTCCCCAAGAATTACAATGAAAGAATACCACCAAGCACACTTAAAAGATATACAATAAATGAACAAGAGTGTGCGAGAGATCAAACCCAAGAGCTCAAGATGTGTAGAACAAGTCCGTTGTCTACTTAGAGACAAATCGGACTAGTCCGGTCCATATCAGACTAGTCCGTTTTCTAGTCAGAGAGAAATCGGACTAGTCCGGTTGATATCGGACTAGTCCGCACATGCTGATTTTTGTGCAATTAGTGTGATTTCTTTCACTTGAGCTCTTGGGGTGTGTTTCTCCAACACACTCCATACTAAGTAATCTAATCTTTTCGGCTCCTGAGCTCTTATTATTTTAGATCCTCATTCTCCTTTCTTTTTGCGCTTTCTTCCTAATTTCTTTAAAAACCTGCGCTCATCTCAACGATTTTGTTAGGGTCTCATTTGTTTCTCATAAATCAACCAAAACCCACAAGGGATGCCTAGATGCACTTTCAACCTCCCCCTTTTTGGTGATTGATGACAACCAATTGAGATCACACAAATATGATAAAAAATTAAGATTTTCATAAAGTGTGCACATATGAGCTTTGAGCAAAATAGGCAATGTAGATATAAGACATATGTGCACTTTTATGGTGGGGTGCAAAACTATGTGTGTGAGCAATAATTTTGATGTGAATATCATAATAAGCATAATCATAATATCATCAAGAGTCTCAAGCCTACATAGCAGTTTTAAACATACACCATTAATCATAAGCATAACATGGTCATCATTTCACAGCACACGTCCAAAAGCATAATGATAACATAAGTCTTACAAAAGCCCACTTCTTAAACTAGGACACAAAAAGAAGAACCTACGACCTAAGACTCCCCCTCAATCTCTCCCCCTTTGGCATCAAGGCACCAAAAAGAAGGAGAAGAGGGATCTACTTATATATATGTATTCAATGGTTCCTAATAAGGAATAGGGGACAAAGACACACAGATATTCTTGATGAATATGATCAGTAAACATACAACAATCAAGCTATGACCATAATTGATCAAGATCAAGTAACTAACATAGTTTTTAGGAGAAAAATAGAGAGAGATGATTTTTCAACACAATTAACATGATTTTGAGGATGGCATACAGGTATGCAAGTTTTCAAGCCACGTTCCGAGCGTCAAGGATATTTAGTTCATTTCGGAGCTCACAAAAGTGTTTTTCATCAAGTGGCTTGGTAAAGATATCAGCTAGTTGTTTTTTAGTGTTGACATGGGAAATGGCTATGTCTCCTTTCATTGAGTGATCTCTCAAAAAATGATGCCGGATATCTATGCGTTTGGTTCTAGTGTGCTCAACAGAGTTATGGACAATTTTAATTGCACTCTCGTTGTCACAAAGGAGTGGAATACAACTCATATTGTAACCGTAATCCCTTAGAGTTGTGCACAACAACTCCCGGCTGCAACATACTCCGCTTCGGCCGTGGATAAGGAAATTGAATTTTTTTCTTGGAGGACCAAGAAACTAAGGATCTACCTAGGAATTGGCAAGTACCGGAAGTACTTTTTCTATCTACCTTGCATCCAGCATAATCTGCATCGGAGTATCCAATGAGATTGAATTTTGAACCTTTGGGATACCAAAGGCCTAGGTTGGGTGTATGAACTAAATATCTCAAGATCCTTTTAACGGTTGTCAAATGGCATTCCTTAGGATTGGCTTGAAACCTTGCACACAAACATACACTCAACATGATATCAGGCCTAGATGCACATAAATAAAGTAAGGAGCCAATCATGGAACGATATACCTTTTGATCCACATTTGGTCCGTCTTCATTGAGATCCAAGTGTCCATTTGTCGCCATGGGAGTCTTTATGGGCTTTGCTTTGTCCATTCCAAACTTCTTGAGGATGTCTTGAGTGTACTTTTTTTGGCTTATGAACGTCCCGTCCTTTTGTTGCTTCACTTGGAATCCCAAAAAGTACCTCAACTCTCCCATCATGAACATATCGAATCTACCTGTCATAATCTTACTAAATTATTGACAAAAGGATTTGTTAGTTGAACCAAATATAATATCATCAACATAGATTTGGCAATGAAGAGACCATCATCAAAGTGTTTAGTAAACAAAGTGTAATCAGATTTTCCAATCTTGAAGTCATTTTCAATCAAAAAATCTCTAAGGCACCCATACCAAGCTCTAGGAGCTTGTTTGAGGCCATAGAGAGCCTTACGCAGTTTGAACACATAGTCGGGGTACTCTTGATCTTCAAAACCGGGTGGTTGCTCCACGTACACCTCCTCCTTGATCGGTCTGTTGAGAAAGGCGCTTTTCACGTCCATTTGGTAAAGCTTGAAATCATGGTGAGTAGCATATGCAAGTAATATACGAATCGATTCAAGCCTAGCTACGGGAGCAAAAGTCTCGTCGAAATCCAAAGCTTCGACTTGTGAGTACCCTTTTGCCACAAGTCGTGCCTTGTTCCTTGTTACCACTCCATGTTCGTATTGCTTGTTGTGGAAGACCCATTTAGTGCCGACGACGTTGGACTTGGGTCTTTCAACAAGCTCCCACACTTTGTTCCTTTTGAAGTTGTTAAATTCTTCTTGCATCGCCATCACCCAATCTAGATATTTTAGTGCATCCTCAACCCTGTATGGTTCCAAAGAAGATACAAAAGAATAGTGTTCACAAAAATTAGCTATGCGAGATCGAGTTGTTACTCCCTTTTGGATGTCACCGATTATGTAGTCGACGGGGTGATCTCTTTGGATGCTTTGGTGTACTCTTGGATGTGGCACTTGTGGTCTTGAATCTTCATTATCATCTTCTTCTCCTCCTGGATAGTTTCCCTCACTGATGTTTTGATCTTCTTGATTTTCTTGAGGTTGATCTTGTATGGAAGCTCCCCCTTGATCATTTTCCTCCACCTGTGGTTCATTTTCTTCATTCGCATTTGAAGGTGACACTTGTGGTCGAACATCGCCCAATGCCATTCTTTTCAATGCTTGACATGGAGCTTCTTCTTGATCTAGCACACATTGATCAACTTGCTCTTCTTGAGAGACGTTAGTTTCATCGAACACTACGTCACGTGCTACTCCAACAAGTTCGGAGGTTTTGTTGAAGACACGATAAGCGTAGGAGTTCGAATCATAGCCAAGTAAGAAACCTTCATCGGACTTCGAAGCCCTTGGCTTCTTGTTTAAAATATAACATTTTGAACCAAAAACTCAAAAATATGAAATATCCGGCTTGTTACTCATGAGTAGTTCATATGAAGTTTTCTTGAGCAACGGATAAAGATATAGTCGGTTTATGGTGTGACAAGCAGTGTTAACCGCTTCACCCCAAAACTTGTCCGAAGTCTTGTATTCATCGAGCATTGTCCTCGTCATCTCAATGAGAGTTCTATTCATCCTTTCGGCTACTCCATTTTGTTGAGGAGTATATTGTGCTAAAACTTCGTGCTTTATCCCTTCTTCGTCTAGATACTCCTCAACTTAGGTGTTCTTGAATTCTGTCCCATTGTCACTTCGTATGTTCTTGATCTTCAATGAGAATTCATTTTGGGCATGCTTGATGAACTTCTTGAGGGTTCCTTGAGTTTCTGTCTTATCATGCAAAAAGAAAACTCACATGAAGCGTGAAAAATCATCAACAATGACTAGACCGTATTCATTACCGCCGATGCTTATGTAATCAATTGGACCGAATAGATCCATGTGAAGGAGCTCAAGCGGTCTTTTTGTAGTCATGACATTCTTCGCAGGATAGGGTGCTCCTACTTGCTTTCCTGCTTGGCACACTCTACAAGGTCTGTCTTTCTCAAAAACAACATCCTTTAAACCTAGGATGTGATCGCCTTTAAGGGGTTTTTGAAGATTCCTCATACCAACATGTGCTAGCCGTCTATGCCACAGCCAACCCATGTTGGTATTTGCATTCAAGCATGTGTCAAGTTCGGCTTTATCTTTGTTGAAGTCAACTAGATAAAGTTTTCCCTTTAACACACCCTTGAATGCAATTGAGTTATCACTCCTAGATACAGTCACACCCTCATTAGTGAATAAACAATTATAACCCTTGTCACATAATTGAGATATGGACAAAAGGTTATAATCCAAGGAGTCAACGTGTAAAACATGAGAGAGAGTATGTTGTGATGAAATTGCAATTTTACCGGTACCAAGCACTCTTCCTTGACTATTATCACGAAAGTAAATGCCTTCACTTGGATCTTCATTTTCTTCATATTCCAAAAATATTCTTCTTTCTTCGGTCATGTGATTGGTGCATCTACTATCTAGCACCCATTTTTCTCCACCGGATGAATAAGTCTGCAAAAGACAAATTACGCCTTGGTCTTAGTTACCCAAGCTTGCTTGGGTCCTTTGAGGTTAGTCACAAGTGATTTGGGCATCCACACATGAGACTTGGTGTTCCCATGGCGTGGCCCAACATATTTAGCATAAACGCTTCCAAGATTATTTTTCATAAGTACATATGAAGCATCAAAAGTTATAAATATAAGTTGTTGTTCATATGTGTTCACAGTGTTAAATTTATCAACATTATTAAGTTTTCTAACTTGAGAAGAGTTTCCCTTGACAAAGGCAATGCAACCCTTGTTATTCTTGTGGCTTCTAGCGTTTTGCTTTTCACCATAAGAATATACAACAACAACAACAACAACCAAGCCTTTATCCCAAGCCTGTTGGGGTCGGCTAGACATGAAACCCAATATCAATGAAGTAAAAGAGAGGAAGAGTTATAAGAACAAGGAAAAAAGAAAAAAAAGGAAAAAAAGAAAAAAGAAAAAAGAAAAAGAAAAGAGAAAAGAAAAAAACAAGACTACGATTCTGGCACATGGATTGCTACTTTCCATGCGGTCCTATCATGAGCTAAGTCTCTGGATACATTCCAATCTCTCAAATCTCGTTTTACCGCCTCCTCCCAGGTCAACCTTGGTCGTCCTCTACCCCTCCTAATATTTTCTCTACTTCTTAAAATCCCACTGTTAACCGGTGCTTCTGGAGGTCTCCGTTGGATATGTCCAAACCACCTAAGTCGATGTTGGACTAACTTCTCTTCAATCGGCGCCACCCCTACCTTATCTCGAATCGTCTCATTCCTTTTTCGGTCTCTTCTCGTGTGCCCGCACATCCACCGTAGCATGCGCATCTCTGCGACACTCATTTGTTGGACATGTTGCCGTTTAGTTGGCCAACATTCCGCCCCATAGAGCATCGCGGGTCTGATCACCGTCCTATAGAACTTCCCTTTTAGCTTTTGTGGGACTTTCCTATCACATAGGATTCCAGAGGCTTGTCGCCATTTCATCCACCCTACCTTGATCCTGTGGCAAACATCCTCATCAATATCGCCATTGCTTTGTAACATTGATCCTAAGTATCGGAAAGAGTCCCTTCTAGGTACTATTTGTTTTCACCATAAGAATATCCAATGCCATATTTGACATTAGGAGGTCTTGTGACCGAGTATGCACTGCGTGCATACTTGATCTTCTCCTTGTCAAATATGCCACTTTGAGAAGATTGCTTGTCCTTTGTCGAGTTTGGCTTTTTCTTCAAGTTAGTGTCACTTTTGGCACAAGCACAAGTAATACTAGTTTCAGATTTTATATGTTGAGAAGGTGAGCTTGAAGTGGATGAAGAGCCACTTTGCTT
This sequence comes from Neostapfia colusana, assembly GCA_030760725.1. Lineage (NCBI taxonomy): Eukaryota > Viridiplantae > Streptophyta > Magnoliopsida > Poales > Poaceae > Neostapfia > Neostapfia colusana. The sequence goes on along the minus strand of JASWHV010000018.1, from coordinate 41,756,832 downwards.
AAGTGACTCAACTTGTACCTCAAGGATCTTGTTAGCATTGGTTAAGTTAGCAAGTTCATCCTTGATGGTGGCGTTTGAGTGTTTTAACTTCAATCAAACTTTCTTGCTTGAAGCTAACTCAAGTTCTAGTGATTTACTTCGCTCCTTTTCAAGTTCAAGAAGCTTTTCAATCTCAAGATATTCCTCCTTTTGGGAGATGATCATATCTTCCTGACGATTGACTAACTTCTCCATATCAACAAGCTTATCAAATAGAAATTTCATCTTAGCAGCTGTCTTTTTGTCTAAACCCCTAAGCATATATTCATTTTCATCACTGCTATCATCCTCACTAGAATTATCACTATCACTAGTAAAAGAATGCGAGAAGGAAGATTTAGTTGTTAGCTTTATTTTACCTTCCTTTGCCATTAGACAACTGTTGTCGGTGTCCTTCCATGTGCCCATGGTTGGGAAGAGAGTGGATTTCTTGGTAGTCTTCTTTATGGCTATGGTGGCCATCTCCTCTTCTTCTTCGGATGAGGATTCATCATTGGAGTCCCACTCCTTCCCTAGATGCGCTTGGCCATATTGCTTCTTCTTCTTGAGCATTTTCTTTGGTTGAGGCTTGTTGTCTTTTGTCTTCTTCTTGTTTTCATCATATGGACAATCTACTATGAAGTGATCGTATTCTCCGCAGTTATAGCACGCCCGTCTCATCTTGGGTCTTTGTTTGTCCCTTTGTCTTCCTTCATTTGAGCTGCTACCCTTTCTTCTTCTCATCATTTTCTTGAACTTCTTCATGAACAAGATCATGTCTTCTTCATCGATATCACTACTTTCATCATCACTGTCGTCTTCTCCATGAGCTTCTCGAGCTTCTTTTGATACGAGTTTACAAGTTGACCTCAAAGCAACTCCTTTCTTCTTTGCCGAGGTAAGATCGGCAATTTCCTTGACATGCTTGGCTTGCTTCTCCATCATTTCAAAGTTGATGATCTTGCCAAGAAGTTCGTCTGGGGTCATTTTCCGATACCCGGGGCTTTCTCTAATCATAGAGCAAAGAGTCACGTTGTGAGGCATGAATGCTCTGAGAATCAACTTCATAACCTCATGATCATTCCACTTTTTGCTGCCATAAGCTCGGACTTTGTTGATAAGATTCTTCAGTCGATTGTACATATCTTGTGGTGATTCATCTTCTTCTATCGCGTATCTTCCCAATTCACCTTCAATCATTTCTATCTTGGCTTCGCGTACATGACGGTCACCTTCATGTGCGGTTTGTAGTGTGTCCCATATCTCCTTGGCAATTTCGAGTCCATCCACCTTGGTGAACTCGTCTCGGCTCAGTGATGACGTGATCACAGCTACAACTTGAGCATTCCGATGAACGGCTTATTCTTGGCTTGAAGTCAGCTCTTCATCATCATCCGAGATATCTATCCCTGTACACACTATATGCCACAAACTTGGGTTAAGAGATATAAGGTGCATTTTCATGTTTTGTCTCCACATTGAATAGCCATTGCCATCAAAGTAAGGTGCTTTCCCTAGAGGAATTGATAAGTAATTACTATTGTTAGAATTCAAAAGTTCATAGTCAAAAGGATATCGGGAGTAGTCTGTGTGACTACCCCCTTTCTTCTTCTTTTCATCATCGATCTTCTTCTTCCCTTTTGAGGAGAGTGCCTTCTTCCGTATAAGAGCCTTGAGTTGGAGCACCTCCTCATCATCGTCCTCACTGTCTTGAATGGTGTCGAGTAGCTTCTTTAGCTTTTGAGTCCTTTCATCATCACCCTTTTCATCGTCGATCTTCTTGTGTACATCCTTGATGTCTGACATCGTCTCTTCGAGCGGTGAGTCTGTTTTGAAGAGTTTGGCTCTGATGCCAATTGAATGTGTAGGATCGAAGAGCACGTGAAAAGCTACCAGAGGGGGGTGAATGGTAGATTAAAACTTTTCGCAGCGGAAACAACAAAAACCCCTCAGCAAAAAATCAATCGGTTAAAGAAACCATGTGTGCAAGTGTATTCAAACATGCTCAACCATGACAAACCAAGTAGATAGGTAGAGAATCAAGTCACAGATCTAATGCAACAAGAATCACTTGAAAACACGAAGTAAAACTTGAGATACGATCAAAACATTAAACGAAGATCAATCTGTTCTACCCGATATAAAACAGATCTGCAATGCTGCAAAGAAACTCGTGTATCTAAAAAACTACAGATCCGAAGCTCGTGAAAATTTCACAGATGATAGATAATTGAGTTGTGAAGACAACCCAAAAATAATCACATCAATCGGATCTGTAAAACTCGAGTTATGAACGAAACACCGAAGCAACGTCGGTCTGTCCAGAAACTCGGCGAGAAAGACTTGACGAAAAACAAGTCGGATGAACAAGGCACAAAAGCTCCTCAAAACTATGAACTTTATTCAATATAAACACAAGAGGAACAGCCCAAAGTCATGCACCACGAGCTCTGGCCTCCCTTGCTTATATAACCAGCTCTATGGCCAATCCAATTCAAACTAGGACTCCTACTCCTACTTGGATTCAAACTGTAACTTTCCAATACTGCTCAAGACTCTTCTATACGCAGATAGAAGCAATCTTAAGACTTCCAAACACCTTAGGAACGTCCCAAACATTCTTAAAACAACTCAAATTGGTGACCCACACGAAATCCTATCATAACCAACTCAAAACTTTCCATATTTGAGTCAAACACGACTCAGCCGCAGCCTGAGTCCATAACCTAGTCGGTTGGACCTTTCCGACCAATTCTTTACGTCCACTTCTCTTCATCACGCCTTGGAACAATGTTGCCACGTCCATGCACTCCTTGCACACGTGCAAACACCTTCCAACGACGTACACGCAACCTTCATATGCACTGCCCTTGATCCAAACATGCTGCGCGACCTCCCGATCAACTCAACCAAAGCTCCTCCCGAACTTGGTTGTTGGAACCTCATCTCCTCTGTGAGACTAGTCCAAGGATCCCGTCACCAGCCATGTCTTGAACTCAAGCAACACCTGCACATGAATAAACAACCAATTCTTCCAAGCACAAGTCCTCGACTTGACTCACGTTAGTTCGAAAACCACAACACCTTACATGAGCACGTCACATAAGCATGTTGCAAACCATATCAAATGATAACAGCCGTAACCACCAAAACACACCAAAAACTTAGCAAATTAATACTAAGCAAACCTTCCCATAAAGCAAGTTTGAAACATTACGAGTTAAAAGCAAAAACAAGACGCTGCAGTTCTACGAGTTGAACTTCACGGGAGCTCCCTAAAAACAAGCTCCGGACCTCACAGAAGCTCTCCGGACCTTGCAGGAGCTCTCCGGACCTTGCGTCGGACCTTGCCAACACTTGGCGGACCTAACAAAAAACTTGTCGGACCTTGCCACAGAAGAATGTTTTGGCAATATTCGAAACTTTGAATGTTAATGCTAACTTTTATCCTAATTGCCAATGTATTCAGCGCACATAGGTCTCACAATCTCCCCCTTGATGAATGCATTGGCAACACCAATTAAAATCCGAACATTGGCTTATGAAAAGTTTTGAAAAGCTTTGAAAACTCATTTCTCCCCCTTTATTAGTTTCTCCCCATTTTTTAAAATCAGAGAAGGAAGAAAGTGTATAACATATGCAAAGTGTAAAAAAAATCTCTCCTTATACATATTTCTCCCCCTTTGACAATGTATTCAGCAAGATTCAAAAGAGAAATTTTTAAATGTTATGAGCATATTATAACATATACATACAAAACAAAGCTCATCCAAGTCATACTATCAGGTTACTTACACTATCAAATCAATGAGATACATAAAGTAGTGTAAGCCATGCTAGAGATCAAATGTATTTTTCAGTTTAAGCAAGTCATGATCTCCCTTACTCAACTATTTCAAAACCTGAAAACATGACACTTGTTGCTGCATTTTTATTATTCATAATCATTTAAGGCACAAAGTTGATCATATGATATTTGCAAGAGATTATATGCCGCATCAGCCTTATTCTAACCAACCAAGCCAAGCCTATGTCATTTGACAATCAGAAGCTTAAGGACATGGTTTTAGTCATACACAATTCCTTCCAAGTTCATATCTTAGTGCAATGATAAGCAATCTCAAAAGAAGAAGTGTGATGCATGCATATTCTCTTGATCTTTTCTCAATTTTTTATTTAAAAACTCAACATGTGAGCTGATCACTTGATTAATTTTTTATGATTAAAAGCACTTGTGAGCACGCAACAAGTTCAAAACAGCAAGAAAGTTCGATCATGACCAGATTTAGTGTAAGTAATTATTCCAATTACTAGTCATGGCAAAAACTACAAAATGTATAACATGAGTAATGTAGTAAGAACTTTCAGCCTGTAAAAGGAATCACAAGTCATATATGTATGAAATACTATGCTCATATTATTTTAGTTTCAGATTCACACATAGACTTTCAAAGTTTCAAAAACTCCCCCTCAATTTAAGCCATGAGGATGCATAACCCCTATTTCACTACGAATGAAATAAAAACGAGTGAAATCCAAAGGTTTTATAAAAATATCAGCCAATTGTTGTTCGGTATCGATATGGTGAAGCACAATGTTTCCTTTTTCAACATTATCACGAAGAAAGTGATACCTAATGTCAATGTGCTTAGTTCTAGAGTGTTTCACGGGGTTTTTAGCAATACAAATTGCACTAGTGTTATCAGAAAACAGTGGAACACTATCTAAATCAACCCCATAGTCATTAAGTGTTTGAACAATCCAAAGAATTTATGATCAAGCGCTAGCCGCAGCTACATATTCAGATTCGGCCATGGATTGTGCAACTAAACTTTGTTTTCTAGAGGACCAAGCAACAAGTGAATTAACAAGAAAATGACAAGCACCCGAAGTACTTTTCCTATCAATCCTACAACCCCCAAAATCAGCATCCGAAAAAGCTTTCAAAGAAACGGTTAAGGAAGAAGGAAGAAAAATGCCAAATTCTTGAGTTCCATGTAGGTACCTGAGAATCCTTTTGATGGCTTGGCGATGTGAAGCACGTGGAGAAGCTTGAAAACGTGCACAAAGACATAGCTGAATTGTATGTCCGGTCTTGACGCCGTGAGATACAAAAGTGATCCAATCATACTCTGTATTCTTTTTTATCAACCGGGTCACCATCTTCGTCAAATTCAAGTGTTGTTGCTGTTCCCATTGGTGTCCGAAGAGGCTTGCATTTGTCCATGTTGAAGCGCTTAAGAAGGTCCTTTGTATACTTAGTTTGATGCACAAAAGTTCCTTCTTTTGTTTGCTTGATTTGCAGCCCCAAAAAGTATGTGAGTTCTCCCATCATACTCATCTCAAATTCTGAACTCATCATAGCTGAAAACTTGGACACGAGATCATGAGAAGCACAACCAAAGATAATATCATCCACATACACTTGAACGAAAAATGAGTCATTGCCATGCTTAAGTACAAAAATAGCTTTATCAACCTTGCCCATGGTAAACCCCTTTTCAAGTAAGAATGTTTTTAACCTATCATACCATGCTCTAGGGGCTTGTTTTAGACCGTACAAGGCTTTGGACAGTTTGTAAACATGATTAGGAAAATTTGGATTTTCAAAACCCGGTTGCTGCTTAACATAAACCTCCTCCTCTATCTAGCCATTAAGAAAAGCACTTTTAACATCCATTTGATATAACTTGAAACCTTTAGATGCAGCAAATGCTAATAAAATTCTTATAGCTTCTAATCTAGCAACAGGAGCAAATGTTTCATCAAAATCTAGACCTTCAATTTGAGTGAAACCTTGAGCAACCAACCTAGCTTTATTCCTAACCACAACCCCATCCTCACTTTTCTTATTTTTAAATACCCATTTAGTTCCAATTAATGTGTGACCTTGAGGTGGAGGTACAAGTTTCCAAACATTATTTCTTTCAAAATTTTCTAACTCTTCTTGCATGGCATTAATCCAAGATTCATTAGTGAGTGCGTGTGATATATCCTTGGGTTCAAAAGAAGCAACAAAAGCAGAATGAGCATGAGAGTTTGGATCGCAAAACCTAGACCGAGTGACTCGTTCATGCAAGCTTCCAATGATTTGTTGTGGAGGATGACTTTTGAGTACTCAGAGGGGAGTAGACACTTCACAAGCACCTTCTTCTTCATGTTCGGACCTTTGATTAGGAGAGCTTGTTGATTGAGGAAGGTCCGAACCAGCAGTAGTGACTGTTGGTGCTGGTTGTGGTGCAAAATCAGCAGCTTGATCGTTATTTACTTCCGAGTTTTCGGGCAGCAGCACCACTTCTTCATCTTCTTCAATAAAAATACTCTCCCCCCTGCGGATATGGATCCGGACCTGCAATATCGGAGCTAGTACTTGGGCTAGCTTCATCAAAAGAAACCTCGCAAGTCTCCACAGTTTTGTTAGTGTCAAGTAAAAACACACGGTAGCCTCTAGTATGAGATGGATAACCAAGAAATATGCCATCAACAGATCTAGCTTCAAATTTATCAAAATTACCATGTTTCTTAACAAAGCATTTGCAACCAAAAACCCTAAAGTGTGTAACACTAGGCCTATGTCCAAACCGGAGCTCATATGGGGTTTTTCCAAGCTTAGCACGCAAGAAAACACGATTTGAGATATAACAAGCGGTTGCAATTGCATCAGCCCAAAATTTCCTAGGAGTTTGATATTCATCAAGCATAGTCCTAGCCATCTCAACTAAGGTCGTGTTCTTTCTTTCTACGACACCATTTTGTTGTGGTACATAGGGTGAAGAGTATTGATGATCTATTCCATTTTCAGCACAAAAGTGATCAAAGGATTGGTTTTTAAATTCAGTTCCATTATCACTTCTAATTGCTTTTAATGATCCTGGGTGATCAATAGATAATCTAAGAAATAAAGTTCTAAAATGACTAAAAGCTTCGTGCTTAGATGCCATAAAATAAACCCAAGAATATCTGGAATAATCATCAACAATCACAAGCACATACCATTTACCTCCGAAGGATTGAACACGTGTCGGACCTACTGTGTCAAGATGTAAAAGTTGTCCCGGTTCAGCTGTCATGGTCATTGTGAGAGGAGCATGTGAACCTGCAACAAACTTAGCATGTCTACAAGAAGAGCACACAATATCATTGTCCTTTTTAAGCTTCGGCAGCCCACGTATGCGATCGAGAGCACTAACACGAGTGAGATGATCAAAGCCTATTTGACCAAGTCTACGATGCCAAAAATATAGATCCTTTGTATCATTAGCAACTAGACACCGATGCTTAGAAGTTGACAAATCAAAATCAGCTTTAAAAACTCTTCCAAACCTAGACATGTTAAACAAAAGCTCACCTTTTGAATCTACAACCTTGCAGCAATTTTTAGCAAAGCTAACCTCTAGATTTTCATCTAGCAATTGTGAAACCGAAAGCAAGTTGTATTTCAAATTTTTAACAAGTGCCACGTCTTTCAAAGTGTAGAGATTGTTTACTCTAACCGAACCTTTAGCAATTATGGGAGTAGAAGAGTTATCAGCGAAAGTAACATTTTCTACACGTGACACAAAAGAGAGAGAGGAGAATCATTCTTTGTTACCGGTCATGTGGCGTGAGCAACCTGAATCCACAATCCAAATGTTCTCCTTCCTCAAACGTGAAACCTACACAGAAGCACAATACGTCGATGACTCAATACTGGGGTTAGTTAAAAGACTTTTAGGAATCCAGTACTGAGTCACACGACGTCCAGCAGGAATAACACGCGAAAGCTGAGAAGGTACAGCAGGTTTATGAGCCAAACATCGAAAATTTTTGTTCCCAACTACTGACTTAGAAGATGTGTTATATGTAGCACAAAAAACAGTAGGTCCGGGAGCAAGTTTTTGACTCATTACATCAGGTTGCAAGCTCCGAACATTCGGTCTAGCAGATTTTGCTTGGTTGTTATGTGATCTAGCAAGTATTCTTTGTTTCTTATCGTGTTTAGCTAGTCTATAACAAAAATCCATGACATGACCATCTCTACCACAGTAGGTACAATGAAAAATAACCTTATTATCATGTCTAGATGAGCAAGCAACACGTTTATTAGAACCCGAATGGGACAATACTCCTGCAGATTTGAAAATCACCTCTTTTTGTCTAGGAGTTGTTTGAATCAAACCGCTTCCTAATGACTTTACAACTTTAGGTGGGTGTGCCTTAGCATGAGCATGAGAATTAAAACCTAAACCAGTTTTATCATTACAAGAATTGGAAGAATTCAGCAGCAAGTTCATGTTCTTATTTGCATTAGAAAACCGATCTAGTGTCCTATGCATGTCATCAAGTTTATTGGACAGATCAAAGCAGTTTTCACATGAAGTTTTTCCTTTTAGTTTGCAATTTGAACAATATTTAACTTCATGCACACGTAAAGCATTGTTCAAAATAGAAATCTCATTCATAACATCATTTAGTTTCTTATTCAGATCATCACATGAAGAACAATGTAAATCAATTGTAGAACAACAAGCATCTTTCAAATTTCTATCATTAAGTGCAGCAAGCTCTTTGTTCTTTTCAATTTCAAGTTCAAGCTTATCAAGTGTAGATGCGTGTGCACTTCTTAAAGAGGATAATTGTTCATAAATTAAATCACATGAGGAACAAGAATCATCACTAGGAATCAAAGTTTTTAAACGATTAATTTCAGATTCTAGTGATTCAATTTTAACAGCATTGTTCCTAAGTTTTTTATCCTTTTTCTTTAATATAACAGTGGCACGAGAAATAGCATCATAAATTTCTTCGCAAGTGGGACATACCTCTTCATCGTCGCTGTTGTGTTCTGCCTCCTCGGAGCTTGAACTTGACTTGCTCGCCATGCAGCACATATTTGCCATAGCTTCTTCATCTTCATCACTATCGGTGTCCACATCACTTGAGCCGAAATCTTGAAGTGCAGAGATCATACTATGCACTATGTTGCGCATTGATAAATCTTTCTTCTTCTTATTCTTTGCAAACGATTTATTCGGCCTTGTTTGCTTTTCTTCACGTGAAATCGGACCTGAAAGGTTAGGGCACTCGTACGAAAATGTCCTGTCTTACCACATTCAAAACATCGTTGAGATCCGGAGCTTCCTCTCCTTCTAGTTCTCACATTTTGCAATGCTTTTGAGAACCGAGTAGAGATGAGTGCAAGCTCCTCCTCTGGAAACTCTTCAATCTGTTCAAGGGTTAGAGAGGACAGCAAAGAGAGTGCACCACTAGATGATGATTTACTAGAACTAGACATGTCACGTTGCGAAACAAATGCAATAGACTTGTTGGGGTTTTTACGTGAGATGATGTCAATTTCATGTGTTTTCAATTTAGAATAAAGCACGTCTAAAGTAAGAGAACTCATGACAGTAGATTCACGAATATATGTAACTTTCATCTCCCAAATTGACATATCTAATGCTCCTATCAATTGTCTAGCATTTTCAGCATCTGAAAAGTTAACATTGACACTATGCAAGTTGCTGAGAATTTTATTAAAGCGAGCAAAAAGGTCGTCAATTGACTCACCGGGTTGCATCTTAAAATGCATGTATTCTTTCTTGAACATATATTGCCTTACCTCCTTGATCGTATTGGATCCTTCATGGTAGTCACAAAGAGCTTTCCAAACATCATATGCAGATCGGAGGTGTGTAACACGGTCGAAGTCGCTTTGAGTCAATCCTTGGATGATCAAGTTGCGAGCCTTGTTGTTGTTGTCAACATCTCTCATGTTCGCAGCCGTAACTTGATCGTTGGGTGGTACATCGAAGTTCCGGTAGACATTTTCCCATATGGCGAAGCCTTGCGCCTGTATGTAGGCCTCCATCCGCGCCTTCCAAACCTGAAAATCATGCCATTGAACACACAAGGTTTTGCGGAGTACTTCTCCATGATGGTTAGTCAAAACACGTGCAAATTACAAAGATTAGAGCACATTGGCTCTGATACCAATTGTAGGATCGAAGAGCACGTGAAAAGCTACCAGAGGGGGGTGAATGGTAGATTAAAACTTTTCGCAGCGGAAACAACAAAAACCCCTTAGCAAAAACTCAATCGGTTAAAGAAACCGTGTGTGCAAGTGTTTTCAAACTTGTTCAACCGGTAGAGAGGTAGAGAATCAAGTCACGGATCTATGCAACAAGAATCACTTGAAAATACGAAGTAAAACTTGAGATACGATCAAAACATTAAATGAAGATCAATCTGTTCTACCCGATATAAAACAGACCTGCAATGCTGCAAAGGAACTCGTGTATCTCAAAAACTACAGATTCGAAGCTCGTGAAAATTTCACATATGATATATAATTGAGTTGTAAAGACAACCCAAAAAGAATCACGTCAATCGGATCTGTAAAACTCGAGTTATGAACGAAACACCGAAGCAACGTCGGTCTGTCCAGAAACTCGGCGAGAAAGACTTGACGAAAAACAAGTCGGACGAACATGGCACAAAAGCTCCTCGAAACTATGAACTTTATTCAATAGAAACACAAGAGGAACAGACCAAAGTCGTGCACCACGAGCTCTGGCCTCCCTTGCTTATATAACCAGCTCTATGGCCAATCCAATTCAAACTAGGACTCCTACTCCTACTTGGATTCAAACTGTAACTTTCCAATACTGCTCAAGACTCTTCTATACGCAGATAGAAGCAATCTTAAGACTTCCAAACACCTTAGGAACGTCCCAAACATTCCTAAAACAACTCAAATTCGTGACCCACACGAAATCCTATCATAACCAACTCAAAACTTTCCATATTTGAGTCAAACACGACTCAGCCGCAGCCTAAGTCCATAACCTAGTCGGTTGGACCTTTCTGACCAATTCTTTATGTCCACTTCTCTTCATCACGCCTTGGAACAATGTTGTCACGTCCATGCACTCCTTGCACACGTGCAAACACCTTCCAACGACGTACACGCAACCTTCATATGCGCTGCCCTTGATCCAAACATGCTGCGTGACCTCCCGATCAACTCAACCACAGCTCCTCCCGAACTTGGTTGTTGGAACCTCATCTCCTCCCTGAGACTAGTCCAAGGATCCCGTCACCAGCCATGTCTTGAACTCAAGCAACAAATGCACATGAATAAACAACCAATTCTTCCGAGCACAAGTCCTCGACTTGACTCACGTTAGTTCGAAAACCACAACACCTTACATGAGCACGTCACATAAGCATGTTGCAAACCATATCAAATGATAACAGCCATAACCACCAAAACACACCAAAAACTTAGCAAATTAATACTAAGCAAACCTTCCCATAAAGCAAGTTTAAAACATTGCGAGTTAAAAGCAAAAACAAGACGCTGCAGTTCTACGAGTTGAACTTCACGGGAGCTCCCTAAAAACAAGCTCCAGACCTCACAGAAGCTCTCCGGACCTTGCAGGAGCTCTCCGGACCTTGCGTCGGACCTTGCCAACACTTGGCGGACCTAACAAAGAACTTGTCGGACCTTGCCACAGAAGAATGTTTTGGCAATATTCAAAACTTTGAATGTTAATGCTAACTTTTATCCTAATTGCCAATGTATTCAGCACACATAGGTCTCACAGAATGTAGCCTAGGGGGTTGAATAGGCTTTTTGATTCTTTGTTAATCCCTGGAACACTTAACAGATTTATCAAATACAGGTAAATCAGACTAGTCAGGTACTGTGCGGACTAGTCCTGTATGCGTGGACTAGAAAGATCAAGGTTGATCAATATTTTCACTTCTAGTACCCTATGTAACAGAAATTAATTAGGAACTTAGATGTATTACAATAGTGAAACAATGAATGATAGAGATCAACTTTAGTTTCAATGTTTCAACGTGAATTACACAAGATTAAGTAAACCATAGAATATGATGAACAATAAAACACAAGAGCAAGAGACAAGATTTTATCCCGAGGTTCGATTCCACGAAGGAAATCTACGTCCCCGTTGAGGAGTCCACGAAGGACCAAGTCTTCACCAACCCTACCCTCGTCGAATTGCCACGGAGGCTGATTCTCTTCCACTAGTCACAAAGGGCAAATAAATCATTCAAGGAACCTTCTCACAAGTTGAGGGCTCCCCAAGAATTACAATGAATGAATACCACTAAGCACACTCAAAAGATGTACAATAAATGAACAAGAGTATGCGAGAGATCAAACCCAAGAGCTTAAGATGTGTAGAACAAGTCTCTCCTTTGATCAATTGCTAATCCTCAAAGATTTGATCCTTTTAGGGTTAGAATATGTGGAGAGATGTGAATTTTGGACTCTTGGAAGGTGTGACGGCGCAGGGGGTCGAGAGAGGTTGTAGTATGGCCGTACACCTCTATTTATACTAGGGTTTCAAAAGGTTACAGTTAGAGTTTGCGATGTCCGGACTAGTCCATGGTGGACTCCAGACTAGTCTGGTGTGCAGCGTGTGGAAAACCCTAAGTGTTGTGAGATACCGGACTAGTCCGTTATCTACTTAGAGACAAATCGTACTAGTCCCGTCCATATCGGACTAGTCTGTTTTCTAGTCAGAGAGAAACCAGACTAGTCCGATTGATATCGGACTAGTCCGCACATGCTGTTTTTTGTGCAGTTAGTGTGATTTCTTTCACTCGAGCTCTTGGGGTGTGTTTCTCCAACACACTCCATACTAAGTAATCTAATCTTTTCAGCTCCTGAGCTCTTATCATTTTAGATCCTCATTCTCCTTTCTTTTTGCGCTTTCTTCCTAATTTATTTAAAAACCTGCGCTCATCCCAACAATTTTGTTAGGGTCTCATTTGTTTTTCATAAATCAACCAAAACCAACAAGAGATGCCTAGATGCACTTTCAGGCCAGATCTGCAGCGGGGCGGTCGGGGCCGACCGGGTCAGGGCGGGGTGGTCGGGGGCGGGAGTGCCGGCCTGGGCGGTGGCAGTAAAGGCGCGCAGGGAGGCCGGAGTGGGTGGCGGCGGCGGCACGCGGGTAGGCCGGGGTGGGCGGCGGCGCCTGGGAGGCCATGGTGGGCGGCGGTGGCGGCGGAATCGGTCGGGGACGACGCGGGCGTGAATGCCCGCGCCGACCCGGTTGAATAAGCTAAACTAAACTAATTTAAAGTAATTATACTAAACTAACTAATTAAAACATAATTACAAACTAAAGTAAACTAAATATAAATTCAACTAAACTAATTAAAATAACCTAATTACAACTATACATTTAAAGTAAACTAAACTAAACTAAAATAAGCTAATTAATTAAAACTAATTAAAAAACCTCAATAGGCCGGGGCGGGGCGGCGTCGGGTCTGCAGCGGGGCGGTCGGGGCCGACCGGGTTGGGGCGGGGCGGCACCGGGTCGGGGCGGGGCCGCCGAGGCCAGCGGCGGGTGGCCGGCCGGGGACGGCGGTGGGGGCCGGACGGGGCGGCGCTAGGTGGCCGGGGTGGGGCGCTGGGTGGCCGGCCGGGGCTGGGCTGCGCCGCGAGGGGGCGGGGTGGCGCGGCGAGGCGGCGTGGTGGGGCGGCGTCGAGTTGGACGCGTGAGTGGGGCGGGCGGGAGCCGCACGACGGATAACTAGGGCTTTATTTACGACGGTGCGGCTCAATCGTCATGAATAATGATCTTATTCACGACGGGGACAGACACCGTCATAAATAAAGCTCTTATTCATGACGGTCTAGGTTAGCCATCGTGAATAAGACCATTATTCACGATGGCTGCTTTCAACCGTCGTAAAAAATTTTATTAACGATGGTACCATCGTCAATAAAATTGACCGTCGTTAATTTGTGTTTTTCCTGTAGTGCATATAGAAGAAATCCTCTCTACCCGAAGCCTACCAGTATTCTTGTTATCCATGGACAGACTAGTTTGAAAATTTACACATGTTCTTTGTGTATTCGATACCTTGAAATACACCTATGTGAAGTGCTAGAGTTGTATTAGTGCACTTGCAGATTCTGTAAATGTTAGCTGTTACCAACACTATCATATGACACAATTCAATATGATTAAGATTAGCATTGTACTAACAGTATCGAATAGAGTCATCAGCATTGAATTTACGTAAAGATTGTGACTCTATCGCATGATCAATCTTCATAGCACAAGTCTTGTGATGCCGTAAAAAGTGACTAGTACCGCCACTAGAGACGTAACAAGTCACCAGTACCACCACTAGAGGTAGCAAACAATTGTTTCTTACAGTAGCGATATTTATGATCATATCTGACTTGCTTACTGTTCACCATTTTGAACATCTTGCCAAAGTAGTTTTAGACATTAGAGGTGTAGGTTCTACACTACAGGAAACTCGATCATTTGCAACGGCTAAAATTATGTGCGACGGAAAGCCGTCGCAAATAAAGTAAATTGCGACGGCTAACCCTAGGCCATCGCAAATAAAGAAGCCGCCGCAAATAGTACCCTATTTGCGATGGCTACCACTGTAGCCGTCGCAAATAGCTTTAACTTGCGACGGCCAGACCTGTGGTCGTCGTAAATTAAGCAACCATCATAATTAAAAGCTTGTTTGCGACGGCCGAAGGAAATGCCATCGCAATTAAGGAAGCCGTCGCAAATGACCCCGATATAGTCGACCGAGCACCTCCCGACTCACACAATTGTTATCGCCGCCGCACCGTGCCTGCCTCCCATGCCGCGCCGCCGCCTCCCGCGCCGCTGCCCGCCGCTGCCGCGGCCACCGCGCACGTCGCGCCCCGCCTCCATCGGCCGCCTGCTCGGCTCCCTCGGCCGCCGGCCGCGCCCCAGCGTGCCACCGCTTGCCGGCCACCTCCCGCCAGCCGCCGCCCGGCTCTCGTTGCCTGCGTCTGGCCGCCCCCACCTCCAATTTCCGGCCCGCAGCCCGCTGCCGCGCCGCGCACGCCGCCTCCTGCAGCCTCCCGCCACGCGCGCCGCCGTCGCCGTCTCCCGTCGTGCACGCTGCCTCCCGCAGCCTCCCGCCGCGCCCGTCGCCGTCGCCGTCGCCGCGGGGCCCACCGCCATCACCGCCTCTTGGTAAACTCCTCCATCTAAATGCATTTTTCATTTCTTTTCTTGTTATTTGTTAGATTAGGATAGAGTATAGTTAATTCAATTTGTTTTAGAGTAATATGTAATTAATTTGACAATTAAATTGTTTTTGTAGTTAGTTTGGTAATTAGGTGGTTATAGTTTAATTTGTTTTATAGTTAATTGATTTGCGACGAACCGCCCCTCTGCGCACCGCCGCTTCGCCTCCTGCCGCGCGAGCGCCGCCTCCCGCCACCGCGCCCCGCTGCGGCCGCCGCACCCGTCCGCCCGCTGCGCCCCTCCGCCCGCCTCCCGCGCCCGGCCGCCCGTCCACCTGCCGCCTCTCGGGTCCAGCGCCCGGCCACCCGCCGCCCGCCGCCTCCCGGCTCCGGCGCCCGGCCACCCGTCTCCTCACCTGCTCCGGCGCCCGGCCGCCCCTGCCTCCCGACTCCCGCGCTCGGCCGCCCCTGCCTCCCGCCTCCGGCGCCCGGCGCCTCTCGGTAACCTAGATTCATGCATTTTTTTAATTTTTTTCTTGTTGTTAGTTAGAGTAGAGTTAATTGAATATTGTTTTAGAGTAATTTATAATTAATTTGGCAATTAAATTGTTTTTTGTAGTTAGTTTATAGTTTTGTAGTTGTAGTTTAAGTTGATAATTAACTAGAGTGTTGAGTTTAAGTTGGTAATTAGTTTGATTTGCGGCAAAAGGCGGCGCGGCGGGACGCGGCAGGCCGGTCGCCCCTAGTTAATTGCGATGACCGGCCCGCAGCGCCCCGTCGCGCCGCCTTCCGCCGCGCGCTCCTCTCGCCACAAGCGTCTCCTCCCTCCCGTCGCCCCCGCCTCCCGCCGCTGCGCCCCACCGCGCCCGCCTCCCGTCGCCGCCGCGGCCGCCTCCCGCCACCGCCGCGCCGCCTTCCGCCGCGTGCGCCTCCTGCCACACGTGCCTCCCGCCTCTCGCCTCCTCCCTCCCGCCGCCCCCGCCTCCCACCGCCCCTACCTCCCACCACTGCGCCCCGCCTCCCCCACCTCCCGCCTCCCGCCGCTGCGCCCCGCCGCGCCCGCCTCCCGTCGTCGCCGCGCCCGCCGCCTCTCGATAATCTCCTCCATGTACATGCATTTGGTAATTAGATTGTTTTTTTATAGTTAGTTAGGTAATTAGGGTGTTCATAGTTCAATTTGGTAAATAGATTGATTTGCGATGACCAGACTTAGGGTCGTCGCAAATTAAATAATCCTTGAAATAAAGTCCTATTTGTGACGGCCAAAGAAAAAGCCGCCGCAAGTAAAATAAATTGTGATGGCCAAAGAAAAAGCTATCGCAAGTAAAATAAATTGCGACAGCCAACCCTAAACGGGATATACCCGGCCCCGACTCACACACCCCGAGGTCGCTCACGACTACGCGGCGGCGGCCCCGATGAGCGGTAACCGTCGCAAATAAAGTTTCCAGGCCATAATTGGCAACGGTAACCGTCGTTTGTCCCCAATATGTCATTATTTACGACAAGCTACCGCGCGTGGATGGCGGGCCCCGACGGGTGGTTTTCTCCCGTTCATTCCTCCTCTTTCGTTATTTCCTCGCCTCCTCCCGTTCATTCCCCCTCCCTTGTTGGACAGTTGACCCCAAAGCTTGAAGAACTGCACCATTTTTGGGGGGTGCAGTGTAAAATAAGCGAGGTTATGCTGCCAAAATTTTGTTGGGCTTTAGGTATTGTGTCTCGTCAGAAGCAAGATAAATCCTGCATATATTAACGATAACTTCTTCGGCTTTAAACTGCAGAGTCAAACATGGGTAAAGACCGCAGTTGGATGTATACTAGCTGGAAGAGCAGAACTGGTGGTCACTCGGATGAGTGGTACATCAAGTTAGATAAATTCTTGGATCGAGCATTTTCATTGTCAACTGATGATAAGGTGCGGTGCCCATGTATGAAATGTCAGAACACCAAGTTTTTGAGCAGATTGGAACTATCGTTTCACTTATGTCGAAACGGTTTCACGCCAAGTTATGAGGTGTGGACCTTCCACGGAGAGACTAAACCTCGAGACATAGTAGAAGTGGATGAGGATGATGATATAACAGGGGTTGATAGGATGGATGAGATGCTAGAAGCTCTGGAAGTGGAGGATCCTCTTACAAAGGAGGCAGACGATTTCTTCGAGGAGCTCAAGAAATCACAACAGCCGTTGCATGAACAACGGATGTGACCGTCCTTGCTTTTTTGACCAGATTTATGGCAATTAAGTCTAAGTATTTTTTCTATCAATTGCTACAATGATATCATGAAAATGATATGCGATATCCTTCCACAACCTCACAAAGCGCCTAAAGATATGTATCAGTCGAAGATCCGGATATCTGGCCTTGGTACGAATTATGAGAAAATCGATGTGTGCCCAGACAACTGCATGTTATTCTGGAAAGAGCACGCCAACGAGAACATGTGCTTGAAATTTTGTAAACCGAGGTATGTCGAAGTTGTTAATGACGATGGCGATAATGTGATGACAGATGTCACACATAAGCAGCTTCGTGACTTACCTGTGACACCTTGGTTGAAGTGGTTGTTTCTTTCAAAAAGAACTGCTAGACACATGAGATGGCACAAAGAAGGTAAACGTGAGAACAAAGAATTCTTGACGCATCCGTCCGACGGTGATGCATGGAAGGCGCTAGACCGTTTTGATCCAGAATTTCCTCGTGATGTGAGAAATGTTCGCATCGGGTTAGCGACAGACGGATTCTCACCGTTCAGTACAAATGCCATGCCATACTCCTATTGGCCCGTCTTTGTCATTCCCTACAACCTTCCACCGGTTTTGTGTATGAAGAACGAGTTCATGTTCCTCAGCCTCATTGTACCTGGACCTGATCATCCTGGGTCATGTCTCAACGTGATGTTGAAACCGCTGATCGAAGAATTGAAAGAGTTGTGGACAGGAGTCGAAGCGTACGACAGTTACAAGAAGCAGAAATTCAATCTTCGAGCTGCTTATTTGTGGTCCGTCCATGATTTGCCGGCATACGGTATGTTTTCCGGATGGAGCACTCACGGTCCTTTGACGTGTTAGATATGTGCTTCGGACACGGATTGCTTTCGACTAACTCATGGAGGCAAGATATCTTACTTTGATTGTCACAGACGTTGGTTGCCTTCGAATCACATATTGAGGCAACAGAGGCATGTCTTTAGAAAGAACACCGTTATCACTAAAGGACCACCAAAACGTCTCAACGGGTCAGAAATTTCTGATATGTTGGACAAACTGGTGCCAGATGAAGGTTGTCCTGGATATTTCGTAGGTTATGGCGTGGAACACAATTGGACTCACATATGTGGACTTTGGGAGCTACCGTATGTGAAGTCGTTGATTCTAATACACAATATTGATGTGATGCATTAGGAGCGTAACATGAGCGAAAGTATCATAAGCACATGCATGGATATGTCTGGCAAAACGAAAGACAATATAAAAGCTAGACTAGATTTGGCAGACATTGTCACCGTCCAACTTTTGAAATATCTAAAATTGGTGGCAAGCCACGTGCTTCTTTCTGTCTTCGATCTAAAGAAAAGAAAGAAGTCATGAAATGGTTGAAAACTTTGAAATTCCCAGATGATTACGCAGCTAGCCTGAAACGAGTCGTGAATGTGAACACAGGAAACCTCACTGGGTTAAAGAGTCATGATTATCACATTATCATGGAAAGACTTTTACCTGTTATGTTTCGTGGCTATCTAGATGATGCAGTGTGGAAGGTTTTAGCCGAGCTCAGCTATTTCTATAGACAGCTTTGTGCTAAAGAAATCAAGACAGGGATGATGGATAAGTTCGAGAAGGAGATACCCATACTTTTATGTAAAATGGAAAAAATATTTCCACCGGGTTTCTTCAATCCAATGCAACAAATACTTATCCATCTTCAATTTGAAGCTAAAGTTGGCGGTCCTGTGCAATATAGGTGGATGTATCACATTGAAAGAGCGCTACGATATCTGAAACCAATGGTTGGCAACAGGGCAAGGGTGGAAGGGTGCATCGCTGAAGCATATGCTCTTAAGGAAGTAGGATACTTTTCAAATGTCTACTTTGCAGATGAACACAATGTCAATATTTTGGCTATGCGGTACAATGTGGACGAAGCCCCCCCCTTTAAGTGACTTCTCCATTTTTTAAACGAGAGGCACTACCGTTGGTAGCTACACGACCTACGTCCTACCCGAACGTGACAGGACTGCTGCTTTACTTTACATGTACGCAAATATAGAAGGCATGCAGGAATACTTCGAGTAAGTGTTTCTCCTACATTTATGCTAATCGACATATTTTGCTACATATGTATTCTAAAAACTGTTTTCTCACGTTCAGCGAGTTCCACAGACAATGTTGGCCACATAGGCATCAACCTACGGCCAAACAAGTTGAAGGAATGCGACAAGAAGGAATAAATGGAGGGCCGGGTTTCCTATCCTGATTTTGAGATTATGTAATACTTTCTCGTCTTCTATATATTATAAGTTACTATTATTAAAGAAATTATTATTTTAACTTACGATCATGTTTGACAGTGCCGCACTCACAATGTCCATAAAGATTTGCGGCAGCTATCTTATGGATTGGTGAATGTTCAAAGCTATGGTCGATATGACGTAAATGGTTTTCGATTCCGTACAACTTATTTTGAAGCTCTTCGTCCTCTCGCGGCAACATCAAATTCTGGTGTTGTGACGAGAGCAATTGACAGTCAAGGCAATGCAACCGATTATTATGGGATCATTAACAAAATCCTTGAATTTACTTGTACCAGAAATAAGACACTTCGAGTTGTCTTCTTTGACTGTGATTGGTTTGATAGCACTCATGGAATTCGAGAAAACCATTTTGGAATGGTGGAAGTCAAACATAAGGACCGACTACGAGGTTACGATACATTTGTTCTTGCACACCAAGTGGAGCAAATGTATTATCTACCTTATCCATGCACAAAGCTCAGTGCTTGGTGGGTGGTATATAAGGTGAATCCTCGTGAGCGGTTATATACTCCTGGGGATGATGGTTACCATGATAGTGAAGACGTTGTAGAAGTGTACCAAGAAGAAGAGTTGCCAGGCACTTTTATCGTCTAGCCTAGGGCAGGACTCGATCAATTAGTAGGAGATGTTGAAGATGTAGATACAGATGATATTCGAAAATAAAAATTAAAGCAGGTCACGATGGAAGATCGTTGGGCTGGTTTAAGGAGTAGGGCACATGATAATGATGTTGATGAATTTTGAAAGTGATTACAAGTAACGTTTTCTTTTAGATAGTAACATGAATTATGTATATCTTTTAGATGTTTAAGGAGTAGGACACTGATTATCTATTAAAGCAGGATGGCATCAAAGAAGAGTAAGAAGATGGAGGCGACGAGGGGGTTCTTCCCCTCTAGATCTGAGGACGCTTTCGCTGGTGCCTCGTCGACCGGGAGCAGACGCTCTCAGCTGCTGGGGTACGTTCGGAGCAGTTCTAGGGCTTCGTCACAGCAGTCCACACAAGTAAATTTCAGTGTTCTTTGACGAATTCTTCAAATTCAATTTCCAATTAAACTTACTTATGAATCATTTAAATGTTGTAGTCCTCAATGACTGACTTAGTGGCTACGGCGCTAGTTGAGCTTGGCTACCCTTCGGTGAGCCAGCCCTCGGCTAGCCAGCCCTTGGCTGACGAGCCTTCTGTTCCAAAGACGTCTGTTCCTCAGCCTTCTGTTCCTGAGCCTTCTGGGTCACCAGACGTGGTGCCCCAGCAGGCGCGGAGGACGAGGAGGACTCACTTTGTCAGTCCTCCTGCGGTCCCTTCATAGAGGATTGTGATTCGTCCGGTCGGAGACAGGTAATAAAATCGTAGTGTTAAATTCTGGTTTCTTTTTGTTACTTAAGTAATGAAATAATAAATATCTTGCAGTGATTGGTACAACGCGTCTTTCACCGGTGAGAGACACCACAGACCGGTGAATGGTGTCCTCGGGTCCTTAGTGCGTTTGCACTATCCCGGGGTCATCGATGGGATGCCTGCTACTTCCTGGGAGGATTACGCACGCGCCCATCACCAGGAGCACGGCAACGTTCAGGAGGTCGTATGGGCTGATTTTATAGTAAGTATGTTAAATAAAGTTTCTAAGTTTTAACTCTGAAACTCTTCTAATGTACATCTCTTTCAATATTTATGACAGGAAAGGTATATTTTAGAGGACCCGGACAACCCTAGCATGTTGGAGGATGCGAGGAAAGTGTTTCACGTCAACGCTACGAAGGCAGTTCGGCAAGCTTTGTCGAACGCTCGTATTCAAGTTATCAACAAGCACTTGAAGGCAAACCAGCACCACGTGCTACACTTCTGGCAGGAGAGCGAGAGGCACCTGATGGAGGAAGAGTACGCGCAGGTACGTGGGGTGTAGTAAATATTTTTTTCTGACCATGGAGCAAATACATCAATGATATTTTTTACGACCTACAACTATGTGCAGGGCCACGTGAGCTGGTTGCAGGGTCGGTCCGATGCATACCGGGCCCTTTGTCGGTACTAGGCTAGCGATGAGTTCAAGGCTAAGTCCTAGAGGGCTCGAGGGTGTAGAGGGGTTGAGGGGAAGCACAAACACGATCAAGATAACCTCTTGTGTTTAGGTAAACGCATGGTAAGTGTATCTAACTTATGTTTATGTATTCATAATATAGTGTTCGTACTAACAAGTATTGACAGGAGCGCGAGACGGGGGTGCCGCCGACTCCTGCTGAGATCTGGAAGAGAGGTCACAAGGACCCTTCTCAGCCCCAGGGGTGCAGTCAGGCCGCAGTCGAGCGCTTGGTAAGTATAGAAATCATTCTAGTAAATATAACTATATGGATTAATGAACCTACACGGTTTTCTTGTTTTTCAGGCTAGGTACGGGGAAGAGGCTAGGAGGATACACGGCGCATATTTCGATTGGGAACATGAACCAATCGATCCTCAAGCCGCGTATGCAACCGGAGGTGGAAAATCCCACGGAAGGTGAATTCATAAGTCATTTTATCGTTTTTAATTCAAAATATTAAAGATATTTCAATTCCATATTACTGATTCTATTTTTTAGGCTCGCCATATTCGACGGAGTTGTCGACTCGAGGGCGGCGAGACCTGCGAGAGGCAGCTCCACACAGTCTTCGTCGGTGGGCCCGAGTCGTCGTGTTTCGCAGGTGGAGACTCTCGCCCGTCAGGTCCAGGAGAGTCGCGAGCAGTTTCAGTCGGACCTAGAGGCATAGAGGGCGGCGATGGAAGCCACCATCTCCTACCAGCGAGCATGCATGGAGCAGATGCGACAGACGATGGAGATGCAGCGATAGGCGATGACGGTAAGCTAAAGTAATTTAAATTTAGCGCATTCTTAATAATATGTAATAACCTGCAACTTTTGCAACCACAGAGTTTCTTTCAATGTTGCGATGTCCAGGGGTTGCACCTCCAGCTTCCTCCACTGCCACCGCCGATTCCACCGCCGGAACTGGAGCTACCGCCATCGGTGCACGTTTCTCGGGTGTTCAGGTAATCAAAAATGTTCTTACTTAGTCTTAATTCATAAAATGTAGTCTTACTTTCATGCCAAATAAATTGTAGTCTTACTTAGGTATTGTAGTCTTACTTAATCTTACATAATCAAACATATAGCAAATCTAACTCAAATTAAATAAACTAAGTTTAATATGATCAATTCTAGCTTGTTTAATCAATTCTACTAAAAAACGAAGTTGTAAACAAATTAATATGTCAAATAACTTCTATGACGCGCGGCGAGGATGTTGGCGGCTCTAGAGGAAGTGGACGCTAGCGGAGAGCCTCTCTTCCTTATTTTTCTATTCTTGTGATGAGATGTGAGACTTTTGTGTTGTGATCGATGAAGATGTTGTATGTCTATTGTTATTGCTGCTGTTATGTCTATTGTTCTATGTCTTGTATTTTTGGCCATCCAGGCGGACAGAATGTTCACTTTTTAAAAAAAACCTTATTTGCGACGGCTTTTTATACAGTACCGTCGCAAATAAGCGTGCAGCTATCGCAAATTAACCTACGTAATTTGCGACAGCCACCGCCGGCCATCCCAAATTAAGTACTTACTTGCGACGGCCACCGCTGGCCGTCGCATATTGTCGAGTTGGGCCCATCGGCTGGGCCCGGGCTCTTGTTTGCGACGGCTGGTCTAAGCCGTCGCAAACAAGTTTATTTGCGACGGCGGCCGTCGCAAATAAAGTTAATTGCGACGAAAAACAAGCGATAATCGGAAACGGTCGCAAATAAGTAAAGTCATCGCAATTTAATTATTTGCGACAGTTTTACACTTATTTGCGACGGCACTGGCCGTCGCAAATCATCTGGATTCCTGTAGTGCTAGTCCTTTTGGCATCGATGCTCATGGTACTAATGTATCTTGACTCCTAGTCGCGCCTGCCATGTCATTGCCTATGTCAACCATGTTAACCATATCAATAGTGCTAGACTCGAACAATGTGTCACGCCCCATGTTGTCATTGTCATCAGCACCATCCCCTTGCAACATGAATTCGTGGTTGATGGATGTTGAATCCATCAATGGCCCTCATCACGGCTCAATGGATGATAGGAAGTGGCTCGTGGCAGGCAAAATAGACAGGACACGTTTGTCGTCATCTCAGCAACAAGTAGGCAAGGTCAAGCCCTGCAATGGCCTGCAGTGACGATGATGCAAAGAGCCCGAGACGGACATGACCCCCTACGAGAGGGAGAGGTTGTTGTTGACCTCTCTTGCTATAACATCCCACATTTGGGGGTACCATGTTAAGGGGATAAAAAGCTAGAGCATGGTTAAGTCCGTTGCATGGTATAGTTTGGGAATTTGATTCCCAAAAGACATGTATAAAATGTTGAATTGGAAATTTAAAAAGGAAATTTAAACCGTTTCGGTGGAATTCAAATTACAGCTCACTTTGAACTGTTGAGAGTTCAAATCAAATGGATCACCATGTCTGAAGATATATTGGAGGAATTAAAGTGGAAACATCAGTATATAAGAGGAAGGTGGGAATCACATGTCAGTATGGGTGTGCTGAATTTTCTTGCCTCCTCCCAAGCGTGCGACACTGCGGATGGCAGGCGCTCTTACCCAAGCAGTGAATCACACACGCAGGCACCTCGGTGGAAAGACACGTTGAATGCGACCTCATCTCCATGGCTACGCATGCCCTCCCCGTAGAACCGAGTCATCAGCGAATTCCACCGTGATGTAGGAGGTGGTGAGCAGCAGCAAACACAGCATGATCCAACCGCACCGCACTATTTAAACCACCCCTCGAGCTTGTGAAAGACTTCTAAAATCCCAAATTTCAGCATGCATAGCTTCTTAGTAGAATTTAAATCCGCAGGGTCGAATCGAATTCTAATTAGGTTTTGAAATTCGAACTTCCGGCTACATGCAATAAAGGAAACTTAGCCACAAAGGAATTAAACCACAACATTTCAAATTCTAGCACAAGAGAGAGAGAGAGAGAGAGTTAATCCACTGATTTCAAATTCAAATTTCAGAATTTTCTGAGGTCTCTGAATTCGAATTTGGGAGCTATGTTTGTGTGAGGGGGAGACCTCGGTGGGACCCGCATGTCAGTGAACAGAGACAATAATCAAATTTGCTTTTGGGTGAGCGCGCCACCGAGCTGCTGCTCGTGCCTTGCTTCCGAAGGCAGTCCAATCCTGCGGGGGTGATTGGTAGCCAGAGCAACTGCACAACTCAAGTTTGCTTCTCTGATCACACGTTCAACCGAAGTTTCACTTCTCTGCTCGAGCGCTCGGCCAAAAGAACACACCGTGCACCCACTCCCGCTCTCTGCTGCCTCAGCGCCGATCGGTCCGGACAGGTTTTTGCGCCCGAGTGATCTGCTCAGGAACTGCAACGGCGCCTTCTCGACACTGTCCAACCCTCCTCATCCCATGGCCGGCCTTCTATGACCGGTGCTGAGCTGTTCTTTTTCCGCAAAACAGAGCACGAAGCCGCTTCACTGCTACTCGACGTCCGGCCGACTCCGACCCTCCCCGGCTCGAGCAAAACCCCACAAAGGTCTGTCATGAAGCCTAGATACTTCTTCAAAACCCCTTTTTCTTCTTCCCGACACCGGTGAGCCGGAATTGGAAGTTTTGCACCGGTGTGCGTGAAGAACCGACGCTGTCCAAATCTTTAAATTCGCTCAAACTGCTAGATCATTGTTCATGCAATTCAAACCACAGCTATTAGATACTCTAGCGCACCCCAAGGCAAAATCCTGAAGGAAACCGTCCACCCTATGCTCGGGGCGACGAGAAATTGCCGCCGCCGACAAAAACACGTCGGTCCACCGGTGACAGCCATGTTGCCGCTGTTTTCCGCTCGGTTAGGGCTTTGTGTCACGTTCTACACGTCCTAGGCATGCTTTAGGGAAACTTAGCTCGTCGGGAGAGGCTCGGGACACGCCGGTCCTCTCCGGCGCCGCGCCTACGACCGCCGCCGCCGGTGCCGAGTGGTTTCTGACCGTTATCAAGCGGGGAAACCTTGCCCAGCAGCTGCACCGTGGTCCGAGAATGGTGTAGCACGAAACCGCAGCAAAATTTGTGGAGAAACGGAGGAGAACGGGGCGCGCTACCCGCTGTTCTGGGCGCGCGCGAAGCCTCTGTCGGGAGGTTAAAGAAGACCGACCCGAGAGCCCCACTATCAGCCGGTGAAGTATTTTCCTGTGGGAAATTAAATCCAGAAATGGCTGCAAACTTTGCAAAACCATAACTCTGTGTAGAAAGCTCCAAAAATAGTGAGACAATTTTTTTGGAATCATTATGAAGAGTACTTTGCAAAGAAATAAATTTCTAGCTACGAAAATGAATAGAAATTTCTGTATAATTCTTTTTATTTATTCCTTTAGGGATTAATCCCAGGAATAGGGTTTTATAAAATATTCCAATTTTTGGTCAGAAAATTCTTCTCCTAGTTAATGGGCTCCAGTAAAAATATTAGGATTTTTGGAGATGATTAAGAGGGCCTAATCAGTAGATTTTTCTCAGGTTTAAATTAAAGGGGCTGAAAATCACAGAAGTAATTCCAGAAAAATAGAATGAGCTTCACCAAGCCATTCTGGCCAGTAAAAGGCTTAGAAAATTTTGGAACAATTTTTTCTGGAATCATTAGGTCCAGACCTATTGGGATATCAGCTTCTTCCATGTGAGAGAGTCTGATTTATGGTTCTATAAACCCTTGTAGGTTTAATTGTCCAAAAATTATTGTGGCCAAATCCTTCCTCAAAAATCTCCGAAAGTTTTACCATAACTCCATCATGAAATTAGAAAGCTTATGTAAAAAATTTCAACCCTGGAATTCTCTGTCTTCTTATGTTTTGCTTCTGTATTTTGTATATAGCACATTATTTAATAATGTGACACATCCATTATATTTGATCATTTCGATAGCGAAACATCTCGAGAAAACTTCGGAGGCCGCTAACATGCTTCTATTGACAGAAACTTTAGTCGGGATCAACAATAAGGCAAGCCCCGGTTTGCATCCAAATTTACAAGTTTTTATTTGTATACACTTTATATTGTCTAGAATATTAGTTTTGTATTATGGCTAGGTTTGTATGACACTCCACATGCATGACTCAATAAACCACTGGAGTTTGATTTAGAGTAGGTTTTCACTTAATTATAACTGCTGTGATCAAATTAAGAAAAGTGGACTAAAAGAGACATAACTCGAGTAGGCCGTTTCCTACTCGTGAACCGGGATTAAGGGGGATCAATCGGAAGAATTGGGAATTGATCCACTTAATTGGGGAAATGGAGACCGGGCAGCACGGATGGAAGGCTCAAAGACATGATCCTGTGAACCTAGTCTATATCTGAGTCGATTAAGGCTCGTTCTCCTATGCAGCCCCGCTGGACAAGTTTGAGTTGTGTATCGGATGCATACTGGCTATATGGGACCCAGGAAACCGATGTAACATGTTAACTTGGGTGTCGAGGTAATCCCCACCGCCTTATGCTGATGCTGAAAGGAGAGAGAAGTCAGCTCTATGAGGGTTTGCCATAGTGAGACTTACTCCAAGTCGGTGGGACCGGTTCGACATTTGGGTGTCATGTGAAAGGTTGCCACATACGACGTTGAGAGGATTGGTTGATCACCGGTCTCGGATGGGCGTATGGGTCGTGTCATCCGGGTGTGTTTGATTTGAATCACCGTCGCTCGTGGTAGTGAGCATACTTGTACACTGAGTCGTGACGTAGTAATAAACTGGGAGAAAGAAAAGTGCTTCGTGATTAATCCTCATATTGGAGATGAGGGATGAGAAATACCTTCACTAAATTTACTTTCTACTTTGGGCTAGTGGCGTAGAGATAAAGCATTTCTTGTTTGATTGTGGAGTCTTAACGTTGATGGCGCAAGGTATGTATGGGTCTAGGGTAGGTCACTAAATTTACCTTCTCCTCGGGCAAGTGGCATCGATATGAAGCGTTTCTTGTTTGATTGTGAAGTCTCGATGTAAATTGTGTGAGGATTATAAAAGTTGATTAAAACTGGAAGTAAGGACTCTCTGATAGCTCAAGTTTATCTTCTATGCAAACTTCTTTATTCAGCCCTCTATTTACAGCATCTAGAGTTCCATGTGTAGGACTTCGGTTAAGTCTTGTTGAGCATAAGCTCACGGTTTGTCGATCCATTGTTTTGCAGCTAACGTTGCATAAGGCAACATTAGGGAGGAAGGGAGATCCGAGCGGGGCCGCACACATTAAGGGGTGTGAATCCCACTTGGAACCCTGCACGCCGACGTGGTTTGATGTGGTGCTAGTGTGAAGCATCCGCGGGCAGGATGGCTTCATTTTTCTTAGCGTAGGCTGTAGTCTGTGAGTATATTCTTATCTTCCGCTGCAATGTACGTCTGTACATTATTTGTAAAATGTGGCAATAATATGTATTAAAGACATATGTTGTTGTGTATGTGTGTTTCTCGGATGTGTGTTGTTAGGTGCCACATCGCACGGCACCACCCAATGCGATTCCTGGACTGTTGGGGCGGGTTCCCCACAGGCGTGGTATCAGAGCCACATTGGGAATATTGCACCTGAAAAGACACGTATTTTCAAAAACTTAGAGTCTATGAGTGAGGAATCGGTACTAGGCTCACATAAGGTCTATTAGTAGCATAAGTGATGTATGGTGGCAAACTAACATACTTGTTACTCTATTCTATAACGACGCACCGCCGACCACGTACGCCACCAAAAGCGGATCAATTTCAGTTAGCTCCCCTGACGAGGAAAGTGGTTCAAGGTATAGGTCTCATAGCTTGTTGTGAGACGTCAATATGAAACTCTTGAACTCTTCATGTTCCTGAGCTCATATGAAACGCTGGTCCCTGGCGTGCATTAGGCAAGAAAGTGGAAAGCCCATCGTGTGGTCAGTAACACGATAATATATTTTTCTAGAATTAGCCTAGGAGTACATACGCCGTGCTCGCCATCGGCGTGCCCTGCAGGGCAGTAGGTGGTATCCGTTGGGTTGATAAAATTCCCAACCGTGATGACCCATTCGCGCTCTACTCGGGTTCCCTGTCATGTGGTGTGGAAACGCGACCATGTACCTTGAGACGTGGCATGACTCAAGGACGGCCAATATGGAAATGATACAGGGTGTATGTTTTTAGTATGATATGGACCTGCCTGGAATGACAACCCTATGTGTGCATCAATATTGAGTGGTTTTCTGCAAGTATACTAACCACATATCCGTATTACGAGTAGAAGACGTTTGCAAATGAACGATTCTAGTGCCACTAATAGAACGTATATGCTGGATGTAAACCGGTTAGGATTTTCTACTTTTAAGAGGAACGTAGTACCTGCATTATCATGAAAATTGCATAAACACCTCACTCACCTCATAAATTTTAATATTCTGTAACCCTTGAATGAAGACAGTTCAAATGAAGTAGTTAAAACTTGTTTAGAAACCAACTCAAGCATATGTGAGTATAGAGAGACCCAAAAACAGAGTCCCCTGTTTTGGCAGTGCTTTTGCTGAAACTTACATAGGATGTTACTAATTTTAGAAAATACCAATGGTAGTGTGTAATACATTTTTGAAAAGTTGGAGAAGTCCTCTAAGACTTTTCTATAAACGTCTAGTACAGAAACACAATTAAAGTTGGTCAAAAACCTTAGAAACCAAAACTGCTACAAATGGGTAGAACCTGAAACAGAGTCTTTGTAACTCCACCATAACTCTTGGTGGAAAAATCTCTAAGCGTATTGTCATACATTTCCGGAAAGGGCATGAGATATGATACAACTTTGTAATTCAAAGTTTTGCCAAAACTGGAGCAGAATTAACTGGAATTGTGGATTGAACTAGGTACCTCTAGGGAGGTGCTGTCAAAATCCTGCCAGAAATTCTGTTAATTTGAATCATTATATCTTTTGATCCAGAAATGCAAAGGGGTCATATAAATACATTTTTGGAGAGCTTGGGAAGTTCTTTACGATGTTTCTGTTCAACCTCAGGGCAGAATCCTCCTGTAATGGGGTAAAATCCGCAGTACCAATGAAACTGTCCAGAGTACACAAAGGCTGTGCATAGTTTCTGTACTGATTGTATTTTGCATATAACTTCCTGTAAAGGAATTGTAAAATGTGAAATATTACAATTATAGAAATCTTACGAACTGTGTTTCAACTTTGTAATTATGAGTTTGGTCCATATACGTTTCTAACTGTATGGAAAAGTTAACTCAAAGTGACCACGTACAGGGGAGGTGCTGCTGAAATTCCTCCAGAATTTCTGTCAACCTTGGCAGCTCATAACTTTCGATCTAGAACTTAGTTAGAGGAAAATAACTATTTTCTGGAGAGGTCTGAGGTTATCTATAACTTTGGTATTTAACCCAAGCCATGAAACTGTTGTTTTGACAACAGGAATCTGGTTTGTGAGAGGAATGGTCAATCTGAGGCTGAATGACCCTAACTGTGACTATTCCAGTTATCACTTAAAACCCTTGTGGTTAGTTGAATCAGTTTGCTGAAGATCATTTTGCTTACATGTTAAGAATTCATTATCAGTATTTCACTACTTTATTTATGGAATAAATCAAGTGATAGTGTTAAGCTGATAATGAACTCTTGTAATGCAGAATGGTACGAAAACATTCCATGGGTGAAGTGGGTGGTTCCAGTGGTGGAGGTGGTGATAACTCTCCATAGCCAGAGCAGCGAGCTCCGCAACAGCAGAAACCTCCAGGACCTTCACCTACGGTCACAATGGCAGACATTCTGGCTGCCATGACGGGTGCAGGCGAACCGACTTGCTCCACACCCTTGTGATGAATACATCCCGTCAAGGGGGATGTCAAGACGAAGACTCGCCAACCACAAATGAGTTCATATGTTAAGTTCTTGGCGACTCAACCACCGGTTTTTATAGAAGCCGAGGATCCTCTGGTGGCGGATAGCTGGATCCGTACCATTGGATCTAAGTTTGGGTTGCTCCAATGCACCGAACATCAGAAAGTCTTATACGCGGCGCAACAACTTCATGGGTCCGCCAGTGCATGGTAGGCAAATCAACTCGTCTCCCTACCAGCTGGACATCAGTTCACATGGACGGAATTCCGGAAGGCATTTCTTGCTTATCATGTTCCTTCCAGAATAATTCAATGGAAACTTGAGGAGTTTCTAGTCTTAAAACAAGGAGGGAGGTATGCATACGCACATTCGCAGGTGTTCAACAAATTGGCACAGTATGCGCCGGAATATGTGAACACTGAGGCACGAAAGTGTGAATGGTTCTTTCGCAGCCTCAATCTCAAGTTATAGGAAAGGCTGGTCTTAGCAGATAGACATAAGTTCAATGAGTTGATGAGTGCTGCCATCATGGTTGAAGATGCTCAGCGAGAAGTGCAAGCTGGGAAAAGAAAGAACAGTATACCACCGGACAGTAGCAATATTGCTCATCCGAAATACCGGGTGGTAGACAGTACATTGAACTGTCAGCTGATGCAGCTAGCTAGACGACTCCAACAATATTCGAGTTGGTCATCTCAATATTCTGAATTTGGACAGCTGCAACAACAGTATATGAACCCGCAATATTATGTTCCTCACGCTTTCGTGCCGCAACAGAATGCACCCAGTGTACGTACTTAGAGTAACATAGAACCAGCTGAGAAACTGTGCTTCACGTGCGGTTATTTGGGTCACATCAGCAGGAGGTGTCCAGAAAGGATACGGCATAGAGGAAATACACCAGAGCAGGGTATAAATCAATCCCGTGCTCGGCTCCAAGGAACAGCACGAAAGTCCGGGTGCATCTATCATACAGCTCTAAAGGATGTGCCGGAAGGTGCACCTGTGCTAGTGGGAATGTTCACACTCAATGAACTACCCGTAGTGATTTTATTCGACTCTGGAGCCACACACAATTTCATCAGTAGATTATTTGTGTGCAAAGCTGAGCTCTCCACCACTACATCGAAAGATCACTACCTTATCAGCTCACCCGGTGGAAACATAGCTGTTAATGAAGTAGTGATCAAAGCATATCTTGTGCTTAGGTGGGAAATTATACCCACAACCCTCATTGTGTTAGAGGGGCAGAAGATCGATGTGATCTTAGGAATAGCGTGGATGAACTACCACGGGGCTGTTCTTGACATCGGTCCACGGATAGTTCGCTTGGACTCTCCATTGTACGGTCTTCAAACACTCATACTTGAAGACGTGGAGTCTGAAATTTCAGTTGCGTACCATAGTGTGACCATGAAACTGGGGGATATTCTAGTGGTCCGTGAGTACCCAGATGTGTTTCCCGATGATCTTCCAGGGATGCCACCTGAAAGAGACGTGGTATTCAAGATCGAGTTAGCACCGGGAACCACACCGATATCTCGGAGGAAGTACAAAATGTCTTCGAAGGAATTAGCTGAACTGAAAGAGCAACTAAAAGATTTAATGGACAAAGGGTTCATCAGGCCAAGCTCATCACCATGGGGCTGTTCAGCCCTCTTTGTGAAGAAAAAGGATGAATAATTGCGGTTTTGTGTGGATTATCGGCCGCTGAATGCAGTGGCGAACAAAAATAAATATCCACTGCTGCGGATCGATATATTATTTGATCAACTGGTGGGTGTCAAAGTATTCTCCAAGATGGACCTGAGGTCCGGTTATCAAATAAAGATCAGAGCGAAGGATATATCGAAGATAACATTCTCGACTAGATACGGGCTCTATGAGTATGTAGTTTTGTCTTTCGATCTGACAAATGCACCCGCACATTTCATATATCTCGTGAATTCTGTATTCATGCCAGAGTTGGATCAGTTCGTCGTGGTATTCATCGACGGCATTCTCGTATACTCCGAATCGGAGGAAGAGCACGCTAAACATCTCCATATTTTGCTCCAACGATTGCGAGAACATAAGTTGTATGCCAAATTGATCAAGTGTGAATTTTGGATCAGAAAAGTACCATTCTTAGGCCACATTATTTCAGTGGAGGGTGTGGCCGTAGATCCAACCAAAGTTGAGCAAGTTTTGGAGTGGGAGTCTCCGACATCCGTTCATCAAATCCGCAGTTTCCTTGGACTAGCGGGGTATTATCAGAGATTTTTTCCCACCTTCTCGAAGGTGGCTAAGCCAATGACAGAATTATTGAAGAAGAGCAGCAAGTATGTATAGACGGAGGCCTATGAAGAGGCATTTCAAACTCTAAAGAAACATCTCACAACAGCACCGGTTCTAGCCCGACCGGATACATCAAAGCCGTTCGATTTTTATTGTGATGCCTCAGGCATTGGACTTGGCTGCGTATTAATGCAAGATAGACGTGTGATCGCGTATGGATCTCGTCAACTCTGCAACCACGAGCAGCACTACCCTACTCATGACCTAGAACTCGCTGCAGTGGTGTTTGCGTTGAAAATGTTGAGGCACTACTTACTTGGAAATTTAGTGCACCTCTACCCCGACCATAAGAGCCTCAAGTATATATTCACTCAGAAGGATATCAATATGAGGCAGCGGAGATGGTTGGAATTAATCAAAGATTATGAACTCGAGATCCATTACCATCCAGAAAAAGCTAACGTGGGGGTCGATGCACTCAGTCACAAATCCCACATAAACAACTTGTCAGTCATTCCGGATGAACAAGAAGAACCAAGTTTGAGAGTGGTTCCATATGGGCGTTGTACAATCTTGCTCTCATGCCTACCATTAGAGAGGAGATTGTACGAGCCCAAAAGAGAGATAAAGAAATGCGGAAAATCCGAGCAAGAATCAAAGAGGATAAAATGAAATGTTTCCGGGAAGATGATCAAGGTGTGTTATAGTTTAACAACCAAATTGTGGTACCCCAGAAAATGAAGCTAAGGAAGAAAATCTTGGATGAAGATCATATGTCCATGTACTCGATACATCCAGAAAGCAATAAGATGTATCAAGAGCTTAAAACAAAATTTTGGTGGACTCGTATGAAGCGAGATATTGCCAAGTATGTATCCGAGTGTGATACATGTCGGCGAGTCAAAGCTGATCACATAAAGAAAGCAGGAATGCTGCAACCATTAAGTATTCCGGCACGGAAGTGGGAGGGCATCAGCATGAATTTTGTTGTTGGACTGCCTCGCACGTTTAGAAAGCATGACTCCATTTGGGTGATTGTTGATCGGCTAACAAAATCAGCCAACTTCATGCCAATGAATACGGGATTCCATACTAAGCAATATGCAGAGTTGTATCTCTCCAGAATTGTATGCTTACATGGAGTTCCCAAGACCATCATATTCGATCGAGGTTCCATATTTTTTGCTTGTTTCTGTGAGCAACTACATGAGTCTCTGGGAACAAGGTTACTTCGAAGCTCAGCATACCATCCTCAGACCGACGGTTAGACGGAAAGGATGAATCAGATTATAGAAGATATGCTGAGAGCATGTGCCATAGATTATGGAAAGAATTGGATGACCATTTGCCATTAGCAGAGTTATCCTACAATAATGGTTATCAAGCAAGCATTAAGATGGCACCATACGAAGAACTCTATGGCAGGAAGTGCCGCACACCACTCAATTGGTGTGAATCTGGTGAGAGGGTTATTTTCGGCATTGATATTGTGAAAGACGCCGAAGAGCGGATCCAGCTTATTCAAGCAAATCTCAAAGCCGCTCAGTCTCGCTAGAAAAGTTATGCGGACAAGCGACGCTGACCCTTGTATTTTGAAGTCGGAGATCACATCTATCTCCGAGTATCCCCGATGAAAGAAATTCATTGATTTGGGGTCAAGGGAAAGCTAGTGCCTCGTTTTGTTGGTCCGTTCCTTATTACGGAACGGTGTGGATCGGTAGCCTACCGTTTGAGGCTGCCAACATCATTGTCAGGCATACATGACATTTTTCATGTCTCACAACTGAGGAAATATTTGAAGGATCCGACGGAGGTTCTTTCGGGAGACATGGAAACATTACAACCGGATCTCACCTATATCGAGAAGCCGGTACAATTCCTCGATGAAACACTCGTGAAACAAGGCGTCGATCATTGCAGTTTTACAAAGTGTTATTGAGTAACCACACTGACGACGAGGCTATATGGGAAAGCGAGCATTTTCTCCAAATGAATTGCCCGGAACTATTATCGAGCTATAACCGGTAACCTTCTTTCCAGAACAAGATTCTTTTAAGGAGGGAGGATTGTAAAATCCCAAATTTCAGCATGCATAGCTTCTTAGTAGAATTTAAATCCGCAGGGTCAAATCGAATTCTAATTAGGGTTTCAAATTCAAACTTCCGGCTACATGCAATAAAGGAAACTTAGCCACAAAGGAATTAAACCACAACATTTCAAATTTTAGCACACGAGAGAAAGTTAATCCACTGATTTCAAATTCAAATTTCAGAATTCGCTGAGGTCTCTGAATTCAAATTTGGGAGCTATGTTTTTGTGGTTGGGGGACGTCGGTGGGACCCGCATGTTAGTAAACAGAGACAATAATCAAATTTGCTTTTGTGTGAGCACGCCACCGAGGCAGCCACCGAGCTGCTGCTCGTGCCTTGCTTCCGAAGGCAGTCCAATCCTGCGGGAATGATCGATAGCCAGAGCAACTGCACAACTCAAGTTTGCTTCTCTGATCACACGTTCAACCGAAGTTTCACTTCTCTGCTCGAGCGCTCGGCTGGAAGAACACACCGTGCACCCGCTCCCGCTCTCTACTGCCTCAGCGCCGATCGGTCCGGACAGGTTCTGGCGCCCAGTTGATCTGCTCAGGAACTGCGCCGGTGCCTTCTCGATGCTGTCCAACCCTCCTCAGCCCGTGGCCGGCCTTCTACGACCGATGCCGAGCCGTTCTTCCTCCGCAAAACAGAGCACGAAGCTGCTTCACAGCTAATCGACGTCCGGCCGGCTCCGACCCTCCCCGGCTCGAGCAAAACCCGACAAAGGTCTGTCATGAAGCCTAGATACTTATTCAAAACCCCTTTTTCTTCTTCCCGACACCGGTGAGCCGGAATTGGAAGTTTTGCACCGGTGTGCGTGAAGAACCGACGCTGTACAAATCTTTAAATTCGCTCAAACTGCTAGATCATTGTTCATGCAATTCAAACCACAGCTATTAGATACTCTAGCGCACCCCAAGGCAAAATCCTGAAGGAAACCGTCCACCCTATGCTCGGGGCGACGAGAAATTGCCGCCGCCGACAAAAACACGTCGGTCCACCGGTGACAGCCATGTTGCCGCTGTTTTCCGCTCGGTTAGGGCTTTGTCTCACGTTCTACACGTCCTAGGGATGCTTTAGGGAAACTTAGCTCGTCGGGAGAGTCTCGAGACACGCCGGTCCTCACTGGCGCTGCGCCTCCGACCGCCGCCGCCGGTGCCGAGTGGTTTGCGACCGTTTTCAAGCGGGGAAACCTTGGCCAGCAGCTGCGCCGTGGTCCCAGGATGGTGTAGCACGAAACCGCAGAAACTTTGGTGGAGAAACGGAGGAGAACAGGGCGTGCCACCCTCTATTCCTGGCGCCCGCGAAGCCTCTGTCGGAAGGTTGAAAAAGACTGACCCGAGGGCCCCACTGTCAGCCGGTGAAGGATTTTCCTGTGGGAAATTAAATCCAGAAATGGCTACAAACTTTGCAAAACCATAACTCTGTGTAGAAAGCTCCAAAAATAGTGAGACCAATATTTTTGGAATCATTATGAGGAGTAATTTGCAGAGAAACAAATTTCTAGCTATGAAAATGCCTAGGAATTTCTGTAGAATTCTTTTTAGTTATTCCTTTAGGGATTAATTCCAGGAATAGGGGTTTATAAAATATTCCAATTTTTTGTCAGAAAATTATTCTCCTAGTTCCTGATCTCCATTAAAATCTTAGGATTTTTTAAGATGATTAAGAGGGCCCAATAAGTAGATTTTTCTCAGGTTTAAATTAAAGGGGCTGAAAATCACAGAAGTAATTCCAGAAAAATAGAATGAGCTTCACCAAGCCATTCTGGCCAGTAAAAGGCTTAGAAAATTTTGGTACAATTTTTTCTGGAAACCTTAGGTCCAAACCGATTGGGATATCAGCTTCTTCAATGTGAGAAAGTCTGATTTGTGGTTCTATAAACCCTTGTAGGTTTAATTGTCCAAAATTATTGTGGCCAAATCCTTCCTCAAAGATCTCAGAAAATTTTACCATAACTCCACTATGAAATTAGAAAGCTTCTGTAAAAATTTTAACCCTAGAATCCTCTGTCTTATTATGTTTTGCTTCTGTATTTTTTATATAGCACATTATTTCATAATGTGACACATCCGTTATATTTGATCATTTCGATAGCCAAGCATATCAAGAAGACTTCGGAGGCCGTAACTTGCTTCTATTGACAGAAACTTTAGTCAGGATCAACAATAAGGTAATCCCCGGTTTGCATCCAAATTTACACGTTTTTATTTGTATACACTTTATACTGTCTAGAATATTAGTTTTGCATTATGGCTAGGTTTGTATGACACTCCACATGCATGACCCAATAAACCCTTGGAGTTTGATTTAGAGTAGGTTTTCACTTAATTATAGCTGCTGTGATCAAGTTATGAAAAGTGGATTAAAAAAGGCATAACTCGAGTAGGCCGTTTCCTACTCGTGAACCGGGATTAAGGGGGATCAATCGGAAGAGTTAGGAATCGATCCACTTAATTGGGGGAATGGATACTGGACAGCATGGATGGAAGGCTCAAGGACGTGGTCCTGTGAACCTAGTTTCTGTCTGAGTCGATTAAGGCCCGTTCTCGTGTGCGGCCCCGCTGGACAAGTTTGAGTTGTGTACCGGATGCATACTGGCTATATGGGACCCAGGAAACCGATGTAACATGTTAACCTGGGTGTCGAGTCAATCCCCACCGTCTTATGCTGATGCTGAAAGAAGAGAGAAGTTGGCTCTACGAGGGTTTGCCGTAGTGAGACTTACTCCAAGTCCGTGGGACCGGTTCAACATTTGGGTGTCGTGTGAAAGGTTGCCACATACGACGTTGAGGGGATCGGTTCATCACTGGTCTCGGTCGGCCGTATGTGTCGAGTCATTGTGTGTTTATGATTCGAATAACCGTCGCTTGCG
Source organism: Neostapfia colusana (assembly GCA_030760725.1). Taxonomy (NCBI): domain Eukaryota; kingdom Viridiplantae; phylum Streptophyta; class Magnoliopsida; order Poales; family Poaceae; genus Neostapfia; species Neostapfia colusana. The sequence continues at coordinate 41,719,177 of JASWHV010000018.1, read as the reverse complement.
GTAGTGAGCATACTTGTACACTGAGTCGTGACGTAGTAATAAACTGGGGGAAAGAAAAGTGCTTCGTGATTAATCCTCATATTGGAGATGAGGGATGAGAAATACCTTCACTAAATTTACTTTCTACTTTGAGCTAGTGGCGTAGAGACAAAGCGTTTCTTGTTTGATTGTGGAGTCTCGACGTTGATGGCGCAAGGTATGTATGGGTCTAGGGTAGCTCACTAAATTTACCTTCTCCTGGGGCAAGTGGCATAGAGATGAAGCGTTTCTTGTTTGATTGTGGAGTATCGATGTAAATTGTGCGAGAATTATAAAAGTTGATTAAATCTGGAAGTAAGGACTCTCTGATAGCTCAAGTTCATCTTTTATGCAAACTTCTTTATTCAGCCCTTTATTTCCAGCATTTAGAGTTCCATGTGTAGGACTTCGGTTAAGTCTTGCTGAGCATAAGCTCACGGTTTGTTGATCCATTGTTTTGCAGGTAACGTTGCATAAGGCAACATTAGGGAGGAAGGGAGATCCAGGCAGGGCAGCATCCAATAAGGGGTGTGAGTCTCACTTGGAACCCTGCACGCCGTCGTGGTTTGATGTGGTGCTAGTATGAAGCATCCGCGGGCAGGATGACTTCATTTTGCTTAGCGTAGGCTGTGGTCCGTGAGTGTATTCTTATCTTCCTCTGAAATGTACGTCTGTACGTTCTTTGTAAATGTGACAATAATATGTATTAAAGACATATATTGTTGTGTATGTGTGTTGTTAGGTGCCGCATCGCACGACACCACCCAATGAGATTCCTGGACTGTCGGGGCGGGGTCCCCACAAGACTCTTTCGCTATCTGCTCTCCACGGCCGCCGCAACTGAGTTCTCATCACCGCCGCTTGGATCTCTGACGTCCCGCTGATCCATCCGCTCTCGCGCCTCGCTCCCAAAAGCGAAAGGTGTGCTAGAGATCACTTGTGATCATAGTGAAAGCCGTCCTTCCTTTCATAGTTCAGATGCTAAAGAATTTTCCAGTTTTACCTCTGTATGTTCATTAGAACCGAGTGGGTTTCAAGGTAAAATTCACCTCATACAATCATTTGGCGATCATGCACATCTAAGGACACGATCTAGACATCCATACAGAGTTGTAGAAAGAGGTAGATCAGGTTTTGCCCAAGAAACCGAGGAGTTCAGTGAGTTTTTATTTATGACAACAAAAACCTTTCGGTTCACTGGTGAACTCTAGGTTCTGGCCATTTTCATCGGCTCCTTGGTTCATTTTCGCGTTCCATGAGATCCGGCGAAGCTAGAAGAGAAAAACCTGATCAAAAAGGGGCCTTTCCAAGCTAGGACATCGTCGCCGGTGAGCTTTGAGCCATTGTTGGTATGGGCTGAGGATACCAGCGTGCTCGGCGTGCAAAGTTAGGCACGGGCGACGAGTTTGGAGTATCCGGATGGCCAGAACGCTTCAGCAGCGAGCTCGCTGTAACACCCAAAATTTGCTTATTCAAATTTCAATTCAAATGGACATCATGCATGTTCAAAATTTTGAAGATTTGAAACTGGATTCAAATTTGGAAGAAGAAACAGAAATGGAAATGGAAAAGGAAAAGAAAAAAAAAGAAAATGGCACTTGGGCCGAATCCTACCCTCGCAGCCCAACCGGCCCGCGTTCCCCTCTCTCCCTCTCCCTATCACTGCCAACCCGGCCCCACGCGTCAGCTTCTTCCTCTCCCCTCCTCCAACTGTAGTCGATGACGCGCCGCCCGCCAATGCCTTTGGAAATCCACGCGAGCAAACCCACGTTCCGCATTCCTTGCGCTCTTTTCGCACGCCCACAAACTCGCCTAGCTCCGGCTCCATCTCTTTCTGTTTCAGACTCGAAAAAATCTCCTCATTTCCTTTCTGCTCGGCCGCGCCGTTGCCGATGAGAACCGCCGCTAACACGCCTTAGCTCTTCCATACCTCGCCCTAATTCTTCTCTCTGACCACTCCTGTGCCTTTGCAACCTCCTAGGAAACCCTCTGACCAAGATTCGTCGATGAACCATGGCACCCACGCTCCATGGACGTGCGAAGATCATCCCTGCAGGACCATACTGTCGGCCGTCAATTTATGGGCTGTTCCAGACCACGAGAACGACCTAGGTGAGTTCACCATGCCCCTCTCCTTCAATCAACGAAGAAAAAGACAAGAAATAACGTAAACGGGAGGGAAAACCGAGCTGCACCGGCGAGGAAACCGCCCCAGCCGAACAACCACGCCATGCGCCGTAGCTGGCACCGGCTGGAGCAACGTGGCTCTCTGTGAGCCCTCCACCTTAAATTGTGCCGTCCAAATTATAACCCAGGATACCCCTTCGTTTTATAAAATCTGAGCCTCACATGTTAGATCCAACGGCCCAGATTCAAACCATGTCAATCCCGCTGGCCATTTCACTCCCAGACTCCTGGAGCTTTAGGAAAACTGGATCTAGCCCCCAGAATTTTCTGATCTACCCCCTGGACTTTCCAGAAACTGTGTTTTTTAGCCCCTAGAAAATTTGTAAATTAGGAAAATTGCATTGTAAAGTTTGTCTAGGTCCCTGAAATTTGTGGGAAATATAGTCTTGACCCTGCAATAATAAATATTTATGATTTAACCCCTTTGGAAAACTAAATTCTTGTATGTGGAGGTTTGAAATTCATTTAAATTGATTATAAAGCAAACAATTCTGAAAATTTACTTTAAATCAATTTAATTTTTAGGAAACCAATAGAATAATCTGTATTTGCATTTTAGATGATAAATAAATACTGAAAAACACAATTTAACATCTGTTTAATTGTTAAAATCACATTTTCAGCATAAAAATAAATCTGAATTCATGTCAAAAATAATGAATACTTTAGGAAATGTTTATAGAAGGTGTTGGGTACAAAATTAAGGTATAAAAGTTTTAGTAAGAAGGTATAAAAATCCTGTTTAGGTTGAAAATACATTTTTATGCACATCTTGTAGCTAAAATTTTAGTATAAAATATAGAAATCTGATTTAAATTGAGAATTCAGTTTAGGTGTGGGTTTGAAATCTGAATTCAATTTAGGAACCATATATATGTTTAAAAAGTGTATGTATGCATAGATACAACTCATAGAGTGCAAAATTTTATTAAAAGTAAAGTTTAAATGCAATATATATGCACATATACACACCAAAGTTTGGTATGGATATTATGTGAGGTTAAAAAATAAGGATTTCATCATGAGAGACCCAAAATGAATACATATATGTAGACTTTAGTGATTTTAGGCTAAAGCATAAAATGAAGCTATGTTTTATGCATGTTTGACTTGCATGGGTGTTTATGTGGAACTCTTATGGAATGTTGTTTGTTTTTGCTATGTGTATGTTTGTACGAGTAGAACCAGCCCTAGAGCCGGTTCTAAACTTCCAAGACCAAGACTTTCCACTTCCCGACCAGCAAGAAGAAGGCAAGTGTCCTTGATCACTTTGTACCTAAGATAGGATGTTTAGTTAGAGTTATTTTCATTGAGTTATGAATTATGAAAAGCCATGTTAGGATGTCTCCCCTAGATTTTCATGACTTACTCCTTGTAACCAGGGTGGGAATTACTTAATATGTTTACTACTTATACTCTTGCTTAGCCATGCTTAGAATTGGGATACTTGGGATATGAGATGCAACTTTGACTATATACCATTGAATGAAACTTGATGACATGTTGTAGAGATAGGAATCTAGGCAAGCTGGATGTTTTGGTTGGTGCTGGGTGCACGAGAAACTTGGTTAGTGTTTAGTGCTTTCTAAGGACTAGTTCATGGAGCATTTAACCTGGCTTTACCGTGCCACCACATGCTGAGATGGGGCAGCTTGCCTAATTAATTAGGTGTATTTCCAACGTAATTTGGCTGTTTGGATGGTGTGGGGAATAGGAGTCAGCTGGACTACCTTGGGAATCGCAAGGCTTAAGAGGGAACCACTACAGCAGAGGTTGGAACCTCTTGGATGCTGTTAGGGGTGAAACCTCAGTGGTCTCATACTCGTCGGGAATCCCTTTGTAAAGGCTTTGTAGTGATCTCCTAGCTACACACCTGGAAAGTGTGAACGTGGTACGCGGCCATAGGCAAAATGGGCATTCTTAGGCCCACCCGGCAATGGGGGATGAAATCACTACTTGTGGGTAAAGAGGTACATACTCTACATAGTTGAAAACTGTCATAATAGCCGTGCTCACAGTCAAGAGCGTCTTGGACTTCTTCATGATTAGAGGATGATGAAGTGAAAGGTTGGGATTGTTAAGCGGGGAGCTTAACAATGGCAATGAAGTTATGGGATTGGGACTACCTCACTTATGTAGTAATATAGGTCCTTAATAAGCTAAGGTGATAGGAATTAATGCGTAGTGCTTTAACCATGAATTAAGACTTTTCTTGTATTCAAGAAAACCAGGTGTGACACTCGCCGTCGTGCGCCGCAGCGGAGGGGTCGAGAGTCGGAAGGTAGAAGACGACCCGGCTGATTCCACGTGGCAGCACCGGACCTCTTCTTAGCAGAGAGGCAAGCCGGGGGACATGTGGCAGCACCGGAATTACCCTTAGCAGAGAGGCAAGCCAGAGGACACATGGAAGCACCGGACCTCTCGTTAGCAGAGAGGCAAGTCGGAGGACACATGGCAGCACCGGACCTCTCATTAGCAGAGAGGCAAGCCGGAGGACACGTGGCAGAACCGGATCTCTCCTTAGAAGAGAGGCAAGTCGGAGGACACGTGGAAGCACCGGACCTCTCCTTAGCGGAGAGGCAAATCGGAAGACATGTGGCAGCACCGGACCTCTCCTTAGTAGAGAGGCAAGACAGGGGACACGTGGAAGCACTGGACCTCTACTTAGCAGAGAGGCAAGGTCCGAAGACGGAGGACACGTAGCACCACCGGACCTCTCCTTAATTGGGAGGCAAGGTCCGAGGCCGGAGGACACGTGACAGCTCCGGAGCTCTCCATTTTGAGGGAAAACGTTGAAAATTTATATCCGTTGGTAGGATTTTTCCAAAATTCCTAAATTACATTGTGTTAGAATCCTTGTGACCAATACTTACTGGCAATACCATTTAATTGGTATGAAAGTCTCTAGAGTTTTCTTATTAATTCCTTAAAGTTAAAGCTTTGGGAATTAATTCCGTAAGAACCCTATTATGAAAAAAAATCAAATCTTGGCCAACCATATTTCTATAATATATCTGTATTTCTGAAAAATATTCACTAATCATGTCGTCTAGTAACTGATATCGTGGAGGCCCCGGAGCCCATCGACACCATTCCTCCGGGCATTGAATTTAACACCTCGCAGCTTCAAGGCAAGCTTCATTTGCATTTAACAGTGATAAATTCAGTTTTATTTTGTATCATTTAGATTGTGAAGTCTTGGACTGCGCATTAAGTATAGTCTGATGTTATACTCCAATTGCATATCCAAATGATCCAAGGGAGAGTATTGATAGAGGTTAAGTCCTCGAGTAGTCTATGCCATGCTAATAAATGTACATGATTCGGTACAAGTCGAGTAGTTGGAATCTACTCGCGAGATTAGAAGATGGGTTACACACGGGTAAGGTCGAATGGTGAGAATCATGTAAATCTGTAAACTGAGATCGAGCATGGAGGTAGGAGGCAGCAACAAGTTATCTTGCGTGTATAGTCCTGCCTTGTCGATCAAGGACCGTGTCGTGTGCGGCCCTGTTGAACAAGTTTGAATGTACCGAAGACATACGGGATATATGGGACCCTGTAAACCGATGTAACTTTGTCCTCCGGGTGTCGAGGCATAGCACACCGATTTATAGGTGCGGATTGAGAGCAGCAAGGTGTAAATCCGCTAATGGGAATAGAGTTGCTCCATGTAAGGACCTCCTGCTTGTTTCGGTGCAACCGGTTCGACGTTTGTTCTGTCGGGTTAAATGTTGTCCCGTACAACATCTGTTGAGCGTATTGTTGCAGCTTTTAGGATGGGCGTATGTGATGTGCTATTCGGGTATACCTGCAGGTGTATATCGAGTCGATTCGCCGTCCCTCACGGTTATGAGAACCGCTTGTTCGCTATGTCGTGACGTAGTAAATATTAGAAATGAATAGGATGAATTACTTGCTGTTATGATATAACTATATTGCAACATGTGTGCCATCAATTATTGCTCACTAAATTTCAGTTTCTTGAACTCTAAATCTGATGCTAAAACCATAATTAAGGAGGAACTATTAGGTGTGTCCTTGTTGCAATTGAACTATCCTATGTGTCGGTTTATTCCTGCATGTAGAGTTCCTCGTTTAGGTAAGTCGGTTAAGTCTTGCTGAGTCTTAGTGCTCACGGTTGCTACTTTAAGTGAAGCTGCAGGTGTTGAATGTTTTGATGATGATTAAGATGAAGAGTCACTGCAGAGGCCCACTTCCCTTTGGGGACTACGGCCGAATGGGAGCCCTGCACGCCGTCGTGAAGATCTGTGCGTGTTGCTATTGTTGGCGGTCCGTAGGGCTGGACAGTCGGCTTTTGCTTAGCTTAGGCATAAGGCCGGAGCATCTACTATATTCCGCTGTAGCTATGTTATGTACATTATTTGTTATATCAAACAAGTTCGTATCACTTTTGTAAGAATCTAGCAAGCTTTGATGTAGTACGTGTTCTTTACTGTGTGTGTTGTTGAGTGTATTGCACGACACCACCCTCTGCAATTTCTGGAATGTACGAACCAGATAAAGGGGGTCAGTCACACTAGCAAACTCATCATTGTTTAGAACGAGAGGGGAGGGTAGATCTAGATGGGGATGGAGACTAGGAGAGGCTAGGGTTTCGCGATGGGAGTGAGGGCGAGTGATATCGTGTGGTGTGAATGAGGATGAGGTTGAAAGAGGATGGGGATGGCTAATATATGCACGTGACATGCTATTCTTCATCTATGGTGCGGTCGTTACTGGGACGGGCTATTGTTAAGTCATGTCAGAACGGATTGTGCCATTCCTAGTTCGGCCTACAAGTTACGGGCTTCATGCCAACCCATGTAGTCCACAAGAATGTACATATATAGGTGTTACACAGGGGAAGGAGCTCCAAAATGAAGATCTTGCACAAATATCCTTATGGCTCTAATTCATGATGAGGTATGTGATGTGATTCATGGTTGCTAGCCGCTTCAATTGTAACATTTTGTTTCTGACATGGTATTATACCTGCCATCAATTGTGATATTTTCTTGTTGACATAATATTGAGTTAAAGACATAATATAAAAACAGTCATTTCTTGTGAAGAAGAAGGTCTGCTCATATGAACGTAGCATTGTAGGTATGAAAAGGCTAAGGGCAGAATTGTGTAGACAAACAAGATGACAGATTCGAGAAAAATAGAACATCTACTTTTAGAAAAATGAACATGAAAAAAGTTGGAAAACCCAAAGCTAACAACATGCATTATTTCACAATTTTTGATGTGCGGTTATACTTCATATGTTGTGAGCAGTTTTATAACTATATAGAAGCATCCAAAGTTGATTAAAATATTGGACCATCGTGCGACAGGATCCAAGGAGTCGAAGTGGATTAAACACATATGAATAGTGCTCCCGTTTTGGTTTTGATATTTTGAATGGACAAAAAAATATTTGTGGATAATTCAAATTTCATGTCTACTTAATAAGATCAAATACAGTAGTATCCTCTAGTTCTATGATGTGGACATAGTAAATAATGGCGCTTTAGTCACCATATCACAAAAAGGGCATACTCACTACTGAAAGCTCCCACGCGTTGTGGGGTCTGGGGAAGGGGATTTCTTCACGATATCACAGCAAGTATTTATTTTATTTCTTTACTCATTAGAGCATGGGTTAAATAGATATGAATCATTTTAGAAAGTAATGTGCTTCAATTTCTTATTTTCTTTTTTGAGTCCCATATGGTCGGTGTCTGGATGAATAATGAGAAGATGAACTGCCTAGATGGTCAGATTCCCAGTCAAGGTAAACGAACGATGAGAAGATGAACTGCCTAGTTGGTGAGAAAATCTCTCATTGTTCATCAGGTTGTTTCAATAAGAAGATGAACCATTCATCATGTAGTCAATATTCATAATTTAACACATCGCAAATCCACGGTCCAGAAAGAGATTGTCCTATGCAACAAGCATCACCATATACTCTTCTCCTAATGTGGGCTCAACAACAGTATCTTCAGGCTTTTAGGCTTTAGTTTCTTCGGGCATTTGCTCGCCTTCAAAACATCATAAACGTCCTGGGTTTTCTCTAATATTGATCTCTTCTTCTCAATAGTATCATCCCCTTCCTTATCCCTGCAACTGCCCGGTAGCTTAGTTGAATGTGGCACTGGACGTATTTTTTTCAAAACGTAGGTATTATATTAAGATGAGAAGAATTACAAAGAGTTTAGTTCATTACAAGCACAAGATGTGCCAGTTAATTAGGTCCATCAATCTGCGAGTCCGTTCAACCAAGCCGAGCCGTTTGAACTCTTTCATGAGCATCAGGTAAGTGATGTACTGGGGCACGATCCCTGTCTCAAACATATGCTTAGACTCCACAAAAACCTCCTCAAACTGATGGCGCCTGCAAGGCAGATGTATCAGCATGGTGCTGGTTGCTAGATCCGGGCCCGAAACCATTATTTCACATCTCCTATATCATTTGCAGTATTCATTCAAGCTGTTGGAATTTTGGCGTAAGGCCCATGCAGGAAATAACAATAATTCCAAATAAATCTCAAAGGTCCATTAGTGCAAGAGAGGGTGGTTCTAGTGCTTTAGTACCACGTGGAAAGCTTGAGGGAAGAAACTCCTACATATAAGGGAGGTTGTTCTTCCACTCACTAAGTGAGAGGTAAGAAGAGAGGAGAGGGATGGCCCACGCGTGCTCCTCCTCCTCCTCGCTCGCCATGCCACGCAACGCCTCCCCTCGCCTCGCACGCGCGCGCGCGCGTGTGTTCGTGTAAATTCAAGCCTCGAGCCGAGCCCAAGTTAGAGATGAAATCGATTTGTGGATAAACCAGATAATCGGATCCGTAACCGAATCGATCTCTAACAGGGACTCTATATATTGCGGCGTGCGAGACAGGGGAGAGCAAACCCCGAAACAAATCGTTCCCACGTTCCAGTTTCTTACGCCTCCATCGTCTACTCCATCCCGAACGCCGGCGTGCATCGATGATTGGGAGAGCAGGTCTCCAGAACCGCTCGCCCTTGCGATCCTGCACCGGGAGAGGGCGAATAAGGTTTTTGGGAAGCGCTCTGCGCGACAGCTCGTGTTCTTCATCGCTGAGATTGGGCGCTGCTGCCCAGCGTCGCCACCAACGTCTGCACTGACCGACTGTCATCAGATCTGGGTTTGCAGCAATTCCTCCAGTTTCAGATCAGTACGTCTAATCTGACTTCTCGTTTGGTGGTGTTTCTCGCTGTTCAAAGTCGTGTTTTTTCTGGAATTATTCAGTAAAGCCTATTTCTTCTAACAATCCAAAAACCTTATTTAGGCGATTTCCTATTTTAAACATGATGACTTTGGCTGATGCACTGAGGCCGGAGAAATTTTCTGGTGTGCACTTCAAGAGGTGGCAAGTTAAGACCATGCTCTGGCTTCAATTGATTAAAATCTTTTGGGTAACCGAGGGCAGACCTCAAGGTCCTTTGACTGTTGAAGAACAGACAAAGTTTGAGGAAGCCAATGCTGCCCTAGAGGATGTTTCTTAAGCATTCTTGACAACAAGCTCTGTTATGTTTATCTAATAGTCAGGGATGGGAAAGAGCTGTGGTATGCACTAAACGCTAAGTATGGTGCAGCCGATGCAGGCGGTGAACTGTATATCATGGAGACCATCCATAACTACAAGATGTATAACACCCGTCCTATAGTCGAACAGGCTCATGAGATACAGTGCATCGCAAGAGAGCTCACTCTCCTTAAGTGTTCTCTGCCTGACAAGTTTATGGCTGGTTGCATTATTGCAAAGTTGCCTCCCTCGTGGAGGAACTTCACCACAGCTCTAAGACACAAGAGACAGGAAATATTAGTTGAAAACCTGATAGCATCTCTTGATGTTGAGGAAAAGGCTAGGACTAAGGACTCTACTGGGAAAGGAGGTGAGGGTCAATCTAGCGTCAATGCAAATATGGTGCAGAAATCCAATGTCAAGAATAAAGGGAACAACAATTCTCAGTTCAAGCCGAACAAAACTACTGCTTTCAAAAAGAAGAAGTCAAACAAAGCAAATGAGGGCTCCTATACCTGTGGTGAACATGGGCATTTTTCCAAAAACAGGGCAGATCGTAGAGGGAAAAAGAACGTCAACATTGCGACATCTAGCAATGCGGATGGGTACGGTAATTCCTTTATTGTTCCTCCTGTTACTCAAACACCATCCTGGTGGTTTGATACGGGTGCTAATGTCCATGTATGTTCTGACATGTCTATGTTTACTTCTTACCAGTTTGTTCGGGATTCCTCCGTCCTAATGGAGAATGGTCACATGCTTTTGTTCGTGGTGTTGGCACGGTCGATCTGAAGTTCACTTCGGGAAAGATTGTCCAGCTGAGGAACGTGCAGCATGTCCCTACTATGAACAAGAATCTTGTTAGCGGATCCCTTCTGTGTAGAGATGGGTTCAAAAGTAGTTTTAGAGTCCAATAAAATAGTTGTGTTGAAACATGGACAATTTATTGGTAAAGGCTATGAATGCGGAGACTTGCTCCGCTTTTCTTTGTCAGAGTTTACTAATAATTCAGTAAACCATATTTGTGGCAGTGTTAATGATGATGTGAGTGTTTGGCATTCTCGTTTATATCATGTTAATTTTGGTTTATTGTATCGACTATCTAGTCTTAAGTTAATTCTGGAATTCACATTGCCAAAGGTTCTAAGTGCCATAGTTGTGTGCAATCAAAGCAACCTCGAAAACCTCACAAGGCAGCCGAGGAGAGAAACTTGGCACATCTAGAACTCATACATTCTGATCTATTCGAGATGAATGGTGTTTTAACAAAAGGTGGAAAGAAATACTTTATGATGCTAATAAATGATTCAACTAGATTCTGCTAAGTAAACTTGTTGCAAACTAAAGATGAAACTTTAGACTACATTAAAATCTATAAAGCTGAAGTAGATAATCAATTAGAGAGAAAGATCAAACGTCTTAGATCAGATCATGGTGGTGAGTATTTTACCAAATTGTTCGACGATTTTTGTGAGGAACACGGTGTTATACACGAGATGACGCCTCCTTATTCATCACAATCAAATGGGGTAGCCGAGAGGAAAACCGCACGCTGTGTGACTTGGTAAATGCCATGTTAGACAATTCCAATTTATCTAAGGCATGGTGGGAGAGGCTCTATTGAATTCATGTCATGTCCTAAACCGCGTTCCAAACAAGAATAAACAGAAAACCCCTTATGAGGAGTGGGTTGGGAGAAAACCATCACTTGCATACTTGTGTACTTGTGGGTGTTTGGCAAAGGTCAATATCTTAATCTCCAAGAAATGCAAGCTTGGACCAAAGACAGTGGATTACAACTTTCTAGGCTATGCTCAGCGGAGTATCGCGTATAGATTTTTAGTAGTTAAATCGGAGATACCTGGTATGCATGTTGACACTAATATGGAATCTCGTGACAACATTTTTTGAGAATATATTTCCTATGAAAGATATGCATTGCACTGTTAGGATTTCATCTAAACTTAATACTGAAACCACCACAACTAGTGAGTTTCTTGAAACACCATTTGAGAACATCGTGGAGGAGGAACACAATGAAACAACTCAGACGAGTAAGAGACAGAGGATTATGAAATCCTTTAGTGATGATTTCATTGTGTACCTTGTGGATGACACTCCTAAATACATTGTAGAGGCATATGCATCTCCTGATGCAGATGAGTGAAAAGAAGCAGTTCATAGTGACATGGACTCAACTCTTTCGAATGGAACTTGGGAGTTAACTGAACGACCGTACAGGTGCAAACTAGTAGGTTGTAAGTGGGTGTTCAAGAAAAAGCTCAGGCCTGATGGCATTCTTGAAAAGTACAAGGCGAGGCTAGTTGATACACAAAAGGAAGGTGAAGACTATTTTCACACCTATTCACTTGTTGCCAGATTGATGACAATCTGAGTACTACTTTCTCTGGCTGCCTCTTATGATCTAATAATTCATCAAATGTATGTGAATACAACTTTTCTTAACAGAGAGTTGGAAGAGGAAATCTATATAAATCATCCTGATGGGTTCGTATAAAAGATGAAGAGAGAAAGATGTGCAAATTGTTGAAATCCTTGTATGGCTTGTAACAAGCACCTAAGCAATGGCATGAAAAGTTTGATAGTACATTGATGTATGCGGGCTTTGTCATTAATGAGGCTGATCGGTGAGTGTACTATCACCATGGTAGGGGTGATAGTGTTATATTATGCTTGTATGCGGATGACATACTCATTTTTGGCACAAGCATTAATATAATTTCTGAGGTCAAGTCTTTTCTATCAAAGTGCTTTGATATTAAAGATCTGGGAGAGGCTAATCTCATTTTGAACATTAAGCTGAATAAGGATGAGAGTGGAATTAATTTAACATAATCCGACTATGTTGAAAAAAATTTGAGCCCGTTCGGCTTTATGGATAGCAAGATTTCTCCAACACCTTATGATCCCAGCGTGATACTCAGAAACAACAAGAAAGAGCCAAGAGATCAACTTAAATATTCTCAGATGATCGCTTCACTCATGTATTTAGCAAGCGCAACCCACCCTGGTATCTCGTTTGCTGTGAGCAAACTGAGCAGGTTCATGTCAAACCCAAGTACAGATCATTGGCATGCACTTGAGAGGGGTATGCGCTATTTGAGAGGTACAATGAGTTATGGAATTTATTATACGGGGCATCCGGTCATGCCTGAAGGATATGGTGATTCGAACTGTATCTCTGATGTTGATGATCTCTATGCCACGAGTGGATATGAGTTTACTCTTGCTGGTGGTGACATATCATGGAGGTCTTGCAAACAGACCATATTGACGAGGTCAACCATGGAAGCAGAAGCCACTCCTTTAGAGACAGCAACTGCAGAGCTAGAATGACTGCGAGAGCTCTTGATGGATTTGCTTGTGGTCGAGAAACCATTGCCGACAATCCTTATGAACTGTCACAATCAAACGGTGATTGCTAAAATGACCAGTTCTAAATCATCAAGACACGTTAAGAGACGTTTGCAATCTGTCAGGGAAATGAGGAACTCTGGAGTTATTACTGTTTTGTACATACAAACAGACAAAAATATGGCAGATCCCTTTACGAAGGGACTATCACGGAACGTGATAGAAAGTGCATCGAGGGAGATGGGTTTGAGACCCATGACTGTGACACCATAGTGGTAACCCAACCTATGTGATCGGAGATCCCATGAAGTAGGATCTGGGAAAAACAAGCTAGTGGTTCACCGAGGAGAGTATTTCAGTGAGACCTCTCTATGTGAAGATGCAACTATACTCTCCAACTGTAAGGCAGGTTGGCAATTTGCCTTAATGTGTTTCTGTTGGCTATGTGTATTTCTTCCCCCACAAGAACACAGCGCCGGCAAAGTCCTTCCGCCGCTTTGAACCGATCGGGAGCGCCGATCACAGCCTTCCCGTCCCCTCCAGAGCTACGGCAAGGTATTAGGAACCTTCCTCCTTCTTCCCCGTGGCTAGAATTCAGCTGAAATCGATCGATCTCAGATATACCGAGAGCTTAATTCACTAACCTAACGCCGCCGCACCTCGGGCTCCCGTGGACAGCCCAACCGGGGAGTTGTCACGCCCGAGCCAAGGCACTCTTGGGCGCGCTGGTGACCGGTGCTGCTCACCCCCGAGCCACAGCCCGAGTGCTTGCTCACCGGTGGCGAATTTCCAGTTTTCCCCATTCTGTGTGCAGAACAACCTTCGGGTGTGGTTCTATAAAATTCTTACCCTAAGGATTAGAGGACCTCAATCCGCTCTCACATAAACTAGACACGGTGGCGCACAAGTTGCCTTCACAACTTTTGGTCTAAGAACCTCTGCAACCGACATATTCCGAAGTTTACCGATGGCGGAATATGCGGGAGGCATTGGGCGCACGGTGAGGACCTACTTCGGGCCTCCCCCGAGCTGCCTCAAGCTCATGTCGACCTTCCCTGAGGTCCACTGATGCTTCCCGACCGATTGCTCGAGTAGTTGAGGTGCTAGGGAAGTCAGCCGACACGGCCGAAGTCTTTCCAAGGCGGCGGCTCGTCGCCGACCATGCACCGGCCATTGTCATGACGAGATGACCCCAGAATCCTGTTCCCCGAGTGAAAGTAGGCAGGGGCGGCCAAGATCGTGAAGTTTGAAGCTCCACGGAAGCTGCCGGCGAGCTCTCCGGCGAGGTTACCCGGCAGCAGAGCGCGGGCGGCGGGAGGTTGATGAAGGGGGTGGACCCCAGCTGTCAGCGGGAGATATTTTAAATCGGGATCAGGCTGCGGCCAGGATCGGGTGTGCTGGAACTCTGTGGGCCTCGGTGTGCTGTCGGCTCCGCGCTTAACATGTGTCCCCGTGGGCCCCGGCAGATTTAAACTTTTTCCCCGATTTTCAGATTTCATTCAAACTTCAAATCCTCATAACTTTGCCTAGAAAACTCCAAATCGAGTGAACCAAATTTTAATGGATTCAGCTCTCTGAGAACTTTCCAGAAAATCATGTTTCACTTCATGAAAACCCTTATTTCTCCAGAATTAATTCCTCAAATTTTAAACTGTTTGGAATTTTAACTGGAGAATCCTTTGGAGGAAAATTCTGAAATTTTGCTGGAATGTTCACCAAAATATCCCTGAAGTACCATAACAATTTCAGATCCATTTGAGCTCATTTGTCCACTTAATGGTGTGATTAGTGAAACTGTTCCAGAGAAAATAGAAAATGTTCAGAAACATTTTCAGAATTTTCCCTGAAATTGTTTAGCTCATATCTTCAGTTAGGAACCTTCAAATTAAGGGAGACCAACTCCATTAGAACTCTCTGAAAATCTAGTTTTCAGAAAGTCATAGTTTGTTCCATGAAAATCCCTAGAACACCCTAAGAGTGCCAATTAAGGTCAAGTACATAATTAATTGTGGAGGGCTCAAATGAGCTTTGCTGCAACTAAAACTTGACCAAGTCTGTATTCAGGTTGTAACCAAGCCACAGTAAAAGTTTCATAGTCAGTGAGTCTGTCTAGTGGGACTTATAAGCTTCACAAGTTCAAACTTAATACAAATGCATTTAAATTGAAACATGTATTTCTTCTATCATGTAGTCGCTAAGGTCGAGGAGGAACCCGAAGTCCTAGACTTCGTTACTCCAGAGGAACAGCTAGCCTACGACCAAGAGCAGCAAGGCAAGCTCCGGTTTGCATTAACCTTTTACAAGTTTTTATTGTTTTGAGCACATACTTGAATACCTTATTTCTTGCATTAGAGTCTTGTTTGGAAACCCAACTGCATAGCCAAGAAAACCATGGGTTGGGTTTAGGATTGCAAACCCCGTTAGCTACTGCAATGCTAAGATAGTGTAGGATTCGGTACAAGTCGAGTAGTTGGAACTACTCGCGAGCATAGGCTAGAGGCACTCGACTCGGGTAGAGATAGCACATGATACACATGGCAAGAAAGATGAGACCGAGCGGAGAGCAAGGGCAGCAGGACTTTGGGGCCTGTGTGCTGTAGCTCCGCTTGTGTCGATTGAGGACTGAGCCGTGTGCTGTAGCTCCGCTTGTGTCGATATATGGGAACCGGGAAATCGATGTAACTCGGGTAGCTGGGTATTGAGGCATTGCCCGTCGTTCAGAGGGTAGGTTGAGAGCTCGAGGTGTAAATCAGCTGGCGGCACTGAGATGCGCGTGCAGAGACTTCTTGCTCGGGACAATGGGACCGGTTCAATATTTGGCTGACGGGCGAAAGATGGTTGCATACGGCGTCCGTGATGGTTGTTGTAGGCAACATCGAGTACGGGCGTACGTGACGGGTTGTTCGGGTAACCCTGCAGGTGTAAATCGATTATAATCGCCGTCCCTCGCGGTCAGTGAGTACCACTTGTTCACTGTACCGTGACGTAGAAAGAACAGGCTAGTTACATGTTAAAATGTTGCTGATTGACAGATGGACTTGATTGTTAATGATTTGTTGTAGTTTAGAGCTAATTAAAGTTCCTTTCAACTTTGGGCAAAGTACATGAGAGAAATGCGTTTCTTGTTTGATTGCGACTCTCTCATGTGCCTTAGCGTAAGGTTCTCCACAACCTGCTGCTAAAACTTGAAAGTAAGGTTCTACTAATTAGGCGAGTCCTTGCAAATGATTTTTACCTCATGTAACTCATCACCCCTCATGTAGAAGTTCCATGTTTAGGTGAGACGGGTCAGACTTGCTGAGCCTTCGTGCTCACTGCTTGTGTTTGAAGCTTTTGCAGGGTTTTATGAGGAAGGGACTCCCGAAGAGGAGACGGAACCCTAGGAGGGGAACCCCGTCGAGTGGGAGTCGTGCACGCCGCAGAGTTAGTGTGCGTGTGTGCTAGCAAGGACACGTTCAAGGGCTGAACGTGCACTTGATGCGTAGTCTACGCTCGTGAGTGTAGACTGAACTTATTTTGATGTAAACATGTTCATAAACTTGTTTATGTAATAAAATTTCGCTTCCGCTTTGTACCATTGACGTGTGTTATACGGTGTTGTGTAATGCAGCACCCCTCAGCGTGATCCTGGCTCGACAAGACCGTGGGGTCGTGTCAGCGTTGGTATCAGAGCTCGCATGAGGTTTAACGCACTACAAAAGTCATCTTTTTCAAAAATCCAGTGAGGAACGAGTTAGTAGCCCGTATAAGGATGTTATTAGCATATAGAAAGTGGCATACTAACCTATTTGTTATTGTCGTAAAATCGTGTATCTCGGGACGTGTATGTCTTGGGGGGTGCACGTAAGCGCTGTCCACCAGTGCGCACAAGCTGAAGGGTGGAGCCCCACGGGTGGCAGGTAACTCGACCCACTTTGATATCCTCTACGACTCTTCATGTCGTTTGGGGTATACAAGCAACGTCTGTCCCTGGCGTGCGTGGTGCAACTTGGGAGACCCCGTCACGTGGTCTGAAACATGAACACGTAACTCAAGGCGTGTTTGTCTTGAGAACATCCGGGTGAGTGATGACGGTCGGATGTACGAACTGTATGGATTCCGGGCTCGGTGTGCAGCCGAGTCTGATGATTGCTTGAGTTTCCGGCAGGTAGCCTGACCACGAAACGGTAGACGTGTAGCATCCGTGTGCGAGTGACGTTTAGTGCCACTGAATTAACGAAGCCAGCTAAGTCCGGTATAGGTTTTTTTTCTTTGTAAGGACGTAGTACCGACATGATCTGGTGACGCATCGACGTCACACCCAACTAAATGAACAACTTCATTTTAAAAACTTGAAGGTTTTGATCCAAAGCAGTAAAACTTTGCTGTAACCTCTTCCCTTAATCAGGATATTCAAAATAAACAAGTTTTCAACTTATAGGTATTTAAGGACAGAGTACTCTGGTTTCAGCTGAATTAGGGCTGAAGTTGATCAGAGGTTACAGGTTGAGTTCTTTCGAGGTTGGGGTCATATGATACATTTCTGGAAATATTTGGAAAAGCTTTACAACTTTTCTGTTGAGCTCCAGAGGTGTTTCATCCCTTAAACAATCGAAAAATGCAGTAGAGTTGAAACTGTCCAGAAAACAGGACAGAGTAAAGACTCTCTGTAAACTCTCTGTAAATTGAGTATAACTTCCTGGATAAAAATCTAAAAATAGAAAATGAGGTAGTTCAGGAAAGCTTGTGAGACGGGTTACAACTTTGTAACAGAAAGTTTTGTCAGATTAGGAACAGAATTAACTGGAATTCTTGGATCAAATCAGTACCTAAAGCAGGGAGGTGCTATCCAATTTTTTCCAGAAATTCGGTTAATTTTGACATATCATAACTTTTGGACCAGGACAGATCTTAGGCCAAGCAAATACTTTCTGGAAATCTATTGAAGTTAGCTTTAACTTTGATGTTGAGCTCCAGAATTGGTTTTGCCTTTAACATGGCCTAAATCAGGTTGAAATGGAAACTGGTCAGGGCTGTCATGGGAACAGCAGATCAGCAGTCAAATTTGTTTAAAAATTTGAACTCTGTTTCCAAGTTTTATGGGTTCAATGACATATGTTATAACTCAGTGGTTTACTGTTTAAATAAATATTTGACATTTCTCAAATATATTTTTACAGATGACAGCAGATAAACAGTTGGAGAACGGGTGGGTGGTGTCCCACTGTTCTCACCGTAGCGGCTATCCGGAAGCATTGAGGCGTATGCTTCAATATTTCGGGTACAACCAGATGCCGCAGTACTTCGCCAAGGAAGAAGGCGAAGAGGGGAACAAGACGTGGCCAATCCATGTCGAAGTCCCTGCAGGACCAACGCCACTCGGTTGGGTGCCGTTCACCATCACGGTGAGAGGAAGACAACCGGAAGGGATGTGGCAAGTGGCAGCCCGTGACACCATGTCACGTTTCTGCCAACTACACGTGCAAGATATGGAGGGCACTCCATACGCGCTCGTTCCGGTGGAGGGACGGGCTCAGCATGTGTGGGAAGAGAGGTACCTGGAGGCAACGGACCCGAGTTTCCCAAGGTACAACCCCGCGGAGGCAAATCTCAGCCTCCAGATGAGGGCGGGAAACGCCGTGATGGACAGCCAAGCTGTTCATACGGAGCATCTCGCCACAAAGCTCAAGGAGAGCATGAGCCGTGGAGACCATTTTGAGAGTGCTCACAGCGCACTCCGCAATGTGCTCCTTCCGACGATCAAGCGACTGAATGAACAACATAATCAGTTGCATCGTCTGAAGAAGGATGAGACGTTGCGGCTTTGCGTGGACTATCGTCCATTAAATGCCGTAACCATCAAGAACAAGTACCCGTTGCCACGGATCGACATGTTATTTGATCAGTTGGTCGAAGCAAAGATCTTTTCCAAGTTGGACTTAAGATCCGGGTACCATCAGATTAAGATAAGGGTGGAGGACATTCCAAACACAGCTTTCTCGACAAGGTACGGACTTTATGAGTACCTGGTCATGTCCTTCGGCCTCACCAATGCTCCAGCTCACTTCATGTACTTAATGAACTCGGTATTAATGCCGGAGCTGGACAAGTTTGTCGTGGTCTTCATCGACGACATCCTGGTATATTCCAAGTCGGAAGAAGATCACAAGAAGCATCTGCGTATAGTCTTGCAACGGTTGCGGGATCATAAGTTATACGCGAAATTCAGCAAATGCGAGTTTTGGATATCGCAAGTGCCATTTCTCGGGCATATCATCTCAGCGGAGGGTATCGCTGTGGACCCGAGCAAGATCACTCAAGTGCTGAATTGGAAATCCCTGAGAACTGTTCACGAGGTACGGAGTTTCCTCGGACTCGCGGGATATTATCGGAGGTTCATTCCGAACTTCTCAAAGATTGCCAAGCCTATGACGGAGCTGCTGAAAAAGGCTACCAAATATGTTTGGAGTCCAGCATGTGAAGCAGCATTCAAGGCTTTAGTCAAGCATCTAACATCAGCACCGGTTTTGGCGCAGCCAGACACAACAAAACCGTTCGATGTGTACTGCGATGCATCCGGCATTGGGCTCGGATGTGTGCTGATGTAAGACCGAAGGGTGGTCACGTATGGATCACGGTAACTTAGAAACCATGAGCAGAATTATCCAACCCACGACTTGGAGCTCGCTGCCGTGGTACTCGCACTCAAAATGTGGAGGCACTACCTACTCGGTAACCTCGTACATTTATATACTGACCACAAAAGCCTCAAGTACATATTCACTCAGAAGGAGTTGAACATGAGGCAGCGAAGATGGTTAGAATTGATAAAGGATTATGAAATAGAGATCCATTATCATCCGGGCAAAGCAAACGTAGTGGCAGATGCGTTGAGCCGCAAATCACACGTCAACAATCTGACCATCACACCGTTGGAAGAGAGCAAACCACCGCTACATGTGATTCCACACGGAGCTCTCTACAACTTAGCTTTGATCCCCACCATCCGTGATGAGATAGCGGCAGCCCAGAAGAATGACAAGGGCATGTCACATTTGCAGAGACGTGTAGACATTGGGGAGCTGAAATGTTTCCGGAAGGACGGAGACGGCGTCCTATGGTTCAAGGACCGGATCGTCGTACCCCGTAACCTGGAATTACGGAAGAAGATCTTTGATGAGGCTCACTTGTCAAAGTTTTCTATTCACCCCGGCAGCAACAAAATGTATCAAGAACTCAGAAGCAAGTTTTGGTGGACACGGATGAAGCGTGAGACTGCAAAATACGTGTCCGAGTGTGATACATGTCGAAGGGTGAAGGAAGACCATATGCGGAAACCGGGACTGCTGCAACCACAGGGCATTCCTGCCTGGAAGTGGGAGGATGTGAGCATGGACTTCATCGTCGGTTTACCCACCACTGTTCAAAAGCATGATTCCGTGTGGGTGATCGTCGATCGCCTCACCAAAGTTGCCCATTTCATCCCGGTCAACACAAACTACAACACCAAGAAGTACGCTGAACTGTACATCTCACGGATCCTATGCTTGTACGGTGTACCCCGTACCATCATATCGGATTGGGGAACTTTATTTGTGTCCCGTTTTTGGGAGCAGCTGCGCGCTGCATTGGGGACGAAGCTGATCCGTAGTTCAGCGTACCACCCGCAGACGGATGGGCAAACCGAGCGGGTAAACCAGATCCTAGAAGACATGCTACGAGCTTGCGCTATCAACCACGGCAAGAATTAGGATGATCACTTGCCGTTAGCCGATTCTCGTACAACAATGGGTACCAATCCAGCATCAAGATGGCGCCCTACGAGGCGCTATACGGAAGAAAATTCCACACACCATTGAACTGGTGTGAGTCTGGCGAAAGGGTTACCTTCGGGATTGACCTCGTCAACAACGCGGAGGAGAAGGTTCGACTGATTCAAGCGAACCTAAAAGCCTCCCAATCGCGTCAGAAACAGTATGCGGACCGGAGAAGACGCCCATTACAATTCGAAGTGGGAGATCACGTATATCTACGTGTATCTCCAATGAAGGGCGTAAACAGATTTGGGGTGAGAGGAAAGTTGGCACCCCGGTTCATCGGTCCAGTCCAGATTACCAAAAGATGTGGATCGGTAGCATACCGGCTAAAATTACCAGAAGCACTTTCCGGTGTGCACGATGTCTTTCAAATTTCCCAGCTGAGGAAGTGTCTCAAGCTATCTACTACCGTTCAGCTGGAGGACATTGAAGAACTGCAACCGGATCTCACCTATCGGGAGGAACCGGTTCAGATTATTGACGAAAAGGCCCGAACCACACGCAACCATACGTTGTGGTTCTACAAGGTTCTATGGAGTAATCACTCCGTGGACGAAGCGACATGGGAGAGCGAAGGATTTCTTCGCGCTAACTACCCCGACTTTTTCACGTCGCATATCCGGTAATTTTCCACCGTCCTCTCTCTTTTTTTCACCTTATAATCTCGGGATGAGATTCTTTTAAGGGGGGGGAATGTAAGGGCCTCAGTTTTTGACACATATTTGAAGTGTTCATCACCATACACACACACCTCATTTGAGGAAAGTTGATGAACACAAATGAAGAGCAAGGAACCACCATCAACGTGCTCATTAGAGAACAAAGTCACATATTGCAAAACTGGCATTTCCCACATGTGATATAGAGGGGCTGGGCATATGAAAACTCCTACACATTGCTAAGGATGTCCATGCCAAGTTTCACCCAAATTTAAAACCTTTTTGAGGTCATTTTGGGTATAGCTAGAAGGAGGACAGTTTGAAAGCATATTCAAATTCAAACTGTTTTTATCCCATGAATTCAAAAATGGGAGGCATATTCTTATTAAGCACATTTTTGTGAGCTCAAACACCAATTTTCACTCCATTTGGAGTTGATCTTGACATGAGCTAATTGGGGCAAATTCAAACTTTATTTGAATTTCAAACTGAACATGTGCTGAAATTCATTCAAACCAAATCCAATTTGAATTCTAACCAATTCAAATGGCTCATGGGTGAATAATTTGAATCACCATGGGTATTTTGGGGCTCACTGTTTACAACAGTGATTAGGAGTGAATTTCAGAGGTTAAAACCCTGGGTGGGACCCACATGTCAGCCACAGAGAGGATTCAACCGACTGAGACTTTTCTCACTCGGGTCGCCGAGCCGCCGCTGCGATCGCCACCGAGGGGAGCCTCCGCGCCAGCAGCTGCTTGGCCACGCGCGGGCGTGAGGCGGTTCAGAGCCTTCTTAAGGCGTTCCCCCCCTCCTCGGCCGAAGCTATCGCCATTTCTTCCCCCGCAAGAACACAGCGCCAGCAAAGTCCTTCCGCCGCTTTGAACCGATCGGGAGCGTCGATCACAGCCTTCCCGTCCCCTCCAGAGCTACGGCAAGGTATTAGGAACTTCCTCCTTCTTCCCCGTGGCTAGAATTCAGCAGAAACCGATAGATCTCAGCTATACCGAGAGCTTAATTCACTAACCTAACGCCGCCGCACCTCGGGCTCCCGTGGACAGCCCAACCGGGGAGTTGTGACGCCCGAGCCAAGGCACTCTTGGGTGCGCTGGTGACCGGTGCTGCTCACCCCCGAGCCACAGCCCGAGTGCTTGCTCACCGGCGGCGAATTTCCAGTTTTCCCCTTTCTGTGTGCAGAACGACCTTCGGGTGCGGTTCTATCAAATTCTTACCCTAGGAAGGATTAGAGGACCTCAATCCGCTCTCACATAAACTAGACATGGTGGCGCACAAGTTGCCTTCACAACTTTTGGTCTAAGAACCTCTGCAACCGACGTATTCCGAAGTTTACCGATGGCGGAATATGTGGGAGGCATCGGGCGCACAGTGAGGACCTACTTCGGGCCTCCCCCAAGCTGCCTCAAGCTCATGTCGACCTTCCCTGAGGTCTACTGATGCTTCCCGACCGATTGCTTGAGTAGTTGAGGTGCTAGGGAAGTCAGCCGACACTGCCGAAGTCTTTCCGAGGTGGCGGCTCGTCGCCGACCATGAACCGGCCATTGTCATGACGAGCTGACCCCAGAATCCTGTTCCCCGAGTGAAAGTAGGCAGGGGCGGCCAAGATCGTGAAGTTTGAAGCTCCACAGAAGCTGCCGGTGAGCTCTCCGGCGAGGTTTCCCGGCGGCAGAGCGCGGGCGGCGGGAGGTTGACGAAGGGGGGGACCCCAGCTGTCAGCGGGAGATATTTTAAATCGGGATCGGGCTGCGGCCGGGATCGGGTGCGCTGGCGCGCAAAAACTCTGTGGGCCTCGGTGTGCTGTCGGCTCCGCGCTTAACACGTGTCCCTGTGGGCCCCGGAAGATTTAAACTTTTTCCCCGATTTTCAGATTTCATTCAAACTTCAAATCTTCATAACTTTGCCTAGAAAACTCCAAATTAAGTGAACCAAATTCTGTTGGATTCAGCTCTCTGAGCACTTTCCAGCAAATCAAGTTTCACTTTATGAAAACCCTTATTTCTCCAGAATTAATTCCTCAAAATTTAAACTGTTTGGAATTTTAACTGGAGAATCCTTTCGAGGAAAATCCTGAAATTTTGCTGGAATGTTCACAAAAATATCCCTGAACTACCATAAAAATTTCAGATCCATTTGAGTGCATTTGATCCACCTAATGGTGTGATTAGTGAAACTGTTCCAGAGAAAATAGAAAATGTTCAGAAACATCTTCAGAATTTTCCCTTAAATTGTTTAACTCATATCTTCAGTTAGGAACCTTCAAATTAAGGGAGACCAACTCCATTAGAACCCTCTGATAATCTAGTTTTCAGAAAGTCATAGTTTGTTCCATGAAAATCCTAGAACACCCTAAGAGTGCCAATTAAGGTCAAGTACATAATTAATTATGGAGCGCTCAAATGAGCTTTGCTGCAACTAAAACTTGACCAAGTCTGTATTCAGGTTGTAACCAAGCCACAGTAAAAGTTTCATAGTCAGTGAGTCTGTCTAGTGGGACTTATAAGCTTCACAAGTTCAAACTTAATACAAATGCATTTAAATTGATACATGTACTTCTTCTATCATGTAGTCGCTAAGGTCGAGGAGGAACCCGAAGTCCTAGACTTCGTTACTCCGGAGGAACAGCTAGCCTATGATGACCAAGAGCAGCAAGGCAAGCTCCGGTTTGCATTAACCTTTTTATAAGTTTTTATTGTTTTGAGCACATACTTGAATACCTTATTTCTTGCATTAGAGTCTTGTTTGGAAACCCAACTGCATAGACAAGAAAACCATGGATTGGGTTTAGGATTGCAAACCCCGTTAGCTACTGCAATGCTAAGATAGTGTAGGATTCGGTACAAGTCGAGTAGTTGGAACTACTCGCGAGCATAGGCTAGAGGCACTCGACTTGGGTAGAGATAGCACATGATACACATGGCAAGAAAGATGAGACCGAGCGGAGAGTAAGGGCAGCAGGACTTTGGGGCCTGTGTGCTGTATCTCCGCTTGTGTCGATTGAGGACTGGGCCGTGTGCGGGCCTGTTGAACAAGTTAGAACAGTACCGAAGACCTACCGGATATATGGGAACCGGGAAATCGATGTAACTCAGGTAGCTGGGTATTGAGGCATTGCCCGTCGTTCAGAGGGTAGGTTTAGAGCTCGAGGTGTAAATCGGCTGGCGGCACTGAGATGCGCGTGCAGAGACCTCTTGCTCGGGACAATGGGACCGGTTCAATATTTGGCTGACGGGCGAAAGGTGGTTGCGTACGGCGTCCGTGATGGTTGTTGTAGGCAACATCGAGTACGGGCGTACGTGACGGGTTGTTCGGGTAACCGTGCAGGTGTAAATCGATTATAATCGCCGTCCCTCGCGGTCAGTGAGTACCACTTGTTCACTGTACCGTGACGTAGAAAGAACAGGCTAGTTACATGTTAAAATGTTGCTGATTGACAGATGGACTTGATTGTTAATGATTTGTTGTAGTTTAGAGCTAATTAAAGTTCCTTTCAACTTTGGGCAAAGTACATGAGAGAAATGCGTTTCTTGTTTGATTGCGGCTCTCTCATGTGCCTTAGCGTAAGGTTCTCCACAACCTGCTGCTAAAACTTGAAAGTAAGGTTCTACTAATTAGGCGAGTACTTGCAAATGATTTTTACCTCATGTAACCCATCACCCCTCATGTAGAAGTTCCATGTTTAGGTGAGACGGGTCAGACTTGCTGAGCCTTCGTGCTCACTGCTTGTGTTTGAAGCTTTTGCAGGGTTCTATGAGGAAGGGACTCCCGAAGAGGAGACGGAACCCCAGGAGGGGAACCCCGTCGAGTGGGAGTCGTGCACGCCGCAGAGTTAGTGTGCGTGGTGCTAGCAAGGACACGTTCAAGGGCTGAACGTGCACTTGATGTGTAGTCTACGCCCGTGAGTGTAGACTGAACTTATTTTGATGTAAACATGTTCATAAACTTGTTTATGTAATAATTTTTGCTTCCGCTTTGTACCTTTGACGTGTGTTATACGGTGCTGTGCAACGCAGCACCCCTCAGCATGATCCTGGCTCGACAAGACCGTGGGGTCCTGTCAACACTACTACAAAAAACGCCTGTGGAAATTACTAATTATCACAGGCTCTTCATTTCAGTTTTTTTTTGAAAACTGCCTGTGATAATACGTTTAGAGTCGCCTGAGATAAAGCTTGTTGTAGTAGTGCATGTTGCATATAAATCGGATCCGCAACGGAATCGATCTCTAATAGAGACTATATATTACAGCGTGCACGGCAGGGGATAGCAAACCCCGAAATAAATCATTCCCATGTTCCAGTTTCTTGCGCCGCCATCGTCTACTCCATCCCGAGCTCCGACGTGCACCGACGATCGGGAGAGCAGGTCTCCGAAACCGCTCGCCCTTGCGATCCTGCACAGGGAGAGGGCGAATAAGGTTTTTAGGAAGCGCTCTGCGTGACTGTTCACATTCTTCATCATGGGTCGCCTACCGATGAGATCGGGCGCTGCTGCCCAGCGTCGCCACCAACGTCTGCACCGACCGACTGTCGTCAGATATGCGTTTGCAGCGATTCCTTTAATTTCGGATCGACACGCCTAATCTGACTTCTCATTTGTTGGTGTTTCTCGTTGTTCAAAGCCGTGTTTTTATGGAATTATTCAGTAGATTGCCTATTTCTTCTAACACAAGCCGGTTTGACTGGCCCCTTCGCCGCGCATCGCGGCCAATAGCTTCTCCACCTTGTCAAGTCGGCGTTTGCAGGACCATCCGTTGAGGAGTATGTTATAGACCTGCATGTCAGATGCCCACTGGGGCTGCTCGCTCCGGCGCTGCTCGATGAGCTGCACGGTGGCACGCGGGTAGCCCTCCTCGTAGAGCGCGTCCAAGGTCAGGACGAATGGGGAAACCGCGGTTCTGTACCAGGAATCATCTCCGTCATCATGGACACGGTAGCGATCGGGATGGCGACGGAGAGCGGCGGTGGCGCACGTAGCGGTGAAGGGGGGGAGGGGGAATCGACAGGATGCTACAAAGATACCACGGGACGCGAGGACGGAGACTGCAGTGGCAACTTCGGCCCAGCGGGCGAGGGGGTAATTCAGCATTTGATTTGCTTACAGATGTCTCTTACCCATTTAGCAATCTTACGAGTGACCTCTGTAAATTGTCATATTTATAGTATTTTAGAGCGTGTTTGGCATGGCTATGCATTACACTAGAGCAACTCTGCTCCAAAACACTGGGGTGGAGCAATTCTGCTGTGGAGTTAAAGGTGTTCATAGTGGTGTTTGGCTGAAATACTGTTCTCAGCTCCAGAAAAGAGAGTTTGGAGGGTGTAATACCATTTTTACCCCTATTTCGCTGGTTGCATGTATTTTGAGTATAATGCATTGTATGCGTTTAGTAAAATATTTAAATTTTATATTATTGAATAAAAAAATGAGATTTTCTCATTCATCAATAATAAAGTGCATATAACTATGTCGAAGTGTGTAGTCGACACTTCCCCCGGACCTGCTCTGGGCAGCCCGTGGAGGTTCTTTTTCGGAGGGGCTAGACACTTGCGGAGAGCTTCAGCGTTAGGGACGAGTGAGGGAGAAGCTTGACACGGGGAGTTTTACGTGGTTCAGGCCGCCGGAGCGTAAAACCCTACGTCCACGGTGAGCAGAGGTGCTCGCTGTATTGCTTGTTGCTCAGAACCGGAGTCCTGAGCTTGAGGGTGAGTGATGTCTAGGGTGTGAGTCCACAGAGTTCGAACAGCAGAGTTTGAACCCCTTGTAACGTTGCCTACCCGAGCCTTTTATAGTCCAAGGCTCGGGTGGCTTACAAGGTGGGCCCCAGAGACCCGACAGGTGGCCCTGGGGTGATTTCCTACCAGCTATTATATCTTGGCGCTGGCGTCGAAGTCCTCGTCCTGCCGCCCTGCCCATGCCACAGTCTAAGTGTAGCGTGTAGTCGTTGGCGATGGCAGGGGCGGCAGGGCATGTCTCGTCCGGTCTTGTCGCTGCCTTCAATGGTCTGCAGCTTCAGACACTGTATGTCTGTCCTGACTGTGACTGGTCACAGCGCCTCCTAACAGGCTTGCGCTGCGCCTCTTCGTCTTGGGAAGGCGCGGGTCTTGAATGCTTTGTACGGTAAAGGCATGGCACGCCTTTACTCCTGCTGCCTACCGCGCCGGGCGGCAGCACTGCTCTGCTGGCCACGTGTCGGACCTAGAGCTCTTCTCTGAGGAGAGGGGGAGCTCCGGCTCCGCTGGACACGTGGAGCCTTCGGAACTCATCCCCGCGGAGGGGGCGAGGTCCGGTCTTCTGGGCCACGTGGCAGGCTCGGAGCTATCCTCTGAGGGGAGGGGAGCTCCGGCCCCGCTGGACACGTGGCGTCTTCGGAGCTCGCCCCTACGGAGGGGGTGAAGTCCGGCCTCCTGGGCCACGTGGCAGGCCCGGAGCTATCTTCCGAGGGGAGGGGAGCTCCGGCCTCGCTGGACACGTGGCGCCTTCAAAGCTCGCCCCTGCAGAGGGGGTGAGGTCCTTAGGCGGTTTCACCCTGTGCGCGGGGGTACCCGGTATTGAGGGTACCGACAGTGGCCCCCGGGCCCACCTCAGGGGAGGTAACAATCCTGGGGTGGGGCCTTCTTCTTTCCGCGCACTTCCTTGTCTTGAGTATTCCCTATGCTGATAGGGTCTCAACGGCTTCGGAGTTCAGCTTCTGAAGAGAGGGTGAACCCTAGCATCGGAGCTCAGCCCTGTGAAAGGGGGAGGTCCGTCTTTGAAGCTCGCCTCTGAGGAGGGGTAGAGGTCCGGCTTCGGTGCTCACCCCTGTGGAGGGGATGTAGACCGGTATCAGAGGTCACCCCTGCTGAGTGAGCGAGGTCTGGCATCGGAGCTCAGGCCAGCGGGGGGCGTGAGGTCCGGAAGTCATCGAAGCTCAGGCCCACGGAGGGCGTGAGGTCCGGAGGTCATCGGAGCTCAGGCCCACGGAGGGCGTGAGGTCCAGAGGTCATCGGAGCTCAGCCTCTGAGGAGAGGGTGAGGTCCGGATCGGGGCTTGCCTCTAAGGAAAGGGTGAGGGCCGGCATCGGAGCTCAGGCCCACGGAGGGCGTGAGGTCCGGCATCAGGGCTCGCCTCTGAAAGGAGGGCGAGGGCTGGCCTCGGAGCTTGGCCCAGCTGTGGGGGCGGAGGTCCGGAAGTCATCGAAGCTCAGGCCCACGGAGGCCGTGAGGTTCGGCATTAGGGATCGCCTCTGAAAGGAGGGCGAGGGCTGGCCTCGGAGCTCGGCCCAGCTGTGGGGGCAGAGGTCCGGAAGTCATCGGAGCTCAGGTCCACGGAGGGCGTGAGGTCCGGCATCAGGGCTCGCCTCTGAAAGGAGGGCGAGGGCTGGCCTCGGAGCTCGTCCCAGCTGTGGGGGCGGAGGTCCGGAAGTCATCGGAGCTCAGGCCCACGGAGGGCGTGAGGTCCGGCATCAGGGCTCGCCTCTGAAAGGAGGGTGAGGGCTGGCCTCGGAGCTCGGCCCAGCTGTGGGGGCGGAGGTCCGGAAGTCATCGGAGCTCATGCCCACGGAGGGCGTGAGGTCTGGCATCAGGGCTCGCCTCTGAAAGGAGGGCGAGGGCTGGCATCGGAGCTCAGCCCAGCTATGGGGGCGGAGGTCCGGAAGTCATCGAAGCTCAGGCCCACGGAGGGCGCGAGGTCCGGCATCAGGGCTCTCCTCTGAAAGGAGGGCGAGGGCTGGCCTCGGAGCTCGGCCCAGCTGTGGGGCGGAGGTCCGGAAGTCATCGGAGCTCAGGCCCACGGAGGGCGCAAGGTCCGGCATCAGAGCTCACCCCTGCGGAGGGGGTGATGTGCGTCTTCAGAGCTCAGCCCAGTGTAGGGCGCAAGGTCCGACTTCGGTGTTCACCCCTGCTGACGGGGTGGTGACCGGCTTCGGAGGTCACCCCTGCGATAGGGGTGTCGTCCGGCATCGGACCTCAGCCCAGTGTAGGGCACACGGTCCGGCTTCGGTGTTCACCCCTGGGGGTGGCGACCGGCTTCGGAGATCGCCCCTGCGATAGGGGTGTCGTCCGGCATCGGACCTTAGCCCAGTGTAGGGCGCACGGTCCGGCTTCGGTGTTCACCCCTGGGGGTGGCGACCGGCTTCGGAGATCGCCCCTGCGATAGGGGTGTCGTCCGGCATCGGACCTTAGCCCAGTGTAGGGCGCACGGTCCGGCTTCGGTGTTCACCCCTGGGGGGTGGTGACCGGCTTCGGAGATCGCCCCTGCGATAGGGGTGTCGTCCGGCATCGGACCTTAGCCCAGTGTAGGGTGCACGGTCCGGCTTCGGTGTTCACCTCTGGGGGCGGCGACCGGCTTCGGAGATCGCCCCTGCGATAGGGGTGTCGTCCGGCATCGGACCTTAGCCCAATGTAGGGTGCACGGTCCAGCTTCGGTGTTCACCCCTGGCGGTGGTGACCGGCTTTGGAGATCGCCTCTGCGATAGGGGTGTCGTCCGGCATCAGACCTTAGCCCAGTGTAGGGCGCACAGTCCGGCTTCGGAGATCATCCCTGCAGAAGGGATGAAGTCCGGCATCGAAGCTCGTCTCTGAGGAGAGGGAGACGAGGTCCAGCTCTACTCAGGGGCCCTCCCTTCCCTGTCCCTTAGTCTTATTTGGCTTACTGTCCCGGACCGGAATACGGGGCTTGGGTAATCCAGTGCACTTGGTCCCGGAGGTCTGCCCCCAGCCCTAGTCAGGGTGCAACCGCCTGGCCCCCTAGTACTCAGACCGTAGCGCTGGGGAGGCAGAGTGTGCATGCTTTGGGTGCAGGACCGGGCAAAGCAAGGCTCCTGACCTCCCGGTCTGGCGTAGATCTTTTCCTGGAGGAGACCAACTGGTGTTACAATACCCTTACATGGGGAGGTCCAGAAGGCCCCCGGGCCTCTGGCAGGTACCCCAAGCACCACCGCCTTCGGCAGGATGGCAAATATCTACTATGGACGAGAGTAGGAAAGAGGAACCGAGTGTACAATGGGTGTACACTGTCTAGAGCGTGGGGAGGTGATCATATAAATTAATGCAAAATTTAAATGAACACCTAAGTAAGCATGGTGAACTTACTGGGGTAGCGCCGGGGCGCCTGTCTTGGGCTCCCATGTGCGGACCGGTGGCACCAGGGCGTCTGCCGGTACCGCGCGATCTGGAGCGGAGGATCGACGGCAGTAGTGACGAGGTCATTGACGTCGCGGATCCACTGCTGGGTGGCCCCGTGGAGGGCGTCTTTAGCAGGAGGATAGTCCGGGAGCGCCTATGTGGCGGCTAGCGCGCTTGCTTGGGAGTCACTCGGTTCTGCGGCAGATCTTGGGCTTGCTGGAGTCGGCGCGGCCAGAGTCGGCTGCTAGCTTCCAGCTTGCGCCGACACACTCCGTCCAAAGTGTGTCGAGACGTAGTCCCCACTAGTCACCGTTCGTCATGAACGTGGGGGAGGAGAGCTTGCCGCTGAAAGAAGCTTCGTCATCTTCGCCAGCAGAAGCTCGTCGCGCAAGGGAAAAGCCCCCTACCTGGCGCGCCAAATGTCGAACTGTGTAGTCGACACTTCCCCCGGACTTGCTCTGGGCAGCCCGCTGAGGTTATTTTTCGGAGGGGCTAGACACTTGCGGAGAGCTTCAGCGTTAGGGACGAGTGAGGGAGAAGCTTGACACAGGGAGTTTTACGTGGTTCAGGCCGCCGGAGCGTAAAACCCTACGTCCACGGTGAGCAGAGGTGCTCGTTGTATTGCTTGCTGCTCAGAACCGGAGTCCTGAGCTTTAGGATGAGTGATGTCTAGGGTGCCAGTCCACAGAGTTCGAACAGCAGAGTTCGAACCCCTTGTAACGTTGCCTACCCGAGCCTTTTATAGTCCAAGGCTCGGGTGGCTTACAAGGTGAGCTCCGGGGACCCGACAGGTGGCCCCGGGGTGATTTCCTACCAGCTATTATATCTTGGCACTGGCATCGAAGTCCTCGTCCTGCCGCCCTGCCCATGCCGCAGTCTAAGTGTAGTGTGTAGTCGTTGGCGATGGCAGGGGCGGCAGGGCATGTCTTATCCAGTCTTGTCGCTACCTTCAATGGTCTGCAGCTTTAGACACTGTACGCCTGTCCTGACTGTGACTGGTCACAGCGCCTCCTGAGAGGCGTGCGCTGCGCCTCTTCGTCTTGGGAAGGCGCGGGTCTTGAATGCTTTGTACGGTAAAGGCATGGCACGCCTTTACTCCCGCTGCCTACCGCGCCGGGTGGCAGCACTGCTCTGCTGGCCACGTGTCGGACCCGGAGCTCTCCTCTAAGGAGAGGGGGAGCTCCGGCTCCGCTGGACACGTGGAGCCTTCGGAACTCATCCCCGCGGAGGGGGCGAGATCCAGTCTTCTGGGCCACGTGGCAGGCTCGAAGCTATCCTCTAAGGGGAGGGGAGCTCCAGCCCCGCTGGACACGTGGCGTCTTCGGAGCTCGCCCCTGCAGAGGGGGTGAGGTCCGGCCTCCTGGGCCACGTGGTAGGCCCGTAGCTATCCTTCGAGGGGAGGGGAGCTCTGGCCTCGCTGGACACGTGGCGCCTTCAAAGCTCGCCCCTGCAGAGGGGGCGAGGTCCTTAGGCGGTTTCACCCTGTGCGCGGGGTACCCGGTATTCAGGGTACCGACAAACTATTTTTCACTATGTTTTATTGAAACAGTTGATACAACTATAATGATGTGTATGTGACTATTTTTTCAAACACTTGCGAACCATATTTGAATAATAAAATGAGAGCATAGTACAAAATTTTTGTATTCATTCAAATGACTTAAAATCCATTATTATTTCCAATTATTACATAAATATGACGTATTAATTCCACGCAAGAGAAAGAGATGTCACAACACTATCATGAAATGCATTCATCGTAACAAAACTAGACTCGGAAGTTGGATCATCGGAGGCACGGGCTGACACAACATATTTGTTATACCTATCCAGAATAGTAGGCACAAAGTCAGGATCATGATCAGAGTTATCAAAGTCCACATCGCCACTTGAATGCTCTCGAATAAAATTTTGAAGAACCATCGTGGCAGCAATAGTCTTTTATTTTTGTGTCAGCATTGAGTATTTAGGTATTTTGTAAAGGATTTGCCATTTCATCTTCCATAGTCCAAATGATCTCTCAACCACATTACGAATAGATGAGTGTGCTCAATTGAACTTCTCTTTTGGTGTACTTGGTTCCGTACCTCTATGCCACTCAAGTGATATCTTTCACCTTTGTATGGAGCTAGGCATCCTGGGCGATTAGGATAGCCCGCATCTACAACATAGTATTTACCTACACATTTACAAATAAAGAAATATTTAAAGGATTAGAAAGGTGACAACATGATATAAAATTTAAGTTGAATTACCATTTAGTAATTTACCTAGTGACGGATGTAGAAAATGTTTTTTAGATTCCTTCAACGCATGGTACAAAACACTTAGGTCATGATAAGAACTCGGTTGACCATCAGCCACGTAAGTAAAATACATATCAAAATCACAAATAGCAAGCACATTTTGAGTTGGAATGCCTATTTTTCCAATGTACCTCAATTGTTCTTCAGGTGAAAGAGAGACGAATATGAGTTCCATCTAGAGCACCAATGCAATCCTCGAAGTGTGGATATGCTCTATTATCATTTTGAATCCTCTGCGTACAG
Organism: Neostapfia colusana; assembly: GCA_030760725.1. NCBI lineage: Eukaryota > Viridiplantae > Streptophyta > Magnoliopsida > Poales > Poaceae > Neostapfia > Neostapfia colusana. The sequence goes on along the minus strand of JASWHV010000018.1, from coordinate 41,685,939 downwards.
TACAGAAATTAGGATCAGTTGGTCTTAGGTAATGCTCAGCCATTGCAATCAAACAATCTAGCACCTCGTGAAATTTCCTGCTTATGGTCTCTCCAGAGTGTTTGAACCTATTTCGTCCCTTCCTATTTGACTCACAACCAGCACAAATGAAGAGAAATATAGCAAACATCTCATAAGTACTCATATATTTGGATGATTGCAATTTATACCTTTCAATCAAAGTATCGTGAAGATCAATAAATATTTCTTTATTCATTTGAAGCATCCTATGGCACTCTCCTGGAGTGTCCATAGTCTCGTGTAACCAACCCATTCCGGTTTCAATTGACATTCTTGGTGGTGTCTTACTCAAGTACACATCTGAAGATATATTTCCAAGCTTACCAGCAGTTGTGATAATATCAAAAAGTCGACCACCACCGTCGCTATATGAATCAATACAAATCATTTTCAAGAAAAATCATATTGGCCTCAATAATTTCCATATTTGTCCTTATATTTCTTAGTGAGCCAATTGAACCGAATCTCATTAGTAGGCAAGGTCATGAACATCTCCCTTGCTCCTTTTTCACAAATAATTCAGATGCAATGTAATGTTGGTTGTTCTCATATGTGGCACCATACGCAATCACATGCTCCATCACTTCATCAATAGAATATTTTTCTTCTTTGTTGGATGCATAAGTGCTCGCCGAGGTAGCCATACTTGACATTGCCTCTTGAATAAGTAGTGATGTCTCTGTCTTAGCCTTTTTGCCTTTATCTTGAGCAACTCTTCGAGGTCTTTTGTCGTTAGAATTTCCAGGAGGGAGTTCTTGAACCTCATCGGTGTCGCCTCTTTCAGTGTGTCATCATATGCATCCTGTTGTGTCTCACGCTGCTCAACATTTATTGAAACATCGGCCATATGAGGAGACCAATGGTCCACACCAATACTAGTGATGTCCCTAAAACACTTTTATAGTTCCTCTTCATTTTGAAGACCCATTTTTCTAAATTTCCACAGCCTGGAATACCTGAAACATGAAACATGTAACAACATTAGTAAATAAAATTATATTTACATAACAATAAAAGGAGAGATTTTAGTCAACACTTACAGCGCGAGCTTTCTTCCACCACTCGTCATCCATAACAATGGTGCCCTTTATAGTGCACAACCGGTTCCGTTCTGTCTCAACATAAGTTTTCTCCATGCCTTATAGTCTTCCTTCAACTTATACCATGTGTTCTTTATTTGTTGCTTGGTTGCCACAATACCAAGTCTATCTTTTAATCCTTTCTCAATCTCAGCATAACATATCGGGTTCAAATATGTATCAGGACGAATAATTGACAAATGACCCGAGTGGCCTCAATATTCCAATCAATTTCCACCATCTAAAACAACTTATAGGTTCTTAGCATAACAAATATCAACAAAGATTATCAAGTTCAACAAATGATGATCATGAAAAAATCGAGTGTGCAGTACCATATAAGAATGCAACTTCAACAGTGAGCACTAGCATATGTTTGAACAATGTAGGTTTAGCTTACAAACACATTTTCAACATTGAGGACTAGCAAATATGTTGATCCCCGATTCATGCAAGTAGCTTACAAACACAATTTAAACAGTGTGCACTAGCATATATGAATACAAGTCTAATTACTATCTCAAAAAGTATCAACAATAATAAACAACAGTCTTAGATAATATAAAATCAATATCCTTAAACAGCAATCTCACACAATATCACCGTGAGTCGACAAGAATCAATTACACCGTTCATTTGTAAAAGAATTACAGTGGACAATCACCTTCAATCGTCAAGGTGGAACGGGTGGCGCACTAGTCGTTGAGCTGGAACGTGTGGGGGTAGGAGGGGAGGTGCGGTGGGCAGAGGCCAGGCGGGCAGCGTGGCAGCCGAGGGGAAGGCGCTGTAGCTGAAGGATAGAGCGGCGGGTCGAAGGATGTCCCGGCGGGTGGCGCGTCGGGTGAGGGGTAAGAGCGGCGGCCGAGGGGCTAGCGCGGCGCGACGGCCGAGGGGCAAACGAGGCGACCGAGGTGCTAGCGTAGCATAGCGGGCGAGAGGCAAGCGCGGCTCGGCAGCACACCTAGGGTTCTAGCGCCGGATGAAGGAGGCTGGCGGCGGTGGAAAAAAAGAAAGCAAACAGTTTTTTGTGTAAATAGTGGCAATTGCGGGTAAATTGTATGCAGCTCCACGTCTAGTTCCATATAAACTGTTTTAGGAGCAAGAAAAGAGGTACTCCAAAAAAATAAACTAGAACTCCGGGGACTCCATAGAGTTGGCCAGCTCCACCAATTCATAGAGTTGAGGTGTTTGGCAATGTTTTTTTTAGCTCTGAACTGAATTTGGACTCTGGAACCATGCCAAATATGCCCTTACTTATAATTTTACCACTTCAGTGTCACGTAGACATAACAAATCATTTTTCATTTTAATGACACAGTAGACCCTAATATAATAACATTTCTGCCCTTGAAGCTTATTAAATGATTGTTTTTTCAACTCTTTTCTTACATACGAACGCGTCTCAGATGTAGCCTCCATTTAGCACCATTTGTTTTCTCTGCTCAAATCTATCGTCGCCTCTGTCTTAAACCGAGAAAGAGACCAAGTTCATCATTGGCTCCATGTCGTGATTGCCTCCGCACTACCACCTCCTTTACGTTGCCGCCACACCTACCTTGAACTAATGAGGAAGATGATAGGGGACATAGATCAGACCACTACATCGTTGTCCTCACTTCGAATTGATAGATAACAATTTGTATCAATAACGATAATAATGTCATAAATAGGGGCGGAAATGTAATTATATTAGTGGGCTGCCACGTTATTTAAAAAATGATTGGCACGCATATGTGATGCTGAAATGGTAAATTATAAGTAAAATTCTGTAACAACGGTATATTACAGAGATCGATTGTAAGAGTGGTAAACGGCTAAGAGACATTCGTGAGAGTGTCAAATGCTGAATAATCCCTGCCGGGTACCGCGGGGCAGCCAGGGTCGAGTAGGTAGGGAGGGCGAGAGCGAGGAGACACGTCGTCTAGACGACATTACGAGTTGGTGTTGACGGTACCGACTCTCGCACGGATAACTTGATACACGCAACTCAAGCATCAACTGGATTTTCTTTTGACGTTGAAGGCAGATGTTCTACCACTTTAATTATAGAATAGGAGAGATTACAAGATTAATAGAGGTAGCTTATGCTACCCCAATGAGACCAAAAGTAGAATGGTATCTTCAACATTTATACAAACAAACTAGAAACATAATACAGGCACATCCCTCAATGTTTAAGACTAGCAAAATACTCTAAGCGATCACTGGCATGAATTTCATGGCCATGTTGTAGCATTTTATTTCTTTCTTGACGGGCATCGCAACTTGCAGCTCATTCATGTGCTTACCCTGAAAGATTCTTCCATTACGCTCTTTCCAGACATTCCACCAGACATATAGTATTATTCCTGTTAATCTGCACTTAGTCTCCTTCGTCATATTTCTTGTTACTGTTTGAAAAGCCTCTGCAACTGTATATGACATACCACCTCCAAACTGTCTATCAACTGGATTTTTCATGCATGCTGGCCTCTTGCCTTCTCTTGCAATAGCAATCTGAGTGTTTTTTTACAATGGTAATCGAAAAGATGAAGAAAACATCGGACCATCAGATAAGTAATTGGAGAAAATTTTACTGAGGCAACAATTTAAAATTTGCAGAGTTCAAATGTCACTAAGCCCCTCTTACATTGCTGTGACTATTCAAAAGTTTTTTTTTGATTGTTCGTTTTATTAGAGTATTTTTTACATCTGTTACAAAAGAAAACCATAATAGAAAAAAAACTATTCCTCTCACTAGATTCCACAAAACAACACAATAACCTAAATGATATTGTAAGCAAAGTATTAGTTGTGTATTGTATGATCTTAGGCCAAGATATCACCAAGACCTTTTCTATGAATGCAATAGGTCTTTCGATGTTATATGAGTTCACTTTTTTCAAGAAAGTTTCAACCGCTATTTTGAGCTCTTAAGTTTATTTAAGTGATACAGCAGATTTATGTTCAATTGATAATTTGTTCAGCAAGGCTTTCAAAGGACAAGCATACATTGAAAATAAAGGGTGCATTCTTTATTGCTTAGGAAAGACTTGACCTTAGTTAAGATTTGGGCTTATTATTCATAGTGATTAGCGGCACCCAAAAAGTTTACGTGTCGTAGGGAGTTTGGTTTATAATGACATAGCCGGTCCCAAGCCCGGGTAAAGGAGGAGGGGGTTGTGATAGGCTTGGCGAGCCAACAACTACACTTAGCCACTCTCATGGAAATGAAACCCAATAGAAATTCGTTGGGGCGTAACCCTCTTAGCGACGCGCCATATCGGAACCCGGGTATGGTGTTAAGTGGGCAAGGGCCGGGTCGCCACCGCCTTAGTGGCACGCCATATCGGAACCCGGATATGGTGTTAAATGAGCAAGGGCCGGATCGCCATCACCTTAGTGGCGCGCTACATCATCGCCCGAATGTAGTGATAAGTGAGCAAGGGTCTTTGCATCTTACTCGACGGGTGCAAAGCGTAAGGAAGCTAGCCGAGGAACATAGATTTCGGGTGGGTAGTTGGAATGTAGGATCCTTGACGGGGAAGCTACGTGAGTTAGTAGATGTTGCCATTAGGAGACGAGTAAATATCCTTTGTGTACAAGAGACTAGATGGGCGGGTCAAAAGGCGAGAGAAGTCGAGAGTACCGGTTTCAAGCTTTGGTATTCTGGTTCGGCTGGGACTAGGAATGGCGTAGGTGTTCTAATAGATAAGAGTCTTAAGGATGGAGTAGTGGATGTTCAAAGACGAGGGGATAGGATCATCTTAATCAAGATAGTAATTGGGGACATTGTCTTGAACGTCATTAGTGCTTATGCCCCACAAGTTGGGCTCAACATGAGTGCTAAGAGGCAATTTTGGGAGGACTTGGAGGATATGGTTAGTAGTGTACCGATAACCGAGAAACTCCTCATAGGGGGAGATCTCAATGGTCATGTGGGTGCAACTAACCTAGGATTCGAAGGAGTACATGGAGGTTTTGGATGCGGCGATAGAAATCAAGAGGGTAAGGACATCCTAGACTTTGCCGTAGCCTATGATCTGTTGATAGCTAACACCCTCTTTAGGAAGAGGCAATCTCACCTAGTGACCTTTAGTAGTGCCCAACACTCTAGCCAGATTGACTTTGTCTTCACTAGGAGAAAGGATAGACGGGAGTGTCTAGATTGTAAGGTGATCCCGGGGGAGTGTGTTGTGACACAACATAAGCTTGTGGTAGCTGACTTTCGCTTCCATACATGTTCTTTGCGGGACAAAGGTGTCAAAATCACAAGAACAAAGTGGTGGAAGTTGAAGGGAGAATCACAAGAATCCTTTAAAAATAGGGTGATCACGGAAGGACCCTGGGCAGAAAATGGAGATGCAGATAGTATGTGGATGAAGATGGCAACTTGCATTAGGAAGGTAGCTAGTGAGGTGTTCGGTGTGACAAAGGGAAAGAAACTTATAGATAAAGACACTTGGTGGTGGAATGAGGATGTACAAAAGGCCATTAAGGAGAAGAAGGAGTGTTACAAGAGTTGGCATAATGATAGAAACGCAAGCAACATGCTTAAGTACAAAGAGGCTAAGAAGAATGCAAGGCGGGTTGTGAGTAAGGCAAGAGGACAAACCTATGATAAGTTATATGAGAGACTAGGGACAAAAGAAGGTGAAAAAGACATGTACAAGGTAGCAAAAATCCGCGAGAGAAAGATGAGGGATCTCAATCAAGTTAAATGCATCAAAGATGAGACTGACCGCATTCTAGTGAAGGATGAAGAGATTAAGAATAGATGGTGTGATTACTTTAATGGGCTATTCAATGATGGGAATGAGAGCACTATGGTTGAGTTGGATGACTCCTTTGATGACTCCAACAGGCGGTTCGTGCGGAGGATACAAGAGTTTGAGGTTAAGGAGGCCTTAAAAAGGATGAAAGGAGGAAAGGCCCTCGGCCCTGACGATGTCCCTATTGAGGTGTGGAGATGTCTTGGGGACGTCGCAATAGTATGGCTCACAAAGCTATTCAACCACATTTTTCGGTCAAACAAGATGCATGAAGAATGGAGGAAAAGTATATTAGTACCTATCTTCAAAAATAAAGGAGATATTCAAAGTTGTACTAATTATCGAGGTATTAAGCTTATGAGTCATACTATGAAGCTTTGGGAGAGAGTGATTGAACACCGCCTGAGGAAAGTGACCAATGTCACTAAAAACCAGTTTGGTTTTATGCCTGGGAGGTCTACAATGGAGGCGATTTTCTTGCTTCGTCAGCTTATGGAGAGATATAGGGAGCAGAAGAAGGACTTGCATATGGTGTTCATCGACTTAGAGAAGGCGTACGACAAGATACCAAGGTCAGTCATGTGGTGGGCACTAGAGAAACATAAAGTGCCAACAAAGTACATTACCCTTATCAAGGATATGTACAATAATGTTAGGACAAGTGTGCGCGTAAGTGATAGTGAGACTGATGCATTTCCTATCACGGTAGGATTACATTAAGGATCAGCTTTGAGCCCATACATTTTTTCCTTGGTCATGGATGAGGTGTCGAAGGATACACAAGGGGATATCCCTTGGTGCATGCTCTTTGCTGATGATGTAGTGCTGGTAGATGAAACTAGAGATGGTGTTGATAAGAAATTAGAGTTATGGAGACAAACCTTAGAGTCCAAGGGGTTTAAACTTAGTAGGACCAAAACCGAGTATATGAGGTGCGACTTTAGTGGTGTTGGTCGTGAAGAGGGAAATGTTAGTCTACAAGGACAAATAGTACCTAGAAGGGACTCTTTCCGATACTTAGGATCAATGTTACAAAGCAATGGCGATATTGATGAGGATGTTTGTCACAGGATCAAGGTAGAGTGGATGAAATGGCGACAAGCCTCTGGAATCCTATGTGATAGGAAAGTCCCACAAAAGCTAAAAGGGAAGTTCTATAGGACGGTGATCAGACCCGCGATGCTCTATGGGGCGGAATGTTGGCCAACTAAACAGCAACATGTCCAACAAATGAGTGTCGCAGAGATGCGCATGCTACGGTGGATGTGTGGGCACACGAGAAGAGACCGAATAAGGAATGAGGCGATTCGTGATAAGGTAGGGGTGGCGCCGATTGAAGAGAAGTTAGTCCAACATCGGCTTAGGTGGTTTGCACATATCCAACGGAGACCTCCAGAAGCACCGGTTAACAGTGGGATTTTAAGAGGTAGAGAAAATATTAGGAGGAGTAGAGGACGACCAAGGTTGACCTGGGAGGAGGCGGTAAAACGAGATTTGAGAGATTGGAATGTATCCAGAGACTTAGCTCATGATAGGACCGCATGGAAAGTAGCAATTCATATGCCAGAATCGTAGTCTTGTTTTTTTCTTTTTTTCTTTTCTCTTTTTCTTTTCCTTTTTTCTTATTTCTTTTCTCTTTTCTCTTTTTCCTTTTTCTTTTTTTCCTTTTTTTTTCCTTTTTTTCGCCTTGTTCTCATATCTCTTCCTCTGTTTTACTTCATTGATATTGGGTTTCATGTCTAGCCGACCCCAACAGGCTTGGGATAAAGGCTTGGTTGTTGTTGTTGTATCTATTAAAACCAAAAATCAACACAATCCACATTGAGGGTAACCAACTGAAAACAATGAACGGGAAAAAACTGAAGATAAATCACAATAGGATAGACAATGGCCGTCAACTTATCTTTTTCTTCATTTTCATTAATTTCAACAAGCAGTAAACTAGGTAGATTGAAATGGAAGGTGGAACAAGGTATCATAATTTTCAATATTAGAGTTACGGAACATATATAAAAGATCAAGATTGCAACAAACAAAAAAGATCTGTCAAGTACAATCAATGTGGCATCCACTCATCCTTCATTTTTGCGTTTTTTCTCTGACTTTTGCATCCCTTGTTTCTTTTCCTGATGCTTCCGTGCCCTCTGTAAGAGATAAAAGTGCAGGAATATAAGGTTAAATGGGCTGGGGAGCATAAATATGAGGTCGCTCATGAAATTTGACACAATCCACATTGAGGGTAACCAACTGAAAACAATACAATACAGGGATGACAATGGGTCGGGTTCAGATTGGATAGAGCAAAAACCCATCCAAAACAAGAAGTCGCTCATGAAATTTGAGATCCGCAACCGCACGCGTCGGGTTTTGGGCGGTTCGAGTGCCCGTCAGATTTGACTTTTTTATTAACATACTACAATGTTTAATAAATAAGTCAAAAAATCATCCATTTTGAATGAAAATACAACAAAAATATTAGATTGCTTACAAAAATTGTAAACATAGGTTGTGATAAGATGAAATAGTTATAGAAAACAATCAAATTTGACTTTAAAATAATAAACATAAATTATTTCAGGTACGTGTACCCTCAGGTGAAACAAAACTCGTGCTCGCACCCTCGACAAGTCTGGGTGCAAGTTAGACCCGCGGGTCGAAAATCCCACACACACCCACACCCGCAGGTGGGATTCCCATCCCTAATACAATATAAATGCATATTCAAATGTTAAGTGTGGAGGGAACATTAAGTTGATACTGCACAAGCTTTGAGCCCCATGGTGGCACATAGCGAGATCAGCAAATGTGGAGGGAACATTAAGTTGATACTGCACAAGCTATGAGCTAATAGGCCCTTATTAACACCTAAAAAGCATTTAATATGTGCTTTAACAGAAAAATACACATTCATAAATCAAGAATAATTATTTAAGTGTGTTAAACAAACTAATATGGCATCCATGGTAATGTGTGGCACGAGATCATTCGTGAGATGATGACGTGATATTTGCACAAGCATTGAGTGCAATAGGCTTCTCTAAATGATGCCTACAAGCCTTTAATGTGTGCTTCACAGAAAATAAACATGCAATGCCACAATTGAAGAAACTTGATTGTTGTTTGAAGTGTAGTCAACATCCAAATATGATTTCCATGGTGGCATGCTGCCAGAGATCATTCATGATGGTGATAAAATGAACTTGCACAACCTTTGACCTCAATAGGCCACAACATATACTACACTAAACGCCTTTGATTTGTGCTTCACAGAAAAAAAATGAATATGCACAAAGAAGTAATTAAATACCTTCCTTCTCCGATCTTGCCGCTGTCGACCAGAATCTTTCTTTGCTTTTTGTACTCGCTGAAATATTTAACAGGCATGAAAATAAGTAATTTCATATGAAACAACATTTCAGTTTAAGAAAACACCTTGATCTGGAGACAATATTTTAAATATGGCAAACACCTGAGCGAGAGCTATAGTCCGAGCATGGCGTTCAGCATGTGTCTCCTGCTCTTCCTCCAGCTCACCATCATTGTTGAGCATTAGGTTAAGCCTCCCTTCGCCTAATAGTTTCTTGGATCGAGCATGCCTCTACAATAGACAAACCGAAATAAAGGCATGTAATAATATTTGTTCTCACTTTCTGCAATAGACATTTCTTAATCAATTTTCTTCCAAAGTGTTTCCTCTTTTCATCTCTTCAGAAGAAGTTACCTTTGATTTGAGATGTACCCTGACCATCTTCTCGTTTAAGCACATGATCCTAGGGCAGAGCTTGCACTTGTACACAGATTTGAACTTCAGAACGCAGCTAGCAAAATCAGCCTCCAGGGTATCATCCGTGTAAGCAGCATTTTTGGTAGAGTCAGCATCGCCACAAGCAGCTTTCTTGGCAGGCAAACTTATCTCAGAATGTTCTCTGATCCTTGGGCTGATGTGCTCATCATCATCTGATGACCAGGCCTATGCTTAGTGAAGAATAAAAATTGCTTTGTACAATATGTTAAGGGATATTAAAGAGACAATACAACAAAAAAAGATAACTTCATGTCAGTGGGCACAATCAGCTCCTTCCGTACTTTAAAAAATATGAAAAGAATAATATGTGGATATAAGTTGTTGTCTTGCAAGCATGAGGTCACGGGTTCAAGTACTGGAAACAGTCTCTCGCAGAAAAGTATAGAAAGGCTGCATACAAAAGATCCAAGTGGGTCAGACCCTTCCTCGGACCCTGCGCAAGCAGGAGCAGGACCGGGCTGCCCGTTCTTGAATATATAGATATAAGTATCCACGAGTAAACTTAGATGATGTTCATATATACAGAACAAAATATTCGGTAATGAACAAATGGTGTAGTGTGAGTGCATGAAAATAAAATTAGCCGTCATGACACAGTAGGCAGTGAAAACATAGACGGTAAAGGGTAGAAGTCGGTCAACCATCATTTATCGTTTAATCGGTTTAAACAGCCATTTAGTTTAGACGTCATTTAGGCATAAACCAGTGTGCCCGTCTATTGTTTAGACGCTATTTAAACAGTCTTTAATTCCGTTTAGGAAAACACTGACAATAGGTAGCCTCACTTCTATCAGACTATATTTTAGTCGATGGCGATAGAAGCAACTTAACAGTTCTCTTAGACAATGCAATGGTGGTGTAAAGAAAGCCTGTAAGAAATCTGATTATACAACAAAATGGCACACCCTGAGGCATCAAGCCTCAGAAACAACATAGTGGAGGCAGCAAGGATGACATATGAAGATATATTAGTCTGATATATAAATAGAAGACTATCGTGAAAGGATGACATATTAAGATACACTAGTCCGATCTATAGTTATTAAGACGGTAAGGCGACATAAGACAACCTACCCCCTTTTACCTTTTAAGCGATAAGGCATAAGGCGAGGCGACGCCTTAGTATTATGTAGATTTAGGAAAATATTACCAACAATATTATTTTATATTAAAAAATGTATCGTTATTAAAAAAATAGAAGAATTTCCACCACCAGCTAGGCCCACTGGTCGCCAACCCAACATCAGCACACTACCGGCCCAACTCCACACCCTAAATCACCTGCCGCCCCACCCGATACCCCCGCAGCCGCCCCCACCGCCCCACCCGATCCCACCCCACCTCCGCCCCCGTCGCCGCCCCCCCCCCCCCGATCCCCACCCCGCCGCCGCCCCCACCCGATCCCCCCCCCCCCGACCGCAGCCACCCCGGCCCCCCAGATCGGACCTCCTCCGGTCCTCCCCCGACCCCTCGCACCTTCGTCACCGCCGCTTCCTCCGCCGGCGGCGCTCGCTGTTCTTCCCCAGGCACAGGTAAGTGCGCCCCGCCCCCCTCCCCCCGATTGGCTTCCTCCACCAACGGCGCCACCCTCGCCCCTTCTTTCTCGGCGGATCTCCACCCCCCACCCCCCCCCCGCGTGGTCTTCTTTCCCGGCGGACCTACCCTCGCATGGTCGCCTTACGGCGGTTCTAAGGCGACAGGGACGCCTTACGGTCCCTGGTCACCTTAGCGCTTAAGCGACGCCTTAATAACTATGGTCCGATCTAAATAGAAGGCTACAGTTGTTGCTGTATTGTGAACAGGAGTTCCCATTAACCGGCATTAGCGACAACATCGCATGGGACCCATTACTATGAAGCCTCAAGAGAAAGGACATGGCCCACAAGCCAAGTCAAGGGAAGAACACAAGATACAAGACCAAGCTCCAACAAAAGGAGGTCCCCCCAACCCGATTTAGTGACGCCAACTACCCAAGTCGCGACAGGGCACACCCTCGAGATCACTCACCACCCCTTACCTAGCCATGTCGAGCTCAAGCCCAATTAGCATGACCCGCCATAACGACAACCAGGCCCCCGGAAAGAGGGCCCGGGGGCTTGCCGCAGGGCTCCGGTGGGAATGATCGACCACCGGAGGTCCAATTGTCGGGGCTACAAAAGATAAATCGAGCACTAACGATCTTTTCTTTGTTTTTTGCTGTGCAGGATTGAAATCGACCGGTGTTCACCCCCTAATCAATCGACGGGATCGACCAGAGGCTTCTGACCTCGACCCCCTGGGTGAAAGCGGCGAGCATCCCCTTCGGGGCCTAAATGAAGAACGAGGCTCGAGCCCGAGTTCGAAAGAAGACGAAGCGGACAGAATAGGGGTTCCAATCCCGACCCCTTAGGGAGCAGCGAGCCTCCTCGACGTTCAGGCGAAGGGAAGACCCTGGAGAGAAGGCCCGAGTCTAACCTCGGGTAGGCGAGAAGCAGATGGCCTTCATTGTGGAGGAGGCGCCGTCATGGCCAAATGGGAAGGCACTCAAGTGCCATCCCTAGCGAGAGCGTTGAATGTCAGTCCCGTTCGACGGAACAAAAGAGAAGTAATACGCGAGGCGCGCGTGCGCTCCAGTATGGCCTACCCAGGCGACAAGACAAAAGTGTTAGACACTGTGATTATGTGTGTGTCACAGGGACATATTAGTCATTAGTGAGGGATTAGGGTTAGGGGTAGTTTAGTCCCTTTTTCCCCTCCTAATCCCTCTATATAATCAGACCTGTACCTCAGTATTATTATCCATCTAATACATCCACCATTAGCTCTCTAATATGGTATCCTCTCCTCTACCCGCCCTTCCCGTCCCTCTGATCCTTCATCTATCGTTGTTGGGAATGGGTCGACTCTCCTAGTCATCTCAGTAGGTGACTTGGGTCCACCGGATTCGTTTCAGCTACGTGATGTTCTTGTTGCTCCTGACATCATTCAACACCTTCTTTCCGTTCGTCGTTTTACTATTGACAACCATGTTTCCCTTGAGTTTGATCCTTATGGTGTAACTGTGAAGGATGTTACTACTCGACGCATTCTCTTTCGTTGTGATAGTACGGGTCCCCTATACACGATGCGTCTTCCTGGTTACGCTCCACCCCTTGCCCTGACTACGACAGCTTCTTCGACAATTTGGCATCGTCGGCTTGGCCACCCCGGTGTTGATGCTATGTCGAAGTTGTCTGGTAGTTCAGTGATATCTTGTACTCGGTGTACTCATGAGTCTCTTTGCCATGCTTGTCAGTTGGGTCGCCACGTTCGACTTCCTTTTCCGCACTCTGTCACTCGTGTCGAGCACATCTTTGATTTGATTCACTGTGATCTTTGGACTTCACCTGTTCTTAGTGTTTCTAGATGCAAGTATTACTTGGTGGTCGTTGATGATTTTTCGCACTATTCGTGGACTTTTTCCTTGCGACAGAAGTCTGATACTTTCGATACTCTTACTCACTTCTTCGTTTGGGTGTCCACCCAGTTTGGGCGCACGATCCGTGCGGTACAGTGCGACAACGGGCGCGAGTTTGATAACTCTACGTTCCATGACTTTCTGCTTTCTCGCGGTGTTCAGTTGCGCATGTCATGTCCGTACACTTCCCCCTAGAACGGCAAGGTTGAGCGCATGATTCGGACCACCAACGATGTCATGCGCTCTCTGATGTTTCAGGCTTCTACCCCTGCTCGCTACTGGGCGGAGGCGATTCACACTGCCACCTACCTCATTAATCGCCTTCCTACTAAGGCGATTAGTGCTCCCACCCCTCACTTCGCTTTGTTCGGCACCCACCCTCTTTACGACCATCTTCGGGTCTTCGGGTGCGCTTGCTACCCGAACCTCTCTGCCACAGCTCCCCATAAGCTTGCGCCTCGTTCAACTCAGTGTGTTTTCCTTGGGTACTCCACTGACCATAAGGGGTACAGGTGCTGTGGGCTGATCTGCCCCTGGCCCAGGCCGGCCCCTCCCTGGCCCAGGGCGGCCAGAACTGGGCCAAGTGGGCTGGTCAGCCCTGGCCCAGGCCGGGGCCCCTTTCTAGAAGGTTTTTGAGTTTAATCTTCTTAGAGATAGATTAAAAGATCCTTTGTAACAGATTAGGACTCTTGTAAGGGGGGCTATATATACAAGCCAAAAACACCCCAAATTGTGAGAGAGATCAATACAGAAAATTTTCCTCCACTTTTCTAACCCTAGCCGCCTCTCTCCCTCCTGCCCTAGCCGCCGGCCTAGTTTCTGCCCTAGCCGCCGCCCAGCTGCTGCCCTAGCCGCCGCCTCCTCTGCAGCCCTAGCCGCCACCAGGGGCTAGAACTAGCCGCCGCCCCTGATTTTCGCATCTGTTCCAGGAAGAACTCGGCGAGTTCTTCTCTGTTTCTCTGTTCTCCGATCTGGTCAGCACCAGGGGTGCTTTCTACTCTCTCTGTCCTCTCTGTTCTGCACACAGGATCTACCCTGTTCTGATCTGCACCGCAGGTGCATAACAGATCTGTTCTGGCCGAACAGATCCGATCAGCACACCTGCAGAGCCAGAAACAGGGCTGAACAGGCTGGATTTCCAACAATCGTGGTATCAGAGCCGGTTTCAACCCTAGGCTGAATTCTGCAAGATGTCGTCTACACCTACAAGCAGCGGCAGCGCCATCAGCCATGGCACACCCTCACCGGCAGCTCGTGAGGTGAACACCGGGACAGGGTTCCCCGTGCTCACCAAGACCAACTACGCGGAGTGGGCTGTCATGATGAAGATCAAGCTGAAGGCGCGGCTGCTTTGGAAGGCCGTGGAGGAGGGGAACGTGAGCGAGCAGGAAGACATGATGGCGCTTGACATCTTGGTCAGCGCTGTCCCGCCGGAGATGATCACGACGATCGGAGAAAAGAGGACGGCGAAGGAGGCATGGGACACGATCGCCATCATGCGGGTCGGGGCCGACCGCGTGAAGAAGACGACGGCGCAGCAACTCCGGAAGGAGTTTGAAGACGCTGTCTTCAAGGATGGCGAAAGTGTGGAGGACTTCTCCCTCCGCCTGAGCGGCATGCTATCACGGCTTGCGTCGCTAGGGGAGGAGATAGGAGAAGAGAGGGCCGTGGAGAAGCTCCTGTGAAGCGTTCCAGAACGCTTCCAACAGATCGTGGTGGCGATCACGACACTGTTGGACGTGTCGACCCTCACCTTGTCAGAGGTGACGGGGCGTCTCAGGGCGGCTGAGAACGCTTTCGACTCGACGCAGCGGAAGGGAGGAGTACACAACGGCCAGCTGTACCTCACTCGGGAGGAGTGGGAGGCACAGTGGAAGGAGGAGCGGTCTACCCAGTCCGCGGGTTCTTCTAAGAGGGGCGGCCGAAAGGGCCCGCCCAAGAAGAACGGAGGCAAGAAGGGAGGTTCCGGAAAGGATATTCCGCGGGACCAATGCAGGAAGTGCGGGAAGAAGGGCCACTGGGCCAGGGAGTGTCGGTCGAAGCCTAAGGAGGAGCCGCAGCAGCAGGCTTTCGTGGCAAAGGCGGAGGAGGAGGGCGCCTTGTTTATGACAAGGGTGGCCTCAGTACAGGAGGAGCCTGTACAGGAACGTCCTATGCGCCCACTGGAGATAGTGGAGGGACGTGTCTTCGCTCACCGCAGCAACGACGATGCCTTTGACGACACTCGTTGGTACCTCGACACGGGCGCGACCAACCACATGACGGGTTCGCGCGCCGTCTTCTCCGAGCTCGACGAAAACATCGTCGGAACCATCAAGTTCGGCGATAATTCCGTCGTGCGTATCCAGGGGAAGGGTACGGTCCTATTCGCCGCCAAGACGGGTGAGCACAGGAGGCTCACTGGCGTCTACCTCATCCCACGCCTCACCACCAACCTCATCAGCGTCGGCCAGCTCGATGAGGATGGCTACAGCATCACGGTGCAAGGAGGAGTGATGCACATACGGGATGAGCAGCAGCGTCTCCTCACACGAGTTCAGCGCGACGACAGCAAGCTGTACTCCATCAGGCTCAACATCACACGTCCGGTTTGCCTAACCGCGAGGCATGATGATGTTGCGTGGCGTTGGCACGAACGCTACGGACACATCGGCTTCCAGGCGCTTCGGAAGTTGGCACGAGAGGAGATGGTGCTCGGGCTTCCACAAATTGATCATGTCGATCAATTGTGCGAAGCTTGCTTGGTCGGGAAGCAGAGGCGCTCCAGCTTCCCCAAGCAAGCTCGACGGCGCGCGGAGGGCGCGCTCGACCTTGTCCACGGCGACATCTGCGGGCCTATCACGCCGACGACTCCAGGTGGCAAGAAGATGTTCTTGTTGCTTGTGGATGACATGAGCCGCTATATGTGGCTTTATCTTCTAGCAACCAAGGACAAGGCGCCAGACTTAATTCAGCAATTCAAGGCAACGGCTGAATTAGAGTCCGGGAGGAAGCTGAAGTTACTCCGTACTGATCGCGGAGGGGAGTTCACCTCACAGGAGTTCGGCGAGTACTGCGCTCAGCACGGAGTACAACGTCAGCTCACAGCCCCGTATACGCCGCAGCAAAACGGGGTTGTGGAGCGGCGCAACCAGACGGTGGTCGGCATGGCGAGGAGCATGTTGAAGGCGAAGGGTATGCCCGGGATATTTTGGGGTGAGGCAGTTATCACGGCTGTCTATATCCTGAATCAATCCCCTACCCGCGGCCTTGACGGGAAGACGCCATATGAAGCTTGGCATGGAGAGCGACCAGCCGTCAATTATTTCCGAACTTTTGGGTGCGTGGGGCATGTCAAGAACACGCGCCCCCACCTGAAAAAGTTGGAAGACCGGAGTACTCCGATGATTTTTCTTGGCTATGCTGCAGGGACGAAGGGATATCGGATGTATAATCCGGCTGATGGGCGTACACACATATCACGTGACGTGATATTCGACGAGGCGGCCAAGTGGGACTGGGGAGAAGGAGCAGGAGAAGAGGACTACACCGCCTTCCACGTCGACTCCTTAGGTCCAGCAGGTGCTGGACCTGCTGTTTCAGCACCCGGAGAGGTGCTGCAGGGTCCGGAGGGGCCGAACAGCACCCCTGCAGTGCCCAGGAGGGGCACAGAGTTCCTACGCCAGCCTCCAGACCTGCTGGAGAGGGTCCAGCACCTGCAGCGTCGCCCAAAGGGCCCCTGCAGGGACTGTCCAGCGCAAATCGGGGCTGGGACAGTCCTGCACGGGGGTCAGCAACAGCGGGGGATTCCGGACTTGAAGATTCCAGCACCTTCGTCACGCCCCGGAATCCTCCACGGCCCATCCGCTTCGCCACGCCGCCGACGGACGTCGGCAGCAACGTCGACGCCTACCACGACGACAACGCTGCACTTCGGTTCCGCACGATGCGCAACGTGCTGGGAACCCTCACCCCTCCTGGTCGGGCTGAGCGTCCACCAAGCTTGGAGGAGGGGGAGCTTATGTTCACCACCGCGGAGGAGCCTACGTCCTTCGCCGACGCCGAGGAACACCCTTGCTGGAGACGGGCCATGGTTGAGGAGATGGAGTCCATTGAAGAAAACAAGACGTGGCAGCTTGTTGACCTTCCTGCAGGACACAAACCTATTGGCCTCAAATGGGTGTTCAAGGTGAAGAGGGACGAGCATGGAGAGGTGGTGAAGCACAAGGCTCGACTGGTGGCAAAAGGCTATGTCCAACGGCAAGGAATAGACTTTGACGAGGTATTTGCTCCTGTAGCTCGTCTCGAATCTATTCGCTTGCTCCTTGCAGTTGCTGCACACAAGGGGTGGGAGGTACACCACATGGACGTGAAGAGCGCCTTCCTGAACGGCGACTTGATGGAGGAGGTGTACGTCTCCCAACCCGCTGGCTTCATCATCGACGGAGCCGAACACAAGGTGTATCGGCTCAAGAAAGCTTTATATGGACTTCGTCAGGCGCCCAGGGCCTGGAATGCCAAGCTCAACGATAGCTTGCTATCGCTTGGTTTCCAGAAGAGTACGAGCGAGCACGGGATTTATTTTCGTGGAGCTGAAGATGAGAAGCTCATCGTCGGCGTGTACGTCGACGATCTTGTGATCACAGGAGGAGGCGATCTCAAGAAGTTCAAAGGGGAGATGATGAAGCGGTTCAAGATGAGCGACTTGGGTCTCTTGTCGTATTATCTTGGCCTGGAGGTGCGGCAGACTGAAGAAGGGATAAGCGTTGGGCAGGCGGCCTACGCTTCCAAACTTGTCTCTAAAGCTGGCCTGGAAGGATGCAATCCCTGTGCATTTCCCATGGAGCAAGGCCTCAAGCTTTGTAAGACAAGTGATAGCCCGTTGGTGCATGCAACGGACTATAGGAGCTTGGTGGGAGGGCTGCGATATCTGGTGAACACACGCCCCGACCTCGCCTACTCGGTTGGGTACGTGAGTCGGTTTCTGGAGGAGCCCAAGGAGGATCACTTTGCTGCAGTCAAACGCATTGTACGCTACATAGCGGGTACAATCAACTATGGAGTCTTCTATGCAAGAGGAGGAGACATGGAGCTTAATGGGTACTCGGATAGTGACTATGCGGGAGACGTGGAGGACCGCAAGAGCACAAGCGGGGTGTTGTTTTGTCTTGGAAACAGCCCCGTTTCATGGCAGTCCTGCAAGCAGAAGGTGGTGGCCTTGTCCTCATGTGAAGCAGAGTATATCGCAGCAGCTCAAGGGGCATGTCAAGGTGTATGGATGGCACGGCTGATGGAGGACTTAGCTGAAAAATCGAAGGCGCCGGTGCTGCGGGTTGATAACAAGTCAGCTATAGACTTGAGCAAGAATCCGGTACACCATGACAGGAGCAAGCACATCGACGTCAAGTACCACTACATACGAGAGTGTGTGGATAGCGGTACTATTGTGCTTGAGCAAATCTCCACTCAAGACCAGATGGCGGACATCTTGACCAAGGCTCTTGGAAGACAAAAGTTCGTGGAGATGAGAAGAAGGATCGGGATTCTAGACATGGGCCAGTGTCAGGGCCAGTGTCAGGATCAGGAGGAGAATGTGGGCTGATCTGCCCCTGGCCCAGGCCGGCCCCTCCCTGGCCCAGGGCGGCCAGAACTAGGGCAAGTGGGCTGGTCAGCCCTAGCCCAGGCCGGGGCCCCTTTCTAGAAGGTTTTTGAGTTTAATCTTCTTAGAGATAGATTAAAAGATCCTTTGTAACAGATTAGGACTCTTGTAAGGGGGGGCTATATATACAAGCCAAAAACACCCCAAATTGTGAGAGAGATCAATACAGAAAATTTTCCTCCACTTTTCTAACCCTAGCCGCCTCTCTCCCTCCTGCCCTAGCCGCCGGCCTAGTTTCTGCCCTAGCCGCCGCCCAGCTGCTGCCCTAGCCGCCGCCTCCTCTGCAGCCCTAGCCGCCACCAGGGGCTAGAACTAGCCGCCGCCCCTGATTTTCGCATCTGTTCCAGGAAGAACTCGGCGAGTTCTTCTCTGTTTCTCTGTTCTTCGATCTGATCAGCACCAGGGGTGCTTTCTACTCTCTCTGTCCTCTCTGTTCTGCACACTGGATCTACCCTGTTCTGATCTGCACCGCAGGTGCATAACAGATCTGTTCTGGCCGAACAGATCCGATCAGCACACCTGCAGAGCCAGAAACAGGGCTGAACAGGCTGGATTTCCAACAGGTGCCTTGACCCCACCACCCGTCGTATCTTGATCTCCCGACACGTCGTCTTCGACGAGTCTTCCTTTCCCTTTTCCACCCCGTCCTCTGACTCCGTCGCTGAGTTGGATTCCCTCTTCTCTACTGACCCCGAGGCCGCTCCTGTACAACAACCTTGTCGGTTACCTCTTGCAGGTTACGCATCCGCTACGCCACGCACGACTTTGGCGTCTTACACGCCACCTGTTGTGCCTTACGTGGCCCCGGCGTCCCTGACGCCACCGGTTGCGCCACGCACGGCACCGACGTCCCTGACGCCACCGGCTGCGCCACGCGCGGCCTCGGTGCCCCCGGCGTCACCCACTGCACCACGCGCAGCATTGGTGTCCCCGACGACGCCTGCTGCGCCAAGCGCGGACTCGACGTCCCCGACGTCGACTACTGCGCCACGCACGGCCTCAGCTTCCCGACATCACCTGCAGCAAGCCCGACGTCACCAGACGCACCAGGAGCAGCACCGACGACGACTTCTCGCTTCGCCGACCCCGTACCTTGCCTACCAGCGACGAGCACGTGGGGGGGGGGGGGGGGCAGCCCTACTCCAGCTGCACCACGCGTGGCCCCGAGACGAGAGAAGGTTGTTGTACCCGAGCGCCCGGTGTACAACCCTCCTCTTCTCCACAGGGATCCTGGTCACGTCCACCCGATGGTGACTCGACGTGCATCTAGGAGTCTTCGGCCAGTTGAGCGCATCACCGGAGCTGCCTTCTCGTCGACGACTTCTCCACTGACCGACTCTTCTTCGATCTCACCCATACCTACTTCCGTGCGTAGCGCCCTCGCCGACCCTCACTAGCGCCGCGCTATGAAGGAAGAGTATGAGGCTCTGCTTGCCAACCGGACCTGGGACCTGGTTCCCCGTCCTAGTCGTGGCAATGTTGTCACGGGCAAGTGGGTGTTCACGCACAAGAAGGCGGATGGTACCTTGGAGAGGTACAAGGCTCGGTGGGCACTCCGGGGTTTCACTCAGCGCCCTGGAGTTGACTACGACGAGACCTTCAGCCTGGTGGTAAAGCCGGCGACGGTTCGTACCGTTCTGTCGCTGGCTCTCTCGCGTTCTTGGCTTGTCCACCAGTTGGATGTCAAGAATGCGTTCCTCCACGGTACACTGACCGAGACGGTGTACTGCAGTCAGCCGGCAGGGTTTGTTGATTCAGCTCACCCAGACATGGTCTGTAAGCTGAACAAATCGTTATACGAACTGAAGCAGGCACCGCGAGCCTGGTATAGCCGGTTCGCCTCCTTCGTGGTCTCACAGGGGTTCGTCGAAGCTAAGTCGGACACTTCGTTGTTTGTCTATCGACATGGCAATGACACTACTTACCTCCTACTGTACGTCGATGACATTCTACTAACAGCGTCTAGTTCGGCTCTGCTTCGACGCACCATTTCTGCTTTACAGCAGGAGTTCGCTATGAAGGACCTGGGCCGTCTTCACCACTTCCTAGGCATTGCGGTCGAGGACCGACCAGGCGGCATATTCCTTCACCGGCGACAGTACTGCCTGGATATCCTCCAGCGAGCGGGCATGACTGAGTGCAAGCCCTGCTCCACTCCAGTGGATACTCAGGCGAAGCTCTCCGCTACCGACGAGACACCCGTCTCTAACCCCACTACTTACAGGAGTCTTGCAGGTGCTCCTCAGTACCTCACCTTCACCAGGCCGGATATCTCGTATGCAGTTCAGCAGGTGTGCCTCTACATGCATGACCCGAGGGAGCCGCACCTCACCGATGTGAAGCGGATTCTTCGGTACCTACGAGGTACTCTCGACTATGGCCTCCTTCGACGTGACACGGCCTCCGAGCTGGTCGTGTACACCAATGCTGACTAGGCAGTCTGCCCGGACACACGACGTTCTACTTCTGGGCACGCCGTCTTCCTGGGCGGTAACCTCGTCTCCTGGTCCTTGAAGCGACAGCCCGTGGTGTCGCGTTCGAGTGCTAAGGCGGAGTATCGTGTCGTGGCTAACGGCGTAGCTGAGGCCTCCTGGCTCTAGCAGCTGCTTCAGGAGCTCCACACTTCCGTCGCCAGGAGCACCCTCATCTACTGCGACAACGTCAGCGCCGTGTACCTCTCCACCAACCCGGTCCAGCATCAGCGCACGAAACATGTGGAGATCGACCTCCACTTTGTTCGTGAGCGGGTTGCACGCGGCGAGATTCGGGTACACCATGTCCCTACGACGACGCAGTTCACCGACATCTTTACGAAGGGCCTCCCGTCATCGTTGTTCTCCGAGTTTCGGTCCAGTCTCAACATCTGCAGTGGCTAGATGTTGTGACTGCAGGGGGGTGTTAGACACTATGATTATGTGTGTGTCACAGGAGCATATTAGTCATTAGTGAGGGATTAGTGTTAGGGGTAGTTTAGTCCTTTTTCCCCTCCTAATCCCTCTATATAATTAGACCTGTACCTCAGTATTATTATCCATCTAATACAACCACCATTAGCCCTCTAATAAAAAGCAAGCGGGGTGGCAGACTCCCGATAGGACGACTCCATCATGTACTCTGACCGAGGTACGATAAGACAGCCGTCCCTGTACCCATGACCTCCTCCCGCTTATAATGAGAGACAGCGAGAGCGAGTATAAAGGGAGGAGCAGATCGACTCTCTGGAAAAAGCTCTCGCATTTTAAAAGAATCACCACCATTCTTAAGAAAGAACAGCAAGACACCCCGAACTGGACGTAGGGCACCTAACCCGAACCAGTATAATTCCTTTGTGTTCTTAGCTAGTCGGAAATCTAAACGCCGACAAGTCTTGAGGCACGCCAAGAGATCCCACTTCCCTCTCCACGCCTTAAATACAGAGGCATCAAGCGCACCAACGTGCGCCGAAAGCCGTCCCGCACGAAGTGGGACGGGACATGGCAATACTAAGCCCTTGAAGGTGGTCTAGCTCCGGAGAGACGGGCCAGCAAACACGGTTATAGCAACCCAACCAGCCCGCCATTGTGGGAGCTCCCTTGGCCAGTGCAAAGGAGACCAACAAAAAACAAAGAAATGGCTGATTAGAAGATCAACTAGAGGTTGGTCACATCGTGTAACACATACCAATGTTCCGAAAGGCGCTGCTAGGTGCGCTTCAGACGTACGCGGCGACGGGAAGGAAGCTGCTCGAAGAGATGCAGCAGGGGGGGGGGGTCGACGGACGGGAGCCTACCTGGCGGTAGGGTGGAAGCTCGAGCGAGGGGGCGCTCGGGTAACTAGCGGTAGGGAGGAAGGAGCCAGTGGAAAGAGAGGAGCAGCACGGAGGTGGGGTTGGGCTGAAATGATTGTGGCCCATGGAATGGCTGGGTGAGAGGGAAATAGAGAGGGGAGCTGAAGTGGGCCATGAAAAATTGACCCATTTCAGAACAAATATGCATATACTAAAATATTTTTAAAAAATTAGAATATACCAATGCTAAGTCATAACGTCTAGGCGCCGCCTAGCTGCCTAGGATCTAGACGGAGGGTCAGCTCCTACCTAGCGCCTTTGGAACACTGACATGTTGCAACTCCGTTCCTATTTTCTGCTGAAACAACGTCTAATCTCGCTGTATAATCAGATCTGAACTAGCAGATCAATCTGCCCTCCAAGGAGACAGACCAGAATTGATCTACAGCAAGAACAAAGGCTAGAACAGAAGAAAACCAGGGGTTTCTAGTTCTGTCCTGGACAGAACGGAAACAAGGAGAGGGAAAGAACACACCTGGTTCTGTTCCAGCTGAACAGAACAGGGAGAGTAGAGTCGCCAGCCTGTTCCTGAGTTGAAGAAGTGCAAAACAGGGGATAAAACAGGAGCGCAGAGCAGGGCGGTCAGGGGCAGCGACTAGGGTTCTAACCCTAGTGGCGGCGGCTAGAGAGAGAGGCGGCGGCTAGGGTTGAAAAGGTTGAGGAATAATTTCTATATTGATCTGAATAAAACTGGGGTGGTTTGGCTTCTTTATATAGCCCCCCTTACAAGAGTACTGATCAATTACAACTCAATTTTTAGTCTATCTTTAATTCTATCTCTAAGAAGACTAATCTCTAATATCTTCTAGAAGGGGGACCCAGCCTGATAGGGGGTTCTTGGTTCGGCCCCTCTGTTCTTGCCGCCCAGGGACAGGGGCAGATCAGCCTATATTCTTCTGTCTTCCAAGGGCCTTGGTCAAGATGTTTGTCATCTAATCCTGGGTGGAGATCTGCTCAAGCACAATATATCGTTATCCACACACTCGTCTATAGTGGTACTTGACATCGATGTGCTTGCTTCTGTCATGATGTAACTGGTTCTTGCTCAAATCTATAGCTGACTTGTTGTCAGCCCGCAGCACCGAGGACTTCGATTTTTCAGCTAAGTCATTCATCAGTCGTGCCCATCCATACACCTTGACATGTCCCTTGAGCTGCTGCGATATATTCTGTTGCACATGAGGATAAGGTCACCACCTTCCGCTTGCAGGACTGTCATGAAACGGGGTTGTTTCCAAAACAAAACAACACCCCGCTTGTGCTCTTGCGGTCATCCACGCCTCCCGCATAGTCACAATCTGAGTACCCAATAAGCTCCATGTCTCCTCCTTTTGCATAGAAGACTGCATAGTTGATTGTACCCGCTATTTAGCGTACAATGGGCTTGACAGCAGCAAAGTGCTCCTCCTTGGGCTCCTCCCGAAACCGACTCACGTACCCGACCGAGTAGGCAAGATTGGGACGTGTGTTCACCAAGTATCCCAGCCCGCCCACCAAACTTCTATAGTTTGTTGCATGCACCAACGGACTATCACTTGTCTTGTAAAGCTTTAGGCCTTGTTCCATGGGGAATGCACAGGGGCTGCATCCCTTCAATCCAGCTTTAGAGACAAGTTTGAAACCACCCAGGCGACCCCAGGAAAACACCCAGGTGCAGGAGTCTTCTCCTTTATAGACTTAGGCGCAGTTTTATTCAACTGATTCTATTAATCAGAATCTTTAATCGAAACAACCCTAAACAAACTATCTTATCTCTATTCTAGTTCTTTCTACGCCTGAAATACTTGCGGCCATAGAAAGAATCAATAATATTTCCCTCCTCCCCAAGAAAAAGCTTGTCCTCAAGCTGAAATGGAGGGTACTTCTCCTTGAAGTCAGAAAGTAATTCCCATGTTGCTTCATCTGATGTTAACACCTCCCATGTTCCCATGTTCATCCTTGCTCTCATAATTGATTCTGGTGTCGCAATAACTCGGTCATGAATCAAGTCTGGCAGAACTGCTGGTTCATTGGGGAGCTGACCCACGTATCTTTTTAACAATGACACATGAAAACATCATGTATTCTTGACCGAGGTAATTGCAGTTTGTATGAGACCTTTCCAAAAAAAAAATTTAAAATTTTTAGTGGTCTACAAAACTTTGGCCTTAGCTTAGATGCCATGTCCTGAGTAATTCCTATGGCATCTCTATGAAGGAGTTTCATCCAGACCCATTCTCCAACAGTAAAATCCATCATAGTTTTTTTCTGATCATGATAGAACCTCATGATAGGACTGTATAGAAAACAGCAATTCATGTATCAGAGTCTTAGTCTTTTTTCTTTTCTTTTTCTTTTTTCTTGTTACTCTTATATCTCTTCCTCTTTTTTACTTCATTTAAAATATATATATATATATATAAATTATAGGGTTTCATGTCTAACCGACCCAAACATGCTTGGGATAAAGGCTTGGTTGTTGTTGTTGATAGAACCTCATGGTGTCTTGGGCCTGCATCAATCTTTCTTTGATTTCCTTTAAAAATTCATCTCTATCCTTTAGTTGCTTCTCTACTGCTGCCACTTTTGTATTTCCTGTATAAAAAAAAAGGGCAGCCCGATGCATGTAGCTCCGCTTGCACAGGGTCCAGGGAAGGGTCTTACCCATTTGGATCTTTTGTACGCAGCTTTTCACTGCATTTCTGCAAGAGGCTTTTTCCAGGACTCGAACCCGTGACCTCATGGTGGTCACAAGGCAACAGCTTTACCAATTTCCTGTATCATAAGATAAAATAGGAGGGGGTCTCTTCCATAAAAAAACTTGAATGGTGTCGTGTGGGGAGCTGTCCGATATGAAGAATTGTAGCAATACTCAGCCCAAGGAAGCCATTTTAATCAAGTTCTTAGTCTGTCTCCAGCCAAACATCTGAGATACATAGTAATTATTTTATTGACTACTTCTGATTACTCATCGGTCTGAGGATGAAAAGCTGAACTCATCCCGAGTTAGACCCCTGCCTGCTGAAAAATTGTTGTCCAGAAGTTCCTTATGAACACTGTATCACGATCACTGACAATAGAACAGGGAAAACTATGAAGCTTGACTATGTTATTAAAGAATACTTCAGCCACTGAGAAAGCCGAATGAGGATGGCTTAAAGGAATAAAATGGACAAACTTAGAGAAACGATCAACAACCATTAATATTATCGATTTACCTCCCACTTTAGAAAAACACTCGATAAAATCCATTGAGATGTCACTCCAGATTTCAGAGAGAATGGGCAGTGGCTGCAGCAGCCCTGGGTGGAGATGGCTGGTCTTGTTCTCTTCTGGCAAATCACAGATCCTTTAACATATTCTTTTATTCTTCTAACAGAAATAAGGTTGTAGAATTGAGACTGAAATCTATTCAATGTTATTTGAATATCTTCATGCCTCATGTGTGATATCTCCAGTATATGTTGCCTAAGTGTAGAGTTTTCTAGTAGAAACACCCTGCTTTTAAACAACAATAAGCCATCTAGCAATGTCCAGCCTTCAGGAGCTTTGTTAGACTAAATCTGAGATAATAAATCTGCTGCTAATAGATCTGAACCCAATTCTTGCCGTAGCTCATCAAGTAAGGAAAATATGGATCCGGTTATTGTATGCAGCTTTCCTTTTTCATTGTCACGACGTGACAATGCATCAGCAGCACCGTTTCGTTTCTCAGGCCTGTATTCAACTGTCATTCAAAGCCAAAAAACTTACTTACCCAAGTATGTTGAGGTATGGTTGTCAGCCTTTGATCTAAAAGGAATTTCAAACTGTAATGACCAATTCACACGGTGAACAATCTGCCCCAAAGATAAGGCCTCCAATAACGAACTGCTTTTACCAGTCCAATAAGTTCTCTCTCATATGTTGGTAAATTTGCATGTTGAGGCGCTACAGGTCTGCTAAAAAGTGCAATGGCACCCTCTCCTTGATGTAGTACTGCCCCAGATCCAGATCCTGAAGCATCGCAGTCCACAAATATTTTTTTGAAATCAGCCAGCTATAAAATAGGAGCTGTAGTCAGAGCCTTTTTAAGCCTTTTTAAGCTCGCAAGGATGCTCTTGTAGCTTCCAAAAAACAGAAAAAAAATCCTTCGGGTAGGGCCGTCAATGGCTTAGCAATTTCTCCATATCCCGCAATAAACTTGCGGTAATAACCTGCTAGCCCGAGAAACCCCCTAAGACTTGATGTTGCGTGGTTGGGGCCAAGCTTCTACTGCTGCAACTTTGGATGGATCCATGGCCACACCTCCTTTAGAAATGATATGTTCCAAATATGCCACAGATTCTTGACCAAAGAAGCACTTGGATCTTTTTAGAACCAAGTGATTATCTTTTAAAATCTGAAATACTTCCTTTAGATGCAGCAAATGTTCAGATCAAGATGAACTGAAAATCAAATCAGGATATCATCAAAGAAACCAAAACTGATTTTCTGACAAAAGGCTTAAACACTTCATTCATTAAAGGCTCAAAGGTGGAGGGTGCATTAGTCATCCCAAATGACATGAGTAAGGACTCATAATGGTCATGGTGTTCTAAAGGCTGTTTCCTCAATATCCTTCTCATTCATTTGAACCTAATGATATCCACTCGTGAGATCCAACTTCGTGAAAAATCTGGCACCTTTGAGCTTATCCAGTCATTCATCCACTACTAGGATGGGAAATCGTTCTTTGACTGTTTGGTCATTAAGTGCCCTATAGTCCACACAAAATCCCCAATAGCCCTCAACCTTCTTTACTAATAAAACTGGCGAGGAGAAAGCAGAAGTACTTGGCCGAATTATCTCCTGATTCAACATATCATCACACTGCCGCTCAATCTCATCCTTCAATAATTGAGGGTATCTGTAGGGTCTTACTGCTATTGGGGATGCTCCAGTGATCAAATGAATGTGATGATCTTGTTGGCGTGGTGGTGGTAAACCCCGAGGGTCAGCAAATAACTCTTCATATTTCTGCAGGAGGATTTGCAGTAATTCCTGGTCTGTTACTGACTGCTGAGCTGTATAAGATGATCCCCTGACACCAGTCCACTTAATTGCTCTTCCAGAAGGTCATTGTAAGTGCCTCAAAATTCCACAAAATCGGCCCTAAAGTCTTCAGCCACTTAACACCCAAGACCATGTCAAAGCCTTGCAGCTTTAAAACAAAACAGTCTATAGAAAAAACATCATCCCCAATTTTAACTGCTGTTTGTGGATAGACCCCATTACTGGTCATCAGATCACCATTTGCAATATGTATTGATAAGCCTAGTCTTTTAATAACTGTCAGCCCCAATTCTTTCGCCACAGCTTCATTGATAAAAGTATGTGTATACCAAGAATCCAGCAGTGCTCTTACAGTTTCATGACCTACTGATATTGCCAGCTGAATTGTATTAGGGACCCAATGCCTGTCAAGGCACAAAGGGAAAAACCTAAGTTTTCACTTTTCAACCACAGCCTCCTCCTCTTCTCCTTCTTCTAATTCCATCACAAAAATGGACTTGGCACTGCAGTTATGATCAGGGAAATATTTTTCTGTGCAATTATAGCATTCACTATTTGCACGTTTTATTACCAATTCATCCGGAGAAAGCCTCCTGAACCTTGGTTTGGATGCTGCTGTGGAGCCCTGTGAAGACCAGCTTTTGTTTGTTTGTGTCGCTGACTGATATGGTTGTCTTGCAGAGCTGCGACCAGAGGTTTTAGCCATTATGGATCTGTCCTCAGTTAACATTCGCTGCTCATAAGCCCTTGCTAGGCTCATAGCTGTTTGTAAGTTTGCAGGGCTTTGTAATTCCACATCAGTCCGCAAAGGTTGCCCTAGGCCGACTGTGAAAAGGTTGATTTGATGAGGCATTGACAAGTCCTCACAGCGGCATAACAGGGCTAAAAATTGCCTTTGGTAGTCCTCCACTGAACCTGTTCTGTGTAGGTCCTTCAACTCAGCAAGAGCATTAGAGCGTATAGGAGGGCCAAAACGCAGGTTAACAAAATCCACAAACCGTGGCCATGAGAGAATTCCATGATCACGTTCTAGGGCAAAATACCATTGAGCAGCAACACCATCTAAATGAAGAGATGTCAACCATATCTTATCCTAGCCATAGTCCTCATCCCCCGAAAATATGATTCGCATTTGGTGAGCCAAGTTAATGGATCTGATTCTCCATCAAACCTTGGCACCGATCGTCCCCAAGCCCTGACCTGCTGGAATTCTCCTCATCTGAACGCCTCTGAATTCTGGGAGGTACCCCATCTGCATTGCTTTGAGCTTCTGTGAGTGCAATTCAGATATCATGTGAATCCAAGCGGACATTCATTATTGTAGCCATCTGAGCCAAGAGACGATCTAGCTTCTGAGAATCTGTCAAGGCCTCAGGATCGTGCTCAGCGCCGGCCATGGTGATGGGGGTGCGCTGATCAATCCCTGATACCAAGTTGTTATGGACCCTTCTCTTGGGGGTGCGCAAGGGTGAATGGAGTAGAAGATGAGATTGAGAGTTGGAGCGGAGGATGTATCTGGAGGATAAACCTCTGTCGCCGAGGCTGGGAGATGATCCAGCCAGGGCGACCCCAGGAAAACACCCAGGTGCGGGAGTCTTTTATTCCTTGGATGCCTAATACAAAACTAACCTGCTGCCTTTATAGACTTAGGCGCAGTTTTATTCAACTGATTATGTTAATGATTCTGTTAATCAGAATCTTTAATCTTGTTAGAATATTCTGTGTTAAACTGTTATTAGAGGCAGGGGTATTTTAGCCTTTTTGGTGTAAGGCTTGACAGCCTATATATGTATCCCCTTGACAGCCCGTTAGGGTTAATGAAGTCATTTTTCTATTTCCAATTTGGTACCAAATGACCCTAATCCTTTCTCTCTCCTGATGCAACCGCCGCCACCGCCCGCCAGCGCAAATCCGCCGACGCCAGCGCTGGCCGTCGCGCCGTCGCTGCCACCCGCGGCCGCACCCTCCCTGCCCGCGGCGGCCCCCCCTGCCCACAGCAGCGCCCACATGCCCTTGTCGGCGCCCTTCCTGCCCGCGGCCGCACTCCCCCTGACCACGGCGGCGCCCACCCTGCATTGTGCTGCATCTGCGCCACTCCCGATGCCTGCGCCACCGCCCCTCTCCATGGCTGCAGCCGCCCCTACCCATGGCTGCGTCCCCGTGGTCGTCCCCCTGCCCGGCGCCGCCTCTGCTCCTCTCTCCGCGGTCGCCCCCTCTGCCCAGCGCCGCCTCTCTTCTCCCCATGGCCGCAACCGCGCCTCCCCCTATTGCCGCCTCTGCTCCTTATCTGTTCGCCTTTGTTGGCGATTCAGGGGACCTTGCCAGTCGTGGGGGACACCTCTCTGCGACCGCGTCTACTATCGTTGCGGCTCTCGTCGCCTCCCATGAGCGAGAGCATGCTCTCGTTCTTGCCTTGGAGCAGGAACGGGCGTCCATGGCAGCTCTCACCCACCAGCTCGAGGAGTCCCCGCGCCAGCAGTGGAGTGCCACCCACGATCTCTCTGCGGGAGCTAGAGCT
The DNA here is from genome assembly GCA_030760725.1 of Neostapfia colusana. NCBI lineage: Eukaryota > Viridiplantae > Streptophyta > Magnoliopsida > Poales > Poaceae > Neostapfia > Neostapfia colusana. The sequence goes on along the minus strand of JASWHV010000018.1, from coordinate 41,655,813 downwards.
GCTTACAGCATCTACGCGGCTTCCCTCGTCGCCGCCCTCCACGCTAAGGCTGCTGGTATCCAGAACATCCAGACTCTCGTTTCGGTTGTTCTCAGCTCCGACTCCACCACCTACACCAGATGGCGCAGCCTACTTCTCCTGACGTTGAGGCAGTTCCATCTTGACGACCACGTCCTACGGGATGATTCCCCGTTGGACGACTCCTGGATCAGCATGGACAGCCTGGTCCTTGCTTGGATCCTTGGGTTTCTCTAAGGAGCTGCATGACATAGTCATCAGGCTTGGCTGATCCTCGAGCAGCGCTTCCAAGGGAAGCATGCGACTTGAGCTCTTCACGTCCGAGTTCGGTTTGGCACCACCGTCCAGGGAGCGACCTCTCTGTCTCTGCCTACTGTCGCCAGATAAAGGGTATGGCGGATACCCTTCACGAGTCACGACCTTGGAGAGCCTGTCCCGGACAGCTCCCTGGTCATTCAGGTCCTTCACCGCCTGAACGAGTGTTATACCCACCTTCGCGAGACGCCATTCCCAACCTTTGAGAAGGTCTGGTCGGATCTAGAGCTTGAGGAGATTACCTCTGGCAGATCCGTCGCGTCCTCCCCTGCCATGGCCTTCTACGACTCTGGGTCGTCCTCGCACCCTCCTCCACCAGTCGCTGCTTCTGGGGGACAGCCTCAACGTCCACCTACCACCCCAGGGGCTCCTACTACCTCTGGTGGTGGTAATCGTCGTCGCGGCAAGCGCGGTGGTAGTGGTGGTGGAGGTGGTGAAGGTGGTGGTGGTGGTGCGGGTGGAGGTACTAATGGTGGAAGTAGCGGTGGTACGGGTTAGGGTGGCGTGACCTGGCCCACACCCTACAACCTGTGGACCGGCCAGATCTCCATGTGGCCTGGGTCGTCTCTGAGTCTTACTCCACCACGTCCGTCGCATCCTCAGTCGGCCTACGAGGTCACTCCGGCTTACGGCAGACCTGCCTACACAGCTGGTGGACAGTGGACTCCGACCACTGGCGGGCCGAGCTACCCTGCGGCCAGGTCGTCCGCTTTGACCCACTGGGCTTCGGGGAGCTCAGTCGGATAGCCTGAGTCTTTAGTTCAGCACTACGGATCACCCCAGGCCTGGGACCAGCAGTCGCTTGCGTCCTCCTTCAGCACGCTGGGCCTCACACCACCTGGTCCTGACTGGGTCGTGGACTCCGAACCTTCATACACACCACCCCTGACACTGGTATACTCTCTTCTACCCACCCTTCCCACCCTTCTCTTCCTTCATCTATCGTTGTTGGGAATGGGTCTGTTCTTCCGGTCACCTCAGTAGGTGACTCGGGTTCACCGGGTTCTTTTTAGCTCTATGATGTTCTTGTTACTCCTAACATCATCTAGCACCTTCTTTCTGTTCGTCATTTTACTACTGACAACCCTGTTTCCATTGAGTTTGATCCTTCTGGTTTATCTGTGAAGGATCTTACTACCCGGCGTCTTCTCCGCTGTGGGAGTTCAAGGCCCCTGTAGACACTTTGTCTTCCTGCTTCCGCTCCGCCTACGCCTTTTTGCCTGGCTACGACAGCTTCTTTGTTTACCTAGCATCGTCGACTTGGCCACCCCGGTGTTGATGTCATGTCAAAGTTGTCTAGATTTCGTGTACTATGGGTACTCATGAGTCTTTGTGCCATGATTGTCAGTTAGGTCGCCATGTTCGGCTTCCTTTCCACACTGTCACTCATGTTGAGCGCATTTTTGATATGATTCATTGTGATCTTTTGGACATCAGCTATTCTCAGTGTTTCTGGCTATAAATACTACTTGGTGATTGTTGATGATTTTTCATACGATTCGTGGACTTTTCCCTTGCGATTGAAGTCGGATACGTTCACCACTCTTTCTCACTTCTTCGCTTGGGTGTCCACCCAGTTTGGGTGCACGATCAGGGCAGTCCAGTGCGACAACAGACGCATGTTTGATAACTCAATGGTCCGTGACTTCTTGCTTTCTCATGGGGTTCAATTGCGTATGTTTTGCCCTTACACTTCCCCCCAAAACAACGTAGGATTCGAACCACCAACGATGCCATGCGCTCTCTGATGTTCCAGGCCTCCACCCCTGCTCGTTACTGGGCGGAGGCTCTTCACATCGCCACTTTTCTCATTAATCGCCTTCCTACTAAGGCGGATAGTGCTCTCATTCCTCACTTCGCTCTGTTCGGCACCACCCCTCTTTTCGACTACCTCTGAGTCTTCGGGTGCGCTTGCTACCCTAATCTCTCTGCCACAGCTCCCCATAAGCTTGTGCCTCGCTCGACTCGGTGTGTCTTCCTTGAGTACTCTCCTGACCATAAGAGGTATCGATGCCTTGACCTTACCACCCATCGTATCTTGGTCTCTCGACACGCCGTCTTCGACGAGTCTTCCTTTACCTTCTCCGCTTCGTCCTCTGACTCGGTCGCTAAGTTGGATTCCTTTTTCTCTACTGACACTGAGGCTGCTCTTGTACAACGACCTTATTTTTTACCTCCTGCAGGTTACCCACTAGCTGCGTCGAGCGCAGTCCCGGTGTCCTCGACACCGTCTGCTGTGCCTCCCGGGGCCCAGAGTCCTTGACGCCACTGTTTGCGCTACGCTCGTCCACGGCGTCCCCGACGTCGTCCGCTGCGCCACGCACGGCCCCGGTAGCAATGCCTCCCGCGGCCCCGACGTCCTTGACGCCACCGGCTGTGCCACGCGCGGCCCTGGCGTCCCCAACGTCGTCTGCTACGCCAGGCGCGGCCCCGGCGTCTCCAACATCGTCTGCTATGCCAGGCGCGCCGGCGTCTCCGACGTCGTCTGCTACGCCAGGCGCGTCGGCGTCTCCGACATCGTCCGCTGCGCCACGTGCGGCTCCAGCGTCACCTGTCGCGTCATCTGCTGCGCCACGCGAGACTCCGGCGTCACCCGCTACGCCGTGCGCGACCCTAGTGTCCCCGACGTCGCCCATCATGCCACGCACAGCCCCGGCGTCTCCGACGTCAACTACTTCACCAGGCGTGGCTTCTGTGCCGCGATATGCTGACCCTGCTCTCGTCTATCAGCGACGAGCGCAGGTTGGTACACAGGCTTCTTCCCGCCTAGAGCCTCCGATGTACCAGCCCCCCCCCCTACTTCACCAGGACCCAGTCACGTTCACCCGATGGTGACCCGACGGGCCGCTGGGGTTCTCCGGGGTTGTCCTCTCCTCGACGACCTCCCCCACCGCCTACCTCTTCACTCATCTCGCCTATCCCCTCTTCTGTTCGTAGCACCCTCATCGATCCTCACTGGCGTCGGGCTATGGAAGAAGAGTATGCAGCCCTGCTTGCCAACCGGACATGGGACTTGGTTCCCCGTCCTGGTCGTGGCAATATTGTCACGGGCAAGTGGGTGTTCACACATAAGAAGGCAGATGGTTCTCTGGAGAGGTACAAGGCCCGGTGGGTTCTTCGAGGCTTCACTTGGTGCCCCTGGGGTCGACTACAACGAGACTTTCAGCCCGGTGGTGAAGCCGGCGACGGTTCGCATTGTTCTATCGCTGGCTCTCTCGCGTTCTTGGCCTGTCCACCAGTTGGACGTCAAGAACACCTTCCTCCACGGGACGCTGGCGGAGACGGTATGCTGTACTCAGCCGACAGGGCTCGTTGATTTAGCACGTCCAGACATAGTCTGCCAGTTGAACAAGTCCCTGTACGGGCTGAAGCAAGCGCCTCGGGTTTGGTACAGCCGGTTCACCTCCTTCCTGGTCTCAGTTGGCTTCACCGAGGCCAAGGCGGACATCTCGCTCTTTGTCTACAGGCGTGAGGGTGACACTGTCTACCTCCTCTTGTACGTCGACGACATTGTCTACCTCCTCTTGTACCTCACGGCGTCCATTCCAACTCTCCTTCAGTGCACGATCTCCGCCCTATAGCGGGAGTTCGCGATGAAGGACTTGGGCCAGTTACACCACTTCCTGGGTGTTGCGGTCAAGCATCGATCGGGTGCCCTGTTCCTCCACCACCGTCAATACTGCCTAGACATCCTCCAGAGAGCGGGCATGGCTGATTGTAAGTCGTGCTCCACTCCGGTGGATACCCAGGCGAAGGTCTCCTCTGCTGACGATGCTCCTGTCGCTGACCCCATCGCTTACAGGAGTCCTGCAGGTGCCTTGCAGTACCTTACCTTCACCAGGTTGAACATCTCCTACGCAGTTCAACAGATGTGCCTTCACATGCATAATCCGCAAGAGTCGCATCTCACGGCGATGAAGCGGATCCTCCGATACGTGTGGGGCACCCACGACTACGTCCTTCTTCTTCGGTGTGACTCAACCTTCGAGCTAGTTGTCTACACTGACGCCGATTGGGCGGGTTGCCCGGGCAATGCCGTCTTCTTGGGTGGCAACCTCGTCTCCTAGTCCTCGAAGCGGAAGCACGTGGAGTCCCGCTCGAGTGCTGAGACGGAGTACCGTGTCGTGGCCAACGGTATGGCTGAGTCCTTCTGTCTTCAGCAGCTACTTCAGGAGCTTCACTACCCCCTCGCCCAGAGTACGTTGGTCTACTGCGATAACGTCAGCGCCGTTTACCTCTCCACCAACCCGGTGCAGCACCAGCACACTAAGCATGTGGAGATCGATCTTCACTTTGTTCGTGAGCGAGTGGCTCTCGGGGAGGTCCGAGTGCTCCACGTTCCAACGTCGTCGCAGTTTGTTGATATCTTCACGAAGGGTCTACCTTCGTTGGTATTTACCAAGTTTCAGTCCAGTCTCAACATCTTTCGTGGCTATATGTTGGGACTACGGGGGGTGTTAGAACATTTTTTGTTAAACTGTTATTAGAGGAAGGGGTATTTTAGTCTTTTTGGTGTAGAGCTTGACAGCCTATATATGTATCCCATTGACAGCCCATTAGGGTTAATGAAGTCATTTTTCTATTTCCAATTAATCTAAACAACCCTAAACAAACTCTATCTTATCTTTATTCTAGTTCTTTCGACGCCTAAAATACTTGCGGCCATAGAAAGAATCAATAACATGTAACTGATTTATATTAAAAAGAAAATACAAATTAGCATAAACCATATGCTACATAATCTGTCAGCTCTCCTGGACTGAAGGGAAAGCTTGTAGGAGTCCAAATTCATATAAAAGAGACTTGTTGGGGAGAACGAAGAATACCTACAGAAGGGCCATCAACATCATGGCCCGAGCTGTCCTCACTTTGGTATCCTGAACCTAATAGACATGAACAACAGAAGAAATATTTTATCAATAGTCTTCATATGCAATGGATCTACAGCTATTCATGAGTGCAAGGAAGTTTCTTTTAATTTCTCACTGAAAAAATGATGAATCTACACGACACCTATCGCTGCGATTAACGGTTTATATTACAACAACAAAAACAAACAACAACAAAGCCTTTGTCCCAAGCACGTTGGGTAGGCTAGACATGAAACCCAATAATTTTTCTTTTATTTTTTTAATGAAGGGTGGAGCTGGCGCAATGGTAGTGTGTCTCCACTTGTATCCTGAGATCTTGGGTTCAAACCAGTCTCTCTACAAAAACAGGGGTAAGGCTGTCTATAAATAACCCTTCCCTAGACCCCATAATGTGTGAGAGCCTTCGGCACTGGGTACACCATTTTTTAATGAAGTAAAAGAGAGTAAGAGATATAAGAGTAATAACAAAAAAGACTAAGTTTACATTACAACATACAAAACAGAAATTCCACGACATGACAGATTAGCAAATGCCCGTAAAGTACAACTGTATTTAGATACCTACATCGACTCCATTGTTATTTTTGCTAGAATTTGGCAGTTCATAAAACATTATCGATTCATACTCAAGGTCAGTGTATAAGCTGAAATCCCATCCGGTTAGCTTGGAACTAGTAATGATCAGGCATAGTCCAGGTAATATCTACCAAAAAGTCGTTTTATTTCAAAAGATTCAGTGATAAACTGATAAGTGGAGAATTGATCGCTACATTAGACTACTTGAAAATGTTGAGGCATGAACATGACTCGGTGCAGCCTTGAATGGTTAGGCTAAATTCATCCCATCGCTTTGGGTTTCCCAATTGCACAAAGACAAGAAAAACACCCAAGACCCAACAAAACAAATACTACAAGAGATATCTCAATGTACGTGTTGTAACATAAATAAGAACTCACTTTCTTTTTGGACCTGTTGTTCTAATTCAACTTCTTCTCCAGACTCGTCCCCGCTGACTTCCTGCTCGTCTTCCTGCGGCCCCTCTACTTTCTCATCAGCATCCTCTTCTTCCTCCGGGTCGCGGTCCGAATCCGAGCTCGAAGAAGAGGAAGACGACGAGGAGGCGCTGTTATCGCCGTGGTCCTGCCTGAAGAAGCGCCTCTTGATCATCTCCGTAACGGAAGTTCCGGATCAGGTGCGGTTTAGGGGAAGACTGCACGAAGCAATGGAACGGAGGTCTCACGGAACAGAGCAGCAACGCAAACGCGGCATCCAGGTAATGAAGCCAGCCCCGTACGTGAGCTAAAAGGTTTGATGAAGGAGCCAGACCTGCAGCTCGGGAGTTGGCGGCCGGCGCTGTGCATGCGGTGCCTCGTGGTCCAGGCAGCAACGGGGAGGATGCGTCGTGGTAGAGTGGTGGTCGAGCCGTCGGGGAGGGGACTGGAGATGGAGAAAGGCGGCGGCGCTTGCAGCGTGGGATCCGTAGGAGTAAGTTTTTATAGGAGGGTTTGTTGTCGCGCGTGATTGCCTGGTGGGCCGGGCTTCTAGCGTGTAGTGCTTCACGGGCTGTAGACACGATTAATTGAGCAGAAATCCTATCAAAATTCTTTCCGGGCTGGAAAGAAGAAAATATAAAGGAAAGTCTTTCATGCGAGAGGTTGCGCGGATACAAAGATGGTAATGGGTCCGGTTTGATTCAAGTGGAGAAAAAAACCACTCAGATCTCGGGCAGGTTTCGGTGCATGTCGGTTTTGATTTTTTTTATAAATGTACTACAAAGTTTAATAAAAAAGTATAATAAAATAATTTGTTTTTAATAGAAATACAACAAAAAATATTAAGTTGCTCATAGATATTGTAAATATAGGTTCCAATAAGCAACATGAAAGAAAAAATTATAGAAGAAAAATCAAATTTGATTTTAAAGTTATAAAAAATTATTTCAAATACCTGTCAGGTACCCGCGGGTGGAAACAAAACTCGCACCCGCGATAAGTTGGGTCAGGTGCTAGTTAGATCCGTGGGTGAGAAATCCCACCTATGTCACAACCGTCGGATACCTGGACCCGCAAGTGAGATTGTCATCTCTACGCTGACACATGAAACCTCCTATAAAGAGTGTGTTTTTAAAGAGTCAACTAATATATTAGCCTTATACTCACTCCATTTTATTTTATTTAAAGTTGATTAGTTCCCAACGTCAAATAAAATAAAATGGAAGAAGTAGCAAATTAAATCTAAGCAACACGAGCTATCTTGGTTCACCAAGCGATCTTCAAGATATAAGTTCAGCATTTTTATTAAAAATATTTACATAGCAAATAAAAATATTTATCTAGTATATTGAAACAATGATAAAAAAATAAAATAAAAAATTCAAAAAATATCACATTAGATCTCGTATGGTAGGATTGATTCTAAACAACATGATGCTTCAAATGAATTCAATAATGGAGTTACGTTTATGAGACAATGCATTTAAAGTTTGAAAACTAGTTCTTTTTCTCCCCCTTCCGTCCCCACGCCAATCAGATTGCTTACTCATAGCAATATATCATCCTTCCCTTCCTCCAATGTAACCATGCAAATCTCATTCGCTTATACCTTTTGTAACACTCTACATATAGGACTTCCAAGGCACGCCCCCTCCCCCCCCCGGGTCCAGTCAGCCCAGTAGACCCCACTGTTAGCGAGGGAGCTTGGAGGAGTTTAGGAAGGGGGGCAAACCGTTAAAAAGTTGTCTCGTAAAATTGTTTCTCTAGAAGCTTTGAGTGTAATACCATACTGTTGAAAGACTTGAAGACTACGTCTGAAGACTTAAGAGCAAAGGAACATATTACTTGAGATAATAGCGTGATAATGGTAGGATCGTTTTTGTTACTGAGAGAAGATATAACAGAAGATAGAAGATTAAATACACATGAGGATAATGGCAAATCAGTTTTATTTGTTTAGATATTATTGTAACCAAAATACATTTTAATCTTTTATTTGTTTTTCCTTTAACCGCCGATTGATTGTGCTCGACACATCTATAACAGCCGCAGGTCATCAATGTATTCTTCTATTTAAATCAGCGTGTAACCTGTTGTGGCGAAGGGCTATGAGCAGCAGTTCATCTCTTCCCACATGCCAGAGCTTAGAACTCACACGAGAAGATGAGCACCTCGGCAGAGTCTTCTACTGTGTTGCCTACTTTCGGGATCAACACCCTTAGCCATCCGATTGAGAAACTAACCCGAGAAAATCTTCCTCTAGAGAGCGCAGGTCTTACCGGCCATTCGAGGCGCCCAATTGTTCGGCTTCCTAGATGGTTCCAACATGACGCCAGATGAAGAGTTGATCGTCCAAAAAGCAGACAAGTCATCGGAGAAGGATCCAAATCTGGCATATGTACGCTGGCTTACTCATATCAACGGTTGCTTAGTTATCTCAATTCCACTTTGTCCAAGGAATTTTGGCACAAGTGGCAATGTTCTCCATATCTGCAGAGGTGTAGATAGCAATTCAAGAGAGTTTCACGTCTCAGTCAAGAGCGCGAATTATGAACCTTGGCACCAAATTATCTAGTATCAAGAAAGGTGATCTCACTGTTGCAGCGCGTTTTTTAAAATGAAAGAATACGCCCATGAGATGGCCGCAGCAGGAACAAGGCTGGAAAGTGATGATATCATCGCTTACATGCTAGTAGGATTGGACGCATATTACAACTCATTGGTAGAAAACGTAAGTACAAGGTCAAATCCCACCTCATTATCATTTGACTTGTTTGCTCAACTTTTGGCTACAGAAGCGAGACTAGAGAGACAGAATACACATTATCAATATAGTGCAAATTTAGTAGCCCGTGGAGGCCCTCGAGGAAGAGGGAATTGCAACAACACAGGGGGTTTCGGCTGAGGCGGAGGTCAAGGGCGTGGTGATCAAGGCAACCGTCCAACATGTCAAATATGTGAAAAAGCATGTCACACCGCTGCCAGATGTTGGAATAGATTTGACAGAGAATTCAAATTTGAAGATCGATCCTCAAACAATGTTGCGACATCCTATGGTGTGGATACTAATTAGTATACGGACACGGGAGCAACTGATCACGTAACCGGGGAGCTGGACAAGTTGACCACCAAGGACAAGTATAATGGTCAAGAAGAAAATCATACACGATGGTTCAGGTATGAAAATACATTTTGTTGGTACTTCCACTTTACCCACCCCTGATCACTCTCTTCATCTTAAGAATGTTCTTCATGTGCCATCTACCACCAAGAAACTTATTTCTGTTCATAAGATCACAACTGATAATCTGATCTTTATTGAATATTACTCATAATATTTTTTGGTCAAGGATCGTGCTACGAAGAAGGTACTTCTGTAAGGCAAGAGTAGGGGAGGTCTATACCTGTGGCCCTCCCTGAAAAACTCCTCTAATAAATGTGCCCTCAAAGTTTCCAAGCCATCTCTTGAGCGGTGGTATGCTCGCTTAAGACATATGTCTAAAATGATAGTTAATAAGATTGTGAGTGCAAATAAGTTGCCATGTTATTCCTCAGCCAATAAAGATCGAGTTTGTGGTGCTTGTCAACTTGGCAAAAGCCATCAACTTCCTTTTCTGCGGTCACATAGTGTTTCTACGTCTCCTCTTGATTTAATCTTCTCTGATGTATGGGTAACGGCACCCTCCTCTATTGGACGCAAGAAATACTATGTTACGTTCATAGATGATTACATTAAGTTTATTTGGATTTACTTGCTACCAAATAAATCTGAGGTCTTTCACACATTTCATATTTTTCAGAATCTAGTGGAGAGGCTATTCAACCGAAAAATCATCTCAGTTCAGACCGACTGGGGAGGCGAGTATCAAAAACTCAATTCCTTTTTTTTACTCAAACTGACATAACTCATCTTGTTGCTTTCCCGCATACACACCAACAAAATGGTGCTGCCGAGAGAAAACGCAGGTGCATTGTCGAGCTAGGACTTACTCTCCTTGCACATGCATCCATGCCGCTTAAATTTTGGGATGAAACCTTCTCCACGGCCACCTATCTTATAAATAGGACACCATCTCGTATTCTCGGTTTCAAAACACCTCTCGAAAAAATGTTCCATACCAAACCGGATTACACTCATCTTTAGGTATTTGGTTGTGCGTGTTGACCAAATTTACATCCTTATAACCAACACAAACTTGCCTTCCGCTCCAAACAATGTGTGTTTTTAGATTACAACCCACTCCACAAAGGCTACAAGTGCCTTGATATTTCTAGTGGTCGAGTTTATGTTTCTTGTGATGAAATTTTTTATGAAACAATTTTCCCTTTAAAAAATTGCATCCAAATGCCGGACCCCAACTTAAATCAGTAATCCTGCTCCTTGATCCTACTTTGCTGCCCCTTCCCAATGGAACTACTCAACAATATTATTCTCATCAACTTGCAGCATCGATGGATTTTTCTGACCAGTAGATACTTGGAGAAAATTGTTCTATGCAGGAATACGTTGAGGCCACGGGAGCAGTTGATGGAGAAAATCAAGGCACAACAATTAAAACAGACCTGGTGGATGGCTCCGGATCTTGTGCGGCACAAAATCCTTTGATCTGACGAGTATCCACATCGGGCTGCGCAACCGCTGTAGACTCAGCGCCATCCATCAACACGCGCTCCGAAGCTAATCCTCCACGTCTAATTGATTTTGATATACCGGCAGACCCACCGCCAAACCCATAGACGCCAGTCGACCCGTCCTAGCGCTCTGAGCAAATCCCGATGCGCGTCTGCGGGGGAATATCTGTCTCCTGCCTCCTCTGACTTGCCTCGGGATCAGCAACTGCAGTCAGCGTCGGGAGTTACTGAGTTTGGTGTTGCGCCATCTTCCACAAATGATCAAATAATTTCTCGTTCCAGAACAAGACTACAAAACAATATTTCTATGCCTAAACACTTTGGTAATGCTTTTGTGTGTCTCCTAACTACTGCAGGAGAGCCAACAAGCCTTGAGGAAGCTCTGAGTAATAAGAATTGGAAATAGGAAATGGACAAAAAAATTCAGGCTCTAGAAAAGAACAAAACATGGCACTTGGTTCTGAGGCAAGGGGTGACTAATATTATACACTCCAAGTGGGTGTACAAGATAAAAAAACAGATGGCTCCATTGACAGATACAAAGCCAGATTAGTTGTAAAAGGTTTTAAATAAAGGTATGGTATTAACTATGAGGATACCTTCAACCCAGTGGTCAAAGCAGCCACTATTCGAATTGTTTTATCAATAGTTGTGTCCAAGAATTGGTGTCTCAGGTAATTTGATGTTCAAAATGCATTTCTTCATGGAGAATTGGAGGAAGAAGTTTATATGACTCAACCACCTAGATATGAAAATCAAAGGTATCCCAATTTTGTTTGCAAACTTTATAAGGCCATCTATGGTCTAAAACAAGCACCTAGAGCATGATACCCTGAGTTGAACTCTAAGCTTGTTCATCTCGGCTTTATACCATGAAAAGGAGACACCTCTTTGTTTATTTTCAGCGGAGGAGGAATTACCACCTATTTACTAATCTATGTTGATGATATCATGGTAGTTAGGTCTTCTGAGAAGGCGGTAGAAGCATTGTTAATGGATGTGAAAAGGGATTTTGTCTTGAAAGATTTAGGTACACTTCACTACTTTCTAGGGATCGAATTTGAAAAGGTCAAGAAAGGGATTCTTCTTTGCTAACGGAAATATGCGACTGAGATCATCAAGAAGGCGGGCATGACCATGTGCAAATATGTTGGTACACAATTGCCTGTTACTAGAAAGTTCTTAGTGCATGAAGGCCAGTCGCTTGGCATAGAAAACACAACAAGCTACAGAAGTCTGGTGGGCGCATTACAATACCTCACTTTAACTCGACCAGATCTAGCCATCTCTGTTAATGAATTATGTCAATTTTTACATAGTCCATGTACAAGTCATATGATCATGGTCAAACGGATCATGATATACATTCAAGGTACTATAAACTGGGGTACCATTTTTGTGAAGAATAGTTCATTGCAGGTAAATACCCTCACTAATGCGGATTGGGCAGGCTGTCTTGATGACAGGAGGTCAACAGGAGGGTTTGCTATTTACTTGGGAGCCAATCTCATGTCGTGAAATGCTAGAAAACGTCTTGATGACAGAAGCACTACAGGAATGCGGTACACTTACGACGGCCACAAACCATCGTAAATAAAGGAAAACCGTCGTAAGTTAGCTATTTACGACGGTTTTCTATTATTTATGACGATTTCTAGCAGTTTCAAGTTTTTGGTCGTAAATAATATTATATACGATGGTTACCGTCGTAAATAACTAACTTACGACGGCTGGAAACGACCGTCGTAAGTAAACGGCCGTCACCCATTGCTGCGCCACGTGGCTGGCTGGGCCACTTACTTACGACGGCTGGGTCACGCTACCCTCGAGTCGATAATTCCATAAAAAATGGCAAACCTACAAAGAAATAAAAGAATAATAATTAGGAGACAGAAGTTTTTACAAAAATAAAGAAAATGACCAACTTACCGTCCATGTGCCTTCCCGCCTCTGCTAGCGCAAACGGTTTGAGGGTCGATTGACGCGTTTGCCCAATCGTACTCTTCACCGTGTATCCTCATGGCCTCTCGCCCATATTTTTCCTAGTAGGAGTAAATTTGCATATTAGTAACAATAAATTAGTAACAATTAAATTGATAAGTTTTGATAACTTACCAGTCGATCGACCGCGACCTGACTGCACTCCCCAGGCTGGGATGGGTCCTTATGACTCCGCTTCTAGATGGCAGTGTCGGTCGGTACCTGACCGGTCTCGCGCTCCTGTAGATATGTGTTAGTATGCTAATTATATTATAAAGACATACAAAGAAGGGTTGTTATTCTTACCATGCGTTTAGCTAAACGCACATGGCCATCAGGGCCATAGAAGTTCTTTGAGTCTGAACCTCTACATCCACGAGCCTTGCTGGACTTAGCGATGAAAGCATCGGTAGCCCACATCTGGCAGAGAGCTCAGTATGCTTTGGCCCGACCCTCTAGACAGGAAATACTGACCTGCATATATTTATTATGTCATTGAAATACTTTACAAAACTAAGTATTGAAATAATTGAACATAAACAACTTACCTCCGCTTACTGCTCCTCTATCAAGTAAGTGTTTGAGGCCCTCCTAAACGGCTCTGACTGGTACTCCTGGTGCCGCTTGAGGTACTCATTCACGGCTTGAATACGAGCGTATGATAACGATTGCGTTACAAGCTTCCGTGTGTTCCTATTGAACACGACTCTAGCATGGTCCAACATGCTCTGGCTCGTGTCCTCTAAACGGTACCTCATCTATAAGAAAACAAATATTGATGAGATATGCATTAACGATTGAATCAAGTTGAAGAATAATAATTTATAAAATTTTATTAAGCAGACTTACCATAAAATCTGCCCACATAGCCCCCTGAAGGTTGCTGTGCGCCTCGTGGGAGACACGAGCGTAGTCGTCCCACGACGTCGCAGGGACCCCGTCGATCACACCAGGATAGTGCAGACGCACTAAAGACTCGATGCAACCGGACACCTGTCTATGGTGCCCCTGACCCGTGAACGAGCAAGCGTACCAGGAGCTGCAAGGATTTAGTGAACTTATTAATATACCCACAAACAAAAGAATCTAAAAGTTGAATATTGTTCGATAGTTTGCTTACGTGTCTCCGACAGGGCGAATAGTGACCCGCTCTGTAGGAATTGGAGAAGGAGACACAAAGTGCGTCCTCCTCGCCCGCCGCCTCTGCTCCAGAACCCTGTCCGGTGACCCAGAATGCTGCTCACCACTGGAGTCCGAAGGCTCCACGCTAGGCGCCTCCGTGACAGCCATAGGCGACCTGAAGGTTGTGGCGATGCCCTAGCCTCTAAGTCTAACTCAGATGAGTTTTCAACCATTTCATGACTCCTTTCTTTTCTTTAGATCGAAGACAGAAAGAAGCACGTGGCTTACCACCGCTTTCGGAGAGTTGAAGAGTTGGACGGTTACAAAGCTCTGCTAGATCCTTTCGAGCATTTATATTATCTTTCGTCTTACCCTTCATATCCATGCATGTGATTATTATACATTCACCCATGTTACGCTTCTGATGCATAGCATCAATGTTATGCATTAAAATTAAGGACTTCACATAAGGGAGCTCCCAAATTCCACGTATGTGAGACCAATTATGTTCCTATCCGTAACCTACAAAGTATCCAGGACGACTTTCATCTAACACCAGTTTGTTCAACATATCAGAAATTTTTGACCCATTTTGATGTTTCGGTGGTCCTTTTGTTACAATTGTGTCCTTTCTAAAGACATTCTTCTGTTGTCGAAACACGTGATTTTGAGGCAACCAATGTCTATGACAATCGAAGTAGCATATCTTGCCTCCATGAGCAAGTCGAAAGCAATCCGTGTCCGAAGCACATATCCGACACGTCAAACGACTGTGGGTGCTCCATCCAGAAAACATATCGTATGCTGGAAAATCATGGACTAACCATAAGTAAGCAGCCTGTAGATTGAATTTCTGCTTCTTGTAACAATCGTAAGCTTCGACTCCTGTCCGTAAAGTTTTTAGTTCTTCAATCAACGGTTTCAACATCACATTTAGATGTGGCCCAGGATGAGCCAGTCCAGGTATGATGAGGCAAAGAAACATAAATTCATACTTTATACAAAGAGATGGTGGCAGGTTGTATGCAATAACAAAAACGGGCCAACACGAGTATGGCATGGCGTTTGTACTAAACAGCGAGAAGCAATATGTCGCCAAACCCATGCGTACATTTCTCGCATTACTGGCAAATTCTGGATCGAAGCGGTCCAACGCCTTCCATGCCTCACCATCCGACAGGTGCGTCATGACTCCATTGTTCTGACGTACACCTTCTCTGTGCCATCTCATGTGTCTAACTGTTCTTTTTGAAATAAACAACCGCTTGAATCGAGGTGTCAGTGGTAAGTAACGAAGTTGTTTATGTGCGACTCCTGTCATCACATTATCACCATCGTCGTTAACAACTTCGACAAACCTCAATTTACCACATTTTAAACACTTGTTCTCTTTCACATGCTCTTTCTAAAAAAGCATACAATTGTCTGGACACACATCAATCTTTTCATATTTTATACCGAGACCAGACAACAGATTCTTCGACTGATACATATATTTAGGCACTTTGTGGGGTTGTGGAAGCATATCGCCGATCAATTTGATTAGTCATTGTAACAATTGTTCGAAAAGAAGTATTTGGACTTAATTGCCATAAATCTGGTGATGAACGTAAGGAGGGTCACTTCTGTGTGTTCATGAAGCGGCTCTTCTGAAGCTTGAAGAACGCTTCTACCTCCGTTGTTGGAGGATCCTCCGTATCCTCTGGTTCAATAGCTTGTAGCATCTCATCCATCGGATCAACCCCCGTATTGTCATCATCCTCTTGCACTTCTTGTACGGCTTTAGAAGTTGTCTCGCCGTGAAAACTCCACACCTCATAATGTGACGTGTAACTGTTTCGACACAAGTGTATCGAAAGAGTCATGTTATCAAGCCACTTTGTGTTTTGGCACTTCGTACATGGGCATCGTACCTTATCGATTGTTGACAACGAAAAGGCTCGATCGATAAAAGCATCTGTCTTTGTGAACCATTCATCTGATTGACCACCTTTCTTGTTCCAACCAGTGTACATCCAACTACGGTCTTCACCCATGTTGGAGGCTACAGATAAGAGGAAGAAAGCATCATTAATTTATACTTATATTTTGACAGATAGGTCCTAAACCCACCCAAGAGTGACCGAGATGAATGTGCTTCTGACGAGACGTCATGTTTGAATCCAGACAAAATTTCAGCAGCATAACCCTGTTGTTCTCCGACTGCACGTCCGATAATGGTGAACTAGAGAACATCAGGGTTACGTGGTCGAAATCTCGCCCGGATTCAGATCCACGTCTCGTCGTAGGCACGCCCCCTCGGTCACTCTCAGGCTGTCCAAAAAGGGACAATTCTAAATCTACCCGTCTCACATGCGTAACGCATGTGAAACGGGCCGGTTCGAAACGGGTGATGCATATTATAAAGGTTTACGTTACTCATTCATTTTTGAGTCATTTATGAGAGAGAGAGAGAGAAGAACAAAAGATAGTGAGAGGGGGGAAAGAATAGGGGTGACCGTCAACTCGCAGGTCTACGTCCATGCGACCTAATCCTTCGGCATGTGCGGGATCTCAAGAAGAATGGGAGAAAACAAAGACAAAGCCCGCCATCCTTTCGTTTGGGGGTCCTTGTACCCTTCTGTGACAGGTCACGGCGGTTGAGCGGTCAAGCATTGGAGGGAGGTCAGTTGGGCGCCGCGCCCGGACTGACAGCTCTCGTCGAGCGTCTCTCCGCGTCCTTGGGTGCTCGAAGATCCATGTATGTCTCGTGTACACCGTCGTTTTCCAACGAGTGCTTCGCGTCCGCACCGACACCGTTCGCCTCAAAGTCCGGCTCGATAGATGTGCTACTATTAATTATCGTATTACATAACCTCACGACGGTTTATATAGCTAAACGTCGTGAAGCGAATAATTATCAGTCAATTTTCAAAAAAATTTCACGCAAGTAATTAAGAAACAAAACATAATTATTAAAAAATGACTCAGAGAGGGCGCGAAGTCCGGCGACGGCGGCGGGGTGGGCTGCCGGGGGCCAAGAGGGGGGCCCGCTGGGGGCCAGGGGGCAGCAGGGGGCCGGGACGACACGTCGTCTTGGAGTCGTGCGAGGGCGTGGCGCGGTGGCGGCGGACGACGGGCGTCGATGGAGGCGGCAGCAGAGGACAGCTTGGGGGAAGGGCTGAGAGGTGGGCTCAGGCTCGGGGGCATGATGCATCGACGGTGGCGGTGCGAGGGGCTGGACGCCTAGGCGTCGCCTTGAAAACACTAAATCGCCTAGGGGCTGGGGCGGCGAGGCTAGGGAGTAAGGCGAAAATTAAATATCTAAAATAACTAAAATCAATGAATTACTAAATTAACTTAATTAAACAACTAATGAATCAATTAAAAAACTAATGAATCAATTAACTAAATTAAATAACTAAAATTATAAACAATTTCTAAAATAACTAAAATCAATTGATTACTAAATTAACTTAATTAAACAACTAATCAATCAATTAAACAACTAATAAATCAATTAAACAACTTAAATAACTAAAATGAGAACCAATTTCTAAATTAACTAAAATAACTAAAATTAATCAATTACTAAATTAACTAAATTGAACAACTACTCAATATATTTTGGACCATGTTCACCTTATCCAAGTAGGATGCGACGCGATGGCCGCGGCGGGGTCAGCGGAATCCGGTGCGGCGGCCGGGTCGGCAGAATCTGGTGCAGTGGAGGGCGTGGCGGTGGAGGCCGAGATGGAGGGCGGGGCGTCGGCGGCCTGGGAGGCGGCGGCCAGGGCGGCGACAGCCTGGGCGGCGGAGGCCGGGGCGGCGTTGGGGGCCGACGGCGGGCGGGGCGGCGTGGCGCTTCGGGCGGGGTCCCACGGCGGCGGGCTCGGGGTCGGCGCGCGCGTGAATGCCCGCGCCGACCCCGGGCCCGCAGGGTACATAGAGAATATTTACAAGGGCCAGGGCCTTAGCCGTCGTAAATAATATGTTACTTATGACGACCTATTTAATTATGATGGCCCTAGGGTAGGCCGTCGTAAGTTGTGATTGACTTACGATGGCTCTGACCAAACCGTCATAAGTTAGTCTCAACTTACGATGGCCGAATTTGGCTGTCGTAAATACTGTTGTTTATGATGGCTAACCCTAAAGCCATCATAAATTATGTTAGCCATCGTAAATGGTGTTTTTTCCTGTAGTGAAGGTCAACAGGAGGGTTTGATATTTTCTTGGGAGCCAATCTCGTGTCGTGAAATGCTAGAAAACAACCAATTGTTTCTCGGTCAAGCATTGAAGCCGAATACAAATCCTTGGCAAATAAGACCCCTGAGATAATTTGGGTAGAAACTATCTTAAAGGAATTAGGAGTCAGACAGGAAGGCACTCCAGTTCTTTGGTGTGATAATCTTGGGGCAAACTTTATAACTTCTAATCTGGTGTTCCGTACTCGCACAAAACATATTGAAATTTACTGTCACTTTGTGAGAGAAAGAGTATCGAATAAGTTATTGCAGGTCAAATTTATATCTTCAAAGGACCAAATAGCTGATGGCTTTACCAAGCTGCTGTCATCATCATCGAAGCAATCTGGATTTCAATACAATCTGAACATGGGATGTTCAGATCGAGGGGGAATGTTGAAAGAATTGAAGACCACGGTTGAAGACTTAAGAGTGAAGGAACGTATTACATGAAATAATAGCGTGGTGGTTTCTGTTACCAAGAGATGATAACAAAAGATAGAAGATTAAATACACATGAGGATAAAGGCAGTTCAGTTATGTTTGTTTAGATATTATTGTAACCAAAATACACTTTAATATTTTATTTGTTTTTCCTTTGATCGCCGGTTGATTGTGCTCGACACATGTGTAACAGCCGCAGGTCATCAATATATTCTTCTATTTAGATCAACGCGTAACCTGCTGTGGTCAAGGGCTATGAACAGCAGTTCATCTCTTCCCACACATACTTCTTCAAATTTATAAAAGTTCCATTTACTGGATTAAGGATTAAATAAATAGCACATTAAATGTTTTTCTAGGAATAAATAGTCAAAATATGCATATTGTATTGCATAACATCATAGCATAACTAGGAATGCATCTGAGTGATATAAACTCAAAATTTCTAGAATTTTAGGCCAAATTTAAACAAAGAAAAAATAGAAAAGACCTTTGAACAGTACTTATTCAATCTATTCAGTGGCCACATTCTTCCTTCTCTCCCAACCCACCACCTCTCTCTCTCTCTTCCCTGCGCACCCGCTCATTCCTAGGCCATGACAGAGTGGCTGACCCAACGCCAGACTTGCACGCAGCACGCCAAAGGCATACTTCAGATTTCTGTTTTCTGCACACAATTGCACACCAGGCTGAAAAACTGACGTCACCCCTTCTTCTCCAACTAGTACAAAGTTGGACTTCACCGTCACCATTGTGTTCAACATGGACTTTAGTCTAGGACCAACACGATCCCAACTCGACCTATAAAACAGGACCCCGGCTGACCCTCTGTCCATCCCACCCCAAACCTGAAGCCAATTGATCCTTAAACCCTAGCCCTTGCCTTTCCTGCAGCGGACCCCTTAGTGAACTCATCAATTCCCCACCGTGAAGCCTTCCAAGACTAGGGGTGAGCGTTCGGTCTACCCATTATTTTGGTTTGGGTATTTTGGTCATTTTCAAATTTTAGTTTTTAAAAATCACTACCTGGAATGTAGTATAAGTATTAGATACCCGAACATTTTGGTTATCTAAAATTCAGTTCGGTCTTCGATTTTACCTGGAATACCCGAGTTGTATATTATACTTGTCTCATGTTCTCAACAGTCAACATAGAGTCCAATGTCATTTGTAAATTAAATTTAATTTCATGGGCTAATATCACTAATGACAGATCATAAATAAATGGTTTAACCTAATAACTTCACATATCAAAACTCACAAATAAAATATCAACATTCATATTGTTCATAGTTCATAGATCATAATTTAACTTGAGATTTATATCGGATATTTCACGTATTTTGATACCCAAGGAGTGGTACCCGAACCTGAAATTTATATATCGATTATTTAGATTCGTTACCTGAACAAGTGCCCGATATTTCGGTCATTTCGGTTTTGGTCTAAGTTTTCTCCGTTTCAATTTCTCGATCCTGGTTTTTAGCCCACCCCTATCCAGGACGCCATCAAGTCGCCAAGAAGTCTTTGAGTAGGCCCCACTATCAATCTTGTCGACTTTTGAAGCAAAATTGATCACATATCCCACTTCTCCCACCCATTGTTGATCCTCATGTCCACTCATTGTCACCCGACTTGTTCCGGCCATCCCCGACCTGTGCGAGCCCATGGTATGCAACATTAGCACATGTGATATTTTTCTGATTTTTCTTTAAATTCAACATTAGTCGGTAGTTGAACGCAAGAATTCACATGTTTTGTCTCATAAACCTGTCGTATTACCTAAGCCTTCATGTAATATGACTGATGCTAATCTTGTGACAATATGCCGAATAACTAAATGTTATTTCACTAACTCTAGCACCAAGGTAACGATGAATTGATTGTCTTTGTAAGCTCTTTTGCGAGAAAAGGAGAACTTTTGAGGTAAAAGACTCTGAACTTGTTCAACATGTGTTCGAATACAGGAGAAGTGATTCTCTATCATTGCAAGTTCATCTTGGGCATAAGAGCTGATGTTTTGAAAATGTTTTCCGACTCTAGCTGGCTTACAAGATCGATCAAAGACATCTGCGACATCTCAGATGTTCAAAGGTAGCATTCATCTGGACAGATGATTGTAAGTATTAATCAACATGTGCACTTATGTTGGTGTGTCTCGACGATGATCACCGAAAAATAAATGAAACTCACGATTTTTGAGATAAGCGCGGTAGTTTTCTCACTTTCGTGGAGAATGTCGGATACTTTACTCGATAAAGTACCAAAGAGCTACGAACTACCTAAGGAACTAAGAAAACTATGAAAAGTAAAGATATGAATGATTGATCGGGAATTTGCTTCGTGTTTCATACGGTAGAGAGCTGACTTTAAATAGACCCGGTACGTCTTGGGAATCCAAGTTTAACACAACCATTATCTATCTCTATCTTAAACTCTAAGCTACTTTATCCCTAAATTATCTCTAAGGTACGTCTACACACAAATATGTTGTACCTATATCTTCCAGAACTTATTTTACAACGACACAAATAAACGCTAAGTGATACATTATCGAGTTCAGCCCGAATTTCTCGAAGTCTTCCTTCGTCCTTGGTATCTTGCGGTTTTCACGCTTTTATCTCGCGATCGCGAGGTAAATCTTGGTTTCTGGCTAACTCTTCCACCCGAACACTCGCACATTAGGTTTCCAAGATAAAACAACATCTCGAACCTTGTTTTTTGGCATTCTTCACCTGCAAAACATACTGACAATTTAAACACCCAACACATGCCCCCCTATTTTTAGGCAAACAAAGTGTACCAAAAAACATCTTTTTAGCCACGACTCATCAAATAATTCGGTTGTTTAACCTTGAATCTTCTAGATAAATCATCCTTCCTGCCATACACTAGAATAATACTTTTTTCAAGTACCTCCCATTGATAGCTTTTTCCTATATTCTCTCCTTGCAAGATCTCCACGAAGTATGCATTTCCTAGAACAATACCAATGATCTTGAATGGACCTTCCCAGCTCGGTGAACACTTTCCAAACTTCTTATCTCTAGTTCCTAAGGGTAAAATGTTTTCCACACTAAGTCTCCAAGTTAAAACGATTCCTCCCAAACTCTTTTGTTGTACATTTTGGCCACCTTGATCTTTTCCTTCTCAATTTCTCTTAAAGCTTCTAATCGACTCTTGGATACTTCATCTATCTTATCCATCATGAGTTCTTGATACTCCATAGCTAAAAGATTGTTCTGTTGGGCCACTCTACAAGCTTGCAACTTGATCTCAACCGGTAGAACACGAGCTCAAAAGGAGTTACCTTAGTGGCACCATGCTTGGAGATCTTGTGAGCCACAATGCTTCGCCCAAAGTCTCATGCCACCTCCTCAGATTCTCCTTTATCTTCTACTTCATGAGCTTGATAAAGATCTTGTTGCTAGCTTCGGCTTGTCCATTAGTTTCAGCATAATATAGTGAAGATCCAACAACTTGATGCTAAAAGGACTCAACAAACTCTCCAAACTGATAGGATAAGAATGCTCCTCCTTTATCTGTAGTTAAAATTTATGGAATGCCGAATCTATGAATGATATGCTCTAAGACAAAGCCAATTACCTCTTTGTAGATACTGTTCTTCAATGGGACGACCTCTATCCACTTGGTGAAGTAGTTTGTTGCAACCAACACAAAACGATGCTTCTTGGACGATGAAAGGTGTATCTCACCAATGAAATTTAAGCCCTATCTTTTGAACGACCACGATTTCACAACGGGATGTAACATGCTAGCCGGAGCCAACTGAATGTCTCAAAATCGTTGGCAAGCCTCACACCCTTTGTAGTACTTGAAACAATCATCTTGCATGGTTTGCCAATAAAACCCTTCTCTCTTTAGCATCCACTTCATCTTGTAAGCTAACTGATATGTACCACAGAGTCCTTCGTGCACCTCACCCATGGCTTCTTTGGCTTGTTCTTTATCTAAACACCTCAACAAAAGACCATCTATAGTTCGGAGAATAAAATTCTTAATTGATCAATGTGTACTTCAAAGCTTGGCGCCGAACCTTCTTGTCCCTGCACTCACTAGGATTCTTGATACATTCTATCAGCGTTGGCCTCCAGTCATCTATTGCATGATATCAATCTTGGCCAAATTGCTCTGCTTCACCTTAGCTTCGAAGTCCTTGGACAATGTCGACCTTGTCTTTGTAGCAAACCTCCCTCTCTTCACCTCATAGCCCGATGCTTGTTGTGCCAAGACATTTGCTCTCTAGTTTGCTTCTCTAAAGATATGCTTGATGCTGAATGCATCTACAGTTTTTATGATGTCTAAGCATCGTTCTTGGTAGTCATTCAATATTCAATCAAAACACTGGCTCTCACCGCTGATCTGTTGATTACAAGCTTGGAATCACTGAAAACTTTGATGTTCTTGACTCCCATGTCAACTAAAATCTCCAAGCCACTCAACAACGCTTCATACTTGGCATGGTTGTTAGTACATTCAAATCCTAGTCGAATAGAAAGCTCATATGTGGTGTTCGTGGGTGAGAACAATATACAACCGACTCTCTGACCTCTATCACAAACCGATCCATCGAAGTAATGTTTCCAAGGACATACCTTGACTAAGCATTCATATTCAAGTTGCACACGGTGTTCCACGATGATGTCAGCCACGACCTGTCCTTTCATGCTTCGAAGAGGCTCGTACACCAGGTCGTATTCCACTAGAGAGTATTCCTATTTGCCTAGTCTACCACGTAAGATCGGTTTTCGCAACATGTGCTTGACTATGTCATGTTGACAAGCCACAATACACATACTAGGGAGAATATAGTGCCAAAACTTGGAACAAGCATAGTAGAGATAAACACAATTTTTTAATGAAAACATACCTTGTTTTGGCATCTAGTAGCCTTCTACTTAAGTAGGCTACAGAAAACTCTTTACCTTGGTCCTTTTGAGTTAACACAGCTCCAATAACTTGGTCTTGAGCAGCTATATAAAGCCTAAAGGCGTGTCCAACTTTCGGTGCTCGCAAGACTAGAGGATTGATCAAGTAAGTCTTGATCCTCTCGAAGGCTTCCCTCTGTTATGTCCCCAAAAGTGAACTCATGTTCGTGTTTCAGCTTCAACAGGGGCATGAAGGATCCAATCTTGTCAGCCAGGTTGCTTATGAACCTTCTTAAGTAGTTGATCTTTCCTAGCAGCTTCTGCACATCCTTTTTGCATGTCGGCTCCTCTATTCTCTTGATGGTTTCTACCTTCTTGGGGTTAATTTCTATTCCATGTTCATGCAAAATAAATCCCAAAAATCTTCCAGCCGACACACCAAATGCACACTTGAGTGGGTTCATCTTCAACCTATATCTCCTCATTCTTTCAAAGGCTACTCTTAAATCAGCCATGTGTTTCTTGAAACCAGCCGATTTGAATACCAAATCATCAATGTAAACCTCAAGGATGATACCTAGCTGTCGAAGTGTTTTCGTGCAACACTTCCCTTGGTCTGTCTGAGTAGCCCGCGAAGGTTCTTTTTTCTATGGGGCTAGTGGATATCAAAGGTCAGAGCACAATGGCGAGAGGAACACGAGGATTTACATGGTTCAGGCCGCCGGAGCATAATACTCTATGTCCACGGTGTGTTTGTTGTATTGCTCGCGCGTATGAGTGTGTGAGTTGGCTGGGTCGCGAACCCCCTGCCCAGAGGCTGTTCCGGTCCATTTATAGTCCAAGACCGGGGCAGTTACATGGTGGCTAGGGGCCCGACAGGTAGCCCGCGGCTATCTGCATCCTATACATGAGCTATAGTCATCTACAACTATATGCTTTTGAATGTAGCCTAGAGGGAGGTGAATAGGCTTTTCGACGCTTTGTTGAAACCAGAAACACTTAGTAGGTTTATCAAATACAGGGAAATCGGACTAGTCCAGTAGAGTGCGGACTAGTCCATTTTCTAAACTTAGATGTATTGCAACAGTGATACAATGAATGACAAGAATCAACTTTGATTTTAATGTTTGAATGTGAATTTCAAAGGATTGATTAAACACTAGAATATGATGAACAATTAATGAACAAGAGTAGGAGACAAGTGTTTATCCCGAGGTTCGATTCCACGAAGGAAATCTACGTCCCCGTTGAGGAGTCCACTAAGGAGTGGGTCTTCTCCAACCCTACCATCGTCGAATTGCCACAAAGGCCGATTCTCTTCCACTAATCACAAAGGGGAATAAATCGTTCAAGGGGCCTTTTTCACAAGTTAAGGGCTCCCCAAGAGTTACAATGAATGAACACAACCAAACACACTCAACAGATGAACAATTAACAAACAAGAGTGTGCGAGAGATCAAACCCAAGAGCTCAAGATGTGTAGAACAAGTCTCTCCTTTGATCAATTGCTAATCCCCAAATATTTGATCCTTTTTGGGTTAGAATATGTGGAGAGATGTGGATTTTGGGCTCTTGGGAGGTGTGACGACGCAGGGGGTTGAAGAGTTGTGTTGGTATTGGCCGTACACCTCTTTTTATAGTAGGGTTTCTGTAAGTGCATCTAGGATATCCCTTGTGGGTTTTGGCTAATTGATGACAAGCATATGAGATCCTAATGAAATTATTGCAGGACAAACAAAGTGAACTAGCTCGTGCAGACAAAAAGGTGAAAAATAAAGTGCTGCCCGAAAAGGAAGACTTTAGTGGAATTTAGAAGAGCAAAGTAGATGTAAATGTATAGGGTGTGTGTGAGAGACACATCCCAAGAGCTCATGACTTTGCGTAAGGGTAAGGACTAATAATCAACTAAAATCCACTGAACACCGGACTAGTCCGTCCATGGACCGGACTAGTCCGGTCAGCTTACTGGAACTCAACCGGACAAGTCCGGTTTTGGACCGGACTAGTCCGCTCATGTCTCTGTTGTCCTCTTTAGAGGACTGCGGACTAATCCATCCAAGCGACAGGACTAGTCCACTGAACTTTCTGGAACCCCACTTCATATAGCACCGGACAAGTCCGGTTTTAGACCGGACTAGTCCGGTTAACCCACTGGAAGTAGACCGGACAAGTCCGATCATATACCGGACTAGTCCGGTATTAGGTTTTACAACGACAACCTTTTGGAAACCATATAAATGGGTGATCCACGACCTCCCAAAGGGGTGACACGACTAATACAGCAGCAAACACAAACCCTAGCGCCGCCACCTTGTCCCAAGAGCCCAAAACACATCTCCCCACACATCTAAAGTGCAAAAAGATCAAAATCAATTGAACACTTGGATTCGGGATTGGGAGATCGTCGTCCTTTCATTGTGAGCTCTTGGGGTTTGATCTTTCTACACTCATATTCTGTATTGTACTATTTTCGAGTGTATTTGATAACGTTCTTATTGTAATTCTCGTGGGAGCCCTCAACTTGTGAGGTAGCCCCACAAACTCGGTGATTGCCCGTGATAGTGGAGTCAAGTCGGCTTTTGTGGTGACTTGAAGAGGGAAAGGGTTGGGAACCCGGCTCTGTGTGAGCTTCCTCAACGAGGACGTAGATCTCTTGGTGAGATCGAACCTCATTAAAAATTCATGTCTTTTGTCTCTCATTTACTTTACATTTTGATACATTAAATCACTAGTTTGCTAATCATCATTTGAGTTCTTATAAGTTTCCACGTGCATTCATACAATAAACTTAATTTATAAAAACTGTTGTTCTCATTCCGCTGCTGAAAGATTCAATTTCTGAAACACACTTAATTAACTCACATAATTCAGCACACCGGACTAGTCCGCCCACACAACCGGACTAGTCCGGTCAATCAAGTTTCTGATTACTCTATTAAGTGTGCAGGAATCTTTTAAAGGCCTATTCACCCCCCCTCTAGGCCACATTCAATTGGTATCAGAGCAAAGTTCTCCATCAAAGAGACTCACATCTCGGAGAGATCATGGCCTCTGAGAAGAACAACAACATCCCAAAGATGAACATCAATGAGGAGGAGCAAGAAGCTAAAGCCTTCGATGTGCTGAAAGACAACCCACATGATGATGAAGAAGTGAGGCAGCTAAAAGCACTCCTGAGAAAGAAACTGCTAGCACAAAAGGGAAAAGAAGAAGAGAAGACGACTGGAAGTGGTCATCACGACTACTCCCGGTATCCTTACAACTACAACCGTCTCAATTCAAACAATCACTATCTTTCAATTCCTATGGGAAGCCCTCCAGGGTTTGACGAAAGTGACTATACCATGTAGAAGTACAACATGAAGATGCATCTGATATCTCTGAACCCTAGTCTGTGGCACATTGTTTGCACAGGCATAGATATTCCGGACACGGATGATGAACTCACTCTAGAACAAGAACAAGAGATTCACAGAAACGCACAAGCCGTCGCCGTGATCACATCATCACTAAGCAGAGAGGAATTCACCAAGATCGATGGGTTAGAAAGTGCAAAAGAAATCTGGGATACCCTCAAGACAGCTCACGAAGGAAATAGGTCAGTTTGTGAAGCCAAAATCGAAATGCTTGAAGGAGAGTTGGGGAGATTTGCTATTGAAGAAGGCGAATCACCTCAAGACATGTACAACCGGATGAAAGCACTCATCAACAACATTCGTGCTTATGGAAGTAAGAAATGGACAGATCACGAAGTGGTCAAAAGAATGATTAGAGCCTTTATGCCAAGAAATGTCACACTTTGCTCAATGATCAGAGAGAGCCCCGGTTTTCACAAAATGACTCCCGATGAATTACTAGGGAAGATCATAAATCATGAAATGATGGAGAAAGAAGCCCAATACGTCAAAGACTTAGCCGAACTCACCTCATCCAAAAAGAAAGAAGTTGCTCTCAAAGCAACGTGCAGACCCAAACTCAAAGAAACTCGTGAAGATCAAGACGATGGAGATACAAGCGACAAGAGCACCGATCTTGATGACGAAGAAATGGTACTCTTCATCAAAAAGTTCAAACGCATGATGAAGAGAAGACACGACAACAATTCACATGAAGGCAAAAGCAAGGATAAAGGAAAATCCAAGGCTCGACGCACTTGCTACAACTGCGGAGAAAAAAGAAGACAAGTTCATAAAGCTCACATTGGGAAGGAGTGGGACTCAAACGACGAGTCCTCCTCCGATGAAGAAGAAGAGATGGCCACTATCGCAGTCAAGAAACCAACTATGAGAGCCACACTCTTTCCGAACATGGGAGGACAGGACATGAACAACCACACTTGTCTTATGGCTAAGGAAGGCAAGAAAAAGGTTCGACTTACTCCTCCTGTACTAAATTCCTCCATTGATGACTTTGATAGCTCTAGTGATAATGAAGAAATGTTTAGAGGGCTAAGTAAAATTGCTTTAAAGAAAATGGAAATGTTGTCGAACGAAATCTTTGAAAAGGAGGAACTTGTCAACCGACAAGAAGATATGCTCATCCGTGAGAGGAAGAGATATCAAGAAGTTGAAAAGCTTCTTGAGCTTGAAAGAGAGAAGAATGAGTCACTTGAGTTAGAGCTAGCCTTGAGTAAGGAAACTTACTCAAAGTTAGAGGACTCGCACATTGCAATCAAGGAAGAACTTGCTAACTTGTCAAAAGTTAACAAAATCCTTGAGGTGCAAGTTGAGTCGCTCAAACAAAGTGACTCCTCTTCCTCCAAGAGCTCTTCCTCCAAAGACATGAGTTCGACAACAATAAGAACCTGCACTTGCTCTAGTAAGAAGAATGTAATTTATAATGCTTCAACCTCTCATGACATGCATTCTTCTCAAAACGGCATCTTTGATAAGGAGAAGATCAAATATGCACGAAGTGCATATATGATCATTAGACCTCCCAATGTCAAAGATGGTCTTGGCTTTGACAGGAACAAACACATGTCTACTCCTAATCATGCTAAGAATAGAATCACTTTTGTTAAACAAAAATCCCATGAATCTGAGTTACAAATGATGTTCCGTACATTTGATGCTTCTTATGTTCTCATGAAAAACAAGTATGGAAAAGTCATTGCTAAATATACAGCGCCACGCCACAAGAACTTAAGAACTTGTGTGTGGGTGCCCAAGACTCTTGTGACTAACCTGAGAGGACCCAAGCAAGCTTGGGTACCTAAAACCAAGGAATAATTCTATTTTGCAGGCTTACTCCTCCGGCGGATCTAAGTGGGTGCTAGATAGCGGATGCACAAATCATATGACCGGAGAGAGAGGTATGTTTGTGGAGTACGAGTGCAACAAGGATCCAAGTGAAGGTATATACTTTGGAGACAACAGCCAAGGAAAGGTCCTTGGTAGTGGTAACATTGAAATATCCTCTCAACACACCTTATCTAATGTTTTACACGTAGACTCTCTAGATTATAATCTTTTATCAATATCTCAACTATGCGACAAAGGTTACAACTGTTTATTCACTAATGAGGGTGTGACCGTCTTTATAAGAAGCGATGGCTCGATTGCGTTCAAGGGATTGTTGAAGGGAAAGCTTTATCTTGTTGACTTCAACAAAGATAAAGCCGAACTCAACACTTGCTTGGTTGCTAAGACCAACATGGGATGGCTGTGGCATAGACGGCTAGCCCATGTTGGAATGAGAAATCTGCAGAAACTTCTAAAAGGTGGTCACATCCGTGGTCTTAAGGTTGTGGTTTTTGAAAAAGACAGGCCGTGCAGCGCTTGTCAAGCAGGAAAACAGGTTGGAGCACCACACCCCGCCAAGAATGTGATGACCACCGCTAGACCGCTGGAACTTCTCCACATGGATCTCTTTGGTCCAATTGCGTACATCAGCATCGGCGGTAACAAATACGGTTTAGTAATTGTTGATGATTTTTCAAGATTTACCTGGGTATTTTTCTTGTATGATAAATTAGAAACTCAGGGAATCCTCAAGAAGTTCTTGAAAAGAGCTCAGAATGAATTCTCATCAACCGTATAGAATATCAGAAGTGACAATGGGACAGAATTCAAGAACACCCAAGTTGAAGAATATCTCAATGAAGAAGGTATAAAGCATGAATTCTCGGCACCCTACTCTCCTCAACAGAACGGGGTGGCCGAAAGGAAGAACAGAACATTGATCGAAATGGCGAGAACAATGTTGAATGAATACAAGATGTCAGACCGATTTTGGGCAGAAGCGGTGAACACCGCTTGTCATGCCACAAATCGGTTGTACCTTCGTCGACTACTGAAGAAAACTCCATATGAGCTTCTCACCGGTAAAAAGCCTAATGTTTCTTATTTCAAAGTTTTTGGTCGCAAATGTTTTATTCTGAACAAGAAACCAAGGACCTTGAAGTTCGCTTCAAAGTCCGATGAAGGATTCTTGCTCGGATATGAATCGAATGCCTACGCCTATCGTGTCTTCAACAAGGTGTCCGGCCTTGTTGAAGTAGCACGTGACGTAGTGTTCGATGAAACTAACGGCTCACAAGTGGAGCAAGTCGATAAGTTTATGCTAGATAAGGAGGAAGCTCCATGTGAAGCGCTGAAGAAAATGGCACTTGGTGATATCCTACCACGAGAGGAAACACAAGACAAATTTCAACAAGGAAGCAATGATCAAGGGGGAGCTCCTACACAAGATCAGGTTGAGGAAGGTCAAGAAGATCAAGATGATCATGGAAGCAATGATCTAGGGGGAGACATGACACATGAAGACAATTAAGAACAAGCAACTATACAAATTCCACACCCAAGAGTACATCAGTGTGTGCAAAGAGACCATCCTGTCAACAATATCATTGGAGATATTGCTAAGGGAGTAACTACTAGATCTCAAATTGCAAATTTTTGTGAACACTATTCTTTTGTGTCTTTTCTGGAGCCATACAGGGTAGAAGAAGCCTTAAGGGATCCAGACTAGGTGATTGCGATGCAAGAGGAGCTAAACAACTTCAAAAGAAATGAAGTGTGGGAGCTGGTGGAAAGACCAAGGGCGAACATCGTTGGAACCAAATGGGTCTTTCGGAACAAGCAAGATGAACATGGAGTAGTGATAAGAAATAAAGCGAGGTTGGTGGCCAAAGGTTATTCTCAGGTGGAAGGTTTGGACTTCGATGAAACTTTCGCTCCTGTAGCTAGACTTGAGTCCATTCGCATTTTATTGGCATATGCTACTCACCATAATTTTAAGTTGTATCAAATGGACGTCAAGAGTGCCTTCCTCAATGGTCCGATAAAGGAGGAAATCTATGTGGAGCAGCCACCGGGGTTCGAAGATCACGAGTATCCCAACCATGTCTATAAACTGCGTAAGGCTCTCTATGGCCTCAAACAGGCTCCTCGAGCCTGGTTTTGAGTGCCTTAGAGATTTTCTGACTCAAAATGGATTCAAAATTGGTAAAGCTGACTATACACTCTTTACTAAACATTTTGATGATCATTTATTCGTATGTCAAATTTATGTTGATGACATTATCTTTGGATCCACTAACAAGTCCTTCTGTGAAGAATTTAGCAAAATAATGACAGACAGGTTCGAGATGTCAATGATGGGTGAATTGAAGTTCTTCTTGGGATTTCAAGTGAAGCAACTAAGAGAAGGTACATTTATAAGCCAAACTAAATATACACAAGACATTCTCATGAAATTCAATATGGACAAAGCCAAGCCCATCAAGACACCCATGGCCATCAACGGACATCTCGACCTCAATGAAGACGGTCCAAATGTGGACCAAAAGGTATATCGGTCCATGATTGGCTCCTTACTTTATTTATGTGCATCTAGGCCAGCTATTATGCTTAGTGTTTGCATGTGTGCAAGGTTTCAAGCCGCACCTAAAGAGTGTCACTTAATTGCTGTAAAAAGAATCCTAAGGTACCTTGTGCACACACCCAACTTGGGCCTTTGGTATCCCAAAGGATCCAAGTTTAACTTGATAGGGTATTCCGACGCCGACTATGCATGATGCAAAGTCGATAGAAAGAGCACGTCAGGGACTTGTCAATTTCTTGGTAGGTCCCTAGTTTCTTGGTCATCTAAAAAGCAGAACTCCATTGCTCTTTTCACAGCGGAAGCGGAGTATGTTGCAGCCGGTAGTTGTTTTGCGCGACTACTTTGGATGCGACAGACTCTCAGGGACTACGGCTACAATCTAAGTCATATCCCGCTTCTATGCGATAATGAAAGTGCTATAAAAATTGCACACAACCCTGTAGAGCACTCAAGAACTAAGCACATAGATATCCGTCATCACTTTCTTAGAGATCATTCATTAAAAGGTGACATTGCTATTTCACATGTTAGGACTGAAAAACAACTTGCGGATATTTTTACCAAACCATTAGATGAGAAAAGGTTTTGTGAACTAAGAAATGAGCTAAACATTCTTGACTCTCGAAATGTGGCTTGAAACATTGCATATCTGGTTGCAACTTAAAATGTTCCTTTGTATTGTTAAAAATGCTCCTCTTCTCCTTTTCTACTCAGAAAACTATTTTAATGAAGAAATCTTGTGGATTATGACCATTGTTTGATTGCTGATTGCCTACTGGTCGTAATCACCAAGACTATTTGCAAAATTATTGTCCTTGGATCACTATTAATCATCTATATATGCATCAGGTCTGTTGGAAACGGACTAGTCCGATTTTCAACTGGACTAGTCCGGACAGACGAAACTGGTTAGGTCATTTCAAGGGGCACCGGACTAGTCCGCTACCGTGACCGGACTAGTCCGGTCAGTCGCATATAGAAGCAGTTGGCCAGACCAAACCCATCCCTCTCCACTCATAAGCACTTTGTCTCACCCCCTCTCCTAAACCCTAGCTCCCAAAGTGATTTTCGAGTTGAGCCCTCAAACTCGGAGTTTTCTCCGTGAAAAAGCCTCTCCTCGACGAGTGGATTCTACTCTCCGGACTCATCCGGATAGACTCTTGCTCCTTCAACGCGAATCCTCAAATCTTGGTAAATTCCCCCTAAAACCAAAATCTCAACTTTTCTAGTTCTAGCTAGTTTCCTTTGATTTCAAAAGGATGTACATTGCCTCAATAGATGTATTCCTACCACTTTCATGCCCTTGTCTCCTTAGATAGGAGATTTGATTCAAATGAAACATTAGGGTTCTTATGCTAGGTCGGACTAGTCCGGCGCTCAGATGTGGACAAGTCTGGTCCACCGGACAAGTCCGCACTCTGAAACCGGACAAGTCCGGTCTTTGACAGTTGAACCCCTACATTCCCATTTGAAGTTGATAATGCGTCCATTTGCATCTAATCCTTAAACTCCTTATTAGGCATCATGTCTTCAGGCTCAGATGACGGCTCTTTTCACCTTGACGAAGAAGTTCAATGTGAAAGAGTGAGGAGAGCTAAGGAAGGAGTGATGAAGAAGAGACATGATGTCAATGCTCACTCTCCACCCTCCGACGACAATCTACCTAAGAAGAGGAAAGTCATTGTCAAAAGGCCTCAAAGGAAAGATGCTGCTGAGGGCTCGTCAGGGCCAAAAAGAGTTCTCAATAAAGGGAAGGGACTTGCTAGTGGCCCCATTGGGCCTCTGAAAATGAAAAATCCCGTTCATCGCAACAGGCAGCCTTCAAGTGAGGATTTCACTGGAAAAGGGGGTGAGCTAGCTGATAACTTCAGGAAGATTGAAGTGTATGACCGACCTAAACAATGTTCTGATCCAAGGTTCTGGAGCAACTTCCATGCAGACTACTACAGGCATGTGTACATGAAGATGAAGAATCCTGTAGTAGAGAGTCAATGGCTAAATGTTGAATACCTGAAGTCGAAGAGGTATCCTGCCTTTCGTGAGATGGTGGAGGCCTTAGAGAGGCATGGTCTGACGGACCTGCTATCCTTTGAGTATGACTGGAACAATGAAGTCATTACCCAGTTTTACTCCACTCTCTACTTTGCTCGTGGTGATGGAGACAGTCTTACTTGGATGACTCATGGTTGAAAGTATAGTGTCACTTATGATGAATTTGCTAGGATTCTTCACCTCCAACACACTTTGGATCATGAACTGATCATCCATAATCTGAAACTCCTGCAGAAGGAAGAGATTGAGTTTCTCTATGACACAAGGATGCCATATGTTCCTCCCACCATCAAATATCTGAAGCCCTTCTTTGTGGTCCTCAATAGAGTCTTGAGAAAGACTATAGCTCCGAAGGATGGAGATGCGGGAACTATACAAGGGACCCTGAGGACTCTCATGAAGGTCATTAGTGGAAGGAGACCATTCAATGTTTTTGAGTATATCTACAACGACATCGTGAACATCTCAATCACCCCCAATAGGTCCTGTGGATATGCACCGTATATCATGTACATGATTGAGAAAGTGACGGGACTCGAGTTCGTCAAGGATGTCAAGCATGCGGGGTTGAAGCCGCAAAAACCCACCGAGTACACTTCCCCCCGGCTCCAACTGCCCCGTCCTCTCCACCAGTGGAGAGGAGATCAAAGCAAGCTCATGATGTCACTAGATCTGCAGCTGCTCCTCCTGGGTCTCCTCCTGCCCAAGAATCATCCAGTGGCATCCTCAAGGTGCTCTCCTCCATCTTTGCCTGCTGCCGCAAGATCGAAGACAGGCAGCGCAAGGAAAAGCTTGCAAGGAAGAAACATCAACAGTATGTCAATGCCAATCTCAAGTCTATCTGTGCAAAGCTTGAGACTGAGCCCGTTGGATCACCGCCCGCCTCCGAGGACTCAGAGGAAGACCCTGCTCCTGTGGATGCCGAAGTTGGTGAAGATGAAGATCAGACTGAGACTGAAGGAGGAGGCAGCGATGAGTGATTCCCCTCAATTTTTCCCTTTTTGGTGCCTTCATGCCAAAGGGGGAGAGATTGAGATTAGATTTGGACTCGAACTATCTAGTATTAGTTATTAAGCTCTTTTGTGATCAAGGACATGTACCTATTTTAAAATCTTGTAATGCACCATTTCTTTTCTTATGTGTGATGCACTATGCTCTAATGCCTACTTATATGTTCACTATTGTTTGTCTTAAATTTATCATATTTTGGTTATCACACATCTGTTAGGCACCCCACCATAAGGTGTGTGCATATGTGAGAAGCTTTTTGTGAATTCTTTATTATTCTCATATGTGCACACCTTATGAAAATCAACTTTTTATTCTCAATTGTGATATCTCAAATAGTTGTCATCAATCCCCAAAAAGGGGGAGATTGTAAGTGCATCTAGGATATCCCTTGTGGGTTTTGGCTAATTGATGACAAGCATATGAGATCCTAATGAAATTATTGTAGGACAAACAAAGTGAACTAGCTCGTGCACACAAAAAGGTGAAAAATAAAGTGCTGCCCGAAAAGGAAGATTTTAGTGGAATTTAGAAGAGCAAAGTAGATGTAAATGTATAGGGTGTGTGTGAGAGACACATCCCAAGAGCTCATGACTTTGCGTAAGGGTAAGGACTAATAATCAACTAAAATCCACTGAACACTGGACTAGTCCGTCCATGGACCGGACTAGTCCGGTCAGCTTACTGGAACTCAACCGGACAAGTCCGGTTTTGGACCGGACTAGTCCGCTCATGTCTCTGTTGTCCTCTTTAGAGGACTGCGGACTAGTCCATCCAAGCGACATGACTAGTCCGCTGAACTTTCTGGAACCCTACTTCATATAGCACCGGACAAGTCCGGTCTTAGACCGGACTAGTCCGGTTAACCCACTGGAAGTAGACCGGACAAGTCCGATCATATACCGGACTAGTCCGGTATTAGGTTTTACAATGACAACCTTTTGGAAACCATATAAATGGGTGATCCATGGCCTCCCAAAGGGGTGACACGACTAATACAGCTGCAAACACAAACCCTAGCGTTGCCACCTTGTCCCAAGAGCCCAAAACACATCTCCCCACACATCTAAAGTGCAAAAAGATCAAAATCAATTGAACACTTGGATTTGGGATTGGGAGATCATCGTCCTTTCGTTGTGAGCTCTTGGGGTTTGATCTTTCTACACTCATATTCTGCATTGTACTATTTTCGAGTGTATTTGATAACGTTCTTATTGTAATTCCCGTGGGAGCCCTCAACTTGTGAGGTAGCCCCACAAACTCGGTGATTGCCCGTGATAGTGGAGTCAAGTCGGCCTTTGTGGTGACTTGAAGAGGGAAAGGGTTGGGAACCCGGCTCTGTCTCAGCTTCCTCAATGAGGACGTAGATCTCTTGGTGAGATCGAATCTCGTTAAAAATTTGTGTCTTTTGTCTCTCATTTACTTTACATTTTGATACATTAAATCACTAGTTTGCTAATCATCATTTGAGTTCTTATAAGTTTGCATGTGCATTCATACAATAAACTTAATTTATAAAAACTGTTGTTCTCATTCCGCTGCTGAAAGATTCAATTTCTGAAACACACTTAATTAACTCACATAATTCAGCACACCGGACTAGTCCGCACACACAACCGTACTAGTCCGGTCAATCAAGTTTCTGATAACTCTATTAAGTGTGCAAGAATCTTTTAAAGGCCTATTCACCCCCCCTCTAGGCCACATTCAGTTTCCAATGGTTACGTTAGGGTTTGCGATGTCCGGACTAGTCCGTGGTTGACTCTGGACTAGTCCGGTGTGCGTATGTAGAAAACCCTAAGTGTTATGATATATCGGATTAGTCCGTAGTAGTGCGGACTAGTCCGTTTTCTATCCAGAGACAAAATCGAACTTGTCCGACTGATATCGGACTAGTCCGTTTTCTGGTCAGAAAGAAAATCGGACTAGTCCGGTTGATATCGGACTAGTCCGCACATGCTGGAATTGTGCAGTTAGTTTGATTTCTTCCACTTGAGCTCTTGGGGTGTGTTTCTCCAACACACTCTTTACTAAGTATTTTAATATTTTCAGCTCCTGAGCTCTTATCAATTTGGATCCTCCTTCTTCTTTCTTTCTGCGCTTTCTTCCTGATTTCTTTTAAGAACATGCTCTCATCTCAACAATTTTGTTAGGGTCTCATTTGTTTGTCATAAATCAACCAAAACCTACAAGGGATGCCTAGATGCACTTTAAAATCTCCCCATTTTTGGTGATTGATGACAACCAATTGAGATCTCACAAATATGGTGCGTAGACAGGGTACGGAGGCGTGCACCGTGCGCCATGCTTTTGGGGAAGGCGTAGCGTTGAATGCTCGGCCTCACAGCGTACCTTCCTCTCTACTCCTTGGCCATATGCCCGTTGCTCATCGTAGTGACGCCCGGGCGGCTGGCCCCTGGGACACGCGTCCCTGCTGGAGCTGTCTTGCGGAGTATCGGGTGGTCCGGAGTTGTTGGGCACGTGGCAGCTCTAGAGCCCTCCCGCACTGGAGGTCGGGTCCGGGCCGCTGGTCACGTGGCACATCCGGGGCCTTCCTCAAATGGAGGGTGTTCTAGGAGCCGTTGCCCACGTGGCCTCACCGGAGCCCTCCCATGCTGGAGGTTGGACCTAGAGCCGCATGACATGTGGCCCCTCCGGAGCTCTCTCTGGCAGAGGGTGTGGCCCGAAGGCTCCAGGCACGTGGTAGCGCCGGAGCCCTTCTTGACGGAAGATGGGGTCCGACACCACCAGACACGTGACGATTCCTGAGCCACTCTCGGCCGGTCTTCAGGCTTTGGGCCTGAAGACACGCGGCGATCCCAGGTCTGCCCATCGGGCCCACGGCACGTGGCTTACGCTGAGGCCTGCCTAAGCCGGGAAGGCGGGGCCCAGGTGCCTTCTATCCACTACGCGGGGGTACCCAGTTTGTAGGGTACTGACAGTGGCCCCCGGGCCCATCTCGGGGGAGGTATTGAGCCCGCAGGTGGGGCCCCTATCTTTCCCGCATGGTGGTTTTGGACTTGCAATTTCTGGGAATCGAAGTGGTGGCGAGATTTTTGTGTAGTGGGCGAGCCGCCGGACATGGGAGATGAAGAGGTTGTTCGTCCTCGGTGTAGTGGTCCCACTCAGTCAAAGCGGCAGCGCCTCGTCGTGTCCAATCTGACTTGACCTGTCACGGATTGGCAACCGAGAGGGGCTGCGTCGGGGCAATTTCTGCGACCGCTCGTGAACCGTCGGGGTACCACGCCGCTTCCCTCGAGAATCGCCAGACGTTCCCGAGTTCATACTCACCTGTCCCGCTAGTGCCTGACTGGTGGGCCTGGGCCCTACCTATCATTGGCGAGTGCTAGGGTAACATGCTCGAGGGGTCGCCCCGGGTTATTCACTGCAGCAGCCAATGAGTTGGTCGCACCGCTCTCCTCGGGAACCGCCGGATGTTCCTGATGGGTTATTCTCCCAACCCCCAGTGGCTGATGGGTGGACCCAAGTCTAACCCATCACTGGGGGAGGCGAATAGCCCACATCATGCAGTGGTGGTGACCCAATCGCCGCGCCTGTTGCGCTTCCTGAGGCCGAGGACGGGTATAAAAGGAGGCCTTGTGGTGTGGGTCGGCACCTTTCCTCACCATGTGGCCTTTGTTCTCCTCTTGCGCGCTGGAAGTCGCCGCTTCCAGATGCTCTCGCCCTCTAGCTACTCCCTCACCGGTAGCCGTCTTTGTCCACTTCTGCAAGATGTTCGTGTGTGTGTGGCCTCTAGTGAGGGTCTCTGAAGGATCCCTCTCCTTGACTGTCTTGGATAGAGGCACAAGCCATCCTGATGGTGTGTCGACGGTTGGGGAGGCCGTCGGGGACAGGGTCTTCGACCCGCAGTGAGCCCCAACACTAGTGTTGAGTGGAGCACGTCCTCTAGGCGCTCTGCCGCAGAAGGACTGCCTGCCGGTACCGGAGGAAGGCTAGGTCCATGGTGATCAAGCCTTCCTCCTCATACTGTGGTAGATAACAAAATCCTCCACAGATGGTGAATTTGTCCATCCGGTACTGGATGTTACTGTTGTCTTGGTCCAGCGTGCATCTCTGCCGCCCTTGGTCTAATAGCAGGTAACCGTCTCACTGTACAGAGATCAGCTCGGGGGACAACCAAGCAGGCCACATAGTAGAAGACTACTCGACTTGTAGCTGCTAGTTCCTTAGTTATCTTGCACCCCCTTTTATATGTCAGGACCCCAATATCAATGAAAGTATTTATGTTTCAAGTCTTTCATTGCCTTGACCTGTACTTTTTGTGTTGATGAATGAAAAAAATCCTCTTGCTGGACTCATGTCTGTTGGTCACTCGAGGTAGGGCCTGGTAGGCAACGCCACTTTTTAGCTTCTGCAAGACCCCCTGGTCTTTGGTGCCGCAAGGACCGGAGGCTCTCCAAGTTGCCAAAATGGACGAAGTTCCCTTGTTGCTTGTCGTAGATGCGTACCCATTTCCTCTTCGCGTGTTGCCGGGGTCCGGCCGACTTGCTTGGTTTGACTAGTTGGGATGTCCCTCTGGCAAACGAACGACAGTGCAAGACATAAACTCCGGAGACTTCGGGAGGTGTCAACTTTGGGGGTCCGAGTGTGTCCCTTTGGGATAGTTGGGGTTCCGGTCCCACGGATCGGAGCCCTATGGCTTGCACAAGCACTGAAAGAAAAGGATAACCGTGACGTGTAGTTGCATTTTGTCTGCTCGATGGCCCCATTATGGCTCGTGGTCCTCTGCTAAAGCAACGAACCTGGGCAATTTAGTGTAGTAGTGTCCGGACCCTGGTAACCATCCTTCTCAGGGCGGTATGCCATCCGGACCCCCCGCACTTGGGTGCAGCGCTGGAAGAGACAGGATGCACATGCTTTAGGGCGTAGGGGCAGTCAAGCAGGCTACACATCCTGGACCTTCCGTTGGACAGACACTCCGAAGAAGGGAAGCATCCTTCGGGCACCGCCGGACCCAAGCAGAGGGAAATAAAAGAAAAGGAAAGTAGAATGAGAGATAAGAGAATGAAAGATAGAGTAAAGTGAGAGAGAAAGAATGTAGGAAGATAGAGTTAGCGCGAAGAAAGGAAGCGTCCTTCTGGCACCACCGGACCCAAGCGGGAAGATAACCAGAGGGTCCGGAGACAACACAGGTGCCTCAGGTATTTCCGCCTTGTAGCTTGGACAGTTTAACCTTGTCCAATGGCGATACAGAGAAAACTCAACTATGTAGACAGGGTGGAATACACAAAAATATAGGCAAGATTTGAAAAGGAAAATCGTATGGGTAAGGGAGCGCAAAGGTCCAAAATGACTCAGCTGACGTGGGCAGCACTTTTCTAGTTTCCCAATCTTGTTCCTCCGGGCCCTTATCGGCGTAAGGACTCAGGGCACCCTGGCGGTGTGGCTACCATCCTTTCTGGACCCCTGGTATCGTAAAGAGCCGAGGGGTGTTCAACCCTTGTCTTCAGCTTGTCGTAGCCGGTGCTCCGAGTCTTCTGCTCGTTGCTGGAGTGGTCCGATGCCCTGCCCACGTGACTTACCGTGATGGCCCCCTGGTAGGTGTGGCCACTTAGTGGGGGGCACACCTACCAAGTAGATTGGATGAGGCAGGGTGTCAGCATCGGACCTCCCGGGGGTTTCGGTACACCACAAACCTATTGAGACGGTCCGGGCTTGGGTGATGTGGTCGTCCAGGATGCATGAGCCACCTGGTTCCCCGACACTGAGTCGTAGCGCCGGGATGCCCAACCATCATGTCGCGAATGGTCATGAGGGTAGGATCATTTGCAGCGTATGCGCTGGTGTGTGAATCTGCTTGGCATGGAACTGATACGTCTTGCATCTCTTGACCAGCTCGACGGTGTCCAGGAGGGCTATCGGCCAGTAGAAGCCATGCCGGAAGGCTTTACCGGTCAGCGTGTGGAACGAAGCATGGTTGCCATACACGCCCTCATGGATCTATGCGAATAACTCGCAGCCTTCCTCCCGGGCTATTTACCTCAATAGAACGCTGTCAGCACCACGCTGGTAGAGATCTTTGTCTACCAGTGTGTATCTTTTAGCCATACAAACGATTGGTTCAGCGGTTACACATTCATCGGAAAGGATGTTGTCCTTCAAGTAGGTCCAGACCTCCGCGATCCATGCATCAGGACATACTTGAGCTTCCGTATCTTGGGCGCCGGGTTGCACGGAGTCCCCGGTGACGCATACGATCATTGGCGAGCGCCATGGTTGCAGGGCCCCCGGGACTGCCAACATTGAGGTGCTGGGCTCGCCCCCTTCGCCTAGTTCGACAGGCCA
Source organism: Neostapfia colusana (assembly GCA_030760725.1). Lineage (NCBI taxonomy): Eukaryota > Viridiplantae > Streptophyta > Magnoliopsida > Poales > Poaceae > Neostapfia > Neostapfia colusana. The sequence continues at coordinate 41,615,130 of JASWHV010000018.1, read as the reverse complement.
GGCTGTATGACACAGTGGCTTCCTTTCAAAGGTGCCTTCGGGGACCGGAGCCTATGAAGAGGCTTTTATTGAAAGGTTGTCTGCCACCGCGTTGTTGGCACAGGGGATATGGCGCTACTTCAAAGCATGAAATCCCTTCTCGACCTCTTGCACACGGATAAGGTAGGCAGCTAGCTGTGGGTCAATGTAGGAATACTCATGCTCGCCTTGTTTGATGGCGAGTTGGGAGTCCCCTTTTAACTAGCATCTGCCGTATTCCTAGAGAAAGGGCAGTACTCAAGCCAAATATGAGGGCTTCGTACTTTGCCATGCTGTTAGTAGCTTTGAAGTCAAGATGCACCATGTACTTGAACTGCTCTCCTGACTGCGAGATGAGCAGGACTCTTGCTTCGGCACCTCGCTCGCGCGAGGGCCGTCATAGTAGAGTGTCTAGTGGGGTCCGGTGAAAACCGGGGCACTGGCTACGGGCCACCGTTGTCTTGACTCCTTGGGTGGTATGGAGACAGAATCCATTCCGCCAGAAATGTGTAGGACTAGTGTGTAGGATGGGCTCTGGACATGCCATTTGTAGTCGCTATGCATGAGCCAACATATACTGTAATGGAGTGCACAGGACATGATACATTTTTTCTTATTTCTAGCTTCCTTCGGGCAACAGGAGGCAACAGGCCATGTAAGAAGGCAGCGATTCGCCCCGGGTACCGAGAGTGACTGAACCGTTCCGAGACTTTAGCTATTCTAAGCTCTGTTCCTAGTCTCTATGTTACCCTTACAAGAAAGAGAAAAATAAAAAACATCCTACCACTACCTTAGGCGTAGAACTTACAGAGGTGTCCTATGACCTGTTGTCCGGGTAGAGGTATCCATCCCCTGCAGCAAGGCAGACGCTTCTGTATCAGCATGCTCGTACTGGTCGGGGTGAACCGTCTCTACCAGGGGGAAGGCTTGTCACCCCTCCTCGAGAAAGGGTTGGCCGAGGCACCAGGTATACCTCCCTTGAGCTGCCTACTCTTCGCCGTGTGTCTGGGCATCGGATGAGTCTTGGTTGCACGGCGAAGTGGGGATCACCTGGTCAGGCATGGAGCGTTTTGCGCCGCTCACTGTGGTCGGAGTTGGAGCTCCCGTCTTGGTCATAGATGACCTTCAACGCCCGTTTTGCGTCTTGGAACTCCATCACCTGGTCCGTGCTGACCTCTGGGTCAACCTTTTGCTTGCCCTCCCGTTGGCCGAAGGGTGCACCATCCTGGCGCTGCTGTCGAAGCTCACGGAAGCGCTCCGCCAGCCTCTGGATTTCCCGGCACTCACTGGCACTGTGCCGGTTGGTTCCGTGGACCGGGCACCTCTGGTCGCCGTCGTCGCTGCCGGACGGCTGTCGTGGGCGCTTGTCGGAGCGCGGCCCCCGGCCCCCTGCGGCCGCTACTGCTGCTGCAGTGTGGGCTCCGGCCAGTGGCTTGTCCTTGTGTGGCGGACCGGAATCCGCACGCTCAGGATCTCAGAGGGTGGTGCCGCACGATGCGACACCCGATAGCACACATCATAAGTAAACATTGCATTACATATAAAACCAAGTTAATATGTACAAAATAGTACAAGACTTCAGTCACAAACTAAGTATTGAAATTACAACAGCGGAAGCTAAGTTTATACAACTCACACCCATCTATCTAGCAAAAGTCGGTTGTCCAGCCCTATGGACAACCCACACTAGCCTCACTCCTAAGCTCAGCGCGGCGGGTACGGCTCCCACTCAACCGTGGTCCCCGATGGAGGGTAGCCCTCGCCGGTGGACTCGTACCCCGAGTCCGTGGGATATTCCTCACCTGAAAAACACTTATAGCAGCAACCATGAGCACGATGGCTCAACAAGACTTAACCGACTCACCTAATCATGAAACTCTATATGCAGGTCAGAACAAATATAGGAAGGCACATTGCATCAACGGACACGCCTACAAGTTCATCCTTTCTTCATCTTTTAGCCACAAGTTAACAGTTCATGAATCCGAAATTTAGTGAGCAATATTTGGTGGCACACATGTAGCAATACAATTTAATCATAACAGCAATAGTGAATCATATCATTTCATATATCAACCTACGTTACAACTCAGCGACCAAGTGGTACTCGTCACCGCGAGGGATGGCGAATCAACTCGATATACACCTGCAGGGATACCAGAAGAGCACGCCATGTACGCCCACTCGTGGAGCTGCACAGCACGCTCGCTCGATGTCGTACGGGACAACCTTTTGCCCAACAGCTCAAACGTTGAACCAGTCGCACCGAAACGGACAGGAGGTTCCCTACATGGAGCATCTCTCTATGCTCGTTAGCAGATTTCCACCTTGCTGCCCTCAACCTACACCTATACATCGGTGTGCTATGCCTCGACGCCCGGAGGTTTAGGTTACATCGGTTTACCGGGGCCCATATATCCAATATGCCTTCGGTACGTTCAAACTTGATCAGCATGGGCCGCACTTGGATCAGTCCTCAATCGACACGGACAGGGTCACGCACACAAGACTTCCTCTTTCTGCGCCCTAGCCCCTGCCTAGTCTCATTTTCTTACTAAAGTGATCTCACATCACTCAAACCAATCCTGTGTGTCCCGAATCCTATCTCGCGAGTAGATTCCAACTACTCGACTTGTACCGAAGTTCAATGAACATTAAGCACAGCGTATACTACTCGAGGACTTATACACTACCCTCACTCTTGTGGGAAAAATCTGGCTATGCACTTGGGTTTCATCCATCCTACTCCTAATGCACATACATACCTCATACTAAGTATACATAAAGCAAAACTTTGTAAAATTGGTTAATGCAAACCAGGGCTTGCCTTGTTGCTGCTGGTCAGAGGTTAGTTCTTCTTCCGGAAGGAGAAAGTAATATACTATATGTCAATTTGAATGCAATGTTTGGAACTGAATATGTAAATACCATAACTCTAGCTAGCCTTCCCCTTTGGCTCTGAAATTTTTATGGTGGTTTGGTAGGGTCCTAGCCAGAAACTTGACCAAGTTTCATTTGAAACACAGTTCATTTGAGCTCTGTACAAATAAAAGCCTATTTGGTCATTATTAGGGTCTCTAAGGATTTCCAGAGATTTTCATGGTTCAACTCATTACTTTCTGGAAACTAGAATTTGATATGGTTCTAATGGAATTGGTTTCATGTCATTTGAAGCGTCCTAGATGAAGTTATGCCCTAAACAAGATTTGAGAAAATTTGAAAAATGTTTCTGTACAGTTTTCTATTTTCCCAGGGCAGTTCACTTAATCATACCATTAGGGGGACTAAATGACTTGGATGGGTCTGAAATTTTTCCTGTGACTCAAGGATTTTCAAATGAACATCCCAGCACAATTTCAGAATTTTTCACAAAGGAATTCTCCAGATAAATTTCCCAACAGTTTAAATTTTAGGGAATTAATTCTGGAAAACTAACAAGTTTCATGAGCTGAAATTTGTTTTTGCTGGAAAGTACTCAAAAAGATGAATCCAACAGAATTTGGTTCACTGAATTTGGAGCTTCCTAGCAAAAGTTATAGCTAGTTGAAGTTTCAACCAAATTCTGAAATTCAAATAAAAGTTTAAACGGCTGGTGGGTCCCAGGGCTACGTGTCAGCTCTACAGCCAAACCACACGGGGGTCCGCAGAGTTTCCCACGTATTCACACAAAATCCTGAGCCACATCTGATCCAAGATTTAAACTATGGGTCCCTGACTGGCGGGACCCACCCGAGCCTTCTTCCTCCTCGGGTTATTTCCCGCCCCGCGCTGCTCCCTCGCCGGACCTCCACCGGCGCTTGCTGGATCCGCGTTTCCGGCCGCCTCTCGGCCTGAGGCTCGCCGCCTATGGGTTTACAGCTACAGGGAATTGGTTGGTGGAGTATGCGTGGGCGCTAGGGAACCGGAAACGTGCTGGCGACGTGCGGCGGCCTCGGGAGAGGTCCGGCGCCGTCAGCCGGGGGTTCTTACCCGCCAAACGCTCGAGTGATCGGCTCTAGAGCATCCTTGGATGTTAGGGAAACTCGGAAAGTAAGAACCGGTGCGTGAGAGCACCTCTAAATGGGTTCGCACCGTACGCCCGATTGGTGCCGCTATGGTTGAGCTCGGAAAAATGGAAAGTAATCGGTCTACATGGCGTCTAATGCTAGGGCTATGAAGATGAGTTGATCGCCGATTACTCTAGATCCTTTGTACACGATTTGCTGAACTCTAAACAAGAATTGGGTGCGAATTTTGGAATTCCATACTGAAGGTCCGTGGAGATGCTCCGGGAGAAGAATGGCAAATTCAGCCGCTAGGGTTCATGGCTTGCTCCAAGTTTTGGATGGAAGCAGCACCCAGGAAGGGCGGTTTTCCGTGGCCATGCTGGCTCGACCGTGAAAACCTCTGTGGAGAGCTGTCCACATATGTCCAGTCGCCGGTTTGCTTAGGTCGCCGCAGAGGACAATGTGCTCTTGGTGTAGGGAAGATTGGCTAACCCGATGGTGTGTGGAGAGGATAGTAGAGGACCCTTCAGTGCCGTTTGTGCAGCTTGGAGAGTTCGGGGAGCACGAGCTTGATCGTCTCCCGATCGAGTTTTTAGAGATGGCGGCGAGCGGCGGCTTTTCCTTGTCGAGCGGTGAAACAGAGCACAGCCCGTGGGTTGCAGCGTTTGGGTGCCTTCGTGAGCAAGCAGCAGCTGCGGTGCGTCAGCCATCGTGCGTGAGGAGGTGGAAACCAAGCAGCTCGGTGGCGGCCGCTGCGGAAGCCCGGAGAACAGAGCGCGCACGGTTGTGGCTTGACTCAGTGGCTTGACTGACATGTGGGCCCTTTTCTCCCCTCTATTCATTTCCCCCTCCTCTGCTCCAAATATCTCAACCACTCAAAATTGAATGGTAGACTTTGCCACAAAGGCATGGGATGAAATTTGAATTCTTCAACTGAAATTGGTTTGGCTAAATTTGTTGCCCATTTGAATTTGAAATTCAAATTCAGTTTGAATTATTGCAAATTTAGCTCCCGACAAGATGAACTCCAATGGGGATGAAAATTGTTGGACTAACTCAGAAAAATGTGCTGAGTTTGAATATGAAGTCAACTTTTGAATTCAAGTGATGAAAGTGGCTGCAATTTGAATTTGCATTCAAATTAGCCCCTTTTTCAAATGTCTCCAAAAGTGCCTCAAAAAGGCTTGGATTTGCATGAAACTTAGCCTGAGCCTTCCCAAGAATATTTAAGGTCTATGGGTGAGCTCAACCTCTCATGTTTATGTGTATGACTCCTATTTTTTTGAAGTTATGGCTTTCCCCTCTAATCACCCTCTTGATGGTGTTTACTTGCTCTTCTCAAATGTTCAAGAGCTATCCACCAAATGAACTGTGGTGGGGTGAGGTGATGAAATGAACACCTTTGGCAAGTCCATTCTTGGGCTTTTACATCCCTCCCCCCTTAAAAGAATTTCGTCCTGAGATTATAAATGAAGAGACAACGATGTAATATGAACTCACCCGTGATGAGACGCCATGAAATCCGGGTAGTTTGAGCGAAGGAATTCCTCGCTCTCCCACGTTGCTTCTTCAGCGGTGTCGTTGCTCCATAGTATCTTATAGAATCACAATGTTCGTCTACGTGTGGTCTGAGCCTTCTCATCAATAATTGCCGCCGGATATTCAGCATACATCAAATCCGGTTGCAGCTCGCCAATGTCTTCGGTGGGAACAGAAGATGTATACTTCAGACATTTCCGTAGTTGTGAAACATGGAAAACGTCATGGACACCAGCGAGAGATGCCGATAGCTCCAATCTATACGCCACTGGTCCACACTTCTCGGTGATAGCATAGGGTCCAATATATCGGGGAGCGAGTTTCCCCTTCACGCCGAATCCGTGTACGCCCTTCATCGGAGATACACGGAGGTACACATGTTCCCCGATATCGAAGTGTAGCGGCCTACGCCTCTTATCAGCACAACTTTTCTGCCGGGGTTGAGCGGCCTTCAAGTTGGCTTGGATAATCCGAACACGCTCTTCGGCGTCGTTCACCACATCAACCCCAAACATGACCCTTTCACCGCTCTCGCACCAGTTCAATGGGGTGAGGCATTTGCGACCGTAGAGAGCCTCATATGGTGCCATTTTGATACTCGCTGGATAGCCATTGTTGTATGAGAATTCCGCCAACGGTAGATGATCATCCCAGTTTCTACCGTGGTGGATGGCACACGCTCTCGACACGTCTTCTAATACTTGGTTCACCCTCTCAGTCTGTCCATCTGTCTGAGGGTGATAGGCGGAGCTTCTAATCAGCTTAGTACCCAAAGCAGCATGCAACTGCTCCCGGAAACGAGATACAAATAGTGCCCCTCGATCTGGGATTATGGTCTTGGGTACTCCATGCAAGCATAGAATTCTTGCAATATACAACTCCGCATATCTGCTGGCATGGACATGTGTATGCACGGGAATGAAATGAGCCGACTTGGTTAACCGATCAACGATCACCCAAATTGAATCATGTTTGTTGGAAGTCAGAGGTAATCCCACAATGAAATCCATGCTCACATCTGCCCACTTCCATGCCGGAATTTTAAGGGGTTGCAACAGCCCTGATTTCCTCATGTGATCCGCTTTCACTCGTCTACACATATCACACTCAGATACGTATTTAGCCACTTCCCGCTTCATCCGTGTCCACCAAAATTTTCTTTTTAAATCTTGGTACATTTTGTTGCTGCCTGGATGAATGGAGAATTTAGACAAGTGAGCTTCATCAAGGATCTTCTTCCTCAGCTCCATATTCCGGGGTACGACTATACGTTCATTGAACCACAGCGTCCCCTCATCATCTTTCCAGAAACATTTGATTTCCCCGTTGTCTATCCGTCTCCGGAGATGTGCCATACCCTTGTCAACTTTCTGAGCTGCAATGACATCCTCCCTAACGGTAGGGATGAGATCAAGGTTGTAGAGTGATCCATAAGGAACCAAGTATAAACTCGGCTCTTCCTCTTCCACTGATGTAATGGTGAGGTTATGGACATGTGACTTCCGACTCAGCGCGTCGGCAACCCCATTCGCCTTGCCGGGGTGGTAATGAATCTCAATCTCATAATCTTTGATTAGTTCTAACCACCTCCTTTGCCTCATATTCAGCTCCTTCTGAGTGAAAATATACTTCAAACTCTTGTGGTCGGTGTAGAGATGCACCAAATTCCCCAGGAGATAGTGCCTCCACATTTTCAGCGCCAAAACCACAGCAACAAGCTCAAGATCATGAGTCGGATAGTGCTGCTCATGGTTTTGAAGCTGGCGTGAGCCATATGCGACCACACATCCTTCTTGAATCAACACGCAGCCGAGCCCAATGCCGTACGCATCACAATACACGTCGAAGGGCTTGGTTGTATCCGGTTGAGCTAAAACCAGGGCTGTTGTGAGATGCTTCACCAATGCTTGGAACACTCCTTCACACGCCGCGTTCCAAACATATTTTGTTCCCTTCTTCAATAATTCTGTCATCGGCTTAGCAAGCTTGGAGAATCTTGGAATGAATCTCTGATAATATCCTACTAAACCACGGAAGCTTCTGACTTCATGGATAGAAGCGGGAGCTTTCCATTTCAGCACTTGCTCAATTTTGCTTGGGTCAACCGCAATGCCTTCCGCTGAGATGATATGTCCCAAAAATGGCACTTGGCTGATCCAAAACCCACATTTTCTGAACTTGGCAGAGAGCTTATGGTCCTGCAGTCATTGAAGAATGATTCTCAAGTGTTCGGCGTGTTCTGCTTCCGTCTTGGAGTAAACCAAGATATCATCAATGAACACCACCATGAACTTGTCCAGCTCCGGCATGAACACCGAGTTCATGAGATACATGAAATGTGCCAGAGCATTGGTGAGACCAAAAGACATGACGAGATATTCATGTAAGCCATATCTCGTCGAGAAGGCCGTCTTCGGGATATCCTCCGCCCGGATTTTTATTTGATGATACCCTGAGCGAAGGTCCATCTTTGAAAACACACTTGCACCCACAAGCTGATCAAACAGAATGTCAATACGGGGCAGTGGGTATTTTTTCTTGATGGTGACGGCGTTGAGCAGTCAGTAATCCACACACAGGCTCAAGGTTTCATCCTTCTTCTTTACGAACAGCGCCGAGAATCCCCAAGGCGAGGAACTCGGTCTAATGAAACCTTTGCTCAACAGATCATTGAGCTGTTCTTTCAATTCAGTCAGCTCGTTCGGAGCCATTTTGTATGGTCTCCGTGAGATGGGAGTAGTCCTGGGTGCAAGCTCAATCTTGAACTCCACATCTCGCTCAGGTGGCATGCCCGGAAGATCATCCAGAAACACGTCGGGGTATTCCCGGACTACGGGGATGTCCTCTAACCTGAGAACTTCAGTGTTATAAGTTGCTGAAACTTCCGGGACAGGGTTCTCTAACACCATGAAATGCGGACGGTGAAATGGAGAATTCAAATGAACCATCCGTTACAGAGTGTCCAGGACAGCGCCATGGTAGCGTAACCATGACATCTCTAAGATTGCATCAATCTTCTGTCTCGTAAGGATTATCAAGGTGGTGGGATATATCTTCCCACCTAAGCACAGAGGTGCTTTTGGAATCATCATATTTGCTGAAATCTTCCCTCCCGGTGAGCAGATCATATATGAGCAGTCAGTTGGGAAGACTTGCATTTGATGCTTAGCCACATAGGATGCACTTATAAAACTGTGGGTTGCACCCGAATCGAATAAAATGATGATTGCTTGGTCGTTGAGAGTGAAAGTACCCGCTAGCACGTTTTCTCCCTCCGGGGTGTCCTCATTGTCGAGGTTGTGAACGCCTCCGGTTTGCTGACCAACCTTCTTGACCGGAGGTCGGCCTCGAGCACCGCCCTGATATTGGGCTTGCCCGCTGCTCTGCTGCCCCTGGGGACAGTCCTTCGAGAAATGGCCCGCCTGGCCGCACGTGTAGCAGTTGTAGCGAGGCGGTCCTCCGCTGATCGGCGGACGGAAACCCGGGGCGCGTTGTGGCAGTGGAAACGCCTGGGATACCATCTGCTGCTGCTGTTGCGGTCGCGGTGGTGGCATCGGTGGTCGGAACGGAGGTGGCTGGAAAGAACGACCCCCCGAACTGCTGAGGTCGCGCCGGTGGATGCCACTGCTGACTGGATGGTGTCCGATACACCATGCGGTATTTATGAGGGGCTCCACCCCCACTGCTGGGTGGAGCGCTGCACTTTCTCTGCTCAGCCGCCAATTCCCGCTGAGCATCTTCTTGCATGATCACGCCGTTGAAAAGATCGTTGAATGTGCCGTGATTGCATTGTACGAGATGCGTCTCCATCTCGGGATTTAACCCCCGATAGAAATGCTCTCGCTTCTTCTCCTCAGTGGAGACACTATCCGATGCATACTGCGCCAGATGGTTGAAGGCATGGGAGTAGTCGTGGGCACTCCTCCCGCCCTGCTTCAGCTCCAAGAACTCTTGGAACTTCCGCTTGATTATCCTGGGAGGGATATGGTAGGCGCGGAACGCCTCCCGAAATTCTTCCCACTCCACGGCGTGGCCAGCCGGCAGTGAGGCGACATAGTTCGCCCACCACGCACCAGCGGCACCGTGAAGCTGCTGCGCCATGAAGAGAGTCTTTTGCCGCTCCGTGCATTGGAGCAGCCCGAACTTGGACTCAATTGTCCGCAGCCAGTTGTCGGCCTCCAGGGGTTCTGCCACTTCGGTGAACACCGGAGGGTACGTACTCATGAAGTACGAGTACGTCACAATGTGGGGCTCACGAGGCCCCCTCTCTTGATGCCCCCCTCCTGGGACGTATTTTGCACGATCGTGCGGAGCAGGTCGGTCTGCTCCTCACGATTATCCACCAGTGCCGCAATCACATCCGCTAGTGTAAGTGGAGGCGGCGGTGGTGGTTGTTGCTGCGGGGTGCTGTCGTAGGCAGGTGGCTGGGAGTCATCACCCCCCTGCTGGCTAGAGCCACCAACCTCATGCGTGGCCCGAGTGCGAACCATCTGCAATCATACAACAATAAAAATCAGTCCCGCAACATACTTCAGGCAGTCCAATAAAATAGGCGTAAAACATAATGACAATAAAACATGCGATACATCTCGTATACAGATAATGTAATAACTTTGCACAAGCTACACCATTACCAGATCAAAATACCAGCTGTTAAATCTAAATTGACGGACTTCCTCTTTAGAAGTTCATCTCAACTCGGTTTGGTCACTACGAGACGTTAATATCGCTTTGTCATCACATATACTACCCTTTTATCTTCAATACGACACAAACATGGCCTCTAGCAAAAGAAACTTGAGTAAGAAACCTACTAAAATCTTTCACTAGTTGAAGATAACCACTCATGAGTATGTTCTACCTCATTTGGAAGTACTTAAACCCCCCCTAGGGTACCACAATCTCTCAAATGAGTTCAACTGTCATCCCTCTGCCAGAATGACCAGTTTCTACATATCCCAGATTTTGATCTGGTGCTGGGCATTTTCATGACTCAAGCTGAATACCAAGGTTAAATTTAACTTCGGTATCTTTTCAACGAGTATTTATTTGCCCTCAGATCAGCTCTGGTTAAAAAGTTATGATAATTCAAAGTCAACAGAATTCCTGGAAGAATTTCAATGGCACCTCCTTTGGAAGTTGCTGTTTTCAACTCTAATTTCCACTGAATTCTGTGCTGAAATTGCATAAACTTTGAATTACAAAAATGTAACACATCTCCTACCCTTTCCAAAAAGGTGTTGTGTGAAAATTTTAGATTTTTCTACTGGAAGTTATTCTTGAAAAACAGAACAGTCCAAAGAGTATTTTAAATCTGTCCTGGTTCTGGACAGTTTGCATTTATCTGGGATTTAGACCATCTTAATGTTTGATTCTGCTCTGCAAGTCTACAACAAAGTTGTATAGTACTTAAACACCTTTCCATAACTATATCCACACCTCCATTGGCTAAATAATCTGTGAGTTATGCTCTGTTAAAGTTTAGCAGACTTGCTGCCCCAAACAGAGCACTCTGTTTTCAATCCCTTTGAGCTAAACTGATCAACTATTGAAATTTTCTACACAACCAGGGTCCTACATATTGAAACTTGGTTATTTGAGTTCCTTGTTACCATTATATTTTATGCAAATGCCTATTATATGTCGGTACTACGTTCCTCACAAAAGGAAAATCCTAACCGGATTATACCAGCATATACGTCTCAATTGTGGCACTAAACGGTCGCTCACACACGTGTACTACACGGTTTACATACATGGTTAGTACCTGCAGAAGAACACCCAATAATGATGCACTCAAAGGTTCTTTTCATTTCAGGCAGGTCCATATTTAAAAGTAAATACATACGCCCGTATCATTGCCATACAACCGTCCTTGAGTTAAGCCACGTCTCAAGGTACGTGATCGTGTTTTTACACCACACAACAGGGAACCCGAGTATAGAGCGAACGGGTCGCCACGGTTGGGAATTTTATCACCCCAATAGATACCACCTACTGCCCTGCAGGGGACGCCGATGGCAAACGCTGCGTATGTCCTCCTAGGCTATTTCCAGAAGAACACACTCTCGCGTTACTGACCACACGATGGGGTCTCCACTTTCTTGCCTAATGCACGCTAGGGATCAGCGTTTCATATGAACTCAGGAACATGAAGAGTCCAAGAGCTTCATATTGACGTCCCACACCAAGCTGTGAGACCTATCCCTGAACCACATTCCTAGTCAGGGGAGCTAACCGAAATTGAACTGCTTTCGGTGGCGTTCGTTACCATTTTTACCTGAGCGTAGGTGCGTCGTTACATAATTAAAATTTCAAAATTATAACACATATGTTAGTCATGCCACTTTAAGTAAGTATGCTAATACAATCCTTAATTAGTGTGCTATACCCAATGCAGCTCTGATACCAGCCTGTGGCGGACCGGAATCCGCACGCTCAGGATCTCAGAGGGTGGTGCCGCACGATGCGACACCCGACAGCACATATCATAAGGAAACATTGCATTACATAGAAAACCAACTTAATATGTACAAAATAGTACAAGACTTCAGTCACAAACTAAGTATTGAAATTACAACAGCGGAAGCTAAGTTTATACAACTCACACCCATCTATCTGGCAAAATTTGGTTGTCCAGCCCTATGGACAACCCACACTAGCCTCACTCCTTAGCTCAGCGCGGCGGGTACGGCTCCCACTCAACCGGAGGGTAGCCCTCGCCGGTGGACTCGTACCCCGAGTCCGTGGGATACTCCTCACCTGAAAAACACTTATAGCAGCAACCATGAGTACGATGGCTCAACAAGACTTAACCGACTCACCTACACATGAAACTCTATATGCAGGTCAGAACAAATATAGGAAGGCACATTGCAGCAATGGACATGCCTACAAGTTCATCCTTACTTCATCTTTTAGCTACAAGTTAACAGTTCATGAATCCGAAATTTAGTGAGCAATATTTGGTGGCACACATGTAGCAATACAATTTAATCATAACAACAATATACTGAATCATATCATTTCATATATTAACCTACGTCACGACTCAGTGGCCAAGTGGTACTCGTCACCGTGAGGGACGGCGAATCGACTCGATATACACCTGCAGGGATACCCAAAGAGCACATCACGTACGCCCACCCGTGGAGCTGCACAACACGCTCGCTCTATGTCGTACGGGACAACCTTTCGCCCAACAGCCAAACGTTAAACCGGTCACACCGAAACGGACAGGACGTTCCCTACACGGACCATCTCTCTATGCCCGTTAGCAGATTTCCACCTTGCTGCCCTCAACCTACACCTATAAATCGGTGTGCTATGCCTCGACGCCCGGAGGTTTAGGTTACATCGGTTTACCGGGGCCCATATATCCTATATGCCTTCGGTACGTTCAAAATTGAACAGTGTGGGCCGCACACGGATTGGTCCTCAATCGACACGGACAGGGTCGCGCACAAAAGACTTCCTCTTGCTGCGCCCTAGCCCCTGCCTAGTCTCATTTTCTTACTAAAGTGATCTCACATCACTCGAACCAATCCCGTGTGTCCTGAATCCTATCTCGTGAGTAGATTCCAACTACTCGACTTGTACCGAAGATCTATGAACATTAAGCACAGCATATACTACTCGAGGACTTATACACTACCCTCACTCTTGTGGGAAAAATCTGGCTATGCACTTGGGTTTCATCCATCCTACACCTGATGCACATACATACCTCATACTAAGTATACATAAAGCAAAACTTTGTAAAATTGGTTACTGCAAACCGGGGCTTGCCTTGTTGCTGCTGGTCAGAGGTCAGTGCTTCATCTGGAAGGAGAAAGTCCAGCACTTCCGGGGTTTCCTTGCCTTCAGCGACTACACGTAAGCAATATACTATATGTCAATTTGAATGCAATGTTTGGAACTGAATATGTAAATATCATAACTCTAGCTATCCCTCCCCTTTGGCTCTGAAATTTTTATAGTGGTTTGGTAGGGTCCTAGCCAGAAACTTGACCAAGTTTCATTTGAAACACAGTTCATTTGAGCTCTGTACAAATAAAAGCCTATTTGGTCATTATTAGGGTCTCTAAGGATTTCCAGGGATTTTCATGGTTCAACCCGTTACTTTCTGGAAACTAGAATTTGAGATGGTCCTAATGGAATTGGTTTCATGTCATTTGAAGCGTCCTAGATGAAGTTATGTCCTAAACAAGATTTGAGAAAATTTGAAAAATATTTCTGTACATTTTTCTATTTTCCCAGGGCAGTTCACTTAATCACACCATTAGGGGGACTAAATGACTTGGATGGGTCTGAAATTTTTCCTGTGACTCAAGGATTTTCAAATGAACATCCCAGCCAAATTTCAGAATTTTTCACAAAGTAATTCTCCAGATAAAATTCCCAACAGTTTAAATTTTAGGGAATTAATTCTGGAAAACTAATGAGTTTCATGAGCTGAAATTTGTTTTGCTGGAAAGTACTAAAAAATATGAATCCAAAAAAATTTGGTTCACTGAATTTGGAGTGAGTTGAAGTTTGAACCAATTTCTGAAATTCAAATAAAAGTTTAAACCGGCTAGTGGGTCCCAGGGCTACGTGTCAGCTCTACAGCCAAACCACACGGGGTTCCGCAGAGTTTCCCGCGTAGTCACACAAAATCCCGAGCCACATCTGATCCGAGATTTAAACTATCGGTCCCTGACAGGCGGGACCCACCCGAGTCTTCTTCCTCCTCGGGTTATTTCCCGCCCCCGCGCTGCTCCCTCGCCGGACCTCCACCGGCGCTCGCCGGATCAGCGTTTCCGGCCGCCTCTCGGCCTGAGCTCGCCGCCTATGGGTTTGCACCTACGGGGAATCGGTTGGTGGGGTCTGCGTGGGCGCTAGGGAACCGGAAACGTGCCGGCGACGTACGACGGCCTCGGGAGAGGTCTGGCGCCGTAAGCCAGGGGTTCTAACCCGCCAAACGCTCGAGTAATCGGCTCTAGAGCATACTTGGATGTTAGGGAAACTCGGCAAGTATGAACCGGTGCGTGAAAACACCTCTAAATGGGTTCACAACGTACGCCCGATTGGTGCCACCATGGTTGAGCTCGGAAAAATGGAAATTAATCGGTCTACATGGCGTCTAAGGCTAGGGCTGTGAAGAAGAGTTGATCGCCAACTACTCTAGCTCCTTTGTGCATGATTTGCTGAACTCTAAACGAGAATTGAGTGGGGATTTTGGAATTCCATACCGAAAGGTCCGTGGACATGCTCTGGGAGAAGAACGGCAAATTCAGCCGCTAGGGTTCACGGCTTGCTCCAAGTTTTGGATGTAAGCAGCACCCAGAAAGGCCGCTTCCATGGCTGTGCTGGCTCGACCGTGAAAACCTCGGCGGAGAGCTGTCCACGGATGTCCAGTCGCCGGTTTGCTTAGGTCGCCGCAGAGGACGATGTGGTCTCGGTGTAGGGAAGCTTGGCTAACCCGATGGTGTGTGGAGAGGATAGTAGAGGACCCTTCAGTGCTGTTTGTGCAGCTCGAGGAGTTCGGGGGCACGAGATTGATCGTCTCCCGATCGAGTTTTCAGAGATGGCGGCGAGCGGCGGCTTTTCCTTGTCGAGCGGTGAAACAGAGCACAACCCGTGGGTTGCAGCATTTGGGTGCCTTCGTGAGCAAGCAGAAGCTGCGGTGCGTCAGCCGTTATGTACTGAGGAGGTGGCGACCCGAGCAGCTCGTTGGTGGCCGCTGCAGAAGCCCGGAGAACAGAGCGCGCACGGTTGTGGCTTCACTCAGTGGCTTGACTGACATGTGGGCCCTTTTCTCCCCTCTATTCCTTTCCCCTCCTCTGCTGCAAATATCTCAACCACTCAAAATTGAATGGTAGACTTTGCCACAAAGGCATGGTATGAAATTTGAATTCTTCAACTGAAATTGGTTTGGCTAAATTTGTTGCCCATTTGAATTTGAAATTCAAATTCAGTTTGAATTATTGCAAATTTTGCTCCCGACAAGATGAACTCCAATGGGGATGAAAATTGGTGGACTAACTCAGAAAAATGTGCTGAGTTTGAATATGAAGTCAACTTTTGAATTCAAGTGATGAAAGTGGTTGCAATTTGAATTTGCATTCAAATTGGCCCCTTTTTCAAATGTCTCCAAAAGTGCCTCAAAAAGGCTTGGATTTGCATGAAACTTGGCCTGAGCCTTCCCAAGAATATTTAAGGTCTAGGGTTAAGCTCAACCTCTCATTTTTATGTGTATGACTCCTATTTTTTTGAAGTTATTGCTTTCCCCTCTAATCACCCTCTTGATGGTGTTTACTTGCTCTTCTCAAATATTCAAGAGCTATCCACCAAATGAACTATGGTGGGGTGAGGTGAAATGAACACCTTTGGCAAATCCATTCTTGGGCTTTTACACCTTGCCGCCGGCCCTCTTCTTCTTGCCACCAGGGTTCTCCCTGGCGAGCTCACCCTCTTTGCTGGGTGGTCTGTGCCAATTACAGCCCTCTGTGGCCCTAGCACACTTGTCCACCAAGCTGAAGAGCTCGGAGACGTCCAGCACGTCGTGCGTGCCCAACTTCTCGAGCATCTTTTTATCGAGGACGCCCTGTCGAAAGGAGAGGACGACATAGGCGTTGGAGATGCGGGGGATGGTGTTCCTAACCTGGGAGAAACGCTGGATGAAGGAGCGTAGCGACTCTCCCGGTTGCTGTTGAAGGGCGTGGAGGTTGGCCTCCGAGCCCGGTCGGATGTAAGAACTCCCGAAGTTGGCCGTGAACTGACGGCACAACCCTTCCCAGGAGGTTACAGACTCCTAGGGCAAGTTCATGAGCCATGACCGGGCTGACCCGGCCAAGGCTATGGGGAAGTAGTTGGCCATGATGGCCTCATCCCCTCCTGCAGCTAGCATGGCGGTAGAGTAGATCTGCAAGAACTCGACGGGGTTGACCCGTCCCGTCGAACGTCTCCGGTGAGTGTGGCCGGAACTTGCGCGGCCACACCGCCATACAAAGATGCGGGGCCAGAGCCATGCAGCCTCCCACTGAGCATGGGGATACGGGGTTCTGGCCCGCGTAGATGGGGCGCATGGTACTCAGGGTGCCATACTCCTCCCCGAGGCTACAACGCCACTTGCACTGTCTCTCGATGGTGACACGGCCATCTTCTTTCAGACGGCAGTGATGGTCTAGCTCGCTTCTGAGGTCTGTGGTGGGGAGCCTGGACGTCGCCGTCGAGCGGGTTCTCGCCATCCTGTAATACTTTGTTAGGTTACGGGGCGGTATCTTCCCCGTACCTGGCCACGGTCTCCTGTGACATGGCGACAACCAGGTGGTCGACGTTGTTGCGCCATTGTTCAGCAGTGGATGAGGAAGCTCCTGCACTCGGGGGGTTGTGAAGGAGTGCACGGGCTGCCAACAGCTCACTCTCCGGGCTGGCTTCAGTTGGCGCTTGCGACGCTGTCACCGTTGCCACTGAAGGCTGCCAGGAGGCAACGAGCACCGTCGCTGTAGGGACTGGTGCTGGTGCAGGCGGTCCCGCTCTGGGATCAAAGGACACTTCCTACTCACTCTGCCGCTGGCGGTGCGCGGGGGGGGGGGGGGGGGGGGGAGGGGGGAAGAACCCCCGAAAGACTGAATTTTCACCATTGTGGGCTTCACGAACGACTTCAAGAACCAAAAGCCCCCTACCTGGCGCGCCAAAAGTTGAAGTGTTTTCCTGCGACACTTGCCCCGGTCTGCCTGAGCAGCCCGCGGAGTTTCTTTTTTTCGGTGGGGCTAGTGGATCTCGAAGGTCATACCACAACGGCGAGAGGAACACGAGGACTTACGTGGTTCGGGCCACCGGAGCGTAAAACCCTACGTCCACGGGTGTGTTTGCTATGTGTGAGTTGGCTGGGTCACGAACCCCCTGGCCGAAGGCTCTCCCGGTCCTTTTATAATCCAAGGTCGGGGCAGTTACATGGTGGCTCGGGGCCCGACAGGTGGCCCTGCGGCTATCTGCATCCTATACATGAGCTATAGGCATCTATAGCTATATGCTTTGTCACTGTCGGTGGAGTTAAGGCGTGCCGTCTATCATGCCTGGTGCCTCTGTCTGGCAGCCGGTGATGATGATGTTCCCGTCTTGTCGCCGCGTCTCCTCGCTCTGCTAGGCGACTCTATGCCGTTGGGTGGCACTGTTGTGCCGTCACGACTCATCACCCTATCTTTCACCGTAATGGTGCACAGATGGGGAACGGAGGCGTGCACCTTGCGCCATGCTTCTAGGGAAGGCGTGAGCCTTGAATGCTCAGCCGGACAGCGTACCTTCCTCTGTACTCCTTGGCCATCTGCCCGTTGCTCGTCAGTGTGATGCCCGGGCGGCTGGCCCCCGGGACACGCGTCCCTGCTGGAGCTGTCTTGCGGAGTATTGGGTGGTCCGGAATTTTTGGGCACGTGGCAGCTCCAGAGCCCTCCCGTACTGGAAGTCGGGTCCGGGTCGCAGGTCACGTGGCACATCCGGGGCCTTCCTCAGATGGAGGGTATTCTAGGAGCCATTGCCCACGCGGCCGCACCGGAGCCCTCCCATGCTGGAGATTGGACCCAGAGCCACATGACACGTGGCCCCTCCGAAGCTCTCTCTGGCGGAGGGTGCGGCCCGGAGGCTCCGGGCACATGGCAGCGACGGAGCCCTTCTTGACAGAAGATTGGGTTCGACACCACCGGACACGTGGCAGTTCCTTAGCCACTCTCGGCCGGTCTTCAAGCTCAGGGCCTGAAGACATGCGGCAATCCCGGGTCTGCCCATCGGGCCCAGGGCACATGGCTTACGCTGGGGCCCGCCTAAGCCGGGAAGGCGGGGCCTAGGTGCTTTCTATATACTACGCGGGGGTACCCGGTTCGTGGGGTACCGACACTAGCAGGTCATGGAAAATGAGTTTCATAGCTCTTTGGTATGTAGCTCGTGCGTTCTGGAGTCTAAAGGTTATCAGAATCCATTCAAAGAGCCCTACAAACCCTGGACAACAGAAAGCTGTTTTAGACGTGTCTTCCTCATCCATGAAGATTTGGTTGTATCCTGCATTGCCATCTAGAAAGCTGATCAT
This sequence comes from Neostapfia colusana, assembly GCA_030760725.1. Taxonomy (NCBI): domain Eukaryota; kingdom Viridiplantae; phylum Streptophyta; class Magnoliopsida; order Poales; family Poaceae; genus Neostapfia; species Neostapfia colusana. The sequence continues at coordinate 41,596,521 of JASWHV010000018.1, read as the reverse complement.
CTTGTGTCCTAAGGCATTACTGATAAGCACATCTGCAATAGGCATAGGGTATTCATCCATGGGAGTAGCCCTGTTCAAGTCCCTAAAGTCTATTCATATTCTGATCTTTCGTGTGTTCTTCTTCTCCACGGGGACTATATTTGAAACCCATTCGACATACTTACATGGTCGAATGAAGTTAGCCTTCAACAGGGAATTCACTTCTTCTTTGATTTTATCATATATCTCCGGGTTAAATCGTCTAAAGGGCTGCTTATTCACACCCGCTCCTCCATGGATGTTCACTCCTGTAATTTACCTTCCAATCCCAAGCTTCTCAAACATGGATAAGGGCATGATGTTCACTCTTGCTCCTCCATCGACCAACATGCACCCTATAGGTGTTCCATTCACGTATTCCCAGATGTAGAGAGGCTTCATGTGCTTGCCGACCTTCTCTGCTTCTCAAATATGACGATCTTTGCTCCCAAGTCTAGTTCGGCCACCTCAACTCCCGGGATGCAGAATTTTGATGGTAACTGCAACACCATGTTGATTTCGACCCGGTCATCTTCCCTGCTCGAGTTATTTTCCTCTTGTTCCTTGTTTCTTGCATCTTCTCGAGCTATCCTCTTCTCTTTCCAGGTCTTCTTTATGATCACTGGCCTTGCCTTGTAAACCAATGATCTCTATGTTATTCCTTCCATTTCTCAGCAAGTTCCAGGGCTCAAAGTCATTGAACTCACCTCTTTTGTGTCTTGTTGAGCCCTGTCGGACACCATTGAGGTTCCGACTTATTTTCCAGAGCCACAACCTTGATCATGTTTTATTTGCTTCCTATGGTTTCACGTCCCACTTGCTGAGCTTTTTCGGTCTTGTACTGCTTGGTTGGCTGATATATCAAGTTGTGGATCTTGTGCACGATCAGCCAACCTCAACATCTTGTCCTTAGGTGCTGGTGTGATACATCAACAGATAACGTTTGATAGGTGGCCCTTCATCAGCTCTAGTCTTCTCGATCTTGCTCAAACCAGCACCTGCCTTAACAGTAGAGCTTCTGGGCACGGGACGCACATCTGTTTCTTGCTTGGCAAGTTGGCCTTTGCCTCCTGGCTCTCTAGTGGCCAACTTACCTTGGATCTTGCAAGGTATCATCTCGATCGCCAGTAAATGTTGCTTCGACCTCATGTTCTTCCCAGCTTGCGACTTCCCAGCACGTTCCCGAGGTAAAACAGGAGATGTACCTACAACTGGATGTGTCTTCTTGGGTTTCCATGTTGTTGTGGTGCTCCAGCATCCAGTCTGCCGCCCACTTCCTGGTCGTGCCCCCAAGACCCTTGGGAAGGCCATTTATCATGAAAATCTATCAGTTTTTCATGATACCGATAGCTCCCGAACCTGGTTCCACCCAGAGTGCCCCCGAGGCCTCTAGCAATGTAGCTCGGGGACCTATACCTCTTGTATCTGCTGAGCCTCTGGAAAACACTCTTCTTCTATTGTCTCCTCATGTATTTGCTAATCAGGAACTCTGAAGTTGGCTCGAAGACTGTGGTTTTTCTTGGTTCATTGGTCTTCCAAACCCCAACTTCTAGGTTCCTCGGCTTGATCATCCTTTTCCTTAGGTCATCGGACACGATCACGTTCTTGCCTTTTGTGGTCCCTACCTGATCGGTCCTCACCAAGATTTTCTTCCCCTCAAAGTGAACCATGTTCACCGGGAACAGGTCTGTGTTGAGCTTCATCTTGGCGCCATCACCTAGCGTTAACTGGCCATCATTCAGAGCCAATTGTACCTGCTGAAGAAATAAGTTGCACTCATCAGTCGAATGAGAATAGGATTCATGCCGCTTACAGTATCTCTTATTTGCCAGCTACTTGGGTGATGGGATGACATGTCCGTCCTTGAGTTTGATCACTTTGTTTTGTAACAAAATGTCGAAGAGTTTTCACACTTAGTCACGTAAAACGTGAGCTTCATCTCATCTCTTCTCTCGGGCTAAGCTTCAAGAATGCACAAGCTAGAGGCTTGTTTTTAAGGTTTTCTACCTATTCAGCCATGCAAACCTCCATGTCATGGTCGTTGGCTGAATCTTTGCCAAAGGTGTTGACGTTTTACCTCTCCCTATCTATGTGATTTTCCTCTTTGAACCGGCCATGCATCTTGTTATCCTTGGCACGGTTCTCATACGCCACAACATACTGTAGAACCTAGTTCACGTCATCAAATTCTACTCCTACCAGTTTCTCTCTCAAGTATGGCAACAACCCTGCAAAAGCTAAGTTGACCAAATTCTTTTCCTCGATCGTTAGGCTAAAATACTTGATTCGGATCTCCATAAACCTCTTGATGTAGTCAGGCACAATTTCATTGTATTTTTGCTTAATTGTGGTTAGATGAAACAGTCTGAGCTCACTCTCCCCGTTGTAAAAGTACATGTGAAACTTTTGTTCGAGGCACGACCGTGTTGTTATTGAGTTTAGAGGTAGAGAAGTGAACCAGTTGAAGGCCGTGCCCGATAGGGATAGGAGAAACAACCTAATCTTGTGGATATACATGATACCTACATCACTGACTTGGATCAAGAACTGGCCTATGTGTTCTTGTGTGGTTTTGAAGTCCTCCCCAATAAACTTAGCAAAATCAGGTACCTGAAGCCCTCTAGAATATGGCATGGTGTCATAGTACTCGGGTATGATTTCTGGTAGGTCCTAACGTGCCCTTTGGTTGCGATCCCGAGTTCTCTGAGTGTTCTGGCTAACTGATCTCTAAGTTGTCATGTACATCAGTGGGAGTATTGGGAAGGTTGTAAGGTGTAACTTGTGGCTGCACTGGTGGAAAAGACGTGTCGGATACCGGCCCAAGTTGTACACTGCTTGCCATGGGAGGCAAGTTTGGTCCGTAGGCAACGGTTGGTAGCGTCGATTGCCTAGACGAATGAAAGCTGGTGGCACGTAGGCTGGCGTGGCATTGGCTGGGTTAATTGGTACATTATTCGTGTTGCCATCTGCACGCTTACCCCCGGCTTCCTCCTCGACTTGTTGGACCACATATCAGATCTGCCGATGTAAGTTACTATTTATAATCTGCTCAAAATTGGCTTTGAACGAATCGAAAGAGTTCTTCAACCCCTCCATGATTGTTCGTGCAAGACGCTCAAAGTTGGGACCGTATTTGCTTGCTATCGACATGTCTACCATATGAACAAGCTTCGTGAGTGTAAAGGATGTGTTTACCTTGTGTGTGGTAGCTTCTCGCATGTCAGATTTCTGGACGATGCCTCCTACAAGATGATCCTATATACATGACTTTACTCTGAATTCCGTTATCATTTACCTCTTGTTGTTTCATTTATACCCCGTATAACATAATAAAACAAAGCACTCTCACATTGGATATCACTTTCCCCACGATAATGTTGAAAAAGAGAATATAGTGCTCTATCATGTGGATAGTCAACGGTAATCGGCATATTTTCACAAAACGTTTGGTTTCTTTTTTTTCTTTCATTTGGGAGAGTTTTGGGTCACTCATCCATTTAGCTTGAATTAAGGGGGAGTTTTTACTCTAGGAAAGTCTATGTGTGAACCTAAAATTAAAAGATGAATTGAGCATATTGTTTTATACATAAATGACTTTGTGATTTCTTTTACATGTTAAAAGTTCTTACTACATTCGTTCATGCATATACATTATATATCTTTGACATGACTAGCAATTGGAATAATTACTTGCACTTAATCTGGTCATGATCAAACTATCTTGGTCTTTTGAACTTGGTGTATGCTAACAAATGATTTGAGTCATTAAAAATAAATCAAATAACAACTCGTACGTTGATTTTTTATATTCAAAGTAAAAAATAAGAAAGATCAATAGAATATGCATGCATAGTACTTATTATTTTCAGATTGTTTATCATGGCACATAGATATGAAACTAAAAGGAGTTGTATATGACTAAATCTATTTCCTTAAGCTACTTATTGTCCATTGACATAAGTTTGGCTTGGTTGGTTAGGAAAAGGCTGATGTTGCATACAATCTATTGCAAATTTTATGTAATTTTCAGTCGAATTACATTTAGTCTCTAGTATGGCTTACACTACTTTATGTATATCATTGATGTGATAGTGTAAGTCACTTGATAGTATGGTTTGGTTGAGCTTTGTTCTATATGTCAATATATGCTAATAACAGATTTAATTCTCACTTTTGTAATCTCGATGAATACATTATCAAAGGGGAGAAATATGGTCACACATTTCACATTCACAAGTGTTTTACACGTTCTACCTAAGAGGAGTAACATTCTTAGGGGGAGAATTTGTTTATGGGGGAGAGTTTCTTCACAAAGGGGGGGTTTCTTTTTGTCAAATCTTTTTCATAAAATGTGAATCAGCTAATGTTCGGTTTTATCTAAAGTTGCCAATGCATTCATCAAGTGGGAGATTATGAGAACTATGTGTGTTGGCTACATTGGTAATGGGTGTTTTAAGTGAGAGTTTCATGTAAATTTTTTATCGTTCGCATGATACTTTTGAAGTGTTGTGTGACGTAGGATGTGTTAATGATGTCTTTGACATGTAGGAGAGTATTATTGGCTTGTGAAGTGAGTTTTTTTATATGTTATGGTGATTTTGGTGGTTTGAATGTGAGCAACACGTTTGTGTGAGGATGTTATGCAAGGTATTGTGGCTTAGACTAAAGAGAGTCAAGTCTCGCACTTGTGCTCGTGAAAAATTGTTGTTTGCTCATGTGCAGGTGTTGGTTGAGGTCAAGATATAGGTTGTGACGGTGATCCTTGACCTAACTTAGGAAGAAGTTGAGGTTCAACAGCTAAATCTAGCAGGAATTGTGGTTGAGTCAATCAAAGATTTCATGCAACATGTTTGGACCAAAAACCGTGCATATGAAGGTGCTTGAGATGTGTCAAGTGGTGTGATAAATGTGCGTGGAAGTCATGGTCATAAGTGGAGGGATGACACGAGGTTGTGACGTGATTCCAACATGTTGAGACGGTGTACACTTGTGCAAGGTGTGCTCGGATGTGGCAACATGGTTTCAAGTCATGGTGAAGGTATTTGAATGTGTGTAGAGGTTGGTACAAGTTTGTGGTGTGACTACATCACATTTGGATGTGAAAAAATTGGTTTAAGATAGGTTTGAATATGAATCTGAGTTGGAGTCTGAATCGGGTGGATTCGGACGTGAGTTTTGTGAGGAAACTCTATTATCTATCATCTATGAATATATCAAAGTCATTGGAGTTATGGAGTACACGTCACACATGAGATTGTGCAACATGTCAGATTTGTTCTTCGATTGTTTAGATTAGACTGACTGTATGGATTGACGTGATTCTTATTGTGTTGGTTTTATAACTTGATTCTCTATCACATTTGGAGTTTTAGTCACGTTGCTAGTCATAGAATACACACATACAAGTTTATTTTTTTCCAGTAGATCAGTTTTATGTTGAGGAGTTAAGTCTTTCGCTGAATTTTTTATTTCATCTACTATTCACTTCCCACTAGTAGCTGATCTCGTATCTTCCAATTCTACACTACCCAAGAATTGGCAAGTACTAGAAGTACTCTTTCTATCAACCTTACATTCGATGTAATCCGCATTGGAATATCGAATGAGATTAAACTTCGAGCTATTTGGATAACAAAGGCCTAAGTTTGATGTGTGAATTAAATATGTAAAGGTCCCAACATATGAATACAAAGAAACTCTTGCTTCACTACAGGAAAAACGATCACTGACGACGGCCAAATTTATTGACGACGGGGCCATCGTCTTTAATATTATTGACGACGACTTTATCTAGCCGTCGTCAATAACGTAGTTATTGACGACGGCTAGAAGAGAACCGTTGTCGATAAATTATTGATGACGGGGGCCGTTGTCTTTAACTTAATCCGGGCCCACCCGAGGAGTTATTGACGACGGTGACCTAGCACCGTCGTCAACAAGTTCCTTATAGACGATGGTCACCTAGCACTGTCGTCAATAACGGCACATATAACCCGTACGCGAGCCGGGAGGCGGCGAGTGCCGCCTCCCGACTCCCGCCTCTGTCCATCACCGCCGGTCGTCCCCGTCGCCGCCGCCCGTCCCCGCCGCCGCCGCCGCCCGTCCCCGGCCTGAGGTAAGTCCCCCTCCCCCTCCCCCTCCGGCCTCTCCCCCGCTCCCCTCTCCGGTTCCTCGCCCCCGTCTCTGGTGATTGAGTGATGGAACAGGATGCTGGCCGATCGAGAGTGCAAAGTGGAATTCTATTCTTATATCCTCCCTCGATCACCCGGCTCGGTTGCGCACGCACCAATATCAATCACATATGCTTTGGCTTTGCCAGCATGTCCCTTTCCTTTTGATTGTGATCTGCGACAAGACGACGACACAGCTAATCAATACACGGAGAAGCTAGCTAGCAAAATAAATCATAGGTAATTACTGGTAGCTTGTCACCTTGTTAGCAGCGGAGAGGTTGATTCTTGTGCAGCATGGACAGCAGAGCTTTTGATGATCGAAAGCTTGTGCGATTCTCTTGCGGTGAAGTCTAACCTACCCAGAGGGGAGGAAGCAGATGCTTCACAATACAAATATGTAGAGGCCGGGGGATCGGAGATGATGGTCAGAGCTTGGGAAGACTCGAAAAGAAATATAATCATGCAACATGATTCTGCTTATAGTTGACTTTGCTTGTTCCCGATAGTCGTCAGCTAGCTAGATCAGTAGCATGCAATACTTTATTAATTCTCGTTTGGGGGAAAAACAAACAGTTGGAATTCTAAGTGTCCAACTCCCCATATATATATGCTTCTAGTAAATTCAACTCCCGATTAGGGATAAAAAATAATCAGGAACAAAAAAAATAATCAGGAACACGATTATCTTATCTTCCTTCGATTCACGGCGGGTTCAGGATTAATCCCCTCACGCACGGGTCCTGTTCGTGTCCACCAACATGACCTCTCGTACGTAGCCTTGTGGGGTAGAACCACCACCACCACCATCAGCGGCTCACGATCAACCCTGAACCTGAACACTCTTCTCCTCGCCTATGCATGATTGCGACCTAATTACCTACAATCGATCATCTTCGAACTCTTCGATCATCTTTGATCATCCGCCTGAGCCCGATCGACCGTTCTTCCTCACGCCGCCATCCACCGCCGCCCCTGCCCGCCACCGTCGTCCCTCGCCGCCCCCGCCGCCGGCGCCCTCAGCTCCCGCTGGCGGCGCCGCCCTGGATCTCGGAGCCCGCGGCCCCAGAGGTCGCCGCCTGCTCCTGATCGATCCCCGCGGGCCCCGGCCTCACCACCCGCCGCCTCCGGAGCCCCACGGGCCCCTACCTCGCTGCCTCCGGCCCCAACCTCGCCGCTGCCGGTCGCGGCCCCCACCCCCTGCCGACTGCCGCCGCACCGCTCCGCCTCGCCCTCGCCGAGCCACACCGCCTCCGCCGCCACGCCCCGCCCTGCCGCCGCGCACCACCGTCCCGCGCCCCGCCCCACCGTGCACCGCCGTCCCGTGCCCTGCCCCGCGGGGCGCAGCGCGGCCGCCCCGCGCCCCGCCCCACCCTGCCGCAGCCGCTGCCATCCCGCCCCAAGCCCCGCCCGGCCGCCCCTGCTCGCGCCGAGCCCCGGCCGCGCCTCGGCCGCCGCCCTGCTGTGCCGAGCCGTCCCCGCCCCAAGCCCCGCCCTGCCGCGCCGCCCGACCTTAGTTGATTAATTGTTTAATTAGTATTGTAATTGATTATTGTCTAATTAATACTTTGATTGATTGCGTGATTAGTTACTATATGTAAATGAATGGGTGTCGGCCCGGTCCGGCCTGACACGACCCATTTAGGGTCTGTCACGGCCCATTTAGAGGTAATGTATTAGTCGAGACAGGCACGGAGGACGGCAAGCTCCTGCGCGTGGACGGCAGGCCCCGACGGTGCGGTTTCATCTTTGACCCACTTACGACGGGCATAACGTACGACGGCTAACCCTAAAGGCGTCGTAAGATAATGGCAGGCCCCAGCGGGGCATAACTTAGGACGGTGACCCACTTCTTTGTCTCTCTCTCGTTCTTTCCTTCTCTCTCATTCTTTCCTCTCTCTCTTCTAAATGACTCAAAAATGAAAGATTGACATAAACCTGTACAACATGCGTCACCCATTTCGAACCGGCCCGTCTCACATGTGTTACGCATGTGAGACGTGTACGTTCGGAATTGTCCCTTTTTGGACAGCTTGGTAGTGACCGAGGGGGCGTGGCTTGTGACGAGACGCGGGTTTAGATCTAGATGAGATTTTGACGGCATAACCCTGTTGTTCTCTGCTGCACCATTTTCGGGCGTGCAGTGGAGAACAGCGGGGCTATGCTGCCGAAATTTTGTTCGGATCCAGACCACGCATCTCGTCATGAGCACGCTCCGCTCGGTCACTCTTGGGTGGGTTTAGGACCTATCCTTTCCAATTGATGTAGGGCCGTGACATAAATAAATGATAAAGTAACTATAATTTCCTTGACATTAAATTGCAGATTCAAACATGGGTGAGGACCGTAGTTGGATGTATACCGGCTGGAAGAACAGTTCTGGTGGTCACTCGGATGAGTGGTTCGCCAAGACAGATGCTTTTGTAGATCGAGCTTTTTCATTGTCAATGATCGATAAGGTGCGGTGCCCATGTACGAAATGTCAGGGTGCAAAGTGTTGGGACAAAGTGAATTTGGCGTTTCACTTGTGTCGATACGGTTTCATGCAAGATTATGAGGTGTGGACCTTTCACGGTGAGACATCTTCTCAACCCTTACAAGTTTCAGATGAGGATGACAACACGGGGGTCGATAGGATGGACGAGATGCTTGATGCCATAAATCCTGAATTGATGGAGGATCCTCCTACAACGGAGGTTGAAGCGTTATTCACGCTTCTCAAAGCTTCAGAAGAGCCGTTGCATGAACACACCGAAGTGACGCTCCTTACTTTTATGACTAGATTTATGGCTATTAAGTCTAAGTATTTCTTCTCCAATAACTGCTACAACGATCTCATCAAATTGATCAGCGATATCCTTCCACAACCACATAAAGTGCCTAAAATTATGTATCAGTATAAGAAGTTGATTTCTGGTCTGGATATGAAATATAAGAAGATTGATATGTGTCTAGACAATTGCATGCTTTTTTGGAGAGAGCATGCCAACGAGAACAAGTGCTTAAAATGTGATAAAGCGAGATCTGTCGAAGTTGTTAATGACGACGGTTTAAAAGTAATGACTCAAGTCGCACAGAAGCAGCTTCGCTACTTGCCTGTCACACCTAGGTTCAAGCGTTTGTTTCTATATAAAAAAACAGCTAGACACATGAGGTGGCATAAAGAAGGTGTACGTGAGAACAACGGCTTGATGGTGCACCCGTCGGACGGCGAGGCATGGAAGGCGCTTGACCGCTTCGATCCAGATTTCGCCAATGACGCGAGAAATATTCTCTTTTGGTTGGCGACAGATGGCTTCTCACCGTTCAGTACAAATGCCACACCATACTCTTGTTGGCCCGTATTCGCTATTCCGTACAACTTACCACCATCTCTTTGTATGAAGTATGAGTTCATGTTCCTATGCCTTATTGTACCTGAACCGGATCATCCTGGTTCACGACTGAACGTGATGTTGCAGCCATTGATTGAAGAGTTGAAAATGTTATGGACAGGAGTCGAAGCGTACGACTGTTATAGAAAACAGAAATTCAACCTTCGAGCTGCGTACTTATGGTCTGTTCATGATTTTCCAGCTTACGGCATGTTTTCTGGCTGGAGCACTCATGGTCGATTGACATGTCCAATATGTGCTTCGGACATGGATTGTTTTCGTCTAAGTCATGGTGGCAAGATATGCTACTTTCATTGTCATAGACGTTGGTTACCGCCAAATCACGTGTTTAGGCAACAGAGAAATGCCTTCAGAAAGGGTACCGTTGTAAAAAAGGGACCACCACAACGTCTGAACAGGTCGGAAATTGTTGAACAACTAAACAATCTAGTGCCAGATGAAGTTTGTCCTGAATATTTTGTTGGTTACGGAGAGGACCACAATTGGACTCATATATGTGCACTACGGGAGTTACCGTATATGGAGTCTTTAATTCTAATGCATAACAATTGATGTCATGCACCAGGAACGTAACATGGGCGAATGCATCATAAGCACGTGCTTGGATATGACGGGCAAAACAAAAGACAATATAAAAGCTCGGAAGGATTTGGCAGAAGTTTGTAACCGACCAAGTCTTGAGCTCTCCGAAGCTGGTGGCAAACCACGAGCTTCTTTCTGCCTTCGACCAAAAGAAAAAAAAGAAGTCTTCAAGTGGTTGAAACAGTTGAAGTTCCCAGACTGTTATGCTGCTAGCCTGAGAAGAGCCATTAATGTTAAGACTGGAAATCTCACTGGTTTGAAGACTCATGATTATCACATAATCATGGAAAGACTTCTGTCGGTTATGTTTCGAGGCTATCTTGACGATGAGGTGTGGAAGGTGTTAGCCGAGCTTAGCTATTTTTATAGACAGCTTTGTGCTAAAGAAATCAAAAGGGAGATGATGGGGAAGTTGGAAAAAGAGATACCCGTGCTTTTATGTAAGATGGAAAAAGTATTTTCTCCAGGGTTCTTCAATCCAATGCAACACCTTCTAATCCATCTTCCATATGAAGCTAAAGTAGGCGGCCCTGTTCAATATAGGTGGATGTACCACATTGAAAGAGCACTCAAATGTCTGAAACCGATGGTTCATAATAGGGCAAGGGTTGAAGGATGCATCGCCAAAGCATTTACACTTCAGGAGATAGGATACTTTTCAAGTGTCTACTTTGCAGAAGAACACAACGTTAATGCATCGGTGTTGCGGTACAATATGGCTGAAGCAACCTCTTGTAGCGAACTCTCACTTTTTCAAACGAGAGGCACCACTGTTGGTAGTGGCACGAGCTATGATGCTTCAACAGATGAAAAGACAGCTGCTTTGTTATACATGTACGCTAACATAGATGGGATGGCCAATTTTTTTCAGTAAGTGGTTGTTCAACATCTATACTAATTTACGTGGTGTGTTATACATCTATGCTAATAATTCTGTTTTGTCCTTATTTAGTGAGTTTGATCAATAAAATTGGAAGTCTAAGAAGCAACCTACGAGCAAGCAAATACAAACAATGCGACATTATGGAGTAAATGGAGGACCTAACTTCCAAACCTGGTTTCAAAATCATGTAATGTTTTCCTTGTCTTGTTCCTCTTAGTAATTATGCTCATAGCATAAAATAGTCTTCTTACTTCATATGTTGGACAGTGCAAGACACAAGTCGGTGTTCATAAAGATTTGCGACAATTGTCCAACGGATCCATTAAAGTTAAACTCTTTGGTCGATATGATGTCAATGGGTTCCGATTTTGTTCAACTCAATTCAAAGCTCAACGTCCTCTAAGGGAAACATCTAACACCGGAGTTGTAACGAGGGCCGTCGATGCCGAAGGGTGTGAAACTAATTTCTATGGGATCATAAACAAAATCCTAGAATTCAGTTTTGCGGGGAGTAAAGACTTTAAAGTAGTCTTCTTTGACTATGATTGGTTTGATAATAACAATAGAACTCGACAAAACCAATTTGGCATGGTAGAAGTCAAACACAAGGACCGACTACGAGGCTATGACACCTTTGTCCTTGCACACCAAGTCGAACAAGTGTACTATCTACAATATCCATGCGAAAAGCTTAGTGCATGGTGGGTTGTACAAAAGGTGAATCCTTGTGAGCGGTTATATACACCGGACAATACTGGTTACCTTGATGAGGCTGATGTTGTTTACCAAGAAGAAGAGTTGCCGGATTCTTTTGTCGTTGAGCCTAGTCTACAACTTGATGAATTAGTTGGAGATGCACAGACTCATAATGTGAAAAAACAAAAACGGCGAACAACCACGACAAAAGATCGATGGTCCGGTTTACAAAGTAGAGTACATGATCATGATACTGATGAATTTTGAAATTGAGTACAAGTAACCTTTCCTTCATCTCTTCTTTCATCTTCTCTATTTTCCTTTAAATTCATTATCAAATTTCCTTTCGCCAGGATGTCGTCGAGCAGTAGACGACAGGGGACGCGGGGCTTTCTGCCCCCGAGAGCAGACTCCGTTTTCCAGGGCTGTCAGTCTAGCGATGGTAGACTATCTCAGCTGTTGGGACTGGACAGAGGCCAGGGGTCACGAGAGCGGTCACGGGTAAAGAATATTAAATTATATGATTGACTTCTAGATCTATATTACAAATCTTCAAATTTTTAGGACGATTCTATGTCTGAGGAGACAGAGGCCAGGGGTCCTCTTCAGACACCACAGGTTTCGGATCCTGTTTCGGATCCTGCTTAGGATCCTCTTCAGGTTTCAGCAGCGCAGGCTTCAGACCCTGCTTCGGAGCCTTCCACAGAGCCTATTGTGGAGCCGGCTCCACAAAGGCGTTACAGGAGGAGCCACTACGTGGATCCTACTCCGGTTCCTGCACGGCCAGAAGATCTGGTCGTTATTCGTCGGTTGGCGATAGGTAAGTAAATCTATAACAAATCAATTTAGATATTTTAACACTTATATATGTACTAATTGAGAATCGTGTATTAGGTCTTGGGCCGATGACTCGTTCACAGGTCAAGGACGCCACCGCCAGGTCAACGCTGTCCTGGGCCAGCTCATCCGTTGTCACTACCCCGGTCTAGTGAACGGACGGGCTGCTACGTCTTGGGACGATTACGCTACGGCCCAGGACATTACCTACGACAACCACCAGGAGCATGTGTGGCATGAATTCATGGTAAGTAAATCGTCTATTCCTTAAATGCGAACCTATTATATGTTAAATACATTAACTTGTATATTTCTTCTTGTAGAAATATTACCGTTTGGAGGACGAGGCCCAGCTGGATCACGCTCGCCTGGTCTTCAACAACAACGCTAGGAAGCTCCTGATGCAGTCGATATCAACGGCTCGCGTTCAGGCTACGAAGGCGTACTATAAGTTGCATCCGGATGAGGGTGAGTCGGGGCAGTTTAGGGATGTGGCGGACAAGTACTTGACGGAGGCACAGTACGCAGAGGTAAAATGTTTATTTTACTTTAATTCATTATCCAATTTTGATCAATGTTTTCATCCAATAACAAATGTGTGCAGGTCAGCGTACCGTGGCTTGAGTCCTGTCCGGACGCCTACAGTTCCCTATGTGCTTGTTGGGCGAGCCAGGGTTTCCAAGGCGTGTTGATGACCCGCCGACAGAGTCGAGGGACGGACGGGAAACACCGTCTTGGCGGGGACGGCTACGTACGCCTTGCTAAACGGATGGTAAGTGATACTCGAATTTTATTCTAGTTAATTTCTGTCGCTATCATTGTGCTAACACATATCGATAGGAGCGCGAGATCGGTCAGGAGCCGACCGCTATCCAGGTGTGGAGGAGGGGTCACATGGGAAGTGACCCCTCGTAGCCTGATCAGCTATCTTCTCAGACGGCGACGGAGACGTTGGTATGTACTTTAGTTAACTTAATTGTATTCTCTTTAAAACTTCTGATGACTTTAATTTTCTGTATTTTCAGGAAAAGTATGGGGAGGAGGTGCGGAGGCTTCGAGGCGACGATTACGATTGGCAGAACTCGCTGATCGTACCTGAAGCCGCCTATGCAAGCGGTGGCGGTAAACCTCACGGCCGGTGAGTTCTGTTGTTATTCATTTACTTTCATAAACTTCGAGACACGAAACTTTAATACTCTTACTTCGTTGTGTAGGTTGGCCATCTTCGATGGAGTAGTCGACTCGAGGGATCTTCATCGCAGGGTGGATCCCGCAGGCGTGGCAGCCGAGATCTGGAGCTCTAGAGTGTCCAGGAGGAGCTCTAGAGGACGCAGGAAGCGCTGAGGCTCGCGAACGAGAGGCAGGCAGCCGAGCTCAGAGCTAGGGACGAGAGACAGGCAGCCAAGCTCAGAGCTAGGGACGAGAGACAGACAGCCGAGCTCCGGGCTAGGGACGAGTATCAACACTCGTACATGCTACAGCTGCAAGCTGCCATGCAGGTAAGTTCAGATCGTTGTACTTAACGTTTCTAATATATGAATGACATGTATAATAAATTACTTCATATTTACAGGCTATGGCCGCAGGACAGCCGACTGTCTTTCCTCAGTGGGCGCCGCCACTGATACAACTACCACAGGGGCTGACGTCAGGAGCACCGGTACAAAATTTCTCATAATAGCTGCGACTAGTTAAACTTGCTCAAATTTAGTTGAATTTGATCAAACTTACTCAAACTTAGGGAAAACTAGTTAAACATCCTCAAACTGAGTAAAATATGGTACAACTTACTCAACCATAGTCAAATATGAGCAAACTTACTCAAACATAGCCAAAACTAGTTGAACTAGCTCAAACATAAACACTACTAGTCCATACTTCTCAAACTTAGTAAAATATGAGCAAACTTACTCAAACATAGCCAAATCTAGCTAACTTGCTCAATTCTAACTTGTAATGAGTTTATTTAGTCATATACACATTTGTGAACTTCTAATTTGTCTAACTATACATGTACTCACAGGGATCGGCGACGCAGGCTCAGGAAACTCCATCCCCTCAGCATCCGGCGTTTGGACGAGCGCGCGACGACTTCCTGGACTCCGGTGGCAGCGGTCGGGGTATCGTAGGGTAGTGTGGCGTGCGTATAGTGTTTTTGTGCCTGCCTATGATGTTTTGATTGCCTGTGATCTGGCCATCGAGCCAGGGCTGGCCTCGAAGCCAGGGCAGGATTTTCTGTTTTTTAAAAAAAATTGCAAAGCTTATTGACGACGGTTTCTGGTACTTGGCCGTCGTCAATAAGCCATTAGTATTGACGACGGCCAGGTACCAGAAACCATCGTCAATAAGTTGGCTTATTGACGACAGCCAAACCCTGGCCGTCATCAATAAGCTAGCTTATTGACGAGAGCCAAACCCTGGCCGTCGTCAATAAGCTGCTGTAGCTTATTGACAACAGCCAACTTGAGCTGTCGTCAATAAGCTTATTGACGACTAATAATTGACGACAGCCATAAACCATCGTCTATAACATTTTGACATCGTGAATAAGTTATTGACGGCGGTACTGTTCTTATTGACGACGTTTTTTGGCCGTCGTCTATTGTCGGGTATCCTGTAGTGCTTGTGCAAAGTTGGTTTCATATGTATGAAAAATGGGACTGGTTAAGACTTTTTCCACATGTGATAACACACATGAGAGCTTTCTTCACACAAGTTCAAATATTTATTAGAAGACTTGGAACCCAAGAGGGATCAGTTCCTATATGTGTGAGAAAACTAAAGTCAGATTTTGGAACAACTTGTTCAACTAAAAAATTTAAATGAGAGTAACACAATGATTTTCAAACTATTGTGTTAAAAATCTCATTTGCAGCAGCCAAATCAAAGATCTGATTTTTATATTTGAATTCCTTAGGTCCAAATTAGGGGGTACGCAAATTCTCATGAATTTTTGCAGATATTTGCTATCCATTTTCCAAATGGACTTAAAATTGCAATAAATTCAAATATACATTTGAATTTGGATGAAACTTGTCCAAATTATCCAAACACAAAACAGATTGGAATTCCCACAATTTGATTTCCAGCATGTGCCAAATGTGAGAGCTGTTGAGAGGGGATAAGGGGGAATGTGGGGCCCACTTGTCATATGCACCAAATATCTAGATTGAGTCGGTTCTTTTCTGTTCCACTCGAAGGAGCCAAGACAGCACCGAGACTCCACCGGATGACACCGCGGGAGCACCTCCGAGCCACCTCCTGCTCGTTTTCTTCGCGCTGGCGAGCTGGTCCTCTTTTCTTATCACCTCAGCCTGTGTTCCCGTGCCACAACCCCGAGAGACCGCTCGGTTTTCTTCTTCTCTTGCGCACAGGAACAGAACCACCGCCGCCGTCCCCAATCGATGGGCAGCCGGCTCTAGCGAGCATGAACAAAGGCTGGAGAGTAGCAAAATGGCACCAGGGCCTCACCCTCTCCCTCGTCGGCATGCCACTGATCGGTGTTCAGCTCCTATACCCGAGGACTCCGTGTTCCCGTGGTGGCCGGATGAGAACCGACGGAGAGGTCTCACGTGGACAGCGCTGCAAAGGGCCTTTCATGCCCGAGCAAGGGTACCCTCGAACGCACTGGGACCCTGTGGTGCTCACCTCCGAAGCTCAAGACATCCCGTGGACGACCGAGCGCGAATTTGAGAAAATTCCTCCTGCGGGCACATACCGACCATCCGGCACGGTAACTTCAAATTCGACCTCTATCCTCGTTCTTAGGTTGTCAATTCTTGCACAAAGGACCACCTGTAGTCGGTGATCATTAGCCCTTCACATCCCTTGCTTGAAACGGCACGTAGGTTGGGTATTTCAAGGTTTTGTAACGGTGACCGAGGAGGGGGACCGAGGGCGCACGGTGAAACCCTAATTGCCACCGTTCACGAGTAGATTTGAGTCTATATCTAGATTACTCATGGTTCATTGGTGCTGTAGCGCCGTTTTTCCGAGCTGTGGGCACGTTAGGTCGATCGGCCGATGCCGCCGAAGGTGTGCCGAGCCGCCGCACCGTTGCTAGCCACGGTAGAGGCCTTGCCGGCTCGGAGAAACTCCACCAAGTTGCTCAGCACATAAATTTAGGCCCTGGCGGCGAGCAGGGGCTCGGGTAAGTGTCGGGAGAGCTGTTTCTGGCGAGCTCCGGCGACCTAGCGACGCGCACGCGCGTGAGGCGTCGGGAGGTTGAAGAAGGTCACCGGGCCCCAGCAGTCAGTGAGAGAAAAAAATTAAATCCCGATCCTATGTGGCTATTGGATCTGGTGTGACTGCGTGGCTGGGACTGTGTAGCGCGTGTGGCTTTGTTTCAGAGGGGGACACGTGGTCCGGGCCCAGTAGCAGACATTTAAGCATTTTAGGGATTCCAGATTTCAGTTCAAACTTTGAACCACCACAACTTTGTGTAGGAATGTACAAAAATTGTGAAACAAATTTTGTTGTATTCTTCTAATAGAGTACTATCCAGGGGTGCAGCCCAATGTTTATGAAAATACCTGAATTTGTCTCATTAATTCATATAAGGAAAATCTTGTAGGAATTGTTCCAGGAGTTCCGTGTATTGGAAAATTCCCAAATTTGGGCAGGAGATTCTTCCAAAAACACTTGAACTCCAGTAAAAATGTCAGAGGCATTGGACCTCATTTGCTTGGCCAAATGTGGTGTTAATTTCTTATGCCTCTGAAAATTGGAAAAATAGAACAGAGTTCAATTTCAGATTTTTCCCCAAACTTTAGAACCTCATAGCTTGTGCTAGGAAGCTCCAAATTTAGTGATTAAAATTGGGTTGGATTAATATTGAATAGCTCTATCCAGATATGCAACCCAATTTGTATGAAACCCATTGTTTAATTCTGCAAAATTCTTTAAAGCTTTTCAGCAAAAGAATCGTAGAGGGAGTTTGGGTGATCCAAAAATCCTCAAATTTTGCCAGAATATTCCTTAGGATGTTAGTGAACCCTTAAAAATTTCAGCTCATTTGGAGTTGATTTGATTAGATCAATTCAGATTTGAAGTTGCTGTGTTCAATTGAATACAGAAACATTTTCAGAGAATTTCCAAAACTTGGAAATTCAGTTCTGGTTAATTCTTAGCTCCAAAAATCTTAGGAAAATTCATGCAAGTCCTATGAACTATAATTCAAATCTTAGTTCACTAAGTTTGGCAAACATGGGAGTTACTTCAGAATTAATTCTTTTTTACCTTAATTGCTTAGAGAATTGTTCTGAACAAACCACTCAACAGAAAGTGCTAATTTTTGGTCCAGAGGATTTTCTTGTGACAAGGAACTCACATGAAAATTTCCATCTCTATTGGAGCTCTGGATCACCCCTGTTCTGCTTAACCTTTTAAGGTGATCAACATAGAAGAGGGGGAAAACACTTAGCACTTAATCATGTTGCTTAGACCCAAACCCAAGCCACTAGCACCAGTGTCATTTTAAATTCTTAAATAGAGTTCCAGTTTTTAAACTTGTCATTAGAATTTGTTAGCAAAATCTTTTCAATTAAATCCATATGCATATTCATTACGTGTAGCATCTACATGAAGAAGTTGAAGCAATTAGAGTGGAGATCAAAGAAGAAGGGAAGCGAGTGATCAAGCCTCAAGTGGTCTTCACTAACTGAGCTTCATATATATATATATATATATATATATATATATATATATATATATATATATATATATATATATATATAAGTCCCCTGCAAAACAAAGGCAAGCCCCGGTTTGTATCCAAACTTACAAGTTTTTATTTGTATTCACTTTATGTTGTCTAGCATTTAGTTTATTGCATTAAGTCTAGATGGTATGAAACTCCAAATGCATGAACCAGGAAACCCTGGAGTACAATGTAGAGTAGGTTATCAATTGATTATAACGGCTGATCTCAAGTTAACAAAAGTGGATTAAAAGAGGCATAACTCGAGTAGGCAGTTTCCTACTCGTGAACCGGGATTAAGGAGGATCAATCGGAAGAGTTGGGAATTGATCCTCATAGTTGGGAACGGAGACCGGGCAGTGGATGGAAGGCTCAAGGACGTGGTCCTGTGAACCTAGTCTATGTATGAGTCGATTAAGGCCCGTTCTCGTGTGCGGCCCCGCTGGACAAGTTTGAGATGTGTACCGGATGCATACTGGCTATATTGGACCCAGGAAACCGATGTAACATGTTAACCTGGGTGTCGAGGCATACCTCACCGTTTGATGCAGATGCTGAAAGGATAGAGAAGTCGGCTCTACGAGGGTTTACCATAGTGAGACTTAATCCCAGTCGGTGGGACCGGTTCGACATTTGGGTGTCGTGTGAAAGGTGGCCACGTAACGTCGGTGATGGTTGTTGTGTGCAACGTAGAGTACGGGCGTACGTGCCGTGTCAGCCGGGTGTTTTTGATTGCAATCACCATTGCTCGCGGTAGTGAACATACTTGTACACTGAGTCGTGACGTAGTAATAAACTAGGAAAAGTTAATAATGCTTCGTGAGTAATCCTCATAATGGATATGAGGAATGATCAACACTTTCACTAAATTTATTTTCCACCTTG
This sequence comes from Neostapfia colusana, assembly GCA_030760725.1. Taxonomy (NCBI): domain Eukaryota; kingdom Viridiplantae; phylum Streptophyta; class Magnoliopsida; order Poales; family Poaceae; genus Neostapfia; species Neostapfia colusana. The sequence continues at coordinate 41,577,357 of JASWHV010000018.1, read as the reverse complement.
GGCTAGTAGCGTCGAGGCAAAACGTTTCTTGTTTGATTGTGGAGTCTCGACGTTGATGGCGCAAGGTCTGTATGAGTCTAGGTTAGCTCACTAAAGTTACTTTCACCTCGGGCAAGTGACATCGAGATGAAGCGTTTCTTGTTTGATTGTGGAGTCTCGATGTGAATTGCGCGAGGACTATAAAAGTTGCTTAAAACTTGAAGTAAGGATTCTCCTTTAGCTCAAGAGCATCTTTTGTGCAAACTGCTATATTCAGCCACTCTATTTTCAGCATGTAGAGTTTCATGACTAGGGTGACGGTTAAGTCTTGCTGAGCTTCATGCTCACGGATACTGCATAAGTTGTTTTGCAGGTAATAACTCTATGATGATAAGTACGGTTGTCCAATGAGACTCGGAACTCTCCGAGTGGTGATCTCATGGAGAACCCGCCGCTGCTGTTGTGGTCATGTTGCTAGTGAGAAGGGTCTGTGGGCTGGACATCTTCTCTATTGCTTAGCATAGATACAAGACGTGAGTTGTATTAGTCTTCCGCTGTAGATTATTTTGAGAAGTATTTGTAAAATTTACACTTTGTAATCTTCGGCTTGATCTATGTAATATGATGCTTTATCATGTGTGTTGTTGGGTGCCGCATCGCACGGCACCACCCAATGCGATTCCCGGGTGAGCGGCACGGCCCCCTGATCAGGATCGGGCCCTCACAAAATATTTCAAGATTCTCTTAACGACACTTAAATGACACTCTTTAGATGCAGTTTGAAATCTTGTACACATACACAAACAGGAAGCATGATATTGGATCTAGATGCACAAATATAAAGTAAAGAACCAATAATAGAGGGATATACCTTGTTGAGGTGCCCAATCGTCCCCATTGGCGTCTTGATGGTCTTGGCCATGTCCATATTAAACTTCTTGAGTATGTCTTTAGTGTACATCGTTTGACTTACGAGCTTTTAATTCTTGAGTTGCTTTACTTGAAAAACCTGGAAAGAACTTCAACTCTCCAATCATGGACATCTGGTCTAATGTAGGACTTTCCAATCAATTTTATCTCGAACCTCTCTGTCATTATCTTGCTAAAAAATCATAAATAGATTTTTTTAGTGTTTTTAAAGCCGGCTAGTAATCAAATGCGTCGTGTTTTATGTCTAGATGGCTAGCTAACAAAGATAAAGATTTAGACGGGTTCGGACAACGTGTCCTACGTCCAGTCTGTGGGGTTCGTCGTCCTTGTATTATCTCAGGCAGTTCAAGGAACCGTAGTTACAAGCGAGACTTCCTCGTGCGTGAGAACGAGGAGAAAGTCTAAGTGTCACGTGTGTTTGAGTTGTCTCCCCCGAGGGGAGGTTCCAAGCCTCCCCTTTTATAGCCCGGACACCTATGCCTGCCCATCGGCTCCTCATAAACAGGGCGAGGGTTAAAATGGTGTGTCAGCGCCTAAGGCGGCCCAAACCGGTATAGGAGTGATGAGTACACCTACTCTCGTCCACTCTATGCTCTATGTCTACTTTCCGTCCCTGTACACCCACGCCGAGCGAGATTGGATGGGAAATGATGATGGCCGGCGTCGTGCTTGTCCCGTTGCTCGTGGCCTCCCACTTTGTCTTAAATCCCTTCTATCATTCCGTCACGCCAGCATTTTAGTCTTTCGGGTACCTCTGGTCCGGGCTTCGAGCTCGGATTTCTTTGCTCTTCTGGTCTCATTGTTCGGGCTTAGTGGTCGGTCGCCGCTTCCGCTCCCGAAGGTCGGGCTTCATGTTGACATCGCCCCGCATTCGTGCCTTGGGTGGTGGCTTCGTGGAACCACATGTCTTGATGTAGTTGGTTGATTGACCGTTCCTTAGGTACCCGGGGTATGTTACCCAGACAGTAGTGAAAGTTGCCTAGAGGGGGGCGGGGTGAATAGGCGAAAAATCTGAAATACGGCTTAATAAAAATGATTAGTTCACAGAGTGCAGACTAGTCCGGTCCTGAGGGCGGACTAGTCCGGTCACAGAGAATTTTGGCTCAACAAGACAAATACACAATATTTATCCGGTGGTTCAGCTCCACAAAGAAGACTATGTCCACGTTGAGGAGTCCACCAAGGACCAGGTTTCTCTCAACCTTTTCCTCACCAAGCCACCACTAAGGTCGGCTTGTTTTTCCACTATATCACAAATGCTTCACAATATACCGTGTGGCAACTCACAACTTGAGGCTCCCATGAGAACTCAGCTCAAAGCACTTACAAACCAATGCCCTTCAACAGCTCACTTCTCACTCAGTGCTAGAGAATTAACCAAGAGCTCTAGTGCACACTCCCTTCTTCTTCTCTTCCCAAAACTCACAAACCCTCAAGAAACACTCTTAGGGCTCCAAGAATTTGAAGAGAGGGGAATAGAAAAGCTCTAGGAAGGTTGTTTCGGCGTAAGGGTGCTTGTCCTCCTCTTTGCGGTCCGGGCAACCCCTTTTTATAGAGGTCCCGGGAACTAGCCGTTTCCAACTGCCAAAGCCCGGACTAGTCCGCCCTTTGACCCCGGACTAGTACTGCCTGCGGGGACCAATGACATCACTCTTCACCTACTAAACGGTCGGATTCTACCAACTAGACGGTCAGATTCTACCAACTAAACGGTCACAAACCACAGACTAGCCGGTCCACAACGGACTAGTCTGATCTCACACAAAAACCATTGTTCCGGTTGAGAATGGACAAGTCTGGTCCACCGGACTAGTCCGACCTCCATGGGCGGACAAGTCCAGCCATCCAAGACTTAGTCCTTGCAGCTACTTCCTGATTCCAAACGGACTAGTCTGACACATATAGGACTAGTCCGATCTCACACAAAAACTCCTGTTCTGGTTGGAAACGGACTAGTCTGAACCTGCGGACTAGTCCAGCCTCAAAGAGCGGACTAGTCCCTTCAGCACTTAGCTCCTGAAGAGCTCAAACACTCTCTCCACGGACTAGTCTGTCCCCACACGGACAAGTCTGAACTCACACAGAAACTTTTGTTCCGTTCTATATCGGATCAATCTGATACTTCAGACTAGTCCGGCCTCCCACCCCGGACATGTCCGAACTCACACAGAACCACTTGTTCCGTTCTACATCGGATCAGTCCGATGTACCGGACTAGTCCGGCCTCCAGCCCGAACAAGTCCAGCCGTATTCCCAGTGCTATCCTAAATCTTCACATCACTCAACCTAAACTCGGACTATGAGCTCTTAGATGATTCTCAGCACTTTACTCTATGATCACACTCATGCTCAAAGGCTAAACTCAACACAAAAGAATTAAAAACCCTAAACTATATTCTCCTTGTACATTTGCCTTTTTCTCCTCTTTTCCTTTCTGAATGTATCCATCTTTACAGATTTCTTAATCATCTGTACTCACACTTGCAATGCTGAATAGTCCCTTAAGTGTTGTCATTAATCATCAAAACCCACGGGGATTTCAACACAACCGGAGGTTTTGTTGAATACATGATTTGCGTAAGTGTTTGAATCATAATCTAGCAAGAAACCTTCATCGGATTTCGAGGCAAACTTTGAAAATCGAGGTTTCTTGTTAAGAATATAGCACTTGCTACCAAAAATTCTAAAGTTGGAGATATTTGGTTTGTTACCCATTAGGAGCTCATAGGGAGTCTTCTTCAAGAGATGATGGAGGTAGAGACGGTTTGTGGCATGGCAAGCGGTATTCAACGCTTCCGCCTAAAACCGGTCAGATATCTTGTACTCATCAAGCATTGTCCTTGACATCTCAATTAGATTTCGTGTGAGGGCCCGGACCCGATCACGGGGCCGTGCCGCTCGCCCAGGAATCGCATTGGATGGTGCCGTGCGATGCGGCACCCAACAGCACACATAATAAAGCATCATATTACATAAATCAAGCGGAAGCTTACAAAGTGTGAATTTTACAAATACTTCTCAAAATAATCTACAGCGGAAGACTAATACAACTCACGTCTCATATCTATGCTAAGCAACAGAGAAGATGTCCAGCCCGCGGACCCTTCTCGCTAGCAACACGATCACAATAGCAGTGGCAGGGGTTGCCATGAGTTCACCACTCGGAGAGTTCCGAGTCTCATTGGACACTCGTACGTATCAGCGTACTGTTATTACTTGCAAAACAACTCATGCAGTATCTGTGAGCATGAAGCTCAACAAGACTTAACCGTTACCCTAGTCATGAAACTCTACATGCTGAAAATAGAGGGCTGAATATAGAAGTTTGCACAAAAGATGAATTGATAACCTACTCTATATTAAACTCTAGGGTTTTCTGGGTCATGCATTTGGAGTTTCATACCATCTAGACTTAATGCAATAAACAAAATGCTGGACAATATAAAGTGAATACAAAAAAAAACTTGTAAGTTTTGATGCAAACCGGGGCTTGCCTTTGTTTTACAGGGGACTTATATATATAGGGGTCAGTTAGTGAAGACCACTTGAGGCTTGATCACTCACTTCCCTCCTTCTTTGATCTCCACTCTAATTGGTTCAAATTCTTCAAGTAGATGCTACACGTAATGAATATGCATATGGATTTAATTGCAAAGATTTTACTAACAAGTTCTAATGACAAGTTTAAAAACTGGAACTCTGTTTAAGAATTTAAAATGACACTGGTGCTAAGGTTTGGGTTTGGGCTAATTAACATGATTAAGTGCTAAGTGTCTTCCCCATTCATGTTTTAAGCACCTAAAGAGGTTAAACAGAACAGGGGTGATCCAGAACTCCAATGGATCTGAAAATGTTTATGTGAGTTCCTTGTCACAAGAAAATCATATGGATCAAAAATTAGCACTTTTCATGGAGTGGTTTGTTCAGAACAATTCTCTAAGCAATTAAGCAAAAAGAAATTAATTCTGAAGTAACTAACATGTTCATGCAAAACTTGGTGAACTACAATTTCTATTATAGTTCATGGGTCCTGTATGAATTTTCCTAGGATTTTTGGAGCTAAGAATTTCCCAGAACTGAATTTCCAAGTTTTGGAAATTCTCAGGAATTGTTTCTGTATTCATTTGAACACAGAAACTTGAAATCAGAATTATCCTAACTAAATCAACTCCAAATGAGCTGAAACTTGTACAGGAGTTCAATAACATCCTCTAGAATATGCTGGCAAAATTTGAGGATTTTTGGATGAACCAAACTTCCTCTAAAATTATTTTTCTGAAAAGTTTTAAAGAATTCTCCAGAATTAAATAATGAGTTTCATACAAATCAGGTTGCACATTTGGATAGAGCTATTCAATATGAATCCAACCCAATTTGAATCACTAAATTTGGAGCTTCCTAGCAAAAGTTATGAGGTTCTAAAGTTTGGGGAAATTCTGGAATCCAAATTAACCGGAAAAAGTTCAAATCTCTGACAGCGGGTCCGGTTACCACGTGTCAACTCCTCGGTTAAACCACACGGGGCCACAGTACTATTTACCGCACTGTCACAGATAATCCAGTGCAACAGAAAATCCCACACCGGTTCACCGAGCGGCTGACGTGCGGGCCCAGCCCCATCGACGTCTACCTCTCGCTACCGCGCCCGCGCGCCGCCGGGCTCGCCGGAGAAGCACTGAACCTCGACGTACGGCCAGCTCCCACGCTCTCCCTTGCCACTAGGGCCTAAAACCACATGCTGAACACGATGGAGGCAATTCCCCCGACCGGCGGTGGCTCTAACATAGTCGGCGATGGTGCGGCGGCTCGGTACACCATCGGTGACGTCGGCCGGCTAACCTAGCCTGCCAAAACTTCGGTGGAAGGACCCTACAGCACCGGTGGATGCTAGGGACGATCGTCCTGGTGGTGAAACAGCCCGGAGATGGCTCTAACATAGCTTTCAACGTGGGCCCAATTCTCCCCGCCATAACCGCCATCGGAAAAATTGAAAATACACCGTGCACAGTGGTTTTCATGCTAGGGTTCCAAAGAGGAATCGTTGCTAAGCAAGTTTAGTTCATGTGTGTGAAGTTTTTCAGCCTCTAAGCAAATATCAATCACGAATTTGATGTTTTCCTACCCGTACCTTGGTTTGAGCCGGCCGGCGAAGAAACTGGAAACTCTCCGAGGATCTTCCACGGCGTGGGCTAAGACTTGGAGGTGAGCAGGAAGAAGGTCATGCGCGTCCAACAGCCCTCTTTCTTGGTCATGAAAATCTCTCTGTAGGGCTGTCCACGAGAGCACCTCCTCTCGGTTTCTTTCGGCCGCCGCGAAAACACGAAGCTCTCGGGTTGTTGTGGCTGAGATCGTGTGGGGATGGTGCGAGGAGGTCGTGGGAAGTCCCGTGGTACTGTTTTGCTGGGTTGCCGAGGATCGCACGTGAAAGGAAGCAGTTCCTGAGCAATCAAACAAAGGTGGCGGCTTCTCTGTTCTTTAGCACGTGAGGGCGAGAGATCAGGGGGTTTGTCGGCGTTGTGGCACAGCTGACCGCGGCTGGAAGTAAAGGCAAGCACGAGTAGCTCGCCAGCGCACATACACGGCAGAGAAGCATCGGTTCTCGGCGTGGCTCGGTGTCGTGCAGTGAAGCTTCGGCTCTGCCCGAGGGAGAGAGGAGAAACAAAGAGTTTGCACTGAAAATGAAGATCTTTTGCAATTTATCTCCCTCAATGACTTGTGGGTCCCACCACAGCTCCCTCTTATACTCTAAAATACCTCCCAAAATTTGCAAATGGTGAAATCAAATTGTGGAAGTTCAAATTTGAGGTGCATTTGAATAATTGGCAAGTTTCATCCAAATTCAAATGGGTATTTGAGTTCTTTTGCACATTTAAGTCCTTTTTGAAAATGGATAGCAAACTCTTTCAAAAATCAATGAAACTTTGCCTACCCACTAATTTGGACCTAAGGAATCCAAATATGCAATCTCATTTTGGTGTTAGCTGCTGCAAACAAGAGTTTGAACACAACAGTTTGAATTACCCTTGTGTCCTCCCTCATTTGAAATTTGAATTGAACATTTAGTTCAAAATCTGATTTTTAAACCCTTCCATTGCACCTGAGTACTTCAATTATGTGGGTTTAATCCACCTAGGGTCCAAACATGCAAGTAACCCAAACTTTGTTTAGAAAGAATCTCTCATGTGTTATCATATGTGGAAAAAAAGTTTAAACCAGTCCTCTTTTTCATACACATGACACCAACATTTGTGCAAACTCAAGTTTCTTTGTATTCATACTTTTGGGGCCTTTACATTCCCCCCTCCTTAAAAGGGAATCTCGTCCCAAGATTACAAAAGGAAAGTGAGGCGAAAAGTAACTACAAAGTCTACGCCAAAAGTTACGGATAATTCTTGTGGATGTAATCTTCACTTTCCCAAGTCACCTCTTTTGGGGTATGATTACTCCACAGGACTTTGTAAAATTTCAAAGTCCGATTGCGAGTGATCCGGGTCTTTTCGAAAATAATCTTGATGGGCTGCTCGGTGTAGGTGAGATCCGGGTTTAATATCTCCATGTCCTTCTGAAAGAATCTCTGCCGGCTTCTTCAAACACTTTCTCAAATGTGAGACATGGAAGATGTCATGGATGCCCGATAAAGATGGTGGTAGCTTTAGACGGTAGGCTACCGATCAACACCGTTCTGTAATAATGAACGGACCAACAAAACGAGGAGCTAGCTTTCCCTTGACCCTGAATCGATGAATTCCCTTCATCGGGGATACTCGGAGATAGACGTGATCTCCGACTTCGAAATACAAGGGCCGGTGTCGCTTGTCCGCATAACTCTTCTGGCGAGATTGAGCGTCTTTGAGGTTTGCTTGAATAAGCTGGACCCGCTCTTCGGCATCTTTTACAAGATCGATGCCGAAAATCACCCTCTCGCCGGATTCATACCAATTGAGTGGCGTGCGGCACTTCCTGCCATATAGTGCTTCGTATGGTGCCATTTTAATGCTGGATTGGTAACCATTGTTGTAGGAGGACTCCGCTAATGGAAAATGGTCATCCCAATTCTTTCCATGATCTATGGCACATGCTCTCAGCATATCTTCTAAAATCTGATTCACCCTCTCCGTTTGACCATCGGTCTGAGGATGGTACGTTGAGCTTCTAATTAACTTTGTTCCTAGAGATTCATGTAGTTGCTCCCAGAAACGAGCAACAAATATTGACCCTCGGTCGGATATGATGGTTTTGGGGACTCCATGTAAGCACACAATTCTGGAGAGATACAGCTCTGCATATTGCTTAGTATGGAATCCCGTATTCACTGGGATAAAGTGGGCTGATTTTATTAAGCGATCAACAATCACCCCAAATGGAGTCATGCTTTCTGAATGTGAGAGGCAGTCCAACAATAAAGACCATGCTGATGTCCTCCCACTTCCATGCCGGAATGCTTAATGGTTGCAGCATCCCCGCTTTCTTTATATGGTCAGCTTTGACTCGTCGACATGTATCACACTCAGATACATACTTGGCAATTTCTCGCTTCATCCGAGTCCACCAAAATTTTGTTTTAAGGTCTTGATACATCTTATTGCTTCCTGGGTGTATCGAGTACTTGGACCTATGAGCTTCATCCAAGATCTTCTTTCTTAGCTTTAGGTTCCGGGGTACCACAATACAGTTGTTGAACCATAACACACCTTGATCATCTTCCCGGAAACATTTCATTTTATCCTCATTGATTCTTGCCCGGATTTTCCGCATTCCTTTATCTCTCTTCTGGGCTTGTACAATCTCTTCTCTAATGGTAGGCACAAGAGCAAGATTATGCAACGCCCCATATGGAATCACCCACAAGCTTGGTTCTTCATCCTCATCCGGAATAACTGACAAGTTATTTACGTGGGACTTACGACTGAGTGCATCAGCCACCACGTTAGCTTTGCCCGGATGGTAATGGATCTCGAGCTCATAATCTTTGATTAATTCTAACCATCTCCGCTGCCTCATATTAATATTCTTCTGAGTGAATATATATTTGAGGCTCTTATGGTCGGTGTAGAGGTGCACCAAATTTCCAAGTAAGTAGTGCCTCCACATTTTCAACGCAAGCATCACTGCAGCGAGTTCTAGGTCATGAGTAGGGTAGTGATGCTCGTGGTTGCAGAGTTGATGCGATCCATACGCGATCACACGTCTATCTTGCATTAAGACGCAGCCAAGTCCAATGCCTAAGGCATCACAATAAACATCGAATGGCTTTGTTGTGTCCGGTTGGGCTAGAACCGGTGTCGTTGTGAGATGTTTCTTCAAAGTTTGAAATGCCTCTTCACAGGCCTCTGTCCATACATACTTGTTGCTCTTATTCAATAATTCTGTCATGGGTTTAGCCACCTTCGAGAAGCTGGGAATAAATCTCTAGTAGTAACCCGCTAGTCCTAGAAAACTGCGGATTTGATGAACAGATGTCGGAGACTCCCACTTCAAGACTTGCTCATTTTTGGTTGGATCTATAACCACACCCTCTGCTGAAATAATGTGACCTAAGAATAGTACTTTGCTGATCCAAAATTCACACTTGCTGAATTTGGCATACAGCTTATGTTCCCGTAAGCGTTGGAGCACGATATGGAGATGTTTGGTGTGCTCTTCCTCCGATTTGGAGTATACGAGAATGTCGTCGATGAAAACCACGACAAACTGATCCAACTCTGGCATGAATACAGAATTCATGAGATACATGAAATGTGCTGGTGCATTAGTTAGCCCGAAAGACATGACTAGATACTCATAGAGCCCGTATCTAGTCAAGAAAGCCGTCTTTGGTATATCCTCCGCTCTGATTTTTATCTGATGATAACCGGACCTCAAGTCCATCTTGGAGAATACTTTGGCACCCACTAATTGATCAAATAATATATCAATCCACGGCAGTGGATATTTATTATTGATCGTCACTGCATTCAGCGGCCGATAATCCACACACAACCGAAGTGATTCATCCTTTTTCTTCATAAAGAGGGCTGAACAGCCCCATGGTGATGAGCTTGGCCGGATGAACCCTTTGTTCATTAAGTCCTTTAGCTGCTCTTTCAGTTCAGCTAATTCCTTCGGAGACATTTTGTATGGCCTCTGAGATATCGGTGTGGTTCCCGGTGCTAACTCGGTCTTGAATACCACGTCTCTTTCAGGCGGCATCCCTGGAAGATCATCGGGAAACACATCTGGGTACTCACGGACCACTGGAATATCCTCCAGTTTCATGGTCACACTGTGGTACGCCACTGGATTTTCAGAATCCACGTCTTCAAATATGAGTGTTTGAAGACCGTAGATCGGAGAGTCCAAGCTAACAATCCGTGGACCGATGTCAAGAGTAGCCCCCTGGAAGTTCATCCACGCCATTACTAAGATCACATCGATCTTCTGCCCCTCTAACACAATGAGGGTCGTGGGGTATAATTTTCCGCCTAAGCACAAGGGTGCTTTGATCACCACTTCGTTAGCAGCTATATTTCCACCGTGTGAGCGGATAAGGTAGTGATCTTTTGGTGTAGAGGTGGGAGAACTCAGCTTTGCACACAAATAACCTGCTGATGAAATTGTGTGTGGCTCTAGAGTCAAATAAAATCATTACGGGGAGTTCATTGAGGGTGAACATTCCCGCTAGCACAGGTGCCCCGTCCGGCACATCCTCTAGAGCTGTATGATAAATGCACCCAGACTGTGGTGCTGTTCCTAGGAGCTGAGCATGGGGTTGATTTATACCATGCTCCAGTGTACTTCCTCCGCGGCGTATCCTTTCTGGACACTTTCTGCGGATGTGACCCAAATACCCACACGTGAAGCACGGTTTCTCAGCCGGTTCCATATTACTCTCAGTACGGACACTGGGTGTATTCTGCTGTGGCAAGAACGCTTGACGAACATAATAATGTGGCTGCATATACCGTTGTTGCAGCTGTCTGAATTCAGAATATTGAGATGAACAACCCGAATATTGTTGGAGTCGTCGAGCCGGCTGCATCGTTTGACAGTTCAAGGTACTGTCCACCACCCGATATTTATGAGGAGCAATAATGCTACTATCCGGTGGTATACGGTTCTTTCTTTTCTCAGCCTGAACTTCTCGCTGAGCATCTTCAACCATGATGGCAGCACTCAGCAATTCGGTGAAGTTCTTTCGATCAGCTAAGACGAGCCTTTCCTTTAACTTGGGATTGAGGCTGCGAAAGAACCATTCGCACTTTTGTGCCTCAGTGTTCACATGTTCAGGCGCATAGTGTGCCCGTTTGTTGAACACTCGCGAATGTTCGTATGCATCCCTCCCTCCTTGTTTTAAGACCAGAAACTCCTCGAGTTTCCGCTGAATTATTCTGGAAAGGACATGATAGGCAAGAAATGCCTTCCGGAGTTCCATCCATGTGAAATGATGTCCAGTTGGTAAGGAGGCGAGTTGATTTGCCCACCATGCACTGGCGGACCCGTGAAGTTGTTGCGCCGCATATAAGACTTTCGGATGTTCGGTGCATTGGAGCAACCTGAACTTAGATTCAATGGTACGGATCCAGCTATCCGCCACCAGAGGATCCTCAGCTTCAATGAAAACCGGTGGTTGAGTCGCCAAGAACTCAACATAGGAATTCATTTGAGGTTGGCGCAAGTCTTCATCTTGACATCCCCCTTGACGGGATGTATTCATCACCAGGGTGCGGAGCAAGTCGGTTCGCTCATCGCTTGCACCCGTCATGGCAGCCAGAATGTCCACCATTGTGACCGTAGGTGAAGGTCCTGGTGGTGTCTGTGGTTGCGGAGCTCGCTGCTCCCGCTGTGGAGAGTTATCACCACCACCACCACCACTCACTAGAACCACCCACTTCACCCATGGAACGAGTTCGCACCATTCTGCAATTGCAAGAGTTCATTATCAGTTTAACACTATCACTTTATTTATTCCATGAACAAAGTAGTGAAACACTGATAATGAAATCTTAACATGTAAGCAAAATGATTTATGCGCAAACTGATGCAACTAACAGCATGGATTTAAAAACAGATTAACCGGTCCTTCAACAAACCAGATTTTGATCCAGTTAAAAGCACTTTCATAACTCAAGTTGAATACCAAAGTTAAATTTAAATTCAATATCTTTCCAACGAATACTCAAATACCTCCATATCACTTCTGGATCAAAAGTTATGATTGCTCAAAGTTGACAGAATTTCTGGATAAAATTTGCCAGCATCACCTTTGTATGTGGCTGATTTTATCACAGTTGTATACACAGATACAATATGAATCTGAACCAACTTTGAACTACAACAATGTTGCCCATTTCCTAAACTTTCCAATGGTGTATCATAGGCTCCTTAGGGTTTTTTTCTACAGAAAGTTATGGCTTAAAAACAGAAAGGTCCAGAGAGGTTTTTCTGCTGTCCTGGTTCTGAACAATTTGCCTTCAACTGGACTTTTCACCAACTTAACGTGTGATTTTGCTCTGGAGGTCTACAAAGAAGTTGTAGAGCACTTGAAAATCTTCCAGAACTGTGTCATACACCTTAATTGGTTAAATCTACTCAGATTTATGCTCTGTTAAAGTCCAGAAAGAATTTCTGCCAGAAACAGAGCACTCTGTTTTTGAAATCTTTGAAACCTAGACATTCTCTCATTTGAATCTTAGCTCAAAATAAGAGTTCAGTAACTAATATTTGTTTCAAAGTTCCATTTTTAGTTGAAAGTTAGTTCATGAATCATTTCTTCATAGGAAAGAGGATTATTAAGTGTAGTACAGTGTCGATGCACGGCGTAGCCTCACCAAAGAAGATCCTAAACCGGATTATACTGGCATATCTGTTTTATCAGTGGCACTAAGACGGTCTCTCGCACACGTGTACTACACGGAATACGTATGTGGTTAGTACCTGCAGAAGAACACTCAATAGTGATGCACTCAAGGGTTGTTTTCATTTCAGGCAGGTCCATATTTGAAAGTAAATACATACGCCCGTATCATTGTCATACGGCCGTCCTTGAGTTAAGCCACGTCTCAAGGTACGCGATCGTGTTTTTACCCACACGACGGGGAACCCGAGTAGAGCGCGAACGGGTCATCACGGTTGGGAATTTTATCACTCCAACAGATACCACCTACTGCCCTGTAGGGCACGCCGATGGCAAGCGCTGTGTATGTCCTTCTAGACTATTTCCAGAAGAACACACTATCGCGTTACTGACCACACGATGGGGTCTCCACTTACTTGCCTAATGCACGCTAGGGATCAGCGTTTCATATGAACTCAGGAACATAAAGAGTCCAAGAGTTTCATATTGACGTCTCACACCAAGCTGTGAGACCTATCCCTAAACCACTTTCCTCGTCAGGGAAGCTAACCGAAATTGAACCGCTTTTGGTGGCGTTCCTTACCCTGCTTACCTGAGTGTAGGTGCGTCGTTCATAATCAAAATTCAGAATTATACTACTATAGTCATGCCACTTTAAGTAACTATACTACTATAGTCCTTATGTGGCCCTAAATACCGTTTCCTCACCGTATCCTAAGTTTTTGTTGTAATACGATCCTTATTCCGTGTGCTATTACCAATGCGGCTCTGATACCATGCTGTGAGGACCCGGACCCGATCATGGGGCCATGCCGCTCGCCCGGGAATCGCATTGGGTGGTGCCGTGTGATGCGGCACCCAACAACACACATAATAAAGCATCATATTACATAAATCAAGCAGAAGCTTACAAAGTGTGAATTTTACAAATACTTCTCAAAATAATCTACAGCGGAATACTAATACAACTCACGTCTCATATCTATGCTAAGCAACAGAGAAGATGTCCAGCCCGCGGACCCTTCTTGCTAGCAACACGATCACAATAGCAGCGGCAGGGGTTGCCATGAGTTCACCACTCAGAGAGTTCCGAGTCTCATTGGACACCCGTACATATCAGCGTACTGTTATTACTTGCAAAACAACTCATGCAGTATCTGTGAGCATGAAGCTCAACAAGACTTAACCGTCACCCTAGTCATGAAACTCTACATGCTGAAAATAGAGGGCTGAATATAGAAGTTTGCACAAAAGATGAACTTGAGCTAAAGGGAAGTCCTTACTTCAAGTTTTAAGAAACTTTTTTAGCCCTCGCACAATTTACATCAAGACTCCACAATCAAACAAGAAACGCTTCATCTCGATGTCGATTGCCCGAGGTGAAAGTAACTTTAGTGAGCTACCCTAGACCCATACAGACCTTGCGCCATTAACGTCGAGACTCCACAATCAAACAAGAAACGCTTTGCCTCGACGCTACTAGCCCAAGGTGGAAAATAAATTTAGTGAAAGTGTTGATCATTCCTCATCTCCATTATGAGGATTACTCATGAAGCATATTAATTTTTTTCCAGTTTATTACTACTTCACGACTCAGTTTACAAGTATGCTCACTACCGCGAGTGACGGTGATTGCAATAAAAAACACCCGGCTGACACGACACGTACGCTCGTACTTGACGTTGCACACAGCAACCATCACTGACGTCGTACGTGGCAATCTTTCACACGACACCCAAATATCAAACCGGTACCGCCGACTGGGATTAAGTCTCACTACGGCAAACCCTCGTAGAGCCGACTTCTCTATCCTTTCAGCATCTGCATCAGACGGTGGGGTATGCCTCGACACCCAGGTTAACATGTTACATCTGTTTCCTGGGTCCCATATAGCCAGTATGCATCCGGTACACATCTCAAACTTGTCCAACGGGGCCGCACACGAGAATGGGCCTTAATCGACTCAGACATAGACTAGGTTCACAGGACCACGTCCTTGAGCCTTCCATCCACTGCCCGGTCTCCATTCCCAACCTTGTTCATGCTCACCTCCAAGTCTTAGCCCACACCGTGGAATATCCTCGGAGAATTTCAGTTTCTTTGCCGGCCGGCTCAAACCAAGGTACGGGTAGGAAAACATCAAATTCGTGATTGATATTTGCTTAGAGGCTGAAAAACTTCACACACATGAACTAAACTTGCTTAGCAACGATTCCTCTTTGGAACCCTAGCATGAAAACCACTGCGCACGGTGTATTTTCAATTTTTCCGACGGCGGTTATGGCAGGGAGAATCGGGCTCACGTTGAAAGCTATGATAGAGCCATCTCCGGTCTGTTTCACCACCAGGACGATCGTCCCTAGCATCCACCGGTGCTGTAGGGTCCTTCCACCGAAGTTTTGGTGGGCTAGGTTAGCTGGCCGATGTCACCGATGGTGTACCGAGCCGCCGCACCGTCGCTGGCTATGTTAGAGCCACCGCCAGTCGGAGGAATAGCCTCCATCGTGTTCATCGTGTGGTTTTAGGCCCTAGCGGCGAGGGAGAGTGCGGGAGCTGGCCGTACGTCGAGTTTCAGTGCTTCTCCGGTGAGCCCGGCGGCGAGCGGGCGCGGTAGCGAGAGGTAGACGACGATGGGGCCGGGCCCGCACGTCAGCCGCTCGGTGAACCGGTGTGGGATTTTCTGTTGCACGGGATCATCTGTGACAGTGTGGTAAATAGTCCTGTGCCCCGTGTGGTTTAACCGAGGAGATGACACGTGGTAACCGGACCCGCTGTCAGAGATTTGGACTTTTCCCGGTTAATTTGAATTCCAGAATTTCCCCAAACTTTAGAACCTCATAACTTTTGCTAGGAAGCTCCAAATTTAGTGATTCAAATTGGGTTGGATTCATATTGAATAGCTCTATCCAAATGTGCAACCCGATTTGTATGAAACTCATTATTTAATTCTGGAGAATTCTTTAAAATGTTTAAGGAAAATAATTTTAGAGGGAGTTTGGTTCGTCCAAAAATCCTCAAATTTTGCCAGAATATTCTTTATGATGTTATTGAACTCCTGTAAAAGTTTCAGATCATTTGGAGTTGATTTAGTTAGGATAATTCTGATTTCAAGTTTCTGTGTTCAAATGAATACAGAAACAATTCCAGAGAATTTCCAAAACTTGGAAATTCAGTTCTGGGAAATTATTAGCTCCAACAATCCTAGGAAAATTCATGCAGGCCCCATGAACTATAATTGAAATTTTAGTTCACCAAGTTTAGCATGAACATGTGAGTTACTTCAGAATTAATTTTTTTTGCTTAATTGCTTAGAGAATTGCTCTGAACAAACCACTCCATGAAAAGTGCTAATTTTTGGTCCAGATGATTTTACTGTGACAAGGAACTCACATGAAAATTTTCGGATCCATTGGAGTTCTGGATCACCCCTGTTCTGTTTAACCTCTTAAGGTGCTTAAAACATGAATGGGGAAGACACTTAGCACTTAACCATGTTAATTAGCCCAAACCCAAAGCTTAGTACCAGTGTCATTTTAAATTCTTAAACAGAGTTCCAGTTTTTAAACTTGTCATTAGAAATTTTTAGCAAAATCGTTACAATTAAATCCATATGCATATTCATTACGTGTAGCATCTACTTGAAGAATTTGAACCAATTAGAGTGGAGATCAAAGAAGGAGGGAAGCAAGTGATCAAGCCTCAAGTGGTCTTCACCATCGGTGTCGAGCAGTGAAGCTTCGGCTCTGCCCGAGGGAGAGAGGAGAAACAAAGACTTTGCACTGAAAATGAAGATCTTTTGCAAGTTATCTCCCTCAATGACTTGTGGGTCCCACCACAGCTCCCTCTTATCCTCTAAAATATCTCCCAAAATTTGCAAATGGTGAAATCAATTTGTGGAAGTTCAAATTTGAGGTGCATTTGAATAATTGGCAAGTTTCATCCAAATTCAAATGGGTATTTGAATTCTTTTGCACATTTAAGTCCTTTTTGAAAATGGATAGCAAACCCTTTCAAAAATTAATGAAACTTTGCCTACCCAGTTATTTGGACCTAAGGAATCCAAATATGCAATCTGATTTTGGTGTTAGCTGCTGCAAACAAGAGTTTGATCACAACAGTTTGAATTACCCTTGTGTCTTCCCTCATTTGAAATTTTAATTGAACATTTAGTTCAAAATCTGATTTTTAAACCCTTCCATTGCACCTGAGTACTTCAATTCTGTGGGTTTAATCCATCTAGGGTCCAAACATGCAAGTAACCCTAAGTTTGTTTAGAAAGAATCTCTCATGTGTTATCATATGTGGAAAAAAAGTTTAAACCAGTCCCCTTTTTCATACACATGACACTAACATTTGTGCAAACTCAAGTTTCTATGTATTCATACTTTTGGGACCTTTACAGTTCGGTTCTTTCTTTCGGTCACTCCATTTTTTTCGGGTGTGTATGGTGTCGAAAACTCGTGCTTGATGCCCTCTTAGTCCAAGTACTCTTCTAATTGGATGTTCTTGAATTCGGTGCCGTTGTCGCTTCTTATGTTCTTGATTCTCAAGGAGAACTCATTTTGGGCTCTCCTTAAGAAACTCTTGAGGACACCTTGAGTTTCACCCTAATCATGCAAGAAAAATACCCAAGTGAAGCGAGAAAAATCATTGACAATAACTAGACCATATTTATTACCGCCAATGCTTATGTAAGCAATAGGACCAGAGGTCCATGTGAAGCATCTCTAGCGGTCTTGTTATTGTCATCACATTCTTGGCTGGATGAGCTACTCCAACTCGTTTCCCGGCTTGGCATGCCCTACAAGGTCTATCTTTCTCAAAAATAACATTCTTAAGACCTCGGACGTGATTACCTTTTAGAAGTTTTTGAAGATTTCTCATACCAACATGGGCTAGCCTACAATGCCACATCCAACCCATGTTAGTCTTTGCCATCAAACATGTGTCAAGTTGAGTTTTATCCACAGAAAAGTATACAAGATAAAGCTTTCCTTTGAGCACACCTTTGAAGGCAATTGAGTATCTATTCTTCTAGTGACAATCACGCCTTCGTTAGTGAATAAGCAATTAAAACCCATGACACATTATTGCAATATGGATAAAAGATTATAATCTAGTGACCCCACATGCATGACATTTGAAATGGTGTGTTGTGGAGAAATGGAGATTTAACCCATACCTAGTACCCTTCCTTGGCTATTGTCACTGAAATAAATATCTTAACTTGGATCATTGGTTTCTTCATACTCTACAAACATTTTTCTCGCTCCGGTCATGTGGTTGGTGCAACCACTATCTAACACCCACTTTGTGCCGCCGGAGGAGTATGCCTACAAAACAAGTTTAGGCTTTGATTTTAGGTACCTAAGCTTGGTTGGGTCCTTTAAGGTTAGTGACAAGAGTTTTGGGTACCCATACACAAGGCTTTGGGCTCTTGCGGAGTGGCCCAATATATTTTGCATAAACATAGCCAAATTTGCTTCTCATTAGTACATAAGATGCATTGAAGTCATGGAATAGTGTTAGATTGTTATTTTTAGTATTAGTAGCACCTTTAATCATTTTAGTAGAGATATGGCATTCATTCATAGTTTTGTATGATCCTTCTTTCACAAAGGCTATATGCATCTTGTCAATCTTAGAGATATTTGTATTTTGCTTTGCTTTTCTTGAATAGCCAAGACCATCTTTGATCAAAGGAGACCTTGCAATTGAGTATGCACTACGTGCATACTTAATCTTCTCCTTATCAAAGATGCTACTTTTAGGTGCACTCCTTGCTATGTTAAGTTCCTTCTTTAAATTAGGTTCAGGTTTTGTACATTTGCAATTTTTAGTGTTTAATTCTAAACTAGACAAGTTTGAGCTTGTTGAGTTGAGAGAAATAACATTTGACTTGAGAGTTGCGAATTGTGCTTCAAGGTTCTTGTGAGCTTTGTTCAAACTCACAAGCTCATCTAGGAGCACAACATTCGAACTCTTGAGACTTGAGGAGGTCTCCTTGCATTCCGCAAGTTCAAGTGCCATGTTTTCTCCCTCTCAAGCTCGAGGAGCTTCTCAAGGTCAAGAGTCTTTTGCTTCTTCTCAATAAGCAAATCCTCTTGTCTCTCAAGAAGCCTTTCCTTATCTAAGATTTCATCAAATAGTTTTTCCATTTTAGCTAGTGCATTTTTACTTTGTCCTTTGAACAAATATTCATTTTCACTATCACTATCAAAGTCTTCATCCTAAATAGAGTGTAAGGAGAGTTTAGTTTTTACCTTTCGCTTTCCCTCCTTTGCCATGAGACATGTGTGGTTTGAGCTGTTCCATTCACCTTTGTTGGGTAGGAGAGTCTTCTTCATTGTTGGCATCTTGATGGTGACGGTTGCCACCTCTTCTTCATCATTGGAGGAGGACTCATCATTGGAGTCCCATTCTTTGCCAACATGAGCGTGCCCATGTGTCTTCTTCTTCTTGAATATCCTCTTCTCTTGTGGCTTTTCATCCTTATTCCTCTTCTTATTATCATCTTCCCTTTCATATGGGCAATTAACAATGTAATGCCCAGACTTGCCGGAGTTGTAGCAAGCTTTCTTGCTTCTTGACCTGCCTTTATCCTTGCTTCTGCTCTCATAGGTTGGTCCTCTTCTTCTCTTCATCATCCTTCTGAATTTCTTGATGAATAAGGACAACACCTCATCATCCATATCGGTGCTCTCTTCTTCACTTTCCTCATCATCACTTGAGATTTGTACTTTTTTGTTCTTGGCTTTGGGTGATGCTTTGAGAGCAGTCCCCTTTTTCTTTGGATGTAACCTTGGCAAGATCGTTGACATGACATGCTTCCATTTCCATCATCTCATGATTGATGATCTTGCCAAGCACCTCATTCTGTAGAGGTTTGGACTCTCTCGGATGAGTATGCAAAGCGTAACATTGTGAGGCATGAAAGCTCTAATCATCCTTTTGACTACCTCATGATCTATCCACTTCTTACAAGCATACGCTCGACTCTTGTTTATAAGAGTCTTGAGTCGGTTGTACATCTCTTGAGGGATCTCGTCATCTTCCATGGCGAATCGCCCAAGCTCCCCCTCAATCATCTCAATCTTTGCTTCTCGGACAGAGCGGTTGCCTTCATGTGCAATTTTGAGTGTATCCCATATTTCTTTGGCTTGTTCCAACCCATCCACCTTGTTGAACACTTCTTGGTGCAAAGAAGAGTTGAGTACGGCTGCTGCTTGAGCGTTGCGGTGGATGAGCTTCTCATGCTCCGGTGTAAGTTCTTCATCATCCATGGGGATATCTACACCTGTGCAAACAATGTGCCAAAGTGTGGGGTTGAGAGAAATAAGGTGCAGCTTCATATTGTGTTTCCACATTGTGTAGTTTGTGCCATCAAAGTGTGGAGGTTTGCCTAAGGGAATAGATAAATAATTTGTGTGTGAATTCAAATGCTCATAGTTAAAAGGATATCGAGTGTAGTCTTCTTCGGACTTCTTGAGTTTCTTTTCTTTCTCAAGCCTCCTCCTTCTTCTAGCTTCATCTCTTGCCTTTTGAAGAAGATCGACAAGACGCCTCACTTCTTCATCTCATCGTCGGTCTCCAAGTCAAAGGAAGGGAGCCTTGGCATGTCCTTGATTGGGTTGACACCCTTGTGAGGTGAGAACTTGAGCCCTTCACCATTGTGGCCACTGTTCTCGCCGGCGTCGGTGGTGTCGACGAGCGGTAAGTCCTTCTTGCCGTTTCCCCCCATCTCCTCTCCAAGCAGTTAAGATTTTAGGAGAGTTAGGCTCTGATACCAATTGAAAGTTGCCTAGAGTGGGGTGAATAGGCGAAAAATATGAAATACGGCTTAATAAAAACGATTAGTTCACAGAGTATGGACTAGTCCGATCATGAGGGCGGACTAGTTCGGTCATAGAGAATTTTAGCTCAACAAGGCAAGGACACAATATTTATCCCGTGGTTCAGCTCCACAAAGAAGCCTACGTCCACGTTGAGGAGTCCACCAAGGACCAGGTTGCTCTCAACCTTTTCCTCACCAAGCCACCACCAAGGTGTAACACCCCAAATTTTGATTCAAAACCCTAAACCATGTTCAGGGGGGAATTTAGAAATTTTTGGACGTGTTGCATGTTTTGCAAAAATTCAAATTCAAACTGGAATTCAAATTATACTCAAAACAGAAAAGAAATGGAAAAAGAAAAAAGAGAAACGGGAAAAAACCGGCCAGTGGGCCGAAACCCGCCAGACGGCCCAGTTTCCCCGCGCCAGCCCGCCCCCGCGCGCGCCGCGCTGTCTCTCACAGACAGGTGGGACCCGCCTGTCATCCCTAACCCCGCGACCCCGGACTCTCTCCCGCGCGCGCGATCGCAACCGACCGGATTTCCGTGTCCCGCAGCCCGAATTCTGGTCCCAAACGACTCAAACTCGATCGCAACAGACCCACCGCCCTCCCCCGGCTATAAAAACCCCAGCCCCGATCGGTTTTTCCCACGCGATCGCCGATTTTCACTCCGGTGAGCACCGAGACTTCGCCGGTGAATCCTGGCCGATCTAAGCTCGGAAACTCTGATCTAACTCGCTGGTCTTGATCCACCGCCTCCGGGGAACTTTGCAGGTGTAGAAAACCCGAAGACTTACGGTGTAAATCCAGCGCCGACGAGCTTCGCCGTAGTTTTGCCTCGGACCTCGCCGCCAATCACTTTCCAGGACCCCCAAGCTCGAGAAAACCCCCGAGGTGAGATCCCTGACCTCCCCTCTACCGATCTAGGCCATAAGATCACAGTTCTAGGCAGAATTCTCGAGGATCCGAAACTTTCCGGCGAGATCGCCGCTTCCCGCCGCCGTGCGCCGCCGGCAGCGCCGCCCGCGCTCGATCGAAGCGACGTGGCCGCTTGTGCGCCGTTTATTTTAAATCGCACGGTAGACTTTAAATCCCCGCGTACCGGTTCGATGTTATAATCTCAGCCGTCGGTTTAAAATCAGACGGTCCACGTCAGCCCCGCGTTATAAAAACTGGAATTCTTACGTGCTACCCCCTGGGGTTCTCTAGAATTGAGAGCTAGCCCCGGAAACTTCAGATCTAGCCCCTGGAACTCCAGAAAATCATGTAAATCCATTTAAAAATCAGTTTTAACCCCTGGACTTAATAGAAATTAGGAAAAACACCTCTGATAAGTGTAGCTAGACCCCTGGAAATTATGAAAATAATATTATAGACCCTGTAATGGGGTGAATTCATTATTTTAGCCTTGTTTAGTATTTAATTTAGAAAATTGGATATGTAACTAGTGTTTAAAAATTAAAAAGGGGGACAAACATAATTGTCAAAATTAATTAAAAACTTTCTCAGTACTTAGAAAACTTTGGAGTGAGATAAAAATATATTTTTGGGCTGAAATAAATCTGTTTCATCTATTATTCACATTTATTAGTATAGGGACACATTCTTAAGTAAAGAATAGCTATAGAAAAATAGGGAAAATAATTATGAAATAGTATACATCAGAAGCCAAGGTCAAAATATGTTATTAAATTATTTAGGACCAGAACCTATACTGTTTAGGTGATGTGTATTACTAATTTCATAATAAAATACACAATTATGCATAGGAGTATAAAAAAATGATAAATGGAGTTTTTAAAATCCAAAGGGTTCAGTTTAGGGTTGGTAGAAATTATGAAGGCACATATGGGGAAGAAAAATACTTTTCATACACACTTGGTAGTAAAAAGGTGTAGTAGTTGAATATAAGAAATTTATTGGAAACCCATATAAATAGTATGTAAGTATAAATGTGGACACAAAAGTAGGAATCATATATACATGGTTAAAAGTGCATGCAAGCCACAACTTAACACACATAAAGTAACCACAACACATATAATGGTAAAGAACTTTTATAAATATGAATGTGTGGTTTGTATGAAGTAGAAGTGTGAACTATGTCTTATGATTGTTGTTTTTCTTTTTGCTATGTGTGATGGTATGAAGTAGAACCTGTTCAAGAGAAAGTTATCCCTTTCCAAGATCAGGACTACCCATTTCAAGAGCAGCAAGAAGGAGGCAAGTGTCCTTGACCACTTTGATCCTATGCTAGGATGTGTAGATAGAATTATTTGCATTGTCAAGTTAAATATGAAACCCATGCTAGGAAGTTTCCCTAGAATTGCATTACCTTGTTTCCTTGTAGCTTGGGTTGGGATTTATTTTGTCATGCCATTTATTTCCATGCATATGCTTAGCCATGCTTAGAATGGGATATTTGGGACATGAGATCATCAGTTTATTATACCATACTCTTGAATGAGCTATTGTGAGTTATGTAGAGGTAGGGATCAAGGCAAGTTGGATGTTTTGGTTGTGTGCTGGGTGCACGAGACTTGGGTTTGTGTTTAGTACTTGCCTGGATCCTAAGGACCGGTTCATGGAGCATGTAACCCGGCTTTACAGTGCCAACCACATGCTGAGGTGGGGCAGCTTGGCCAATTAATTAGGTGTATCCCCGGCGTAGTATGGGTGTGTTGGATGGTGCGGGGAAGTAGGTGTCAGCTGGACTACCATATGAACCGCAAGGCTCAAGAGGGGGCCACTGCAGCGGGGTTGGAGCCTCTTGTATGCTGTTAGGGGTGAAACCTCAGTGGGCCCACGCTCGTCGGGAATCCCTTTGTAAAGGCTTCGTAGTGATCTCCTGGCCGCACACCTGGGAAGTGTGAATGTGGATCGTGGCCACTGGCATAATGGAGGTTCTTTTAGTCCACCCGGCAACGGGGGATGAAATCACTACTTGTGGGTACAGTGGTACAAACTCTGTAGAGTCAAAACTGTCTTGACAGCCGTGCTCACGGTTAAGAGCGGCCTGGACTTATTCATGATTAGAGGATTGATGGTTTTGGAAGTTAAGCGGGGAGCTTAACATTGGAAATGATGTTATGGTTATTGGATTATGATAATGGGTTGGGAGATTGGGACCATTTTACCTTTGTAGTAATGTAGGTGCTTAATAAGCTAAGGTGATAAGTGTTAATTGCGTAGTGCTTTAACCATGAGTTCAACCTCTCCTTGTTCTAGCCATGCATGATATGATTTTCCCACACTTGCTGAGTGCCATTGGTACTCAACCTTGCATATTTGTTGGTTTATATTGCTGCTCAGGTCAAGATAATGAGGTGGTGTATAATGACCAAGATTTTGGACCCGAGGAAGGTTTTTAGGTTCATGGAGACCCCCGGGCAACGCCTGTGATGGAGCCCTAAAAAAATAATATTCCGCTGCTAGTTTATTTACTTGTGATGAAGCATTAGTGTCCAATGAGATATTTGCGATGTAAGACTTATTTATATTCGACACCTGGCTTGTAATAAATGATGCTTCACTATTTGTCATCACATGTATGAGAAAATGATCCTGGCATACATGTGTTATTCACTTGGTTGTTTCTTCGGAAAAACCGGGTGTGACAGAGGTGGTATCAGAGCCAAGGTTGCCCATAGGAACGTGGATCTAGGTAGAAATGGACGTAGTTAAGGGCCCTATTTTCTTAAAAACTATTTTCCAAGGTGTGGGTGGAAAAGTGTTATTAAAGGAGTCATTTTCTTCATCTTACCCCAACTTTCATTCAAAATAGGATTTTTGTTTGAGAATTTATCTAACCTAATTTTAAATTCTTTTGTTTTAGATGGTTCGCATGATTCGCACCGCTCGTAAGTCCACAGGAGGGAGAGTTCCCGTAGTTGCCCTTGCCGAAAGAGAGGAGAGTCGTCCAGTGACGTACCTTTCCTATGGATTGGCAGTAGGAGATTTGTTGCGCCGTCTTCGGCGTATGCTCGAAGCCGCCGGCAATACGGGCAAGCTAATCATCCACTATAACTCCACCAGGACCATCCGTGAGAAGAGGGAAGAATGGAGTTCGGAAATGAGGATTATACACGAGAATCAGCTGCTTAAGATTCACCACTCCCCAGCTTGTCGAGCGACACAAGTTGATGCGGAGAAAGATGTCACCTGGGAGGCCATCACCTGCCAGAGTCACATCTATCGTCGCCACTTGGACAAAACTGAGTACATGTATGTCCTCCAACGTGAGAGTGGTACCACGGAGTACAAGTACCCACCGGTGCAGCAAGGGACTTCCCATGAGCACATGGACTTGTGCTTGGAGGATGCTGCTATGCTCAGCACTCGACTGCAGGAGTGTCAACAAGAGCTTCAGGATGTCCGAGACACCCTGAAGGAACCGGAGACGTTGCTGCGAGCTTGCTTAAAGGCGAGAGAAAGAGGAGATGGGAATGAACTGTGTGTCACCGTGAATGATACATGGACTCCTGACTCCCTGGATCGCCGAGCAATCAGGCGTCGTCGCACTTCTCCACCAGCAGCCTCCCCACCCAAAGCAGAGTCAGAAGGTAGCCGAAATGAGGAGGAAGATCCCGAGGAGCCAGCTCAAGAGGACGAGTAGTGTAGAGTCTTTCCCCTAGCTAACAAGAGGTCGAGTAGTCGAGTCGTTACGTAGTTAATGGTGTGATAATGCTTGGTGTGTGACGTGAGTTGTGGAAGCCATGAGCAATTGTCCACAGCCTCGTCTTCAGATTGTTTTGCTTTGGTGTGTGAACCCACAGGAAATAATAGTGCATTTATTTGGTGTGAGATATAAACCCTCGTAAAATTTTAACAAAGCCTCAACACCTCAAAGAACCAACAAATGAAAGTAGTAAGATGATACAAAATGATATCAAATTAACATTTATTGATTCTGCCAGATGGCCGGAAGAGGAAAAGGACGTGCTGCCAACCCCGCCAACAACAATGATGAGGCATGCAACCCTCATCTTTCTGGAGGCCAGGACAGGGGTGGTCGCCGTGAAGAAGTTGATCCTCTCCACCAAATGCTGGAGAATCAAAATCAACTCATCCAGAACTTGACTCAAGTGGTGGCCAACTTGCATCAAGTTCCACCTCCACAAGCTGCACCACGCCAACCAAGGTTGAGTGAGTTTCTAGGAACTCAACCTCCAAAGTTTGCAAGTGCGGCTGAACCTCTGGAGGCAGATGATTGGCTGAAGACTATTGAAAGTAAGATGAGGATCATACAATGCCAAGGGTATGAGAGGGTGCTGTTTGCCTCTCATCAATTGCATGGACCTGCTGCTGATTGGTGGACCGCCTACGTGGCCGCCCATCATGACCCTGAGAACATCACTTGGGAAGAGTTCAAGCGTAGCTTCCGCAACCATTACATCCCAAGAGGTGAACTCAAAAACAAGAGGAAAGAGTTTCTGGGACTGCAGCAGGGAAACATGACGGTGAGGGAATACCTCACTAAATTTACTCAACTATCCCGTTATGCTCCACGAGACATAGAGACTGATGAGCAGAAACAAGATTGTTTCGTGGAAGGACTTACCGCAGAGATGCAGTGTGCCATGTCCTCCAATGAGTATGAAAGCTTTCAAAAGATGGTGGACAGAGCATTTGTGGTGGAAAGGAAGCTAAAGGCCCTGGAAAATGAGAATAAGAGGAAGGCGGGGTGGTCACATCAGGCCTCAGGGAGCAACACCCGCCCACGTATGATGCAGCAACCTACGGGGCAGACGAGCCATGCTGCGGTACCCTATTCAGCACCAAGAGGGTACAACCCAAACTACAGGCCACCCGCAGCACCAGCACAGCCGCAGCGTCAGTTTGTGCAGCAGCCTCGCCCCGCATATCCACCTCGACCAGCAGTACCAGGACCCCCAAACCAACCCCAAGACAACAAGGGCCAAGCACCTAAGGTTGGGGTGCAATGTTTCAGCTGTGGTGAAGTGGGGCACTACGCCCATAAATGCCCAAAGAAGAAGCCTGCGCCGCCACAACAGCAGAATGTAGTGAGAGGACGGGTGAACCACGTCACTATGGAGGAAGCACAAGAGGCGCCCGACGTGGTAGTTGGTAAGTTTCCTGCCAATTTACACCTTGCAACTCTGCTGTTTGATTCTGGTGCTACCCACTCGTTCATTGCTCAAGGGTTTGTTAAGAAACATGACCTAGCAACCACACAAATGAACCATATGCTAGCCGTAAATTCTCCAGGAGGAGAAATAAGGACAAGACAAGTGTGTCCCAAAGTGAACCTAGACATTAATGGGGTAGTATTTACGGCTAACCTCATAGTGATAGATTCACAAGGGATAGATATTATTTTGGGTATGGATTGGTTGACCAAACATAAAGGAATCATCCATTGTTCGACCAGAACGGTGGAATCAACTCACCCCAGTGGCACCAGAGTAAAGTTCATGACAATACACGAGCCTAGGAGGGACATCAAATTAAATCAAGTGGAGGTGAAAGTTGAGGAAATCAGGACTATCAGGGAATATCCAGATGTTTTTCCGGAGGAGTTGCCAGGTATGCCTCCCGACCGTGATGTGGAATTCGCAATTGAGCTAGTACCGGGAACAGCCCCGATATACAAGAGACCTTATCGAATGGACTCCAAGCAGCTAGAAGAGCTCAAGGATCATTTGAGAGAATTGACGGAGAAGGGGTATATTCGCCCTAGTTCCTCACCATGGGGAGCTCCGGTGATATTTGTGCCTAAGAAAGACGGAACCCAAAGGTTATGCGTGGATTACCGTGCCTTGAATGAGGTAACCATCAAAAACAAGTACCCATTACCCCGCATTGAAGACTTGTTTGATCAGTTGAGGGGAGCTTGTGTGTTCTCAAAAATTGATCTCAGGTCGGGGTACCACCAACTCAAGATAAGGCAATCAGATATTCCCAAGACAGCTTTCGTATCTCGGTACGGACTGTATGAATACACTGTCATGCCTTTTGGGCTAACCAATGCCCCGGCATATTTCATGTACCTCATGAACAAGGTATTCATGGAATATCTGGACAAATTTGTGGTGGTTTTCATAGATGATATTCTTGTCTTCTCCAAAAATGAAGAAGAACATGAGAAACATCTAAGGTTGGTGTTACAGAGGCTGAGAGAACACCAACTATATGCCAAGTTGAGCAAGTGTGAGTTTTGGCTGAAGAGAGTTCCCTTTTTAGGACATATAATCTCGGAGGGAGGAATCTCCGTAGATCCCGCCAAAAGCGAGGATATCCAGAAGTGGAAAACCCCTGAAAATGTCGGGGAAGTTCGAAGCTTTTTGGGATTGGCTGGATACTATCGACGGTTTATTGAGGGATTCTCCAAGATCTCGAGACCTCTCACTAAACTGTTGGAAAAGGGAATCACATTCACCTGGACGCCACAGTGCGAGACGAGCTTTCAGGAGCTAAAGAAGAGATTGACAACAGCCCCAGTGCTGGTTATGCCAGATATGCAGAAGAATTTCACAGTGTACTGCGATGCCTCTGGAAATGGATTGGGATGTGTTCTCATGCAAGAAGGACATGTCGTGGCTTATGCATCCCGGCAGCTTCGGAAGCACGAGAAGAACTATCCTATACATGACCTAGAACTAGCTGCAGTGGTACACGTGTTGAAAATTTGGCGGCACTATTTGATGGGGAAGAGGACAGAAATATATACGGATCATAAGAGTTTGAAGTACATATTCACACAGCCAGATCTCAACCTCAGACAAAGGAGATGGTTAGAGCTAATCAATGACTTTGATGTGGGCATCAACTATCATCCCGGGAAAGCAAACGTCGTGGCCGATGCTTTGAGTCGGAAAGTGCAGGTCAATAAGTTGAGCTTGAAGGACATGCCTGCAGAATTGAAGGACGAGGTTATAAGACTCAATCTATGTCTAGTAAATAGTGGTGAAGCCATCGCCATGGAAGTGAACTCCACACTCGAGCGAGACATACGAGAGGGCCAAAAGAATGATGAGAAGATACAAGAGATCAGACAGCTCATTAAGGAAAATAAAGCTCCTGGTTTTAGAGAGGATGAACAGGGAACGGTGTGGCACAGGAAAAGGATCTGTGTGCCAGAAGTAAAGGAGATCCGTGAATTAATTTTGAAGGAAGCTCACGATTCTGACTATTCCATTCATCCTGGGAGTACGAAGATGTACCAGGACCTCAAAAGCAGGTATTGGTGGTATGGCATGAAGCGAGATGTCGCGGAACATGTTGCCCTATGTGACACATGTCAGTTGGTGAAAGCTGAACATCAACGACCCGCGGGATTATTGCAACCACTCAAAGTGCCTGAATGGAAGTGGGAAGAAATCAGCATGGATTTTGTCGTGGGATTGCCTAGGACCCAATCCGGGTATGATTCAATATGTGTCATTATTGATAGGCTAACCAAGGTAGCTCATTTCATTCCTGTGAAAGAAAGCTACAGCGGATCCAAATTGGCAGAATTGTACATGTCAAGGATTGTGTGTTACCATGGAGTGCCAAAGAAGATAGTGTCGGATCGAGGGACACAGTTCACCTCGAGGCTTTGGCAAAAGTTGCATGAAACCATGGGAACCCATTTGAACTTCAGCTCTGCCTATCATCCTCAAACTGACGGGCAGACGGAGAGAACCAATCAGATCCTTGAAGATATGTTAAGGGCATGTGCACTCAAAAACAATAGGAGTTGGGACAAGAACCTACCGTATGCGGAGTTTTCCTATAACAACAGTTATCAAGCTAGTATGAAGATGTCACCGTTTGAAGCTTTGTATGGAAGGAAGTGCAGAACTCCCCTATTTTGGAACCAAACCGGAGAAAGTAAAGTGTTTGGTCCAGAAGTGCTACAAGAAGCCGAGGCAAAGGTGAGGGAGATTCGCAACAATTTGAGGATAGCACAAACACGCCAAAAGAGCTATGCTGATGTACGAAGAAGAGAGCTCGTTTTCAACGTGGGAGACTATGTTTATCTCAAGGTGTCCCCTATCAGAGGACTTTGTCGGTTCAAGGTGAAAGGGAAGTTGTCACCTCGATACATCGGACCCTTTCAAGATTTGGAAAGAAAAGGCGAAGTGGCGTACCAACTAGAGTTACCGGTTCATCTATCAGATGTACACGATGTATTCCATGTGTCACAACTCAAGAAATGTCTGAGGACGCCTGAGGAGGTGTTACCCATGAATGAAGTAGATGTAGCTGAGGATTTGTCTTATGCCGAGCAACCATACAAGATTTTGGAGACGATGGAACGCCTCACCAGAAATAAAAGAATCCGGATGTACAAGGTGCAGTGGAAGCATCACTCAGAAGAGGAAGCCACCTGGGAACGGGAAGATGAGCTTAAGGCACAATTTCCGGAATTGTTTTCTTAGAAACACCAATCTCGAGGACGAGATTTCTTTTAAGGGGGGTAGAGCTGTAACACCCCAAATTTTGATTCAAAACCCTAAACCATGTTCAGGGGGGAATTTAGAAATTTTTGGACGTGTTGCATGTTTTGCAAAAATTCAAATTCAAACTGGAATTCAAATTATACTCAAAACAGAAAAGAAATGGAAAAAGAAAAAAGAGAAACGGGAAAAAAACCGGCCAGTGGGCCGAAACCCGGCTGCCGGCCCAGTTTCCCCGCGCCAGCCCGCCCCCGCGCGCGCCGCGCTGTCTCTCACAGACAGGTGGGACCCGCCTGTCATCCCTAACCCCGCGACCCCGGACTCTCTCCCGCGCGCGCGATCGCAACCGACCGGATTTCCGCGTCCCGCAGCCCGAATTCTGGTCCCAAACGACTCAAACTCGATCGCAACAGACCCACCGCCCTCCCCCGGCTATAAAAACCCCAGCCCCGATCGGTTTTTCCCACGCGATCGCCGATTTTCACTCCGGTGAGCACCGAGACTTCGCCGGTGAATTCTGGCCGATCTAAGCTCAGAAACTCTGATCTAACTCGCTGGTCTTGATCCACCGCCTCCGGGGAACTTTGCAGGTGCAGAAAACCCGAAGACTTACGGTGTAAATCCAGCGCCGACGAGCTTCGCCGTAGTTTTGTCTCGGACCTCGCCGCCGATCACTTTCCAGGACCCCCGAGCTCGAGAAAACCCCCGAGGTGAGATCCCTGACCTCCCCTCTACCGATCTAGGCCATAAGATCACAGTTCTAGGCGGAATTCTCGAGGATCCGAAACTTTCCGGCGAGATCGCCGCTTCCCGCCGCCGTGCGCCGCCGGCAGCGCCGCCCGCGCTCGATCGAAGCGACGTGGCCGCTTGTGCGCCGTTTATTTTAAATCGCACGGTAGACTTTAAAAATTAAAAAGGGGGACAAACATAATTGTCAAAATTAATTAAAAACTTTCTCAGTACTTAGAAAACTTTGGAGTGAGATAAAAATATATTTTTGGGCTGAAATAAATCTGTTTCATCTATTATTCACATTTATTAGTATAGGGACACATTCTTAAGTAAAGAATAGCTATAGAAAAATAGGGAAAATAATTATGAAATAGTATACATCAGAAGCCAAGGTCAAAATATGTTATTAAATTATTTAGGACCAGAACCTATACTGTTTAGGTGATGTGTATTACTAATTTCATAATAAAATACACAATTATGCATAGGAGTATAAAAAAATGATAAATGGAGTTTTTAAAATCCAAAGGGTTCAGTTTAGGGTTGGTAGAAATTATGAAGGCACATATGGGGAAGAAAAATACTTTTCATACACACTTGGTAGTAAAAAGGTGTAGTAGTTGAATATAAGAAATTTATTGGAAACCCATATAAATAGTATGTAAGTATAAATGTGGACACAAAAGTAGGAATCATATATACATGGTTAAAAGTGCATGCAAGCCACAACTTAACACACATAAAGTAACCACAACACATATAATGGTAAAGAACTTTTATAAATATGAATGTGTGGTTTGTATGAAGTAGAAGTGTGAACTATGTCTTATGATTGTTGTTTTTCTTTTTGCTATGTGTGATGGTATGAAGTAGAACCTGTTCAAGAGCAAGTTATCCCTTTCCAAGATCAGGACTACCCATTTCAAGAGCAGCAAGAAGGAGGCAAGTGTCCTTGACCACTTTGATCCTATGCTAGGATGTGTAGATAGAATTATTTGCATTGTCAAGTTAAATATGAAACCCATGCTAGGAAGTTTCCCTAGAATTGCATTACCTTGTTTCCTTGTAGCTTGGGTTGGGATTTATTTTGTCATGCCATTTATTTCCATGCATATGCTTAGCCATGCTTAGAATGGGATATTTGGGACATGAGATCATCAGTTTATTATACCATACTCTTGAATGAGCTATTGTGAGTTATGTAGAGGTAGGGATCAAGGCAAGTTGGATGTTTTGGTTGTGTGCTGGGTGCACGAGACTTGGGTTTGTGTTTAGTACTTGCCTGGATCCTAAGGACCGGTTCATGGAGCATGTAACCCGGCTTTACAGTGCCAACCACATGCTGAGATGGGGCAGCTTGGCCAATTAATTAGGTGTATCCCCGGCGTAGTATGGGTGTGTTGGATGGTGCGGGGAAGTAGGTGTCAGCTGGACTACCATATGAACCGCAAGGCTCAAGAGGGGGCCACTGCAGCGGGGTTGGAGCCTCTTGTATGCTGTTAGGGGTGAAACCTCAGTGGGCCCACGCTCGTCGGGAATCCCTTTGTAAAGGCTTCGTAGTGATCTCCTGGCCGCACACCTGGGAAGTGTGAATGTGGATCGTAGCCACTGGCATAATGGAGGTTCTTTTAGTCCACCCGGCAACGGGGGATGAAATCACTACTTGTGGGTACAGTGGTACAAACTCTGCAGAGTCAAAACTGTCTTGACAGCCGTGCTCACGGTTAAGAGCGGCCTGGACTTATTCATGATTAGAGGATTGATGGTTTTGGAAGTTAAGCGGGGAGCTTAACATTGGAAATGATGTTATGGTTATTGGATTATGATAATGGGTTGGGAGATTGGGACCATTTTACCTCTGTAGTAATGTAGGTGCTTAATAAGCTAAGGTGATAAGTGTTAATTGCGTAGTGCT
The DNA here is from genome assembly GCA_030760725.1 of Neostapfia colusana. Taxonomy (NCBI): domain Eukaryota; kingdom Viridiplantae; phylum Streptophyta; class Magnoliopsida; order Poales; family Poaceae; genus Neostapfia; species Neostapfia colusana. Next base: position 41,544,730 of record JASWHV010000018.1, on the reverse strand, counting down.
TTAACCATGAGTTCAACCTCTCCTTGTTCTAGCCATGCATGATATGATTTTCCCACACTTGCTGAGTGCCATTGGTACTCAACCTTGCATATTTGTTGGTTTATATTGCTGCTCAGGTCAAGATAATGAGGTGGTGTATAATGACCAAGATTTTGGACCCGAGGAAGGTTTTTAGGTTCATGAAGACCCCCGGGCAACGCCTGTGATGGAGCCCTAAAAAACTAATATTCCGCTGCTAGTTTATTTACTTGTGATGAAGCATTAGTGTCCAATGAGACATTTGTGATGTAAGACTTATTTATATTCGACACCTGGCTTGTAATAAATGATGCTTCACTATTTGTCATCACATGTATGAGAAAATGATCCTGGCATACATGTGTTATTCACTTGGTTGTTTCTTCGGAAAAACCGGGTGTGACACAAGGTCGGCTTGTTTTTCCACTATATAACAAATGCTTCACAATATATCGTGGAGCAACTCACAACTTGAGGCTCCCATGAGAACTCAGCTCAAAGCACTTACAAACCAATGCTCTTCAACAACACACATTTCACTCAGTGCTAGAGAATCAACCAAGAGCTCTACAGTGCACACTCCCCTTCTTCTTCTCTTCCCAAAACTCATAAACCATAAAAAACATTCTTAGGGCTTCAAGAATTTGAAGAGAGGGGACTAGAAAAGCTCTAGGAAGGTTGTTTTGTCGTTAGGGTGCTTGTCCTCCTCTTTGAGGCCCGGGCAACCCCTTTATATAGAGGTCCCGGGAACTAGCCGTTGCCAACTGCAAAAGCCCGGACTAGTCCGCCCTTTGACCCCACACTAGTCCGACCTGCCGGGACAGATGACATCACTCTTCACCTGCTAAACGGTCGGATTCTACCAACTAAACGTTCAGATTCTACCAACTAAACGGTCACAAACCACGGACTAGTCCGGTCCACAACGTACTAGTCTGATCTCACACAGAAACCATTGTTCCGGTTGAGAACGGACAAGTCTGGTCCACCGAACTAGTTCGGCCTCCATGGGCGGACAAGTCCGGCCATCCAAGACTTAGTCCCTACAGCTACTTCCTGATTCCAAACGAACTAGTCTGACACACACAGGACTAGTCCGATCTCACACAGAAACTCCTATTCCGGTTGGAAACGGACTAGTCTGAACCTACGGACTAGTCTAGTCCTTCAGCACTTAGCTCCTGAAGAGCTCAGGCACTGTCTCCACGGACTAGTCCGTCCCCAGACGGACAAGTCTGAACTCACACAGAAACTCTTGTTTCGGTCTATATCAGATCAGTCTGATACTTCGTACTAGTCTGGCCTCCCACCCCGGACAAGTCCGAACTCACACAGAACCACTTGTTCCGTTCTACATAAGATCAGTCCGATGTACCGAACTAGTCCGGCCTCCAGCCCGGACAAGTTCGGCCCTATTCCCAGAGCTATCCCAAATCTTCACTCCACTCAACCTAAACTTGTACTATGAGCTCTTAGATGATTCTCAGCACTTTACTCTATGATCACACTCATGCTCAAAGGCTAAACTCAACACAAAAGAATTAAAAACCCTAAACTCTATTCTCCTTGTGCATTTGCCTTTTTCTCCTCTTTTCCTTTCTAAGTGTATCCATCTTCGTAGATTTCTTAATCACCTGTACTCACACTTGCAATGCTCATTAGTCCTTTAAGTGTTGTCATTAATCATCAAAACCCACGGGGATTTCAACACAACCGGAGGTTTTATTGAATACACGATAGGCGTAAGTGTTTGAATCATAACCAAGCAACAAACCTTCATCGGATTTTGAGGCAAACTTCAAAACTCGAGGTTTCTTGTTAAGAATATAGCACTTGCTACCAAAAACTCTAAAGTAGGAGATATTTGGTTTGTTACCCGTTAGAAGCTCATAGGGAGTCTTCTTCAAGAGACAATGGAGTTAGAGATGGTTTGTGGCATGGCAAGCGGTATTCACCGTTTCCGCCCAAAACCGGTCGCATGTCTTGTACTCGTCAAGCATTGTCCGTGACATCTCTATTAGAGTCCGGTTCTTTCTTTCGGCCACTCCATTTTTTTGGGTGTGTATGGTGCCGAAAACTCGTGCTTGATGCCCCCTCGTCCAAGTACTCTTCTACTTGAGTATTCTTGAATTTGGTGCCGTTGTCGCTTCTTGTCTTCTTGATTCTCAAGGAGAACTCATTTTGGGCTCTCCTTAAGAAACTCTTGAGGACGCCTTGAGTTTCACCCTAATCATGCAAGAAAAATACCCAAGTGAAGCGAGAAAAATCATCGACAACAACTAGACCATATTCATTACCGCCAATGCTTATGTAAGCAATAGGACCAGAGGTCCATGTGAAGCATCTCTAGCGGTCTTGTTGTTGTCATCACAATCTTGGCGGGATGAGCTACACCAACTAGTTTCTCGGCTTGGCATACGCTACAAGGTCTATCTTTCTCAAAAATAACATTCTTAAGACCTCGGACGTGATTACCTTGTAGAAGTTTTTTGTGACGCCCTCAATTCTGTGGAAAACCACGGAACCGAGAACTGATGGATATGTGTGCCCAGGATGTTCATCACACATACACATATCATCCACAAACTGAATTCAGAATATATATAACCACGAATAATAGGGTTTATTACAATGTTTCATGAGTCTTGGACTCATGCTAGCAGCAGAAGTCTATCTTAGCAGCGGAAGTCTTCTAACTAGTGCGGAAGCAATCTAAGCAGCAGCAGTGGCTCCATCTCCACTCCATCCCCACATGCAAGGTTGAGGACAGATTACACGCCTAAGGCTCCACTTGGTCTTCATAGTAATCTTCTCCTGTAGCTGATGATGAAGTAATAATGCAAGTTTGAGTACAATGATGTACTCAGCAAGTGCGGGAAAATATGATATGTAGCTCACAACAAGGAAGGTATTAAAAAGGCTCATTGCAGAAAGCAAAGTTATTTATCAAAACCATGATAAAAACATCAACTTAGCTTTAAGTGAATGTAATCCCAACATGTATTAAAATACCAACATACCTCCATTATGTTCATCACTTTCCATGTCTCAACCAGACATTAATCTTTTTCATCTTTGCTCACGAATACCTTCTCGTATTCGCTATCATCTCACGAATACCATCTCATATTCGCTATTATTTCATCTCATAAACAATTCCGTCTCACACTGATACCAATCCCGTTGCCACGACACAACAGTCATTCAACCAAATCTTATCACCCGGACTAAACAGTCCCAAAAACCAAAACCATAATCAAACCAAAACCAAATACCATCCAAACCATCCCAACTAATCATGTGAGTTATCCAGGCGCTCGTGACCGTAAGCTCGGCTGTCATGATAGTTTAAGACTCTGCAGAGTTTGTACCACTTTACCCACAAGTTTGTGATTTCGTCACCCATCGGCGACTGTAGAACCTCCATTATACCAGTACACAACCGTCGGTGTATGGCCAAGAGATCACAAAATAGCCTTTACAAAGGGGCTACTAGATGTATGGACTCACTAAGGTTTCACCGGTAGGCTAGAATCTCCAATTCTCCCACCCACGGGCCCCCTCTTGTTCCATGCAGTTCCCAGGGCAGTTCTCACTCGACTCCCATTCCCCTCGCTTTCCACGGTCCATAGCAATCTAGCAACTTACCTAATTACTCAGCTAAGCTGCACCCATATTTGGCCTTGTGGTGGCACTGTTATCCTAGCATGGCTGGCATGAACCGGTCCTTAGATCTACGGCCAGTAACCACCATCTCGTTCTACCTCATTCAAAAACCCAGGCTTGCCTAGATCTCCCTCCGATTCACGTTCATTAACATCAAGTTCTCATTATCGTTACGAGTGCAGTTAACTAGACACATCTATCTCGCTTTCCGTATCCCCATGGACTCAGGGAAGCATAAAAGCAAAAAACATACCTGACTCATAAACTTCCCTAGCGACAAGGGTGGTTTAACCAAAACTAGTAAACTCCTACGAAAGGGTTTCCCATCATGTTTGACTCAGCACACACACCTTTTAGCAAACAAAACAGTTTTCCAAAACATAGGATCAATATGGTCAAGGGGCACTTGCCTTGTTCTTGCGGTTCTGGTTGCTCTTGGATCTCGAAACCTTGTTGTTGCAGCTCGTCGTTGACAGCTCCCTGAGCTTGTCCTTCTATACGCGATCACGCACATACAAGATTCATAGCAATCAATATCATGCACAAACTCTAATCAAGATGCGATGATGCATATGCATGCAAATCCTATGGTGCAGTTTTTATTAGATCTGTTCATACGTGTTCTTGCATGTTTGCATGGCTTTTACAATGAACAAAGGTATTCGGATCAAATGTGGACGTAGCGATGATCTCATTACAAGATCTAGATCACACCGATCAACACGTGATCTGTCCACAAAAAAGCTTATGTTCGAAAGGAATCAAAGAACAGATGCAAAGAAAACGCAATGATGTTGTAAGGTGGAATTGGAGACCTACCTTACGTTCTTCTTGGTCTTGGGGTCCTTCTCCTAGCAAGATAGATCATCGGGGCTCTCTTCCGGTGATCTCCTGCGACTAAACTCCGGCGAAGGGGTTTTCTTGGCGAGTTGGAGCTAGGGCTCTAAGTTGTCGGCTCAGGAGGTGGAAAAGAAGTTCATGGTTGTGGTCAAAGGTTTTCGGTTCTATTTATAAGAGGAAAACGGAGAGTCCTCCTCTGATCGGAATTCAAACAAGAGTCCTATTCAAATTGTTTTTGAATCTTAACAACTTATCTTAAATTGATTCGGTGTGGTAACATTGTGGAATTCGTGTCGGTTTCCTCCCGTACCGGTATTCCCACACGTACAGAGGAAAACCGCTTCAGAATCACGTTACCTTTGCAGCGGTGAGCTCCGGAAGCTCCACGTGTCCTGCGGGAACCTGGGCTCCCTTTTCCACAGAGACAAGCTCCGGTTGTGCCGCGTGCCAGGCGGGCGAGACCTCCCTCTTACTCTGAGGCGAGCTCCGTGTGTGCCACGTGTCTGGTGGGTCGGGACCTCCCCTCTCAACAGAGGCGAGCTCCGCGAACGCCACGTGTCAGTTCCGGACCTCCCCTCTCTTCGAAGGTGGCTCCGGATGTGCCATGTGTCAACTCCGGACCTCCCCTCTCTTCGAAGGTGGCTCCGAATGTGCCACGTGTCCTAACAGCGCTAGACTTCCTTTCTTCTCAGAGACGAGCTCTGAGGTCGACAAGTGTCCATCAGCGTCGGTCCTCCCGGAGGCGAGCTCCGGAGGTGACACGTGTCCAGTAGTGTCGGACCTCTCGGAGGCGAGCTCCGGAGGTGGCACGTGTCCAATAGGACCAGACCTCTCGGAAGTGAGTTCCGAGAGCAACACGTGCCTAGCGGGGTCGGACCTCTCGGAGGTGAGCTCCGAGAGCGACACGTGTCCCACGCGACGGGTCCTCTCTTTTCCACGGTGAATAGCTCCGCAGCTGACACGTGTCCTACGGGACGGGCCTCGCTCCTCTGCAGAGGTTAGCTCCGGGGGCAACACGTGTCCCACGGGGTCGGACCTCTCCCCCTTTGCGGAAATGAGCCCCGAGCCTGCCACGTAGCCAGTTTAGCGGCGGACCTCTCCCCATTTGTGGAGATGAGCTCCGATCACTTCACGTGGCCAGCCGGCCACGGGTATTGTCTTCGGTGCTCTCTGTGAACTGGATTTGGCTCTTTTTGGCTATCTTTTTAGTGTTTTCTCTATTTCTACTTATTCTAAAAATGTTGTTCTACATGAAACATGAATACATGTAGAACCCAAAAATGAGGGTGTCAAAAATCTACCCCCCTTAAATTGAATATCTCCCTCGAGATTCGTTAGTAGAGAATAGATAAGGAAACTCTGTATTGATGTCTTCTTCACGCTCCCATGTGCCTTCAGCTTTTGTGTGATGGCTCCATTGTACCTTGCACCATCGGATCACTTTGTTTCTCGTGACCCTTTCCTTTACGTCCAAAATTCGGACGGGTGCTCTGCATAGGTCAGATCCTCTTGAAGTTCAAGTTCATCCATCGGTACTTGCTCTTCCGGCACTCTCAAGCACTTCTTGAGCTCGGATACATGAAACACGTCATGTACGTCGGAGAGGTGCGTTGGGAGCTCTAGTTGATAGGCTACTTCTCCTTGTTTGTCCAAAATTTTGAAGGGTCCGATGTAGCGATGTGCTAGCTTGCCTTTGACGTTGAAACGTCATTGGCCACGGATAGGCGATACCTTAAGGTATATGAAGTCTCCTACTTCGAAAGTCAACTTCCTTCGCCTATTGTCTGCATAGCCTTTCTGTCGGGATTGAGCAGCCTTCAAGTTCTCCCGTATGGTTTGGACTTGCTTTTCAGCCTCTTGTAGCACTTCAGGTCCAACACTTGATTCTCTCCGGTCTCGTTCCAAAACAGCGGCGTTCTACACCGTCTCCCGTACAGTGCTTCGAAAGGCGACATCTTCAAGCTAGCTTGATAGCTGTTGTTATAGTTGAATTCGGCGTACCGGTAAACTCCTATCCCAACTACGCCCATGTTTCAAGGCGCAAGCTCTCAACATGTCCTCCAAAATTTGGTTTGTCCTTTCAGTTTGTCCATCAGTCTGCGGGTAGTAGGCGGAGCTAAAATCCAGTCGTGTACCCATAGCTTTCTACAACTTCCTCCAAAATCTAGAGGTAAACTGAGAACCCCGATCTGAGACTATCCTCTTCGGGACTCCATGGCGGCACCCAATTTGCTCCATGTACAGCACGGCTAGATCTGCCACTCGGTATGTGGTTTTAACAGGAAGAAAATGAGTGGTTTTTGTCAATCGGTCCACAATAACCCAGATTGAGTCGTAACCCGATCGAGTACGTGGTAATCCGATGATGAAATCCATACTGATATCTTCCCATTTCCACTCAGATACCTTCAAGGGTTGCAACAGTCCAGCAGGTCTTTGATGTTCGGCCTTCACCCGTTGGCATGTGTCTCATAGGGCAACATACTCGGCTATGTCCCTCTTCATACCATCCCACCAATAACAAGTCTTCAGGTCCTTGTATATCTTGGTACTTCGGGATGTATGAAATAAAGTGAGTTGTGTGCCTCTTTTAATATCGTGTCGCGAATGTGCTTCACGTTAGGCACACAAATCTTTTTTCCTAGACAAAGCGTACCCTTCTTGTCTTCCTTGAAGTCCTTCTGTATTCCTTGTCGGATCCTTTCCTTGATCTCCTTGATCTCCTCGTCCGTAGCTTGGCCATCCTTTATCTCTTGTTCCAATGAAGATTGGAGTTCCATTACTTCCATCTCATTCAAGAAACCGAGATGTAACCGTTCAAACTCCTTTTGTAGCTCGGGTGGTAGCACCTGAACCGTAAGTTGGTGACATGCTCCCTTCCGGCTCAATGCATCGGCTACTACATTGGCCTTTCCGGGGTGATAGTTGATTCCAACATCATAATCCTTGATAAGTTCCAACCATCGATGTTGCCTCAAATTCAAATCTGTTTGGGTGAATATGTACTTGAGGCTTTTATGATCTGTATAGATCTCACATCGATGACCAAGGATATAATGTCTCCAAATCTTCAATGCATGCACCATGGCTGCGAGTTCCATGTCATGTGTGGGGTAATTGAGCTCGTGTTTCTTGAGTTGTCTCGACGCATAGGCTACCACTTGTCCCTCTTGCATGAGCACACATCCAAGCCCTTGTTTGGATGCGTCACAATATATGTCAAAGCTCTTGCTTACGTCCAGCAATACCAAAACCGGTGCTGTGGTTAGCCTTTTCTTGAGCTCCTCAAAGCTTTCTTGGCATGCTGGGGTCCATTGGAAGGCTTTTCCCTTTGTTAGCAACTCCGTCATAGGCTTTGCTATTTTAGAGAAGTCCTTGATGATCCGGTGGTAGTATCCAGCCATCCCAAGAAAACTACGAATATCCCTCACGTTTTGCGGTTTGTTCCACTTCAAAACATCTCCCACTTTTCCGGGATCAACCGATACTCCTTCCTCGGAGATGATGTGGCCTAGGAACGATATCTCCTTTAGCCAAAATTGACATTTGCTGAACTTGGCATACAATTGATGCTCTGCAGCTTCTGTAATGTCAATCTCAAGTGTTCTTCATGTTCCTCCTCACTTTTCGAATACACCATTATATCGTCAATGAAAACCACGATGAACTTATCCAAGTACTCCATGAAAACCTTGTTCATGAGGTACATGAAGTATGAGGTGCGTTCGTTAACCCAAAAGACATAACGGTATATTCGTACGAACCATATCGTGTCCGAAAGGCAGTCTTGGGTATATCGTAGGGCTTAATCTTCAGCTGGAAACATCCCGACCGAAGATCAATCTTGGAGAACACTCGTGCTCCCTTCATTTGGTCGAACAGGTCCTCTATACGGGGCAGAGGGTACTTGTTCTTGATCGTCACCTCGTTGAGAGACCTATAGTCCACGCACATCCTTTGGGTCCCATCCTTCTTGTCTACGAAGAGCACGGGGGCTCCCCATGGTGATGAGCTTGGACGTATAAAACCCTTCTCTTGCTGCTCCTAGATTTGCTTCTTGAGCTCCACTAGTTCATTGACGGGCATCCTATATGGTCTCTTTGCTATAGGTGCGGTTCCTGGTACTAGGTCAATGGAAAACTCGATGTCCCGGTCAGGTGGCATACCGGGAAGTTCTTTCGGGAACACGTCTGAAAACTCTTGAACCACTGGAATGCTTTCCAGGGTTGCTTCTTCGATGTGGTTCAACGTTGCTTTCTCGGTTGCCAGTTGGGCTGACTCAAACTTGATACGGGTACCGTGCTCGTTGGTCAACTGCACGCTCCTCTCAGCACATTGGATTACTCCATTGTGCTTACTTAACCAATCCATTCCAAGTATTTGACACGACCCCACTGGTCCTGTCGAGCCAGGATCACGCTGAGGGGTGCTGCGTTGCACAACACCGTATAACACACGTCAAAGGTACAAAGCGGAAGCGGAAGCTTTATTACATAAACAAGTTTATTAACATGTTTACATCAAAATAAGTTTAGTCCACACTCGCGGGCGTAGACTAAGCATCAAGTGCACGTTCAGCCCTCGAACGTGTCCTTGCTAGCACACTCGCACCCTAACTCTGCGGCGTGCACGACTCCCACTCGACGGGGTTCCCCTCCTGGGGTTCCGTCTCCTCTTCGGGAGTCCCTTCCTCATAGAACCCTGCAAAAGCTTCAAACACAAGCAGTGAGCACGAAGGCTCAGCAAGTCTGACCCGTCTCACCTAAACATGAAACTTCTACATGAGGGTGATGGGTTGCATGAGGTAAAAATCATTTGCAAGGACTCGCCTAATTAGTAGAACCTTACTTTCACGTTTTAGCAGCAGGTTGTGGAGAACTTTACGCTAAGGCACATGAGAGAGCCGCAATCAAACAAGAAACGCATTTCTCTCATGTACTTTGCCCAAAGTTGAAAAGAACTTTAGTTAGCACTAAGCTACAACATATCATTAACAATCAATATCCAACTTTCAATCAGCAACATTTTAACATGTAACTAGCCTGTTCTTTCTACGTCACGGTACAGTGAACAAGTGGTACTCACTGACCGCGAGGGACGGCGATTATAATCGATTTACACCTGCAGGGTTACCCGAACAACCCGTCACGTACGCCCGTACTCGATGTTGCCTACAACAACCATCACGGACGCCGTACGCGACTACCTTTCACCCGTTAGCCAAATATTGAACCGGTCCCATCGTCCCGAGCAAGAGGTCCCTGCACGCGCATCTCTGTGCCGCCAGCTGATTTACACCTCGAGCTCTCAACCTACCCTCTGAACGACGGGCAATGCCTCAACACCCAGCTACCCGAGTTACATCAGTTTCCCGGTTCCCATATAGCCGGTAGGTCTTCGGTACTGTTCTAGCTTGTTCAACAGGCCCGCACACGGCTCGGTCCTCAATCGACACAAGCGGAGCTACAGCACACAGGCCCCAAAGTCCTGCTGCCCTTACTCTCCGCTCGGTCTCATTTTCTTGCCATGTGTTTCATGTGCTATCTCTACCCGAGCAATGTGCCTCTAGCCTATTCTCGCGAGTAGTTCCAACTACTCGACTTGTACCGAATCCTACTCTATTCTAGCAATGCAGTGGCTAACGAGGTTTTCGATCCTAAACCCAACCCATGGTTTTCTTGGCTGTGCAGTTGGGTTTCCAATCAAGACTCTAATGCAACGAACAAAGGGAAACAAGTATGTGCTCAAAACAATAAAATTTGTAAAAAAAAAGTTAATGCAAACCGGGGCTTGCCTTGCTGCTCTTGGTCGTAGGCTAGCTGTTCCTCCGGAGTAACGAAGTCTAGGACTTCGGGTTCCTCCTCGACCTTAGCGACTACATGATAAGAACAATGTATGTATTAATTAAATGCTTTTGTATTAACTTTGAAGTTGTGAAGTCTATAACCTTTACTAGATAGACCTAATGACTGGGAAACTTTTACTGTGGCTTGGTTACAACCTAAACAGAGACTTGGTCAAGTTTTAGTTGCAGCAAAGCTCATTTGAGCCCTCCACAAATAATTATGTCCTTGACCTTAATTAAAGGCTTTTAGGGTGTTCTAGGTATTTTCATGAAACAAACTATGACTTTCTGAAAACTAGATTTTCAGAGGGTTCTAATGGAATTGGTCTCACTTAATTTGGAAGTCTCTAACTAAAGATATGAGCTAAACAATTTCAGAGAAAATTCTGAAAATGTTTCTGAACATTTTCTATTTTCTCTGGAACAGTTTTACTAATCACACCATTAGGTGGACTAAATGAGCTCAAATGGATCTGAAATTTTTATGGTAGTTCAAGGATATTTTGGTGAACATCTCAGCAAAATTTCAGGATTTTCCTCCAAATGATTCTCCGGTTAAAATTCCTAACAGTTTAAACTTTAAGGAATTAATTCTGGAGAATTAAGGAATTTCATGAAGTGAAACTTGATTTTCTGGAAAGTACTCAGAGAGCTGAATCCAGCAAAATTTGGTTCACTCAATTTGGAGCTTTCTAGCCAAAGTTATAAGGATTTGAAGTTTGAAGGAAATCTGAAAATCGGGGAAAAGTTTAAACTCGCGCGTGGGCCCGGGGGACACGCGTCGCACGCCGAAGTGACAGCACACCGCGGCCCACAAGGCTTTTGCGCGCCAGCACACCCGATCCCGGCCGCAGCCGGATCTCGATTCAAAATATCGGCCGCTGACAGCTGGGGTCCACCCCCTTCTTCAACCTCGCGACACCCGCGCTCCGCCGCCGAGGGACCTCGCCGGAGAGCTCGCCGCCGACTGCTGTACAGCTTCAAACTTCTTGATTCTGGCCGCCCCTGCCTACTTTTACTTGGGGAACATGATCCGAGGGTCAGCTGCTCATGACAACGGCCGGAGCATGGTCGGCGACGAGCCGCCATATCGGAACGACTTCGGCCATGTCGGCTGATGCTCCTAGTGCCTCAGCTACTTGGGAAACCGGTCGGGGAGCATCAGTGGACCTCAGAGAAGGTCGACATGAACTCGGGGCAGCTCGGGGAAGGCCCGAAATAGGTCCTCACCGTGCGCCCGATACCCCCCGTGCGTTCCGCCATTAGTAGACCTTGAATTACGCCGGGCACAGAAGTTCTCCGGCCCAGAGTTGTGAAGGCAACTTGTGCGTCACCGTGTCTAGTTCGTGTGGGAGTGGCCTGAGGCCCTCTAATCCTTTCTAGAGCACGAATTAAACAGAATCGTACCCGAGGGTCGTTCTGCACACAGAAAGGGGAAAAGTGGAAATTCGCCGCCGGTGAGCAACCACTCGAGCTGTGGCTCGGGGATGAGCAGCACCGATCACTTGCGCGTCCAAGGGTGCCTTGGCTCGGGCGTGACAACGCCCAGGTTGGGCTGTCCACGAGAGCCCGAGGTGCGGCGGTTTCCAGTTCCGAGTTTGATCTTTCGGCACAGCCGATATCACTCGGTTTCAATCGATTTCTATCAATGGGAAGGATGGAGGATGGTTGCTAGTACCTTGCTGGGACCTTGGAATGGAAAGAGGGGGCTGCGATCGGCTTGATCAAGCAGGAACTCGAGCGGCGGCGATGGCAGTGGAAAAACAAGTCGTGTGCGTCGGCAGCTCGAGGAAATGGTGACTGAAGCACGCCGGGGAGGGAATAAATAGCCCGGCCGGCTGGTCTCCGGCTTGGGGCACGCAGCAGGAGCTGGCGCCGGCTGCCCCCTTCGGTGGCGCGCGCGCACAGCTGCCGGGAACCGACTGAACTGTGGTTCAGTCGGTTTGCTTTGAGGCAGAGGCTGACATGTGGGTCCCACTTCTCTTTTAACCTCTGAAATTTATTCCTAACAGCTGTGGTAAACAGTGAACCCTATTCTACCCTTGGCAATTCAAATTATTCACCCAAGAGCCATTTGAATTGATCAAAGTTCAAATGAGGTTTGGTTTGAATGAATTTCAGCACAAGTGCAGTTTGAAATTCAAATAAAGTTTGAATTTCTCCCCCTTAGCTCATGTCAAGATCAACTCCAAATGGAGTGAAAATTGGTGTGTGAGCTCACAAAAATGTGCTGAGCAAGAATATGCCTTCCACTTTTAAATTCAGTGGGTGAAAACAGTTTGAATTTGAATATGGTTTCAAACTGCCCTCTTCCTAACTATACCCAAAATGACCTCAAAAAGGTTTTGAATTTGGGTGGAACTTGGCATGGACATCCTTAGCAAAGTGTAGGAGTTTTCATATGTCCAGCCCATCTATATCACATGTGGGAAGTACCACTTTTGCAATGTGTGAGTTTGTTCCCTAATGAGCATGTTGATAATTGTTACTTGCTCTTTATTTGTGTTCATCATTCTTCCTCAAATGAGGTGTGTGGTGTGGTGATGAACACTGCAAATGAGTGTCAAAAACTGAGGCCCTTACATTCCTCCCCCCTTAAAAGAATCTCGTCCCGAGATTATAAGGTGAAATGAGAGAGAGGACGGTGGAAAATTACCGAATATGCGACGTGAAAAAGTCGGGGTAGTTAGTGCGAAGGAATTCTTCGCTCTCCCATGTCGCTTCGTCCATGGAGTGATTACTCCATAGAACCTTGTAGAACCACAACGTACGGTTGCGTGTGGTTCGGGCCTTTTCATCAATAATCTGCACCGGTTCCTCCCGATAGGTGAGATTCGGTTGCAGTTCTTCAATGTCTTCCAGCTGAACGGTAGTTGATAGCTTGAGACACTTCCTCAGCTGGGAAATGTGAAAGACGTCATGCACACCGGAAAGTGCTTCTGGTAATCTTAGCCGGTATGCCACCGATCCACATCTTTCGGTAATCTGGAATGGACCGATGAATCGGGGTGCTAACTTTCCTCTCACCCCAAATCTGTTTACGCCCTTCATTGGAGACACTCGTAGATATACGTGGTCTCCAGCTTCGAATTGTAACGGACGCCTTCTCCGGTCCGCATACTGTTTCTGTCGGGATTGAGCGGCTTTTAGGTTCGCTTGAATTAATCGAACCTTTTCTTCCGCGTTGTTGACAAGATCAATCCCGAAGGTAACCCTCTCGCCAGACTCACACCAATTCAATGGTGTGCGGCATTTTCTCCCGTATAGCGCCTCGTAGGGCGCCATCTTGATGCTGGCTTGGTACCCATTGTTGTACGAGAACTCGGCTAACGGCAAGTGATCATCCCAGTTCTTGCCGTGGTCGATAGCGCAAGCTCGTAGCATGTCTTCTAAGATTTGATTTACCCGCTCCGTTTGCCCATCCGTCTGCGGGTGGTAGGCTGAACTACGGATCAGCTTCGTCCCCAAGGCAGCGTGTAGCTGCTCCCAAAAACGGGACACAAATAAAGTGCCCCGGTCCGATACGATAGTACGGGGTACGCCGTATAAGCATAGGATCCGTGAGATGTACAGTTCAGCGTACTTCTTGGCGTTGTAGTTGGTGTTGACCGGGATGAAATGGGCAACTTTGGTGAGCCGATCGACGATCACCCACACAGAATCATGTTTCTGTAAGGTGGTGGGTAAACCGACGATAAAATCCATGCTCACGTCCTCCCACTTCCAGGCAGGAATGCCCAGTGGTTGCAGCAGTCCCGGTTTCCGCATGTGGTCTGCCTTCACCCTTCGACATGTATCACACTCGGACACGTATTTTGCAGTCTCTCGCTTCATCCGTGTCCACCAAAACTTTCTCCTGAGTTCTTGATACATTTTGTTGCTGCCGGGGTGAATAGAAAACTTTGATAAGTGAGCCTCATCAAAGATTTTCTTCCGTAACTCCGGGTTTCGGGGTACGACGATCCGGTCCTTGAACCATAGGACGCCGTCTCCGTCCTTCCGGAAACATTTCAACTCCCCACTGTCTACACGTCTCCGCAAATGTGATATGCCCTTGTCATTCTTCTGGGCTGCCGCTATCTCTTCACGGATGGTGGGGATCAAAGCTAGGTTGTAGAGAGCTCCATGTGGAATCACATGTAGTGGTGGTTCGCTCTCTTCCAACGGTGTGATGGTCAGATTATTGACGTGTGACTTGCGGCTTAGCGCGTCTGCCACAACGTTTGCCTTGCCCGGATGATAATGGATCTCTATCTCGTAATCCTTTATCAGTTCTAACCATCTTCGTTGCCTCATGTTCAGCTCCTTCTGAGTGAATATGTACTTGAGGCTTTTGTGGTCGGTATATAAATGTACGAGGTTACCGAGTAGGTAGTGCCTCCACATTTTCAGTGCAAGTACCACGGCAGCGAGCTCCAAGTCGTGAGTTGGATAATTTTGCTCATGATTCCTAAGCTGCCGTGACCCATACGCGACCACCCTTCGGTCTTGCATCAACACACATCCGAGCCCAATGCCGGATGCATCGCAGTACACATCGAACGGTTTTGTTGTGTCTGGCTGCGCCAAAACCGGTGCTGATGTCAGGTGCTTGACTAAAGCCTTGAATGCTGCTTCACATGCTGGACTCCAAACATATTTGGTAGCCTTCTTCAGCAGCTCTGTCATTGGCTTGGCAATCTTCGAGAAGTTCGGAATGAACCTCCGATAATATCCCGCGAGTCCGAGGAAACTCCGTACCTCATGAACAGTTCTCGGGGATTTCCAATTCAGCACTTGCGTGATTTTGCTCGGGTCCACAGCGATACCCTCCGCTGAGATGATATGCCCGAGGAAAGGCACTTGCGATATCCAAAACTCGCATTTGCTGAACTTTGCGTATAACTTGTGATCCCGCAGCCGTTGCAAGACTATACGCAGATGTTTCTTGTGATCTTCCTCCGACTTGGAATATACCAGGATGTCGTCGATGAAGACCACGACAAACTTGTCCAGCTCCGGCATGAACACCGAGTTCATTAAGTACATGAAGTGAGCTGGAGCATTGGTGAGGCCAAAGGACATGACCAGGTACTCATAAAGTCCGTACCTTGTCGAAAAAGCTGTCTTTGGAATGTCCTCAGCCCTGATCTTAATCTGATGGTACCCGGATCTTAAATCCATCTTGGAAAAGACCTTTGCTTCGACCAACTGATCAAACAACATGTCGATCCGTGGCAACGGGTACTTGTTCTTGATGGTTACGGCATTTAATGGACGGTAGTCCACGCAAAGCCGCAACGTTTCATCCTTCTTTTTGACAAATAATGCCGAACAGCCCCATGGCGAGGAGCTCGGCCTAATAAAACCCTTCTCCAGAAGGTCCGTGAGCTGAGTCTTCAGTTCAGCCAACTCCTTGGGCGCCATCTTGTACGGCCTTCGGGATATTGGCATGGTTCCCGGTGCAAGTTCAATCTTGAACTCCACCTCTCTATCGGGTGGCATCCCCGGCAAATCATCCGGGAATACATCAGGGAATTCTCGGACCACTGGAATGTCTTCCAATCTGATGGTTGTGGCTTGATAGACACTTGGAAGTTTTATTTCTGGACTGTCCAGAAATAATGAGTGAGAACCGTGCACTCCTGAGTTTAAGTGCACGACTCGGAGGACGGTGTCTAAAACAGCGCCGTGGCGGTTTAACCACGACATCCCTAGGATGACATCGACCTTCTGTCCCTCTAAGATAATGAGAGACGTGGGGTACACTCTACCCGCTAAGCATAATGGTGCTTTGGAGACCATTACGCTTGCTGAAATCTTCCCACCCGGTGAACAAATTAAATATGGACTATCGGTGGGTAGTATTGGCAAGCTGTGTTTAGCAATGAAAGCTTGGCTAATAAAATTATGCGTGGCGCCTGAATCAAATAGTACTATAGCGGGATGCTGGTGGAGTTGGAACATACCCGCAAGGATTGGCTCGCCCTCCGGCACGTCCTCAATGGCAAGCTGGTGGACAGTACCGGGCCTAGGGTTTGCCCGCCGCGCATTAGTAGGGTTCCGGGGTTGATTCCTCCCCGGAAACTGTGGTACCACTCCGCCGCCTTGCCTCTCCGGGCAACTGCTCGCGAAGTGTCCTGGACGACCACACTTGTAACATGTGGCCGCTGCTGGTGGAGTACTTGGTGGACGAAAGCCCGGCATGCGTTGCGGAGGTGCAAACGCACGCGGCATCGCCCGCTGCTGCTGTTGTTGTTGCGGTGGTGCTGGCAGTGCCGGCCGGAATGCCGGTGAAGAATACGGCCGACCGCGGAACGGCATCGACCGCTGTGGTGGCTGCCAGCGCGGACCTGATGGTGGGCGATTCACCATCCGAAACTTCTGAGAAGGACCGCCTCCTTCTCCGCTGCTCTGCGGCGCGCTTCGCTTTCGCTCTGCCGCCGCCAACTCCTTGCCGGAGTCTTCCTGAACAATCGCAGCATCAATTATGTCGTTGAGGCTGCCGCGATTGAACATCGCCAGCTTGTCCTTCAGGAGCGGGTTAAGCCCCTGGTAAAAGTGGTCCCGCCGCTTCTCGTCCGTATCTGCGTGATACGACGCGTAGAGTGCGAGATCGTTGAACGCTCTGGAGTACTCCAGCGCGTTCCGGCTCCCTTGTTGCAGGTGTAGGAATTCCTGCGTCTTCCTCTTCATCAAACCGGGCGGTATATGATAGGCCCGGAAGGCCGTCCGGAACTCCGCCCAGGTCATCACTCGGTCGGTGGGTTGTGAAGCACAAAAGTTGGCCCACCACGCGCTCGCGGATCCTTGGAGCTGCTGGACCGCGAACTGAGTCTTGCGCTGCTCGCTGATTTGGAGCAGCCCGAACTTCATCTCTATGGCGCGGAGCCAGTTGTCCGCGTCAAGTGGTTCATCCGCCCTTGAGAATACAGGGGGATGAGTCGCCAGGAAGTCAGAGTAGGAGCTCTGTTGGCGCTCCTCACGATCTTGACGTCTCTCTGGGCGAGACGTATTCGCAATTAACGTTTGCAGCAGCTCTGTATGCTGCTGATGTGAACCCGCCATTGCCGCGACAATGTCGGCCAATGTAACCGTTGGCAGTGGCGGTGGCGGTGTTTGCTGTTGCTGTTGCTGCTGCTGTCCCGAGGAGTCCTCGGGAGGTGGTTGGGAGGTCTCTCCCCCTTGGCTAGTACCTCCAACATCGGGGTTGGCACGAGTACGCGTCATTCTGAAATTCAACACAGCAGCAATTAGCACATGTCTTACTCAAAATTCCATAAACAGGAGTAGTATTGAAGCGACGCATGATTAACTTGCACAACATTCACATATATTGATAAAGCATAAACTTTATACAAGATACATTATTCTCGGATCTCCGAGAAGTCGTGCTCATGTCGTCACTACCTATACATACGCTACTGTCTACACGACATGTCACCGATTACAAAAGTTGGGTTACGCTACCCTAGCTGCCCTACTTGGCAACCGTAACCCCCTACTCGGAGTAGAACTCGACCTCCTGTGGGTCGTCCTCCTCCGGTACCTCTGCTGGTGGCTCGGGGTCTACCACCTCTTCTCCCATTCCGGGCTCTCCCATGACTGGAAGACCCAAAACTACCGGTACGCCCAATACCGGGGGCACGAGGTCCTGCAATGCATGCACCTCGTCCATAGCCTGGTTGTAGTCCTCTTCCCAGCCTTGTCCTTCCTCAATAGCGTCGTCCCGCTCTTGAGCAAGGTCCTCATTCTGCTGGGTTAGGGTCTGCACCAGCTCTTGCAACGCCGCAATGTCAACACGGCTCTTCTTCTTTGCCTTCTTCAGACGACGCAACTGATTGTGTTGTTCATTCAGTCGCTTGATCGTCGGAAGGAGCACATTGCGGAGTGCACTGTGAGCACTCTCAAAATGATCTCCACGGCTTGTGCTCTCCTTGAGCTTGGTGGCGAGATGCTCCGTATGAACAGCTTGGCTGTCCATCACAGCGTTTCCCGCCCTCATTTGGAGGCTGAGATTTGCCTCCGCGGGGTTGTACCTTGGGCAACTCGGGTTTGTTGCCTCTAGGTACCTCTCTTCCCACACATGCTGAGCTCGTCCCTCCACCGGAACGAGTGCGTATGGAGTTCCCTCCATAGCCTGTACGTGTAGTTGGCAGAAACGTGACATAGTGTCACGGGCTGCCACTTGCCACATCCCTTCCGGTTGTCTTCCTCTCACCGTGACGGTGAATGGCACCCAACCGGGTGGCGTAGGCCCTGCAGGAACCTCGACATGGATCGTCCACGTCTTGTTCCCCTCTTCGCCTTCTTCCTTGGCGAAGTATTGCGGCATCTGGTTGTACCCGAAATATTGGAGCATTAGCCACAATGCTCCCGGGTAGCCGCTACGGTCAGAACAGTGGGAAACTACCCACCCGTTCTCCAACCGTTTATCTGCTGCCATCTGTAAAAATATATTTGAGAAATGTCAAATATTTATTTAAACAGTAAACCATTGAGTTATAACATAAGATATGTCATTGAACCCTTAACACTTGGAAACATAGTTCAAATTTTTAAACAAATTTGACTGCTGATCTGCTGTTCCCATGACAGCCCTGACCAGTTTCCATATCAATCTGATTTAGGCCAGGTTAAAAGCAAAACCAGTCGTGGAGCTCAACATCAAAGTTAAAGTTAACTTCAATAGCTTTCCAGAAAGTATTTGGTTGGCCTAAGATCTGCTCTGGTTCAAAAGTTATGAGATGTCAAAGTTAACAGAATTTCTGGGAACAATTGGACAGCACCTCCCTGCCTTAGGTACTGATTTGATCCAAGAATTCCAGTTAATTCTGTTCCTAATCTGACAAAACTTTCTGTTACAAAGTTGTAACCCATCTCATAAGCTTCCCAGAACTACCTTATTTTCTATTTTTGGATTTTTATGCAGGAAGTTATGCTTAATTTACAGAGAGTCTTTGCTCCGTCCTGTTTTCTGGACAGTTTCAACTCTGCTGCATTTTTCGAGTGGTTAAGGGACGAAACACCTCTGGAACTCAACAGAAAAGTTGTAAAGCTCCTCCAACGCTTTCCAGAGATGTATCATACGACATCAACCTCGAAAGAACTCAACCTCTAACCTCTGATTAACTTCAGCCTTAATTTAGCTGGAAACAGAGTGCTCTGTCCTTAACATCCTATAAGTTGAAAGCTTGTTAACTTTGAATATCCTGTTCAAGGGAAGGAGTTACATCAAGTTTTACTACTTTGGATCAAAACCATCAAATTTTAAATGAAGTTGTTCATTTTGTTGGGTGTGACGTCGAGGCGTCACCAGATTATGTCGGTACTACGTCCTCACAAAGGAAAAACCTATACCGGACTTAGCCGGCGTCGTTACTTCAGTGGCACTACTCGTCACTCGCACACGGATACTACACGTCTACCGTTTCGTGGTAAGGCTACCTGCAGAAACTCAAACAATCATCAGACTCGGCTGCACACCGAGCCCGGAATCCATACAGTTTGTACACCCGGCCGTCATCACTCGCCCGGATGTTCTCAAGCCAAACACGCCTTGAGTTACGTGTTCACGTTTCAGACCACGTGACGGGGTCTCCCATGTTGCACCACGCACGCCAGGGACAGACGTTGCTCGAATACCCCAAACGACATGAAGAGTCGTAGAGGATATCAAAGCGGGTCGGGTTACCTGCCACCCGTGGGGCTCCACCCTTCAGCTTGTGCGCACTGGTGGACAGCGCTTACGTGCACCCCCCAAGACATGAACGTCCCGAGATGCACGATTTTCCGACATAACAAATAAGTTAATAAGCCACTTTCTATATACTAATAACATCCTTATACGGGCTACTAACTCGTTCCTCACTGGATTTTTGAAAAAGAAGACCTTTGTACTGTGTTAAACCTCAAGCGAGCTCTGATACCACGCTGACACGACCCCACTGGTCCTGTCGAGCCAGGATCACGCTGAGGGGTGCTGCGTTGCACAACACCGTATAACACACGTCAAAGGTACAAAGCGGAAGCGGAAGCTTTATTACATAAACAAGTTTATTAACATGTTTACATCAAAATAAGTTTAGTCCACACTCGCGGGCGTAGACTAAGCATCAAGTGCACGTTCAGCCCTCGAACGTGTCCTTGCTAGCACACTCGCACCCTAACTCTGCGGCGTGCACGACTCCCACTCGACGGGGTTCCCCTCCTGGGGTTCCGTCTCCTCTTCGGGAGTCCCTTCCTCATAGAACCCTGCAAAAGCTTCAAACACAAGCAGTGAGCACGAAGGCTCAGCAAGTCTGACCCGTCTCACCTAAACATGAAACTTCTACATGAGGGTGATGGGTTGCATGAGGTAAAAATCATTTGCAAGGACTCGCCTAATTAGTAGAACCTTACTTTCACGTTTTAGCAGCAGGTTGTGGAGAACTTTACGCTAAGGCACATGAGAGAGCCGCAATCAAACAAGAAACGCATTTCTCTCATGTACTTTGCCCAAAGTTGAAAAGAACTTTAGTTAGCACTAAGCTACAACATATCATTAACAATCAATATCCAACTTTCAATCAGCAACATTTTAACATGTAACTAGCCTGTTCTTTCTACGTCACGGTACAGTGAACAAGTGGTACTCACTGACCGCGAGGGACGGCGATTATAATCGATTTACACCTGCAGGGTTACCCGAACAACCCGTCACGTACGCCCGTACTCGATGTTGCCTACAACAACCATCACGGACGCCGTACGCGACTACCTTTCACCCGTTAGCCAAATATTGAACCGGTCCCATCGTCCCGAGCAAGAGGTCCCTGCACGCGCATCTCTGTGCCGCCAGCTGATTTACACCTCGAGCTCTCAACCTACCCTCTGAACGACGGGCAATGCCTCAACACCCAGCTACCCGAGTTACATCAGTTTCCCGGTTCCCATATAGCCGGTAGGTCTTCGGTACTGTTCTAGCTTGTTCAACAGGCCCGCACACGGCTCGGTCCTCAATCGACACAAGCGGAGCTACAGCACACAGGCCCCAAAGTCCTGCTGCCCTTACTCTCCGCTCGGTCTCATTTTCTTGCCATGTGTTTCATGTGCTATCTCTACCCGAGCAATGTGCCTCTAGCCTATTCTCGCGAGTAGTTCCAACTACTCGACTTGTACCGAATCCTACTCTATTCTAGCAATGCAGTGGCTAACGAGGTTTTCGATCCTAAACCCAACCCATGGTTTTCTTGGCTGTGCAGTTGGGTTTCCAATCAAGACTCTAATGCAACGAACAAAGGGAAACAAGTATGTGCTCAAAACAATAAAATTTGTAAAAAAAAAGTTAATGCAAACCGGGGCTTGCCTTGCTGCTCTTGGTCGTAGGCTAGCTGTTCCTCCGGAGTAACGAAGTCTAGGACTTCGGGTTCCTCCTCGACCTTAGCGACTACATGATAAGAACAATGTATGTATTAATTAAATGCTTTTGTATTAACTTTGAAGTTGTGAAGTCTATAACCTTTACTAGATAGACCTAATGACTGTGAAACTTTTACTGTGGCTTGGTTACAACCTAAACAGAGACTTGGTCAAGTTTTAGTTGCAGCAAAGCTCATTTGAGCCCTCCACAAATAATTATGTCCTTGACCTTAATTAAAGGCTTTTAGGGTGTTCTAGGTATTTTCATGAAACAAACTATGACTTTCTGAAAACTAGATTTTCAGAGGGTTCTAATGGAATTGGTCTCACTTAATTTGGAAGTCTCTAACTAAAGATATGAGCTAAACAATTTCAGAGAAAATTCTGAAAATGTTTCTGAACATTTTCTATTTTCTCTGGAACAGTTTTACTAATCACACCATTAGGTGGACTAAATGAGCTCAAATGGATCTGAAATTTTTATGGTAGTTCAAGGATATTTTGGTGAACATCTCAGCAAAATTTCAGGATTTTCCTCCAAATGATTCTCCGGTTAAAATTCCTAACAGTTTAAACTTTAAGGAATTAATTCTGGAGAATTAAGGAATTTCATGAAGTGAAACTTGATTTTCTGGAAAGTACTCAGAGAGCTGAATCCAGCAAAATTTGGTTCACTCAATTTGGAGCTTTCTAGCCAAAGTTATAAGGATTTGAAGTTTGAAGGAAATCTGAAAATCGGGGAAAAGTTTAAACTCGCGCGTGGGCCCGGGGGACACGCGTCGCACGCCGAAGCGACAGCACACCGCGGCCCACAAGGCTTTTGCGCGCCAGCACACCCGATCCCGGCCGCAGCCGGATCTCGATTCAAAATATCGGCCGCTGACAGCTGGGGTCCACCCCCTTCTTCAACCTCGCGACACCCGCGCTCCGCCGCCGAGGGACCTCGCCGGAGAGCTCGCCGCCGACTGCTGTACAGCTTCAAACTTCTTGATTCTGGCCGCCCCTGCCTACTTTTACTTGGGGAACATGATCCGAGGGTCAGCTGCTCATGACAACGGCCGGAGCATGGTCGGCGACGAGCCGCCATATCGGAACGACTTCGGCCATGTCGGCTGATGCTCCTAGTGCCTCAGCTACTTGGGAAACCGGTCGGGGAGCATCAGTGGACCTCAGAGAAGGTCGACATGAACTCGGGGCAGCTCGGGGAAGGCCCGAAATAGGTCCTCACCGTGCGCCCGATACCCCCCGTGCGTTCCGCCATTAGTAGACCTTGAATTACGCCGGGCACAGAAGTTCTCCGGCCCAGAGTTGTGAAGGCAACTTGTGCGTCACCGTGTCTAGTTCGTGTGGGAGTGGCCTGAGGCCCTCTAATCCTTTCTAGAGCACGAATTAAACAGAATCGTACCCGAGGGTCGTTCTGCACACAGAAAGGGGAAAAGTGGAAATTCGCCGCCGGTGAGCAACCACTCGAGCTGTGGCTCGGGGATGAGCAGCACCGATCACTTGCGCGTCCAAGGGTGCCTTGGCTCGGGCGTGACAACGCCCAGGTTGGGCTGTCCACGAGAGCCCGAGGTGCGGCGGTTTCCAGTTCCGAGTTTGATCTTTCGGCACAGCCGATATCACTCGGTTTCAATCGATTTCTATCAATGGGAAGGATGGAGGATGGTTGCTAGTACCTTGCTGGGACCTTGGAATGGAAAGAGGGGGCTGCGATCGGCTTGATCAAGCAGGAACTCGAGCGGCGGCGATGGCAGTGGAAAAACAAGTCGTGTGCGTCGGCAGCTCGAGGAAATGGTGACTGAAGCACGCCGGGGAGGGAATAAATAGCCCGGCCGGCTGGTCTCCGGCTTGGGGCACGCAGCAGGAGCTGGCGCCGGCTGCCCCCTTCGGTGGCGCGCGCGCACAGCTGCCGGGAACCGACTGAACTGTGGTTCAGTCGGTTTGCTTTGAGGCAGAGGCTGACATGTGGGTCCCACTTCTCTTTTAACCTCTGAAATTTATTCCTAACAGCTGTGGTAAACAGTGAACCCTATTCTACCCTTGGCAATTCAAATTATTCACCCAAGAGCCATTTGAATTGATCAAAGTTCAAATGAGGTTTGGTTTGAATGAATTTCAGCACAAGTGCAGTTTGAAATTCAAATAAAGTTTGAATTTCTCCCCCTTAGCTCATGTCAAGATCAACTCCAAATGGAGTGAAAATTGGTGTGTGAGCTCACAAAAATGTGCTGAGCAAGAATATGCCTTCCACTTTTAAATTCAGTGGGTGAAAACAGTTTGAATTTGAATATGGTTTCAAACTGCCCTCTTCCTAACTATACCCAAAATGACCTCAAAAAGGTTTTGAATTTGGGTGGAACTTGGCATGGACATCCTTAGCAAAGTGTAGGAGTTTTCATATGTCCAGCCCATCTATATCACATGTGGGAAGTACCACTTTTGCAATGTGTGAGTTTGTTCCCTAATGAGCATGTTGATAATTGTTACTTGCTCTTTATTTGTGTTCATCATTCTTCCTCAAATGAGGTGTGTGGTGTGGTGATGAACACTGCAAATGAGTGTCAAAAACTGAGGCCCTTACAGTATTATGCCAAGCCCTTGGGAATCCAAGACAATGAGGTTGGCAAGGAAGTCTACCCCCTTATCTTAAGGTTTACTTTCAGACATACTATATTAGTCCTCATCTCTCCACCGGGAGAATTAACCAACATAGGGGTAGATTATACTTGGCAACATACTTGGATGAAATGAAGGAATGTGATGCTCCAGAATCAAATAAGATGGTGGCTGGGTTGGAGTTGGCAAGGAACATACCAATCACAACGTTCTCAGCCTATTGCGCTTCCTCAGCAGAGGCATGGTTCACGTTGCCGCGAGCGTAGTTCTACTGTCCACGGTTTCCTTGGTTGGCTCCTCTGTTCGGTCGTGGGTTCTGCTTGGGGATGTTGCCTTGCTGTCCAGGACCTCTCCTTGGGCACTGGCTCGCAAAGTGTCCCACTTCCCTGCATGCAAAGCATGCCCTGTTGCCCACGGCAGCAGGTACCTTGGGGTGGGAGTTTTGAACAGGAGCACCCACGTTGGGATGGGGCACAGGAGGCAAACGCACACGAGGTGCTTGTGCAATGGGTCGTTGCTGTGGTGGCTGATTAGGGTGGTATGCAGGAGCGGTCGATCCATACTGTTGTGCAGCTGGGGGCATGTACCTAGGTCGTATGTTGCTCCCTTGTGGCTGGTATGGCATCTTTCTCTTGCCTTCTCGCTCGATCTCTCGGATCTTGCTTTCAACCACTATGGCCTTGTCAACCAGCTTCTGGAAGCTCGCATAGTCATTGTTGAGGAGCTGAACCTGGATCTCATTGTTCAACCCTCTCATGAACAGGTACTGCTTCCGTTTGTCTGAGTTGACATCTTCGGGGGCGTACCTTGACAGCTGCGTGAACTTGTTAAGGTACTCATTCACGCTCTTCTGTCCTTGGCAGAGACCCTCAAACTCCTGCCTTTTGAGCATCATTACACCAGCAGGGATGTAATGAGATCGGAAACTCTCCTTGAACTCAGTCCAAGTGATCGTCTCTGGGTCGACATGAGCGTTGCACAGGGCATCCCACCAGTCAGCGGCAGCTCCCATGAGTTGGTGCGACGCGAAGAGAACTTTCTCTCGGTCATTGCACTGAACGATGGCAAGCTTCTTCTCCATGGACTTCAACCAGTCGTCGGCCTCCATGGGGTTGTTAGCTTGTGAGAAGGTAGGCGGTCGAGTTCTCATGAACTCTCCCAGCCTGTTATGAGCCGGTGGTGGTGGCGGTGGTGGCGGTTGTGCCGGAACAGGGTTGTTGTTGTTGGCCTGCAGCTGACCCAAAGTTTGGATCATGGTCTACATAAGCTGTTTCTGCATGGCCATCAACCGTTCCAGGTTATTTTCACCAGCCCCGGGGTTAACAAGAACTTCATCGTGGCCATCCTCTTGGTTGCCACGGACGTTCCTTCCTTGGCGGCCGGCGTTTCCTCTCACCATCTGTGAGAGCGAATGGAATAGAATAGAGGTTAGACGGTTAGATAGATCCCTCCCTATCTATATGCATCAAGGTGGATCGGACTATATATAAATATTAGCCCACATGAGGATGTGAACAGTGCCGAAGCATCTCACACCTCCCTACTATGTGTGGATATGGACAACGCTGAAACGTCCCACAACTCACACTAAGCACACAATCACAAACAATCATCACAAAGGCTCACACAACTCCTATTCAAGGCTTATTCAATAGGGGTCCTATATGGTTTAGGGTGATACCAATCTGTGACTTCACCCTATGTCAAGGTGGTTTGGGGTGATACAAATATGTGATCCAACTATGGCTTCTCCTAGGCTTGCATCCTATATCAAGGTGATTTCAATGCCAATCTATGCATCCTAGGCTTGCATCCTATGGTCAACGTGGCTTCCAATACCAATCTGTTACTTGGGGTGCGTCCTACAGTCAACGTGGCAGCTACCAATCTGTGATCATTCTAGGTTTGTGACCTACAGTCAACCGTGGTAGCTTGGTACCAATCTGTGGATTGTACCAATCTGTGACTAGGCATGAAAGCTTTAATATCAATCTGTGACCTACCTAGGTGTGTGATCTATGATCAACCCGTGGCAGGTTGATACCAATCTGTGTCTGATACCAACTTGTGTTTTCTATCTAGAAGTGTAACCTACCGTCAACCCGTGGCTCTGATGCCAATCTGTGACGCCCTCGATTTTGTGGAAAACCACGGAACCGAGAACTGATGCATATGTGTGCCCAGGATGTTCATCACACATACACATATCATCCACAAACTGAATTCAGAATATATATAACCACGAATAATAGGGTTTATTACAATATTTCATGAGTCTTGGACTCATGCTAGCAGCGGAAGTCTATCTTAGAAGCGGAAGTCTAAATATAGCAGCGGAAGTCTTCTAACTAGTGCGGAAGCAATCTAAGCAGCAGCAGTGGCTCCATCTCCACTCCATCCCCACAGGCAAGGTTGAGGACAGATTACACGTCTAAGGCTCCATTTGGTCTTCATAGTAATCTTCTCCTGTAGCTGATGATGAAGTAATAATGCAAGTTTGAGTACAATGATGTACTCAGCAAGTGCAGGAAAATATGATATGTAGCTCACAACAAGGAAGGTATAAAAAGGCTCATTGCAGAAAGCAAAGTTATTTATCAAAACCACGATAAAAACAACTACCTAGCTTTAAGTGAATGTAATCCCAACATGTATTAAAATACCAACATACCTCCATTATGTTCATCACTTTCCATGTCTCAACCAGACATTAATCTTTTTCATCTTTGCTCACGAATACCTTCTCATATTCACTACCATCTCATGAATACCATCTCGTATTCGCTACCATTTCATCTCATAAACAATTCCGTCTCACACTGAGACCAATCCCGTTGCCACGACTCAACAGTCATGCAACCAAATCTTCTCACCCGGACTCAACAGTCCCAAAAACCAAAACCATAACCAAACCAAAACCAAATACCATCCAAACCATCCCAACTAATCATGTGAGTTGTTCAGGCGCTCGTAACCGTAAGCTCGGCTATCATGATAGTTTAAGACTCTACAGAGTTTGTACAACTTTACCCACAAGTTTATGATTTCGTCACCCGTCGGTGACTGCAGAACCTCCATTATACCAGTACACAACCATCGGTGTATGGCCAAGAGATCACAAAATAGCCTTTACAAAGGGGCTATTAGATGTATGGACTCACTAAGGTTTCACCGGCAGGCTAGAATCTCCAATTCTCCCACCCACAGGCCCCCTCTTGTGCCATGCAGTTCCCAGGGCAGTCCTCACTCGACTCCCATTCCCCGCGCCTTCCATGGTCCATAACAATCTAGGAACTTAACTAATTACTCAGCTAAGCCGCACCCATATTTAGCCTTGTGGTGGCACTGTTACCCTGGCATGGCTGGCATGAACCGGTCCTTAGATCTACGGCAAGTAACCACCATCTCATTCTACCTCATTCACAAACCCAGGCTTGCCTAGATCTCCCTCCGATTCACGTTCATTAACATCAAGTTCTTATTATCATTACGAGTGCAGTTAACTAGACACATCTATCTCGCTTCCCGTATCCCCATGGACTCAGCGAAGCATAAAAGCAAAAACCATACCCGACTCATAAACTTCACTGGCAACAAGGGTGGTTTAACCAAAACTAGTAAACTCCTATGAAAGGTTTCCCATCATGTTTGACTCAGCACACACACCTTTTCGCAAACAAAATAGTTTTCCAAAACATAGGATCAATATGGTCAAAGGGCACTTGCCTTGTTCTTGCGGTTCCGGTTGCTCTTGGATCTTGAAACCTTGTTGTTGCAGCTCGTCGTAGACAGCTCCCTGAGCTTGTCCTTATATACGCGATCACGCACATACAAGATTCATAGCAATCAATATCATGCACAAACTCTAATCAAGATGCGATGATGCATATGCATGCAAATCCTATGGTGCAGTTTTTATTAGATCTGTTCATACGTGTTCTTGCATGTTTGCATGGCTTTTACAATGAACAAAGGTATTCGGATCAAATGTGGACGAGGCGATGATCTCATTACAAGATCTAGATCACACCGATCAACACGTGATCTGTCCACGAAAAAGCTTCTGTTCGAAAGAAATCAAAGAACAGATGCAAAGAAAATGCGATGATGTCGTAAGGTGGTATTGGAGACCTACCTTACGTTCTTCTTGGTCTTGGGGTCCTTCTCCTAACAAGACAGATCGTCGGAGCTCTCTTCCGGCGATCTCCGGTGACTAAACTCCGGCGAAGGGGTTTTCTCGGCGAGCTGGGGCTAGGGCTCTAAGTTGTCGGCTCAGGAGGTGGAAAAGAAGTTCATGGTTGCGGCCAAAGGTTTTCGGTTCTATTTATAAGAGGTAAACAGAGAGTCCTCCTCTGATCGGAATTCAAACAAGAGTCCTATTCAAATTGTTTTTGAATCTTAACAACTTATCTTAGATTAATTCGGTGTGGTAACATTGTGGAATTCATGTCGGTTTCCTCCCGTATCGGTATTCCCACGCATACAGAGGAAAACCGCTTCAGGATCACGTTACCTTTGCAGTGGTGAGCTCCGGAAGCTCCACGTGTCCTGCGGGAACCTAGGCTCCCTTTTCCACAGAGACAAGCTCCGGTTGTGCCGCGTGTCAAGCGGGCGAGACCTCCCTCTTACTTAGAGGCGAGCTCCGCGTGCGCCACGTGTCTGGTGGGTCGGGACCTCCCCTCTCAACAGAGGCAAGCTCGCCAACGCCACGTGTCAGTTCTGGACCTCCCCTCTCTTCGGAGGTGGCTCCGGATGTGCCATGTGTCAATTCCGGACCTCCCCTCTCTTCGAAGGTGGCTCCGAATGTGCCACGTGTCCTAACAGCGCCAGACTTCCTTTCTTCTCAGAGAAGAGCTCTGAGGTCGACACGTGTCCATCAGCGTCGGTCCTCCCGGAGGCGAGCTCCGGAGGTGACACGTGTCCAGTAGTGTCGGACCTCTCGGAGGCGAGCTTCGGAGGTGGCACGTGTCCAATAGGACCGGACCTCTCGAAAGTGAGTTCTGAGAGCAACACGTGCCTAGCGGGGTCGGACCTCTCGGAGGTGAGCTCCGAGAGCGACACGTGTCCCGCGCAGCGGGTCCTCTCTTTTCCGTGGTGAATAGCTCCGCAGCCGACACATGTCCTACGGGACGGGCCTCGTTCCTATGCAGAGGCTAGCTCCGTGGGCAACACGTGTCCCACGGGGTCGGACCTCTCCCCCTTTGCGGGAATGAGCCCTGAGCCTGCCATGTAGCCAGTTTACCGGCGGACCTCTCCCCATTTGCAGAGATGAGCTCCGATACGCCACGTGGCCAGCGGGCCGCGGGTATTGTCTTCGGCTCTCTCTGTGAACTGGATTTGGCTCTTTTTGGCTATCTTTTTAGTGTTTTCTCTATTTCTACTTATTTTCAAAATATTTTTCTACATGAAACATGAATACATGCAGAACCCGAAAATGAGGGTGTCACATTTTTGAAGACTTCTCATACCAACATGGGCTAGCCTACGATGCCACAACCAACCTATGTTAGTATTTGCCATCAAACACGTGTCAAGTTGAGTTTTATCCACAGAAAAGTCTACAAGATAAAGCTTTCCTTTGAGCACACCTTTGAAGGCAATTGAGTTATCTATTCTTCTAGTGACAATCACGCCTTCGTTAGTGAATAAGCAATTAAAACCCATGACACATAATTGTAATATGGATAAAAGATAATAATCTAGTGACCCACATGCATGACATTTGAAATAGTGTATTTTGGAGAATGGAGATTTTACCCATACCTAGTACCCTTCCTTGGTTATTATCACCAAAATAAATATCTTGACTTGGATCATTGGTTTCTTCATACTCTACAAACGTTTTTCTCGCTCCGGTCATGTGGTTGGTGCAACCACTATCTAACACCCACTTTGTGCCGCCGGAGGAGTATGCATACAAAACAAGTTTAGGCTTTGATTTTAGGTACCTAAGCTTGGTTGGGTCCTTTAAGGTTAGTGATAAGAGTTTTTGGTACCCATACACAAGGCTTTGGGCTCTTGCGGAGCGGCCCAACATATTTTGCATAAACATACCCAAATTTACTTCTCATTAGTACATAAGATGCATTGAAGTCATGGAATAGAGTTAGTTTGTAGTATTACTAGCACCTTTAGTCATTTTAGTAGAGATATGGCATTCATTAATAGTTTTGTATGATCCTTCTTTCACAAAGGCTATATGCATCTTGTCAATCTTAGAGATATTTGTATTTTGCTTTGCTTTTCTTGAATAGCTAAGACCATCTTTGATCAAAGGAGACCTTGCAATTGAGTATGCACTACGTGCATACTTAATCTTCTCCTTGTCAAAGATGCTACTTTTAGGTGCACTCCTTGCTATGTTGAGTTCCTTCTTTAAATTAGGTTCAGGTTTTGCACATTTGCAGTTTTTAGTGCTTATTTCTAAACTAGACAAATTTGAGATTGTTGAGGGGAGAGAAATAACATTTGACTTGAGAGTTGCAAGTTGTGCTTCAAGGTTCTTGTGAGCTTTGTTCACACTCACAATCTCATCAAGGAGCACAACATTCAAACTCTTGAGATTTGAGGTCTCCTTGCATTCCGCAAGTTCAAGTTCAAGTGCCATGTTTTTCTCCCTCTCAAGCTCGAGGAGCTTCTCAAGGTCAAGATTCTTTTGCTTCTCCTCGATAAGCAAATCCTCTTGTCTCTCAAGAAGCTCCTCCTTATCAAAGATTTCATCAAATAGTTTTCATTTTAGTAAGTGCAATTTTACTTAATTCTTCGAACAAATATTCATTTTCACTATCACTATCAAAGTCTTCATCCATAATAGAATGTAAGGAGAGTTCAGTTTTTACCTTTCGCTTTCCCTCCTTTGCCATGAGACATGTGTTGTTTGAGCTTTTCCATTCACCTTTGTTGGGTAGGAGAGTCTTCTTCATTGTTGGCTTCTTGATGGCGACGGTTGCCACCTCTTCTTCATCATCGAAGGAGGACTCATCATTGAAGTCCCATTCTTTGCCAACATGAGCGTGCCCATGTGTCTTGTTCTTCTTGAATACCCTCTTCTCTTATGGCTTTTCATCCTTATTCCTCTTCTTCTTGTCATCTTCCCTTTCATATGGGTAATTAACAATGTAATGCTCATACTCGCCGTAGTTGTAGCAAACTTTCTTGCTTCTTGACTTGCCTTTATCCTTGCTTCTGCTCTCATAGCTTGGTCCTCTTCTTCTCTTCATCATCCTTCTGAATTTCTTGATGAAGAAGGCCAACTCCTCATCATCCATATCGGTGCTCTCTTCTTCACTTTCCTCATCATCACTTGAGATCTGTACTTCTTTGTTCTTGGCTTTTGGGTGATTCTTTTAGAGCAATCCCCTTTTTCTTGTTGGATGTAACCTTGGAAAGATCGTTGACATGACATGCTTCCATTTCCATCATCTCATGATTGATGATCTTGCCAAGCACCTCATTCGAAGTCATTTTGAGGAAGTTTGGACTCTCTCAGATGAGTGTGCAAAGCATCACATTGCGAGGCATGAAGGCTCTAATCATCCTTTTGACTACCTCATGGTATGTCCACTTCTTACAACCATACGCTCGACTCTTGTTTATAAGAGTCTTGAGTCGGTTGTACATCTCTTGAGGGGTCTCATCATCTTCCATGGATAATCGCCCAAGCTCCCCCTCAATCATCTCAATATTTGCTCCTCGAACAGAGCAGTTGCCTTCATGCGCAATTTTTAGTGTATCCCATATTTCTTTGGCTTGTTCTAACCCATCCACCTTGTTGAATTGGTCTTGGCGCAAAGAAGAGTTGAGTACGGTTGCTGCTTGAGCGTTGCGGTGGATGAGCTGCTCTTGCTCCGGTGTAAGTTCTTCATCATCCACGGAGATATTTACACCTGTGCAAACAATGTGCCAAAGTGTGGGGTTGAGAGAAATAAGGTGCAGCTTCATATTGTGTTTCCACATTGTGTAGTTTGTGCCATCAAAGTGTGGAGGTTTGCCTAAGGGAATAGATAAGTAATTTATGTGCAAATTTAAATGCTCATAGTCAAAAGGATATCGAGTGTAGTCTTCTTTGGGCTTCTTGAGTTTCTTTTCTTCTCAAGCCTCCTCCTTCTTCTAGCTTCATCTTTCGCCTTTTGAAGAAGATTGGCAAGACGCCTCACTTCTTCATCTTCGCCGTCGGTCTCCAAGTCGAAGGGGGGGAGCCTTGGCATGTCCTTGATTGGGTTGACAACCTTGTGAGGTGAGAACTTGAGCCTTTCACCGCTGTGGCCGCTGTTCTCGCCGGCGCCGGTGGTGCCGACGGGCGGTAAGTCCTTCTTGTCGTTTTCCCCCACCTCCTCTCCAAGCGGTTAAGATTTTAGGAGAGTTAGGCTCTGATACCAATTGAAAGTTGCCTAGAGGGGGTGAATAGGCAAAAAATCTGAAATACGGCTTAATAAAAATGATTAGTTCACAGAGTGCGGACTAGTCCGGTCATGAGGGCGGACTAGTCCGGTTACAGAGAATTTTGGCTCAACAAGGCAAGGACACAATATTTATCTCGTGGTTCAGCTCCACAAAGAAGCCTACGTCCACGTTGAGGAGTCCACCAAGGACCAGGTTGCTCTACACCTTTTCCTCTCCAAGCCACCACCAAGGTCGGCTTGTTTTTGCACTATATCACAAATGCTTCACAATACATCGTGGTGCAACTCACAACTTGAGGCTCCCACCATAACTCAGCTCAAACCACTTACAAACCAATGCTCTTCAACATCACACTTCTCACTCAGTGCTAGAGAATCAACCAAGAGCTCTACAGTGTACACTCCCCTTCTTCTTCTCTTCCCAAAACTCACAAACCCTCAAGAAACATTCTTAGGGCTCCAAGAATTTGAAGAGAGGGGACTAGAAAATCTCTAGGAAGTCTGTTTCGGCGTTAGGGTGCTTGTCCTCCTCTTCGAGGCCCGGGCAACCCCTTTTTATATAGGTCCCAGGAACTAGTTGTTGCCAAGTGCCAAAGCCCGGACTAGTCCGCCCTTTGACCCCGGACTAGTCCGGCCTGCGTTGAGCGATGACATCACTCTTCACCTACTAAACGGTCGGATTCTACCAACTAAATTGTCAGATTCTACCAACTAAACGGTCACAAACCACGGACTAGTCTAGTCCACAACAGACTAGTCTGATCTCACAAAGAAACCATTGTTCCGGTTGAGAACGGACAAGTCTGGTCCACCAGACTAGTCCGACCTCCATGGGCGGAAAAGTCCGGCCATCCAAGACTTAGTCCCTGTAGCTACTTCCTGTTTCCAAAGGACTAGTATGACACACAGAGGACTAGTCCAATCTCACACAGAAGCTCCTGTTTCGGTTGGAAATGGAGTAGTCTGAACCTGCGGACTAGTCCGGCCTCAAAGAGTAGACTAGTCCGGTCCTTCAGCACTTAGCTCTTGAAGAGCTCAGACACTCTCTCCACGGACTAGTCCGTCCCTAGACGGACAAGTCGGAACTCACACAGAAACTCTAGTTCCGTTCTATATCAGATTAATCTGATACTTCGGACTAGTCCGGACTCCCACCTCGGACATGTCCGAACTCACACAGAACCATTTGTTTCGTTCTACATCGGATCAGTCCGATGTACCAGACTAGTCCGGCCCTATTCCCAGGGCTATCTCAAATCTTCACTCCACTCAACCTAAACTCGGACTATGAGCTCTTAGATGATTCTCAGCACTTTACTCTATGATCACGCTCATGCTCAAAGGCTAAACTCAACACAAAAGAATTAAAAACCCTAAACTCTATTCTCCTTGTGCATTTGCCTTTTTCTCCTCTTTTTCTTTCTGGGTGTATCCATCTTCGCAGATTTCTTAATCACCTATACTCACACTTGCAATGCTCATTAGTCCTTTAAGTGTTGTCATTAATCATCAAAACCCATGGGGAATTAGCCTAGATGCACTTTCAATCTCCCCTTTTTGGTGATTTTATGACAACACCTTGAGGTTTTGATAAAAATGTAAATGTCGGTACCTGAGATATGGGGTACCCCCGCGCACAGGGTAAAATGCCTAAGGTGCTCGCCCTTCTCCGCAGGGAGAGCTCCGAAGGCGCCACGCGTCCGGCGGCGCCGGACCTCCCTCTCCTCAGAGGAGAGCTCCGGGCCCGCCATGTGGCATACAGAAGCCGGACCTCCCCCTCCGCGGGAGAGAGGTCCGAAGACGCCATGTGTCCAGCGGGGCCGGACCTCCCTCTCCTCAGAGGAGAGCTCCGGGCCCGCCACGTGGCATACAGAAGCCGGACCTCCCCCTCCGCGAGAGAGAGGTCCGAAGGCGCCACGCGTCCAGCGGGGCCGGACCTCCCTCTCCTTAGAGGAGAGCTCCGGACCCGCCACGTGGCCAGAAGAACGGTGCTGCCTGCCCCCGAGCGGTAGGCAGCGGGCGTAAAGGCGCCCCACACCTTGCCCGTACAAGGTATTCAAGGCCCGCGTCTTCCCAAGACGCGGAAACGCGGAGCACGCGCCTATCAGGTGTCGTTGCGCCCAGTCGCATCACAGACTGGCGCGCGGTGTCAGAACCTGCCAGGTAATAAACGCTGCGGCAAGACATCCCATGCCGCCTGCGCCGTCATCAACCACTACGACTAGCGTGCGGCATGGGCAGGGCGGCAAGATGAAGACTCAGAAGCCTTCGACCAGAGGCAACTACCGGCGTAACTACAGATACGGCAGATAATAGACAATCTTCCCGGGACCACCTGTCGGGTCCCGGCACCCCTTGTAAGCCGCCCGAGTCTTGGACTATAAAAGGCTCGGGTAGGCGTCGATAGCAAGGGTTCGCATTTTGCAACTCATACGCTAGCCATACACTCTCAAGCTGTAACTCACCCCCAAGCTCAGGCCCTCGGCCCTGAGCAGCAAGCAATACAGCGAGCTCCATAGCTCGCCGTGGACGTAGGGTTTTACGCTCCGGCGGCCTGAACCACGTAAAACTCTCCGTGTCAAGCTCTCACTAACTCGTCCATATGCGCAAGCTCTCCGCTAGGAACTAGCCCCTCCGAAAAAAGAACCTCCGCGGGCTGCCCAGTGCAGGCCCGGGGGAAGTGTCGACCGAACACTTTGACATTTGGCGCGCCAGGTAGGGGGCTTTTCCCCTAGCGCGACGAGTTTCCGCCGACGAAGATGGCCAAGCTCCCTTCAGCGGCAAACTCTCCCCCCCCCCACGTTCACGGCGAACCGTGACCACTGGGGAGTACATGTCGACACACTCAGGACGGAGTGTGTCGGCACAAGAGGGTAGCCAACAGCCGACTCCGGCAACGCCGACTCCGGCTACGCAGGCCCCGACCAGTGTGAAGTCTTCTGCAGCGCTGAGCGTACACCATGGAGGTGCGCTAGCTGCAGCAAGAGCGCTGCTGCGCAACCCACCCGCGGGGGATGCGCCCCATTCAGCGACCCAGCAATGGGTCCGCGAGGTGGACCGCCTCGTCGTCGCCGCCGCGAACCCTTGGTTTTGGCGAGGACGACGCCCAGGGCAACCGGCTGTGTCGCTGACGCGCACACCCACGGTTGACGGGCTAACGGCGGGTTCCAGCTCCTCCAGGCTCCTGTCGACGGACCTGCGAAGGGAACTGGAACGGTGCCACTTGGGGCAGGACGCCCGGGTGTACCTCGAGCGACGCCGAGAAAGGCGTCGCAACCATGAGGCAGGCGACAGCATATCGTCGGCCTCGACACAACCAGAAGGGCAGGTCTTCGCCATGCGAACCCCGCCTCAGGCATATGCTGCGCAGCATATGCCACAACCATATGCGCCGCAAGTAGCGGCCCCGGTCTATGGTGCAGCCTTGCCCATGCCGGGATACGCAGCGCCAGGTGTGAACCAAGCGTTCGCAGCGCCTATACCTGCGGCAGCAGGTGCAGGATGTGCGGCCCTTGCACCTCACCTTCGCTTCGTAAGGTGGCCACGCAAGTTCCGCCCGCACCTGCCCGAGAAGTACGACGGCAGCGTCAACCCAGTGGAGTTCCTCCAGATCTACTCCACCGCCGTACTTGCCGCAGGAGGGGACGAGGCTGTCATGGCCAACTACTTCCCTGTCGCCTTGACCGGCCCAGCTCGGTCTTGGCTCATGAACCTACCTCAGGGGTCCATAACCTCCTGGGGAGAGCTCTGCCGGCAGTTCGTCGCCAACTTCGGCAGCTCCTACACCCGTCCCGGCACGGAGCTCGACCTCCACGCCGTCAAACAACAACCTGGGGAGTCGCTGCACTCTTTCATCCAGCGGTTCTCTCAGGTGCGCAACACCATCCCACATATCCAAAGTGCCTCTGTGGTGGTGGCGTTCCGACAGGGTGTCCGGGACGAGAAAATGCTTGAGAAGCTCGCGACCAGAGAGGTCCGCGACGTCTCGGAGCTCTTCAGCCTGGCGGACAAGTGCGCCAAAGCGGCTGAAGGGCGGAACTGGCACGCACTGCCGACCTCCGAGTCAGGAGGGCAGCCCGGGTCCGGTGCTGCCGCTTATGGGGGTGGCAAGAAGACCAAGAACCGGGGGAGTGGGAAGATGAAGTCACCATTCACGGCCCCCGTCGCCGCAGCTGCGACAACCAGTGGAGCTCGGGGTCCACGCCCCGACAAGAGGCAGCGGCAATCACTGGCCCCAGACAGTGGCCAAGGCGGGCTATGCCCCGTACATGGCACCTGCAACCATACTGCTGCCGAGTGCTGGGAGATCCAGAGGCTCGCAGAGCGCTTCCGCAATGGAAGACAGCAGAGGGCTGAGGCACCGCCCTACCCTCAGAGGGATGGCAAACGGAAGGCCGATGCCCCAGTCACCGCTGCCCACCAGGTGGGCTTCCAGGAGCCTCAGCGTGTCATAAAGACAGTGCATGACGGTGAGGACTCCAGTTCCGACGGTGACGGGCCAAGGCGTTAGCCAACTACGGCACGCCTCCGTGCCTCGAACATACCTCTCGGGGGCCGCCTAAGGTCCGTCAACCCCTTGAAGGCCTTGCCAGAAGGGGAAGACGCCTTAGGTCATCCAAGGCGAGCCCGGGTCCACCTACCCCTTGAAGGCCTTAGCCAGAAGGGGAGAACTCCCCGGGGGCCCCCGAGAGAAGCCACGCAGGACCTGATCCAGCGTGAAGATAACAACTTCGACAAGACTCGGCTTGCGGGGAACACCCCACAACGCACGGTCTCGGCTAATGCTCTAAGCACTACCGCCAAAGAACCAAATGCGACGGGGGCCCGCAAGAGGGCAACCTGGTGAAGCGGCACGCTATATTCCAAGAAGGACCCATAAGCTCTCCCCCAGCAGGGAAGGTCCCTTCCGAATCATGAAAGCTGCCGCCCCAGGTACACACGCCTTTCAACCGAGAGTGGGATCCATTCCCAAAAAATCCATGCCATGAAGCAACACTGTAAGTCCTACTTACTGAGCATCGGTAGAACAGGGTTATTCGCTTCTGTAATAGACCCCATAGAACTTAGGAACAGAGCTTGGGGTAGCTAAGTCTCAAGGGATGGTACAGGACTACGTCCAGTTTAGCCTGGTTCCGACCCTAAGCGCGTAGAGTCTTGCTTCCCTTGCAGACGAGGCGGAACATTGCCCCCATGTACAGCCAGAATTCCACCTATGGGCACGAATACAGAGACCTGTTCTACTTAGCTCCCTCTCATGCGCTCATTTAAATTATGCATTAATTTTTATGATCGCACTATCTCTGTATGTTCATCATACGTCTAGCTCCCCCTCTCCTGCGCTCATCCATAGTCGGCATTTGCTATCCTCCCGAAGGCGGCTGCGCTTGAGGCACCTGCCGATGGCCGAGTGAGTCTCTCAGGCCTCCCCCAGTCAGGTGTTGCGGTGCCAGTTGGTCACCTCCAGGAAAGGCCAGCGTTGTGCATGGGGGGTCCAGGGTGCGTATCCAGCTTAGCCGGCCCAGAGCCCAAAGCATGCGCATCCTGCTCTCCGGAGGTCCAGGGGAGTACGTCCGCTTTGCCTGGTCATGAACCCAAAGTGCGTGCACTTTGCTTCCCTAGCGCATGGCCCGGTACTAGGGATCGGACGGCCGTACCCGGACCTCGGAGGGAGCCGGAGCTCCGGCGCCTCGTGCACAGAATTGCCCAAGCCCCGTATAGCGGGTCAGGACCATAAGACGGATAATACTAGGAGACGGGAGGGGAGGACCCCCCGAGGAGAATTACGTTTCCTCTACCTGTGTGCAGGACCTTCAGGTTACGGCAACAGGGACTGCATGGAGCGGGGGGAAAGGAGCTACCAGCTACACCGGCCTGGGACTGGAAGGACCGGGACCTGCCCCTCCAGCAGGGGCGGGGCCCGGGGGCCCCACGTGTCCAGCAGGCCCAGAACTCTCTCCCTCCTTGAGGAGGGCTCCGGGCTCGCCACGTGGCAGGCAGGAACCGGACCTCCCCCCTCAGCGGGAGGGCTCCGAAAGCCCTACGTGTATAACATGACCGGAGCTCCTGTCTCTTGAGGAGGAGCTCCGGACCCACCACGTGGCCAGCAGATTTGGAGCCCCCCATAGGGCGAGGTTCGGAGACCTCCGGGGGCCCCTAACATGGTTAGGACCAGGGGAGGGTGTCTGTGCGAAGCTCCGAGATTGGAAATGGCCTCTGAGTACCTTGCGGAGCTAAGGACTCAGCCAGGCAAAGGCAAGAAGGAGGGAAAAAGCATCATAGACACAAGTATCCAAGAGAGTCAAATTAAGCAAGGCTCCATGAGCTGGACTACAGACTCGATAAAAAAAAGGGAGAAACAAGTCCTAAGGACATCCCGGCTCTCGCCGGAACCTTGCGGCTACAAGGGCGGCCACATCCTCAACTTCAGCCCTGGCAGCTTCCTCCCGCTCCACGGCTGGGCCCTCTCTTGCTGGCTCCAGCGAGAAAGAGGGGTCGCGGCTCTTGAAGCATGCCAGCACATGCGAGGCGACCTCTAAAGCTAAGCCGCGGCCCTCGGCTTCAAGCTCACTGGCGACCACCGAGTCGAGTCTGTCCAGCTTGGCGCCGATCGACTCCAACGTAGGGATCACCTCTGCCACCTTCAATGCGGGAGTTGCGGCCCTCACCGGACTGAAGCCAAGAGGGATCAGGGCGGACCCCGCTCGATCCACGAAGCTTGAGACCGCAAGGGCCTCGGAGGACCGTAAGGCTGAGAGCTCCTCCACCTCGCGGCGGGCCGCCTGCAGAGCCTCCAGGTTCCTCTCGGAGAATTCCTTCTCCTTGGCCGCCAGGGAACTCTCCCGAAGGCGAAGAGTCTCGGCTAGCCGCTCCAACTCAGCGGCCTTGAAGCCGGCAGTCAACTCCCGGTCCAAGACCGCCCGGCGATCATGGGAGACCTGTTCCTCCCTCAAGTCAAGGTCTGCCTTCAGAATCTCCAGCTCCTCCAACCGAGCTTGGAGGTCATCCTCACCCGCGGCCAGCTGCGCGGCGACCCTCTCTGCCTCAGCTGCCACGGAACGCTCCCGCTCCTCAACGGCGAGTTCGCGGCGCTCCAACCGCTGCCGTATTTCCACAGAAGCAGAGAGGCTCTCTTCGGCCCGGGCGTGTTCCTCCAGGGCCTCCCTGTTGATCCGCCGCGACTGGGTGTCCATGCAGTCAACAGCCCGCTTCATCCGGTCAACGAGCGCTTCCCTGAAGTCGAGCAACTCCCGCCTGGAATCGAGCTCGCTCTTAACCTTCGCGGTCCTCTCCCGCAAAAGGTTCCCCCAGATGAGGAGGCGGTCCCGTTCAACCGTATACTCCTCCCGCTCGCGCCCTAGCGCAGCCAAGACCTGTCGGACGCTCGACTCGGCAAGCGCGAAGGCGTCCGCCAGAGGCAATGGAGCAACAGAGGCTGGGGCAGCCCCCCCGACCTCCTCCATTACCTCGTCCTCAGGAAGAGCCGACGCATCAGTAGCCGAGACGAGGCGCCGATCAGGAGAAGCTGGCTCCCCGGCTCTGGCAGCCAGGCCAGCCGGGCTCTTTTCAGCTTCTGGCTCCTTGACCTGAGGAGAGGGACGAGCCGGGGAAGGCGGTGCTGGAGAAGAAGCCAGGCCGCCTAGTGCAGGATCAACCTGTGCTGGCTCGGGGGCCGCGGTGGCCGTCTCGGCAGGAAGAGACGACGCCGCCGCGGAGTCCGGGCACACTGGAACAGGAGAAGTCCGCGCTGGCCTGGGGGCCGCGGCAGTTGCCCCTGGCTCCGAGCGCATCGGCACAGATTCCCCGCAAGACGGGGAAGGCCGAGAAGCGCAGACACTCCAGCGGGCTCTGAACCCCGACTTCCGAGCCGGGGTAGGATTTCCAGAGCCCGCTACCGCCTCCGACGGCCGCTCCGCAGTCGCTTGGACTGGCGGAACAGGGGACGCCCCAGAGGCTTCCCCCAGCGCATCAGCCCGGGGCCTCTTCGAGTCGCCACCGGAGGGAGTGTCAGGCACCCCAGAATCTCGACTTAGCACCGACGCCGTTGCTGGAGGAGATCGAGCGCGTTTCTTCTCTGGCAGCGGGTTGGAAGCCATGGCAAGGGAGAACTCAAAGGTAATAGAGCAAAAGCACAAGAGTCCGAGAAGAAACGCAGAGAAGTGCGAAGGGAAGCTGCAAAGTGGGTAAGACCCCCTCTAAAAAGCTTCCCGGTGCAGTTCCAAGCGATTCGGAACTCTTCGAATACCCCGTACCCTCAACCGTTTCGGTTCCTAGACCGAGTGCCGATGACGGGTGGGCCCAAGCCGCTTAACTAAAGCGGTGGGGTCAAGGAGTCAGTCTCCTGAGAAGATGAGCCGGCAAGGCACTTCGGCGGTTCCCGAAGAAAGCGCCGCAAAGTGCAGAAGTGGCAGCTTTGGGAACCGCCGCAGTAAAAGCGATCATCAAGTGAGCGCACGCTCTCACGATCCCGTGGCCGTTCGTGCTCCGGCAGCGGTCAATTCGGGACTTAGAGAAAGTGCGCGGATCGGAAGAGACAGAGGTCCCACCTCGGGCTCGCTATCTCCCCCGAGATGGGCCCGGGGGCCACTGTCGGTACCTGAGATATGGGGTACCCCCGCGCACAGGGTAAAATGCCTAAGGTGCTCGCCCTTCTCCGCAGGGAGAGCTCCGAAGGCGCCACGCGTCCGGCGGGGCCGGACCTCCCTCTCCTCAGATGACAGCTCCGGGCCCGCAACGTGGCATATAGAAGCCGGACCTCCCCCTCCGCGGGAGAGAGGTCCGAAGACGCCACGCGTCCAGCGGGGCCGGACCTCCCTCTCCTCAGAGGAGAGCTCTGGGCCCGCCACGTGGCATACAGAAGCCGGACCTCCCCCTCCGCGGGAGAGAGGTCCGAAGGCGCCACGCGTCCAGCAGGGCCGGACCTCCCTCTCCTCAGAGGAGAGCTCCGGACCCGCCACGTGGCCAGAAGAACGGTGCTGCCTGCCCCCGAGCGGTAGGCAGCGGGCGTAAAGGCGCCCCACACCTTGCCCGTACAAGGTATTCAAGGCCCGCGTCTTCCCAAGACGCGGAAACGCGGAGCACGCGCCTGTCAGGTGCCGTTGTGCCCAGTCGCATCACAGACTAGCGCGCGGTGTCAGAACCTGCCAGGTAATAAACGCTGCGACAAGACATCCCATGCCGCCTGCGCCGTCATCAACCACTACGACTAGCGTGCGGAATGGGCAGGGCGGCAAGATGAAGACTCAGAAGCCTTCGACCAGAGGCAACTACCGGCGTAACTACAGATACGGCAGATAATAGACAATCTTCCCGGGACCACCTGTCGGATCCCGGCACCCCTTGTAAGCCGCCCGAGTCTTGGACTATAAAAGGCTCGGGTAGGCGTCGATAGCAAGGGTTCGCATTTTGCAACTCATACGCTAGCCATACACTCTCAAGCTGTAACTCACCCCCAAGCTCAGGCCCTCGGCCCTGAGCAGCAAGCAATACAGCGAGCTCCATAGCTCGCCGTGGACGTAGGGTTTTACGCTCCGGCGGCCTGAACCACGTAAAACTCTCCGTGTCAAGCTCTCACTAACTCGTCCATCTGCGCAAGCTCTCCGCTAGGAACTAGCCCCTCCAAAAAAAGAACCTCCGCGGGCTGCCCAGTGCAGGCCCGGGGGAAGTGTCGACCGAACACTTCGACAGTAAATGAGTTAGATTTCATAACACACATGTGTATAAGAAGCTCCCCTTAAATATGTGCATGAATGATTTGCAATAAGGGTTATGCACGAGAGTGATCTATATGGGAGATTTATTAGAGTAGTGTGTTATGGTGGGGTGCCTACATGTGATGCAAAAGTTGAGATGTGATAATCAACTGTGAAACATGCATCTCAAATTGAAATTAGGGATAATCACACATACGAGTAGCATAGTATAAAGTTATTACAATCCAAATAGCAAAATATGAAAGTGTAGCAACATGTAGCAACATTACAACTTAAGAGAGTGTCATAGATACATAGATACTCATTACTCCCCCTCAATCTCTCCCCCTTTGACATCATGACACAAAAAAAGGAAAATAATAGAGCCTGGGTCTAGTCGTCATCGCTCTCACTCTCCTCCTCGCGATCTTCGTCGCTTTGGGTTGCTTCTTCATCGTCCTCCTCATCATCTTGGTCATCCTCTTCATCCTCGACGGCGGGAGCAGCACTAGAGGAATCACCCCAAGGAATGCAGCCTCAGCTACTGTGAGATCTGGGAAGGGTGTGATTTCCTCGTCGTCGGAGGCCTCCGGAGACATAGCAATTTCCGCCTTCTCACAGAGCTTCTTTAAGTACTTTTCTTTCCTTTTAGCCATTTTCTACGTCTTGACTTCCACTTTGCGGCAAGATGTGAAGATAGACATTAAGAATTTAAAGATGGCACTAGAGGAGTCTCCGAAAGAGGAAGAGGAAGAGCCGGGAGCGGCTGCAGGAGGAGGTGCATCCGGGGCACTCCTCCTAGAAGCTCCACCAAGCTTTGGCACAATAGGAGGGATTTGAGGGTGAAGGGGTCTATGCTTGACATCCTTCACAAACTCCAGTCCCGACACTCTCTCAATGAAGCACATGATAAAAGGAACATACACGCATGAGTGATTAGGGGTGTGGGATATATTGAAGATGTCGTTGTATATGTAGTCAAACACATTGAACTTTTCATCTTCACAGATTAGCTTCAACAGATGGCGGAGGTGGCCCTGGATCATTCTCGCATCCCCATCTTTAGGTGCTAACGTTTTTCTCAAGATCCGATTAAGCACGCTAAAGAAAGGACGGAGGATTTTGGTTGTAGGAGGGTTATAAAAGCCAACCTCATACATGAACTCCATCTCCCCCAAGTCTATCGCCGTGAAAGGACGAGCGATCTCTTGCGCAAGTGCAGCATCCTCCTCACGACGGCGGTAAAGCTCTTGTCGAGCTGCTTCGCGCTCCGGATCAGAGAGGGGTGGAGAGTTGTTGTTTTGAGACATGCTAGAGAATGAATGAGCAAGGATATGAGTTGAAAGCAAAAGATTATCGCGACAAAGGTGTAGGAAAAACACTAAGTTAGGGGTTAACTCAAGGTTTGGCCGGACTTGTTCGGTCCCTGATCGGACTTGTCCGCCTACTGTCCGGACTAGTCCGGACAGCCTAGGGTTAAACCCTAACTAAGCAAATTTTCTGCAAATGTGTTCAATGGTTTGCAATAATCCTAGGGATGAGGCGTATGAAGACTATGAAGCACTAGACATCCTAGTTTATGAAAGAAACATCCTAGAATCAAGATATTTTAGAAGATTTGGTTTTGCCCAAAGAACATACCTTGATTACTCAAATCCGATGAAATCGCCGGATCGAAGTGCCGAGAAGTTCAAAGATTGACTTCCCGAGGCCCTAAGTAGTAGATGACTCGGATCCTTTGAAGTTTTTGGTGGAAATCTTCAAAAATCGCCAATGGGGGCGAGTTTTGAGTGCGGGCGCGTGGTTGAACATTGTGACAAGTGAATTTGGTTTCGACCCCCGGCGGTTGGGTGAAGTCCCACCTGTCCGGACTAGTTCGGTCGTAGGTACCAGACAAGTCCAGTCGTCGGACTAGGTCCGGACATATCTGACAGTGCGAAATAGTCCGACAAGCAGCCGACTAGTCCCAAGTAGACTTGTCCCACCCCAGTCAGACTAGTCTAGCATTCCGGACTTGTCTGGCCCATCGGGCGGATTAGTCCGGCCCTTGACATCACACTCTTATATATATGAAGAGATTTGTAGGAATTGATCCACATAGACTAATTTGTCACAAGTGTTCTCAAT
Source organism: Neostapfia colusana (assembly GCA_030760725.1). Taxonomy (NCBI): domain Eukaryota; kingdom Viridiplantae; phylum Streptophyta; class Magnoliopsida; order Poales; family Poaceae; genus Neostapfia; species Neostapfia colusana. The sequence continues at coordinate 41,500,148 of JASWHV010000018.1, read as the reverse complement.
GAACATGACCAGTAGAGCACACAAACAAACATACAATGGCCATGATTCAAGGAGATGATAATCAAAGATAATTTGATAGAAAAAATTGAGAGATATTCTTTTTAAAAATATATGCTCAGTTTTGAATAAATTAGACTATAACAACCAGATGTGCAACATCTCAAGCCACATTTCGGGAGTCAAGGACATTCAGCTCACTCCTAAGTTCGCAAAAGCATTTTTCATCGAGTGGCTTGGTGAAGATATTCGCTAGCTGTTTTTCTATTCTAACCTGTGAAATGACTATGTCTCCCTTTATTGACTGATCTCTCAGGATATGATGTTGGATATCAATGTGTTTGGTCCTAGAGTGTTCAACAGGGTTGTGGGCAATCTTAATAGCACTCTCATTGTCGCATAGGAGTGAAATATGGTTCATATTGAGACCGTAGTCTCTTAGAGTTTGCCTCATCCAAATAAGTTGTGCACCACAACTCCCGGCTGCGACGTACTCTACTTCGGCTGTGGATAGGGCAATGGAATTTTGCTTTTTCGATGACTATGACACTAAGGATCTACCCAAGAATTGACAGATGCCCGAGGTACTTTTTCTATCTACTCTGCATCCGGCATAATCAGTATCGGAGTAGCCGATGAGATTGAATTTGGACCCTTTAGGATACCATAGCCCTAGGTGAGGTGTATGAACTAGATAGCGCAAGATTCTTTTTACGGCTGTTAGATGACACTCTTTTGGGTGCGGCTTGGAACCTTGCACACATGAATACACTCAACATAATATCAGGCCTAGATGCACAAATATAAAGAAGGGATCCAATCATGGAACGATATACCTTTTGATCCACGTTGGGCTGTTTTGGTTGAGGTCGAGGTGTCCGTTTGTCGCCATTGGCGTTTTGATGGGCTTGGCCTTCTCCATGCCAAACTTCTTAAGTATGTCTTGAGTGTACTTTGTTTGACATATGAAGGTGCCTTCCTTGAGCTGTTTCACTTGGAAGCCTAGAAAGAACTTTAGTTATCCCATCATCAACATCTCAAACCTCTCCGTCATGATCTTGCTAAATTCTTTGCAAAAATATTTATTAGTAGAACCAAATATTATGTCATCAACATAAATTTGACACACGTTATTGTCTAAGGTCTTCGTGAAAAGTGTGTAGTCGGCCTTTCCTATCCTAAAACCATTGTCAATGAGGAAATCTCTAAGACATTCATACCAAGCTCTAGGAGCTTGTTTGAGTCCATGGAGAGCTTTGTGAAGCTTAAAAACATGGTTAGGATACTTATCGTCTTCAAAGCCAGGTGGTTGCTCCACATACACTTCCTCCTCGATTGGTCCATTGAGAAAGGCTCTGTTTACATCCATTTGGTACAACTTGAAATCATCGTGAGTAGCATAGGCTAATAATATACGAATTGATTCAAGTCTAGCTACGGGAGCAAAAGTTTCGTCGAAGTCCAAACCTTTGACTTGTGAGTATCCCTTCACTACAAGTCTAGCTTTGTTTCTTGTTACTTATTTCGAAAGACCCACTTGGTGCCTACTATATTTGCATTTGGTCTTTCCTTAAGCTCCCACAATTGGTTTCTTTTGAAGTTGTTAAGCTCCTCTTGCATCGCCATCACCCAATCCGGATCTCGTAGGGCATCTTCAACCTTGAAAGGCTCCAAGGAAGATACAAAAGAGTAGTGAGCATAAAAGTTAGCCATACGAGAGCGAGTCATTACCCCCTTGGATATGTCTCCAAGTATATTGTCAACGAGATGGTCCCGTTGTATACATTGATGGACTCTTGGATGTGGCACACTTGGTCTTGAATAAATTTCTTCTTCCTCTTCATCTTCCCTTCTATTGTTGCCACCATTGTTGCCTTCGATGTCTTGAATATGGTGATCTTGATCTTGTTCTTCATTTGAGGGATCTAATACTTGATCATGTGTCTGGGTCACTTCTTGTGACTAGGATGGATCACTTGGGTCTTGTATTTCTTGTGGTCATATGTCACCGAGTGCCATCCTCCTTAATGCCATACATGGTCCCTCTTCTTCATCTAGTGAACATTGATCAACTTGCTTCCTTTGGGAGCCATTAGTTTCATCAAACACTACGTCACGTGCGATTTCAACACAACCGGAGGTTTTGTTGAATACACGGTATGCGTAAATGTTTGAATCATAACCAAGCAAGAAACCTTCATCGGATTTCGAGGCAAACTTCGAAACTCGAGGTTTCTTGTTAAGAATATAGCACTTGCTACCAAAAACTCTAAAGTAGGAGATATTTGGTTTGTTATCCGTTAGGAGCTCATAGGGAGTCTTCTTCAAGAGATGATGGAGGTAGAGATGGTTTGTGGCATGGCAAGCGGTATTCACTGCTTCCGCCCAAAACCGGTCGGATGTCTTGTACTCATCAAGCATTGTCCTTGACATGTCTATTAGAGTTCGGTTCTTTCTTTCAGCCACTCCATTTTGTTCGGGTTTGTATGGTGCCGAAAACTCGTGCTTGATGCCCTCCTAGTTCAAGTACTCTTCTACTTGGGTGTTCTTGAATTCGGTGCCGTTGTCGCTTCTTATCTTCTTGATTCTCAAGGAGAACTCATTTTGGGCTCTCCTTAAGAAACTCTTGAGGACACCTTGAGTTTCACCCTAATCATGCAACAAAAATACCCAAGTGAAGCGAGAAAAATCATCGACAATAACTAGACCATATTTATTACTGCCAAGGATTATGTAAGCAATAGGACCAGAGGTCCATGTGAAGCATCTCTAGGGGCCTTGTTGTTGTCATCACATTCTTGGCGGGATGAGCTACTCCAACTTGTTTCCCGGCTTGGCATGCGCTACAAGGTCTATCTTTCTAAAAAATAACATTCTTAAGACCTCGGACGTGATTACCTTTTAGAAGTTTTTGGAGATTTCTCATACCAACATGGGATAGCCTACGATGCCACAACCAACCCATGTTAGTATTTGCCATCAAACATGTGTTAAGTTAAGTTTTATCCACAGAAAAGTCTACAAGATAAAGCTTTCCTTTGAGCACACCTTTGAAGGCAAGTATCTATTCTTCTAGTGACAATCACGCCTTCGTTAGTGAATAAGCAATTAAAACCCATGAGACATAATTGTAATATGGATAAAAGATTATAATCTAGTGACTCCACATGCATGACATTTGAAATGGTGTGTTGTAGAGAAATGGAGATTTTACCCATACCTAGTACCCTTCCTTGGCTATTGTCACCAGAATCAATACCTTGAATTGGATCATTGGTTTCTTCATACTCTACAAACATTTTTCTCGCTCCGGTCATGTGGTTGGTGCAACCACTATCGTGCCGCTATGCCTACAAAACAAGTTTAGGCTTTGATTTTAGGTACCCAAGCTTGGTTGGGTCCTTTAAGGTTAGTGACAAGAGTTTTGGGTACCCATACACAAGGCTTTGGGCTCTTGCGGAGTGGCCCAACATATTTTGCATAAACATACCCAAATTTGCTTCTCATTAGTACATAAGATGCATTGAAGTCATGGAATAGTGTTAGGTTGTTATTTTTAGTACTACTAGCACATTTAGTCATTTTAGTAGAGATACGGCATTCATTCATAGTTTTGTATGATCCTTCTTTCACAAAGGCTATATGCATCTTGTCAATCTTAGAGATATTTGTATTTTGCTTTGCTTTTCTTGAATAGCCAAGACCATCTTTAGTCAAAGGAGACCTTGCAATTGAGTATCCACTATGTGCATACTTAATCTTCTCCTTATCAAAGATGCTACTTTTAGCTGCACTCCTTGCTATGTTAAGTTCCTTCTTTAAATTAGGTTCAGGTTTTGCACATTTGCAGTTTTTAGTGTTTAATTCTAAACTAGACAAGTTTGAGCTTGTTGAGGGGAGAGAAATAACATTTGACTTGAGAGTTGCGAATTGTGCTTCAAGGTTCTTGTGAGCTTTGTTCAGACTCACAAGCTCATCTAGGAGCACAACATTTGAACTCTTGAGACTTGAGAAGGTCTCCTTGCATTCCGCAAGTTCAAGTTCAAGTGCCATGTTTTTCTCCCGTTCAAGCTCGAGGAGTTTCTCAAGGTCAAGATTCTTTTGCTTCTTCTTGATAAGCAAATCCTCTTGTCTCTCAAGAATCTCCTCCTTATTTAATATTTCATCAAATAGTTTTTTTCATTTTAGCTAGTGCATTTTTACTTAATCCTTCGAACAAATATTCATTTTCACTATCACTATAAAAGTCTTCATCCTTAATAGAGTGTAAGGAGAGTTTAGTTTTTACCTTTCGCTTTCCCTCATTTGCCATGAGACATGTGTGGTTTGAGTTTTTCCATTCACCTTTGTTGGGTAGGAGAGTCTTCTTCATTGTTGTCTTCTTGATGGCGACGGTTGCCATCTCTTCTTCTTCATCATCGGAGGAGGACTCATCATTGGAGTCTCATTCTTTGCCAACATGAGCGTGCCCATGTGTCTTCTTCTTCTTGAATATCCTCTTCTCTTATGGCTTTTCATCCTTATTCCTCATCTTCTTGTCATCTTCCCTTTCATATGGGAAATTAACAATGTAATGCCCATACTCACCGCAGTTGTAGCAAGCTTTCTTGCTTCTTGACTTGTCTTTGTCCTTGCTTCTGCTCTCATAGCTTGGTCCTCTTCTTCTCTTCATCATCCTTCTGAATTTCTTGATGAAGAAGGCCAACTCCTCATCATCCATATCGGTGCTCTCTTCTTCACTTTCCTCATCATCACTTGAGATATGTACTTCTTTGTTCTTGGCTTTTGGGTGATTCTTTGATATCAATCCCCTTTTTATTGTTGGATGTAACCTTGGAAAGATCGTTGACATGACATGCTTCCATTTCCATCATCTCATGATTGATGATCTTGCCAAGCACCTCATTTGGAGTCATTTTGAGGAAGTTTAGACTCTCTCGGATGAGTGTGCAAAGCATCACATTGCGAGGCATGAAGGCTCTAATCATCCCTTTGACTACCCCATGGTCTGTCCACTTCTTACAACCATACGCTCGACTCTTGTTTATAAATGTCTTGAGTCGGTTGTACATCTCTTGAGGGGTCTCGTCATCTTCCATGGAAAATCGCCCCAGCTCCCTCTCAATCATCTCAATCTTTGCTCCTCGAACAGAGTGGTTACCTTCATGCGCAAATTTGCCTTCATGCCCATATTTCTTTGGCTTGTTCCGACCCATCCACCTTGTTGAATTCTTCTTGGCGCAAAGAAGAGTTGAGTATGGCTGCTGCTTGAGCGTTGCGGTGGATGAGCTGCTCTTGCTTTGGTGTAAGTTCTTCATCATCCACGGGGATATCTACACCTGTGCAAACAATGTGCCAAAGTGTGGGGTTGAGAGAAATAAGGTGCAGCTTCATATTGTGTTTCCACATTGTGTAGTTTGTACCATCAAAGTGTGGAGGTTTGCCTAAGGGAATAGATAAGTAATTTGTGTGTGATTTAAACGCTCATAGTTAAAAGGATACCGAGTGTAGTCTTCTTCGGGCTTCTTGAGTTTATTTTCTTTCTCAAACCTCCTCCTTCTTCTAGCTTCATCTTTTGCCTTTTGAAGAAGATCGACAAGACGCCTCACTTCTTCATCTTCGTCGTCGGTCTGCAAGTCGAAGGGAGGGAGCATTGGCATGTCCTTGATTGGGTTGACACCCTTGTGAGGTGAGAACTTTAGCCCTTCACCGTTGTTGCCATTGTTCTCGTCGGCGCCGGTGGTGTCGACGGGCGGTAAGTTGTTCTTGTCGTTTTCCCCCATCTCCTCTCCAAGCGGTTAAGATTTTAGGAGAGTTAGGCTGTGATACCAACTGAAAGTTGTCTAGAGGGCGGTGAATAGGCAAAAAATTTGAATACGGCTTAATAAAAATGATTAGTTCATAGAGTGCAGTCCAGTCACAGAGAATTTTGGCTCAACAAGTCAAGGACACTATATTTATCCCGTGGTTCGGCTCCACAAAGAAGCCTACGTCCACGTTGAGGAGTCCACCAAGGACCAGGTTGCTCTCAACCTTTTCCTCACCAAGCCACCACCAATGTCGACTTATTTTTCCACTATATCACAAATGCTTCACAATATATCGTGGGGCAACTCACAACTTGAGGCTCCCATGAGAACTCAGCTCAAAGCACTTACAAACCAATGCTCTTCAACATCACACTTCTCACTCAGTGCTAGATAATCAACCAAGAGATCTACAGTGCACACTCCCCTTCTTCTTCTCTTCCCAATACTCACAATCCCTCAAGAAACATTCTTAGGGCTCCAATAATTTGAAGAGAGGGGACTAGAAAAGCTCTAGGAAGGTTGTTTCGGCGTTAGGGTGCTTGTCCTCCTCTTTGAGGCCCGGACAACCCCTTTTTATAGAGGTCTCGGGAACTAGCCGTTGCCAACTGCCAAAGCCCGGACTAGTCCGCCCTTTGACCCCGGACTAGTCCGGCCTGCGGAGACCGATGACATCACTCTTCACCTACTAAACGGTTGGATTCTACCAACTAAACAGTCAGATTCTACCAACTAAATGGTCACAAACCATGGACTAGTCCGGTCCACAACGGACTAGTCTGATCTCACACAGAAACCATTGTTCCGGTTGAGAACGAACAAGTCTGGTCCACCGGACTAGTCCGACCTCCATGGGCGGACAAGTTCGACCATCCAAGACTTAGTCCCTGCAGCTACTTCCTGATTCCAAACGGACTAGTCCGACACATAGAGGACTAGTCTGATCTCACACAGAAACTCCTGTTCCAGTTGGAAACGGACTAGTCTGAACCTGCGGACTAGTCCGGCCTCAAAGAGCGGACTAGTCGGGTCCTTCAGCACTTAGCTCCTGAAGTGCTCAGACACTCTCTCCACGGACTAGTCCGTCCCCAGACGGACAAGTCCGAACTCACACAGAAACTCTTGTTCCATTCTATATCGGATTAGTCCGATACTTTGGACTAGTTCGGCCTCCCACCCTGAACAAGTTTGAACTCATATAGAACCACTTGTTCCGTTCTACATCGGATCAGTCCGATGTACCGGACTAGTCCGGCCCTATTCCCAGAGCTATCCCAAATCTTCACTCCGCTTAACCTAAACTCATACTATGAGCTCTTAGATGATTCTCAGCACTTTACTCTATGATCACACTCATGCTCAAAGGCTAAACTCAACACAAGAATTAAAAACCCTAAACTCTATTCGCCTTGTGCATTTGCCTTTTCTCCTCTTTTCCTTTCTGAGTGTATCCATCTTCGTAGATTTCTTAATCACTTGCACACGTGCAATGCTCATTAGTCCCTTAAGTGTTGTCATTAATCATCAAAACCCACGGGGAACTATCCTAGATGCACTTTCAAGTAGCCCTCAGGCCTTTGGACGAGCTTTTTCAGAATGGGTCGGAGGCATGTTTCTTTGTGTTGCGAAGGACCTAAAAGGATAAGAAAAACGGAAGTTGTGTGAGATCGTTGTTTTGTTTTGATTCGTGGCTAAGTCCGAGCTCAAAGCCTCATGCACCAAACCTTTCATGACTTTGACTCATCAAATAGCCCCCGAGCCCCCCCTCCGCGAGTCGGGCTCGGTTTAATCAGTGAATCCGCTTCGCTCCCTGTCCACAAACCGTCCGCGGGTTTGGAGGGGTGGAGTCAATCGGGAAAATACTGCGATGGTCAAATTGTCGGGATCAGTGAGTAGCCTAACGGGTAAATCCAAGTGGAACGCCACCGCCTTTCCGCAAGGTCAAGGGAATCATGTTGACCTGACCAAGGCTTGATGCCCGCGTTCCATAAGATCCCTCTTGGTACACTCGTGCGGATCCGAGGCCTGCGACTCGATGCCGGCCCCTCAGGAGGGGGCTACCGGAGAGCCGCCAAGTCGGGACTCGGATATCAGACTTAGAGATGTCGGGGGCTTCAGGGCTCTCGAGTGCGCCATTGATGACCATCTCGTATCTCCTGTCCCTCACTCTGGTTCGTTCCAGGCGGTTCTTTTGACCTACATGGTAGGTATACCTTATAACTCAGAACTTCAATCGAGCCCCAAAAGTGGGCCATAAAAAACTAACCTACTTACCTGGGCCTTTGATTAGTACGACCCGTCGCCATCGTGTAAAGGGTAAGCGAAGGGGCTTGGCGGAGAGTCGGCTGGGAAAAGGGAAGCGAAGACATTACATCAACTGCCCTTGGGGCGCAAGTTACTACTTTCACCGCTCGCCCTCTTTCTCCATTCCTCTCGCATTCCTGCTTTCCTGCAAGTTCTGGTAACGCAAGTTAGAAAAGAGAGGAGGCTAAGGGAGGGTACATGTGGTTCCCCTTCTTCCTTTTTCATTGTCGGCCATGTCTGACTGAACAAAGTCCCGTGTTACCGTTGGCCGTATCTCTTCTGTGGGTGAGCAAGGGATCATCTAGCGTGGGAGCTCCAGAGGATTTGCATTCCATCGTGGAGACGGTGCCCGAGCCACGCGACCTACGTCTAGTCTGAAGGGTTTTATATCTGGATGGCTAGCTAACAAAGGCAAAGATTTATACTGGTTCAGACAACGTGTCATGCGTCCAGTCTCAAGGGTTCGTTGGCCTTGTATTAGCTCGGCCGATTAAGAGAAGTCGTAGTTACAAGCGAGACTTCCTTGCTTACGAGAACGAGAAGAAAGTCTGTGTGTCGCGTGTGTGTGAGTTATCTCCCCATCTGAGGGGAGGTTCCAGGCCTCCCCTTTTATAGCCCGAACGCCTATACCTGCCCACCGGCTCCTCATAAATGGTGCGGGGGTTTACATGGTGTGTCAGCGTCTAAGGCAGCCCAAAGCGGTACAGAGCGATTTGTACACCTGCTCACGTCTAGTCTATGGTCTATGTCTACTTTCCGTCCCTGTACACCTGCGCGCGAGCGGGATGGGACAGGAGATGATGATGGCACAACGTCGTGCTTGACCCGTCGCACGTGGCCTCCCACTTTGTCTTAAATCTCTTGTGCCATTTCGTCACGTCCGCATTTAAGTCTTTCACCTGCCTCTTGTCCGGGCTTCGAACCCGGATTACTTCGCTCTTCCGGTCTCATCGTCCGGGCTTAGAGGTCAGCCGCCGCTTCCGCTCCCGAGGATCAAGCTTCGTGGTGACGTCGTCCCGCGTTCGTGCCTTGGGTGGTGGCTTCATGGAACCGCGTGTCTTGATGTAGTTGGTCGGTTGACTGTTCCTTAGGTACCCGGGGTACGTTACCCCGTCAAATTTGTTAGTGGAACCAAGTATAATATTATTGACATATATTTGGCACACAAGTAAATCATCATCAATATTCTTTAAGAAGAGTGTATAATCGATTTTTCCTATCCTAAAACTATTTTCAATAAGAAAATCTCTAAGACACTCATACCAAGATTTAGGAGTTTGGTTGAGACTAGAGAGAGCTTTATGCAATTTATAAACATGGATAGAATATTCTTGATCTTCAAAGTCGGGGTTCCTCCAGATACACCTCATCCTTGATTGGCCTGTTGAGCAAGGAACTTTTCACAACCATTTGATAAATCTTAAAATCATTGTGAGTAGAATAGACTAATAAAATGTAAATTAACTCAAGCCTAGCTAGAGGAATAAAAGTTTCATCGAAATCTAAAGTTTTGAGTTGTGAGTACCCATTGGGCATAAGTCTTGCCTTGTCCTTATCATCACTCCATATTCATCTGGTTTGTTGCAGAACACCTATTTGGTGCATACAATATTGGCATTTGGTCTCTTCACCAATTCCTAAACTTCATTTCTTTTGAAGTTGTTCAACTCTTATTGTATTGTCATCATCCGGTCCGGATCCTATAGTGCTTGTTTCACTCTAAATAACTCCAAATAAGAAACAAACAAGTAATGTTTATAAAAATTAGATACACGAGATCAAGTGGTTACATTTCTTATGACATCTTCATGTATGTTGTTAACAGGGTGGTTCCCGTTGAACACTTGATATACCTTTGGAGAGGCATTTGAGATCTTGGACCACCTCCATCCTCATCACCGTCTCAACTTGATCATTGTCATTATCTTGATATTGATCAATTTGATTTTGAGAATCTTGTTGTTGATCATACTAATTAAGTCAATCATAAGATCGAGATCATATAGTATTAAGAAGTTTACACAATAACATCAATATGGTAGTTACATACGACTCACCCCATGTAGTTTTCCGGATCCCTTGGTCCAACATCTCCAATGAATATTCTTTAGTTGGATCGCCTCATCACCTCTGTCCTTCAACCAAACACTACTAATTAAAAAATTTAAATGAAATAGTCTCATCCAGCCTCCTACACTCAACCGAACACACCTTAAGCCCTCAACCACATGCCCGTTGCGCGAAGATTCAGCCTCGCTTCTGATCAGCGACATCATGCACCGGATGTGCGATTAAGCCTTGTTATAGGGAAAAAATGCAAGCGATCTCTGAATTGTCAGCCTGCCCCCCCCCCCCCCCCCCCCCCCAAATTCACGTGTGTTTGACCAGCGCCGTGCCCGTGATAATTACTACTGCATACATAGGTCCAAGAGTAGCCCTTTTCCCGTTTTATGTCTATAGAATGTCGAAACTTGCAAAGCAGAAGGAGTTGGTGAAATCGGAATGTTGCCAGTTGAAAGCGAATGTGCTGCAAGTACAAAAATGTCACCTAATGTGCCCATGTTCTTCCTTTGTTTGGTCCTTTACGTCGAGGATTATTTACTTCTTAATTTAAGTTGAGGAACTAAATAAAGCTATATAGTTAAGCTAGAGAATGTTCGTGATGGGTTAACGTACTCCGGATACTCAAGAAGCAGTCGGCCAACCAATGGCACAGAGACATAAGGCTCCGCGGGCCACAATCTAAGGCGCGAACTCTGGGTGACGCCTCTCCATAATCAGATGGTTTTGATGTTATAGTTTTATACTTATCACACCGGATAAATTTAATTATATGGTGGAGCTCAAATGAATCAACTGATTTCACTTGTTTCCTTTTCAATTTCAGATATTCGGCAAGACTGACATATTTATATAGATTTGAAAAACAATACTGATGGCCCTTTGGAGCCGAGAGTATTCCTACCGCTCCTTTCAACTGTACCTACTAATCACAAATTGTCATCATATCAGGCTATATATGCACCTGCAACACCAACCCTTTGAGAAAGGCGCCCTGCTACTTTTGAATACTTTTTCTGTCAAAACCCTACCGCTCCCGGCCGGAGGTGTGCAAAGTTGATCATCAGTGCTGCTTGCCGGTTACTCCATGCATGGCCCACATTGGCATTACTCGCTAAATATCGGAACACGGCACACGTGTTCACGTTCGTTAGGTAATGGCCAATAATCGAAGTTAGGCCAAACATTTCAAGTCAACACCAACTCATCTGAAAAAACGTGGTGTCAATGTGTCGTGGTGGAGGTTGTGTGGATGTCCTAATGAGCTTATACCAGGGATAAGATGAAGTTAACATTGTCATGGGGTCCATTGGGATTTACAATTTAAAATAAGGCCCTGTTTGGAATACATGAATGAAATAGGAAAAAATGTAGGAATGAAGAAAACACAAGAATGGAGAAAGTGAGAAAACCGCAGGAATAGAAAAATAAAAGAATTCAGAACTCTTGCTGTTTAGATTGCAGGAATTTATAACACATGAACTGGAAAATAAAAATAGTAAAAAATATCTAATCTAGATTAGCTAAAAGCTAAATTAGTTTATTTTTGAACTAACAACGTTAAATAAAAAGAAACGGAGGGAGTAGTCAATTGGCAGTTTCGAGGTCAGAGTTTCAGTTTCTTAGAATTTCACTAATCCAAAGTATCGTGGATGTGTCACACATATATTTACTCTGCAACAGGCCATGCGGGTTAGCTTACGAGCCTTGAGCCGAGTCCTCTAGTGTCACACGAGTTCGAGCTGTGCTTGTGTAGAAAAGCTACAACCATGTCATTAGCAAGGTGCTTAGCATCACCTTCACACGCAGGAATGTTTCCAAGAGCTTTGAGTGAATTTTTTGATTCCTCCATTTCTTACAGGAAAGGACACCGTTCCTGAGGAAAGGAACTCACCGTTCCTGCATTTCAAACAGCAAACAAAGAAAACTTTTCTACAGGAATGGATTCCTGTAAAATCCCTTCAATCCAAACGGGGCCCAAATCATTGGCCTGTGACAGAAAAGTGAACTGCTGCTGATTCTGTCTGTACGTATTGTTCAGTCACAAGAACTCGTGCTTTCCGACACCGGCAGAACGTCGCAAGCGTCGTCCCATCAGGATTCAGAAGCAGCGCGCGCTCCTCTGTATCGTATGGATTACGTTACATGTGTACCCCTCTCCAATGTCACAAAAAGATCGCTTTAGACTTGAAAGTAACCTAAATCAAGTCGTTTTCACTCCTTGCACAAAGATTTACAAAAATGAGAGTTGAGAATTGAATCCAGACCACGATGAAACGCTTAGAGTGTTGTGTTTTAACCAATTAGTCTGTATGTTTAGTTGGTTTGTACATACACTTAAATGTATTCAACATGAGTAAAAAGGTAAAATATCCTAATTAACCACTTCTTAAGATCTAAAATATTGTCTAAAACTATTTTTTCGAGCAGTGATGTGCTCTCGATCAGATCTCGTATCATCCCTAACTTTATTTATGTAGTAAGTTGTATTTACTGTTTGTTTTATTAAACAGTTACAGTAAACTCTATATAATATAGCTGGATATAAATTAAACGAATGATAAGCTCTACTGCACGCACTTAAAAGTTAAATGATCCACATCCCTCTGCGCATGAGCTGGGGAAGAGGAGAGTGATCCTATTTAGGATTTGTTTGGATAAAGTAAATAGAAATGAATTAGAATGGAATAAAGTGAAAACTGAACTAATTTTTATTTTAATCCACCTCAATCCACTTCAAATGAAAAATTCTACTCTAAGCAAACAGACGCTCAAACCGGGCGACAACTACGCCCTTCCCAATAAAATTGGCTCGCGGTTTGAGTTGGATCCCGCGCTCCATTCCCCACGGCATTCCAAACCATTTTATTTTTCCTTCATTTACTAGGCCATTCGTCAATCCACCCAACAGAGACGGGCAAACCAGACTTGTCCCCTTTTCTTGGCCACCACCGCTGCGTGTAGACGAGTAGCCAGCCGCTATGGGCTCGTCCGAGTCCGAGGTGCCCCTGCTGCTCCCGCTCCCGGCGGGGAAGGAGAGCAGCCAGCAGGAGGAGGGCAAGCAGCGGTGGTGGCACCGCGGCGGCGATGGGGGGTGGTGGGGAGAGGCGACGGCGGAGGCCGGGCGTCTCGCGGCGCTGGCGGCGCCCATGATCGCCGTGGCGTTGCTGCAGCTCATGATGCAGCTCATCTCCACCGTCATGGTGGGGCACCTGGGCGAGGTACCGCTCGCCGGCGCCGCCATCGCCAGCTCGCTCATCAACGTCGCCGGATTCAGTGTCCTCGTAAGCTCTCCTTCCTGAACCCATTCTTCTTCATCATCGTACTTTTTTTCTTCGTAAAGGAAATAAATTAAAATTCATTTGGGAGTTTGTTCGTGATACTACCACTCGGCCTGTGGGGATGGCTGTCCCTCCGTGGTTCGGTACGTCGCGTCCCTAATCGCTTGACTAGGCGGCGGTTGTGCGAGATGTGCCCGCTCGCGTGGCCGCGGACGCCTCGGCGGGGCGAGGCGCCCAAGAGTTTTTCATGGGAATGCGCGCGACTGGCGTGCCCATGATCTTGATGATCGCAATCAATATCTATGGGGGCATGGAGCAGGGAGGCCATCGGTCAAACGGACACGACAATCACGTTGGTTAATTACATATTTCTTCTGGTGCACAAAAAATTATCATTCTACACATAAGCCATGAGTGCACAAAAAATTAACGTTGAAGCAGAACCGAACAGTTTGTCTCGTGAAAAAACGTAATAATCGTGTGGTAAAGCGTGTTGCTAGGAATCGAACCTGCATGAGAGGCCTAAGAACCAGTGAGGAGACCAGTCAAGCCATTAAAGAGACTACGATAGTAATGGAAAGAAAATCTATTTAATATTTTTTTGATATGCGAGAACATGTCCAAAATGACAGTTTTATACACCGGAGGGAGTACACATCTACTCCATATGAGAGCTCCGAGTATTTACTCACCCTAGAATGATTGCCTGCGCCGACGCTCGTGGTTTAGCTAAGGATTTGAAGGCTTGGAGAATACTGTCCGAGCTTCATGGTCTTCTAGATGCATTACATCCATCTGATTCCAATAAAGTATGATACATCTACTAGGTCCCACTCGACGTCGAAACCCACTCATCTGTAACCTTTTATACATCGATTATATATACAACTATAAAGGCAAATAAATTGTAATATCCAAAGAAGAGAAAACACCAAAATGAACACATAGGTTAATAGATACTAGGTGGATTCTCCGTGCATTGCCACATACGGGAATTTATGAATCATTTTACAGATGAGCATTGGACAGATGTAGAAACAATTGAACTAGAAAGGTTTATGAATTTGAAGGACGAAGTGTCTCGTGGATAGTTTGGATAATAGTATATATATAGTTGACAACTTTGCTGACAAAATTAGGTAATAAAGTCCCAGTCTGACAAAATAGGTTTATTAATCTGAAGAATGAAGTTTCTCATGGTTTTAGCTAAGGATTTGAAGGGAACGTAAAAAATACATAAACTGAATAAAACTGCTAATCCAATAGGAAACAGTACGACGATAGCATATATACATACAAATATGAGCTCTGGAGCATATGAAAAATTTATATCATTTTAAATAACTTACTATGCCGGAAGAAGGATCGTGATGGACCTATATGATTGGAACTTTTAGTTCCATCACATCATTTCCTGTGTCATAAACCGAGAACATGCAGCTGTTTGAATAGCACTTATATTATATGGGAGCATGAAGCCCAGATATATAAAGGTACAACAGATTATAAATATGCATAAAGTCCCTCACACGGCGAAAACATAATAAACTCCTATATCTCTAACACCCCCTCAGACTCAAGGTGCATCACGAACACTGAGTTTAGAGGGATAAAATCTGTGTTGAACCCGGGTTTGTGCCTTCGTGAAGAAATCAGCCGGCGGAAGCTCTAAAGGCACATACTGAAGATCAACATCACCATAATGTATCTGAGCTCGTGTATAAGAAATATCAACATCAACATGCTTGGTAAGCTCATGCTTGACCGGATCACGGGCAATGCTGATAGCACCTGTACTGTCAGACAAAAGAGGAGTCGGCATAGAAACAGAAACACCAAGATGCTCAAGCAACCACCGTAACCAAGTAACTTCTGCAGTCACAAGAGCCATATCACGCAACTCAGTCTCTACACTCGAACGAGAAACTACTATCTGCTTCTTAGTTTTCCAAGCAATGAGGAACCACCAAGAAAAACACAATGAGCAGAAAGAGATCTACGATCAGAGGAATCACTAGCCCAAGTGGCATCACAATACACCTGGAGCTTGAGTTAGAACGTGGAAAGAACAAGCGTCTAAAGATAGTCCCACAAAGATAACGCAAGACACAAAGCAAATGACTGTAGTGGATCTGAGTCGGAGCCGAAACAAACGGACTCAAAAATGTGAACGGAGTACGAGATGTTAGGACGAGTGACATCTAGATAAACTAGACTCCCTACAATATGATAATAACGAGTAGGATCATCAAGAGGCTCACCATCAGTGGGTCGATCGAAGGTGAATGTTGAGCTCCATAGGAGTCTCAACAGTGCGGTGATCAGTAAGAGAAGCCCGATCAAGAAGATCCTGAACGTATTTTTCTTGAGACAAATTGATTCCCTCCGAGGTAGAGAAAATCTCAATCCCAAGAAAGTAACGAAGAGGACCAAGATCTGACATAAGAAACTGGTCAATAAGACGAGCCTCCATAAAGCCTATGTACTCAGGGTCGTCTCTAGTGATGATCATATCATCAACATAGAGAAGAAGAAAAAGAGTACGACCACGAGACGAGATATGCATAAAGAGAGTAGGATCATGAGCACTGGCAAAAAAGTTAGCAGCAGTGATCACCGACGCAAACCGCTGAAACAAAGCACGAGGAGCTTGCTTGAGGCCATAAAGGGAGCGACGAAGGCGACAAACCATACCCTCAGGAATAGAATGCCTAGGCGGTGGTCGCATGTAAACCTCCTCACACAACTCAGTATTAAGAAATATATTCTTCACATCAAGCTGAGAGATGGACCACTCTCGAACGGAGGCCACAACAAGAAGAGTGCGAATAGTGGTCATATGAGCAACAGAAGCGAAAGCCTCATCATAGTCACGACCATGTTCCTGCTGGAAACCACGAGCGACTAAGTGAGCTTTATATCGCTCAAGGGAACCATCATAGTGGGTCTTAACCATATAAACCCACTTACTAGTAATAGGACGAACATGTGGGGGACAGGGCACAAGCTCCCACGTGCCAGTGCGCTCAAGAATAGCAATCTCCTTAGCCATCGCATGTTGTCATGGATGAAGAATGACATCACGATACGTAGTTGGCTCAGAAAGAACGGTAGCAACAAAACTAGAAGGAGAATACCACTCAAGAGGTCGACAAGTACGATGACCACATCCAAGAGGCTGCTCAAGAGAAGAATCATCAGAAGGAGATGAGCCCCTCAGGAGAAGACGATACATCAGGTGAAGTAGGCTCGACTGGAGATGATGGGTCATTGGAAGAAGATGACTCAACTGGAGTAGATGGCTCATCAGAGGAAGATGAGACATCTGAGGAAGGCACAACTCGTCGAGTATGGACCTGTGTCACGGGAGGCTTCATAGTAAAATCGGGAACCATAGAAGAAGGCTCTGAAGGAGACACCATGGAAAGAGGGACGGAGCGTGAAGGAGGCATGCTAGCAGCGGGGGTATCAGGGAAAAACAAGAATGAAAAAGGATCGATAACAGAAACAAAAGAGATATATGAAGAAGGACGAGGGTAGAAAGGACGTGTCTCATCAAAAACAACATCTCGTGAAGTCCTCATCCGTCGTCCAACCGGATCCTAACAACGATACCCCTGATGCTCAGCGTTGTAACCTAGAAAAATACGCTCGACCGGCTGAGCAGTGAGCTTAGTGCACTCACGAGATGCAAGCAACACATAGCACACACAAACAAAAAGACAAAGGCTAGCATAGTTAGGTGTCTTACCAGTGAGACGCTGAAAAGGAAACCCCCTAAAGAGCAGTCGAGGGCTGAATGTTAATCAAATAAGTGCCAGTAGAAACAATCTCAGCCCAAAAATGAGGAGAAACAAAAGAAGCGAGTAGAAGCATAGATGTTAAGGTGTCGCTTAAGCGATAAGGCGCACGGTGGCAGAAAGGCGTCCGTGTCGCCTTGATTTCCGGCGTAAGGCATCCGAGGCGTCTTGGAGCGTCCGTGAGGCGTGTCCAAGGCGACGCCTTAGGGTTTAGGTCAGGTCTGTTGTCTGTTCGGCCCAACCCATTAGAAACGCTAGATTGGATTCGATGCTACTATCAGTTACTTATGTTGACTTTTAGTCTATTATGTTGGTTTATGTTGAACTACTTCTATTTGCTAATTGCTACTTTTATCCTCATCTATTTGGAATTTGAGATTGTATTCCTATATTTTTCTATATTTATATATTGGTAAGGCGCCGCCTTACCTTACGTCTTATCGCTTAAAAGGTAAAAAGGGGTAGGTCACCTTATGTCGTCTTACCGCCTTAATAACTATGAGTAGAAGAGCACGAACAGTCTCAACAAGATGACAATGGTTGCTCTCAGCAACACCATTTTGAGCATGAGTAAGGGTGTACTCAGTGCCGAAAGCTCTCACACATATAGGACTCACACATTTTGAGCATGAGTGTCAGGACAAAAAAATTGAGCAAGAGTATCTTGCTCAGAAAGAACCTGATGAAGAGCATCACAAAGATGCTTACCAGCAGAATTAGCACAAAAAACACGAATAGACATGTCAAATTGAGTGCGAAACATAGTCGAGAAATTTTTTGAATGTAGCCTAGAGGGGGGTAAATAGACTCTTTAAATTTTTAACGGTTCTCTAAAAACACTTAGCGAACGGATCAATTCCAGGTGGATCGGACTAGTCCGGTATGGTGCGGACTAGTCCGGTATGAACATAATTAAAAGATTAAAGTTAGACCTATTTCTACTTCAAGTATTTGTGCAGCGGAAAATAAATGACTACTCAAGTGTAATAAAGTAAGAAACAATAACTATCAATTTTAACACTAGGTGTCGATGTAACTCAAATGATAACTAGCACCCCTAATTGACAATTGAAGAAAGATCAAGAAGACACAAGAGAAAGTTTTATCCCGAGGTTCGATTCCACCCAGTAATCTAAGTCCCCGTTGAGGAGTCCACCAAGGACCGGGCCTTCACCAACCATTCCCTCGTTGAATCGCCACAAAGGCCGATTCAAATCCACTAACCACACATAAGGGTAAACAATTGTACGTGGGGCGTTCTCATTGTTACACTGCACTTGTATTAGGGTATTATAGGGGCAGTTTAGTCCTTTTGTATTAAGACTCATTGGCCCCCAAGTTAGGGTTCCTTGGCCCTTAAGTTTTGTACCCATATATATGTACCTCTTGGTTGATTAATGGAATTATCTTCCCCCCTCTAATTTGGTATCAGAGCCTCTCTCCTCTCTCTCCCGAAATGCAGCCGAGCGGGCCGCCGCCGCCGCCGCTGGCCCCCCCCTCCTTCCTTCCCTCTCTCCGCCAACGCTGCTGCGCTGCCCGCCGCCGTTTCGCCTGCGCCGCTATCTCCCGAGCGCGGTCGCAGCCGAAGCCGCCGCCCACCGATGCGCCGCCGCCGCCGCCGGCCCCCGCCCCTCCTTCCTTCCCTCTCTCTGCCTCCGCTGCCGCCGCCCTGCCCTCGGGGTCGGCCGCCGCTTGCTGGGTCGCGCCGCCCTGGGCCACGGTTGCCTCGACAGCTCCGCGCGTGGCCGCCCCGCCCTCGGGGTCGGTCGCCGCTGGCTCGGCAGCGCCGCCCTAGGTCGTCGGCACCTCACCAGCGCCGCCCTGGGCCACCACTGCCTCACCAGGCGCACCGTTGCCGTCCGCCTGGGCCGCGTGGGCTGCGCCGCCACCGCCGCCTGGTGGTCAGATCCGGCCGCCGCAGGGCGCCGCCTACATCACGCTGTCGCCGGATGCGTGGGCAGCGCCGCTGCCGGACGCGTGGGCCGGGCCGCCACCCTCGGCTGTCGCCGCCTCGCCCCTGTGGCCGTCGCCACCGGCCGCCGCCGGCTCGACGGCGTCCCCGTGGGCTGTCGTTGCCTCGCCGGCCCAGCTCCGGTTGTTGTCGGCTCCGATCCGGCCGCAACCGCCTCCGTGCCGCCGCGCCACTGAGGGCCGCCGCTGCCTCGCCTCGGCCGCCACCACCGGCCCACATCCGGTCATCACCGGCTCTGACCTGGTAGCCGACGCCGCCGTACGCCGTGCCGCCATCTTCAGCCGCCGCCGGCTCGGCCGCGCCACCTTGGGCCGCCGCGGCCTCGCCTCCTGACGTGCGACCGTTGTTTCCTGTTCAGCCCCGATCATAGCCATAGGGTACTCGGCCGCCATCGGCTGGTATCCTTGGATCGACTGTTGCCTACTCTGTTGGCACGACCGTCGAGGGTCCGAGCATGTTGTCTTCCTTCTCGGCGCCGCCACCGCTGGGGTATGTCGCGACCCGTTGGTTCAATTCCACTCAGGAATCTATGTCCCCGTTGAGTAGTCCACCAAGGACCGGGTCTTCACCAACCCTTCCCTCGTGTATCACCATAAAGTCCGATTCAAATCCACTAACTACACACAGGGGTAAACAATTGTACGTGGGGCATTCTCACAATTTGAGTGCTCCCACAAGATTACAGAGAGTAACTCTTTCTCCCACACACAAACGGAGAACAATGATTAGCAATTGTGTGAGAGAAAACAAACCAAGAGCTCAATGTCGAGAATAACGATTCTCTCCTTGATCCAATCTCTATTCCTCAAAGACTTAATCTTTCTAGGCTTAGAATGAGTGGAGAGAGGTAATTTTTGTGCTCTTGGGGCGTGCGCTGACGCTAGGGTTCGACCTTCTACAATATGTGGCCGTGCACCTCTATTTATATAAAGTTTCCAAAAGTCCTGGCAGCCGGACTAGTCCGCTCTGTTCACCAGACTAGTCTGGTGGGCCGTGTACAATTCTCGTGTTGCATGCGGCACAGTGGAAACTCTAATTTAAAGTGTTTACAGAAAGTTGAATGGACTAGTCCGGTCCAAGAGCGGACTAGTCCGGTGCAAGGTGAATGCTGGTTCCAGAGAGTTGAACGAACTAGTCCGGTTTCTCAGCGGACTAGTCCGATGCAAGGTGAGTGCCGGTTCTAGAGAGTTGAACGGACCAGTCCGGTTTCTGAGCGGATAAGTCCGGTGCAAGGTGAGTGTTGGTTCTAGAGAGTTGAACGGACTAGTCCGGTTTCTGAGCGGATTAGTCCGGTGCACCATGTTGCGAAGCATCTGTAACACCCCAAAACCTGTTAAGAGGGGAATTTAAAAATTTTTGGACGTATTGCATGTGGTGCAAAAATTCAAATTCAAACTAAAATTCAACTTAAAATCAAAACAGAAATGAAAAAGAAAAAGAAAAAGAAAAAAATAAACCTCCCCGGCCAGTGGGCCGAAACCCACCAGCCGGCCCACTCACCCCGCGCCAGCCCGCAGCTGCGCGCGCCCCCCTCTTTCCCGCTGACACGCGGGGCCCGCCATCCTTCTTCCTCCTCGCGCCCGCGCTCGGCCGGCCGGGACTCTTCTCACCTCCGAATCAAAACCACCCCGGATACTCGCGTATCCCAGCCGAATTTCGGTTCTGGACGACGCAAACTCGACCACAACCGAACGTCGCCCCTCCCCGGCTATATAAACACCGGCATCTTCCTGATTTTCACCCACGATCAGCCGCTTTTTCTTCCGGTGAGAACCCGAGTTTATCCGGCCAATTTCGCTCGATCTTCGCTCGGGATTTCTGATCTAACGCGCTGATCTTGATCCACCGCCTCCGGGGAATCACGCAGGTGCAGAAAACTCGGTGGTTTGC
This sequence comes from Neostapfia colusana, assembly GCA_030760725.1. NCBI lineage: Eukaryota > Viridiplantae > Streptophyta > Magnoliopsida > Poales > Poaceae > Neostapfia > Neostapfia colusana. The sequence goes on along the minus strand of JASWHV010000018.1, from coordinate 41,479,036 downwards.
GCCTCAAACACAGCACCGACGAGCCTCGCCGTGAATTCACCTCGGACCTCGTCGTCGACCGCCTTCCAGGACCTCCGAGCTCAAGAAAACCACCGAGGTGAGATCCCCGACCTCCCCTCTACCGATCTATGCCATGAAATCCCAGTTTTAGGAAGAGTTGACGAAGATCCGAAGCTCTCCGGCGAGATCGCCGCCTCCTGCCGCCGCGCGCCGCCGGGCAGCGCCGTCCGCGCTCGATCAGAGCGACGTGGCTGCTTGTGCGCCGTTTATTTTAAATCGCACGGTAAAATTTAAATCCCCGCGTACCGGTTCGACGTTATAATCTCAGCCGTCTGTTTTAAATCGGACGGTCCACGTCAGCCCCGTGTTATAAAGGCCGGGATTCTTACGCGCTACCCCCTGGGGTTCTCGGAAAATACGAGCTAGCCCCGGAAATTTCTGATCTAGCCCCTGGAGCTTCAGAAATTCATGTAAATTCAATTAAAAATCAGTTTTAGCCCCTGGACTTAATAAAAATTAGCAAAACCCCTCTGTTATGCATAGTTAGGCCCCTGGAAATTCTTAAAATAATATAATAGACCCTGTAGTGGGGTGAGTTTACCTTTTTAACCCTATGTGATATTAAATTTAGGAATTTGAATATGTGATTAGTATTTAAAATTTAAAAGATGGGACAAACACATTGTAAATTCAAATTTAAAACTTTCCTAGTACTTGGAAAACTTTGGAGTGACATAAAAATAGATTTTTGGCTGAAATGAATCTGTCTAATTGATTATTCACATTTATTAGTTATAGGGACACATTTTTAAGTAGAGAATAAATTCTGAAAATTGATAAAATAAATTTAAATTAGTTCACATCAGATGAGAAGTTCAAAATATATTATTTAATATTTTAGACCAAAACCTTTTCTGTTTAGATGAGGTGTCTTACTATTTTCATAATAAAGTTCACATTTAGGCATAGGAAATAAATCTGAAAATATAGCAAGCTAGGTATGAATAACTAGAAAATGATAAATGAAGTTTCCAAAATCCAAAGAATTCAGTTTAGGGTTGGTAGAAGGTCTGAAGACACATTTGGAGTAGGAAAATACCTTCCATGCATACTTGTTAGCTAAAATGTGTATCAATTAAATATACGGAATTTAGTTAAATTGGAAATTTATATATAGTATGCAAACATAAATATGAATACAAAAGTAGAAATCATATGCACATGTTTAAAAGTACATGTAAGCCCAAACTCAACACACATAGAGTAACCACGACACATAGAAATGTGAATGACTTTCAAAAATGTGAATGTGTGGTTTGTATGAAGTGGAAGTGTGAACTATGTCTTATGGATTGTTGTTTTCTTTTGCTATGTGTGATGGTATGAGTAGAACCTGCTCCAGAGCAAGTTCTTCCTTTCCAAGATCAGGACTACCCATTCCCAGAGCAGCAGAAAGAAGGCAAGTGTCCTTGACCACTTTGATCCTATACTAGGATGTGTAGCTAGAATTATTTGCATTGTCAATTGAAATATAAAACCCATGTTAGGAAGTTTCCCTAGAATTGCATTACCTTGTTTCCTTGTAGCTTGGGTTGGGATTTTTTTATCATATCATTTATTTATATGCTTCTGCTTAGCCATGCTTAGAATGAGAAAAATTGGGATATGAGATCATCAGTTTATTTACCATACTCTTGAATGAGATATTCTGGGTTATATAGAGGTAGGGATCAAGGCAAGTTGGATGTTTTGGTTGGTGCTGGGTGCACGAGACTCGGATTTGTGTTTAGTACTTGCCTGTATCCCAAGGACTGGTTCATGGAGCATGTAACCTGGCTTTACCGTGCCAACCACATGTTGAGATGGGGCAGCTTGGCCAATTAATTAGGTGTATCCCCGGCGTAGTATGGGTGTGTTGGATGGTGCGGGGAGTAGGTGTCAGCTGGACTACCATATGAACCGCAAGGCTCAAGAGGGGGCCACTGCAGCGGGGTTGAAGCCTCTTGTATGCTGTTAGCGGTGAAACCTCAGTGGGCCCACGCTCGTCGGGAATCACTTTGTAAAGGCTTGGTAGTGATATCCTGGCTACACACCTGGGAAGTGTGAATGTGGTTCGTAGCCACTGGCATAATGGAGGTTCTTCTAGTCCACCCGGCAACGGGGGATGAAATCACTACATGTGGGTACAGTGGTGCAAACTCTGCAGTCAAAACTGTCATGACAACTGTGCTCACGGTCAAGAGCGGCTTGGACTTATTCATGATTAGAGGATGGTGGCTTTGGAAGTTGTGGATGTTAAGCGGGGAGCTTAACATTTGAAATGATGTTATGGTTATTTGATTATGATGATGGGATGGGAGATTGGGATCATTTCACCTACGTAGTAATGTAGGTGCTTAATAAGTTAAGGTGATAGGTATTAATCGCGTAGTGTTTTAACCATGAGTTCAACCTCTCCTTGCTCTAGCCATGCATGACAAAATTTTCCCACACTTGCTGAGTACCAATGGTACTCAAACTTGCATATTTGTTTGTTTATATTGCTGCTCAGGTCAAGAGAATGATGTGGTGTTTAATGACCAAGACTTCGGACCCGAAGAAGGATTTTAGGTTCATGGAGTCTCCCGGACAACGCCTGTGACGGAGCCCACAAGAATAATATTCCGCTGCTATTTTATTTTATGTTATGAACTTAGTATCGTCCATCGAGACATGTGTTATGTAAGACTTATTTATATTCGACACCTGGCTTGTAATAAATGATGCTTCACTATTTGTCATCACATGTATGAGAAAATGATCCTGGCATGCATGTGATATTCACTCGGTTGTTCTTCGGAGAAACCGGGTGTGACAGCATCAGAGAGTTGAACGGACTAATCCGGTTTCTGAGTGGACTACTCCGGTGCACCGTGTTGTGAAGCAACAAAAAGTTGAACGGACTAGTCCGGTTTCTTAGCGGACTAGTCCGGTACACCGTGTTGTGAGTGATTTGGATATGTTTTAAGCTCTTACCCCTACGCAAAGATTTTGAGCTCTTGGGATGTGTCTCTCACACACATCCTATACAACTAAGTCTACATTGCGCTTGGTTCATGGATATGTCCTTTTCCTTTTTCTTCATCACTTCATTTTTCACCTTTTTGAGTGCACCAATTCTGCCTTACACGAGTTAATCTGTATTCATCTCAACAAGTTCATTAGGATCTCAATTCATTTGTCATCAATCGTCCAAAACCCATAAGGGAATGCCTAGATGCACTTTCAATTCTATAGATAGATAAAGCCTCACTACGATGTTTCATAAAATAAATCTATGTGTGACGAGAAAAAAACATTTATAAAAATGATATAATATCAATATCCTCCTTTGGAATAAAAAAGAGCAGGACCTCATACATCTGAGTGAACAAGATCAAAAGAATGTTCGGACACTGACTCACTAGAATGATAAGGGAGCTGAGTCTGCTTCCCTAATCGACAACCCTGACATAGGGATAAAGACTCAGAACCTGAGACCGATTCTAAAAGACCTCGACGAACTAAGACAGATAGACGAGAGTCACAAAGATGACCTAAACGATGATGCCACCGAGCAAAAGATGAAGTGGATGAAATAGCAAGGGCGGAGCCATCTAGACTGGCAAGCGCATCGGAAGTAAAACGAAGTCAGTCAAGTTCCCAGAGACGCTGGGAATCATGACGACAAGGGCCAGTACTAACCAGGCGACCCGTGCTGCCATGCGACGATTCTGAACCTAACAAAGATCAAAATCAAGGACAGTCATGACCAGTGAGCTGGCCGGTGGATATAAGCTATATGGTTAGACCAGGAACATAGAAAATATCGAAAATATCAAAAGAGTCAGATAAAAGAGTGCACTATCCAACAACAGGAAGAGGAGAACCATCGACGGTATGAACAGTGAGAGAATGGGAGGAAAAACTTAAAGAAGACAAACTGGTAGGATAGAGAGTCATATGGAACGATGCACTAAAATCAAGAATCCATGGACAGGTACCTGGAGCAGAAGTGGAAGGTCGTCCCTCAGTGGAAGACTGAGAAGCAGCAGCAGTACCCGGAGGTGCAGAAGATTGAGTAACAGAACCAGCAGCTCTTGAAGGTGTAGAGGCAGCAAAGCGACGAAACAGCATAAGCAACTGGTCATCTATAGTAGGAGAATTCCTATGAGAGCCTCCAGTACCAGTACTACTAGCAGTCTCTGAAGAACGGTGAGTCTGAGCTTTCCTCTTCCTGAAGCAATACGCCTCCACATGCCCATCTTTACCGTAGTAGTTACGGTGAAGACTACCACGCCCTCCTGGTGCAGAAGGAGGGACAGCCGAAGAATGTACCGTTGATGGAGGAGTGGTCTATCGAGAAGTCGAAAAACGAGCAGCCAAACCTTAGGAGGAGCCCAATAAACAAGCAGCACAAAAGTGCCCCTGGGTGCGAACAGAGAGGCGAAGGCAGGGGCAGCGCCGCTTAGGAGGCAGCGCTAAGCAGGAGCGGGTCAGCGGACGCCGGTCCCCAAGCAGAGCGGCAAGTCGCTCGAGCGGCGGGATCCACACACCGGCGCGCTCAGAGGGCAGCGGAGACACGACGCCAAAAAAAAAGAACGAGTGCACAGAAGGAGGCACCGATCCGGCGACGGCGGCAGAGGAGAAACCACGAAGTGCAGAGAATAGGGTAGAAACAAAACCCTAATTTCTGGCTCTGTTACCATGTTACGAATAGCATTTGTATTGTTATGGGGTAGGAGGCCTGAATATATAGAGATATAGAAAATTACAAATATGCATAAAACCACTCACACAATGGAGAAAACACAATAAACTCTTATATCTCTAACAGCGGGAAGGTCTGAACGTATACAACAAAGAAATGGAAGATTAAGTGTCAATAAAAATTTTGTTTCTTCACTAAACTGAGCTGCAAATTAAAGCGAACAGATCCTTCAGATCAAAATGACCCTGTGGGCTGCAGCAGTACCAGCACCATATCAATATATGATCATGTGATACTGCCAATCATTTTATAAAGAAATAAAGCAACAATGTAGCTTGTACAAACATCATTCCTTAGTAGATCAAAATCAAACATCTGAAAAAGGTCATCGCCTTGCATATCAAAGATAGAAAGGCGATAGAATTTTTTGCGGCCAAAGTCTAAACAGTAAATAGTATATAGCAGGTCATCATAAAAAAAGGGCATACCTAGTGCTGAAAGCTCCCACACGTTGTGGGGTCTGGGGAAGGGAATTTCTAGGCAGCCTTCCCCTTGCTTATTTTGCAAGGAGGCTGATTCGAACCCAGGACCTCCAGGACACAAGTGGAGAGACTCTACCACTGCGCCAGGCCATCATCAGTGTAGAAGAAATAAATAGAACATGCTGCAGAGCAACAAACATATAGATATCGGTGATGAAGATACAGAAAATGCAGAGAGCGAGAACAATATAGACGCTGGGGTAGTAACATACAACCAACACGGGCTCGCGACTAAGATAGGCAGGTGTTTATGTTGATCAGCCACAGCGTGTGACAACTATCGAAAATGGAAAAGATTCAACCATCCAGGTGGCGCTGCGTCAATCTCCACCAGTGGTGGGTCAGAGATGATGCTCCAACATGAGTTCCTTCGATGGGAACGACGAATGGGCTGCAGAGCAGAGCATACGCGAGCTGCGCCTGAGCTGTCCCTGGTGCGGTGGAGGACTCTGCGATCTCTCCATGGACATCTGGCAGCAGAGCATATTTGAGCTGCCACTGAGCTGCCAGTGCGAGAGAGAGAGAGAGAGAGAGAGAGAGAGAGAGAGAGAGAGAGAGAGAGAGAGAGAGAGAGAGAGAGAGAGAGAGAGAGAGAGAGAGAGAGGGGGAGGGAGGGAGAGACGCTCGCTCACCTGGGCACCGTTTAATTTTTGTTGACTTTTATACTCGCCTTTCCACATTTCATATGGTTCATTAATTCATTACTGTTGCATTTCCCTTTTAGATTGGACTTGCAACCGGTTTGGAAACTCTTTGTGGACAAGCCTATGGAGCAGAACAATATCATAAGCTATCTTTATATACCTACAGGTCTATAGTTGTACTTCTTATTGTGAGTGTGCCCATCGCCATTATGTGGGTTTTCATCCCGGAGGTACTTCCTCTCATTGGTCAGGATCCACAAATAGCTAGTGAGGCTGGGAAATACGCCTTGTGGCTTATCCCTGGTTTATTCGCCTTCAGTGTGGCACAATGCTTTTCAAAATTCCTCCAATCTCAGAGCCTGATTTTCCCCATGGTTTTGAGCTCCTTGATAACACTCACAATCTTTATTCCGTTGTGTTGGTTCATGATTTACAAAATTGGAATGGGTAATGCTGGAGCTGCTTTATCAGTTAGCATCTGTGATTGGCTTGAAATGACTGTTCTTGGTCTTTATATTAAATACTCACCTTCCCGTGACAAAACTCGTGCTCCATTCACGTGGGAAGCTTTCAGAGGGATTGGCAGCTTCACGCGGTTGGCTGTACCATCTGCTCTTATGATTTGGTAAGTAAATGTTATTCCAAATTGATGATGCCTCGTAACTTCATTATCATTGCCCTCCCCAAATCCTTCTCAATACTCGTCTGGCGTACAGATATATCTTCTATTTAAAAAGTGTGGAAATCACGTTTTGATGGATGGTACCGGATATATAACATGAAAACTAGAAAAACCTGTAAAAGTGCGTACCCAGTGCCGAAGGCTCCCACACATGTGGGGTTTGGGGAAGGATTATTTCTAAAACTAGAAAAAACTGTGTTTGAATATATTAAATGATTATGTACAATATTATCTCTTTTAAGTTCATTTCCTTTCATTCAAAGAGAATCATATTGAAATGCTCATTTCAGTTCATTTTATGTAATTTGATTGGAAATATCAAGTTATGCATTTTTACTACTCTTTCTAGCAGTCCAACATTAAGCTTAATCTGAACTATACAACACGTACATAATACTTTCTTCCTTCCTGTTGGAACCACTATGTTCATCTGTCTTGATAGCTTATAATATTGTATATGACAAGGTGGAATGCTAACACGGGAAAATAGGACGGGAAAAAAGGATTCTGATCCATTTGGACATTATTTTTCCATGTCTATATTAGTCACCTCTTTTTAGGAGTATATGTCACATTAGGAATGGCTCTCCTTTTTGTTGTCATTTGGCTTCTTCTCCAGTTCAAATCTCAGCTGAGTTATCTCTTTGCATTAAATTGGTGTACCAAAGAATGACATTATATTCAGTATAGAGACAGGAAACACATTGTATATTGTATATGGTCCATGGAAAATGAAGAAAGAATTGTGTGCAGGATAGGTGGACATCAGAAAGATGCAAACTAATATTTGTATTCCAAATTACTTTGGAGAAAATTATTTACATTTTGTGTAATCCAAGTGAATATTAAGTATGATCTTACTAGGTACATTTAGTGTAATCTAGGAAGTTTAGTTCTATCTTGTAATCTTTGACTCCTGTTTTTCATATTCTCTTTCCCCCCTCTCTCTCTGATAAGTTGTTATATTTTCTTAACAGTCTTGAATGGTGGTCATATGAGCTGCTCGTCCTGCTTTCTGGGATCTTACCAAATCCAGCACTTGAAACTTCTGTGCTTTCTATATGGTATGCATAAGCATAACTACGATTAAACTTATATAATCCTGTGTTGAAATGTGTACCAAATTATTAATGTCTGTTTTGAACAGCATATCTACCGTAGTGTTGGTGTACAATCTCCCATTTGGCATCGGAACAGCTGTAAGGTAGAGAAGCATCTTTTTTTTTATTATCACAGTTCATCAGGATATATGTCTCTTATGTCCATGTGTCAGTGTACGTGTTTCAAATGAGCTAGGTGCAGAGAACCCAGAAGGAGCCCGTTTAGTGGTAGTTGTTGCGTTATCCATTGTAATTTGCTCAGCTATTCTGGTGAGCGTGACTCTCCTATCGCTGCGCCGTTTCATTGGAATTGCTTTCAGCAATGAGGAGGAGGTTATAAGTTATGTCACAAGAATGGTACCATTGCTTTCAATTTCAGTTCTTGCAGACAACCTTCAAGGAGTTCTCACAGGTACTTTTTTCCCTGTGTGTGTGTGTCAGCATTAGGTTTAAACTTAAAGTTCTTTCATTGCATCAGGAATCTCTAGGGGGTGTGGCTGGCAGCATTTAGGCGCCTATGTTAACCTGGGCGCATTCTATCTTGGTGTTCCTGTGGCTCTTTTTCTCGGTTTTACAATGCATTTAGGAGGAGCCGGTTTTTGGATGGGCATGATAGCTGGTGGAGCCACACAGGTCACTCTCCTATCTGTCATCACTGCATTGACAAACTGGGGGAAGATGGTAGGTTCTCTTTCCTTTTATTTGATGTTGCTTCTCCGTACTATTCAACTGCTATAGTTGATGCTTTCCTGCTCCAGTGCTAATGCGTTAGCCCTGGGTGATGAAAAAAAATATTTGGTGTGATAAGGGATAAGAGCCCTAAGGCCTAAAATTCAAACCTCTGATTTGGATTGTCAAGACATTTCATATATTTGTACTTCAAATAAATTATCAATAAAAGTTATGTAGGCATTTGAGGTATAGTATAGATGTATGTGCATTTTTATGTAGTGGTTCCATATGCTGTCTTTTTTTTGGCAACCAATTTGCTCCTCCAATATCTTGATGCAACAGAGACAAAAGTAACAAACCGCAGAATAAGAAGTTATTCACTATATTTTTTTGAATACTCCACTTTCTGGAAAAAGTTCCCTTGAAGTGAAACTTCTGATGCATAAGTAACAGTATAGTTCTTCCAACATTCTGAACATTTGTTCTTGTTATTTGTTTTTTGCTGTTTATTTGCAGTCTGACAAGGCTAGAGAGAGTGTTGGAAGAAACGCTTCCAACTCAGGCAGGATGATTGAATCAACTTACATCTGGTTTGGTCTCCAAAATTTTGCTGCATTGTAGGTGATTTATGTGTAAGAGGCAGTGTTTAAAAAACCGATGAAGAAAAACAGGAGACGAGCTCCATCTAGCGTCTAGGCCGCCTTGGCGGCGTCTAGGCGTTTCAGCAAAAATATGGCCAAATCTATATATGTCATGTAAATTTTCAAATTTAACAAGAATAAATACTTCAATGCTAAATCAATAAGATTAAAGCAATAACAAATGCCTCAAAGGTCAAAGCAACTCTCCATAAAAAGCTAGAAGTGCATGCACATGTCTCAGCTCAAAGCAATTAGTAGAGCTAGAGCATCTGAAGTCACTCGGATCCGACACACGTCATATTTGCCATAGGGGTAGTTGAGGGAGATGTGTCATGACTATCGTCACCCTTCGTGCGGTCCCTGCTCATAGGGGACCATAGTGGACGAGCTCAGATCTGAAATGGAGCAAGCGAGATCGGGGAGGGTGTGGCCAAGATCAGTGATGCCACGTGTGGAATCATGAGGGCGCATGCGTGACAAGCAACCAACAGCGAGATGGGATGGAAAATCACTAGGTCAAGACACTCCTTTTATATGACAGCAGAATAAAACGAAGAAAAAGCAGAACAAAGTTGAGAAAAGCTAAAAAAGCGCGCCGACCACTGTTACGCAGCGCCTAGTCGTTGCCTAGACGGCCCAAGCTTTTGATTTTTTAAACACCCGTAAGAAGTATTAATTTCCCAGGTATTTGCACACAAAAATTATACTTGGCTCCAAAGGACTGTCCAATGCAGTAAAAATGTTTTATTTAATAATTAGTTCAAGTAGTTGGATAATCTTTCTTATCTAGATTAACATATTCTTCAAACTCTTAGGCCTAATTTGGCAGCAAGGAGAGGGTAACCCAGGGAATGAAATCCCTTTGTATGTATCCCCTGTCCCTTGTCTTCCCCAGGGTGTATCCTCCACCTGGGTGATTATTCATTTGGCAGGTCTCGGAAGATAATATCAGAGATTTTTAAAAAACGAAAAAATGCTAAAAATATTTAGAAAACTCGAAAAGCACTTGAAAATTCATAAAAAAACTAAAGCTAAAAAACAGAAAAAACTATAACATGAAAGACTTTTAACAGGAGCCATGAACCATATAATATCTACAAATTCAAGTTCCATCATTAATACAATGTCATGAAAATCATTTGTACATTATTAAAAGTATCCTACAATAATTAAATAATGCACCAACATTTCTCCATAGAAACATGTTGGTGCTTTCCAGCATTTGTTCAGTGGCAACCGACCATGACAAAAACATGTGGATGGTCCAAGATCAGCTTCCAACTGTAAGCAGGTATTTGTTTGTTCGCAGCAGCTGCAAAAATGGACACATAGATCAAAACAATCATAAAGTGTACCAGATTAATTCTTCAACAATGGCACATCCGTTTAGATTAATGTTAACTAAAAGATTGCTAGCTCCATAACGTTAACTGACTTTCGACACAATCCATAGCTTAATGGAAACAATGAAAGATTGTCAGCTCAACAGATATTCTGCCAAACTGAAAACTGAAAATGGCAACAATCACAGTAAACTGAATAGCCACAAAAAAAAGAAAGAGGTACAATATTATTTTGAAAACCATAGAACATATCGCAACAAAGATTGAAACGAAGAACAAGAAGTCAAGACACCAACTCATAGAACATATTCCACATGATAGGCAGAAGCTACATCATATGATATATTGTAAACGAAATAGAAGACCAGACATAGAAAGGTCTACTAGATGCAAGAAAACACGTATGGAGCACAACTGCGCATGTAACCAAAAACACAAAGGAACTCACAAATACTCAAGATGTGTGGATCTGCTCTATTACCAAAAGAGCACTCACAAATACTTAGGTGAGTGCAACCATGGGCAGTGATGATGGTATATTCCCCTCAGACTTGTTAGCTGCTATATTTCTGCAAATATGTGCACCATTGATTCTTAAAGTATTTAATCCAGCTAAAATAGTTAATGAAGAAAAAACAATAGGGACATACAAGTATTATAAAATTGGCGGCAACGTGAATGGTATTTGGCCAGCAATGTTATTGAAGTTTATGTCTCTGTCATCACACATGCACAAGTCAACTTGAATCAAGAATAATTAAATCATAATCAGCTAATAGATACCAACAATTTAGTAATCAGAGGCTCACAACAGCTTTCTTAAGGACTGGACCTTAAGCAGCTCGGGGCCAAGTCATCCTCCAACTCCAGCAAGATGCGAGCAGCTCCAAGGGGCCGAGCGCAGTGCCGCAAAGTCAGGGGGGGGGGGGGAGAGCAGCGCATGCGAGTGTGGCAGCGTGAAGTCGGGAGTAGGGATGAAAACGGATCGGATATTTTCCGATCCGTCCGCAACCGTTTTCGAAAATATCCGATCCATATCCATTTTAATCGGATTTTTTTCGGATACGGATATGGATTCGGATATTTTAAATCGGATATCGGATCGGATATGGTTTTCGTCAGAATCCGTCCGTTTTGTCGGATATCCATATTGAGTCGGATATATCCGAACAATATCCGAGATATATCCGACACAACAAATTCAATTGGGCCCGCAACCAGCCACAACCCACAGCCACCAGCCCTACGGCCCTACCCGGCTACCCCGAGGCCCGAGCCCGAGCGGAGTCCTCCTCCACCTCCAGTCCTGCCTCTGATCTAGGGTTTACCAGTTTGCCATTGTCACAGGCCACAGCGCCCGCCGCCGGCCAAGCGCCCCAGCCGCCATCCTCGACCACCGCGGCTCCACCCCGGTTGTCGCCGGCTCGCCGCTCGCCGGTGCCGCCCCTGACGCCCCGTCCTGGTCCACCGCCGCCCAACAGGCCCCCGAGCCCCCGACGGCCTCCGAGTCCGAGCCCCCGACGGATGTACTTTGAATTAAATGTATGAACTATGAATTATATGTTACTTGTGAAATATTTTCCCGAAATAAATATCCAAATTCCATCCGATATCCATATTTTTCCGATCCGATGAATCCGTTTCCGATACATCCGACATATCCGATACCACATCCGTTTCCGACAACATCCGATCCAATCCGTTTTTGAAATTTTTAATATGAATATGGATATGGAAAAGCATTTTATCCGTCCATATCCGTCCATTTTCATCCCTAGTCGGGAGGGAGCGGGCGACCAGCGCATGCGAGCGCGGCGGCACGAAGTCGGGAGGGAGCGGGCGAGCAGCGCATGCGAGCGCGGCGGGACGAAGTCGGGAGGGGGCGGGGCACAACGCGGGGGAGGCGAGTCGGCGCGCCGACGCAAAGTCGGGTTGGAGAGACGCGAGCGGCGGTGGGGTGACTGGGGGAGGCGAGGGTGCCAGGGTTTTCCTGCGCGACCTCGCGAGGCTGGGGCGGAAAGCCCGATGCTCCCCCGTGGATCAGGTCGGTATATTGGGCTGCCAAGTACACTTGCATGAAATTTTGGCCCGTGGATTTTTGGGCTCGGGATTTGACCAGAATCCCTCTGGGATTCTGAGCTACCAAAGAGGCCCTTAAGGGTTTATACTGTGATGGGTTACCATATTCCATACTTTCTTGTGGATCTGCTTAATTTAATGGGAACAACTATTTCAAAAGTTCTTATGTATCTGCTTTAATCGAAGCAACTACCAGTACAAGTCACGTAGAGGTTATATACAGATATAGGTGTCCTTCAACCGGCATGCGTTTTATGGTCAAGGTGAGAATATCAGACGATAAACGCTATGGGGAGTTCGAAAGTGTTGAGATAGCATTATACACCCGTATATATACTCTATTTTTTCTTACAGTTATGACAAGGTGCTAATTTTAAATTAGCACCAAGCATTTCGTTCTAGAGGCTATGATAATTCTACCTCTACTTCTATTTTCAATTGTAATTATATCCTTTCAAGATATGTTATTTTACCTCTGCTTTTCAAAATGAAGAAAAACTTTATCCCTACTTATGAGCTGTTAACAGTATCAAATATGATATAAAAAGATAGAAATGCTCTTTTAATTTTATTCTTACTTTTAATCTGTGTTTGTGATTTTACCCTATTTTAATATAATCATGTTAACATATTAAAGATGTATTTAGCAAAGAGTCAGATAATTTATATGTATCTGAAATACTACTGAATTTCAAAATAATAAGAAATTTTCTGTGCATTTTGTTATAATTTGTACAACATTTTGACAAGACTTCAGTAGCATTTAAGCAATATTTAGATAACATTTCAATAGCAAAATAAGTATATTATGACACTATGCAGGTCTAACGGAAGCACCATAATAAATCCAACAAAAGCCTCATAATCATTATATGTCTATATAAAAGCAACACCTAATAGATAAGTAGTGTAATCATTCATGTTCACACCCTACTGCTAGCCTCCCTCTTCCTCTTATCCTATCCCTTTCTCTTCACCCTTCAAGACTTTCACTCACACTTGCACTACCATTTCATACTAGAGGAGTAAAAATTAATTAGTTGGAAAATTTATGGCAATTAGTTATAAAAACGAGAAATAAATAATTTCAGCAAAGTTTATTTTGATGTGTGTGCCACACTAGAATCATTGATATTCACTATTGGTGCATTTTTTTTGTAGATGAGAGCCTCATCCTCTTTTCCTTATTTGGGGGAGCTCCTTGACAATACTTGGTTGCATGATCTAGTTCTATTACATCTCCCTTTCTTCCTTGTGCTAGCCTCATCAGATGTTTTGGTCACATATTTTCTTAGTTTCCTTGATTTTATTCTCAATTTATACTTGTAGATTTTGGAGACTAAATCAGCACGTGTCCACTAATGCTTGGATATCATTAGATTGAAAACACTTGCATGTCTCTTTAAACCTTTCAACAGTGAAATATGGATGGAAAAATTCATTCATTTGGACCTCTCTACTAAGCTTTACAATGACAACCAAATCATGATAACATATTTTTCAGTCACTTGTCAACCCCTACAACTTAGTTTAAGTTAATGTATGCCTTATTGTGGACATAGTTATTTTAGCAGTCACACCTCCAAATATTAACACCTCATGATCCTGCATAACCTCAATTCACTATAGAAAACACGACAACTAACGATGGCCGAAAACTATCATCATTAAGCCATATGTTGTCGTAAACAACTTAATTATGACAGTTTTCGGCCGTCACAAGTCAAAAGTCGAATGCTTGGCCCGGCTGTCATAACCTGTGAAGACGTGCCATGTGACACCCTCGGGAACCCTATTTATGACGGCCTAGTACCAGCCGTCGTAAACTATACAACCTTATTTACGATGGCGCTGGCATAAATAGTACATGCTTATTTACGACGGTCCAGGATAAGTCATCATAAATAAGAGATTTATTTTAAAAAAAACTTGAAAAATATAACAATATAAATAAGATCACAAGCAGCATCGCCGCTTCCATCTGTGCCAAGTAGCTAGGTTGATACTCCTCACTCGCCTTGACAAGCGCTTATTGCTTCTTGAGCTTCTCCTATGTCAGGCGTAGCTCCTCCAGTACACTCTGGAGCTCCAGGTCACTCTACGACATCCGCCGGCTAGGTCCAGCAGACGAAGACTGCGGGAAGAAGCCCCTCAAAGGTCTTGCCTCCCTCAAGTCAACCACTCCATTGAAAATGGCAAAACTACAAAAAGGATTAAGAGTAAGATTATGTAGCTCCAATTGAAAAAAATAAAAAACAGCTACCATCTCACTGTCCATAAGCTTTTCCGCCACCGCTCGCATACACGACGTTAACATCGATTGGTGTGGTCTGCCAATTGTAGTCTTCATCGGAAAGATCAGAAAATGGTCCTATTCCAACAAACGCCTGACGTCCGCACCGACACCATTCGTCTCCGTGTTCGGCTCGATGGTTGTCCTACTAATTACTGTCATACTACTTGCGACAGCCGTCATAAAAAACATATTATACACACTCTCTCATGATGGTGTAGATAGCTAATTAATCGTCATGAAGCAAATAATTAACACTCAATTTTATAATAGTTTTCAACTAAATAATCAAATAAAACAAAATAATTAACAAATAAACTAACTAAATAATAAATTGCCTAATGTAACAACTAATTAAAACCTAAAGTAATGCTAATTAATAAACTACAGATGAACTTCAACTAAATAATCAAATAAAAATAATTCACAGTTAAACTAACAAGATAATAAATTACTTAATATAACAGCTAATATACACTTAAAATAATACTAATTAATAAACTAAAGACAATTTACAACTAAATATTCAAATAAAATAAATAATTAACAATTAAACTAACTAAATAATAAATTACTTATAACATCTAATTAACATCTAACATAATACTAAATATTAAACTACATACAATTTAATACTAAATAATAAAATAACATAATTAATTAGCAATTGAACTAACAAAAGACTAAATTATCTAATCCAACTAAATTACCTAATCCAACTAATTTAAAAAAAACTACTTGTGGCGACGGCGGACACTAGTCGAAGCGGGCGGCCGGGGGCGGCCGGCCGGGCGCCGGTGGGCGCAGGCAAGCGGCGCCGTGGTGTGGTTGGGCGGTGGCGGCGGTGGCGGAGCGAAGCAAGCGGGCCGCGAGGGGGCTCGCTCGCGAACAGGTATACTACCCTTTTTTATGACGATCTGTTACTGGGTCGTCCTAAATAAGTGGGTATTTATGACGGTCAGTGTTGATCGTAATAAATAATGTTATTTACGACAGCTAACCCTAAAACCATAGTAAATGGACTTAGCTGTCGTAAGTTTAGCTTTTTCCTCTAGTGATTTTAGCATTCAAGTTTTGAATAATATGAGTCATGCATGTTTCTAGCAATCTTGTTTCTCTCAATAGTCCTGATCTTTTCTCCTATTTTCTTGGGAAACCATTTGCCTTATCTTGTTATACATGTATTCTCTATGTTGGTCTTTGATTCATGACACCAAACTGTTGAAATATTTTGAGGTTGTTATTAATGTAATGTACCTTCGATTCTTCGATGAGTTTGCTTGTCTACACAGATGAATGGTTATCATCCAACCATGCAAGCACATTTGCAACCTTCTCTATATTTCCAATGTGAAAATTATACTTCTCATCTGGGAAACTTTTAGCAGCAGCTCACATATTTTGAGAGAAAAATGGACAATAGTAGTGCTCCTTCATATGCTTTCATAAGTGTCTCATGCATACCCTATGTCTCACACCTGGATACACATTATGAACAACCTTCTCAAATCCTAGCATGCATATGTTCTGATAACTATACTACAATAATGTTATGTTAGTAATTAAGATATAAGAAGCAAATTAGAAGATTAAACTTGTTAGATGTTAAATAAGTGAGTAGAGTTCATGGCAATCTAGGGCTTGAACCCTTCCACGGAACTATCAATGCTTGGTTTCAAAGCTACAAAGAATCTTTTTGAAACACACACCATCACAATGCATTTTAGTATCTAGCTCAACAACACTACCAAAAACAGATCTTAGAAGCTTAGCTTCATAAGTACGCAACATATCATAATTGTCATTCAATTCCCGTAGTACAAGAAACAGAACCACTTACAATGGTCGAAACCATTGTAATTAAGCCATAAGCCATCGTAAACAATTTAATTATAACAGTAATGGCTTATTTATGACGGTCGATGGCCGTCACAAGTCTGAAATCGTAAATAACATAATTTCCGACGGCTACCATTGTAAATACGTTATTTACGATGTTTGACCTGACCGTTGTAACTTATGAGGACGTGCCAGGTGGCATTCTCTAGAACCTTATTTACGACGGCCTAGAGCTGGCCGTCATAAACTGTACAAGCTTATTTACGACGGCCATCTCCAGACTGTCGTAAATAATATAGGCTTATTTATGACGACCACATCGAGGCCGTTGTAAATAAGAGATTAAAAAAATAGAAAACTGTTAACCTGGCACAATGGCCAGCTCATAGGCAGATACAAAAACATATATAGCACATCACATGCAATTTAAATTACAATATTGTCAAATATAAGACACGACAGTAGACACTCCCACGTGCGCTACGTCCGGAGCCCGGAATGTCGTCCTCGCATCGTGCTCCAGCCCGGTAGCTACGGCGATAGAGTCCGAGTCTTCGCCGCCAATCTCTATGATATAAAAGTGTAGTTAGACAAGTTTTAGCTTGAAAAGTGTATGTTTCACTAACTTTACTTATCAGGAGGTAGAATTGATCAATTGTGTCCAAATTTGGCTATATTTTGCTAAAATATGCTAGATGTAGCTACGTTTGCTGATGTTTAGCTATGCTTGACTAATTTGAGCTCAGTTTCCTATAGTAATCAAATTTATGTTGATTTCAAAATGTGTTTCTTACCTGTGCCACAGAAGAAGGCATTTGTGGCTCCGCTGGCACCTGTGGCTCCATCGGCGGCTGCCAAGAGGGATCAAGAATCTGATGTCCATGGTGCTGGGATAAGGTCTGTGATAGCAAATCTTTAGCACATGAATAGTAAGGTAATGATATATGATTGGTCACTTGCTCTGTGACATCTCATTCACAGTTGAACACCGCTCGGTCATTCACCGAGCTCGTTTTTCTGTAAGTACGAGTTAGTAGCATAAATATACTGTAACTATAGTTTCGTAGGTATTTTCCGTACCATTCATTTAGCCAGGCGTAGATGTCCATCCGACCATACGTATGGCCTCTGGTAGACCCTCGGCATTGTCAAGCCCTCTTGGACTTGGCGACAAAGTCCGCACTGGACCACAGCCGACAGAGGTTCCAGTAAGCTTCCGAACGGTCCTCCAACTAAGAAACCCCCACCTGCATGCATATAGTAATTGATTGAAATAACGTTGATATTTCAAAACAAGAAAGCCATACTTAAAACACTACTAGTTTACCTTCGCGTACTGTTCCCCCGTCAAGTATGTGACGGAGCCATTTCTGAGCGCCGCTATATCCTGGCCTTCATGCCTCTTCAAGTAATCGTTTGTTGCTTGAATCTGGGAATAAGAGATCGCTTGCGTAATAAGTTTCCTAGCGTTCTTGTTGAAGACAGCTCTCGCGTGCTCGGCATCCGCTGGATTTGCCAAACAGAATCATCTCTGCAAGAAGACAGAAACATAAGTATTATTAAACATTCTAGTTATTGAAGAACTAAAATTTGAATAATGTATTAAACATACTTACCTAGAAGTCGGCCCATACTGCACCCTGAGCAGTCCCATACGTCAGATCAGTAACATGAGCGTAATCATCCCATAATTTGGCAAAGATACGCTCGTCACCGTTGCTAGGGACCTCACCAGGGTAGTGCAAACAAACGAGCTTCCCTAAGACAACGTTGACCTGTCTCTGACGTCCTCTACCCTCAAAGGTAGTGTCCTCCCATCCGCTGCAAGAACAATCGTGCATGAAAGAGTTTTTGTAAGGGCCCAAATTTTTCACTTGCTAAAAGTGTTCATCACATACACACCTCAGCTCATTTGTGGTAATCACATGAACAAGTAACCACCGTCAATAGAGTGATTAGAAGATGAACTCACATAATCCAACAGTGGTATTTGCCACATGCATCATATAGGGGATGAGCATGCTATTAACTCCTAAACTTTGGTAGGAATGCTCATGCCAATTTTTATAAAAATCCAAACCACTTTGAGGTACTTTTGGATACAATCATTAAAAGGCTAGTTCGAACTTAAATTCAAATTCAAACTCCTTTCATCACATGAATTCAAAAGAGGGATTCATATTCACACCCAACACATTTTTATGATCTCATCCACCAATTTTCATTCCATTTGGAGTTGATATTGACATGATCCATTTGGGCAAATTCAATCTGAATTTGAATTTCAAATGTCATGTTTGAAGCAAATTCATTCAAATCAACTCTCCACTTTGAATCAATCAAACCTCGTCCCTGGCCACCGAGCAGCTCGTGGACCTCCTCATCCTCACCCTCGGACGCTCTTGGAACCATTTCACCGAGTCTTCAGCCATGTGCACGCGCTCACCCGAAAAAATAGACCGAGCTTCCGCTCCTCTGCTCCCTCGGCGATCACCCTGCTCCGATGGATTTCACGCTCGGCTGAGCATCTCAGTAGCATCGCCAACCTTCACTCGACGTGCTCCAGCCCTCAGCAACTCATGACCAGCGTTTCTCGAGCTACACCGAGCCGGTTTCGACCTCCCCATTTCACCCGCACACCTATGGATCACCGTCGCCCGGAGAGCTCCGAGCTTCTCCGGCACGACCAACTGCACCCAGAGGTTAGCCACGAAGTCTAGTAGCTACCCCCGAACCCACTAGCTCCCTCGTCATGCCGGCTAGCCGGAATTTTAAGTTTTCCGATGATCACCGTGTAGAACCGAAGCAAACCAAATCGGGAAACTCGTTTAGATGGTTGATCAACTCCGATTCTGCTCTGGCCACAACATCTAGGATGCTTCACGATCACCCTAGCCCAAAACCATGAAGAACCATCCCTCCGATGAGCTGTGCGCCGGAATTTCGCCGCCGGCGGCAAAAAGACCTCGGGTCACCGTCGAGCTCCTACTTCTGGTCGTTTGCAGTGAGGTTTGAGTGCACCATAACCCTCACTGAGCTCCAGGGTGCTTTACGACCGCTTAGGTCATTGGGAGAAGCTTGGGACACGGTGTTCATTGTCGGCGCCGCGCCACCGATCGCCGCCATCGATGCCGGCCGGTTTCCCGTCAGTGTCATGCTGCACAACCTTGCCCCGCTGCTAGGGCATGATCTGAGGAGCATGTAGCGCGAAAGATCATCGAAAATGGTCCACCGTAGCTGAAGATTGAGCCTCGCCATTCCTCCGTCAAGCGCTCGGTCGCTCTGGCACGAGGTTGAAGACGACCCTGACCGGAGGGCCCACCGGCAGTGTCTGTGCGCGTGTTTTTCTTTTTCTAGATTTTTCCAAACTTTAGAAGCCCATAACTTTGCCTAGGATTGTCCAAATCGAGTGAACCAATTTATTTTGAATTCAGCTCCCTGAGTACTTTCCAGCAAAACAAGTTTCACTCCATGAAACTCATTATTTCTCCAGAATTAATTCTCCAAAGTTTAAACTGTTGGGAATTTTAACTGGAGATTCCTTTTATCAAAAATTCTGAAATTTTACCAGGATGTTCATTTAGTCCACCTAATGGTGTGATTAAGTGAATTGACCCAGAGAAAAAGAAAAATATATAAAAATATTTTTTAGAATATCTCTGAACTCCATTAGCCCATATCTTTTTCTAGGATTCTCCATATTAGATGACACCAATTCTATTACAACCATCTTAAGCTCTAATTTCCAAAAAGTAATGGCCTGCTCCATGAAAATCCCTAGAAAACCATAGAAGCTTTAATAATGGTCTTTTATACATTTATCTGTGTAGGGCACAAATGAGCTTTGCTTCAAATGAAATTTGGCCAAGTCTCTGTTTATGTTGTCACCAAACCAAACTAAAAATTTCAGAGTCAAAGGAGTTGTCTAGCTAGAGTTCTTGTATTCACATTATCACTTCAACACATGTGCATTTAAATTGACACACATTGTTCTTTTTAATTCGTGTAGTCGCTAAGGTCGAGGAAGCCCCGGAGATACTGGATTGTATCCCTTTGGAAGAGAGTCTATTCGATGACCAGCAGCAAGGCAAGCTCCGGTTTGCATTTAGTTGTTTATGAAGTCTTATATTTTGATCACTTACCTTATGAATTTCATATATTGTGCATTAGAGTCTTGACTTGAAACCCAATTGCATAGTCAAGAGAACCAGGGGGTTGGGTCTAAGAGTTGAACCTCGAGTAGCCACTGCAATGCTCAAATGGTATAGGATTCAGTACAAGTCGAGTAGTTTGAACTACTCGTGAGAATAGGCTTAGAGGCACACACTCGGTTAGTGAGATAGACAATGAATCACATGGCATGAAAATGAGACTGAGTGGAGAGTAAGGGCAGCAGGACTTTAGGGTCTGGGTGCCATAGCTCTGCTTGTGTCGATTGAGCACCGAGCCATGTGCGGGCCTGTTGAACAAGCTAGAACTGTACCAAAGACTTACCGGCTATATGGGAACCGGAAAACCGATGTAATTCGGATAGCGATATGTTGATGCATTGCTTGTCGTCCAGAGGGTAGGTTGAGAGGTTATTGCGTACGACGTCCGTGATGGTTGCTGTACAAAACATCGAGTACGGGCGTACGTGACGGGGTATTTGGGTAACCCTGCAGGTGTAAATCAATTATATTCGCCGTCCCCCATGGTGAGTTAGTACCACTTATTCACTGTACCGTGACGTAGAAAGAAAAGGCTAGATGTCATGATTAAAAGTTGTTGTTTGAAAGTCTTACGTTGATTGCTAATGAAATGCTTTAGACTAAAGCAAATCAAAGTTCTTTTCAACCTTAGACAGGTCACATAAGAGTAATGCTTTTCTTGTTTTATTGCGGACTTCTTATGTGGCATAGCACGAGGTTTTCCACTAACTTGAGGCTAAAACTTGAAAGTAAGAGTCAACTAATTAGGCGAGTCCTTGTGTAAACTAATTAGCTAGCATACACTCAAATTTCAACATGTAGAGTTGCATGTTTAGATGAGACGGGTTAGTCTTGCTGAGCCATCGTGCTCACTGCTTATTGTTGAAGCGTTTGCAGGGTCTTATGAGTAGGAGGCTCCCGAGGAGGAGATGGATCCCACAGAGGGAATCACCGTCGAGTGGGAGCTGTGCACGCCACCATGTTAGTGTGGTGTGTTTTGTTTTTTGGGGGTGGGGGGCAATAAGCTTGCTACATCTCTCGGGATGTTCGTTCCGATTTCCTTGTTGCTGCAATTCTTCCTGAATAGACTCGATTCTCCCGTTAGCTAGTGGGATCACGTTCAAGGGTTGAACGTGAAACATTTTGCTTAGTCTACGCCCGTGAGTGTAGACTTTAAATTATTTTGTTGTAAATATATTTCTAAACAAGATGATGTAATAAAACTTAGCTTTCGCTTATCGCTTTTTTCTTGTGTTATCCGGTGATGTCCATCGCAGCACCTCTCAGCGCTGTCCTGATATGTCGGGACCATCGGGTCTACGCAGTTTTAGCGCTACATATTTTTCTAAAGCTAGAACGTAAGGGCTTCTTACCTATCTCCAACAGGGCGAATAGCCGACAATATTACTTCATCTCTAGGAACCGGTGGAGGAGACACATAATGGCTCCTCCTAGTCCATCGCCTTCTCTGCGCCTCTGTATCCTTGGATGACGCGTAAGGTTGGTGCGCCGACCAGAAGGGTGGTCAGCTGACCCGGAAGGGTGGTCAGCCGACTGTGTCTCAGGAGGCGCCTCGGCCTCAATCTTGGCCTCGGCCTGTGACTTTGACTCTAAGCCATCCTACAATATTATAATAGTTTTAAGATATATAAAAAGATTAATTAAAAATATAATAGAATACGATTGGTAAGTCAAATTACCTCGGTCCGCTGAAAGGCAATAGATCTGCATGCTACCTTTCAGGGCACGTGTCTCAACAACTGAGACCGTCTGCTCTCTCGTGAGCTACTACCCTGAAAAAGGGTGTCCGCCACGTCCTGTGTGCGAGCCACCCTACTCGAACTCTTGAGAAACCTCTTTACTGTCCTCTTGATCCCCTTACCCTTGTCCAACGACATCCCATTTTAACGATTTATTGATAATTACAATTATTATAAAATATATAACATAAAACAATAAATGAACAAAACATTACTTGCATTCATTTCTAAAATTTATTAGAATCTTGCTTATTTACTCTACTCCTTAAACCAGACCATCAAACTGTCTTAGTTACTGGTTTTCGTTTACGTTTCTCACGAGTCTGTACATCATCGACATCTCTAACTAAGTTATCGAGTTCTTGACCAGACTCAACGACAAATGAGACTAGTAGGTCTTCTTATTGGTAAAGATTATCAATCTCACCAATCAACGTCAGAGTACCATGGTACCCAACATCGCCTGGTGTATGTAACCGTTCACAAGGATTGACCTTGTGTACGACCCACCAAGCACTCATCTTCTCGCATGGATAAGGTAGATAATACACTTGCTCAACTTAGTGTGCAAGGACAAAAGGGTCATACCCTTGCAGCCTTTCGTTTTGTTTCACTTCAACCATGTCAAATTGGTTTATGGTTATCAAACCAATCACAATACAAAAGACTACTTTAAGTTACTTATTACCGGTAAAATTAAATTCGAGGATTTTATTAATGATCCCATAATAATTAGCTTCCCATCCTTCAACATCGATGGCTCTCATCACAACTCTAGTATTAGTCGTTGCTGCAAGAGGATGAAGAACTTCAAATTGAGTCGAACGGAATCAGAACCCATTGACGTCGTACCAACCATAGATTCTAACTTTCAACATTCCGTAAGATAGTTATCGCAAGTCTTGATGGATGTCAACATATTTTACCCACTGTCCAAAATATGAACTTATAAGAATATTTTTTACATACTTTTGTATAATTCAAGATAAAGAAATGACAAAAAATATTATTTGATCTTGAAACTAAGATAGAAAATTAGGCTCTCCATGAATTCCATCTTGTCGCATCGTTTCTACCTACTTTCTTGTAGGTTGATGTCTAAGTGTCCAATTTTGATTATGAAACTCACTGTCTGAAAAACAAGAATATTAGCATTGACGTATAATAAAGAATGCTATGTAGCATAGATGTAGAATAAATAGTTACTCGAAATATTTGTCCATCCCATCTATATTAGCATACATGTACAACAATACAACCTTTACTTCTTCTGCTGTACAATTATAGCTCGTGCTACTACCAACAGGGGTGCCCCTCGTTACAAAAAATGGATAGGTCACTACAAGGAGGATCTTCATCTATATTGTACTGCATCGTAGAGGCATTGACATTGTGTTCCTCTGCAAATTAAACAATTGAAAGTAAATGCTTCAGCGATGTACCCTTCAACTCAAGCCCTATTGCCAACCATTGGTTTAACATATCTTAGGGCTCTTTCAATGTGATACATCTACCTATATTGCACAGGGTCGTCCACTTTAGCTTCATACGGCAGATGGATAAGGAGGTGCTGCATTGGATTGAAAAACACTGGAGGAAATATTTTCTCCATCTTCAATAAAAGAACTGGTATCTTGTTCTCCAACTTCTCCATCATCTCTATCGTGATTTCTTTAGCATAGAGGTTCCTACAAAAATAGCTAAGCTCGGCTAATACTTCCCAAATGCATCATTATTGTAGCCCCGACACATAATGGACATGAGTCTTTCTATGATTATGTGATAATCATGACTCTTTAAACTAGTTAGTTTTCCCGTCCTGATATTAACAACTCGTCTCAAGCTAGCATCATAACCATAATGGAATTTCAACCCTTTCCACTAACTCAGAACCTCTTTCTTCTGTTTAGATTTAAGACAGAAAGAAGCACATGACTTACCACCACTTTCAGAGAGCTCAAGAGTTGGACAATCTCTGCCAAATCCTTTCGAGCCTTTATATTGTCTTTTGTTTTGCTAGGCATATCCATGCACGTGCTTATGATGCATTCGCCCATGTTACGTGCCTAGTGCATGACATCAATATTATGCATTATAATCAGTGACTTGACGTAAGGAAGGTCCCATAGTCTACATCTCTGAGTCCAATTGTGTACCTCTCCGTAACCTATAAAAAATCCCAGACGATCTTTGTCTACCACAAGTTTATCCAATATATCAGCAATTTCTGACCCACTTAAACGCTTCGGTGGTCTCTTCATCACAATATTGTTCTTCTCTAAAGCATTCTTCTATTTCCTAAACACGTGATTCTGGGACAACCAACGTCTATGACAATCAAGGTAGCAGATCTTTCCACCATGAGTAAGACGAAAACAATCCGTCTCTGTAGCACATATCGGACATGTCAAACGTCCGTGGACGCTCCAACAAGCAAACATGCCATATGTCGGGAAATCATTGATCGATCATAAGTACGCGGTTCGAAGGTTGAATTTCCGCTTCTTGTAACAGTCGTACGCTTCGACCCTTGTCGACAACCATTTCAACTCTTCGATTAGCGGTCGTAACATCACGTTCAAGCAATGATCCGGTCTAGGTAGAATGAGGCAAAGGAACATGGACTCATATTTCATGCAAAGAGCAGGTGATAAGTAGTACGGAATAGCAAAAATGGGCCAACATGAGTAAGGTGTGGTGTTTGTATTGAAAGGTGTGAAGCTATCTGTCGCTAACCCGATGCAAACATTTCTCGCATCACTTGCGAAGTCTGCATCGAAGTTGCCCAATGTCTTCCATGCCTCCCCATCGTACGGGTGCACCATGACTCGATCGTTGTCACACACACCTTCTTTGTGCCTGAAAGTTGCCTAGAGGGGGGTGAATAGGCTAATAAAACCTGAAATTCAAATAAACAGCGAATAAAACTAGAGCAGGCCGGACTAGTCCGGTCTGAGGTCGGACTAGTCCGGTCTAAGCCTAATTTGTGTTTTAGTTTTCCTTTTAAGTTTGTTTGAGCAGAAAATATGTGGTAGTCAAGTGATATCACTAATTAGTTGAGAATGATTGGATTGCAAAATAATAGAACAATTTGTAAGAAATAATACAATGAAAGCTTGACAAGTAATTTATTAAGCAATTTAAATAGTAGAGAGACCAAGAGACATGATTTATCCTGAGGTTCGATTCCACACAGGAACCTACGTCCTCGTTGAGGAGTCCACCAAGGACCGGGTCTTTTCCAACCCTTCCCTCACCGAGCGATCACCAAGATCAAGCCCGGGCTTTTTCACTATCGATCGAATGTGAATACAATGATCTTAGGGGCTACTCACATTTTGAGGCTCCCTATACCAACCAAGTAGTTCTAAAATTCAAATTACAACTGTTAAAAACTCAAAATAACAGTTAGAGTGCAAAGGAATCAAATCGAGAGCTCAAACGTCGGTCACCACGTCTTTCCTCTCACAAGAACCACTAACTCCTTAAGATCCAATCTTAGGAGTCTAGAAGGTGAGGAAAGAGGCTTAGAAGAGCTCTAGGAATGAATTTTCAACGCTTGGGTTCATGTCTTGTCAATTCTTAGCCGGGGGGTCTCCTTTTATAGAAAACCCGACATTTAGCCGTTACCAACTAAAGTCTGGACTAGTCCGGTCCCAACCCCGGACTAGTCCGATCTTGAGGGACCACTCACGTCACAGCTTACCAAATAAAGTTTTAGTGACCGTTGGATTCAAACGGTCATGAAACCCCAGACTAGCCCGCCCAAGAGCGGACTAGTCCGATCTCAATCAGGAACCTTTGTTCCGTATGAGAACGGACTAGTCTGGTAAGGGCGGACTAGTCCGGTCCAAAGGGCGGACTAGTCCGGTCTTACCAGACTTAGTCTAAAACTCTCTCAACTGGAGCTGCGGACTAGTCCAGCCAACCTCGGACTAGTCCGAGCTCACACAGGAACCTTTGTTCCGTCCTAATTCGGACTAGTATGAAAAGATCGGACTAGTCCAGCCTATGGATCGGACTAGTCCGATGGCACTCAGAGACTTCTTCTCCGTACATAAGTGGCTTAGTCCGCTTAGCGGACTAGTCTGGCCTCTTGGGCGGACTAGTCCGGCCTTCTGAGACTTAGTCTCATAACGGCTCAGACTCAAACAACAACGGACTAGTCCAGCCTTGAACGGACAAGTCCGAACTAACTCAGAGACTTTTTATCCGGTCCAAAACGGATTAGTCCGGATCTGAACGGACTAGTCCGGACAAGTCCGGTCTCCCCTTTTCTTCATGTCTATGACTCCATCGTCTTATGATTCTAACTTTCTACCCTTCGTTTGAGCTCTCTAATAATTCTCAAGCACTCTAAAAGAGATGACCTTGTACATAACTAGAAAATGTGACAATTAATAGAAAATTCTATTTTCTACTCTTCCAAGTCTTCTTCTTTTCCTTTTGCTTCTTGAGAGACTCCATATGTATTTCTTTGATAAACACATGTGCTCATACTCAGTAGAAACTTATTAGTATCTTAATTATCGTCATCAATCAACCAAAATCCACGGGAATTACCTGGATGCACTTTCAATCTCCCCCTTTTTGGTGATTGATGACAACTCATTAAGATTTTTGAAAAGTAGATATAGTAGATTGTTTTCATAAATATTTACTCCCCCTAGATGTGTGCATAATGGATTATCAAGAAAAATATGCACAAGAGTGAGTTCTTGGGGAATTTCATGCTTACATGTGTTATGGTGGTGTGACTAAGTATAAGCAGTAACCTCATTAAGAAAGATATAACATTTACGAGCAAGCATATTTCATTATGGCATAATTTGAAGAGATAAAATAGCATAGTCATTACAAAAATAACATAACGTGGCATAATGTAGCATAGTTATTACAAACCATCATGAAATGAGTTTAAAGAGCAAGACTATGACTATGACTACACTACTCCCCCTTATTCTCTCCCCCTTTGGCATCAAGGCACCAAAAAAGGGAAAGAAAAAGGAGAAAACCTAATCACTATCATCTTGATCTTTGTCGTGGTCACTCTGAGTCTCCTCATCCTCATCCTCATCTTCATCGTCATCCTCGTGATGGGTGTGGGAGGTAGGAGGAGCAACTGAGGAGGATCCAAAATAGGCAAGCTCATCCTCCGTGAGAGTGGGAAACTCTGTCACGTCGTCATCATCTGATGACGGTGGAGACATAGGTATCTCTATCTTATCGCACATGGCCTTGAGATACTTCTCTTGGCGTTGCTTCATCTTCTGCGTGCGAACTTCCACCTTCCGGCACGAGGAGAATATGGCCTTGAAGATCTTGAGCAGTCCACTAGAGGAGCCACTCGCCGACGGAGGGATGGATGGTCCGGCAGAGGAGGATGGAGCTGCAGCGGATCCCCTGCCCAAGGATGCAGGAGGGCGAGGAAGAGGAGTCGGCATCTGAGAACGTAGCTTCCTGTGCTTCACATCCTTTGCAAACTCTAGCCCTGTGACTTTTTCAATCATGCATATGATGTATGGTGCATAGCCACAAGATCTGTTCGTGGTGTGGGAGATGTTAAAGATTTCGTTGTAGATGTAGTCAAAGACATTGAATCTCTCTTCTTCATTGAGCAGCTTCAACAGGTTTCTGAGGTACCCCTGTATCATCCCCGCATCTCCATCTTTTGGAGCTAGAGTCTTCCTCAGAACTCTGTTTATCACTCCAAAGAAGGGTTTGATGTTGTGGGTTGAGGATGCCTCATAGGAGAGATCGGAAGGATACATGAAGTCCAAGTCATCCTTTCCCAGAGTTCTCTCATTGTGAACTATGATCTCATAGTTCAAATGCTCTCCAAGTCCTAGGATGCGAGCAAACTCATCATATAGAACCGAGTACACCACACCATTTGTCATCCACGTGATTTTCCTGTTTCCATAGTTGTGGAAGTAACAGGTGGTTTAGAACTGGACTATGACCTTAATGTTCCAATCATATTGAAAAGCCATCAAGTCTTTGATCCCATGGCGTTCTGTTGCTTCAGTTAATGCATCAAAGGCTTGATGTTTCTTGTTGGCCATGTATGGCCAGTCCACCCACTGAGCATAAACTACCGGTGTCTTCATTGGGAGATAGACATGTCGGTAGTAGTCACAATGGAAGTCACACCAGAAGCGAGGGTCTGGTGTGGACTTCTCGTACTTGTAAACTTCCTCTTCCCGGAACCTTCTGGCTTTGTCGGCTCCTTTCCCCTTGAAGGTTGCACTTGCCAAATTGGGTTGGTGGTTTGGGTTGTGCATGGGAGGTGCCCTTTCAAGGGGCCCAACAGGTCCCTGTGGGGGATTTTCCCTTCCCCGTCTAGGGTTGTCACGAATGACGAGTCCCCTGTTGGCTAGAGCCTTTTTCCTGGAAGGATCAGCTACTTTGCCTTTTCCTTTGTCTTGCGTCGATTTTTGTGGCTCGGCAGGCTGTTTGTCCTTCAGGGTGACTAGTCTCTTCCTCCTTGGAGGATCAACGGACTGGGAGGCTTGGGCTTCCCTGTCAACCCGTTTCTTCGTCCGAGCCTCCCTTGCAGCAGCCTCTACTGCCTCTGCCTCGGCTGCCGCACGATAAGCGGCTTGACGAGCCGCTTCGGCCTTGGGATTTGAAAGAGGGCTGTCGTTGGGTCCTGACATGATCTGGTGAGAAAAGAAGTGTTTAGCTGATGGAGTATTGCGTTTAAATTAGTTTACAAACCCAAAGTTAGGGGCTAAGACTGTATCATCCGGACTTGTCCGGGCAGGAGGCGGACTAGTCCGCTCCGCCCGGACTTGTCCGGTTGGAGTCCGAACTAGTCCGGACTTTACAGTTTTAAACCCTAACTAATGTGATCTGATTACTAATTCATCAAAGTAGTCGCAATACTATGGGGTTTTGAAATAATATGGCATAGGAATCTCAGAGAAGCCCTAAGGTACCCAAGATATGTTCTAGGAATAGGATTTTTGTGAAAAGTCAAGGCTAGGTTAAAAAGTACCTTGGAGTGAAGGAATGTGATGAAATCCGCGGTTCGAAGGAGCGGAGATGGTCGGAGAAGAGTTCCCCACACTCCACAAGCCTTGAATCGAGGATGCATTCGAGGGATTTGAGGGAGAACTCCAAAATCGCCAATGGGGGCGAGTTTTGGAGGAGAGAAGTGGAGTGGAGGTGAATGAGGGAGAGGGAGGGGTGCCAGCCCGACCCTTGGAGGTTAAGTCTCCAGGGGCCGGACTAGTCCGGTCCTTAGTCCGGACTAGTTCGGTCTGTCGGACTAGGTCCGGACTAGTCTATAGTCCGGACTTGTCCGGGTGACAGGCGTACTAGTCCGTTGTGGACTTGTCCGCTGCATCTCGGACTTCTTAGAATGCCCGGACTTGTCCGGCATCTAGGTCAGACTAGTCCGGTTCTTAAAGTCTAAAAATTATTATAAATATTAGAATTTTGCCTTTATTTGCGGTGGATTTAGTTGCACCTGCTATATGGTCCATATATATATATATATATCGAACAAATAATTACATGATGACCACAATATAGCCAAAAGTAATATGAGAGAAGAAAATAGAGGAGGAACAAGTTTTTCACAATCGTGCACATTTTTAAAAGTTGTGGAAGAATTTTGGAGAACTTCTATTTGCACAATTTTTCAACTCACATTCCTAGAGTCTAGTATGTTCAGCTCATTTCGAAGTTCACAAAATCGTTTTTCACCTAGTGGTTTGGTAAAAATATCCGCTAGTTGTTTTTCAGTTCTTACGTGTGAGATAGCTATGCCCCCTTTATAGAATGATCTCTCAAAAAGTGATGTCGGATGTCTATATGTTTGGTCCTAGAGTGCTCAACAGGATTGTGGGCTATCTTAATGGCACTCTCATTGTCACAAAGGAGTGAAATGTTGTTCATATTGTGACCATAATCCCTTAGAGTCTGTTGCATCCAAAGAAGTTGAGCACAACAACTCCCGGCTGTGACATACTCCGCCTCAGCTGTGGAGAGAGCAATGGAGTTTTGTTTCTTGGATGACCATGATACTAGGGACCTACCCAAAAATTGATAAGTCCCTGAGGTGCTTTTTGTATCTATTTTACATCCGGCGTAATCCGCATCGGAGTATCCGATGAGATTAAACTTAGACCCCTTTGGATACCATAATCCTAGGTTAGGTGTGTGAACTAGATATCTTAGGATCCTTTTAACGGCTGTTAAATGACATTCTTTAGGTGATGCTTGAAATCTTGCGCATAAACATACACTAAGCATGATATCGGGTCTAGATGCGCAAAGATAAAGTAATGAGCCATCATGGAGCGATATACCTTTTGATCCACGCTTGGTCCATCTTCATTGAGGTCAAGGTGCCCATTTGTTTCCATTGGTGTCTTGATAGGTTTTGCTTTGTCCATGTCGAACTTCTTGAGTTTGTCTTGTGTGTACTTAGTTTGACTAATGAACGTGCCTTCCTTGAGCCTTCCTTGAGTTGCTTGACTTGAAATCCGAGGAAGAACTTCAACTCTCCCATCATGGACATCTCAAACCTATCTGTCATTATCTTACTAAACTCATTACAAAAAGACTTGTTAGTAGAGCCAAATATAATGTCATCGACATATATTTGGCACACAAAGAGATCGTTGTCTACATTCTTTATGAATAGTGTATAATCTGCTTTGCCTATCTTAAAACCATTATCAATGAGAAAGTCTCTAAAACATTCATACCAAGCTCTAGGAGCTTGTTTGAGACCATAGAGAGCTTTATGCAATTTAAACACATGATCGGGATATTCTTGGTCTTCAAAGCCGGTTGGTTGCTCCACATACAACTTCTCCTTGATTGGACCGTTTAGGAAGGCACTTTTCACATCCATTTGATAGAGTTTAAAATCATGATGAGTAGCATAGGCTAATAGAATACGAATAGATTCAAGCCTAGCTACGGGAGCAAAGGTTTCATCGAAATACAAACCTTCGACTTGAGCATATCCCTTTGCTCTAGATTCTTTATGAATAGTGTATAATCTGCTTTGCCTATATTAAGACCATTATCAATGAGAAAGTCTCTAAGGCATTCATACCAAGCTCTAGGAGCTTGTTTGAGGCTATAGAGAGATTTATGCAATTTAAACACATGATCGGGATATTCTTGGT
Organism: Neostapfia colusana; assembly: GCA_030760725.1. NCBI lineage: Eukaryota > Viridiplantae > Streptophyta > Magnoliopsida > Poales > Poaceae > Neostapfia > Neostapfia colusana. The sequence goes on along the minus strand of JASWHV010000018.1, from coordinate 41,447,373 downwards.
CTTCAAAGCCGGTTGGTTGCTCCACATACACCTCCCCCTTGATTGGACCGTTTAGGAAGGCACTTTTCACATCCGTTTGATAGAGTTTAAAATCATGATGAGTAGCATAGGCTAATAGAATACGAATAGATTCAAGCCTAGCTACGGGAGCAAAGGTTTCATCGAAATCCAAACCTTCGACTTGAGCATATCCCTTTGCTACAAGTCTGGCCTTGTTTCTCGTCACCACTCCGTGTTCGTCTTGCTTGTTGCGGAACACCCACTTGGTGCCTACCACGTTTGCGTTTGGTCTTTTCACTAGCTCCCATACTTGATTTCTTGTAAAGTTGTTTAATTCTTCTTGCATGGCTACTATCCAATCCGGGTCCTTGAGTGCATCTTCCACCCTAAATGGTTCCAAGGACGACACAAAAGAGTAATGTGCACAAAACTTAGCTATACGAGAACGTGTTGTTACCCCTTTTGTGATATCTCCAAGGATGTTATCAACGGGGTGATCTCGTTGAATGCTTTGATGAACCCTTGGGTGAGGCACTTGATTTCTTGAGTGTTTTTCTTCTTCTTCTTCTTCTCCCCCTTAATCAACACCATGGTTTCGATTTTCTTCTTCCTCAAACTGACCGTCTTGATCTTGGGGTGTTTGATTTTGATCTTGAGTGAGAGGTGCCAATTGTGATGAGCTTGTAGCATCTTGTCCTACATTTTCTTGGGGACGGATTTCTCCAAGCTCCATTCTTCTTATTGCTTCACTTGGTGCTTCTTCTTCATCTAATACACATTGATCAACTTGCTCCACTTGGGAGCCATTAGTTTCATCAAACACCACGTCACGTGCAATTTCAACGCACCCGGAGGTTTTGTTGAAGACACGATAAGCGTAGGTGTTTGAGTCATAACCAAGTAGGAAACCTTCATCGGATTTCGAGGCAAATTTTGAAATCCTAGGCTTCTTGTTAAGAATATAGCATTTACTTCCAAAAACTCGAAAGTAGGAGATATTGGGTTTGTTACCGGTTAGGAGCTCGTATGAGGTTTTCTTCAAGAGTCGATGGAGGTAGAGGCGGTTTGTAGCATGACAAGCGGTGTTGACTGCCTCCGCCCAAAATCGATCCGAGGTCTTGTATTCGTCGAGCATGGTTCTTGCCATCTCTATGAGTGTTCGGTTCTTCCTTTCAGCTACCCCATTTTATTCGGGAGTATAAGGGGCTGAAAACTCATGTTTGATGCCCTCTTCATCCAAAAACTCTTCTACTTTAGTGTTCTTGAATTCAGAACCATTGTCACTTCTAATCTTCTTGGTTTTTGAAGAAAACTCGTTTTGAGCTCTCCTCAAGAACTTCTTGAGGATTCCTTGAGTTTCTCCCTTATCATGCAAGAAAAATACCCAAGTGAAACGAGAATAATCAACAACAATTATAAGACCATACTTGTTACCGCCAATGCTTATATAGGTGACAGGGCCGAAGAGGTCCATGTGAAGCATCTCCAATGGTCTTGTTGTCGTCATCACGTTCTTGGCGGGATGAGCTGTTCCAATTTGCTTTCCTGCTTGGCACGCACTACATGGTCTATCCTTTTCAAAAACAACACCTTTTAGTCCACGGATGTGATCCCCCTTTAGAAGGTTTTGTAAGTTCCTCATTCCAACATGGGCGTCTTCTATGCCATAGCCATCCCATGTTGGTTTTTGCTATTAAGCATGTGTCAAACTGAGCTTTATCTGTGGAAAAATCCACCAAGTAAAGCTTTCCCTTTAACACAACCTTAAAGGCAATTGAGTTATCACTTCTTCTAGAGACGGTCACATCCTCGTTAGTAAACACGCAATTATAACCTTTCTCACATAGTTGTGATATGGACAATAGGTTATAATCGAGTGATTCAACGTGTAGAACATGTGAAAGAAAGTGTTGAGAAGAGATTGCAATTTTACCAATACCTAGTACCCTTCCTTGGTTGTTGTCTCCAAAATAGATGCCTTCATTTGGATCATCATTTTCTTCATACTCAATAAACATTTTCCTCTCTCCGGTTATATGGTTAGTGCACCCACTGTCTAGCACCCATTTAGTGCCACCGGAGGAGTAGGCCTGCAAAACAATTTAAACATTGCTCTTAGTTACCCAAACTTGGTTGGGTCCTTTGAGGTTAGTTACTAGGCATTTGGGCACCCACACACAAGTTTTTGGACTCTTGTGGAGTGGCCCAACATATTTTGCATAAACTTTACCATACTTCCTTTTCATAAGAACATAAGATGCATCGAAATTATGAAATACTATAGATTTTACATTTTTGGTAATCTTATGTGAGGTAGATGCAAGGTTGTTACTCTTGTCTTGACTTGATTTTTGTTTCACGAAGGCTATGCATTTGCTATAATTTTTAAGGATTCTAGCATTTTGCTTTCCTCCCTTAGTATAACCAAGTCCATCTTTGATGAAGGGAGATCTTGTGATTGTGTATGCACTACGTGCATATTTGATTTTTTCTTTATCAAAGATCCCACTCTTGTGTGTATTCTTGCTTTGTGCCTCTTTGAGCTCATTTTTTAAGTTTAAGACAATGCTCGCACATTTACAAGTTTTAGTGTTGGATTCTATGTTTGTTGAGAGAGAGCTTTTGGAGGATGAATTAGTTGGGACACTTGACTTAAGTGAGTCAAGATGTGCTTCAAGATTTTTGTCAGCTTTGGTTAATCTTACAAGTTCATCTTGAAGTGCCACATTCTCACTTTTAAGCTTAACACATGTCTCCTTGCTCATGGCAAGTTCGCTCTCAAGTGTCCTACTCTTTTCTCTCTCAAGTTCAAGAAGTTTCTCAATCTCAAGGTTTCTTTCCTTTTCAAGGATAAGCAATTCTTCTTGTTGATTGAGAAGCTCTTCTTGTTCAAATATTTCATCCGATAACATTTTCTTTTTAACTATAGCATTTTTGTTTAATCCTCTAAACATAAATTCATTTTTACTACTACTATCAAAGTCACTATCATCTTCAATATGTAACTTAGAGGGTTTAGTCATTACCTTGCGCTTTCCTTCCTTTGCCATGAGGCATGTGTGACTTCGGTTGTTCCAATCACCCTTATTTGGCAAGAGTGATTTCTTCATGGTTGGCCTCTTGATGGCTACGGTTGCCACTTTTTTTTTCATCTTCGGAGGAGGATTCTTCATTTGAGTCCCATTCTTCTCCGATGTTGGCTTGTCCATACGTCTTCTTCTTTGTGAAGAATTTCTTATCTTGAGGCTTCCCATCCTTCTTCTTTCTCTTGTCATCTTCCTTGCTATGGGGGCGGTTCACAATGAAATGCCCATATTCTCCACAGTTGTAGCAAGTCTTCTTTGTTCTTGACTTGCCCTTGTCTTTGCTCTTGTTCTCATAGTGATGGCTTCTCCTTCTTCTCATCAACCTTTTGAATCTTTTGATGAAGAACGACATTTCTTCATCATCCATATCCGTGCTCTCATCATCACTTTCTTCATCTTCACTTGTGAGTTTAGTTTCTTTTGCCTTGGACTTGGATGTGGCCTTGAGAGCAATGCCCTTCTTCTTGTATGAAGTGATCTTGGCTAGATCATTGACGTGTTGAGCTTCCTTTTCCATCATCTCGTGGTTAATGATTTTCCCTAGCACTTCATCCGGAGTAATCAAGAGAAAGTTTGGACTTTCCCGGATTAAGGTGCATAGGGTCACATTACGAGGCATGAATGCTCTTATCATTCTTTTAACCACCTCATGGTCATTCCATTTCTTGCATCCGTGTCCCCGACTCTTGTTGATAAGAGTCTTGAGTCGGTTGCACATTTCTTGAGGTGTTTCGCCTTCTTCCATGGCGAACTTTCCAAGTTCTCCTTCTATCATCTTAATCTTAGCTTCCCTCACGGATCGATTTCCTTCATGTGCAATCTTGAGGGTGTCCCAAATATCTTTGGCGAGCTCCAACCCATCTACCTTGTTAAATTCTTCAATGCTCAGAGATGAGTTGAGCACGACTGCTGCTTGTGCATTGCGATGGATTTGTTGTTCTTGTTCTAGGGTAAGTTCATCCTCGTCTTCGGGGATATCTATACCTGCACACACCACATGCCAAAGACTTGGGTTCAAGGAGATTAGATGTAACTTCATGTTGTGTTTCCACATTGCATAGTTAGTTCCATCAAAGTGAGGTGGTTTGCCTAGAGGAATCGATAAATAACTGGAATGAGAATTTAGTCGTTCATAGTTAAAAGGATATCGCGAGTAGTCTTGTTGACTACTCTTGAGTTTCTTCTCCAACTTCTCCTTCTTTTTCTTTTTAGCCTCCTCCTTCTTCTTTTTGAGGAGTGCCATGAGATGAAGAACTTCTTCATCTTCTTCTGAGCTTGTAACGTCTTGTGGAGGAGCAACTGCGGGAGGTGGGTTAGAACCTTGTTCTTCAAAGTTGCTCGAACTTGCTCCTTTTCCCTTGTTGAGATCAATTTGGCTACCGACCTTGTCCCCCATCTCCTCTCCAAGCGGTTAAGCTTTTGTGGAGAGTTAGGCTCTGATACCAATTGAAAGTTGCCTAGAGGGGGGGGTGAATAGGCTATTAAAACCTGAAATTCAAATAAACAGCGGATAAAACCAGAGCAGGCCGGACTAGTCCGGTCTGAGGTCAGACTAGTCCGGTCTAAGCCTAATTTGTGTTTTAGTTTTCCTATTAAGTTTGTTTGAGCATAAAATATGTGGTAGTCAAGTGATATCACTAATTAGTTGAGAATGATTAGATTGCAAAATAATAGAACAATTTGTGAGAAATAACGCAATGAAAGTTTGACAAGTAATTTTAGTGAGCAATTTAAATAGTAGAGAGACCAAGAGACACGATTTATCCCAAGATTCGATTCCACACAGGAACCTACGTCCTCGTTAAGGAGTCCACCAAGGACCGGGTCTTTTCCAACCCTTCCCTCACCGAGCGATCACCAAGATCAAGCCCGGGCTTTTTCACTATCGATCAAATGTGAATACAATGATCTTAGGGGCTACTCACACTTTGAGGCTCCCTACACCAACCAAGTAGTTCTAGAATTCAAAGTACAATTGTTAAAAACTCAAAATAACAGTTAGAGTGCAAAGGAATCAAACCGAGAGCTCAAACGTCGGTCACCACATCTTTCCTCTCACAAGAACCACTAACTCCTTAAGATCCAATCTTAGGAGTCTAGAAGGTGAGGAAAGATGCTTAGAAGAGCTCTAGGAATGAGTTTTCAGCGCTTGGGTCCGTGTCTTGTCAATTCTCAGCCGGGGAGTCTCCTTTTATAGAAATCCCGGCATTTAGCCATTACCAACTAAAGTCCGGACTAGTCCGGTCCCAACCCCGGACTAGTCCGATCTTGAGGGACCACTCACATCACAGCTTACCAAATAAAGTTTTAGTGACCGTTGGATTCAAACGGTCATGAAACCCCGGACTAGTCTGGCCAAGAGCGGACTAGTCCGATCTCAATCAGGAACCTTTGTTCCGTATGAGAACGGACTAGTGTGGTAAGGGCGGACTAGTCCGGCCCAAAGGGTGGACTAGTCCGGTCTTACCCGACTTAGTCTAAAACTCTCTCAACTGGAGCTGCGGACTAGTCCAGCTAACCTCGGACTAGTCCGAGCTCACAACGGAACCTTTGTTCCGTCCTAATTCGGACTAGTATGAAAAGATCGGACTAGTCCGATGGCACTTCTCCGGACATAAGCGGCTTAGTCCGCTTAGCGGACTAGTCCGACCTCTTGGGCGGACTAGTCTGGCCTTCTAAGACTTAGTCTCATAACGGCTCAGACTCATACAACAACGGACTAGTCCGGCCTTGAACGGACAAGTCCGAACTAACTCAGAGACTTTTTATCCGGTCCAAAACGGATTAGTCCGGATCTGAACGGACTAGTCCGGCCAGTTGTCCGGACAAGTCCGGTCTCCCCTTTTCTTCATGTCTATGACTCCATCGTCTTATGATTCTAACTTTCTACCCTTCGTTTGAGCTCTCTAATGATTCTCAAGCACTCTAAAAGAGAGGACCTTGTACATAACTAGAAAATTTGATAATTAATAGAAAATTCTATTTTCTACTCTTCCAAGTCATCTTCTTTTCCTTTTGCTTCTTGAGAGACTCCATATGTATTTCTTTGATAAACACCTGTGCTCATACTCAGTAGAAACTTATTAGTATCTTAATTGTCGTCATCAATCAACCAAAACCCACGGGAATTACCTGGATGCACTTTCAGTGCCACCTCATGTGTCTGGAAGTTGTTCTTTTAGAGAGGAACAATCACTTTAACCGAGTTGTGATGGACAAGTAACGAAGTTACTTATGTGCGACTTCTGTCGTCACCTTGTCACCGTCATCGTTAACAACTTTGACAAATCTTGATTTACCACACTTTAAGCACTTGTTCTCTTTGCCACGCTCTTTCTAGAAAGCATGTAGTTATCTGCGCACACATAAATCTTATCATATTTACTAACGAGACCAGAAATTATTTTCTTTGACTGGTACATGTCCTTAGGCACTTATAAGGCTTTGGAAGAATATTGCTGATCAATTTGATAAGATCGTTGTAGCAGTTATTGAGAAAAAGTACTTACACTTAATTGTCACAAGTTGTGTCATGAAAGAAAGGAGGGTCACTTTTGTGTGCTCATGTAGCTGCTCCTGTGCCCATGTAGCGACTCTTCTAAGACTTTGAAAAGCTTGAAGAGCGCTTCAACCTCCGTTTTGTACGAGAATCTTCGTTAAAGTCTGCTTGTATAGATTCAAACATCTCGTCCATTCTTCTTCTTCTTCTTCTTCTTCTTCTTCTTCTTCTTCTTCTTCTTCTTCTTCTTCTTCTTCTTCTTCTTCTTCTTCTTCTTCTTCTTCTTCTTCTTCTTCTTCTTCTTCTTCTTCTTCTTCTTCTTCTTCTTCTTCTTCTTCTTCTTCTTCTTCTTCTTCTTCTTCTTCTTCTTCTTCTTCTTCTTCTTCTTCTTCTTTCTTCTTCTTCTTCTTCTTCTTCTTCTTCTTCTTCTTCTTCTTCTTCTTCTTCTTCTTCTTCTTCTTCTTC